>OU611986.1:18364887-19776387 GCA_914767915.1 Agriopis aurantiaria | reverse complement strand
CCATCCATCCATCCATCCATCCATCCATCCATCCATCCATCCATCCATCCATCCATCCATCCATCCATCCATCCATCCATCCATCCATCCATCCATCCATCCATCCATCCATCCATCCATCCATCCATCCATCCATCCATCCATCCATCCATCCATCCATCCATCCATCCATCCATCCATCCATCCATCCATCCATCCATCCATCCATCCATCCATCCATCCATCCATCCATCCATCCATCCATCCATCCATCCATCCATCCATCCATCCATCCATCCATCCATCCATCCATCCATCCATCCATCCATCCATCCATCCATCCATCCATCCATCCATCCATCCATCCATCCATCCATCCATCCATCCATTATTAAGTTGTACAAACTCGCAAAAAGTGAAAAAATATTCATAATAATTGATAACATTGTCGTTACTTGAATTTGAATTAAAATCCCCTTCCACTAACATTACTTTGTATTTTGCACACCAGTGTTCTATTATTCGAAATAAAATCATATACTCATGGTGGTTTATAAACGACACAACACAAAAATAAGAATCTATTATTTAAAATAAATTTAACTTGGTTCGGAGACCTCTCACATTCTGGTAGAACAAATGTATACTATATTTTGCTTTGTCAATATGTTTATTTGTCTGTCTTCGAAACCAGATCCACTCCCCGAACGCCACAATTATAGGCCATGCTTCCGGTTGACATAACTTTTCATATAGCTTTTCAGATACCGTTATAATAATTAGACGAATATTCTCGTTCTATCCTATGTTGAATTTTTTCTATTTTAACCGTGATGTCAGAACCGCATATTTCTTTTACGTGAGATGTTAGCATTTCTACTACATTTCTACACGTAAGTCTTTTGTAGCATTCATTACGTAAAATAACCAGTTTCAAAGCAAAATATTCATTTAACTTAAAAAAATATACTTCTTAGTCGTCATATAATTATCAAGTAGTGATAAATAGTTTAAGCTTTAATTTAAGATAATAGGGTATTTGACTACTTTTGGGAAACTATTGCACATTATTGCCTGATATAATTTAATGTATACTGCATTTATATTTTCTGGATATCAGTCGTATTTGCGATATAAATCGAAGTTAAAGTTTGAATAAAAAAATATCGCGCCAAAACGCAGACCTGCGTCATAGCTCCGGTCGAGCGACGATTGACGTCACACAAAACAAAACAGCTGCAGCCAGGCAGCAAAAGTTTGATAATCACTAATTTTCTAATAGAAGTAATGGTTTATAAATGTTGTGTAGTGCCACAATGTACAAATACTTCCATAAAACACCGGAAAAACTATTCGTTTCTGTTCCAATGGACCCCAAAACTGTTGGAGGTCTAGAGTAACTCAGTCCTAACTCTTGAACTTATGTCACTATCAGAGTATTTTGTAAGCACGCAGCTTGTGCAAAGTAAAACATAAATCTATATAGTTAATAGATATATTAAACTATATATACATGGACAAAAAACATAAACAGCGCAAATAATAAAATAATACATAAAATTACATGTTCACTGCAACATGAAAATTTTCTGAGTGACAACTCTTGTCAATATAATTTCTGAAGACCTATGTCATTGTATGCAATGAGATCTTAAGAAACTGAATAAAACCTATTTGTTTCTACACTCCTCCATCTCATACATACACACTCACTCACTGTTCATACACACAACCCCATAGCTTTCACACACCACTCAAACTTTCCTCTGGGAAGAGGCTTGGTCAGCACATCCGCTACCATCCTCTCGGTTTCTCGGTACACCAACATTATCACACCTGACTCTACAGTATTGCGTATAAAGTGATACCTGACGTCCACGTGTTTGGTTCTCTGGTGGTGAACTGGGTTGTTAGCAATAGCAATTGCTGATTGACTGTCTGAAAAAATTGTTAATGCCAGACAGTCGTTTACACCAGTCATCTCAGCAACAAACCTTTTTAAGAACACTGCTTCCTTAGCTGCCTCCGATATTGATACATATTCTGCCTCTGCAGTGCTAAGGGCGACTGTTCTCTGCTTCAGGCTTTGCCAAGAAACAGCTCCTCCAGAAACAAGAAATACTGAGCCTGAGTAAGAGCGCCGATCAAAGTCTCCTGCAAAATCAGCATCTGCGTATCCTTGTACGATTGGCAGGTCTCTTTCTTTAGAGTATCTTAAGCCCAGCTTCTTGGTACCTTTAAGATATCTCAGCACTCTTTTGGCTGCGATCCAATGTTGCTCCTCGTAGCACTCATTAAACTGACTCAAATAGTTCACTGCATGAGCTATATCAGGCCGTGTACATACTGCCAGATACATCAGTGACCCTATTAACGATCGATATGGAGTCTTGTCATCTGGTTTTCTCTCATTAGCAGATTTCTCTAGCTTTTGACCTGGCACAGTTGCTGTGGAAACTGGTTTGCAGTCTCCCATATTACGTATTCCTGCTAGTGATGTACCAGTGCACATTTCAAATTACGTCGATATTATAGTCGACGTTTAACTAATCATAGGTAGTCTTGCGTATATCCTACATATGAAAAAGTGAAAAATTGGGTATTTCACTGTATTGAAAATATTATGCCAATAGGGTATTTGACTACTTTTGGGAAACTATTGCACATTATTGTCTGATATAAAATAATGTATACTGCATTTATATTTTCTGGATATCAGTCGTATTTGCGATATAAATCGATGTTAAAGTTTGAATAAAAAAATATCGCGCCAAAACGCAGACCTGCGTCATAGCTCCGATCACGTGACTAATTGACGTCACACAAAACAAAACAACTGCAGCCAGGCTGCAAAAGTTTGATGATTAATTAATTTCTGATAGAAGTAATGGTTTATAAATATTGTGTAGTGCCAAAATGTACAAATACTTCCATAAAGACACCGGATAAAATATTTGTTCCTGTTCCAATGCACCCAAAACTCGAAAAAAGTGGTTGGAACCAATCTAAGGTTGGAACTAAGTAGCTCGTAGAGAACCCAAAAGTATTGGAGCTAATTCAAGTGTTTCTATGTGCGTAGATCATTTTGAGGTACATATTTGAGTCTATATATTTCTATTATAATTTGTGTTTTTATTGCATTACTATTTTATGTACTGTTACTTTCTTTTTAAACATTGTAAAGCTCGACATAACCTAACAAAATAGTGATATCCACTTACTACAACATACTTTTTGTACAACTTGATTGAATGTTTTGCTTGGAGAACAATTAAAAATTAATACTGACATTGTAGTTTTTACGTTTTGAGTTCTGCAGCGTAGAAACAATGACGTGGATTATTACTAAAGAAATATGCAACCATAAAAACATTAATTTTGGGTAAGTTACTGCTGTCTGCTTGCACAAAATGTTTCTCCATTCTTCTCACATTTAACCTCCGGAATGTTTTTGGTGAAAATTTCTGGATAAATCGCTCTCAAAACAGCTTTACAACATTAAATTCGCAAATATCAATACAAAATCTGTTTGTTTAGATTTGTGTGACGTCACTAGGGATGAAGCCAGTTACAGACCGTTTTCGATCACGTGATCAAATGTCGAAAATACAGTTATTTTATTCGCGTTTTTTACAAAAAATAAGCATATTTTTATCAAAAAATCAATGAAATATGCTTTTTCATTATGTCATGTTTATGGATGGCGTCAATTGGCATAATATTTTTAATACAGTCAAGTACCCTATTGACATCATCCATAAACATGACATAATGGAAAAGCATATTTCATTGATTTTTTAATAAAAATATGCTTATTTTTTGAAAAAAACGCGAATAAAATAACTGTATTTATGTATAAAAACATTGTAAAACACTACATTTGTGAACCTTTTTATCGATAGTCTGCACTAGCAGTCACTTCCCTACTCACGCACACTCAAGCAGTTCAAGATACGCACACCAACATAAAATGACCACGCTGCCAAAGCATTCACTCTATCCATAGCATGTCCAGCAGGGCTAAAATGGCCGCATTATTGCAGATCTACTACCTATCTGTGATCCATAGGATAATACGTTCATGATCCAAGATGATTAAATTATGTTCTTGGATCATGCTGTCACTGTCTGTGATCACTGTCAGTGTCAGTCTGTCAGCTTATTTTGTTCATACTATGAACAAAATAAGCTTAAAAGCCCCAAATCGGGGAAGAAGAAAAAAAAAAAAAAATAAGCTGACAGACTGACACTGACAGTGATCACAGACTTAGGCAAGTAAGTTAATCAAGTAAGTTTATTTATGCTTTCTCCCTCTCTCTTCGGTTTTGTTGGGAGTTTTGGCGCCAACGCGGAAAAAACATGTCGGCTCGTTGGATTATTTTCCTAAATTTGTGTATTTTCGAGTGTTAATGTGTACTAAATGGTGAATTATTATTCATTATGTGCTCGTAAACGTGCTTGAGTGTGGGCAAGTGATATAACGAGGTGAAACGTGTCTTTTCGTGTTGTTTCCAAAACTCCATAGGAGCCTCTTGTAACGTCTCCACCACTTTACAGGGGCATGAGTTTGACTTGACCGTGACTTACTTAGCTTGACTCTGACTGTAACTATGACTTGTTTGACGCTAATAAGACTATGTAAACTGATTAATATTACGACTAAAGGACATTGAATCCACGGTCATGAAAATTTTACCAAAAAAAAAACGGTTTTATTAGTGTTTTGTTTTGTTTTTGCATTTTGTTTTGACTTACATACCTAAATATAAACAGAAGACGTCGGAGACTTATTTAATTCAAATTGATTTTAAAATAAATCAATATATATAAACTAAATTTAACTTGTGCCTTCAAAATCGGGCCCATTAACTATTTTGGTGTTCGTTACAATCGTTGGTTGGTTGGTTGGTTGGTTGTCGTAAAATAAAGTGCGTTTTATTGAATTGGTTCCAATGAATGACTTTGTTCGAAGCAACAAAGTCACAGGCGTCTATTGGTTGCAGGGTCCTGTGGAGAAATTAAAAATAAAGTAAGTTATTTAAATATCATATTCAGCCTATTTAAGATCAGATAGAGAAGGCACGCCACTCTATCCGATCTTCGGCTTTTCGTTTCCAGCCTCTGCCAGCTGCCTTACCTACCCATATCGTCATTTTATTGAGCGTCAAGGCGTCCGTCTTTAATATGTACGTTTGCCGGTATATGAGCTTCACGGAGAGCACGTACATCTTAACGGTTACCTGTTAGTTCTGATATGATCGGCCCACTGCCACTTCAGCTTGCTAATACGCTGAGCTATGTCGGTGAGTTTGGTTCTCTGGCGAATTACTTCGTGCCCGCCACGACCCCGAGCTACGCTCTTTCCATCGCTCTGAGGGAGACTGGAATGTTTTGCGGCATGCACCAACTGTAAGTGGAGTATAGGTACGCTTCGGCAGTCATGACAAGTAGAATGTACTGGCTAAAGAGTTTCATCCTAAGACTTAGCTGAATTGGCGACTAGAAGACTCGACTTTGTTTTCCAGATACTGCAGCCAGCCAGAAGAAGTATATTTCATACATAAAGAATTTTAGCCAGCACCAACCTAATGTTTAAATAATAAATATTTCGGGTCATTTTTGCACTCACGGTCATCTGACCCCAAACTAAGCAAAGCTTGTGATATGGCTGCCAGAGACTGATATACGAGTACATACATACCTAGGACAAACATTTATGTGATGAACATTTGTGTTTGTTCTATATCTGGGTATTAATATATATTTAAGTATGTATTTAAAACTATATATATATGTATTTAAAACTATATATAATATATATAGTTTTAAATACATACTTAAATATATATTAATACCCAGATATAGAACAAACACAAATGTTCATCACATAAATGTTTGTCCTAGGTGGGAATCGAACCCACCTCCCAAGCTCAGAAGGCAGGTTCACTACGAACTGGACCAACGGGCTATCCTTTATATAATATGCATATAGATTTAAGCCAGGTCGCCTGCGTCTAAAATTTAACAATTAAACATTGATTTATGCCAAGTTTCCTGCAACCTTATTTTTGATTAGTTTTGCCCCAACAATTAATTTTAACATAATGGTTATGTGCCCTTACTGCTGTGTTAAACAAAATCATGCTGACTCGGTCTCCGACTGGACTGGAGGATAACATCATCAAAATGTATGGTTACGTGCCCTTACTGCTGTGTTAAACAAAATCATGCTGACTCTGTCTCCGACTGGACTGGAGGATAACATCATCAAAATGTATGGTTACGTGCCCTTACTGCTGTGTTAAACAAAATCATGCTGACTCGGTCTCCGACTGGACTGGAGGATAACATCATCAAAATGTATGGTTACGTGCCCTTACTGCTGTGTTAAACAAAATCATGCTGACTCTGTCTCTGACTGGACTTGAGGATAACATCATCAAAATGTATGGTTACGTGCCCTTACTGCTGTGTTAAACAAAATCATGCTGACTCGGTCTCCGACTGGACTGGAGGATAACATCATCAAAATGTCAGGAAGTTTATATTACTTAGTACCGTTTGGTAAAATGATTTGAAAAATTGTTGGGTGAGGAAGACGGAGACTTGATGCTTTGCATTTACATCTGCGATGGAAATAGCCATCAGCTTGGACATTTCAAACCCAGTTCCGTACCCAAAGGGTACAAACGGGACCCTATTACTAAGTCTACGATGTCTATCTGTCCGTCTGTCCATTTGTCCTACCTATTAACGGCTGTATCTTTAGAACCGTAATAAATAGACAGTTGAAATTTTTACAGAATATGTAATGTTATGGCGGAGTAGGTAAGAAATAATAATAAAAAAAAAAACGAAAGAGAGGTCCTCATACAACAAACGTATTTTTATTTGCAGACAGACAGACAATGTAGGCTTAGTCATAGGGTCCCGTTTTTACCCTTTGGGTGCGGAACCCTAAAAAGTCATAAACCGGCCAAGTGCGAGTCGGGCTCACGCACTGAGGGTTTCGTATCGTACCACCACAAAATTCAATAACGAAATTACCAGTTATAACTTGGTAATGAACAGAAACTTGTCACCAACTCGCACTTGGTCATTATTTAGTAACGGCTTCTATTTGTCGAATGGATATGTGAAACCTTCCCCCCGCGGGCGCGTGCTGCTGCTGAGATGTTCTTTCCTCCACTCTGATAACATGTTAGCAGTTTTTTTTTTAGCAAAATACACACTTTTTAGGACACGTGTTTTAAATGTCTATCGGGACTTATCGCGCACTACTTTATTTAAATGTCTATAGGGACTTATCGCGCACTACTTTATTTAAATGTCTATCGGGACTTATCGCGCACTACGCACTACTTTATTTAAATGTCTACTGGGACTTATCGCGCACTACTTTATTTAAATGTCTATCGGGACTTATAATAATAAATATTCGGGACATTTATTCACACACGGTCATCTGACCCCAAACTAAGCAAAGCTTGTGATATGGCTGCCAGAGACTGATATACATACATATATAGTTTTAAATACATACTTAAATAGATATTAACAACCAGATATAGAACAAACACAAACGTTCATCACATAAATGTTTGTCCTAGGTGGGAATCGAACCCACGCCCTCAAGCTCAGAAGGCAGGTTCACTACCAACTGGACCAACGGGCTATCTGAACTATCATGTACTACTTTATTTAAATGTCTATCGGGACTTATCGCGCACTACTTTATTTAAATGTCTATCGGGACTTATCGCGCACTACTTTATTTAAATGTCTATCGGGACTTATCATGCACTACTTTATTTAAATGTCTATCGGGACTTATCATGCACTACTTTATTTAAATGTCTATCGGGACTTATCATGCACTACTTTATTTAAATGTCTATCGGGACTTATCATGCACTACTTTATTTAAATGTCTATCGGGACTTATCGCGCACTACTTTATTTAAATGTCTATCGGGACTTATCGCGCACTACTTTTTTTAGGTAAACATAGGTAGGTAGGGTGCATGTGTTCAAATCATGAAACTTTAGTTAGGACACTTCCCCATTTTGTCAGAAAACATCATCATAATTTAAGCCGTAGGATGTCCACTGCTGGACATATGCCTTCCCCATCGATCTCCAAAAGGGTCGGTTGGAAGCGGCCTGCATCCAGCGTCTCCCTGCGGTCTCTTTTAGATCATCTGTCCATGTTGTGGGTGGACACTGCGCTTACCGGTCCGTGGTCTCCATTCGAGAACTTTTAGACCCCATCGGCCATCTGTTCTGTGTGCTATGTGCCCTGCCCACTGCCACTTTAATTTGCTAATCCGGTGAGCTATGTCGGTAGCTTTCTTTCGTCTAGGTATCTCCTCATTTCTGATTCGATCTCGTAGAAAAAACCCCGAACATAACCATCTCCATAACTTCGAGCTTGTTTATGAGGCCCATAGTCAAGAGACCACGTTTCAGTGCCGTATGTCATCACTGGCAACACCACGGACCTATATCGAATTAGACGCCACAAGTCGACCTACCTTGCATGTCATATTTCCAATACAACTACGATAAATTGTCGTTGTTGAGTCCGTCTAAAACCAATCGGTGCCGCGACAACACGTATCAGTTTGTCAGTTTAATTGTGCAATACAGTGTTGTAAGAATACCACAAATAGAGTTGACCAACAGCATAAACATATTTCTTTTCACAAGTAGGTAACTAGTAACTACTTTTAAAGTTATATGATTATTTACGGGATATCGGGAGCTCATTCCACAACCTTACCACGGTAAATATCCCGTAAATAATCATATAACTTAAGTGAACAACCGTGATAGTTTAAAACAGTGAACTACTTTTAGGTACAAAAAATGTGACACGCTTAGTTTTCATACAGTTTGGACTGCTTGTGAAGTCTACTTAGATATAGGGCTGTGTGCAACACACTCTGGTCGACTTTCGTCTTAAGGCACTGAGGTATTTTGGACGAGAAGATGTTGCGTAGTTTACCGAACGCTGCCCAGCGGAGTTGGATTCGCCGATTGACCTCTTTCTTGAAGTTGGACCTGCCTAGTTCGACTTGTTTGTCCTAGGTAGACGCACGCGTCAATAGCTTCAAGAACTGAGTTCCCAACTGATAATGGGGTGGTTGTGCCCACCCCATTATCAGTTGGTAATCATCATAAAAAAAAAAAAAAAAATTATGAAAAAAAAATTACACTGCAGAGAATTGTCTGTGGGCCCGAAACTCGGCTCAGCCTGTATCTCGGGGTCCGATGAGCAAACAATTCCTGTTATGACGTGTCGCACGCGCTCACAAGTGGGATTCACATGGATATTTGACATGACCTTTTGAGATAAACGTGGACGATAGTCCACGTTTATCTTAAGGTCCACCTGCTGGGAGACTCGATTGAGGCCTTGAGGCCTAGGATCACGCTGAGATCTTCCATAAACATCATCTTTCCTCATGTTACGATTGAAAGTCAACATGCTCAGAAAACATGTCAGGACCAAATTGTAAAAAAAACAAATTTCGCAGGAGACTTGACTGGAATGTATCCGAGCAGTCGTGCGATATACTCGGACTCGGCGAGCCGTGTCAGAGTGAATACAAATGTCGCAGGAGACTTGACTGGAATGTATCCGAGCAGTCGTGCGATATACTCGGACTCGGCGAGCCGTGTCAGAGTGATAACAAATGTCGCAGGAGACTTGACTGGAATGTATCCGAGCAGTCGTGCGATATACTTGGACTCGGCGAGCCGTGTCAGAGTGAATACAAATGTCGCAGGAGACTTGACTGGAATGTATCCGTGCAGTCGTGCGATATACTCGGACTCGGCGAGCCGTGTCAGAGTGATAACAAATGTCGCAGGAGACTTGACTGGAATGTATCCGAGCAGTCGTGCGATATACTCGGACTCGGTGAGCCGTGTCAGAGTGATAACAAATGTCGCAGGAGACTTGACTGGAATGTATCCGAGCAGTCGTGCGATATACCCGGACTCGGCGAGCCGTGTCAGAGTGATAACAAATGTCGCAGGAGACTTGACTGGAATGTATCCGAGCCGTCGTGCGATATACTCGGACTCGGCGAGCCGTGTCAGAGTGAATACAAATGTCGCAGGAGACTTGACTGGAATGTATCCGAGCAGTCGTGCGATATACTCGGACTCGGCGAGCCGTGTCAGAGTGATAACAAATGTCGCAGGAGACTTGACTGGAATGTATCCGAGCAGTCGTGCGATATACTCGGACTCGGCGAGCCGTGTCAGAGTGATAACAAATGTCGCAGGAGACTTGACTGGAATGTATCCGAGCAGTCGTGCGATATACTCGGACTCGGCGAGCCGTGTCAGAGTGATAACAAATGTCGCAGGAGACTTGACTGGAATGTATCCGAGCAGTCGTGCGATATACTCGGACTCGGCGATCCGTGTCAGAGTGATAACAAATGTCGCAGGAGACTTGACTGGAATGTATCCGAGCAGTCGTGCGATATACTCGGACTCGGCGAGCCGTGTCAGAGTGATAACAAATGTCGCAGGAGACTTGACTGGAATGTATCCGAGCAGTCGTGCGATATACTCGGACTCGGCGAGCCGTGTCAGAGTGAGAACCTATAACGATAACGTTCACGTCTCGTGTTTCAGAATCAAACTGAAGCCCCCCGACGACATCGTATCGCTGCCCACATTCGAAGACTATACAAATGAATCCACCGACAGTAGCTCGGAACGAAACGTCCAAGAGTACACCTTCAACTGGCAACAAAAGTCATTCTCTGAATGTGAAGTTGAGCGCTACAAGGACGCGCGCCGCTGCCTCACGGAGCGCGAGCTCGGATATCACGAACTGATCAAACGCAAACAAACGACGGCCGGGAAAGTGTTCACTTACGTCCACGAAGACGGCTACACGGCCGCGCCGGCGCCGTGTACACGGCAGCCTCGGGCTGCGACGGGAGCAGTCGGCGCACTGACCTCATGCCTGGAGCGGTGGTCGAGTGTGGACGGGACGGGAGAAGCAGTTGGCGGCAAGTCTGCTTCCGAGAGACATCTCTTCAAAAGCCAAGAGGATATGAGCGAAGTGGAGGAGCCGTGGACGGCCATGCACGTGCTGTTGGATGACTCACATTGCAATGAGTGAGTTTCTCGTAGTCGAGTTTGACTGCATGGGTGTGTCTATCTCACGCTATATATCGGCCGAACGTACGTTTATGTGTGGCCAACCTTGAGACCTACAACTACTCCCTTGTCTAATTCCATCAAGATCATTGCAGTAGAGCCATAATATTTTTTGTAAATGTGTCCCAGCAATCCTTCATCATATTTTATTGAAATGGCAGTCAGTTGTCATCGTGGAGTGGCGTGGCGTGGCGTGGAGTGTGGTACGCCTCGCGGCATCGGCCATCGCCACTACACTTATACGCCACAATACTTATTTGGAATAAACTTTAATAATTAAAGTAATAAATAGTAAGTAATACTAACTATTTCTTACTTTAATTACTTAAGTTACTTACTATTTATTACTTAAAATACTATTTATTACTTTAATTACTTACTATATATTACTTTAATTACTTAAATTACTATTTAGATAGATAGATAGAAACTCTTTATTGTGTACACCAGAAATAAAAATTACAAACCGATAGAAAACACTTACGAGCTAGTGCCACAAATGGCGGCCTTATCGCTAAAAGCGATCTCTTCCAGGCAACCATTGGATGGAAAGAATTTACATAACAGAGTCGACGGGGGATGCTAAAACACTTTTAATGATACCATTAAATAGATACTACTAAATGATACATAGTATAATAAAATATATATATATATTAAGCTTTATATAGTATTAAAACACACATAATACAGACGCGACAAGTAAGTACATACTATACCCTAAGTCCCTGGAGTACCTTCGCACTATGAGCACACATTGCAAGGGCAACAAGGAACACACACAATGACAGAGCAAATAACAGCCAACACGAATTCGGAGCAACAGGTATGTCCAAAAACTCTCTTCCAACAGTTGGGAAAGGTAAAAGTCTTTCACTCTAGCCTTGAAAATGTTGATAGATTGGAGATTGTCTAATGGAGACCGGAAGGGAATTCCACAACCGTATGGCTTTCACGGAGAAGGCATCTTCATAGAAGGTACTTTTATGTTTGGGAGTAACAAGAGAGAGAAGAGTTGACTGTCTCAGAGAACGAGATGAAGCAGGGTCGTGGAAAAATTTGAAACGTTCTTTGAGATAGCACGGGGTGAAAGGATTATATAATGTATTGAAGAGAAGTGCCAGGAAGTGCGCATTTCGGCGAAGACGAACAGGGAGCCATTTGAGTTTAGCGCGGAATTGAGAAATACGGTCATACTTACGTAAGCCGAATACAAACCTTATACAAAAAATTTGGAGGCGCTCAAGCTTGTTAAATTGTTCTTCAGTAAGATCTAGGTAAGAAACATCTGCATAATCAAGGATTGGAAGCAGTAAGGATTGCACCAGCGCAATTTTAGTAGTCGTAGGGAAAAAGTTACGTAACCTCCTCAACGCACCAGCCGCAACATAAAGTTTCTTGCTGGTAGCTTGAAGCTGTGGAGCCCAACCCAAACAACGGTCTATAGTAATGCCCAAGTCTTTAACTGTATCGCTATATGGTATTGCGATACCATCAAACATGACTTGAGGAAGAGTTGACCAATCTATTCTCGAAATAAGACGAGAACTTCCTACGATGATAACCTGCGTCTTAGTCGGATTAACTTTTAAGCCAAAAGCCTTACTCCATTCCAGAATGCGAGACAAGTCTGTGTTGATAACACCAATTGCTTCAGGCAGTTTGTCTAGGGGTGCATGAGAGTAAATTTGTAGATCATCGGCATATAGGTGGTACGATGAAGAAAGGTTCTGAGAAATTGAGTTGATGAAAAAAGAAAATAGAGGTGGGGATAAAACCCCACCCTGCGGGACACCTACTGACGTAGCACACCACGGGGAAAAAGTCTCATCAAGGCGAACTCGTTGCCTGCGTCCACAGAGATAGTTATTAAACCAACCCACCGCCGAAGGAGATACGTTAGAAGAGCGTAATAATGCTAGGAGAACGACATGATCGACTGTATTAAATGCGTTACTAAAATCTAACAAAGTTAGCACAGTAAGATTACGATTTTCCATAGATAAACGAATGTCATCTGTAATTTTTACTAGTGCGCTAACAGTGCTGTGACCAGGGCGAAAACCGGATTGATAAGGGTTGAGTAGGCTGTTACAGGAGAGGTATCTGCTAAATTGATTGTGGACAAGACGCTCAAGAACTTTTGATAAGAAAGGGAGAATGGAAATAGGACGATATTCAGAGAACGATTTAGGATTAGGTTTTTTAGGTAGAGGAATAATTTGAGCATCTTTCCAAGCAGATGGAAATATTCCAGAGGAAATAGAATTATTGAAAATAATACAGAGCACAGGAAGAATAAAATCAAGGATAGGAACTATCATGTTGCGACTAATACCATCACTGCCTACCGCATTGGATACAATTGACAGCACACTCTTTTTAACATTACCAGCGGATAGAGGATTAAAATCAAATGGAGAAAATTCGAATGCATGTGGGTTTGAAAGAGATAGAAGGGTATTATTTTTGGATATGATGTCAATATTAGATGAAGAAGAGAAATAACGGTTAAGCAGATCAATATTCAGATCGTGGGGAATACTATCTTGTCGTGATTTACCAATTCCAATATATCGCAGAAATTTCCAAACTTGAGCCGGATCGTCATTATCTACAGATTGATGAACATGTCTACGCAAAGCATCCCTGCAAGCCGTATTGCAGCGATTTCGGGTATTGACGTAAGCCGATTTTGATTTGTTACTGGGACGGCGCTTATATTTGTATTTGGCCACGTCTCTTTTGTGCATCAACAGCTTAATATCACTTGTGAGCCAAGGAGCTGGAAGGTGTTTGATCTTGATGGGCCTCAGGGGGGCATGCTTGTCATACAACTGCATCAGAATTAAATTGAACATAGAAACTTGATCGTCAACAGCTTCAGCATCAAGTACCGGTGCCCAGTCGATATTAATTACTTAAATTACTTACTATTTATTACTTAAATTACTTACTATTTATTACTTAAATTACTCACTATTTATTACTTTAATTACTTACTATTTATTACTTTACTTATGGGAGATTGACGAGGAGTGTTATGCGTGGTTATGCTTTCATGTATTCTATGTAGGTATGTGTGTGGGTACGCTACGCCAAGTTATACAGAAGACCGAAGAATATAACTTGCCACTATGTTTGGCGTTTGTGGACTATGAGAAAGCCTTTGATTCGGTCGAGACATGGGCGGTGCTCGAGTCTCTCCAGCGATGCCGTATTGACTATCGGTATGTCGAAGTGTTGAAGTGTTTGTACAATAACGCCACCATGTCGGTCCGAGTACAGGAGCAGAGTTCGAAGGCAATTCCATTGCGAAGAGGCGTGAGACAGGGAGACGTTATCTCTCCGAAACTGTTCACTGCCACAATGGAAGATGCCTTCAAGCTCCTGGAATGGCAAGGACTTGGCATCAACATCAACGGCGAGTACATCACTCACCTTCGGTTTGCCGACGATATTGTGGTCATGGCAGAGTCGATGGAAGATCTCAGCATGATGCTCGAAGGCCTCAATCGAGTCTCCCAACAGGTGGGCCTTAAAATGAACATGGACAAGACAAAGGTTATGTCAAATATCCATGTTGTGCCCACCCCAGTATCAGTTGGGAACTCAGTTCTTGAAGCTGTTGACGCGTACGTCTACCTAGGACAAACAGTCCAACTAGGTAGGTCCAACTTCAAGAAAGAGGTCAATCGGCGAATCCAACTCGGCTGGGCAGCGTTCGGTAAACTACGCAACGTCTTCTCGTCCAAAATACCTCAGTGCCTTAAGACGAAAGTCTTCGACCAGTGTGTGTTACCAGTGATGACATACGGCACTGAAACGTGGTCTCTCACTATGGGCCTCATAAGCAAGCTCAAAGTCGCACAACGAGCTATGGAGAGGGCTATGCTCGGGGTTTCTCTACGAGATCGAATCCGAAATGAGGAGATCCGTAGACGAACGAAAGTCACCGACATAGCCCACCGGATTAGTAAGTTGAAATGGCAGTGGGCAGGGCACATATCACGCAGAACAGATGGCCGATGGGGCCGAAAGGTTCTGGAATGGAGACCACGGACTGGTAAGCGCAGCGTAGGACGTCCACCCACAAGATGGACAGACGACCTAAAAGAGACCGCAGGGAAACGCTGGATGCAGGCCGCTTCCAACCGGCCCTTTTGGAGATCGATGGGGGAGGCCTATGTCCAGCAGTGGACGTCCTACGGCTGAAATGATGATGATGATGATGTGTGTGGGTTTCTCATATTTTTTATTATATAATAGGCTTGCGCTTGGCTGCCGACTCGCCTGATGTAAAGCGATGATGCGGTCTACGATGGAGCACGCTTGCCTAGAAGAAACCGATTCACTCTCGACTTGAAGACAGATTGTAACTGTGCATGAAGGAAGCGGTGTCGCGTATTCGTGCCCACTCGGCCATTTACTCTGTACTAAGCCGAAAGTAGGTCATTGTACTCATCATAATGAAAACTAAAAGTAAACATTTATGTTCCATACATTTTGTAGTGTCAATGTCCGTTATCTGTGGATTATTTTTCGCGATGTAACGGTTGGTCCCTCAGTGAAAGGTGTTCACTGTGACGAGTACAACGACCCCCTTTCGGTTTAGTGCAGGGTTAATGCGTAACCATGTAGGTACCTGAGTTATTATTTCAACATCAGTAGGGTTCCGTACCCAAAGGGTGTAAACGGGACTCTACTACTAAGCCTACCCTGTCGTCTGTCTGTATCTTGCGAACCGTAATAGCTAGAAAGCCAGTTGAAATTTTAACAGAATATATATATATAATGTTACGGCGAATTAACTGAGAAATATTAATAAAGTCAAAAGTGTATGGTGTGTGGTGTATGAGTCCTCGTCTCCTCGGGCAACTACCTTTTGTAGAACGTATTCCTTGTATTTACTCTGTGTGAAGATGATACGTACAAGCGTGAAACTGGACATGATTATAGTACACACTCTGAAGTATAAATACTAGCCAAGTGCGAGTCGGTGACAAATACGCCGGTTCTCGACGTCGGTCTGGCGCGGGCGCGGTCGGCACTCGGATGGGTGACCGCCCGGGCACGACGTGTCTGGTAACGTGACTCCGCACCAGAAAGGGGCCGGCGACCCTGGTGTCCGTGTTCCACAACTCGGCGCGGAACTGCGTGGTGCTGCAGCCGGACGTGGCCGAGCTGGACGCCGACCCGCACGTCGTGGAGACGGCGGCCGGGACGCGGCACTATGGACTGGCGCTGCACGCGGACGTGGCCGCGGGCCGGCCCGGCGAGGACTTGGACACTCTGGTATAGTGTACTCGCATGCATTGTTCTAATCTATAACACTGACTGACATTAGCGCGTTGTCATATACATTATCAACAATCCACATCATCATCATAGTCAGCCTGCACTAGTCCAGTGCTGGATACCCACTGATAAACTGCAGTGTGGGGATAGTTATGTACGGTTCCTGTAGGATACCATTACGATGCAGATATAGTTATGTTGGCTTCGGCGCACATGTTGCACGTCCGTCTGTGAACTCCTCATGCCGGCTGCGACAGTAACGGTGCGGAGGGGATGCTCTGCTCGATCCGAGGGCAGAGTCATGAGTCTGATATAATTATCTCTCCCCTGGCTAAATATCCATCGTCCAATGAAATTCTGTTTCCTCCGTGTAAACGCGAGCAATCATTTTTCTTTGATGGCTGTCAATAAAAGTAGTCGCGAGGTCGGCTGCACTCCATGAACCCGTCTGCTCAGGTGGTGCAGCTGCACGGGAGATGGCGCCGGCGGCACGGCCGGCTGGCCGGCCTCGTGCCGGCGCCGGAGCCCGGGGGCGCGCGCCTGCACCTCGCGCTCGAGATAGTGTCGGCCGCAGGGTTCCGCGCGGGGAACTTGTACATTGAATATCATATCGAGGTAACGACGCCGCGTTGTCAAGCGTGCTTACAACTAAATAAATAATAACCTACGAAACGGGACACAAGTTCATTTCAATATAATGGCGTCGATTCTGTCATACCACTCACTAAACTAAACCAATCTGACAGGACTAAAATTATCTGCCTCTTTTCATTTTAATATGTGAGAGAAGGTTTGCAACAATTTTATGGCTATCAAATTTAGTTTATTTTAGAGTACCTACATTAGAATCGACGCCAATACCTACTCCTACAGTAGTATAAAGAGTTAAAGTTTGTGAGTTCGTTTCCGAGACTGCTAGTCCTCCGACTTGAACAGTTCCTTCATCAATAGAAAGCTGTACTAAGCCCGAATGCCATAGGTTATGTTTTATAATGATAAAAATGAAATTTCTATAGTAAATAATTGATTTTGAATGGCCCGAACATTCACATCGAGGGTGTTGAACCCTTCAACGCAAGCTCTAGCGTCACTGAGTCAGCGTCCGGTCTGTACGGTCCGCCCGCACCAGGCGCCGACGATCTGCTCGAGGGGCACCTCCAGGCACCTCCAGGCGGCCCGCTCGGGGGATCCTATCTTCCTCCAGGAAACTTCACTAATCCGAGCACAGCCGAAATCAAAATTCGTCGTGCGAGCACTACGATACATTGCACCCCAACATTAAAATCAACACCTCACGAGACAAACTGTTTATAAGAAAGTTTGAGAAGTCGTGAAGTGAGTAGAGAGTCGACACGAGTCTCGGAACGGTTACGTGTAGAATGCAGAGGTGGTAGGAGGTATCGCTGGTTGCAGCTGCCGGAGGGCGCCCGGTGCGAGGACTCGCTGCGCGGGCGGAGCCACGTGTCGGAGCCGCGCACCCAGGACGGCGCGGCGGTTTACCATTTCGGACACCTGGTGGAGCTCTGCTTCGATACACACTCCGGAAAGGGTGAGCGGATTTCGCAATTTTGAGACAAAAAGTTATACCGCACCTATTTTTAGTAAATCTGTTTCCGAGGTGACCGGTCTGATTAGTGAGTGTTCCGTCACCGATCACTCCATTAGTAGTAAGAACCTCGATATCCTCTCGAGACAGTTAAAGCTAACTTCGAGGATGTGGCTCCAGAGTTGAACAGCCCCCTTAACCCGTGTGTCAACTCTGCTGCCAGTACTTTTATCGATACCATTAGAAATATAGTGTGATAGTAGGAATGCAAACATCAGTTCAGGTTTAATGAGGTGTACGCGGCACCGGTAGCGGGACAAGCCGCATCTCTACATTCGCCCTGAATTGACTGTAGAGACCGCCCTAATGAGTAATGACGCTCAACACAACTTCATTCACGGCAGATACAGAAACTTCTGCAATAAGCTTCTGCGTAATGTTAAAGCCCAATAAATAGTCACATCTTAATATATATAATTGTTCTGTACGTGTGTTTGTCACCTGACTCCTAAACGACTGGACCGATTTGGATGACATTTTGTGTGTATATTTCAATGGGTTCCTAGGCTGGATTGTTTGAAAACACAATTGGAAACAATTGGATTGTTATTTAATATGGCGCTGCCGTTTCCAGGTAATAACAGGCCAAGCGCACTGCTCAGTGCGTAAGTGTGTGTGAGAGTGTGATTTCATTTTTGTTTTACAAAAGTTAGTTATCTCAGTTACAAGTAGGTAAGTAATACTAACATACATATGTTGTAGATAAGGGGATCCCTCTGTCTTGCATATTCTATTACGGTTCGAAAGTAGGTAAGTTAGGACAGACAGTAACCCTTTGGGTACGAAACTCTAATGAAGCATAAACAAATTAAATAACATAGCCCGTAATCTAATCTGGAACGAATATGCTTAGCGATGGTTAAGCATATTCGTGAAAACCGCATCAAAATCAGTCCAGTGGTTTAGAAGACGTGCGTGTTCAAACGAACAAACAGACTATCTGTACGATGTATGTGTGTGTGTGGGCACAGAGGACGCACCTCTGTCCGTATACGTGGAAGCGATCTCCTGCGACCGGTGGCGGCGGCACCGCTCCTGCGGCTACGGCCACGTGCGCCTGCCGCCCGGCGCCGGCCTGCGCGCGCGCACGCTGCGCTGCCTGCGGCCCGATGAGAGGGGGGCCGACGAGAGGCGCTTCTTCCTCGGGGGGTGCCGGCTCATCGAGGAGCTGGAGGTGCTGTCCCGCCCGGGCCTGCAGGTGACCGACGACTCCGCCGCCGCTGACAGAACACAACCGGCACCGAGCCAGGAGCCGAAGTTGGCCCCGACCAGCAGCGCAGAGTTGCTAGTCAGTCGGTAGTGTGCATCGGATCTGCACGATCTAATTCCCTCCTGCACATTTTTCTATCGGACTGCCAGAGTGAGCACGAAAAGGCGACTCGTCGATGATATTCTTAAAACACGTACGAAGCGCTTTGATTCCACTTTTATTGTACGAACTGCTAGACTAGAATGCACTGCCTGAATGGCTGTTTTTCGATAGTTACTTTCTGGATTTCAGGTCGCGAATAAATCGGTTTCTTCTACCCCCGTCACCCGGCCAGGGGTATAGGAGCTGCCGGGGCTCCCGTCACCCGGCCAGGGGTAGAGGAGCTGCCGGGGCTCCCGTCACCCGGCCAGGGGTATAGGAGCTGCCGGGGCTCCCGTCACCCGGCCAGGGGTAGAGGAGCTGCCGGGGCTCCGCGTCAGACGTCTGTACAAAGCTGTCGGTCGTCCTGTCGACTTTAAAATGTGAAATGGCGCGAGTTGAGTGTAGGTTGTGTTAGTTTTCACTCCTCTAGAGATACACTGTCCGAGTTTGTACGTCCAGCAGTTCGGGGTGTACGTTCAGTCAGTCGGTCACTGTTATCAAAGATAATTTAGTAATAGCTGTTATTGTATAGATTTGATTGATCACTACACGCCTACTGCTCCTGTGAACAGAACGGCGACTACACGCACACTGAGACCGGCAGCGTCCTGGTCCGCGCCGGCACGCTGCGGGAGTCCCGGGGGCAGCCCGCGGGCGGGGGTGGCGGCGCGGCGCCCGCGGCCGCCCACGCGCTGCTGCTGGGCGCGGACGCGGCGCTCCGGCAGTACCGGCGCGCGCGGACGCGCCTGGCGCGGGCCTCCTCCGGGACCGCCGCTCCGCCTGCCGACGAGGGCTAACGATGGCATCCTTCGCGCGGTCAGATGTAAGCTCTGTCTCTGCCTGCTGGTACAGACACGCCTGGTGTGCTCTCCCTTGTAATGTGTTGTTGTGTGGCAGGCTGGGCGGGGTCCGCCGAGGTCACTCCGCGGTGAACAGTCGCCGTCCCAGCACCACGTCGGGGACCATGCAGCAGGCCGGCGCGGCTCGTGGACTAATTGACAAACCACCGTTTTTATCCCGCGACAAAAACAATCGTATCCACAACCTAACCTGACCTGGCAACATCCCAAATAATTAACAATTTAAATAATAATTACCTAATTATCAAATAAAAAAAACGACCTCAATATTAGTAAAATATGCAATTTCGTTTACTGGAGGATGAATATTATGCTGGAAATATATCCATTCATTTTTGAATGTTTTTACATAATCAATTTATAAATGTCGGAGTTGTTATATAACAAACATACAAATACAACCGACTTGAGAACTTCCTCGTCTAATCAGTAAAAAAATACGACCTATGCTATGTTTTATATGAGTGGTGTAAACATATTTACTTATACAACACTGAATCAATATTGGTACTGAGTACTTGGATCCTTGGAAATATTTTGGAAAAAATTAATAATCTGAATTGTGTTCGTTCTAAAGTTAGTTGCGTGTCTTGTTTGAATGCACGTTCATTTGCAATCGCTAACAGCACTCAGTATTCATTCAATGCCATTTCCAGTTGTATCGTAGCTAGCTAGTAGACTCGTGTCGTGTCGTGTCGGGTCGTGGTGAGTGAGTAGTTGATTGAATCAGGCGGTACTTTGCGAAAGTTCATCTTCAAAACTGTTTCCAGACGAGTCTCTAGTATTCTGGCTAAGCTACAACTAGGTAGTTATTATTCTGAGTAATTTGTATATTAAAACAATCAAACCAAATATAAATAGGTATAAATGGTATTAAAATAATGTAAAAAGAAAAAAGTTTAATTTTATTTATGCATGTGGGAACGTCACTAATTTGAAGCGATCTTTTATTGTTACTTATTATATTAAATTACACTAAAGCTCATGGTAACACTTATTTTATAGATTGACACTTATATTTATGGAAAATAAATAATATTAGCGATTACAATTTTATGAATATTTATTAATACCCCAATTATAACCCATCACTGGCTTTTTGTTATGAAAAATGGCTTGACTTACAGAGCGCACTTTCGATGCGCGCTATTGTATTCTCTTTAGGATCAACGAGACTATAAGAAGGCAGGCCTTCTTCTTAGATTCTCTTTAGGATCAACGAGACTATAAGCAGGCAGGCCTTCTTCTTAGATTCTCTTTAGGATCAACGAGACTATAAGAAGGCAGGCCTTCTTCTTAGATTCTCTTTAGGATCAACGAGACTATAAGCAGGCAGGCCTTCTTCTTAGATTCTCTTTAGGATCAACGAGACTATAAGAAGGCAGGCCTTCTTCTTAGATTCTCTTTAGGATCAACGAAACTAAAAGAAGGCAGGCCTTCTTCTTAGATTCTCTTTAGGATCAACGAGACTATAAGAAGGCAGGCCTTCTTCTTAGATTCTCTTTAGGATCAACGAGACTAAAAGAAGGCAGGCCTTCTTCTTAGATTCTCTTTAGGATCAACGAGACTATAAGAAGGCAGGCCTTCTTCTTAGATTCTCTTTAGGATCAACGAGACTATAAGAAGGCAGGCCTTCTTCTTAGATTCGGTGCCTCATTCATGGCTAGTTAGTATTAACGAGTTGTATTTTTAGGGTTCCATACCTCAAAAGGAAAAATTGGAACCCTTATAAGATCACTTTGTTGTCCGTCTGTCAAGACCCTTTTTCTCAGGAACGCGTAAAGATATTAAATTGAAATTTATATCAAATGGGTACTCCTACTCAAATCTACGAAAGCTGTGAAAAATCAATCTTGTAAGTGTACGCGATCAAAAGATATGACCGTTTATGTCGCATATTTTCGTATATTTAGCGTTTTCACCAGGGAAGGGGAAAGGGAAACCTATAGGGTACCTAAGTACTTCCCGTTGACCTAGAATCATGAAATTTGGCAAGAGGCAAGGTCTCACAGCACATATAAAGCGGGGATGGGGGGGAGGAAAAACTAGTCATACATTTGAAGTTACATCACTTACAAAAAATTGTTTTGCTGTTACAAACTTACATTTGTGTTACTGTTACATTTTGTAGTTGGAATGTACGGAAGAACCTTATTGTCCAGTACATAGTACGTAAAGACGACCTCAAGCTAAACTCGAAGCGGCTTCTTACAACGAAACGCAAGACTTGATGGAGCTGCTACAAACTACAGAGGTGTTTAGTAGGTAAATCAGAATGGAATTCGGTGTGGACAGGACAAGTGTGCGGTCATGCATGCACTCGTACAGTGCAGGGGCGGATCCAGGATTTCATTTGGGGGGGGGGGGGGGTGATTCTGGATTTCATTTTGAGTGGGGCCATTCTGACAAGGTTCGAAGGAATCAAATCGAAAATTTTTGTCGAATGTATGGAATTGCTAGGTGATTTGGGGGGTGCCATGGTCCCCATGCCCCCCCCCCCCTGGATCCGCCAATGGTACAGCGAGGGAAAGCTGTGTCGAATTTACAATTTTCTGAGACAATTTCTCAAATCTCTTTCCGATGCCGATACCACAAAAGACATAATAGACACCGATACTCCCAAGTAGGTACCTACCTACCTCGGTATGATGTCGGGGTCGTTGGGTATTTTTATTACTAATAATAGACCTGCGTTTGCCCGCCAGTAGTGTCTATTATGTCTTCTGTGCCAGTAATGATCATCAAAAAATTAGTGAAGGAGCGCTTCTTTAGTCGCCAATTGCAGTCTTTTGTCTGGCGGCAACAACGTGCGTGCCGTCAACGGTTGGGTGATGCCACTACTGACGAACTCCTTTGTTATATTGAGGTGGACTCAGACTGAGCTGGACGGGTCCGTCAAGTGCTCACATCAAAGACTGGCTCACATCACATCGCATGGTACACCCACGCTAGTCTAGTGCAGTCTCGGATATTTTTCCGTAACAGCGAGAGCGGGATACATTGTGTCGTTGTGGCTGTTGACAGGACTCACACGCCGCTCTCCTTAGCGAACGACATCTGGCGTCAGCCATCGGTGCTGTGCTGAGCATCGAGGACCGCAAGGAGCTATGCGCGGGTGGTCCTCAGGGCTCGACGCGGACCTGCTGGCGTCGGTGAACTAGTTAAGTTTTGGGGAAACCGAGGGTTTTGCGAATTTATAAAGAACAACTAGGTACCGGAGATAAATCATGAAGGACGGTACGGTGACATTTTTGTTTTTTTTTGCCCGACATCTGTAGTAGTCTTTGCATCTATCTAACGCCGAATATTTGCACAGACATACCTCTATAATCAAGTGGACAATACAAATATAACTATTAGATAAATTTAGAATATGTTTATCCCATTTATTTAGGTAATTATAAAAAATACTAAAACAATTTTTGTGCTTAATATATTTTGAAATATTAACCGCGCACAATGGCCGACACTACACCGACGACATCGGCGTGTACGAGATTAGAATGGCTCTGAAACCTTCGATTCAATCGAGACCTCAGGCAGTCGCTCAGCGTTGTCATATCGACTATTGGTATAACTATCGAAGTGCAGAAGTGCTTGTATAGAAACGCCACCATGTCGATCCGATTACAGAACGAGAGCACGGAACCAATCCAACTGCAGAAAGGCGTGAGACAGGGAGATGTTATCTCTCCGAAACTGTTCACGAACGCATTGAAGGACTTTTTCAAGCTCTTGGACTGGAATGAACATTGACAAGACCAAAATCATATCCAATATCCATGCTGAACCCGTGCCGGTAGTCATTGGGAACGATCACAGAACACATGGGAACGATACTCTCGAAGTTGTTGACCATTAGGTACACCTATCTTGAACAGATTGTTCAGTTAGGTAAGTCCAACTTAGCCGATCTCATTTTTTTCCCCTAAGTTACATAAGGGCAGAAAATGAAGTCGCCCGAAGAATCGCTGTCGGTCATCCTTCGAAGCAAAAAAATTAATTTAAAGTAGCCCACCGGATTTGCAAGTTGAAGTGGTAGTGGGCAGGGCACATAGCACGCAGAATAGACGGCCGATGGGGCCGAAAGGTTCTCGAATGGAGACCACGGACCGGTAAGCGCAGCGTAGGACGTCCACCCACAAGATGGACAGACGACCTAAAAGAGACCGCAGGGAAACGCTGGATGCAGACCGCTTCCAACCGGCCCTTTTGAAGATCGATGAGGGAGGCCTATGTCCAGTAGTGGACGTCCTATGGCTGAAATGATGATAATGATAGTTTCGCTACAACGGTCGAACCATAATTATTTATGTAGCAAGTAGGTACCTACTCTTCCTAGATTCAGACTGTTTGTTAACCAATATCAAGCCAATATATAGGTAACATGTTCATGATATGAGATGAGGCAAGTCAGTTTACACGAGTGCTTATGTCTAGTGTTAATGTGTAACAAACTATAACAATTTTGCCTTAAAAATTACAATTCACACACGATTCTAGGACAGAGCTAAAAAATATATTACAAAAACAAAAAAAAACGTCATTGATACATAATTATTTAACTTTATTATCTTTATATTATGTCACTTCTATGGTCTAGTGTAGTGTCTAATGGAGCGGTGAAGTTGACGTTTACAGTGTAGACGTCAACGTCGCCGCTGACTCGAGCCGAAACAGAGCCATATTTATTGGGTACAATCACAGGGTACAATGTTTGGATGTCACGCGTCATCCCCCTTTTTAAAACAGTCATTGGTTAGGGCCCGTCCATTCATTTTATTTTAGTCGAAGGATGTCAACATATTTTTTTTCTTTATAGTCAATCACAGATATATATATCTGTCTTGTGTATACACAAGATCTGTGTAGTCAATGGAACCAAAATGAAATTAACAAAATTAAAACAATATCCATGCAATGTATTCATGAAATCAAGTCATACGAAAACCTTCCTGTAGTATAGACCTACCTTTACTATAGGTACATACCAAGGAAGTTACATAAGGGTATACATAGAGTCCTTGGTACATACCTACGTAGTGTAGTTTGAAAAATCTTTGACAATACCACACTATACACTCACCAAGGACGTTTTATACCCTACTTCCATGACACTCACTTATCTATATATTTCATGGACGTAATATACGTATTTACCTCAATGACGTAAAGAATACCAGTCCATAAGCTCTTTGATTTACCTAAAAAGGTATACCTATAATGAGCTTTACTTGCTCCACCCGCCCAGTAATATTTCGGTATCAATAGGAAGGCAGTGGCGTAGCTACCGGGCTAATTCAAAGTATCGATAAGAAAATGCATTTTTCGCACATTTATTTTATTGTCCATACTGTCTATGATACAGTCCACGCCTTCGACCAAAATAAAAGGAATGGACGGGCCATGACAATTGAACTTCTCAGTAAAAACGAGGCAAAACCATTGGACATATAGGTAGGTACCTATTGAGTCCATGATTACCTCTACCTATAATCCCGCTACTAACCCTCTAGAAAATTTCGTGTCGCTTAAAATAGATCCAAAGTGATTGTTTAGATGGCGCTAGGAGTATCGAATTAGACTGAAACTGTACGAAAACACAGAATATAATAATAGTTAGTACTACGGCAACGAAACCAATAACTTACCGAACTTACCTTTGCAAGCACCTTTAGTAATACAATCGATATCCAGTAGATGGCGCTTTACAATAAAATAATCCTACTTTAAAATGTCTTATAATAATACATTTTTTTAGTTAAATAATTTAGAATGTAAATAATTAACATTTAACTAAAATAATATCAGGAATTTCAACATTACTATTTTTTCAGTTGATAGTTTTCGTAAACTTTTTTCATTTACGTATTGTTCCATACATTTTTGTAAAGCGCCTCCAGCGGAAACGCGAAGGAACTAAAATCAGCGGTATAGATTGCTTCACTCTAATTTGAAAAAAGATTTCGAATACCTTTCAGCCCAGCAATGTATGCAACGAAACGTATACGAAAAAAGTTTTCGAAAACTATCAAATCTGCCCCCTGATCAAATGGCATTTTGTCGATCTCAAGGTACATTTTTGTCTTGAAAAGTACTTTAATAATCAATAAAATTATATAGAAAAGGTTGTGTTTTTTATTTAAACATCGCCTCATTGTTTTACTTTCTTAACTTGTGTACTTTTCACGTTCGCGTGATTTTCCAACTGAGCGGATCTAACGTTAGTTTGGTGCCGCAATAGCAGTTGTCCGTAAGGCCCCTGGGGCCTTACCTACGGCCAACTGCTAACTCGGTATCAAACTAACGTTAATACAGCGCAGTTCGGAAAATCACGCGAACGTGAACCTTAACGCGCTCAGATACGGTTTGCGGTCGCGCAACATTTTTTCATCACCTAAACTGGATTGCTTTAACAGCTAGCTGTAAGGCCCCAGGACCCAGGAGAGTCACTCCACAAAACCATAGCAACTCTTGCTACTACACAATAAAGTGCAATTCAGGACGCGCGAGCGCTAACTACCTATAGCTATATTAACCTAGAAGTTGCCTCTCTGTCTATCGCGTAACTCTTCGCGTCGCGTTATCTCTGTGTATCGCGTGAGAGTGAGCACGGGAGTTCCCGCTTCCGATAAGTCGGCTACTTGTAGCTTGATAGGTACCTAAAGTGCGGAGAGCGCCAGCAGGCCTGCCAGCGCGAAGGTTAAGTAGGTACTTAGGTAGGTAAGTATTGGACCTACCTACTAAAACAGTAATTACATTCCAGCCTAGAAGTTCATAGGTATTTTGTGCTCATCTTTACGGTAGGTATCAGGAAAGTAGTGTGTTTATTTATGTTGTAGTCTAGTTGTGTGCTTTATTTACCTATTTACTTGAATAAAAATTTTACGAGACAGTAGGTAAGTACCTTCTAGGTACCTGTAAAGGAGACTGGATTTGTGCGCGTTCAGTCGGTAAGTACCTACCTAATTTACCAAAAGCGGACATGGCTATGATTCTTATACCTACCTACTAAAAAAACCGGACAAGTGTGAGTAGGACTCGCACTCTGAGGGTTCCGTACAAATACTCGCACGAAGCGGCAACGTCGCACTCTGCTTTTTTGCTCTGCTATGTAGGTAGGTATATGAAGATAACTGCCTATAAGGTCAAACCGCATCAAGGCGGTGCGGTACAGTACTGCAAGATTATTTAACCGACTTCAAAAAATAAGGAGGTTCTCAATGATTCGGTTGTTTGTTACTTTAGAACTCCATCATTTAAAAACTGATTTGGATTTTTAGATTGGTCCCATAGATATTTCATTAAATTTGTACAATAATTTCGTTGGTTTCGTTCAGTAGTTTTAGGTACCTACTAATTTTGAAGTCGGTTTTTTAAATTGATAATTACCTAACTCGGGCGAATAAACATAAATACAGAAAAGTATCTCCATTGTATGTATGGCTTTGGATAAGGAACCATACCACCAAAATTATGTGTGTCTTGAACGCTCTTCTTTAAGAGGGGGCATCCGAAATTTTATGCTAATTTGCCATGATATTATAACTAAACCAAATATCCGATCAACGTAATAATTGATACATATGATTTTTCAATTCATTTTCTTTCCGCCATTAAGACAGAAACATAATAGCAAGATATTTACTCGATACTTTAATGTTTTGAAAATGGTGCCATTTTGCAAATTTTTTTGATTTTACTTGGAAAGTACTTCAGTTACATATCTAAAATAAGTAATCACCGAAGGAAAATATAGTTTGTTTTCCAGTGTTAAGACAAAATTTACCTAGATTAATTAGTACTCTCATAATAAATTATAATAAACTTAAATTATTTTATATTATCTTTTAATTTTTAGTTTTATCTTTCTGACTCTCTCTTTGCTTCTCTCCGTCTCTCTCTCTCTCTCTGTCTGTTTGTCTGTCACAAAGAAACACTCCGACTCTAATAGTTATATTACTGAGCATACATAATAATGGATGCGTTACGGCCTAGTCATATCCATTTTATTTGTATCTATGTTATTTTTTCGTAGTAGCTTTACCTAGTCTGTGCTCTAAGGTCATTGGCACCACTTGGTTGCCGCGTCAAGTGGTCGCGTTCGAGCCATCGATTTTTTATATTATCCTTTGTTTGAAAATACAGTAGGTGTTGATATAATCGCACTCGGAAGATAAAACCAAGGCGAAAAGCAAGCGCGTGCGTCCTTCCCCGTTGAGGCACAGTGCGGTAATGAGGTTGAACGGAGCATGTTTCGCTATTTAGATGCAAAGCGCAACAGAATAAGACTGAATATCGGACTTACCGTTTGACCGAATAGTTGCTTAGAACTAAAGGACGTAAGTCTCAAATCGAATATAATTTATTATGAGAGTACTAATTAATCTAGGTAAATTTTGTCTTAACACTGGAAAACAAACTATATTTTCCTTCGATGAGTATTTATTTTAGATATGTAACTGAAGTACTTTCCAAGTAAAATCAAAAAAATTAGCAAAAAGGCACTATTTTCAAAACATTAAAGTATCGAGTAAATATCTTGCTATTATGTTTCTGTCTTAATGGCGGAAAAAACATGAATTGAAAAATCATATATATCAATTATTACGTTGATAGGATATTTGGTTTAGTTATAATATCATGGCATATTTGCATAAAATTTCGGATGCCCCCTCTTAACATGAATTTCCGGTTACGTAATTACAAACCCAATTTGGGGTCTTTAGGGGTAGGTCCTAAAGCCGAGTTTTTGAGTTTAACGTCATCGTCTGCTAGAAAAAATGAGGTTTATGACGTCAGATTTTTGATTGGACCTTTGTGTCCGAAGTTATGGACCTTCAAAAAATCGGGTATTTAGGCTCCGTCTCGCTACTTAGTAGCTCTAGTACCTAAGAGTCTTAAAATACTAAATGACCTATCGTTGGAAAGCCAGTGAAGGTCACTATCCTTGCCTGGATTGACCTGGGACAAAATGCTTGAGGAGCCGGGTATTTCAGGTCGTCAAAATCGTAAGACCTAACTTAGACTATAATTTAAACTAAAAACTAGAACTAGTTGTATTTCCTAAACCAGAGCCTTAAAAATATGCAAAAAAAATTACTAAAACTTAAAATGAGCTTTACTACCTCGAGCCAAAATTTGGGCGTGGTAGGGTTTTGTTTTCTCCACTACTTTACTGGGGCAGACAGGACAGTAAATTACGAAAGACGAGGCGGTATGACCTCTATAGCTTTAGCCTGCTCAGTAATGGGCTAAAATAAATGCTAACGTGGTTAGGTGTGAATTGCGGGGATTTCTTCTCATATTGTTTATCTGTACCTGGGGCCTTACGATTTGGAAAATCACGCGACCGCAAACCGTATCTGGGCGCGATAAGGTTCACGTTCGCCCCTGTGACCCCTGCAAGTGAATCTGGGCTCCGATTATCTACGTTTAAACTGTGACTCCTGCAACTAAGTGAATCTAGGGCCTTACGGACAACAGCTATTGCGGCACCAAACTAACGTTAGATCCGCTCAGTTGGAAAATCACGCGAACGTGAACCTTAACGCGCCCAGATACGGTTTGCGGTCGCGTGATTTTCCAACTGAGCGGATCTAACGTTAGTTTGGTGCCGCAATGACTGTTGTCCGAAAGGTTCCTGGACTCTAATAACTGCTTCCTTTGATTTTATGACTATCTACACTCAAGCATCGACCTCTGCTAGTCGCCTATGTACCTAAAGTACCTATACCTATATTCTATATTCAAAATGTCATACACAAAATGTGTTTACCAAAACTAGTCGGGACATAGTAGGTAGTTTTGCTTCCCAGTTCACGATGAAGGTCGGCTGATTGTATGGATTCGGAAATCAGGTATTACCTATTTAATACCTAGTTCTAGGTAATAATGTAGGTAGGTACCTATAGGTATTTTTTTAATAGTGTGGATGTTTTGTAATTTTTAAGGTTTTTATTCATGGTATTCATGAGTAGATAGGTAGGTACCTAACCTTCTTTGCAAAATATGGTCCGCCGAAGTATGTATGCGTACCTATAGAAGTTGCCTCTATCGCGTAACTCTTGTCGCGTTATCTCTGTGTATCGCACGACAGTGGACACGGAAGTTTCCGGTTCTGAGAAGTCGGCTACTTGTAGCTTTATAGGTACCTAGAGTGCGGAGTGCGTCAGGTCTGGCCAGGCCTGCCCGCGCGAAGGTTAAGTAGGTACTTAGGTAGGTAAGTATTGTACCTACTAAAACAGTAATTACATTCCAGCCTAGAAGTTCATAGGTATTTTGTACTCATCTTTACGGTAGGTATCAGGAAAGCAGTGTGTTTGTTTGTGTAGTAGGTAGTCTAGTAGTGTACCGACTTCATAGTAGGTAGTAGTTGTGAGCTTTATTTATTTACTAGAATAAAATTACGTAAAATTTTGACGATACAGTAGGTAGGTACCTACTAGGTACCTGTAATGGAGAGTGGATTTGTGCGCGTTCAGTCGGTAAATACCTACCTAATTTATCTAGAATTTTACTAGTAGCCTATGTCACTCTCCGGTTGAGAACTATAACCCATGCATAAAATCAAGTCGATACAGCGCTGGCAACGTCGCACAGCGCGGGCCTAACTCTCAGCACGAACTGGCAACGTCGCATTGTGAAACGAAACTGACCTGACTACTACGTTCTATTCTGTGATGCATTCTGTGAGCGCGAAGAAAAGCGCCATCTACTGATATCGGGTGCGCTTCTCTTGAAATGTTGCGCTACCGTAATTTTTTGAACCCTTTCGTACGCCATCTCACGTAAGTTCGAGACAACCTATTGCCCGGACAAATGGTGGCGCCCTCTAAGTTTCAACAGGTATTTTGGCAAATTTCCGGGGTACGGTACAAAGTACTGCTATCATCAATCTTCTCTAGTATATAATCTTTGCTATAATAAATACCCAAGGACGTTTTATACCCTAAAGGGAATACTACTTATACTAATTATACTACTTCCACGTAAATACCTAATAGTTGACATGCTTCAGTAAGTAGGTAGGTCACAGATATACACAACTAGGTAGGTACCTACCCATAGATTCAGCCTCTACTTACCTACCACACAGACCACAGATATACACAACTAGGTAGGTACCTACCCATAGATTCAGCCTCTACTTACCTACCACACAGACCTACCACAATTTATGAGTTGAGAACACTATCATGACAGTTCCGTGGACAATGACTGCTGGGATGAAGTTTGGATCAGACTACTTACTTACCCATTACCACCATTACCACAGATATACACAACTAGGTAGGTACCTACCCATAGATTCAGCCTCTACTTACCTACCACACAGACCTACCACAATTTATGAGTTGAGAACACTATCATGACAGTTCCGTGGACAATGACTGCTGGGATGAAGTTTGGATCAGACTACTTACTTACCCATTACCACCATTACCATATCTGTGACTTACCACTAACCAAAGACTACTATATATATACGGAGACCACTAACTACCAAGGAACATTATTACTTACCACTACAATATAAAGCCAATAATTCTAAGTATTTATACAATACATACCTAATAGGAAGAATTCTGTGTTCGTATTAAAGCAATCATCTTAGGACAACAAGTTTAGTGATACACTGAATCATAATAAAATAAGAAGTGATAGTGAAAGATCGCTTTTAAATATATTTGAGTTGTTTGCATGCCTTGCCCAAGCCTTGCCTTGCCGTAGCCGCACTGCACTGCATCCTGCATCCAGGCAGAGATTATATTCTCTTTGCATCCAGGTTCATGTCGAACTTTACTGATTCTACTATGAATCGCGGAGTAGAAGCTAAAGAAATCGAAATTGCTAACGCTCGCCTAGGTGCGTATTATCTCTACTCATTATTACGTATCGTAGCATGCGGGGGCCTGTGAAGCTGCCCGCCGACGCTGTAAGTAGGTATGTACCTACACAACAGTTGTTCATACTGATGACTACCTACAAGGATGAATCCTTGGTACCTTGGTACATGCATACCCTTCAATATTACCACGCCTTTTTGTTTACGTTGTAATAACGTAGGTACCTATCTATATGCTACATAAAACTCTATTATGTCTTCTGTGATAATACTAAAATTACTAAACATCTGTGGGAGACGCTCGAACTTGGCAAAAAAATCGAGTCGAGAGTGAGCCCAATAGAGCTCTGGGGCAGCGTTCGGAGAACTCCGTCGAGTCTTCCTTCTCCTCCTCCATCCCGCAACGTTCTTGCAACGTTCTTGGATCAGTAGGTACCTATACGGTGCCGAAACGTAGAAATGCTCGGCGTTTCTTTCGTATTCATAACGAAGTAGGTAATTCTCCAGAGATTGAAATAAAAACTACCGATAACGGCATAGCTCATCGTATTTGCAGGCTGAAGTGGCAGTGTATGGGCCGATTATACCTATCTGATGCAAGAGCGACAACCGGCTGCGGGGTAGACCTAGCTATTTTATAGAACCTCATAATATTAGCAAACGTAGTGACGTTATAAGTACCTACGTATTAGTAGGTACGTACGGTACCGACTGGAAGAGAAAAGTCTCAGATCGGGCCAAGTGGCGAACTTCCGGAGAGGCCTACGTCCGGCAGAGGATCAAGGTGGGCTACTTATTATGATGAAGCATCTCGTAGGTATAACTGTTACAGACTTGGAGGCATCCGAGTCGCCGCAGTGGCCAGGCGCGGGCGTGCGGCAGAGCGCGGGCGCGCGGCAGAGCGCGGGCGACGCGCTGCCGCCCTCGCCCGCTTTCACCGGCTCGTATCTGCAGGTAAGGACGCCAGGCCAGCGAGCGCAGTGTCCTCCTACCTCCAGCCAGTGTAGTACGCAGGCGTTGTACCGCAGGTGGTGGTCGAGAAACACAAGCGGCAGAGAGAGCAGCGCCTGCCCGCCGCCTCGAGCCCGGCGCCGGGGGCGGGCGCGGCAGGCGACGCGCGGCCGCACGGCGCCGTGCTGCTCGCCTGTCCCGCCTCGCTCGCCTACTTCCTGTGAGTACCTACACCGACAGTTTGTTCTCCACAACTTTCAATTCAAAGTTATGGAAAGTTTTGTTTTAAAATGTAGTTAGGTACTGTATACAGTAGAGTACCTACTTGCAAATGTGATTATCGTTCGACAGCGGCGGCGCGGAGGCTGCGGAGGCGGGCGCAGGCGCGGGCGAGGGCGGCGCTGCGCCGGCGCAGGTGCTTGTGCTTTCTGTTTCGCCGGGAGCGTGCCAGCGCAGCGGGCTTCAACAAATGTAACAAGTTGTATTTCAATTGACAGCCGGCGAAGACGCATGAATCGTGGCACATATTCCGCGAGCGCGAGTCGCCGCCCGCGTCCCTCGAGTGCGACGCCGACGGCCCTGCGAGCGCGCACGGTAGGTCTCCGCTCTCGTTATATGGGTACGAGTATCGTAATTCTGGTGTGTATACAGTGTGAGGAGGCCAGTGCAGGTGCGGAGCCCGCGTGCGTGGAGGTGTACCGGTTCGAGCGCGTGGGCGCGTGGCTGGCGAGCGGCGCGGCTCGGCCGACGCGCGTGGGCGCGCGGGCGGCGCGCGCGGGCCGGGCGGCGCGGCGCGCGGCGGCGGAGCTGGGAGCGTGCGCGCGGCTGGCGGCGGGCGCGCCGCTGCGGGCCGGCGTGCTGACGCTGCGCTGCGCCCTGCACGCGGCGCGAGACGCGGGCGCGGGCGCACTGCTCGCCGTGTCCGACTACGCGCTGAAGCCGGCGCTCGCGCTCGCGTTCAACGCTCTCCTGCACCCACCGCTCGTGTTCCTCGCCAACCTGCTGCGGGTCAGTCTATCTCTCTCCTACTAATTACCGAGTCACGCTCTACAACGATTACATTTTTGAGAATGTAATTTTGTCGATTAGTTACAGAACAGACCTACTTAACACATTAAGGCCTTCTTTTCCCACTTTTAGCAATTTTGGTCATACTAGTTTTAGTTTGTCTACTTCCATGATTAGCTTAAAATTATAATAAATCGGCCAAGTGCGAGTTGGGCTCGAGCACTGAGGGTTCCGTAGTACCACCACAAAATACAATAAGGTTGTCCAAGTAACCGAATGACCAGTTACCTAGGTCTTAGAATACTAAGAGTTAGGTATTATCAGGGCTGGGCAAAATACATGCTTTGCTTTAATTGAAATACAAATTACAAAATACTGTATCACAAGTAATTAAAATACGAAATACAAAATTTTCCTAAGGGCACTTGCAGACGATGCGTAGTATAAGTGCCAATTAGAAGTTGTAAGTAGCTAGTACGCATCGTTTTGCTTATTGCAAGTGGCGCTGGTCACGTGGTGCGGTGGTGTGCAGGGCGTGCGCGAGGCGCTGCGGCCGGCGGTGGAGCTGGTGGCGGAGTGCGCGGGCGCAGCCGCCGTGCTGGTGCGCGCCGCGCGGCTCGTCGAGCTGCACTACACGTACGCGGCGCCCCCGCCCTCGCCCCCCCGCCTCCTCGACCAACACCCCCGCCGCCGCTAGACGCATCCGTGACACTCGTCATCACCTTCCTTTCAATACATTACTCAATAATTGATTTGTATTGTTTTCTATCCTGTTTATTAGGGGGTCTATATAAATCACTCGATGTACGAGGGGTCAGCACCACGTGGCCGGAACTACAAGGTAAATTTAAATACATACTTCAAATTGCCTTAACAGAGGATATTGTAGAAAATCAGAAGCCCGATGTAGTTACGTTTGCACCATCGATGGTGCAAACGTTTTCACCTCGTACCGTATGCGCCATCAATGGTGCAAACGTAACTAACGTTTTCACCTCGTACCGTATGCGCCATCAATGGTGCAAACGTAACTAACGTTTTCACCTCGTACCGTATGCGCCATCAATGGTACAAACGTAACTAACGTTTTCACCTCGTACCGTATGCGCCATCAATGGTGCAAACGTAACTAACGTTTTCACCTCGTACCGTATGCGCCATCAATGGTACAAACGTAACTAACGTTTTCACCTCGTACCGTATGCGCCATCAATGGTGCAGATAGGTACAAAAAGTTTTTCTCATTTTTAATGACTGGGTTAGGAGGAAAGGGTATACTAAGCCGAAAGGGGTCCACAGTACCAGTCATTATGAACAACTTTACTATTGGAGCAACTCTGAAATTAACTAGGAAATACAAAGAAAACCTCAACAATCTGATTGACATAGTATAAATTGAAGTCGCTTTCCGCGTCTGTCTGTCTGTCTGTATGGCCGCTAACTCCTCCTAAACCACGCAACGGATTCTGATGCGGTTTTCACCATCAGTTAGATACATTTTCACGGAAGGTTTATATATATGTATATATAACGAGCGACCCGCCCCGGCTTCGCACGTAAATTACACGAATCCGTGCGAAGCCGGGCGGGCGGGTCGCTAGTTTGTAATAAAGAACAAAATGTATGGAACAGAAGATATATTTTTTCGCAGTTTCAGATTGGTCCCGTTGTAAAACTTGTTTGTAAGTGCACTGTTGGATTTAAGAGGCAATCAAAATACTTATGGATCCACTTGTGAAGCCTGGCGGTGGATCCTAGTGGCAGGAGCCAGCTGTCGTTGTTAATGGCTTCTTTGTCTCTAGATAAATATTAACTCTGTTATTTATGGCCGGGTCGTTAGTTTCCCGAAGTTTGGTACTATGGACCCCTTTCTTAATACACCCTTCCTGACTGCAACACTGAAGACGAAAATAAAATTAAATACATTCGGTAGCAGTCTTTTATTGTGACACAATATATGATCAGTGTGCGGCCGCCGCAGCAGACCGGAGTCAGAGGTCCGTGCGGGGCGGGGGCGGCGCACGCGGGGCCGCGTGCGCCACCAGCACGGCGGGCGCGGGCGCGGGCGCGGGGGAGGGCGCGGGAGACGCGGCGCGCCGCAGCGCCAGCTGCTGCAGCTGCAGCTTGCGCAGCGCGGCCGGGGGGGGCGCGGGGGGCGCCGCGCCGCTCGAGGCCGCCTCTCCGCCGCCCTGCGACACGTCACATACAATCAGCGAGACGTGTCTACTGTTCCATTCCAGACCAGAGTTGTTTATAAGTCAACATCCTTACTAATATTATACAAGCTAAAGTAACACACACACAGTGTAGTACATAAAAAAGGTACTTTTCCCACCAAAAAATGCGAACGAAAAAATCGTAGATAACATCGCGGGATTCAGCCAGTTTTCCATAACATGACCGAGTTTATTATTGGGGTGTTACAAAAGTCCCATAGCACATGACATACTATCTGAGAACCATCTGACCACTCCAGCTTACCGTCTCCGGAGTGACCGACAATAACCGAAATCGATTAACTGGGCTCTTCTTGTGTAAGCCACGCATATTCTGAGCGAGGCTATCGAGAGACACGGCGAAGTCTTGGTCCCTCGACATCTCAAAAACCTTTGAAACGGTTTGGCACGACAGCCCATCAACAAGCTTCCATCTTACAGACTGCCTACTCCTCTTTAAAAACTTTTTGAAGAAACGATCGATTCGAGTGATCGTTGACGGCTGTCGACTGATCAATTGGCGATTAATGCCGGCGTACATCAAGGGTCTCAGCTCTCCTCAATTGTATTCTTGCTGCACATTAATGACCAGCTCAAGCCCTTGGGTACGCAGATGACAGTACAGATGTGGAAAAGTACACATCTAATCCAAAGGTCAAGAAGGCAGAAATTCAGGCGTTGAGAGAAGACATGGTAGAGAGCGTATGAATCAAGCTCTTAAAGCTGTTTCCGACTGGGGTGACGAACATCTCGTTAAACTCAACGCAAACAAGACCCAAGCTTGTCTTTTCTCCGCCAAAAGGAGTCGGTTCTCATTGTCTCTCTACATTCTGGGATGTATCCAATCCATACCTCTGGCAGACCATCTGAGCTACTAGGACTTACTAACGCCTACGCTGAACTTTGGAGCCTACCTAGAATCTAAGGCTAAACTGGCTAGTAAAAACTTGGCATCATCAATAAGGTCAGGCGGTACTTCTCACCGGGGCAGTTGCTTCACTTGTATCGAGCACATCAAGTCCGATCGTGTGTTGACTACTTGAGTACTGCTGCCACCCCCATTCGACGGAGCAGCCAAGTGCCAGCTGGAAGCTTTAGATTCGGTACGACCGGAGTGCAGCAAATTTGTCGCCAAAAAATTGAAAAGCCTCGACACAGCCGTAAAGTAGGTAGCTTGTCTGTCTATTTTCTATCGGATACATTTCGGCGAGTATGCGCAAGAGCTTCATGCAATACCTTAACTCACCCTCCCCCTTTTACTACAGGACAAGTACACTACCACCAACCTTCTAAATCAACGTGTTCCATCCTCAGCCACACCATCGCTTACCATCAGGCGAGTTGCCAGCCAAACGAAGACATATATTTTATTTTATTTTATTTTATTTTACAAGGAAAACATACAGCAGCTAATTAATACAGTAGATATGAGATAAACAGTTACACAAGAGCCAAAAAACATGTTTTCACTAATACAAACTAGAAATAGTGTAAATGCCCCGTTGCAACACCAACTAGGGCCTGGGTAGATAAATAATAATTGGAAAACACACATTCGAGGTCTTTACATAAGAGATAATAAATTAGTTACCAGAAAGAAAAAATAAATAAATAACATACAAATTGCAAATATATAAAACCTAATACAAATTAAATGTTTTTTTTTTTAATTTAATTTTACGTTTTTTTGCCATTTTATTTATAGTGTTATCAAATTTAACTTTTAATGTGTCAAAGAAGTTTTTGGAAATTATATTTTTAAAAGTATCAGTATAAGTATTGTTACGGGGTATGGGTCGGGATTGGAAGGAAAGACAGCTTACCCCGGTGAGACGATTTATTACCAAGCGCTTTTATTCTCACAATTTTTTATCAACCCACTTTGTTATTTTTTCACTCTATTATTCTATACATCATACTGACATCCCCTGTCATTCTCCCGAGGTGACTGGTGACGGCCTCTTACGAACGAGGTTGAACGCCATCTCTGCTCTATAGAGGTTCGTTCGCACCGAGACCGTCACACTACCCCCTCCTTAATCATGCTCGTCCCGAGCATCGTTAGTGCCATAGTACTGTGCCAATCTGTCCACATGCACCACCTTTGCTTGGCTTCTCGGCGTTTTCCGGATCCGGTACGTGACGTCATTGAGCCTTGTGACTATTTCATAAGGTCCTTCCCAACTTGGCTGTAATTTCGGACAAAACCCTTGCCGCCGTACCGGATTATGGAGCCAAACAAAAGATCCTTCATCAAACGTCTTCAAATTAGCACTCCTGTCATACCGTGTCTTCATTCGCTCACTGGCTCTAAGATTTTCCTCCCTAATGTGCTTATGTACCTCTTCCATTCTTTTTCTCAACTCTTCTGCATACTCTGAGGCACAGCTTGGTGTGTCTGGAGGACACCCTGCAAGAAGATCGGCTGGAAGTCGAAGCTCTTTGCCAAAATTTGCGCGCGCTGGAGTCGTGGAAGTACTTTCGTGAACAGCCGTCCTGTATGAAAGTAGAAACAGAGGAATGTACTCATCCCAATTTCGTTGGTGAGAGTCTACAACTTTTGCTAAATGCCGCTCCAAGGTTTGATTGAACCGCTCTACCATTCCATCGGATTGTGGATGATGCGGAGTGGTCCGAGTCTTGTGTATTCCCATTATTTTGCAGGTTTCCTGAAAAACCCGAGATTCGAATGTCCGCCCTTGGTCGCTGTGAATCTCTAAGGGTAACCCAAACCGACAGAAAACTTCCTTAACGAGCTTATTCGCCACCGTTACGGCTTCTTGGTTTGGTATTGCGAATGCTTCAGGCCATTTCGTGAAATAATCCATAACCACAAGAATGTAGCGATTCCCTTCTTCTGTCACGGGAAACGGTCCTGCCACATCTAAAGCTATTCGTTCCCAAGGAGCACCCACGTTGTATAACTTTAACATCCCCCGACTCCGTGTTTGTGGCCCGTTGACTGAAGAGCAGTTCGTACATTTCTTGCACCAATCTTCAACATCATCCTTACAATGCAGCCAGTAAAAGCGTTTTCGAATTTTTAGAAGAGTCCTTTTTGTTCCGAGGTGTCCGCCTGAGATGCCATCATGATAGGCTCGTAGCACCTCAGGGATCTTCAACTTGGGCAGTACCGTCTGCAGATGACTTTCGTTTCCAGACGCACTCTCCCATTTTCGATATAAAATACCATCGAGGAGTACCAAACTGTTCCACTGTGCCCAATAGCTCTTAGTTATGGCACTTCTCTCAGCAATCTCACCCCATCCAGGTCGAATGCCATTTTTCTTCCAGTGTAATATAGGTTTCAAGTCTTCGTCTTCCTCCTGTGACATCTTCAAGGCATCTTTACTCCACTCTCCGTTAACCGGATCTGTTCTTATGACTCTTACCGTAGCTTTCTCTATTTCTTCCTGTTTTACACAATGTTTACAATCTTGCAAACATGGCCGTCTCGACAAAGCATCTGCGTTTCCATGAGACTTACCACTACGGTGCTCTATATCAAAATCAAATTCTTGCAGTTGCTCGATCCAACGCGCTACTTGACCTTCTGGATCCTTGAACTGCAAGAGCCATTTCAATGCTGCATGGTCCGTTCTGACTCGAAATTTGCGTCCCAGCAAATATTTTTTAAAGTGCTGCAGGGTTTTTACTACTGCCAAAAGTTCCCTTCTAGTAACGCAATAATTCCTTTCCGGTTTTGACAATGATTTACTAAAATAAGCTATGACTACTTCCTGGCCCTCTTTTTCCTGAGAGAGAGTCCCACCAATGCCTGAGTTACTTGCGTCCGTATCGACTACAAAATCGTTCTTTCCGTCCGGATATCCCAGGACTGGTGTCTCACATAACCGCTCCTTAAGGTTATCAAATGCTAACTGACATTCCTGATCCCATACAAATGGTCGCTTTTCTTCCGTAAGTCTATGCAATGGTTTCGCAAGATCTGAAAATTTCTTGACAAAACGTCTATAATACGAGCAAAGTCCCATAAATGCCCGCACCTGCGTTTTATCTGTGGGTACTGGCCACTCTTTGACTGCTGAAATCTTTGTTGGATCCGTCTCAACACCATTTTCTGATATAACATGGCCTAAATAGCCAACTTGGCGCCTAAAAAATGTGCATTTCTTTAAATTTAGTTTGAGATTTGCGCCCCTTATTTTATTAAGCACGTTCTCCATTTTCCTGAGATGATCGTTGAAATCCATGCCAGTTATGATGACGTCATCAAGATAAACTAAGCTTGTTTCTCCCAGTAGCCCCGCAAGGACTCGCTCCATCAACCTTTCGAAAGTGGCAGGAGCATTGCATAGGCCAAACGGCATGACTTTAAACTGCCAAAGACCTTTCCCGGTTGAAAATGCAGTCTTCTCCTTATCTTTTGAATCCATTTCAACTTGCCAATAGCCACTCTTGAGGTCTAGAGTTGAAAACCACCTCATGCCACTCAAAGTGTTTAAAGTGTCGTCAATTCTCGGTAATGGGTAACTGTCCTTTTTAGTCACATCATTTAGTCGCCTGTAGTCAATGCAAAACCTGATTGAGCCGTCTTTCTTTTTCACGAGAACCACTGGAGAGCACCATGGGCTAGTGGAAGGTTCAATAACACCATTTCTCTCCATCTCCTGAACCATATCCTCCACTTCCTTTTCTCTGCCGAATGGAACTCGACGGGGTCGCTGACGAATTGGCTGCATATTACCAGTGTTAATACAGTGCTGCACCATCCCTGTCCTGCCAACGTCCGCATCACCACTGGAGAAAACATCGGAAAACTGCCCTAGGAGGTTCTTAACCTTGGTCATTTCTACGGTTGTTAAATCTTCCTTGCAAGCTTCTAGTGAATTAGTGAAATCTACTGTAGTATTATTCCTCAGTTTGTTTTCCTGGCAACTTCTTAACCAAACAATTTCCTGACCCGTCCCGATCAGGGTGCCTTTCTTCAAAGTCTGTTCCTCATTGCTCAAGTTAAGAACAGGCACCACTGTTTCTGAAGATGACTGGACAACTGTGCGTGCTGGTATCCATGAATTGTTTGAGTTAACTCTTTCCAGAATTAGACAGCATTGTCGATTTGCAGTCGAATTCCTGGGTAGCTTTACTGAAACGAGCGTCTGAGATCTCGGTAGAAGCTTGGTGTCTCTGAGGCAATGTACCCTGCCTTCACCCCCACCTTTCATTGGAATTTCTATCGCTCCACACTTAAGAACGCCACACGTGATGTCAAGCTTACACCGATGATCTCTCAGAAAGTCCAATCCAATTATGCAGTCATCTACAATGTTGGCTATTACTACTCGCTGCCAATATAGTTTGTCGCCAATTTTGATAGCTACTTTTTGCTCTCCAGACACTGGAATGCGCTGTCCAGTGGCAGTCATCAGGTGACAAACCCCATTCTGAGTACATGCGTTACTCTTTATTAGCCGTGATTTAACTACCGTACGCGACGCTCCAGTATCCAACGTCAATCGACAAGCTACGCCATTTACTGATCCATTAACAGTCAAACTATTTCCATCTGAGCTTTGATAAACCTTAACTTCCGGGACTTCTTGTTCACCAGCCAACGCTCGTCCCTCTACCTTGGCTGAGATTAGTTTTCCTGGTTATCTGACGCTTGTATAGCAGCGTCAGTACTTCTCTTCACAGCAGGTCGGTTTGGACAGCCTCTCATCAAATGTCCCCGCTCCCCGCAGACGTAACAAGGACCAATTGATTTTCTGCCACCTCCCCGCTCTTCGATTGGAGTAATTGCTCTGATGCGTGCACTCCTTGGGTTTTGTCGAACAGCTTCAACCTCCAATGCATGCGCTACAGCTTCTTTCATATTACCATGGTGAGCTAAACGTACAGCAGCCCTGACTTCTGCATCGTTTATGCCATCGATAAACGCATCTAGCAGCAATGAATGAACGTGCGAGACAGAAGATGTTTGATAAGCTTTTCGTACTAACTTTTCTACCTCAAGTGACCATTGCTGCAATGTCTCGTTGGATTGTTGGTGGCGGTCACGAAGCTGGGCACGAAACACGTGCTCTAAGTGGGAGTCTCCATAGCGTGTTTCTAGTGCATCCAATAGCTCTTTATATGTGGCGTCAACTTCTAAAGCTTCTAGTACTGACATCGCTTTGTCCCGCAGTCCAAGTGTTAGCGCGGTCTTCGCTTGAACTTCAGTCCAACCATTAAATTGTACTACGGACTGAAATTGCCGCTTATATGCAGCCCATGATGAAGTCCCGTCAAAAAGAGGTACCTTAAAACTTCCGCCAAAAGAGGTCGTAGGAATTGAAGCAGTCACGCCTCCTTGCTTTATCATTTTGAATTTTTCTTCAAGTTCAAAGATTCGTGATTGTTGTTCCGTTAAAAGATTTTCATGTGACGTCACCGCTTTCCTTAGTTCTTCGACTTTTTGCACGCTCTCTGTGACAGCCGTCAAGATATCGTCACGGGCGGCCTCTTGTCGACGAGTCTGCTCCTCCTGCATGTTCCACAGCTGCTCCTCTTGACGGCGCGCTTGCTCTTCTTGCATGGCGCGTAATTGTTGAAACAGGTCAGCTAAGTTCATTGGAGTGGGCTGCGAACTGATAGTTCCACCAGATAGTTCTTCGCCAGGAGGGTCCATGAGAGGTGCTTGCTCTCTTGTGGCAAAGGGTCTTTCAACAGAGCCTTCTTCAGCCACTGAAACTTCCGTGCTGAGAGTTTCCGATTCATGCTCGCATCGTTGCTGCTCGGCCGACCTGGCGCGAGTATTTACACCGTCTCTTGGCATGACGGGCATGTCTTACCTCCAATCCCACTTCTGACACCAAATGTTACGGGGTATGGGTCGGGATTGGAAGGAAAGACAGCTTACCCCGGTGAGACGATTTATTACCAAGCGCTTTTATTCTCACAATTTTTTATCAACCCACTTTGTTATTTTTTCACTCTATTATTCTATACATCATACTGACATCCCCTGTCATTCTCCCGAGGTGACTGGTGACGGCCTCTTACGAACGAGGTTGAACGCCATCTCTGCTCTATAGAGGTTCGTTCGCACCGAGACCGTCACAGTATAAATGCCTCATCATAAATAAGTCAACGTTGGTTGAATAGTTGCTATTGAAACTGATTAATGTGCGAATAAAGAATGAATTTTTACGATAATTAGTTTCGTATCGTGGAGTATACAGCCGCAGATTATGTGTACGAGGAGCTGAGCGTAGCGGAGTCACAACACCTATCCGAGACAACAGTGAAGGGCAATCGATCCTATTAGATAGAATATTGGACATGGAGGTCAGATCCGCAACCTCTCTTCTGATTCGAACAGGCAACAGATGATGGTGGAAGCAAACCTCATCGTACTCATACATATCGTACATATAATAAAAAACATCCTGTTGGCTAAAAATATGTATAAAAAACGGATGCTAGCGAGAGTGCAGTGCGGGGGGTTACCTGGTGCGCGAGCGGCGCCGGCGCCTGGTGCAATATTTTGAGGTGTCGCGCGGGGAACGGCTGCTGGCGGTACAGCAACTGCGCGGGCGCGGCGGCGGGCGGCGGGCGCGGGGGCGGTCGGCGTGCCGCCTCCCCTGCCGCCAACACCAGGCGCGGCGCGGGCGCGGCGGGTGCGGGGGCAGCGGGCGCGGGGGCTGCGGGCGCAGCACCGGGCGCGGCCGGCACCGGCGCGTGCGCCTTGAGCTTCTCGCGTGCGATGCGCTCGGCGCGGCGCGTGGCCACCTCCATGGGCGTGGGCGGCGCGTCGTACTCGACGCCGTGGTCGGCGAGCAGCGCCGCGTGCTTGGGGTTCCCGGGCGGCGCGTCGTCGGGGCGGCGGCGCGGCGCCCGGCGGCGGCGCTCGGCCGCATCCCGCACCGCCTCCAGCCGGTGCAGCGAGGGTCGCGCCGCCGTGTCCGGCGGGTCGGCGCGGCGGCGCGGCGCGGCCGGTCGGCGGTGGTGGCGCCGGCGCGCGCGCTCCGGGTCCGCCAGCGCGTCGTGCCGGTCGCGGCAGGCGCGCGCCGAGCGGAAGGCGCGCGCCTGCTCGCCCACCAGCTCGGCGACCCACTCCCAGTTAGGCGCGAGCGCGGCGGGCGGGTCCGGCGGCAGCCGCTGCAGGCGCAGCGCGCGCCGCAGCGCCGCGTCCTCGCCGCCGGTCCAGTCGGGCTGCGGTGCGGGGTGCGGCGGCGCGGGGTGCGGCGGCAGGCGCGCGCGAACGCCGCGCCGCGCGCCGCCGCGCTCGAACAGTGACAGAGGCGCGTGGTGCGGGCGCGGGGCGGGGCGCGCGGGCCGCGGCGGTCGCGCGCAGCCCCCGCGCTCGCGGCGCGCGGCGGCCGGCAACTGCGCGTCCGCCGCGGCGCCTGCGCGGTACAGCGCGCGCGCCCAGCTCTCGCAGTACACGTCGCCCTCGCCCTGCGGCGGAGTGGGAGGGCACCACGCCTGTGACACACGCAATGTCGGTCAGAGGGAGCGGGGCTGAGGGGCTGGGGCGGGGGGAAGACAGTCACTCACCGGCATTGAGACGTCGCCGTCAATCCCGTTGTCGGCGACCCACTCCTGTGAAATGAAACGGGCTCGAGTGAATCGACTAGAGACTCCAGAACTATAGACTATGTCCGTGCTGAATATGTGAACGGAGGCGAACAGCGCCCGATCTTGAATAGTTTCGACTACGAGGAAGCACCGTGACTTTCGGTTAGAGTAGGAGGTCTACAAGACATAGATTTAATTTATTTGCGGCAAAGAAGAGCAATATACAATAATAAAAGTCAACTAGAGGTACACTTATTAATAGATCGGCTCGACTCCCTGCAGACTGCAGAGACTCGACAATGTAACCAGTTGTCTGGAACCGATCTCGGACGACACTCGCCCGCTGGTGCTGGTGCTCGTGTTACTTACAGTTACTCAGTAGGGACCTACTACATCGGTCAGCAGACTCAGGATTCGTATACTTTAAGACTAGCTGAATCCCACGATTTTTCTGTTTTTCGGCATTTTTTTGGGGAGAAGTAACCCTATGTCCATTCTCATGATGCACACCATCTTCCTGCCAAATTTCGTTAAGATCGGCCTATCCATTTAGTTGTGTAAAGCAAGCAAACAGACAGACAGAGAGAGAGAGAGAGAGAGTGTTACTTTAGCTTTTACAATAGGTATTAGGATTACATTCGTACCCTGTATATTAGAGAGAACGGGTCAGGAAGCGCAAGAATTGAAAAGGGTTACACACACAGTTACTACTACTACAGTGTTGACAACAGGGTTTCTGATTTTTTTCTACTATCACGCCAAATAAAACAGAGGACTCTGCTAGCTTTTTTTACTATTAAATTGTAATGAGGTAGAAAAGGTTTTTATCGTAGATGACACCCAAATCCCTAATTTCATCTACTTCCTCTAAAACAGTTCCATCCAACACATACTCACTAAGTGTAACTAAACGGTTCTTTATTATTGTATATGCTTACACTTATCGGTGTTAAGCGGCAGCCTGTTCGACCGGCACCATCAGTTAAGGTTGTCAAGATCTTTTTGCATTTTCTCCAAGTCTTCATCATTGTTAATTTTTTGGTAAATTTTTAAGTAATCAGCAATTAAAGAGTATTCTACGAAATTGAAAATCTTCGCCAGATCATTGATATGGGACACAAAAAGTGTCGGACCGACGTGAGAACCCTGGGGAACTCCCGAGAGTTCAGGAAATTCTTTGATTCATGACCACATATTACGACTTTTTGATATCTATCTGCTCATCGGAGCCAATCCAACAGGCTGCCACTTATATCAAGAGCAGAGAGTTTTTCGTTCGGAACTTCTTGGTCCACCCTGTCGAAAGCTTTGCTTGCTGTATACACTACATCGACCGGCTTACCTAGATCATCTAGAGATGATAGATGTTCACTGTACAGTAGTAAGTTAGACAGAGTAGACTTTCCTTTATGGAACCCATGGTTGTTGGTCAATTATCAATTGTTTGAGATGGAACGAGAGAAGCAAGATGACTAATATTTTTTTATTACCTCATAAAAAAGCTGATCATAAATAGAGCCCATCAACAAAAACAAAATTAAAATTAGTTCAAAAATAAATAAGATATTAGCAGATTTAAATTTCATGCTAGACAGAGAGCGCACTATACTGAGCCGTGACGTCACGGCTCAGGAGCGTCATACAAATGCTATACTAACACACGCTTTGTGAGAAAGGGATAGAGCATCCCCTCTCTATCCCCACCTAAAACTTTAAACATTCATATCTCAGAGATTTATCAGCCATTTAATTTATTTTTTCAGTATGTGTAATGTATTTAGTTATATTATTCCTCGCTAAGCCGGTTATTTGTAATAAATTAAACATGAGGACACATGCCTATTTTAAAACTTACGCTATTTGAAAGATTTATTGTTTTTTCGTGATAAGTCCCGATAAACATTTAAAACGAAGGCAATATGAAATCTCCTGATGAGATGGAATAATGTATCATTACTAGATGTTACATGATGGCTGGTCTACATCTAGACGGAAATCCTTTTTTTTTTACATTTATTTAGATACTAAGTGGTATTTGTTGATTTTAAGATAGTTTAAAATGTATTTCCAGTTTTGTGATCTTTCAATAAAAAAATAAAAAGCTGGAGTGTGGATCATCCTAGTCTACCGCCTGCCTCGTCCGTACCACTTGCCTCGTCTGAAACCTGTACTACTTAACACATTTACATTTTTAGATTTTGGCCAGGACTTATAGATCTTAACTGCACCTCCCTCAAAAGATAATAATTTAATAGTAAAGTCAAAGATTTTATACTTATACTACGTATGTCCATATACCCTGTTCAATGAAAGCGCAGCGCTCATTTGTGAAGCCAGTCTTGCGTGAGTGACGTTATCGATACGTTTCCGCGCATGCGCGCTGTATTACCAGTGCATAGAGATTACCGCAAAAATTGGATGAATGAAAAACCGGAGTAAATGAACTTGCAAAATACAGGTCTAAAATATTAATACGGGAACAAGTACCTCCTTAATTGTTTTTGTATTAAATAAAAGGAAAATACAGTAATTAATGGATCTGGGCGTTACTTTGCTAAAATTCATGATAATAACTTGTTTTTCTTAAGAAGTATTTAGTCAAGAAAAGTAGGTGGCTATAAATAAAATCATTTTAATAAATGAAAAAGTTGTGTCATACTAAAAAGTGGAAATATTAAGGAGTTTGTTGTACCTATGTAGTTCCGTGTAAATATGTAGTTTTAACATAAGGTTAGATGGTTGATGTGATGGTTGTTGGTTGATGTGATGGTTGGTTGGTTACCTCTTTGGTTATTTGATTTGTGGCTGAGGTTTGGCTGCCATTTTCAGTTGGTAATTAATGGACATACTACTTATGACAATTATAATAATGTTTGATTAAAAAGACTATTAAAAGTTGATAGTGATGAAACATAAGTGTTAAAAACATGGGTAAATAAATTTTATGCCCTTGGCAACACCAAACAGTTTTGAAATGGCGTGGGTTTTTTGGCGCCAACGTGGAAAAAACATGTCGGCTCGTTGGATTATTTTCCTAAACTTGTGTATTTTCGAGTGTTAATGTGTACTAAATGGTGAATTATTATTCATTAAGTGCTCGTAAACATGCTCGAGTGTGGGCAAGTGATATAACGAGGTGAAACGTGTCTTTTCGTGTTGTTTCCAAAACTCCATAGGAGCCTCTTGTAAAGTCTCCACCACTTTACAAGGGCATGAGTTCGACTTGACCGTGACTTACTTAGCTTGACTCTGACTGTGACTATGACTTGTTTGACGTTATTAAGACAATGTAAACTGTTTAATATTACGAGTAAAGGACATTGAATCCATGCTCATGAAAATTAAAAAAAAAAAAAAAAAAAAAAAAAAATTGAAATGGCGTGGGAGTTATGGCGCCAACGCGGAAAAAACATGTCGGCTCGTTGGATTATTTTCCTAAACTTGTGTATTTTCGAGTGTTAATGTGTACTAAATGGTGAATTATTATTCATTAAGTGCTCGTAAACGTGCTCAAGTGTGGGCAAGTGATATAACGAGGTGAAACGTGTCTTTTCGTGTTGTTTCCAAAACTCCATAGGAGCCTCTTGTAAAGTCTCCACCACTTTACAGGGGCATGAGTTCGACTTGACCGTGACTTACTTAGCTTGACTCTGACTGTGACTTGTTTGACGCTATTAAGACAAAGTAAACTATTTAATATTACGAGTAAAGGACATTGAATCCACGCTCATGAAGATTAAAAAAAAAAAAAAAATGAAATGGCGTGGGAGTTTTGGCGCCAACGCGGAAAAAACATGTACAAATAGACCGTTCCGTTCTTTCTGTTGCCATACCCTAACAGGGTCATATGTACTACTTGTAATTTTAAATATATAAACATGTTATTTAAGGTTTGCATGCATACATATGTCGCAATAAACATATTGAGTATGTCGGCTCGTTGGATTATTTTCCTAAACTTTTGTATTTTCGAGTGTTAATGTGTACTAAATGGTGAATTATTATTCATTAAGTGCTCGTAAACGTGCTCGAGTGTGGGCAAGTGATATAACGAGGTGAAACAACTTTTCGTGTTGTTTCAAAAACTCCATAGGAGCCTCTTGTAAAGTCTCCACCACTTTACATGGGGCATGAATTTGACTTGACCGTGACTTACTTAGCTTGACTCTGACTGTGACTATGACTTGTTTGATGCTAATAAGACTATGCACACTGTTTAATATTACGACTAAAGGACAGAATCCACGGTCATGAAAATTTTAACAAAAAAAATTGAAATGGCGTTATTTTTAGTTTTCTTATAATTTTGCGAAGAAATACAGCTAGTAAATTGAATACTGACTTTTGAAATGTGATGTTCGTAGACTTATCTTTATTGTGGGTGTGATTCTTACGTTAATTCAAGACACAACTAGTGTTTTCTTAAATTATTTTTCACGCGTTTTGACATCGGAGGTTACTTGACGTATGACGGGACGATCGAGACCTAGTTTTTTTTTATTTTTTATTATTGGTTCGCTAATTGAATGTGACACCCTTAACACTACAAAATATATTTTATAAGGAACGTTCAGTGTCCATTCTAAAAGCTGTGATAATAATTATTATCTAGCTTTTTTTTGGTATCATTTTACGTTTCGCTTCTAGGAATCTTGTACATATATAATCTTAGAGTAAAGTAGTCATGAAAACAAATTGAAGAGTTCTTTCTTCGACAGCTGTACTTTAAAGTTGTAACTATAAAACATGTAACGGTGTGCCCGGAGAGAGCGTCCCGGGACTGGCGCAGGGCGCGAGCCTCGCCCCGGCTCACTGCTTTCATTTCTACAACCATTTAGTAACGGCTGCCACGTGTTGATACTCTCATACAAATTAATTTAAATTGATTGGTAGTGCAGCAGTAGTGGCAGTCGCTCCGAGCCTCGCCTCCTGTCCGCGCCGAGCGCACTCACCGACAGAGCGGATCTAACTATGGCACGAAATTGTTACTGGTGACGTCATATCTGCTCCAGATCTAGCTGACGATATCACACGTGCTATGTGTTACTTAACGTGATGGAATCGGATCAGACGGGATGGACGGCGCGGTAGAGCGGGGTGCGGGAGGGAGGGAGGGAAGCGGCACGCTCGACGTCGCCCGTAAATGCTTGCGCGCGTACATCCCTGACGTGCCGTTTTGGTGGGTCCAGCGCGGTGCGCGGGCGGGGGAGGGGGGGTGCGCGGCGGCACCAAGCATTTACGGGCGGACGGCGAGCGGCACCAAAACGGCGAACGTCAGGAATATAAAACGCACGAGCACGTATCCAAATCATTTATTGTTATCATTCCGGGTCGCGAGCCACGCGTCGAGCGTGCCGTCCCGGAGCGCGCGGCGGCGCGGCGTCGGCGCGGGCTCGGCGCCGGCGCCGTCCAGCGTCCACAGGTTGATGTGCACGGTGCCGCGCGAGCGCGTGCGCGGCGCCGCGGCACCGGCCGCCGGCGGGGAGGGCGGCGGCGATGGGGGGGCCGCGGGCGCGGGTGGCGCGCGCCGGCGCCGGGCACGCACCTCGGTGCGCGCGTACGTCAGCTCGGGGGGCTCGGGGTCGGCGGCGGGCGGGGGCGCGGGCGGGTCCGGGTCGGGCGCGGCGCGCAGCTCGGCGCGCGCAGTCTCCCACTCGGTGCGCTGGCGGCGCATCTCGCCGAGGGCGGCGCGCTCGGCGGCGCTGCCCGCCTCGCTGCTCTCCACGACGCGCATCGCGTACTTCTCCACTGGCGTGAGCTGCGGGAGAGCGGACGGTCACTGTACTGAGTGTGGCGGGGGCTGGCGGGTGCTCTGCGACACCACGGCACGAGGTACTACTCCACGTTACCAAACTAATTATTGGAAACATTCATTCTTTATTCGCACATTCATCAATTTCAATAGCAACTATTCAACCAACATTGTCGTAAAATTTAATCTAAAAAAACATTTCATTTGTACGATGAAAACTGGTGATGATGATGAAAAGTAGCCTATATCTTATCTCTCCGGCCCTTGAACTATACCCATGCAAAAAATCTGCTCGATCCATTGCTCTGTTGCTGCGTAAAAGAGGAACAAACAAATCAACAAACTTTTTGCATTTATAATATAAGTATGATTTGGATGTTTGGATTTACAATATTTTGCTAATGTAAAAGTAACATTTTAAATTATTATTATTATTGACTGATATTATTTGTTTATCGTAATTGTTTAATTTAATTTTGACATGCAATTTAATAATTGTGTTTGAATTTTTTTGTATTATTTGAATGTTTTTTTATTCTTTCGTGTTTTTTTTTCCATGTTTGATCATTATGTAAACGATAATAAGAATGTATACACTGTGACATGTAACTATAATTGTTATGAATAAAAAAGTATGAGTATGATTTGGATGTTATTTATTATTTTTTTCTTTCTGGTAACTAACTTATTGTCTCTTATGTTAAAGACTTGGAATGTTTGTTTTCCGAATACACTATTTCTAGTTTGTATTAGTGAAAACATGTTTTTGGGTTTTGTGTAACTGTTTATCTCATATGTACTGTCTTAATTAGCAGCGGTTTGTTTTCCTTGTAAAATAAAATAAAACAATAAAGCATATTTACAAACATGAAGGCACGGGGGTTTACTATTATACAAACAGTTGTCTGTCAGCAGATTTTTGAGTTAGAAGAAGAAAAAAAACAGTCTAGTTTTTTTTTTTTATTCTTAACGGCCGGTTATCCGAGTCGCGTAGGCAACAAAACGCTCCCTCAGCCCCCGCCAAGTTATAGCGATGATGTATTTTGCCACGCTAGAGTCAGGACGCCCGCGGGGGGAGTGCAACGACTAAAACGAACATCGGTCCGACCTCGATGACACCTGGCGCGGTACTGAACTTTTTACGCTTTTAATTTCACTAAAAAACTAAACTATTCAATATCAAAAATCTATACAAATAAAAAAAAAATTGAATAAATTTGCCTTTCAGTACATGCAATTTCCAGGTTGTTACGAGCTTTCATTAGAGCATAAAACGAAAAAAATAAATTAACTCGACTTTGTTTCAGATTTTTTTTTGATCGAGAAAAGTTTATTCTATCGTGTTTAGAACGTAATCATAAACTCAAACACAGATGTATCTGTGACATGTATTTTTTTCCAGCTTAAATATTGTAATTTAAGCGAATAAAATTGTTTTAAAACCGTCAAATTTGACATATGAGGCCGTTAACAATGTTTAATCATGCGAATGTATGTCTAAAAATAATATTTTCTAAATGCTGTCGCTTTCGGGAACGTAAACACTCCTCTGGTCAGAGCCGCTGGTCGGTGTAGTGGGCTCGCTTGCAAAGTGCCAGACAGGTTTCTCCAGTTTGTTGTAGAACGTTTCTAGTTCACGGGGAGTTAGATTTGGCGGTCTCGGTCTCGGGGGCCAGGGTAAGTCATCATAATTTTAAGTAGTTTTTAGGGTTCCGTACCTCAAAAGGAAAAAACGGAACCCATAGAGGATCACTTCGTTGTCCGTCTGTCTGTCCGTCTGTCAAGACCCGTTTTCTCAAGAACGCGTGAAGGTATCAAGTTGAAATTTATACTAAATACTTGAGTCTACGGTTTCTTTCGGATGTAAAAAAATAAAAGTTGTAAGTCAACGCAATCAAAAGATATGAACGTTTATGTCGTATATTTTGCGATTTCACAGGGGAATCAAAACCTATAGGGTACTTCCCGTTGACCTAAAATCATGAAATTTGGCAAAAGGCAAGGTCTCATAGCACATAATATATAGGAATAAATCCGAAAGTTACAAATTTGAAATTATATCATTTAAAAATAATTATTTTGCTATTACAAACTTACATTTTGTAGTTGGAATGTATGGAAGAATATATTCAACTACAAAGTTAAGTTTGTCTTTCAATATTTCAACTTCAGTTTTTTTTTTGACTCGTGCTCTGAGGGTTCCGTCCAACTGAACCCTCAAGAGCACGAATCCTTCTCGTACTTGTCCGGTTTTTTAATTTATTTATTGTATTTTATCATTGCCATTTCTATTATTATTATTATTTTTGGTATGTGTTTCCTATTTTGTATTTGTTATTATTTTTTGTTATTTTTGGGTTCCGTACCCAAAGGGTAAAAACGGGACCCTATTACTCAGCCTATGATTTCCGTCCGGCTGTCTGTCTGTCTGTCCTACCTATTAACGGCTGTATCTTTCGAACCGTAATAGATAGCCAGTTGAAATTTTCACAGAATATGTAATGTTACGACGGATTGATTATCAAATAATAAAAAGTCAAAAAGTAAAAACGAAAGGGTGTTCCATACAAACGTACGTTACAAACGTATTTTTTATGTATTTTTGTATTAGCTCTAATGTAAAAACGGTAATACTTACAAACGTTACACAATCTAAAGTATAACACAAATAATAAATAATGGCCAAGTGCCAGTCGGTGACAAGTTTCTGTTTATTAACAAGTTATAACTGGTAATTTCGTTATTTGATTTTGTGCTGGTACGGAACCCTCAGTGCGCGAGCCCGACTCGCACTTGGCCGGTTTGTTATATGTCATATAATAATTTAATGGTGACATGATTATTCAATTTATTTCTTACTATTTAATATTAATGAAATTCCTTTCATTAGTGTAATGCGCGTTTGTACGGTACTAATTGAAATAAATATATAAATATCAACCCTGCCGATCAGTTTCTCGGGGGAAAAAACCCTCCCTTTGTCCACAGACGCTCCGGCTGTGTAGTCCGTGGCACCTTCCCGCTGAAAATATGTCCCATTGTTGTAACTATCAACATGTTAGAGGGCCGGGTTCAAAGAGTTTCCATCATTACATAATACCGCTACGCAGTCACTGTTTGATGTTCGTCATAAAAAAATGGACCAATCATGGCACTCGCAGAGATATATATTGAAAGGACTGCTTGGTTACAAATGTCTTATAGATAAACTTAAATAGATACACAGAGCCAGTTACATGAGCTGAGGGACCACGTTGAGGAGTATTTACTGTTGTCCCCGATTCTCTGAACTGGTTCACCCGCAACTAGACTGGATGTGCCATCACTTACAACATGATTGTGTACAGTACTACAAGATGTCCAGCTCGCACGCGAGAGAATTGTCATTCTTTAGGTTGGTTTAGGTCAGCAGATGTGCGGTGCGATCCGACCATCGAATCCTCGGAGTCCAGTGTTGCCACCTGTCCCGATTCTGCCGGGACAATCCCGATTTTGATAACATTGTCCCGCGTCCCGATAACGATGTGAACGGAAAGTGATATACTATTTTGCATTGTGGTTAAAATCTAAGCTAATCCTAAACTAGGATGTGTGATAATATATGTGATGAGGGAAGTGCCTTTATTAACTAAACAACATACAAGCTAATGCTATCGATACAGTCAGAGTGCCCATACACCGTTAAAGGTCTAAAGACAATCTAAATGCCCACTACCAGTTGGCAGCGTACCCAGCATGCCGGCGACATCACCACGCTGAATGGCAGTGCTCATGCGTTGAGCCAGAAACTCGTCAGCATTTAGGTCACGCGAGGCATTAACCAGCTCTGAAAGATTCTTGAAAATGAGGTGAGCTCCCGGCCCCCGTGGGCCCGATGATATTGTCGCCTGCTGGTGCAGCATTCAATCAAAACCACAATGAAACAATAGGTCGGCGCCGGAGAACCGTCGCCTGCACGCCGCCACGGTACACATGGGGTTCGCGGGACCGGGAGGAAGCAGCCGGTTACAATAGCACACATACTTTCAAATGTTACTTCATACAACATTTTACTAAATTAAATGTCATGAATAGTTGACGCAGCAGAAACAGCGTGCTGACGAGTAGCGGTAGCGAGAGAGTACCTGCAGCATGAGCGCGGCCAGCTCGTCCGCGTGCTTGTCGTGCAGCGGCGGCTCCGCGGCGGCGGCGGCTGCAGCGGGCTCCTCCAGCGGCAGCGTCTCGTCGAACTCGGCGAGGTCCGCGCAGGTCTCGGTGCGCGCCGCGGCCGCCGCCGCCGCGTCCGCCTCGTCCTCGGCGGCCGCCAGCGCGCGCTCCAGCGTGTCCCCGCCGCACACGGCGCCGGCGCCGCCGCCCGCGCCCCCGCCCCCGCCCCCCGCCGGACCGAACAGCTCCTCGATGCTCGCCTGCGTGCGCGCACACAAACATACCGTAGAGTCGCGGGACCATTTCAACAATAATGCTAAACTACGCGGCGAAACAAACTATCGACAAAACTCATTTTTTTCGGACGAAAAAACGGAGAAGGTTTTCTAGTCGGGTATATGTTCATTTTTTATGTAAGGTCATACATATGTGTACATGTTATTTTATTTTATTTTTTATTTTATTTTATTTATATTTGGATAGCCAACAGCCTTCTTACACATAAATATAGAAATAGTAAAAACACGTAGGCCAACATAGGTTATCACTTATGGCTACACAAGTCATGGTGCTAGTGCACAAAAGTATAAAACTAAAATATTACAAAATAAATAATTGGAAATATATATATATATATATAATAATGAGACTAAAAAAAAATTAAACAGAGAAATTGAGAAGAAAACTTAGTATTAATAACATTAATAAAGATAGTAATGATAAAAAGATGACAGAGCCGTACGAATTACTTTTATATTAAGAGTTTGTTGAAAAGAACTGGTTATTAATTAAAAATTTAAAGATATTGTGCCTCGATGTAAATAAGTCAACAAGCTGAGAAAAATTTGAGTTAAAGTTAATAAATGTACGCAAAAAGAAAGAGTTTCCACGATAATTCGTGCTATGGCGGGGGATATATAGACGAAGGTAGTTTTTGCGAGACGAGATAGATGGAGAGACAAGCTTGATTTCAGCCAGCAGGAATGAGCAGTCAACTCTGTTCAACACAATGCTGTGCAGAAAGGAGAGGTCCGCAGCCTCCCTTCTCCTACGAAGAGGCAACAGATGATGGTGCCTGCAACTCCCTTCGTAATCAAAATTAGAGTTGGAAATTTTCGCCTTAAAGTTAATGAAACGTAGGAATTTCCTTTGAGGTTTTTCGAGAAGGGTTATATATTTATCATAGCAGGGATTCCAGACCTGGGAGGCATACTCAAGTTGACTTCGGACCAAGGAACAGTACAGAATTTTTAGGGTTTTAATGATCTTGAAATCTTTGGTAACTCTAAGAATGAAGCCCAGTGTTTTCATAGCTTTAGCTGATATACTTTCAATGTGCTTGTCAAAGAGAAGCTTAGAGTCGAGAGTGATACCAAGGTCAACAACAGAGTCAGTTCTATTAAGAGCCTGACCATTAATTCTGTAGTCATAGGTATGAGTCTTAGTGGATCTACTGAAGGTGATGCAACAGCATTTGACTACATTTAGGTCAAGCTATTCAACATGCAGTATTTATGGAGGCTATCAAGATCCCTTTGAAGTAACTTCGAATCTTGCTTATCTCCGACTATCCTATAAATTTTCATGTCGTCAGCAAATAATTGAAAATGCGAGTGTTTAAAGCATTGACCAATATCATTAATAAAGATGATAAACAGCAGAGGACCGAGAATTGATCCTTGGGGCACACCAGAGGGGATGGGTGACGGAGCAGACGCGAACCCATTCAAGACTACAGTCTGGCAGCGTTCATTAACATAAGAGGTGAACCACCTCAGCAGATCACCCCTTATTCCAGCCGCATTTAGCTTCGCAAGAAGAATTGAATGATCGATGCGATCGAAAGCCTTGCTATAGTCCGTGTAAATCGCGTCAACCTGTCCCCCACCCTCCATGCCGGCAGTCACCGTATCAGTAAACGAGATCAGGTTGGATGCCGTGGACCTCCCTTTAAGGAAACCGTGTTGCTGCGGCGTGAAGTAGTGTTTCAGAGCAGAGTACATCTGATCGTGGACTAACTTTTCGAAAATCTTAGCCAAGACACAAAGTTTGGAGATCGGCCTATAGTTAGTGATATCCCGCTTGGAACCTTTTTTGTGAATAGGCGTTATATTTGCTGTTTTCCAGATTTTGGGTACTATTCCAGTGGTAATTGACTTACTGAAGAGGAGACTAACGGGATGAACCAAACTCTCAGCACAGTTCTTAAGAAGGTAAGGATGCAAACCATCGGGCCCAGCTGATTTGTTGCAGTCAAGGGTCTTTAGCAATTTTAAGATGGCAGGAGAAGTCACTGTGATTGAGCATAAGTCAGCCATAGAACTACTTATAACGGGGTCGGAAACAGCCGAACCTGGAGCACGTGACGAAGATGGCAAATAGTTCGAATTGAAAAAGTCGGCGAAAGCATTACAAATATCATCGCCTGATTCCACAGATTGATCCTTAAATGACATAGATGATGGGTAAGCGTTATGTTGTTTATTGGATTGAATATATGACCAAAAAGCTTTCGGGTTGTCTCGAATTGAGCCTTCAATTTTTTGAATATAGCTTATATAACATTCCCGCTCAACTCTCTTCACTCGCTCTCGCAAGACCCTAAAAGAATTTTGATCAGAGACGTTCCTGTAGATTTGTTATGTATGACCATACATAACTTTTTACTGAGCGGTCCGATTTTAATGATTCTTTTTAGGGTTCCGTACCGAAAGGGTAAAAACGGGACCCTATTACTAAGCCTACAATGTCTGTCTGTCTGTAAAAAAGGTTAATCTGATGCCGGAGGCGGCAGTCCTCGTACGAGTATGAGGGCTGTGCATGTGTGAGAGAGAGAGAGCGAGTGGTTGTCTCACCCCGCGCAGGTAGGAGGTGGTGAAGTGTCCGTGGTCGATGGCGAGGTGGCCGAGCGCGCGCTTCTGCTCCGCTTTGCGCAGGATGTTCTCCTCGACCGTGTGTCGCGTGACCAGCCGGTACACGTGCACGTCGCGCGTCTGCCCGATGCGGTGCGCGCGGTCCTGCGCCTGCGCGTCCATCGTGGGGTTCCAGTCCGAGTCGTAGAACACGACCGCGTCCGCGCCCGTCAGGTTCAGCCCCACGCCGCCCGAGCGCGTCGACAGCACGAACGCAAACACGCGCGCGTCCGCGTTGAACCGCTCCACCAGCGCCTGGCGCCGCTCCGGCCGCGTGCCGCCGTCCAGCCGCAGGTACGCGTGCCCGTGCAGCGACAGGAACCCCTCCAGCACGTCCAGCACGCGCGTCATCTGCGTGAAGATGAGCACGCGGTGCCCGCCCGCCTTCAGCCGGCGCAGCAGCGTGCACAGCGTCTGCAGCTTGCCTGCGGGCGACAGAGAGAGGGAGGGAGAGCGGGGCCGTCAGCGTCTCGCTCGCACGCACGCGGCCGCCGCGGTCACTCACCACAGTCGTACTGCAGCAGGCTCGGGTGCGGGAACGCGACCGCCTGCCGCACGGCGGGCGCGTGCAGCGCGGCCAGCAGCGCGCGCGCCGCGGGCTCGGCGGCCGCGGCCACTGCGCCGGCGCGGGCGCGCCACGCACGCGCGCCCGCGCCCACGCACAGCTCGGCCGCCGGCGCCACCGCGGCCCGCCAGCACACCGTGAACCTGCACACGCGGGAGACACTGCGTCAGCGGAGCCGGCCCGAGCCCGCGCACTCCGCTCCGCTCGGGCGCCGCTCGCTCACCTGTCGATCACGTCGTGCATGTCTCGCAGTATGTCGGCGAGGTCGCGCGCGCGCGGCGGCGGCGCGCACGCGACCACCGCCGCGCGCAGGTCCGCGCCGTACAGCGGCAGCCGCCAGCAGCGTCGCTCGTTCACCGCCGCCAGCCGGCGCAGGCAGGCGCGCCGCCGCGCCTCCAGGCGTGCGGCGGGCGCGCGGGCGGGCGCGGGGACGGCGGGGGCACGGGCGGGGGGCGCGGCGCGCGGCGGCGGCGCGGGCGGGGGCGCGGCGCCGGCGGGCGGCGGCGCGCGCGGCACGAGCCGCAGGTGCAGCCGGAGCTCGGCGGGCGGCGGCCGCGGCGGGGGCGCTCGCCGCGGCTCCACCAGCTCCTCTACGAGGCGGCGCGGCGGCGCGAGGTGGCGCGCGCGGTGCGCCGCGAACGCGCCGGGTGCGGAGGCCTCGAGCGCGGCCAGGTCGCCGCCGAGGCGCGCGGCTAGCTCGGCGCGCTCCGGCACGCCCGCACGCAGCACGAGCGCGGGCGCGCGCAGGCGCAGCGCCGCCAGCTGCAGCGGGGAAGAGACGGGCCGCGGCTCGAACAGATCGGGGTGGTTGCACACCTTGCGCAGCTGCATCAGCACGTTGATCACGCTCAGCAGGTTGCCCGAGGCGAGGCTCTCTCTGGTCCTGCGAGCGGAGGCGGTGGTGGAGGTGAGCGGTGAGTCGTGTTTGTCGCATGTGTGCGATGCGCGAGTGCGATGTACTACTCACTTGGCGCGCGCCATGAAGTCGTCGTAGAGGAAGCGCTGGCGGCGCGCGAGCCGGCACAGCAGCACGTGCTCGTACTTGCGCGGCATCTGGCGTTCCACGTCCGCCTTGAGGCGGCGCAGCAGGAAGGGACGCAGCACGGCGTGCAGGCGCCGCACCAGCGCCTCGTTGTAGCGCTGGCTGCCCTCCGCCATGTCCGTCACGGAGCCGAACCACGCGCGGAACTCAGAGTGCGACGCGAACACGTCCGGCATCAGGAAGTGCATCAGCGACCACAGCTCCAGCAGGCTGTTCTGCAGGGGCGTGCCCGTCAGCAGCAGCCGCCTGCAACACAAGGGCGCGGGGGTGAGAGGGACGCAAGGCATCAGGCGCGGGGCTGCCGCCGGAGGACTCACCTCTCAGTCTGGAAGTTGAGCAGCAGTTGCCAACGCTGCGACTTGAAGTTCTTGATGTTCTGCGCCTCGTCGAGCACGAGGTACTTCCAGCGCTTGCGGCGGAAGCTCTGGTGGTCCTGCACGACCAGCTTGTAGGAGGTGATGCACACGTGGAACGAGTTGGCCTTGGTCCAGCCGACGCGCTTCAGCTTGCGCTCCTTGATGTTGCCCATGTAGGTGAGGATCTTGAAGGCGGGGCACCACTTCTTGAACTCCATCTCCCAGTTGAGCACGACGGAGGTGGGCGCGACCACCAGGTGCGGGCCCCAGTCGCGGCGCTCGAGCGCCAGGTGCGCCAGCAGCGCAATGGTCTGCACAGTCTTGCCGAGACCCATCTCATCAGCGAGGATGCCGTTGAGGCCACGCGCGTACATGGTGGCCAGCCAGTGCAGCCCCACGTGCTGGTACTCGCGCAGCGCGTGCCGCAGCAGCGCCGGCACCGGCGTGCCCACCGCCGTGGAGCGCAGCGTGGTGCCGGTGGGCTGCAGCGCCGCGGCCAGCGTGGCGGCCTCCTCCACGCGCCGCGAGCCGCTGCCCTCGTCACCCGCCGCCTCCACCAGCGCCTCGAGCGCCGACGACGAGGTCGAGCTCGACTCGGCGTCGCTCGACTCGTCCGACGCAGAGTCCGAGTGCGAGTCGGAGCCGGGCTCGGGCGGCGGCTCCGCGTACCGGCGGCGCAGCTCTTCCAGGTCGAGGTCTGCGTCGGCGTGTAGCGTGGCGAGCTCGGCGGCGTGGTCGCGGCCGCGCTCAGCACGCTCCTGCTCCGCGATGGTGGACTCGTCGTCGGCCGAGTCCTGCTCGTCGGGCGAGTACTCGGCGGCGGCGGTCGTGTACCCGGGCGGCAGCAGGTCGCCGAGCGCGAGCCGCGAGTCGCGCCGCAGCGCGTCCAGCTCGGCGCGGTGGTCCGCGGCGCCAAGGCCGGCCTCGCGCTCGGCCGCGGCGATGGTCTCCTCGTCGTCGCCGTCATCGCCGCGCGGCGTGAACTCGTCGTCGGAGGGCGGCGTGTCGCGCGCGCCGCCCTCCGCCAGCCCGGCCGCCAGCGCGCGCGAGTACCGCTCCGTCTTGTCCACCATGTAGCGCAGCTGCTCGTCCAGCGCCTCGGCGCGCGCGCGCTCCACGCGCCGCACGCGCTTCCACTCCACCAGCTGCACACACACACATTACCTCACACTCATCCACAATACTAACTGAGCCAGTCTTACTGTGCATTTTTTTGTTGGTTTAGTACACTTACCTTCTCCACATTGGCCCAAAAGGTGCGTATCTCGCGCGCAGCGAAGGCGGCGACCTTGCGCACGTGCAGCTCTTGCGCCTTCTCTGCACGCTGCGCGGCGAGCGCTCGCTCCTGGAAATGCTTCTGCACCGCGCGCGCGCACTTTTTGGCGGCCTGCTTCTTCCACTTGCGCTCGTGCGCGAAGTCCTGCGAGAGCCACGCCATCTCCTCGAGCACGTAATCCCAGTGCGACTTGGCACGCGGCGGCTCCAGCACGCGCGGCAGCCGGCGCTCCGCCCACAGGCCGGCGCGCGCCAGCTCCGCCACGCGCGACGCCACGTACGCCTCGCGCTTCGCCTTCTCCACCATCTCGTCGGCGGGCGAGAGGTCCACAGGCGCGGGGGCGTGGACGGGGGGCTCGGCGGCGGGTGCCGGCGCGGGCGGCGGGCGGCGCGCCTCCAGGAAGGCGAGCAGTTGCGGCGCGGGCGGACGCTTGCGCCACGCGGCGTAGTCCATCATGTTGCCGCCGGCCTGCAGGAAGTACAGCTCGTAGAGCCGCTCCGTGAAGCGGTCGCGCAGCGCCCGCAGCCGCTGCAGCTCGCACTCGAGGATGCGGCGCCGCAGCGCGCCCGCGTCCTCGCCCGCCAGCTTGCAGCGCTTGCGCGGCGGCTCCGCGCCGTTCACCGCGCCGCCGCCTCCCGCCGCCACGATGCGCTCCACGCCCTGCAAACAAGCCGACATAATCCATATCCTTCATCCATGACTTACAATGAACAACCTGTTGATTCCGGTGATGATGTTTGTAATGCTTTTGCTGACTTTTTGTAATGCTTTTGCTGACTTTTTGTAATGCTTTTGCTGACTTTTTTTAACTCTTAACTATTTGGCTGGTTTCCCGCATGCTCCAGTTTCCCTGGTAAACAGTATAGCTCTGCGGCTGACATTTACATTATTACGGTTATTATAAGAAAATTTTACCTTAGACTGCAATAAATCAGCCGGCCCTGATGGCCTTCATCCACACTGGCTAGTGCATTGCGCGGAAAGTCTGACTCATCCTGTTTCTATGTTATTTAATAGATCTATTGCCTAGATACTGTAAATCTGCTACAATAACCCCGATCCATAAAAAAGGCCCCAAGCGTGATGTGTAAAACTATAGACCGATTTCTAAGCTTTGTGTATTAGCCAAGGTCTTTGAGAAAATATTTCATAACCAACTTCACGCTGCTCTCAAACACACTTTCCTACCACAGCAACATGGTTTTCTCAAAGGAAGGTCTACCACTACTAATCTGGTCTCATTTGTCGATGAGGTCACTGATAGCATGGAAGGTGGGGGGTAGGTAGATGCTGTATACACAGACTATCTTAAAGCCTTCGATCGCTTAGATCAGGGGTCTCCAAACTTTGAAGCCTTGGGGCCATAATATTCTACTCTAGGACTCTACCTACGAGGCAATAAAGTAGCAATTCAACTCGTACAGCGCTGGATACCGCTCGCTATATTTTTTTTTATTTTTTTTACATCGGACTAGGCTAACGTTCGACCGCGATCTCGCCTGATGGAAAGCGATGATGCGGTCGAAGATGGAGCACGTTTGCCCAGTAATAACCTATTAACCCTAGACTTGAACACTCCAAGATTGTAATGCTGCGGAAACACAGACAGGGGCAAGGCGTTCCATTGATTATTCACCTAGAAGGCCGCTCTCTTTCTATCAAGTAGCTCTATCTCTCCTGACGCGGCACGTGTAACGTTAGGGTTGTCTTCTTGATATTTACACAGAATCACCATCATCATCAGACAGTAAATGTCCACTGCTGAACACATGCCTCCATCTTCGAGACGGGTGTTACACAGAATACTTATGAGTATTTACTTACCAGCTATGTAGCCTATGTAGTACCTACCTATTACTTATATTCTACTTAAGTTGGAATAACATTTAAACGGCACAAAAAAACTAACGCTTATTCTGAATTTGGTCCAATAACAATCATGCAAAAGTATAAGTTTAAGAGGCCTATTACAAGATCATCATCACGATGCATATTTAGGTAAAAACTACATGAAAATGGAGACCCCATTTTGGGAGCCCTAATTTGCAGATTCTGTTGAAAATAATTGGTTAAGGTCCCTGACAGAAAACGCGCGACATGGCTAGCGTAGCGTGTGGGTCGGGCGCGAGCCGAGCGGCCACTGACTGCCCTGTTATGACCCTCTCGGGAAGGGACACCGGCCGAACATACCTAAAGTCCGGAGTGCGCCATGCCTGACATGGACTTGTCTTACTAGTCTTAAGCTGTCGCGGGCCGGATTGATGGCAGTGGCGGGCCGGATTTGGCCCGCGGGCCGTAGTTTGGAAACCCCTGGCTTAGATCATTCAATGTTTCTCGCCAAGCTGTATGCTGCAGGGATAAGAGGTGATCTTCTAAGGTGGTTCACCTTTTATGTCAACGGTCGCACCCAAACTGTGGCTCTGAATGGGTATGTCGGCTCCATTGCTCATTCCATCAGGTGTGCCTAGGGAATGCAATCTCGAACCAAGATTGACCATTCGAGATCTTGGAGACTTTTTTCTGAATCAAGATTGGTCAGTTCGGGATCTCGTCGAGATCTAGATCTCGAATCAAGATTATCGGGAGTATTCGAGATTGAGCAGAATTAATTAAAAAGGCGTTGTTTTTGTGTCAAATACTGTAAATTGATAGTAACCAGTATTTTAGGATTATTTAATACTAGCGGTCCGCCCCAGCTTCGCACAGGTATAGATTATAGCCTATGTTAACCGAGGATAGTGTAGCTTCCCAACAGTGAAAGAATTTTTCAAATCGGTTCAGTAGTTTCGGAGCCTATTCAATGCAAACAAACAAACAAACAAACAAACAAACAAACAATCAAATCTTTCCTCTTTATAATATTAGTATAGATAATTAAGTTTTTTTTTTCAAATTAAAGATAAAGATAAAGATCATTTATTTGCATACAACATGAGAATTTAACATTAACAAACAACAACAACACAACAACAACAACATTATATTAACACAATAATCAACGTTTATTTCAAAAATTAACAAGAAAAATCAGCATTTTAGTGACTAAAATGAAATAAATGCAATGAGATCATAATTATAAATTATAACCTATAATTCGGTATGTAAAGTTTTTTTTTTGGTATTTTTTTTATATTTTTATTTCGTAGATAAAGCTATTTTAAGAAACTGATTTCAATATTTTTGTTTTCTATTCAGTAGTTATTTTATTTAAAAAAAAAAGAAAATTGAAATTTGGTAACGTCACCATATAGCACAAAATGTCGTTGCGTTGAGAAACCAAAAAAAGCATGCGAGTAAAAAAAAAATTACATTAGAACATACTTTGATAGTGACAATAACATCTAATGTCTGCTTGTTTGTTTATGGAAACCTTAGGGTTACTAGCTCACTGATTTGCAAACAACAATTTTATTGATGTTAGAATTTTATTTGTTCGATTATTAAGGTTCTGTGTTTTTTATTCTTAGGTTGAGACATCATGTTTGAATAGAAATTATTAATCATACATCAAATTGACATATTAAAATATATTTAACATTATTATATCGTTGTGAGTACCACCCATAATAAAAACAAATTAATGTGACGTGGTGAAAATTTATTCTATTAAGTAGGTGCTTCCTGTAAAAACGTTCTAGATCAGATATTTATTTCCCCGAAAAAACCATTCCACGTGATTTTTCCCGACGTTTAGGGAAAAACACCCCATGTTGGCAGCCCTGAACAGAACTAGACTGTCAAACCACAGAAATTAAAAAAATAACTTTTCTGTGTGACGAACAAGAAGTGTGAAATGAGTTTTATTTTTTATTCTTAAAAGGCACAGATCATAAAATGCTACACCGTGACGTCATTTAGAGGTCAATGAAAGTCGAATGATTTCTTAGTTTTATGTTAAAATAAATGGCATCTTATCGTTTTAAAAGGTCAGAGTAGAAAAATAAGGGTTGGTAAGATAAAATCTCGAAATGGTTTCGGAATTGGCATAGGTTAATTTTTTTTAGCATACCGAATTATGTAATGATGAGCTAAAAATGTTTAAACATTTTGAAAATGGCTTCTCAAGAAGCATAGTTTAGGAGACCTAGCATCTATGGTATGTGTAGGTATTGTAGTAAAACAACTGATTGAGAGTTAACCGTAGAATGGCTTTATTCAATTTAAATAGCTATATTTATAATATGGAAAGGTGCTTTCTCGCTCGCACTGCCGTGGTCTCACTCGCTCTTTGCGCCACATAAATATACGGCGGCGCTCGAGCTCTTGTATTCCAGCCGCGGCCGGCGCAGTGTGCGCATGTCGTACAAACGAAGGTGAACAGCCGTGGTGCTACATAGTTCTTCCCCTAGCGAAAGCGTACCGGAGCAGTCACAATGCGCCCACTTCTGGTTGTCTTCAAAATCGATTTAGGGCACGTCGCGGTGGCTTGATGTGGAGAGGTAGCTTGCTGTGGTGTAGAATGCGAGGTAGGTCGATGCGTCGTAGTTACCCATAAGTCCTCTGACGTATCTTCATTCAGTATGTAGGCCGGCTTAAGGCGATCAATCGATATAGTAGGTGAGCGACGATCTGGTAACTGTAGAACGAAAGTCTTGTTGTTTCGTTGCAGGACTTTATAGGGACCGTCGTAGGGTGCTTGTAGCGGTTTCTTGACTGCGTCGTTTCTCACAAAGACATGTGAGCACGTTTGTAAATCTTGATGCACGAAGATAGGTCGCAGATTGCTGTGCGCTTTGGTAGGTATGCGTGGTTTCACGGAGTGGATGGTAGCGCGCAGTTTACTGACGTAGTCGTAGTTCATTTCCTGCTCGTCTATTGTAGATGTTGTGAAAAAATCGCTCGGCAGACGCAGGCTGTGACCGTAAGTTAATTCGGCGGCGCTCACACCAGTGTCAGTGCGAGTAGCAGCGCGGAGACCCAGTAAGACCGTAGGTAGTTCGTCGATCCACGTTGTCTGTTTAGATAGACGAGTCTTCAGTGCAGCCTTGAGTGAACGGTGCCATCTTTCGATTAAACCATTAGACTGGGCATGGTATGGTGAGCTTTGGGTCCGCTTGATTCCCATTGTTTTCATTAGCCTGGCGAATAGATGCGACGTAAAACATCTGCCTTGGTCAGTAGTCAGATTTTGTGGCAGACCGTAGCGAGTAATCCAGTGCTCGTAGACAATCTTCGCGACGGACTCGGCCGATGTATCGTCGGTTGGTATTGCTTCTGGCCACCGCGTTACTCGATCGATCATTGTGACGAGATATCGATGACCTTGTGGTGACGTAGCAATCGGGCCGACGATATCGACGTGAAGGTGCTGAAATCTTCCCGACGTTGGTGGAAATGTTGAAACTGGGCTTGACGTGTGCCGCTGTACTTTGCTTCTTTGGCATTCCAGGCAATGCTTCGCCCATTTGCCTACGTCGACGTTCATAGATGGCCAGAAGAAGCGCTGAGACATAAGTTTGCGTGTTGTTCGAACTCCTGGATGGCTCAACCCGTGAACGGCGTCAAATGCAGTTCGCCGAAACAGCTGTGGCAGATAGGGTCGGATACGCGATGTTGATGTTTCACAGTAGATCGCCGTTTGCGCGTCGGGCAAGGTAACCGTTTTTATGGTCAAGTTGCTCTGCTGTGCGAGTTTTTGTATGACAGCGTTGTCCTTCTTTTGTTCTTCGGCGATCTTGTGGTAGTCAAGTGACGTCATAATGCTGTCAACTTGTATGCGGCTCAGTGCGTCGGCAACGACGTTAGCACTAGCGCTGACATGACGTAGATCAGTTGTGAACTCGCTGATGAAAATGAGCTGTCGTGCGCGGCGAGGTGTTTCTGATGCTGATGTTGACTTGTTGAATACATAGGTCAGCGGCTTGTGATCGGTGTACACGATGAGATTTCGTCCTTCGAACATTTTCCTGAAGTGTTGAATTGACATGTAGATAGCGAGAAGCTCTCGGTCAAATGTGCTGTAGTTGCGCTGCGCATCGGAAAACTTCTTTGAAAAGTATCCAAGCGGTTGCCATTTCTTATCTATATACTGTTGAAGAGCTGCGCCTGCGCATTTATCGGAAGCGTCAGTGAAAATCGCAAGAGGAGCGTTGTGAGACGGATGAGCGAGCAAAGCTGCGTTTTGAATTGCAACTTTGCAAGCTTCAAATGCTTCGGCGGCCTCGTTATTCCAGTCGATCTTGGTTCTGTCTCTTTTTTTCACATTGTGCAGGTAAGCATGTAGAGGTGCTTGAATTTCCGCCGCTTTAGGGATGTGTTCTCGATAGAAATTCAACATTCCGAGGAAACGCCTGAGCTCTTCAATCGTAATCGGTCTTGGATAGCTGCTGATTGCTGTGACTTTTTCAGTAGGGGGCTTAATTCCTTCTTTGCTCACTGAGAAACCTAGGAATATAACCTCAGATTTTCCCAGTACGCATTTTGATGGGTTAATGGTGATACCGTTGTCTTCTAGTCTTTTCAGTACTGTGCGTAGATGTTCTCTATGCGAAGTCTCATTCTGACTGGCCAGTAGCACATCATCGATAAAAACGTAAGCGTAGTCTAGGCCCCGTAGTACTTCGTGAATAAAACGCTGAAAAGTCTGGCCGGCGTTCTTCAAACCTGGGCACATTCTTGGAAATTCGAAAAGGCCCATCGGTGTTATAATTGCTGTCTTCTGGATATCTTCTTCCCTCACGCTGACTTGTTGGTAAGCGCGGTTCAAGTCTAGGGTACTGAACACGTTCTTTTGAGCCAGTTGAAAAGTAAAATCCTTGATTCTAGGTATTGGGTACCGGTCTGGTACTGTAACGGCGTTTAAGCGTCTATAGTCACCACATACGCGTAGGTCTCCATTCTTCTTAGGCACGATGTGTAGGGGAGATGACCAGGGACTTTTGCTTGGACGGCATAGACCCTGTTCAATCATGTTCTCGAACTCTTTCTTGACGTGCTCATATCGATGCGGTGCTATAGGCCGGGCGCGTGAGTGAATAGGTGGCCCAGTTGTTTCTAGGAAATGTTCTACGTTGTGTTTCGGACTGAGTTTCATAGAAGTTAATCTTGTAGTTCCGGGAAATTCCGCCAGGATATTGTGATAGGATTGTTGGTTGTCGATACTGCGTATTGTAGGCGTGTTTGTTGCTCGAACGAATGAACTCGTAGATAGATTGGTCTTGCCGTCAATTAGTTTTCTATTCTTGATGTCGACTATGAGTTGGTGTTGTTTGAGAAAGTCAGCACCGATGATAGGTTTACTGACTTCTGCAACGATGAAAGTCCACTTGAATGGCCGGCGCAGGTTGAGGTCAAGCTCGAGTGTTTTTTCTCCGTAGGTAGGGATGATGGTGTTGTTGGCGGCGTACAGCTTGAAATTAAGTTGCTGCGGTTGCTGCCCTTTTTGTCGAGGTATGACCGAAATATTGGCACCTGTATCTATGAGGAAGGTGTATTTTGAGTTCTTATCGGTTATAAATAGGCGGTAGGAAACTTCGTTTACACTGGGTTCCGCCTCAGCCAGCGTGCGTTCTAGTTTCCCGGCTTTTCATTCTTGAATGAGCATGGCGTAGTACAGCGGCGCGCTTGATTGCCAAAACGCCTGTGATAATAGCAATACGGCATTGGCGATCCACCGCGCGGACTTTTGCTATTGTCGCTGCGACTTGCTGATCGGTTGCGTTGATACTGAGGACGGTATTGTTGTTTTAGTGATGCGACTTCAGCAGTAAGTTTTCGAATTTCTTCTACAAGACCCAGTGCATCGACTTGATGTTGAGGTGCGGCCGATGTGGTAGATACAGCTGAGACGTGGGTTGCTGACGAAGACTCCACCATCTTATCGGCTAGCTTGGCGAGCTCATCGAGTGCTGTCTGTTCCTGGAAGGTCTCACTGACGGCGAGCACGGAGCGAACGTGTGCTGGCAGATGATTCGTCCACATGAGTCGGAGCGTTGTATCAGGTATTTTATCGCGAGCTAGACTTCGCATCCGTCGAAGAAGCTGTGACGGTTTCTGGTCACCGAGATCCATGTCGGTCAGTAATTTCTGGAACTGTCGGCTCTCGGACTCTTCATAGACTGTGATAAGTCGTTGTTTCAATGTCTTATACAAGTCCGTGTCGGGTGGATTGTAAAGAAGATCGCTGATTTGCTCAATGTCAGTTTTGTCAAGCTGTGCGATAACCATCTGTCCGAGTTGTGATTGGTTTTTCTTTAAATCGCATGTTGCGGCTTCAAAACTAAAAAACCAAAGACGAGGTTTATCACGCCAGAATGGTGGAATTCGCATAGAAAGAGCGATTCCAGCAATTTCTTGGTGAAGGCTAGATTGCTTCGGATTTTCAGGTTGATTTGCTTCCATTTTGTTTGCCGTGTTCTTTTATTAAAGCTTTTGGGGTCACCACTTTAGGAGACCTAGCATCTATGGTATGTGTAGGTATTGTAGTAAAACAACTGATTGAGAGTTAACCGTAGAATGGCTTTATTCAATTTAAATAGCTATATTTATAATATGGAAAGGTGCTTTCTCGCTCGCACTGCCGTGGTCTCACTCGCTCTTTGCGCCACATAAATATACGGCGGCGCTCGAGCTCTTGTATTCCAGCCGCGGCCGGCGCAGTGTGCGCATGTCGTACAAACGAAGGTGAACAGCCGTGGTGCTACAATAGTCTGAAAATCTTGACATCTTGTTACAATCTTGGTCTATACTGTCGAGATCGCGAACGGAATTTCAAAATTCGAGATTGATGGCCTTCGAGATTGAATCTTGGAAAATCACTCGAGATCTTGGTGGAATCTCGGTCTTGCAAGATCGAGATTGCATTCCTAGGTGTGCCCCAAGGATCCATTCTTGGACCTCTCTTTGTCATTCCTACAATACATCCTAATTGGTCACAAAAAAATTATTTTCATTTTCACCATCGTTAATAGTTGCAAATGTAAAACTTTTTTGAAAGTGTTGATATTGTGTAGGAATTATTCCCTGCTTGCACAAATCTTGCGAATCGTCATTCTTTTCCACCGAAATTGATAAGGGTCCGTTATATGCATTTTTCAGAACAGTTTTGTTCGCAGCTATTCCTATGCCTTGTCTTACAACTTTTATCATTTTAAAGTCCATGCCATCCAAGTTAAATTGTAATTAAAATATTTGTTCATTGTCTTCTTTGCGTTATTGCAGCCACCTTATTTTAACCCAGTTCACAGCATTGCCGTCACAATCTGCTTTGGCATTCTTATCAACAACAAAAAAAACATAAATAATAAAATAAACCAATAAATAACGACCACATTTTTGAGTAAATTATATGATTTGTTTTATAATGAACTGGCTAAGAGCTGGTCGAGATTCGAGACACGCATACGGTAGGGTTTGTGTAATGAAACAAAACATTACATATTTATATAATTACAAACAAACAATTAATTACAAATGACATTAATATTTACAATACTCACAGAACAATTAAAATACTTTCTTTATATTTACATCTACCTACCTATTTAATTTCTTGCAAATCCGAGCGTGGCTATGCAATCGGCATGTCACATAGATTTGTATTACCACGTATTGCTCACGGCCGGCGGGGCATGACTTGAGGTACAAGGGGAGCAAGCCAGTTGAGTGCGCGCCTAGCGGCTATTCGAAGCAACTCTGATTCCTGAGACGGTTGACACTTGTCTGGCGTCCTAGCAGACAAGTGTTTTTGAGTTCGATATTTATTCCGTAACTTCTGTGCCGTCTCCGTGAAAGTGATTTCCCGTTATAGGGTGAGTTTTGAATGGCACATAAAACAAATCATGTCTTGCTTTTATTCATTCTGTGTATAATTTTAGAATTTGTGTTAAATCAATCATTAGAGTTTTTCTCTGCACTGTACCTATCTGCACGAGTCTAGCTTGCTTATCTATTGGTAATTCCGTTAAAATCACTTCACTTCTTTTTTAATAACTACCTTGTTTTTTAGTCATCATCATTCATCATTTCAGCCGTAGGACGTCCACTGCTGGACATAGGCCTCCCCCATCGATCTCCAAAAGGGCCGGTTGGAAGCGGCCTGCATCCAGCGTTTCCCTGCGGTCTCTTTTAGGTCGTCTGTCCATCTTGTGGGTGGACCTCCTACGCTGCGCTTACCAGTCCGTGGTCTCCATTCCAGAACCTTTCGGCCCCATCGGCCATCTGTTCTGCGTGATATGTGCCCTGCCCACTGCCATTTCAACTTACTAATCCGGTGGGCTATATCGGTGTCTTTCGTTCGTCTACGGATCTCCTCATTTCGGATTCGATCTCGTAGAGAAACCCCGAGCATAGCCCTCTCCATAGCTCGTTGTGCGACTTTGAGCTTGCTTATGAGGCCCATATTGAGAGACCACGTTTCAGTGCCGTATGTCATCACTGGTAACACACACTGGTCGAAGACTTTCGTTTTTTAGTAGTTTTACTAAATATTACGCATTTAGAAAGCTTTTACATTTCCAATCAAATCACATTGTTTATTTTATTCATCACTTAGCCTTCAGCTTCTTTATATACTAAAATGCAACTCCGTTCTGATAGTAGTTACCACCACGACAAAGCAACTATGCAGGTAACTAACCACATTATTTGTGATGCCGTGGTGGGTCCTCAGAACGGAAGTTAGATGAGCCAACTCTAATTATGGTTTGTCGATTCCAGGAACCATCCCAGGAATACCATTCCAGGAAAAGGACACCTTCCCACATTCCGTAGTCTGAACTGGAAGCTACATCTTGGGACTGCTACCGGTCCGACCCGAGTGCGGCCGGTTCACTCCACCACCTGTCACCATCAACATCTTCGGCTGGTTCAACCTCGCTGCGCGTTCTAGTGCCGAGGCTACGTCCCGTGCTGACCCTGAGGCCACCTACCATCGTCGGCCGATGCACAATATAGTGTAGTACTGCGCTGCGGAAGTAGAAACAGACGGATCTTCAGGTCGAACAACCACGACCCCATAAATAATATGTGCCTCCTTCTGAGCTATCTGCGGTCAATTCGGTATGCTAAAAAAAAATAACCTATGCCAATTCCAAAACCATTTCGAAATTTTATATTACCAACCCTTTATTTTTCTACTCCGACCTTTTAAAACGATAAGATGCCATTTATAATTGATGCCAATTTAAAAAAATACAAAAAAAAAACTTTACATACCGAATTCTTTAGTCTAAATTTAATCTTCCTTTTATTGTTTATAATTTAACTTCATTTTATTACATCTTTCTTTTAAAGTACCTATTACCTTAGTTTTCATTTTTCTTAATACCATATTAGGTTATTTAGAAGCCAAGGGAGGGTATAGCGGTATAATAATTTAGTCATAATATAGTTGTAGTACAATCATCATAGTTCTGAAATTGGTGGTCACAGAATCACAGAAGACATAATAGACACAGAAGGTTCACTCCATGAAGAAATTTAAATAAATAAGGACTCTATATACGAGGCAATAAAGTAGCCATTCAACTCGTACAGCGCTGGATACCGCTCGCTATATTCACCTAGAAGGCAGCTCTCTTTCTATCACGTAGCTCTATCTCTCCTGACGCGGCACGTGTAACGTTAGGGTTGTCTTCTTGATATTTACACAGAATCACCATCATCATCAGCCAGTAAATGTCCACTGCTGAACACATGCCTCCCTCTTAGAGAGGGGTGTTACACAGAATACTTATTAGTATTTACATACTTACCAGCTATGTAGCCTATGTAGTACCTACCCATTACTTATATTCTACTTTAATTGAATGACATTTAATCTGCATAAAAAAACTAACGCTTATTCTGAATTTGGTCCAATAACAATCATGCAAAAGTATAAATTTAAGAGGCCTATTACAAGATCATCATCCCGATGCATATTTAGGTAAAAACTACATGAAACATGGAGACCTCATTTGGGAGCCCTAATTTGAAAATAATTGGTCAAGGTCCTCGACAGATAAGATGATTAATTACGCGCGACGTGCGTAGCGTAGCGTAGCGTGCGGGCCGGGCGCGAGCCGAGCGACTACTGATTGCCCTGCTATGACCCTCTTGGGAAGGGACACCGGCCGAACATACCTAAAGTCCGGAGTGCGCCATGCCTGCCAGAATCATTGGATCGATCACTCACTATAAGGACTTTAACCAAATTTCAGAGATGCATCATACCAACAACCAACATAACATATATACTTTTATGATTTACTAAAAAGGAAAATACCTACTTGAAAAACATTCATTGTAGAGAAAAATTTACAAAAAGGTAATGACATTCTAGCTCTATGACCTTTGCGCTAGAACGTCTTGGATTTATTACAGTTTTATCACTCTAACTCAAACAGATACCTAATCAAAATATGCTCCAAATCATTTTGAATGGAGGTTTTTAATACATTATGATCTATCAGTATGCCAAGTTACAAGTTACTATGTCTATGTGTATAAGTCCCGTTATCAACGAAAATAAATGTCTTAAGAGTGAGGTGGACTTACTGAAGGATAAAATTAACAAGTCAGAATTTAATTCTAAGAGAAACAACTTAATAATTCAAGGCATAGAAGAACATGAACAAAATACAACTGGAAAGAAGTGGGGGAACATTCAGAATAAGGAAAGGAATCCGACAAGGAGACCCAATGTCCCCCAAGATTTTTTCAGCGGTCTCGGAGAGTGTATTTAGAAGACTCGAGTGGGAGAATTATGGTTTAAATATAAATGGGACCCTGCTAAACCACCTACGCTTTGCAGATGACATCATACTGCTTGCAAACGATCCCGAAACATTACAAGTAATGCTACAACGAATTAGCAACAGAAAGCAGAAAGGTTGGATTAAGTATGAATATGGACAAAACGAAAATTAATGACTAAGAAACCAATATTGGTAGAAAATAATCAGATTGAATATGTTGAAGAATATAAATATTTAGGTCAGATAATATCTAACGAAAAACAGATGGATAAAGAAATTGAGGAAAGAATTGGAAACTCTTGGCGCAGGTTCTGGTCACTGAAAGAGATTATGAAAGAAAAATCAGTACCTCTTCAAAACAAAATAAAAGTTTTTAACAGCTGCATCCTCCCAGTTCTATCTTATGGCTGCCCCACATGGTCCTTAACAAAGCAAAATTATGGGAAAATCCAAGTATGCCAAAACAACATGGAAAGAAGTATAGGTACTTAACATAAAATTAATCGACAAAGTAAATTTGGGGATAATCAAAAAGAAGACAAAAACTAGAAACATAACATATTATGTAATAAAACAACAAAAGTGGCGTTGGACTGGTCATATGCTCAGGAATAAACAAGGAAAATGGAATAGGGATATATTAGAATGGTACCCAAGAGAGGGAAAACGAAATAAAGGAAGACAGCAAGTAAGATGGGAAGATGAAATTAAAAAACTGGCTGGCATAAATTGGAAACAACTAACACAAAAGAGACAGGAATGGAAGTCCCAGGAGGAGGCCTATGCCGGAAGGCAAGCTGGAAACAATACAGCGGAGCCGATGTCAATAACTAATTAATAATATTATAAAATCTTGACACCTAAAAAATATAAATAATGGAAAATTAATAATTAATTAATTTTACAGTAAAATAGATAATTGACATCATTGTAAGATGAGAAGCAAGAAAATTGACCAGTGTAGAAGGCTATAAAAGTTTTTTTAAATAAAAATGTCTATGTGTAGTTAGTTTCTATATCTAATAGTTTAGAAATGCAGGGGGCGGACCAACTTCTTGCCACTTTGGCAAGTCATATTTCACAAAATATACACTTATTCATTTATTTATTGAGAGATACGCCAACAGTGAACATACTACACATTCTAAAAAAATACAAAAAAAAATATACATACATAGATCTGATATGAACACCTTTTATAGGCGTATACAACATTCGCCAAAAAAGTGGTTAGACACTAATTAAAACTAAAATAAAATAACATAATTAGGTATATGATATTCTTAATATTACCCTCCAACGATAATGATGATTCAACAATATCCCACAAGAGGGAGACAAGCGGAAAAAAAAAATCACCTTTTTTTACTATTTACTACCACCACATACGTACCAGAACACCCCAAGTACATTCTTATATTATTGTGCTTTTTATACTTTTAAAATTGAGATCTAAAGGTACTTAAACTGTAATTTTGCAAAGTTTCAAGCACTTGCATTAATAACTATAGCAGGTTCTAAAAATTTGGACAGGCGGGCAGACGAACAGACAAACGGGACAGAACGAATTTATAAGGGTTCCATGCAGGCTACAGAACCCTAAAAAGACTAGAGAGTTTTCATAGCAAACCTGCAGAAATAGAGGATATGACACCAGGGATGAGGCCCACATCCCTAGGTGGACCAATAATTAATATAAAAATTTATTATAATTTTTTTATTATAACTTCTTGTGACTTGACCACGGCTATGTGACCCCCCAGGGCACCAAAGCTGGATCCGCCCTTGTGATGAGGTTACTGGACCTCAACCCACCTAATGAGCACCACACATATACACTTTTGCTCAGGGCCCAGCCGATTGCAGAAAGAAAGAAATAAAAATAAAGAAGGTCCCTTAGCGAGCCAAGGAAAGAGCTATAGTCACCAACATAGCTCAGCGTTTACCAAGCTGAAATGGCAGTAGGCCGGTCATATTTATTGTACTTAAACCTGATAACTGTTGGGGTAGACATGTTCTTAAGTGGAGACCTTGAATCGGCAAACACTGCATAGGAAGCCCTGAGACTCAATAGTGACTATAACGTAAGTCAACTGGTACTGTTAGGCGGTAGGTACTGAAAGCGAAAAATCGAAGATCGGGCTATGTCCAGTAGTGGACTAGGATAATCTGATGACAGGACATAAACAGTGTAGGCTAGCCAGCCATTTAAGAAATTTATAAAAAAATACATGTTTATCTTATAATAGGCACTCAATTTATCATTATTTTTACACATATTTGATACAAAATTTTGAACACCCCTTTGAAATTGAAACAGAAAACAGTTTATTACTTACTCCTGGATAATACCTACCCAATTGTATTGTAACAGATAGGTAGCTACTTACCTAGGAGAGGAGAATCCCTAAATAAAATACCGGCAGGTAATTATACCTAGGTAGAACGACCAGACCAGAGCCAGAACTCACCATGAGTTGATGCGGATGGGCTGTGGACGGTCCGAGTGCCGGTGGCGTGCCCAGTTCATCATGCTCGTACATACTGTGACATCGCGAGACACTACACTGTTCTAATATTACAATAACACGTAAACACCACAAGTAAAACTTCCATTGAACTTACACCGATATATCATTATTTTTTATATTACGTTAATTTGAGTCATTCATATAAACACCACGTATATTAATTAACGTTATAATAAATGTTACGTTATAATACTCTCACTAACACATATTTTTTAATTCACTTTTGCCGCATATATCGCTACAAATAATGGTTAAAAATTCGGCAGCCATATTGAATTGGGTAAAACCCACTAAAAGTGCCGACACTGTGATGCCTTTCACTTCAAAACAAATCCTTATTTATGTGGCAATATGCTGCTCATCGCTTGTTATTTTCATCTTTTTTCCTTTCCGATTGTTTCTAAAGACCTAGGATCACGTATATTTTTGAAAAACCACAACAAATCATCGCATTTTACGTACAGACAGGGCGAGTGATTAGAGATGTACATGTAGCTCGTTGCATATTTCATATCGATTGTCGATGAAATATTAGTTTTCGCCTCGTTAAGGATATCAATTATTGCGCTAGCAAGTCTAGCACGTTCACTAAACGAACACTTAATAAATATTAATCCACCATTGATAACTCAGAAAATATAAATGGAAGTGTCAAATCTACAGTTTCCCCTCTCCTTGGTCGTCCGTTTGATCATCTCGTTTACACTTTGCAGTTGTGTGCCGCTCATTATTGAAGCATGCGTTTTTAGAACTAGTAAGAATGTGCCAGTGCGTTCAATACGTGATTACCTCGCCCCCTTCAGCTTTTGCAGACTTTTTTCGGTACTAGCTCAAGTTATAATCCATATTGTGATCAAATATTACTACACATTCATCATCATCAGCCAGAATACGTCCACTGATGAACATAGGACTCTCCCTTTGACCTCCACACTGAACTACAGCCAGCCTTTTGCATCTACTGGATGCCTGCGACTCTCACAACGTCGTCGGTCCTTATATATGTAGTGGGAGGCTTATCTAAGCTGCGTCTTCCGGTTCGTGGTCTCCACTCAAGAACCTATAATACACATTAACACACGATAATACAAAATGTTATAAAATTCAACAGTCATGGCGTTTACTCATGATTCTACAAACACGCACGTAACGCGCCGTGTTAAGTTTACCTCTAAAAGTTTGTCTTTATTCCTAGAGAATAGAGTCCAAATTTTAAAAGTTTAACTTACCGTGGCGCGGTACGTGCATGTTTGTAGTTACGGAATCAGGGCGCTGGCGCATGGCAAAAAATCAACTCCACTCGCATAATTACATCGATATTATATTACTAACGTGAGGTCCCCACACTAAAACTTTTTTGTGTGTTGCATTTGTCATCGTGACGTCATCTCACGCCTGTGTTCATTCCGCTGTGTCCACCACAGATCTACTACCTAGATGTCCACAGATGTTAGGTAGTAGATCTGTGGCTGTGTCTGATTGGTGAACGTAGGTGAACGTGAACATCTTACGATTTTTTTATATATTTTGGCATCGCACTTCTTTTGCATTAGCCTTTGTCAAGTATTACAATGATTACAATAACAGACAGAAAAGACAGAAAAGATATATTTTTTTTGTTTACTTGTTTGTGACTACCTGTTCCTATGTTATGGTCTAGTGTAGTCACAGATATACACAACCAGATCGGCAATATATTTTAGTGAAAGAGACAACTTGATATGGCTCAGCACAAGTACGAAAAGGACATAAATAGATTTTGTTGTCCTTATCGGCGTGACCTGTTTTTGGTACCTCAAGTGTCAAAATCTGTAATAATCAGTGACAAACAAAACGAGTCTGAATTATATTTATTGCCTTTTTTTGGTGATTTAATGTGATAAATGCGTGTTTCCTCTGAGAAATAATTGTAAAAGATATTTTACAATGGTTGGTTGTAGCATTTTGGGCTGCAAGAAGCGCAGTGAGCGAAAATACGATGATGAGCGAGAGGCACTGAGCTAGCCACGCTCATTGAAAATCTATAGGTAGTAGATCTGTGAGTGTAGTGTCTAATGGAGCCACAGAATGGAGCGGTGAAGTTGACGTTTACAGTGTAGACGTCAACGTCGCCACTGACTCGAGCCGAAACATTGTTTCTTCCACAGATCTACTACCTACGTAGAGGGAGACTAACTATAGATTTTCAATGAGCGTGGCTAGCTCAGTGCCTCTCGCTTCAACAAGGTGTGTTGCCACATTAAAATGATTTGCTATAAGTTAGGGTAATTTACCTACTATGATGGGTGTGAATCTTCAATGAGTAATTTTGGAAACAATACTACCTTTTAAATATTTCTATTTTATACACTATCTGCTGCAACCCGCGGTGCTACCTGCAATTTTCTGGGAAGAAAAGTACGTTGTCTGTCCTCACACCCTATAGTCCTGACAAAATTTGACTTAGCCCATGATCTAAGAAAACAAGGTCTAGCAATCTGGGAGTGGTCCCGTAATGACGTCACTGTCCAGTTGCCACTTTATTCAATCAGCTGTTACGTGGTGTATCGTCATCTCTCTCGAACCTGTTGTAAATTGACATCATGACATCATTGCGGGACGCCCACGTGGAAATTTTTTCTCGGATTGGTATACCTGGCGGAGTATATTATTATACCATGACTTAGCCGTTTCCTCGTAAAAAAACAGACAGAAAGTTACTTTCGTTTTTATTATAATTATTTGTGAGGATTAGAATATAGTACTAGAAAAAAGGTTGTGAAGTAACCATGGCATGATTTTTTATGATTAATTAAAAAAGTCAAACAGTTAAAACGGAAGGGGGTCCCCCCCATGCAACAAACGTTAAACGTATTTTTTTATTTGTTCTAGTGTAAAAACGGTAATCCGTACAAGCGTCAAATTTAGCGGATTATAGTGAACATAAGTAAAACAACAAATAATAAATACTGGCCAAGTGCGAGTCAGTGACAAATTTCTGTTTACCACTAAGCTAAGCAACGTCGGGCGCGGTTGGTACTTGGATGGGTGACAGCCTGGGCGTGATGTCTTTTTGCACAACTTTTTGTATTTTGTGATTGTAAAGAACCCTCAACGCGTGAGCCCGACTCGCGCTTGGTCAGTTTAGTTTTTTCATGAATAGAATTATGTATAACATTCCAAATAATTAGATAAATAGATAAAACTCTTTAATGTTTACAGTACAAATTTCACGAACAGCGCGAACAGCTTTTTGAATCGGTTCGCTGAAATCGCCTTTTGCTTTTCCAGCTTCATAACTGTGGCCTCATTAGTATACTGGTTTCTAGTGAATTACATATTGTAAATCTGATCTTTGATAATGATTTGAGATTTTGAGTGTAACGCCGAGCGAGTGAAAGAAACAGAAACGAAACGAAATCAAGTCGTAGAGAGAGGAAGGTATGGAGAAGCTGCTAGCGTATAGCTATGAGTTAGCAATAATTTTTGGTAGTTGTAATTTTTCCTATAAAATATGGTTTAAATTCGACTAAATCTGACCTAGCACGAAAGATAATCAACAACAACAAGTAATTCATGCAAAACTGTTCAGTAATGGACTCGAAAATCAAAACTTACATGTGAAAGGTTATACTTTCATGTTTTCGTTTCGTGCGGCTTTTAGGCCAGCCTAAAATACAGCAATTCACTAATAGCCAAGGTCAGATTTACAAGAACTCACTAGAAACCAGTAGGTAAATACACCAAATAATACACCAAATAATGTTTATTTTTTTTAAGCATAATTTACATGGACATTAACACAGAATACAAACAGAAGTAGAAAGTTACACAGTATTAAAAAACAGATAAAAATGAGGGTTAATAAAATACATTACTAAATCAGATATTCTGTACGGTACCAATGGGCCCCAAACTAGGCAAAGCCTGTATCTTGGTGGCCCAGTCTCATCGGGTTACAAAATGAAATATGCGCGTGCCTACGTGATTTATTATATGAAACATTTTTATTTTTATTTTTATCATACTAAGCGCTGGAAGAGCTAGCGTGTCTAAATTTAATTTAAAAGGTAAAAACGTTCAATATACATTTAATAAATCACAAGCATAACTATACCGAAAACAATTTTCGCGACCGGTTTGTCTGCCCTGAATGAGCTTTCAGCTTTGGGGCAGACAAACGAATCGCATACGCCAGTAAGGGACAACAAATATTATCTTTCTCTGGATTACTATCAGCTAACGGTGTATAAGTTTATTTCGCTTGCATAATAACTATAATAAAATTATTATTCGAGCTGCGTCTCTATTCCTTCTCACTCTACGTAAAACATGCAATCACAGCAGGCAGTGACATAATGTTCTGCAGTGACAGCCACAGCAGTCAAGTCAACCAACACTCCACCTCTACTCCTTCCATTCCAGGGGGAGTCAAGTCTTCAAGGAGCCAATGCCAACGTTGGGCAGAGTTTGAAAAAATGAGACGGCGCTATACGCACGAAAAAGAAAACACTAGTAGCGTTATACATACCAATATGAAAACATTTCTGCCATATTAGCAGAAAATATTAGTAAATAGAATATGGATTTTTAAACCATTATCTGTAGTATTCCTCATTATTCCCTGTTTTTTTTTTTTTTACCTAATTTAAAGATAATAATAACGCTTTAATAATTCAAGAATGGGAGTCAAACGTAAATTTATGTAAAAAGTAGTGAATATATTTTTATTTTCATAATGGCAACAAAATTTGAAATCTCTATGACCGACCCGCCATGATATTTCATGAAAAAACAAGTTGTAACATGTTATAATTACGTAGGCGAAGTAAAATTTATTGTTATTGTGAAAGGATTTTTTTATTATATTTGTTTGCTAGTGACCGCGGTTTCGCTAGCATGTCACACAAAGAACTGAGTCGAATATGTGCCAAGTGTAACATCACTGCAGCAGATGACGAAGATTTGAAATTCCACAGATTTCCTCTTCCCGGTAAACATGGATCTTTGAAGTAAGTACTAACAGGCATCTAACACTATCTGGTCTTTCTGTAGCAATATAATTAGAAGGCAGGCCGTCAGTTTACTACGTGTCCTACGGATAAATAGAAGTAGTTGGAGAGCCGGAGATTGACATAGGATTTATGCTGTAAGCAGCACAGTTCCTAAAGGATTGTTTTTCTAAGATGAATCTGCGGGCGCAGCTAGTTACATTCATAACGGCATGAAGCATGTTTTCCTTCGTGGGTTACAACTATGGTTTGGAACATCATTTCATAGCATCTTTCAGCTTGCCTTCTTACTCTTCCGTACTATATAAATCAATAGTATGCTAACAGTTTACTTAACAGACGAGACGGACTTGGTTGACGAACCACCGTCCAACCAACGGGAGCGAAAGAGAAATTTTTCTCTTTCCCTCCCATTGGTTGGACGGCGGTCCTTCAACCAAATTCATATGTCTGTTAGTACCTGTTAGTACCTACTATAATATTTTCCTCTGCCCAATTGAAAAACTAAATTTAATAAGGAATTAAAAAATTGTATAAATTGAAAAACAATCTGTTTGTAAACATATTTTCTTAGATGTTATGTAATTCTGTTTGTTTTCTTGGTATAAAATGATAAGTTAAATTATTTCTATGATTTCAGGGCACGTGTTTGGGCTAAATTCTGTTATCCAACTGAAGATTGGTCAACAGTAACATCTTTGAGAAAGTTGTACCAACAACACAAGATGTTATACAGTAAGCACTTCGATGAAACCTCATATACCAGCAGTGCGAAAACAAGATTAATTAATTTTGCTATACCTATTGGAGCACAAGACTTGTTGATTGAATTACGCCAGGAACAATGTGCCACTTTAATTAAAACACCAGATGTTATCAACCCAGTTGAGAAACCTGAAGTAATCCAGGAACACTTTACAACTACGAGTAAAATACTAGATGCAAATATCTCAGTGGAAGTACAGGTAAGTTTACCATTTCGTTCGATAGCCCGGTATTTTTCATGTGAACCATGATGACCATAATGTGGTATTTTAGGTCATACAGTAGATACTAAACATCAAAATCTTTTCAACCATAACTAAACTGTACTCACTCACTTACACACCAACGTTTGCGTTTATATTATTAGCAGGATTAAAACTAGTATGGTACAATCAAACACCAAATCAGGGAAGTGGTAATAATAATACGACAATTACTTACTTTATTTGTATAACTTATTTTTCAGGTTAATACAAAAACTCAAACAATTGAAGAAGTTACGCCTGGACCGTCATCGCGGATTACTCCAACTCCGTTGTGTTTATCAGCTCAAACTACGGGTACGGAGTCCATGGTAGGTACTTTACGATTTTTATAATTAAACCTATCTGCGCCTTGCGGTTTGACCCATTAGCCCACAGGAACCGTTAAATATTTCGGGATAATATGTAGCCTGTGTGTTAATCCATGGTATAAGCTGTCTCCGTTCCTAGAAATTTCATCGAAATCCGTTTAGCAGTTATATCGTGAAGAAGTAAAAAACTTACATACATACTTTCTCGAGTGAAGTGTGATGTAGAAAAACTCACCCACTGACACACTGACTCTTACCTGTATTTACTCTGTTTTAGCAGGAAAAAATGTTTTTAGGGTTCCGTACCCAAAGGGTGACCGTATTACTAAAGAATGTACTAAGCCTACGCTGTCCGTCTGTCCGTCCATACGACCATCCTACATTTTAACGGCTGTATCTTTCGAACTGTAACAGATAGCCAGTAAACATTTTCACAGACTATGTAATGTTAACGGAAAATGGCAAAATAACAAAAACAAAAAAAACAGTCAAAAAGAGACCGTCTGAAGAGAAACTAAAGAGAGGTCCCCACACAACAAACATATTTTTAAACGTATTTTTGTATTTGTTCTAATGTAAAAACGGTAATAGGTGAAGAACTTGGCATGATTACAAAAACAAATAATAAATAATGGCCTAGTGCGAGTTGGTGACAAATTTCTGTTCACCACCGGTTCTAGTATGATCACTGAAGTGAAGCAACATCGGGCGCGGCTGGTACTTGGATGGGTGACTACCTGGGTGTTTATGGGATGTTGTTATTTTGCACTACATTTTTGTACTTTAGTAGCAAACAAATTCAGTGAGCGAGATTGACTCGCACTTGGCCGATTTTATTTGTATTTATTATGTAACAATAGTACCATTAAAAATATATACCAATGCTATCCATATTTTCAGGTACCTACTAAAGGAGTTTTGAGGGAACTGGGTTTGAAATCTGCAGAACTAAGTCCTAGGAAGCGTAATTTGTACATAAAATGTCGGAGAAACATGAGTGAGATAATAAGGCTGAGAAAAAAAATTAAGAAGCGACCTCGTAACTTATTACCAAAATTATTAGCAGATGAAAATGTTAAAAGTTTAATGGATAACAACATATCTGGGTCATTTGCCTTATTATTACAAAATCAACTTAGAAATACTTCTAGGAAACGAACTGGGCGGAGATGGAGTATAGAAACAGGAACATATTGGTAGTTATATGCCTTATTTTACTAAATATAAAATTCTTACACTTCCGTCCTTACATATACAGGAAAAAGCTTATTCGTGAAAACTAATTCTGAATTTTATTATTTTTGGCAATATCTGACTTGGTATTAAGAAATCGTACAGACAAAAACAGATGTCGCAATTGCCCATCTAAGACCACCCTAATGATCCACAGCATAATCTGTAATTGAGTATGGGACCATTATCTACGATACTATACCAAATGCAATAAGGGACGTAAAACCTAGTCTAAGAAAAAATATTTTTAAAGGTTCGTCTAAATGTCTGGTCGAAGCATCTTGTGACCAAAATGCTGGTCGGTATCTTGCGCAACGCGTTAGTATTACAATACAACGCGGCAATGCGGCTAGCATGCAGGGAACGATGCCTACGGGCGGCGGTTTATTAGATTAGTGTAGTTTAATTTATTTTTTATTTAGTGTATTTAGTTTAGTTTGTTTTGATTCCCATTAATGTATAATTATTTATTGCCTGAAATAAAATTCAAAGATCGTCTAAGAAAAACCTAACAAATACTTTTAGTCGAGAACTGATAATAGGTACAAAGTTAAATAGTGTCATAAATGATAAATGTTAGTTAAGGGTGCAGTAGATACTATTGTATATTTTGCAATCATTTGGATGTCAGTTAATTAATTGAACTTATTAATAAGATTATAATATTACTAATAACTATTAGTAATAGTATGGCCATAACTCTAGATTTGTACGCCTAATCGGCAAAACATGATACAAAGTGACTATTTATAATATTGTTTGAACACATATCGTGCATTTTTTTAAACTGTGTATAATTTACTTGTTTTATGTAAATAAATTACCTATCATAATCGTTATCTTCGTTTCTATTAATTATACCAACAACAAAAAACGATATTCAAGTGGTGTAACAATTATAATGAGTATTAGATTGATGTTTTTTTTTTTGTTAAAATCTTCATGAGCGTGGATTCAATGTCCTTTACTCGTAATATTAATTAGTTTACTTTGTCTTAATAGCGTCAAACAAGTCATAGTCACAGTCAGAGTCAAGCTAAGTAAGTCACGGTCAAGTCGAACTCATGCCCCTGTAAAGTGGTGGAGACTTTACAAGAGGCTCCTATGGAGTTTTGGAAACAACACGAAAAGACACGTTTCACCTCGTTATATCACTTCCCCACACTCGGGCACGTTTACGAGCACTTAATGAATAATAATTCACCATTTAGTACACATTAACACTCGAAAATACACAAGTTTAGGAAAATAATCCAACGAGCCGACATGTTTTTTCCGCGTTGGCGCCAAAACTCCAGTATTAGATTGAGTTTTTGCTTTGTTGCTATGTTACAACATAATTATAATACACACTACACCTAAATGCAAATAAAATAAAATTTAAAATTTGGCGCCAAAGTGGCGCAATAGCTAGTTTTGTTGGGCATAAGATGTGGCGCTAGTGTGCCATTTGTTGGCTTTTTTTTCCTATGAAGTTGGTATTCTTCCCCTGGTATATGTGTTCTGTGTTCCATTCTTGCCATTCTTGTCTGTTTGTCTGCGTCCTTCTGATTTTGAGTGTTTTGGAATAATAATATACAGGTTTTCGTCAATTATAGCTCCAGTATTAATTTCAGTAATAATTTTGGTAGTATATGATAGTATACTATATATTCAAGTTCTAATTCCAGAGTACATTACGAGTCTAAAATCGACGTACCGCACTTAAATAAAGCGTTTTATTATTTTTATGTAAATAGATGCGTTGGCACGTAAGAAAATTAGTACCTATCCTGGTGTGAAATTCAATTGATGTAGGTGAGTACAGCAAAAGTGATTCGTAGAGTAGAATAGTTTAAACAGCCGTGATCTTGGTCGCAGGGGGAAGTGTGAGTGGTGTTCCGAGTTATCCCGCTGATCAGCTCAGGCAAGCGTCTATTCCCATGTTCATGAATAAATAGAACCTGTGAAATGTTTCCACATTCTACAGTTACCGTGTTGCAGCATAATTTGACGGATGTGGACCTCGAAAAGTGGTTTTATTAAGCAGTGTTGCATGTGAATTGTTTCAGGACCCATTGTAGCCATTAAACGAAGTATTTATAAAATCGTAAGTCAACATTAATCTTATTAGAATACTGCATAATAATTATACTTAAATCTCTTTAAATAATAAAGTTTTCATTATATCTGAGATTCGAGTTGAAACAGTAATAGATGTAGAAACTTGATCATCTCTGCAAACGAACCTGCTGTCTTACACTATTTGTTTGTCCTAATAACATAGTTGCAAAAAGGTATCCAAGTAGGTAATACTTTTCTATTATAACCAATTTGCTTAACATGTACTTAACATGTAACACAGTAATGATGGTGTACTTACTTATTCTGCTGGCACAGCAACCCAAAGTGGGTCTTGGCCTCCGACATAAGAAAATGCCATCAGTCCTGGTCGCGCACTCTCTCGCTAGTCGGCGACTTGGAGCCTGCACGAGTCCTAACTCTATGGCATCTTTCCAGCGAAATCTAGGCTGTCTGATGGGTCCGCGGCCATTGAGAACTCCAAGATACTCCTTCATAATATTGAGATCCTCCCCCATTCTCAGCAGAGGCCTGCCCAGTGGAGTCGTGGGGCTTTGGTCTCTCCAATCATATTTAGCTCAGCGATAAGGTTCTCAATCTCTATGTTTTTCCTGACTCTCCAAATCCCGGCTTCTCTTTGGACTGGACCCAGAATCTTGAGCATAATTTTCCTTTCATCACTAGTGTAGAGTTAATCTTCCTTTTTGAGGGTCAGCAACAGCAGCATGTACGAGGCCTCCCTTTCGTACATGCTGCCAGGCTGATAACAGTTTTGTATGCAAACCTTGGTTTTCCTAGTGGGTAACCTGGACCCTAATACCGAGTGGAGCGCTGCACTACAACGGAGAGTGTTGTGTGTGCAGACGTCAGTCTCCCCCTTCTCTTGTGGTGTCCTGAATATTGCAAACTAGATCCTTACATTTTGCTGCCCACTTCCACTCCGGCAACTTCAAATTTTTCACAAGTACATCTTTATGCTTTTTTTTTTATGATGGTGTAAATATATGTATATTTAATATTAAAGTTATATTTTTTTTATGATTCCTTTCCCGGAATCCTAGTATTATTTTTGATTGTATATACCTTTGTTTATACTGTAGGTGGCAGTTGTCTAATGGGCCGGCTAATAGTAAGAGATCACTGTCGCCTGTAGACACTTGTAATACCAAGCTTCACAGATATTATGTTGCTGACCTTTAAAAGCTATATTAACAGCCCTGTCATAGCAAGTCTCAATACTTTTTTACATAGTGACATTATGTCGTGTTGTGCTGTGTTTTGCTCATCAAGAACAACTAAAGGAGGAGTAAAAGATCCAGTACACGTAAAGTAAAGTAAAGTAAAGTAAAATTTTATTGCATTTACGTAAGTCTTTTGTAGCATATAAAACGTAAAATAACCAGTTTCAAAGCAAAATATTCATTTCACTTAAAAAATATACATCTTAGTCGTCATATAACTATCACGTAGTGATAAATAGTTATAAATTAAAGCTTTAATTTAAGATAATTAGATACATTGTTTTACGTATTCCTGCTAGTGATGTACCAGTGCACATTGCAAACTTCGTCGATATTATGGTCGACATTTAACTAATCATATGTACTCTTGCGTATATCCTACATAATAATATAAAAAAGTGAAACGTGTAGTATATCTTTTATGTTCATGGTATGTTTTATAGCCATTTAAACACGTTCATTCCACATTTTGCTATTATGAGGTATTTTATTTTTACATAAAATGCATAGTGTGTTAATATCACAATTCTATGGATGAGCTTTCATGCGGTGGCAGCTAGAGCCAGAGTAAACAACTGCACCTGACCAGCAGACGTGTTTCCACAATTCTTATAGCTCTACACTTCGGTCAAGCTCTGTAATGCACACTGTAATGCATCCAAGGGCTCGGGTCGATACTTGCTTGCTCCGTTCCAAAGATAGGAGCATGAGGTCAGACTTGCTCTTTGTAAAGCAGAAGTGTTTGACTTAACGTAAGGTACCTCGTTGCCTCGCTGAGCTCACCGCATTGCAAGTGAGGCCAATTCCTTGAAATGTGACCACGAAACTACATCAATTTGCAGTCCACTACAAACAAACTCCAATGCTCTCCAAAACCTTGAAAGTCTAGTTCTGAAAGCAACGAGCTATGACAAATACGATTTTTAGCACTAAATGCACAAACCTCAGTGTTTGTTGCATTAACTGTTAGGACGATGACCGATCGCAGTTCGAACCTGCAGTGTTCAGTCAGCTCGTGACCACTGCCATTGTAACATGGTCGAAACGTCGAGCGAAAGGTACATATTTTTTAACTAAATTAAATAATACGTGATAAGTCCCGATAAACATTTAAGGCATGTACGTAATCTGAATGATACATTACTGGCACTGATTAGGCAGCGGTGAGCACCGGTCCGTCAAGTCTTCACGTTGTTCATACCACAGTGTTTCAAGACGAAGGTTCTTAACCAGCGTGTCCTACCCGTTATGACCTATGCTGCCAAGATGTGGAAACTCACGGTTAAGGTGGTCCACAAGTTTAAAGTCGCTCAGCGAGCTATGGAGTGAGCTATGCTCGGAGTTTCTATACGGGACAAAACTCGGAATGAAGTGATTCAACATAGTTAACCAAAGTTACCGACATAGCTCAAAGGATTAGTAAGCTGAAGTGGCAGTGGGCCGGCCACATTGCCCGAAGAACCGATAACCGGTGGGGTATAAGATTTCTGGAGTGGAGACCACGTTTAGACAAAGTAGTGTAGTACATCCTGTGGCCAGGTGGAGCGACGACTTGCGTTAAGTCGTTCTCTGGACAAGAAAAAAATAACATTCCCATTTCTGAACCAACTATAAAATACAAAATAATATTTTTATAAAGAAAATTTTTACACGAGTATTCGTCAATACGTAAGTGGGCACTACAGCAGGATTTATTGAAAATTCGGTTTTTTTTATAAAAGAGGGACCGGGGTTGTAACGGGGTGAAAGCGGATTAGATGTGGGATGGAAGTTAGAATGGAGGGGAACAGGATTGTGATTTGTGAGGACACGCGCCAGAAAACACCGGGCCGTGTTTTTTTTTCCGTTTACTGTCGCGGGAAAAATGTAGTTCCATGACAAAATTATATAAAAAAAAAAAAAAAAAACATGGAAAACATACATCTGCTCATTAATACAGTAGATATGAGATAAATTGTTACACAAAAGCCAAAAACATGTGTTCACTAATACAAACTAATAGTGTTAAGTTGGTGGTCCAACTAAACATTATTAAATAGTATTAAGCTACCTGTAAACCTTTAATGGAGACCACGGACTGGTAAGCGCAGCGTAGGACGTCCACCCACAAGATGGACAGACGACCTAAAAGAGACCGCAGGGAAACGCTGGATGCAGGCCGCTTCCAACCGGCCCTTTTGGAGATCGATGGGGGAGGCCTATGTCCAGCAGTGGACGTCCTACGGCTGAAATGATGAAACCTTTAATTATTGGTATTTTTACGGTCTCCAGGATTATGTGTTCTGTGCTCCACGGTGAGAAACGATGATATTATAGTGGCTCTAGTGCAGAGCAAATCGGCAGTTCTAATAAGGTTGGGTGTTTTTTATGATGTTAAGCAAGGTTATACAGTAATGATCTGTCGGTAAACAAGGGTACGGGCTAGATAATAATATTTATAAACACGGTCACAACAAGACACAAAATATACGCGGTAATGTGGTCACCGGTGACAACATCACTCGGCCAGCAGTTCCGTCCCGTGCCGGGTGGTGAGTCGCGATCGGTGGCCGATGAGTGCTTGCGTGTTGCAGGGCGCAGCGGGCGGGGGGCGCGGCATGTGGCGCGCGGGGGCGCGGGCGCGCGCCGGCGCCGCGCTGGCCGGCGCCGCGCTGCTGCTGTGGCTGGCGTGGCGCGGCGCCGGCGGAGCGCCGGGCGCCGACTCGCGGCTGGCGGGCGCGCCGGTGCCGGGCCGCGACCTGCCGCTCGTGTTCATCGGCGGCGTGCCGCGCTCCGGGACCACGCTGATGCGCGCCATGCTGGACGCGCACCCGGACGTGCGCTGTGGCCAGGAGACGCGCGTGGTGCCGCGCATCCTGCAGATGCGCCAGCACTGGGCGCGCTCGCAGAAGGAGAGCGTGCGCCTCGAGCAGGCGGGCGTGTCGAAGGCGGTGCTCGACAACGCGATCGCCGCCTTCTGCCTGGAGGTGATCGTGCGGCACGGGGAGCCCGCGCCGCGCCTCTGCAACAAGGACCCGCTCGTGCTCAAGATGGGCACCTACGTGCTGGAGCTGTTCCCGAACGCCAAGTTCGTGTTCATGGTGCGCGACGGGCGCGCCACCGTGCACTCCATCATCACGCGCAAGGTGACCATCACCGGGTTCGATCTGACCAGCTACCGGCAGTGTCTCACCAAGTGGAACCACGCCGTGGAGCTGATGTACCAGCAGTGCAAGGCGCTCGGCGCGGCGCGCTGCCTGCTGGTGCGCTACGAGGCGCTGGTGCTGCGGCCGCGCGACACCATGCGCGCCGTGCTCGACTTCCTCGCGCTGCCGTGGAGCGAGGCCGTGCTGCACCACGAGCGCTACATCAACCAGCCCAACGGCGTCGCGCTGTCCAAGTGAGTACCCGTGGGTAGAGTAGAGGCGAGGCGCCAGTGCCGACACCGGAGTGACGCGGCCGTTTGTCCGCAGCGTGGAGCGCTCCTCGGACCAGGTGGTGCGCCCGGTGAACCGCGACGCGCTCGACAAGTGGGTGGGGCAGCTGCCGGCGGACGTGCGCGCCGACATGGCGGAGCTGGCGCCCATGCTGTCGGTGCTGGGTTACGACCCGTGGGCCAACCCGCCGCGGTACGAGGCGGCGCCGCTGCCGCACGCAGCGGAGGACGCGCCGCCGCCTGCGCCCGCGCACCCCGCGCCGCCCTAGCCACTTCCCACATACCGCAATACACCTAACTCTATCAACTGTTAACCTGAAGTTTCATTCGTTCGCATGTTGTTACACTTCTCTCCCCACCTGAAGATTCTTCCTGTCCTCCGAGCTCGCGAGCTTGTCCCAGCACCAGGTTCACAAGTATTCTATTTCCAACATTCTGAAAAGGTACATTTATATATTTTCACTATATCATCATCATCATGGCCCTAGCCACTCTCCCCGGTTTTTAGGGTTCCGTACCTCAAAAGGAAAAAACGGAACCCATAGAGGATCACTTCGTTGTCCGTCTGTCTGTCCGTCTGTCAAGACCCGTTTTCTCAAGAACGCGTGAAGGTATCAAGTTGAAATTTATACTAAATACTTGAGTCTACGGTTTCTTTCGGATGTAAAAAAATAAAAGTTGTAAGTCAACGCAATCAAAAGATATGAACGTTTATGTCGTATATTTTGCGATTTCACAGGGGAATCAAAACCTATAGGGTACTTCCCGTTGACCTAAAATCATGAAATTTGGCAAAAGGCAAGGTCTCATAGCACATAATATATAGGAATAAATCCGAAAGTTACAAATTTGAAATTATATCATTTAATAGTTATTTATGATACAAGTGCGGAAAGTTGGTTATTACAAACGAGTAGACGAATGTAAGCCCGAGACGAAGTCGAGGGCTTACCATAGTCACGAGTTTGTAATAACCAATCCGCACGTGTGCCATACAACGTTTTACAACACATTTGCGAGAAAAAAACAAAAAATGGAAATTAAAAAAATACCGTAAAGTACACGCACGGTGCTATACAACGGAGCGTGCGGACAAATTCATTACAGCACGCTCCGTTGTATGATGCGTTTCATTACAGCACGCTCCGTTGTATGATCCGTAATGTTTAACTTTCGAAAGATGTATTCAGGCTTCGTAAGTGCACTTTTTGAGCAAATGTGTTGTAAAAATAATTATTTTGCTATTACAAACTTACATTTTGTAGTTGGAATGTATGGAAGAATATATTCAACTACAAAGTTAAGTTTGTCTTTCAATATTTCAACTTCAGTTTTTTTTTGACTCGTGCTCTGAGGGTTCCGTCCACCTGAACCCTCAGAGCACGAGTCCTTCTCGTACTTGTCCGGTTTTTTAATTTATTTATTGTATTTTATCATTGACATTTCTATTATTATTATTATTTTTGGTATGTGTTTCCTATTTTGTATTTGTTATTATTTTTTGTTATTTTTAGGGTTCCCTTCCCAAAGGTTAAAAACGGGACCCTATTACCCAGCCTATGATTTCCGTCCGGCTGTCTGTCTGTCTGTCCTACCTATTAACGGCTGTATCTTTCGAACCGTAATAGATAGCCAGTTGAAATTTTCACAGAATATGTAATGTTACGGCGGATTGATTATCTATACTAATATTATAAAGAGGAAAGATTTGATTGTTTGTTTGTTTGCATTGAATAGGCTCCGAAACTACTGAACCGATTTGAAAAATTCTTTCACTGTTGGGAAGCTACACTATCCCCGGATGACATAGGCGTATAGGTTATAGATATAGATAGATATAGATTATAATCTATACCCGTGCGAAGCTGGGGCGGACCGCTAGTCAAATAATAAAAAGTCAAAAAGTAAAAACGAAAGGGGGTTCCATACAACAAACGTATTTTTAATGTATTTTGTATTAGCTCTAATGTAAACACGGTAATACTTACAAGCGTTACACAATCTAAAGTATAACACAAATAATAAATAATGGCCAAGTGCCAGTCGGTGACAAGTTTCTGTTCATTACCATGTTAGAGCTGGTAATTTCGTTATTTGATTTTATGGTGGTACGGAACCCTCAGTGCGCGAGTCCGACTCGCACTTGGGCGTTTTTTTTAAAATCGTGCATAAGTTTGACCACTAACTCGCATGTTGGTAAGCAACGATGTGGTCGAAGATGAAGCATGCAGACTAAGAAGATACCTATTCACTCAGGCCTTGAAAATGGCCAGTTTATATATCTCAAGAAACAAGGAAGCCGGCAGGATAAGGTTATGTAGCTCTGATGCCGAAATTAATCCTGTAGAAAATTGACAGACTCGCTACTTTACGGCGGTTTTCTAGACTGAGAAGTTTCTCAGCCACCGACTTCTCATTGCCTATAAGTCAAGCAGCACGCCGGTCTACCGATTCAAGAGCTTCGAGCTGGAGCTGGCTGAACCGTCCCAGAGATGACAGTAGTATTCCACACACGATCGGACTTGAGCTCGATATAGATTGTTAGTTTTGTTTTTAGGCTCTATATGAGCAGAGTTGTTATAATAAGTCTAAATTTTCCATAACATGCTGAGTTTACTTATTATTGGAGTGTTACATAGGTCGATAGCACATATATCATGTCATATATTTTTAAAATATTAACATTATATTGAAATAAGGAGTGGAGAGGACGCAATTCATCAACATTTGTCGCGTTGTCGGAATCTGTGACCTAGTTAGTTACAAAATAAAAGAGTTCTAACTTGTCCTAGTATATTAAAGTAGGTGATCCTACCTAGTGCGGTAGTATTAAAGTAAACACATAATAAGCGATACAATTATTTATTAAGAAATAATATAAAGGTTATAAAGGCGTGCCTGAAGGGCGTTATTCTATGGGTATTAAATTATTAAAGTTATGCCTGAAGGGCCGATATGAGAGCAAAGATAACAAAGGGAAGTGGGTGGCGCTTATTCTTTCAACTTATACGAGGGACAGTACTCTCCTGGAAAGTGAGGTCGCCGTGAAGAGGGCGATCTGGTCCAGTCCCGGATTCAGTCCGTCCAGGTGGTAGCCAGGTCCAGGAGCAGCGTCAGGTGCGCAGCGTGTTATAAGCGGAACGTAGTGGTCTCCATTTTCTATTTAAGTTGCTGTGGTCTTCAGGGCCACCATTGAAGTGTCGTCCACCATTGAACGTCTACCATGAAAAGGTCCACCATGAAATGTGCACCGTGATATCGGAGTCTTTGGAACTAGTTTAACGGCCGGTTATCCGAGTCGCGTAAGCAACAGAACGCTCCCTCAGCCCCCGCCAAGTTATAGCGACGATGTATTTTGCCACGCTAGAGTCAGGACGCCCGCGGGGGGAGTGCAACGACTAAAACGAACATTGGTCCGACCTCGATGACGCCTGGCGCGGTACTAAACGCGGCGCGCGCAAATTCTCGCGACCTTTTTACGCTTTTAATTCCACAAAAAAACGAAACTATTCACTATCAAAAATCTATCCAAATAAAATTTTTTTTTTAAATAAAATTGCCTTTCAGTACATGCAATTTCCAGGTTGTTACGAGCTTTCAGTAGAGCATAAAACGAAAAAAATAAACTAACTCGACTTTGTTTCAGATTTTTTTTTGATCGAGGAAAGTTTATTCTATCGTGTTTTGAACCAAATCATAAACTCAAACACAGATGTATCTGTGACATGTATTTTTTTCCAGCTCAAATTTCACAACCTTACCACGGTAAATATCCCGTAATTAATCATATAACTTTGGTGAACAACCGTGTTAGTTTAAAACAGCGATTTCATGCACTTTTTAACCGACTTCGAAAAAGAGGAGGTTATCAATTCGACTGTATGTTTTTTTTTTTTTATATTTGTTACGCGATTACTCCGCCAATTTAGAATTGTTTTTGATGATTCTTTTTTTGGTTGGTAGGTCATATCTCATAGGTGGTCCCATAATTTTTTTATCGACATTGATTCAGTTCTTTTTGAAAAATCTACATTGTAAACATTGTACAGTGCCACCAATTTAGCTGTTAAGGTGGGCAACATTGGAACTACAGTTATATCTTGGTGAATTTCATACTTTGTTCTCCACTAGCGACGCTGTCAACTAAAAACAGCAAACATAGAGGAATAGACTACAAAAAACAAAGAAGTGTCTCCATGACGACCGCCCTATTGTTTTTCGTTAAATTTTTCATGACCATGGATGATGAAGTATTTGAGTCGTAATATTAAATAGTGTCGTGTATTTAGTATTAAAGATTTTTATCAGTATGAAGATATGATATATGATATGAAGTTATTAGGGTATATATACCATCCTTGGTGACGGGTGATGGCACCTGGACGTGATGTCTTTTTGTACTTTTTGTGTTTTGTGATGGTACGGAACGTACGCGAGCACGCTCAGTGCGCGAGCCCGACACGCAATTTTTTATCTCTGCGGAATAAATCCCACTAAAAATTTAAAAATAAAGATAATTTTTAGAAAAAAAAAGAAGCGACTTCATGACTATACCTTCATTTACAAACTGAAACTAAAAAGTAGAAAATAATATTTAAATAACTTCAAAGCAATGAGCATTAAAGGACAATCAATTAAATTATTAATACATATATTACCTACTTATATATTTACAATTTATAATCAGTTATTTTTGGAGTCGGTGCCAGCCAAAGCAAAAATAACCTTAATAGATACCTACTTGATTAATCTATTAAAATTTATGATATGAATGTGAAATAGAGATAAATATAAAAGAAATCGAACGAAGGCTAATACAGCCTTACAGCTGATGTGCGGAATTCCCGTTGACGGTTGTGTCTAAATGCATATAAATTTTGATACGCTTCTTTTCAATTATTAACCTTCGTTCGATTTCTTTTATATTTATCTCTATTTCACATTCATATAATTAAACGTCAGTGCAGAAAACATAATATTTAAATAGACTGTAGAAAAGTATTTTCGTGTTTCCTACAAAGGCAGGATTAACCCTTTGCTGGCACCGACTCCAAAAATAACTGATTATACCTTGTAAATATGTATATAAGTAGGTAATATATGTATTAATAGTTTCGTTGATTGTCCTTTAATGCTCATTGCTTTGAAGTTATTTAAATATTATTTTCTACTTTTTAGTTTCAGTTTGTAAATGATAGACATAGTCATGAAGTCAGTTAGATAGCCCGTTGGTCCAGTTGGTAGTGAACCTGCCTTCTGAGCTTGGGGGCGTGGGTTCGATTCCCGCCTAGGACAAACATTTGTGTGATGAACATTTGTGTTTGTTCTATATCTGGTTGTTTCTATCTACCTATTTAAGTATGTATTTAAAACTATATATGTATGTATATCAGTCTCTGGCAGCCATATCACAAGCTTTGCTTAGTTTGGGGTCAGATGACCGTGTGTGAAAAAAATGTCCCGAATATTTATTTATTATTTATTTATTAGTTCTTTTTTTTTCTAAAAATTATCATTATTGTTGTTTTATTTTTATAGGTTGACGCATTATTGTTTATCAGCATCCAGCTGCTATTACGGCACCAAACTAACGTGAAATCCGCTCAGTTGGAAAATCACGCGAACGCGCGCCCAGATACGGTTTGCGGTCGCGTGATTTTCCTACTGAGCGGATTAGGTGCCGCAATAGCAGTTGTCCGCGAGGCCCCAGTTAGTTGTTAGGTAGTGCAGTTAGGTCACGTTGTCGGTGATAGATATCTCCTCACTGGGTAAGTACCTGTTTATTCTCCATTCTGGCATGTATATATTCACATTAACCTACCATCTCTCTATTCTCTTTATCTTCGAACACAATACTTACCTGTTTATTCATCTGAACAAATATCAAACATGACTCCATTATATACGCATTCAGTTGCATTGCAACCTACCTATATCCTACAGGTGATTTATTGATGGCCCGAGCTGTGCCTACACAGTACTGCCATGGTTGTTGTGGTCTCGGGCGGTACATTTCATGGGGCGGTCGCGGTCGGCGCCGGCGGTTCAGACATCGTTGGGCGGCAGCGGCACAGTTCAGTCGCCCGCCCAATGTTCTCTGCAACAATGCATGCCGCCTCGAGCTGAACAATACACGCCCGCGCCCGGCGCCGCCATCGACTTGTAAACGTTACCTATATTATACTTATTCTGTAAACTTCTGTTGTTATTATTAGGCACCCTTACCTACCTACCTCAGATCACACTAACAAGGGCCTCAGTAAAATAATAATCGTCCGTGAGCAAATATCCCTTGTTTTTTTTCTTCGCATTAACTGTTAGTGCGGCTTACTGATTCACACGCACACTGATACACGTGCAGCGACACCAATTAGCTAATTTAATTTTTTACGATGGAGCATATATGCTACTATTGCACATACAATAAGGGACTGGAAGGTCGCCTGCACGGTTCTAGTAAAGGCATCAAGCTTGGTTTAGGCCTGATGCGTTCGCACTCGCCACGCCGCATCGCATTACGATATCTCTCCTGTTTGTCTGGTCCGCGGTACTCACACTACTCTACTGCAGCGGCCGACAATAAAAACGTATAAATGTTGGCAGAGGCTTAGTAGAGGCCACCCTATGAGGCCACCATACATAGGTAGTAAATGTTGGCAGAGGCTTAGTAGAGGCCACCCTATGAGGCCACCATACATAGGTAGTAAATGTTGGCAGAGGCTTAGTAGAGGCCACCCTATGAGGCCACCATACATAGGTAGTAAATGTTGGCAGAGGCTTAGTAGAGGCCACCCTATGAGGCCACCATACATAGGTAGTAAATGTTGGCAGAGGCTTAGTAGAGGCCACCCTATGAGGCCACCATACATAGGTAGTAAATGTTGGCAGAGGCTTAGTAGAGGCCACCCTATGAGGCCACCATACATAGGTAGTAAATGTTGGCAGAGGCTTAGTAGAGGCCACCCTATGAGGCCACCATACATAGGTAGTAAATGTTGGCAGAGGCTTAGTAGAGGCCACCATACATAGGTAGTAAATGTAGGCAGAGGCTTAGTAGAGGCCACCCTATGAGGCCACCATACATAGGTAGTAAATGTTGGCAGAGGCTTAGTAGAGGCCACCCTATGAGGCCACCATACATAGGTAGTAAATGTTGGCAGAGGCTTAGTAGAGGCCACCCTATGAGGCCACCATACATAGGTAGTAAATGTTGGCAGAGGCTTAGTAGAGGCCACCCTATGAGGCCACCATACATAGGTAGTAAATGTAGGCAGAGGCTTAGTAGAGGCCACCCTATGAGGCCACCATACATAGGTAGTAAATGTTGGCAGAGGCTTAGTAGAGGCCACCCTATGAGGCCACCATACATAGGTAGTAAATGTAGGCAGAGGCTTAGTAGAGGCCACCCTATGAGGCCACCATACATAGGTAGTAAATGTAGGCAGAGGCTTAGTAGAGGCCACCCTATGAGGCCACCCTATGAGGCCACCATACATAGGTAGGTACATACTGCATACGTAAGTCAATATTTAAATCCGTCCTTTATTCACTAGTTGCATAATATAGCTACTATTTTTTCTTTCTTTCTTTCAACGCTGGAAATGCTAATTATGTTTTGTATGGTTAGTAAATTTTATCTGAACGGACGCGCACGCGCGTGTACATAGACAATACGAGCAGGAAAACAGGAAATAATTATGATTAAAAAAAAAAAAAAAACTAGGGGTCATAACACTGGGCTGATGATGGAGCTGAGAGATGGATAGTGGTAGGTACCTACTTTTGGTGTGGAACTCGTAAAAACTAAACAAATGACCCAAAACTCGAGAGATTTACTGGGAGCCAATGAAGAGTTCCACTATACACCTAGCTGCATCATCAGATCAGTGGTACCTACTAGGTACCCATGGTATAATAATATACTCCGCCAGGTATAGCGCTCCGAGAAAAAATGTCACGGGCGTCCCGCAATGATGTCGTCAATGTCATGGATACCTACACGTACACGTGCATAAGCAAGAGCAGAATAAGTAATTTACAACAACTTCGAGAGAGATGACGATACACGAAACAATGGCGGACTCTGATTTTCTGTGTTAACAGTAGCTTGAAATTATAACTCCCCAATATCCGTATACCCATTACCTGTGGCATAGATAAACATACTATACTAGAGGGAATCCAATAAATCAATGTGGTTCTGTATATTCAATTCGTGCTCTACTTGCTTGAGCGGACAAACCAAATGATAATTGAAATGCTTTTTGTATTTAATTTAATAGATTATTTAAAAAAATGTTTCCCAGTATCTGTGTTTGTTACAACTTACAATAAAGTGGCAACTGGACAGTGACGTCATTGCGGTACATCTCCCAGAGCGCTAGACCTTGTTTTCTTGGATCATGTAGGTACCTAATTATTGTATTGTCATCCGGATTACATATTATCACAATTATAATTATTATGTAGGTACCTACTGACATCAAATCGATGCGACAAAAGTGAATCGCGCCATCAAACCTAGCTATAGGTACTAGGTAGATAGATAGATACACATTGAAATACGTTAGCAGTTTTACTCTAAGAGGTACCTACTTAGAGTACGAATATATAGTTTTCGTCGTAGTGTGTTCTTAAAAAAATCGACACTAAATTACATTGTTGAGAAAAAAGTGATTATTGTTTGAACGTTTCTACCTTACGTGATGTTTTACCTGTAAGGTGCAGTAGCAGATTTACACATTTGCCGCCACTAGGGTAATCATATTTTGCCGCCCCTACTGACCTCTACATTAGGATACCCCGATTCATAAATAAATGTCAATGAAATTGTAACTTTATGCTTTATGATTTGTGCACTATCGTCTTAATTAAACCACCCTTTTCCCGCAATTAATATTATTATTGTGTACTAGGGGATCAGTGTGTCAGGTGTTAGGTTATTTTTTAAACCCAACGATTTAGATAAGATTGCACAAGAAATAGGTAGGTTTTGGGTAATAACATTTAGGTATAATTATAAATATTTGGCCTCAAATTTGCCGCCCTAACCTCCAGCCTAATCGCCTGCTGGTAAATCCGCCACTGGTTAGGTGTAGGCATGTTAGAGTCTGGCTAATGAAAGTAGAGAATGAAAACGGCCGTCAAATTTAATAAAATCTACATTGTAACCCCAAAATTAATATGAAATGCAAACATTAGTGTGTTCTGAGTGTGTTACTTACAAATATCAAGTGAGATGATTCCAGGCATTTCATACTAATGTTTGGGGTTTCAATACTGATATTTTTAAATTTGCCACGCTTTTCTGTCTCTACTTTCATTAGCCAGACTCTACCCGTAGTGGTAGTACCTAGTAGATATAAGGGCACGTGACGAGCTGCGTCATACATCGTGTGTGTAATACCCAAGGATGTTATATATACCCTTTGGTAATACCCAGTCCCACAGACTAATTTGGTAAAGCTTCTTTAGAAAGTGTTCGTTTGGTAATAGTGCTAACACACGAGACGTACGTGGTTGGCGAACCGCCGTCCAACCAACGAGTGGGAAAGAGAAAATTTTCTCTCCCGTTGGTTGGACGGCGGTTCGTCAACCAAGTACCTACGTCTCTTGTGTTAGCACTACAATACCTAGATACTAGCAAAGATTATATACATACTAGGTTCATGATAATACCTCTAGTAAACTTACAACGGCTCCATCTGTTGGATGCACACAGGCTCTGGTGAGCTGCACCAGTACAAACCTGCGGCGCGTTGCTAGCGTCACCGCGCGGCGCTTGGACGCAACTTCACCACGCTCTCAAGCAATGTCTGTAGGTAGGCTGTCGCGGATTCGCGGCTTCACGTCGGCTGGCTCGCGCCCTATACTCACTAGATGGCGCTGTTTGACACAAATGTAAAGAAGACAATTTTTCTTGGGCCCACCAAAGTTTTTTTTCTTAGGCCCACCTAATTTAGCATATATTGATGGGACCAGCACTATAAAATTTGACGTTTTTTTTGTACCATTCTGACGAAAGATAAGGGAAAAATGAAACCGGAATAATAATATCAAGAATAAAATGTGTTGTTTTGATTTTAGCCACAATTCATTCATTTCCCTTATAGTCACTTGACCGGAACGTTTTTAATACGAAAAAGGATGCATGCTCAGGAATTTATATACAAAAATAAATAGACCATATTTTACAACAGTGGCCATAGTAATCGGCTTTTAAGTAAAAATAATTATACAATAGTCGCTAATGGTAATAATGGTATTATAGACGCTTATAATTAGCGGCTTGAATATGTTTTAATCCTAGTTTTAAATATTTACTAATATTGATTTACCGAAACCGTAATACTATGGTTTCGTAAAATTATAGAGGAATGGAACGTAAATCCGCCATCTTGACGTTTCTTGGTTTGAAATTGACAGCAGTTATGACTTATTTCAAGTTACTTCATACTAGTGATGTCTCATACTTTAGTTTTTCTGACTCGAATTACTTAAGTAACTCGTGCTATTGACTCGAGTTGCAACTGGAGTCAACTTGAATCGGCGGTAGTGGGTTCTGGTGATGTGTCTCGTCAGTATTTGTATGAGTTGACACTGGAATGATTACTAACTCGATGCAAGAGTCAACGCGAATAGGTCCTGCTAGTTGGTACTACTCCGATGATTGAACGTGGACCGTGGAACATGTGACACGCACTGCTTTCGTTTTATTATTGGTTTGAACAGTCGCTCGGGTCAAATAACCCACTCAAATTGCTCGTACATAGCTAAGCGCAGTCACATCGCTAAGCGCATCCAGCTGGCCTGGCACCGACACGGAGCAGTTTATTGAGTTGAGTTGACTCGATCTCAGTCTCGCACCAGTGTCAGGCGCAGTAACAAACTGTTGACAGATTTGATTCGAGTTGCACAAAACTGGTCTCGTCAACTCGTTCATGATAATATGTGAATAGTGATATAACTCGCACCACACATCACTATTCATACTTTCCGTTTGTTTCAAATCGCGTGATCGTCTGATAGTGCTCTCAATTTTTTCCGTATCATTATGAAACTACAATAAATCAACATGTACAATGTACAGCGCCTACTCCAGAAAACCGTTGTCAACTGTGCAGTAAGATTTCAACGCGTAGACAATTGTGCGAAGACATAATTACTGTCCGAGACAACTGAAGATTTTCCCAAAGATCTTACCTATTTGATTTGTGCCGTTTGTGTGTGTGTGGATTTCTTGCGAGGTGAGTTTTTATTTAAGTAGATATTAGCTGATGCCCGCGATTTCGTACGCGTAGGACTCGGCCTTCGGCTTCGACAATATTTCTTTCCCTGAAGGCTACAAACATTTTAAAAAGTCAAATCGGTTCAGACGTTCACAAATTATGCCGTTACTTAAGAACACCATTTGATTTTTATATATTACTATCTGCGCCCTGTGGTTTCACCCGCGTAGATGACACACTCCTTATGACATCAGCTATCTGCCAGTGAAACTCCCGTCAAAATCTGTCCAGCCTTTTTTAGGGAACAAACATACACACATCGCCTCTTATATATATATAAATATAAGAAAAAGATGAAGGAGGTATAGATGACAATGCATTTAAACGTCTCAAACCATGTTGGTATCCGTACTTGTGTTGCTTATAATATTACTAACTTTATTATCCCTGTTTGTTTTAACTTACCTGCTTTTATTTACAGCTAAATCAACTAGCAGTTTGCAGATACTGCTACTATTAATTTTGCAAGAAAATATCCATACTCCTGATGCAATAAGAAGATTTGGGTACCTATAGAAATATTTACATTCCATGTGGATGTTCCATTTTAAGAACACACCAAACACAGCGTTCTTGTTCTGCAGAAAGGAATTTTGATTTTGCAGTTTTCAAATTATCAGGTAATTTCAAAAATTCTTAGTGAAATCATTGAAAATAAAGATATGAAGTATATCTAGTATATCTAGTATTAAGTAGTATTTTTGTTTAGTATATCTTTTTTCTAGTTTGCTATTTAGTACCTCCATAGGTACCTGTATAGAGTGCAATAAATAAACGTTTATATACTAACCATCCCTTTTTGTGCAGATAGAACGCTTAGAACAAGTCTGTATGGCTTGGTGGCTGAAAGTTTCCAGCACTGTGAGCAGGCAGAGGCTACGAGATGGTAACAGAGCTGTGTCAATTCGTCTTATGAATATTGAAGACAGCAAGAATATCCCACAACCAACCTCTATGCCTACTCTTACTGTGCCCGGTATTTTCAGGGCAGCAGCAGCACTTACTATGTATAATTATAAGCGTGCTGCTTCTACTTTCGGTATTAGGGTCTAACGTAGGAACATTTCCGTATGTCCTAAGTAATGTTCTCTGGTGTTTTTACAATACCTACGATACGCGAAATTGCACCATGTGCTAGATAATGTATAGCTTTGCTGTCACTTTTCGAAGGTTTAAAGAATCTATTTCTGAGTGGGTTACCTATTTAATTATTATTATGATAATAATATTTTGTTACCTACAATGTCTTTTTTTAAATTCCGCCTAGCCATACAATATCGCAAGTAATCATTACTCGTGCTGATAATGATTATCAGCACAATTGCTAGAAAAAGTGCTGATGCAAAAATGCGAAAGTAACTCTGTCTCCTTATGCTTTCACTGCTAAACTGATTTTGATGAAATTGAATATGTACATAGTTTTAATCTTGATAATGACTAGGCTACTTTATATCCCGGAAACCTAGGTACATAGTTTTCATGGGATGATCACTTATTTTTGTGACAAACCAAATCGCGCAGGCAATCGTTAGTATTAGGTAGTAAATCACTAGAACCTAAGTAATAAAGTTACTTATATATAATTGTTCATTGTGAGGTTTTAGGTTATTGTGAGATTCATTAACTGATTTCTCAATACTCCGGTTAGATCGGATATAGCTAATATTACCACTGAATCTAGAGATTATGAGGAACAAATCGACATGAGTTTCATTACTATATGCTATAATTTGTGGGTGGCCTATTTTTCAAACAAAAGAAATTGTCTCCTTTTCCCCATTCTTTGTTCTCAATTGAACAAAGTAATGTAAGGGGGTTGTTAAATGGTCCAACCCATACAACCATCGTATTTTTTTACGTATTTTTGTATTAGCTCTAATGTAAAAACGGTAACTTACCTACCTACGTACAAGCGTCAAACTTGGCATAATTATAATACACACTCTAGACTGTATAACAACAAATAATAAATAATGGCCAAGTGTGAGTCAGTGATAAATTTCTGTTCATTACCAAGTTATAACAGGTAATTCGGTTATTTTCATTTCTTTCACCGAATCGAAATGCCATATTTTACTAATTTTAAAGTCTGTTTTTAAAATTGATAATTTATGTATTTGTAGTCGTACGGAACCCTCAGTGTGCGAGCCCGACTCGCAATTGTCCTGTTTATTCTTATCTTCGACCATGTAAAAGGATGGCGTGGTTGGGTTGGTAATATGTAGTTGGTATGATAGTTAGGTCCTGTTATATTTTGTTTAATTTTTTAAATGTTTTAAGATGTTTGATTTTTTTTGCATGGTAACTATTTATTGTATTGCGTTATTTTATTTTTTGTGACATTTTATTTAATTCATTTTTAATTGTATATTGTTATAGACAACCATTTATTTTGACATTTTTGCATGCGGTAATTATTTATTGTTTACCTAGTGATAATTTTTATTGACTCTTAATTATTTATTTTGACATTTTTGCATGCGGTAATTATTTATTGTTTACCTAGTGATAATTTTTTTATGACTCTTAATTATTTATTTTGACATTTTTGCATGCGGTAATTATTTATTGAATAGTGATAATTTGTTTTGACTCTTAATTAATAATTTTATAACGACCATCCATTTATTTATTTTGAATTTTTTTATAATCACCAATTGTATTGTTATTCTATATTGTGACAAAAATGTACTCTTCGACATGTAATTAGCTTAGATAAGGTAAGTAATTAGTTAATCTGGTAGGTATTTAAATTCCATAATTATTAATATTGTCTGTCATTACTGTAATTGATGATTGAACCGTGCTAATTGAATAAATCACAGATATACAATCTGTGGAATAAATAAATACAAAATACAAATGTAGGTCCATGCCATGAGTCATAAACTTTACTCTGTGAAACTCCGTTTTTTTGGCGGGAAAGTAGAAATCAAATTTAATCTACTTTTCATCACTTGACAAAAAAATCCTGACAAAATTGAGTTTGATTTCTACTACCACCACCTACCACCTACTTACCACCACCACCTACCACCTACTTACTCGCGTGTGTAAATACACACGCGAGTAAGTAGGTGATCTGTTACTCCCTCAAACTATTAGCGCCCTTCTCGCTTCACTTGAGAGGTTGGCTCTTTTATAGCATTTACAACGGAGAGTGTTCTGAAGAACTGTTTGATCTGATGCTGGCGTCACGGTTTTATCATCGTACTAGCCGCTACCGCCTGAAATTTCATCCACACATCATAGATCAGTGGAAATCGCACACTGTGCGATTCAAACGATCCTTCTTACCTCACACCTGCAACATGTGGAATGAGCTACCTTCCGCGGTGTTACCGAGATAATACAACATGGGGTTTTCATGGGAACTTTTTATTATTTGTTAGTTAATCCGTTGTAACATTACATTGAAAATGTCTACGGTAGGTAGTCATATCTACCTATTACGGTTCGAAAGACGTAGGCCGAACAAACGGACGGACAGACAGACTTACATCGCAGGCTTTGTAATAGGGTCCCATTTTTACCCTTTGGGTACGGAACCCTAAAAAATTAAGTTCAATGATATGTTTTTACATGGGACTAACTCGATTTTATATTACTTTACCTCTGGGAGGCAATGTAATATTTACCGCCCGCATTTAGAGTCACTTGGGTACTATACCGACTCCGAGCGCTAGTAACGAAAAATTATTTAAAAATGCAGGGGGCGAGGTGCAACTGATTTGCATTTTAGCGGGCATATTTCGCAATAGTTACACTTGATAAAAATGTGATTCCTGACCTTCAATTCTTAAGAGCTGTTCAACGATACAACAGGAAGGGTACCGCAAAAAAATCATCCCCATTTCACAGGGAGGTAAATATACTTTTCATTACTCATACTCGCAAAGTAGGTCTGAATTTGCCTGAGGAGCGGGTTGAAAGTAATACATTTCAGCCCTAGGGAGAATCACTTTCAACTGACAGTGACATAGTTGACAACTGACAGACACACAAATTATTTAAAAAAACTGGTTCCATTTTCACATTTGTATTGAACCATGTACCAACTTTATTTTTCTCTTCAGAGGATTATGGTCCAGCACTTCTCGTGCATATGCAGAGTCTTGTGTAAATATGCAGAGTCAGGATGTTAAAAAAAAAATTGGCGGGAATCCGATCTTGATTGTAGAGTTTTGTTTATACTTCCGTATAGCAGATGTGTATTAGCACAATGAGTTATCTATCTGATTCCGACATGGATGTAACGCCTGTAAGAGAAGAGGCTGAAGCAGTAGTGGAAAATATCTAATATCAATATACCCAGAAAAAACCTTTCACTAAATATAATATATTTTAATTAATAACCAGTTTTTTTCAACAAACTCTTAATATAAGATTAATTCATACGGCTCTGTCATCTTTTTATCATTACTATCTTCAATAATGTTATTGATACTAAGTTTTCTTCTTAATTTCTCTGTTTAATGTAGGTTTTTAGTCTCGTATTTATATGTACCTATATATACATATATGTATTTCCAATTATTTATTTTGTAATATTTAGTTTTATAGTTTTGTGCACTAGCACCATGACTTGTGTTGCTATAAGTGATAACCTATGTTGGCCTACGTGTTTTTATTATTTCTATATTTATGTGTAAGAAGGCTGTTGGCAATCCAAATATAAATAAAATAAAATAAGTAATTGCTCTAATTTTACAATAAACTTTAAATAAATTTCACACTAAAAATTTTGATTCATGAAAAATAAAATTCACTCATATTTTCTTAAGTCAGTTCATGTTTTTATTTTTAGTTTCCCAAAGCACAGTGTTTACCTCGGGGTTAAAGATTTATTTAGTCCCTCGAACTATTAGCGCCGTCGCTAGATGTTTTTAAGGGTTTAGAACCAAAAAAGGCAAATAGAAAAGATCGACTCGATCAGAACAAACACAAAATTTTGTGTATGCATTTATATATGATGGCCATGATAATATTATTATATGGTTGCTGCACTCAGGGGCGGTGTTGCCTAGGGAGCTCCTCTATGGCTAGCTGCACAGACATGAAATGTTGTAGATATACCAACACATTCAATTATGATAACCCATTCTAAGTGTCAGCATGCCAGTCATGGCTACTGCACACAAAGTTGGCTCCTGACGAGGGAGCTCCTCTATGGCTAGCTGCACAGACATGAAATGTTGTAGATATACCAACACATTCAATTATGATAACCCATTCTAAGTGTCAGCATGCCAGTCATGGCTACTGCACACAAAGTTGGCTCCTGACGAGGGAGCTCCTCTATGGTTAGCTGCACAGACATGAAATGTTGTAGATGTACCAACACATTCAATTATGATAACCCATTCTAAGTGTCAGCATGCCAGTCATGGCTACTGCACACAAAGTTGGCTCCTGACGAGGGAGCTCCTCTATGGTTAGCTGCACAGACATGAAATGTTGTAGATGTACCAACACATTCAATTATGATAACCCATTCTAAGTGTCAGCATGCCAGTCATGGCTACTGCACACAAAGTTGGCTCCTGACGAGGGAGCTCCTCTATGGTTAGCTGCACAGACATGAAATGTTGTAGATGTACCAACACATTCAATTATGATAACCCATTCTAAGTGTCAGCATGCCAGTCATGGCTACTGCACACAAAGTTGGCTCCTGACGAGGGAGCTCCTCTATGGTTAGCTGCACAGACATGAAATGTTGTAGATGTACCAACACATTCAATTATGATAACCCATTCTAAGTGTCAGCATGCCAGTCATGGCTACTGCACACAAGGTTGGCTCCTGACGAGGAAACTCCTCAATGGTTAGGATCACATTTTAACCCCCGACGCAAACAGAGGGGTGTTAATAGGTTTAACGTGTGTATCTGTGTGTGGCATCGTAGCTCTCAAACGGCTGAACCGATTTTGATCTGGTTTTGTTTGAAAGGTGACGTGATCGAGTGTTCTTTGTTATGTATGATATTTATTTGATTTGATATTATACTTTTCAGGCGTTTGAATATTATTAGCTCTGTTTAAAATAACTGTATACCTACGTAGGTGGGTAATAAACTTACAATGTAGGTAGTACGTAAATGTTAGAAAGAAGTTAGCTTCGAGAGACTGCTCTGTGTTGACCTGGTGAGTGGTGAGTGGTGCCGCGTCTGAAGGAACTGTACCCACCTACACTACACGCCTCCAGGTGCAATGATGGCTATACTATTGTACCACTTAGATAATACGCACATTGCTATTGCGTTAGGCCATCGGGGTATTGCCCATTTTCCTTGGCTTCTAAAGGTTACCGTATTTTCACTAATTAAATGGTCTACCTGTTAGAAACCAAGGGTTACACTACATACTAACTAGGTAAAAGGTTTTTTTTTGATGACACAAGCACAAGATGTTTAAAAAAATGCTTTATCTTGTGATGATGACATCTAAAGAGAAAGCTGGGCTAATACTGATGATACCTACCATACTTAGTAAAATGATTGAAATCATCGGAATCGTATACCTCTGCCGATACAGATGCACATGATGCATCTCGCGCCGGGCGGTCGGTCGGGCGCGTGGTGGGGAACCCGGTGCAGCGCGCGGTCACTGCGGCCTCTGCTCGGCCCGCGCCGCGCCTCCGCCTGCCGCCAGCCGCCAGCCAGCCAGCCACTCTCCGTCAGTCTCGCACGGTCGCTCGCACTGGAAGCTCGCTCGCTGCCGTCCGGAGCTCCGACACACGTGCTCGGGTTTTACGCACGCTTTATTTACAACTATTTACTATGTTTTTGTGCCGTAAACGGACTTGTTATATTTATCAGAGTTCTGTTCGCCGCCTTTAAACTGGAAAGGCTCGGTAGTTTCGGACCGCACGTCGAGGATCGTGAACGTTATCGAGAAACAGGAGAGCGCTATGCGGCGGGAACATCCGCTGCGGTGAGTGACAGCGCTGAGCGCCATGAGTGCCGGGGCGCGGCTGCTGGCGGCGGCAGCGTTGTGCGCGCTGGCGAGCGCCGGCGGCGTGCGGCCGCCCGAACTGAGCGTGCCGCGCTGCTGTCCCGCGGGCCAGCAGCTGGAGCCGGAGGCGCTGCAGGCGGGTGCGCTCACGGCGGGCGCGGCGGCCGCCTGGTGCCGGCCGGCGCCGCTCGCGCCCGCGTTCGCGCCGCTTGTGTACGCGCCGGCGCGCGGCACCTTCCTGGAGCGCGGCCGGCTGCCGGCGCACTGGCGGCTCGCGCACGGCGCGCTGCCGGCGTGCGCCGAGCTGCGCGTGCTGCCCGAGCACGCGGCGCCGTACGCGCTGCTCGCCAACAACGGGTCGCTGCTACTGCGCGAGTCGCGGCGCGCGCTCCCGCCTGCGCGGTATTGCGTGGACACGGCCGCGGCGCTCGTCTGCCTCGAGGACTCTGCGCCGCCGCCTTCTAAGTGCTGCGTCGAGGGGCGCACGTTTGACGGGTCGCGGTGCGTGGAGGATGCCGCGCGCGCCGCCGCCGCGCTACAGGAGCTGCGCGCGCTCGCCAACGGCTCGGCGCTCGGGTTCGGGTGGCCGGCGTGCGCGGGCGCGGCCGGCGCGCGGTACGCGCAGGCGGGCGCGCTAGCCGCGGCGCAGCTGGAGGCGGACGGCGCGCTGGCGCTGGGCGGAGCGCGGCTGGCGGCGGGCGCCTGGTGCGCGGAGGCGACGCTCGGGGAGAGCGGCGCGCGCGTGCTGGCGTGCGAGGCGGCGGCGCGCGCGCTGCGCCCGGCGCGCTCGCCGCGCCACCTGCTGTACGGCGCGGGGCTGGCGGTGGGCGCGGCCTTCCTGGCGGCCACGCTGGTGGCCGGGTTCGCGCTGCCGGCGGCGCACCACGCGCTGCACTGGCGCTGCCAGACGCACTACGTGGCGGCGCTGATGCTGGGCGACGTGCTGCTGGCCGCCACGCAGCTGGCCGCCGACGCGGTGCCGCCCACGGCGTGCCGCGTGCTCGGTGAGCATGCCCTCCGCCGCGCGCTGCTAGTGATGTGCTCTGCAGTAGTTGACGAGTGGCTCGTTTGTTCCATGTGCCGTGGTGTGGTGCAGCGGTGTGCATGCACTTCCTGTTCCTGTCTGCGTTCTTCTGGCTCAACACAATGTGTTTCAACATCTGGTGGACATTCCGGTGAGTATTTTTGCGATTATCAAATTATGGTGTCGTTGTATATGTTTAATTATTTGTTTGTTATTCGATGAAGCTACTGTTATTTTATATTTATTTATCCAACTGGCTGTTGCCCGCGACTTCTTATGTTTACATTTTTCATAACAAACTTTCAACCTCAATATGCTCCCCTTAATTCGGCCGTTACGCAAAACCTGACAAACTTTCATACACAGTTTCATCCCCTATCTAGCCCCCTTAGGGAATGATATTTAAATAATTAAGGTTTAACTGACTTCTGTTTAGAAACAGAAGCCTAAAAGACCAACATCCACGTCTCTAACTTTTAAAATGATAAAACTTCTATACAAACTAAGACGAAATATGCTTCAAATTTGACGATTCGTCCTCACGAATATTTATTTATTTATTTACGAAAAACATAGTAAGAAAAATAAGAATCAACAAGCCTTAAAAGTTTTCACAAATAAAACAGAGATACAATCCAGTTCCGTGAATGTTGAAATAACATTCGTAGTAAACTATCAAACTGCTGTAATAAGTAATGTTTTTCTCTTATTCTTAGATTCCTTTAATCAGTCAAATATTAATTGAATTTTTAATGTATAATGTACTAACTTATATTCCAAAAACTAACTCTCATTATTATTATTTTTAATAGCATGTAGTCTGCACCTATAATTGTGGTAGCGTTTAGTCTACTTCTTGTGCCTTGTCTCCGTCATGTTAAGCAAGGACGTACATCATGTTGGTGTTCATTAATAAAATAAAATAAAATAAAAAACAAATGAAAAAAAAAAAAAAAAAAACAAATATCAAACAATATAAAATATAGGTTTTTTTTTAGTTTTTTTTTTATTGATAGATCACAAAACTGGAAATACATTAGATTAACAAACACTTAATATCTAACTAAATGTATTTCCTTCTAGATGTGGACCTAGCACTCATGTTACATCTAGATATGAAATTAATAAATTAAATAATTTATTAATTACTGCTGTCACTAGCAACAAAACATGAAACAAAACTCAAAATAACATAATATAACAATAGCAATTACGCTGCAAAAAAAAAGAAAAACCCAAAATACAATTATAACTATAATAATACATTAAGTAGGTACTTAACTGAGGTTACTGAACTATGGTGAAAAATGTCAAAATCATTTTTTATATCGTTATACCAAAGATTATTCAAAGATTATTATACTAGAGGTTATACTTATCACACATACGACAAACCGGTGAGTGCATTAACATATTAGTTCTACAGCTGGGAAGGACAAAAGTGTTTCTATTTAATAAACGACTACCTGGACGAGGTATACATATATATATATTTACATATTCAAAAGTAGAATCGATATTCTTTAAAATCGAATAATTGACATAATAAATGTTCTTGAAATATTTTATTCGGATATGTTCACCGACACACGATTAAAGAAATTTGGCTCGATAGAAAAAATATCGTAAACTTTCCTAAAAACCAGCCGTTTTTACGTTCCCTTCAATGAATGGAATCAACTTCATTCGGTTTCTATAGAAGATAGGTATTTTTATTTTAAAAAAATGTGTTTAATCCTTACAATCATTCAAATACTTCAGTGATCGCAGTTTTTTGTAAAAGCGTAAGATTATTTGTAGAAAATAAAGAAAACATAAATATTGAAAATATTTAAAAGCGCGCACGCCGAGTATGCAAGCATTACCGTCAAACAAGTATCGGTTCTCTACCATTTCGCCTTAATTCCCTATAGGTAGGTATAATGCTTTTCTTAGGGGATACTTTTCTAAAACTTGATGATACAACTATCTTTTACTCATGAAGTCTACGTACCTACCAACTTCCACATCCACGTTTGGTCTTCAAACTTCAAAAAACTTTAATCCCTTTAATTAGGCGCTTTGTTCGCCCTTTCGTAATACCATTTCTTAGCAGACCTCTAATACAGCAGCCATAAGAAATGTACCTGCCCAGTGCCCAGCGTTGTAGGTCTCGTAGTTTTCGAGATTTCGTGATTGATGTGTCAGATGTTTTTGTATGCATAGATGATCTTTGTGAATATTATTATATTTTACATGGAAACAAACAGCTGCTCACCAACACGGTGGATATGAGATAAATAGTTACACAAAAGCCAAGATGAAGTTTTCACGAATACAAACTTAAATAGTGTAAATGAGTCATTGCAACACCAACTTTGAGCTGGATAGATAAATAGCCAATGATCTTTTGTAAATAGCATTCATAGAAAACAAACATTACATATTTTAAATATAGAAATTACTTAAGTTAATTATCAGAAAAGTAAGAAAATAATCAGAATTTTTGGAAATTGTTATTTAAAATTATTTTGCTTCATTATTAATAAGCCGACGATGGGTGATTAGTTGCGGCTGAAATTAATTAATGTGCGAAAAAGAACGAGTTTTTGCTATATATCGTTTCGTAGGACGGAGTACTTATACAGTTGAAGATTATGTCTACGAGGAACTGAACTCAGAGACAACAGTGAAGGGCAATCGATCCTATTTAGATAGTATATTGCACATGAAGGTCAGATCCGCAACCTCTCTTCTGATTGGAACAGGCAACAGATGATGGTGGAAGCAAACCTCATCGTACTCGTAGTCAGGGCTCAGAATCTTAGTTTTAAAATGAATATACCGTAGGAACTTGTTTTGGGGCCTCTCAAGGATGTTAATATATTTTTCATAGCAGGGGTTCCAAAGATGTGAAGCATATTCCAGTTGACTACGTACTAATGAACAATAGAGAATCTTCAAAGTCTTAATCAATTTAAAGTCTCTAGTAATTCGGAGAATAAAGCCCAAAGTTTTCATGGCTTTGTTCGAGACGTTCTCAATATGCTTATTGAAGAGCAGCTTCGAGTCAAGTGTCACCCCAAGATCGACGACTGAATCCACTCTGATCAAAGGTTGGCCATTGAACTTGTAACCATACGTGATTGTCCGGTTAGATCTACTAAAAGTAATACAGCAGCATTTTGATATGCTTATGTCTAACTTGTTCCTCACGCAATAGCCGTGAAGATTATCTAGGTCTAACTGCAGCAGCTCTAAATCATGTTTTTTTTTATTTTTTTTTTATTAGTTCGTAAACAGCCTTGTGCACACGCTTACACATTTTTTTACAATTGACATGATATAGGATGCACAATTCCTTAGACTACGAACCTAACTTACTTAAATATAGTTATGTAACTGTGCCTATAAGTTATCAAAACTAAAAATTTGTATTAGAATAATAACAATTTAGATAGAAATCAACTAAAACAACAGAGAATTATACAAAAACATGAAAACATGAACAAAATACCTTAAAATACTGGCTGGGGCCGACCCTTCTTTCTTTGAATTAGAGTTGAATTAGAGGTGTGTTGGTCTGTGGTGTGAGATTGGTGAATAATTTGCACCATCTAGTTCTTATAATTTAGTCTGTGGTTGTTCGTTCACTGTCACTGTCTGTCATCCAAAGGCAAATAAAATGCAAATAAAGCAACGTGTGAATATTGTTTTTATTTGAATCTTCGCGTAGTGGGCCCTAACCTGAGTGGAAAACGTGAGGAGCAAGAAAAGCCAAGTAAAACAACAAATACGTCAAATAAACTAATACCTATGACCTAATTTATGTTACGTACATATATTATTATCTAAACTAACAACCTTTTTAATTGATATTTGAATGAGGGAAGCGAACCAATTTTGAATATATCAATATTTTTTCGAATAGACTCATTATCATAACTGTCGCACGAACTAATGGAGAATGCAACAACATATTAGTACCACATCTGGACACTTTGAATGACTTGTTCCATAGTAGCCTCCTAGGTGGCATAGGGACTCTTATGTTTACTTTCTCCAAGATATCTGGACAGTCCACCATCCCATTTAGTAATTTGTACAACAACATTGTACATTTTTACAATATCAGCCAACTCGCGACGTTTTTGTAGAGACATAACGTAACGTTGTTAACGTTGTGAATGTTTATATTATCAGCGACAAGTAGTACATTGGAGCATGAATAGTTCACAGATCTGAGGAAACCTATCTGTATCTTTTCTTCATCTTATATTTACAATGTTTCATTATTACAGCTCTAAAATTATCTGCTCTTTTTTAGGGTTCCGTACCCAAAGGGTAAAAACGGGAACCTATTACTAAGCCTACGATGACTGTCTGTATGTCTGTCCGTCCGTCCGTCCGTCTGTCCGTCTGTATTAAAGGCTATATCATTCGAACCGTAATAGATAACCAGTTGAAATTGTCACAGAATACGTAATGTTATAAAAAGTCAAAAAATAAACTAAAGGGTTTTACGTATTTTTGTATGAGCTCTAATGTAAAAACGGCAATACGTACAAACGTCAAACTTGACATGATTATAGTACACACTTTAAAGTATAACAACAAATAATAAATAATGGCCAAGTGAGAGTCGGTGTCAAATTTCTGTTCACCACCGATTCTCGTACGATCACCGAAATGAAGCAACGTCGGGCGCGGTCGGTGCTTGGATGGGTGACCACCTGGGCGTTGATGGGATGTTGTCTTTTTGCACATTTTATTTTACCTTTGTAGTTAACAAATTATGTTGTGGTACGGAACCCTCAGTGTGCGAGGCCAACTCGCATTTGGCCGGTTTTAGAATTTTTTGCTCTTTCTAATCTTATTTTTTTTTTTTTTGCATACATACTGGTATTAAGATTATCAGAATCTCTCATCAGGTTGTTCCGTCGCGTCGATCGCAAAACATAATCGTAGCTGTACTCGTACGGTCGACCTCGAAACGTAATGGAGTAGTGAGATAGAGCGGCATCAGGGGGTGTGGTGTGACGGGATACGAGGTGCGTGGTCGTGTTGCAGCGACTTCCGGCCGACGTCGCTGGAGCGCGGCCAGGAAGCGTGGCGGCTGCGCGTGTACATGGTGTACGCGTGGGGCGGGCCGCTGCTGGTGGCGGGCGCGGCCGCGCTGCTGGACGCGCTGCCGCCGGACGCTGCCGCTGGCGCCGCCGCCTTCCTGCGCCCGCGCTTCGCCGTGCAGCGCTGCTGGTTCTACGGGGACATGGAGATCCTCGTCTACTTCTTCGGGCCCGTGGGCGTGCTGCTGCTCGTCAACCTGGCGCTGTTCGTCTCCACCACGCGCCAGCTCACCTGCGGCCTGTGGCGCCGCGACGAGGTCAAGTCCACTTCCGAGCGGTGAGTTCTCCTCCTCGTCCCTCTGCCTGCGTGTCAGCGCCGTGTGTGATGTGACCTCCCGCTCTGTGTGCAGGGCCGCGTTGGGCCGCGTGTGCGCCAAGCTGGTGGTGGTGATGGGCGTCACTTGGGGCGCGGACGTGGTGTCCTGGGCGGCCGGCGGGCCCGAGTACGTGTGGTACGCGACGGATCTGCTGAACGCGCTGCAAGGCGTGTTCATCTTCCTGGTGGTGGGGTGCCAGCCGCACGCGTGGGCGGCGCTGAAGCGGTGCGCGGCGGCGTGCTGCGCGCGCGGGGCGCCGCCCGCCGCCGGCGCGCACTCCTCCACGCACCTGCCCTCCTGCGGCGAGTCGCTGACGCACACCACGGCGGCCGCGCCCCCGCCCGCGCCCCCCGCAGCCACCGCGCGCATCCCCATGGAGACCGTGTGCTGAGTGAACAAACGAACAATCGACTAGTTTTAGTCGAACACATATTTATTCTACAGTATTATTTTTGTATTTTCGTTAACGATTACGATCGATGTTATCGTATGAGTGAAAGTGAATGTGCGCGAAGGACGCCGCGATTGTACGGTGCCGCGTGAGCACGGCGCCGCATTCGTACGGTGCCGTGGAACGAACTGTACCAACGAGTACATTCTGAATGAACCGAGTATAACTGTCAGACCCGTGTACAAGTGACCGTCTATCGAGTGAACGACTCGATGGTCGTCATCGAGTCGTGGTGATTATTGGAATCTCTTGCCCTGTTACATTGGCTGTTGAAACTGAATTAAAACCGATGAGATCTATTTACTTATGACATTTTTATTTCGGTCGCGAGCGTGGAGCACGCGTTGATGTCTTTTGCTCGGCGCGCGACCCGCGCCCGGCGCTCCGCCCGCGCCTCTCGCTAATATGATTTGATTGTGCACTCACTACTACTTGTATTAGTTACGATAATTCTTTAAATACAATTGATACATATAATATCTTAGTATTAGGATAGTTTAAGATAAGATTCGAGGTCACACCGGAGCGGACAGCTCGGAGGCAGACGAGTTATGTGTCATTACAAGTTATTTGTACAAGTTAGTGCCATTTAAGTACGGTATATGAGGCGATCAACGAGTAATTCATCGCGAGTAGTGCGGCATGCGCGCGCGCCGGTCGGTACGGGGTCGAGGTTATCTTCCCGCGCGTCCGACACGCACAATAGTCGATTGTGCGATGCGACAATAAAATGTAAGTACACGCATTCCGTAACGCAGGCGCAGGTGCAGGCCGGGCGCTGCCGGGGCCGCGGCGCCGACGAGTGCTCACTGTTATCTTTGTTACCGGACATGGTCAACCCAGCACTTAGTATTGTCTTCATATATATCTTTGAAACAAACAATCAAACGTTTCTCTATAGATATGCGATACCTTAATGATCGTTATCTAAACCACATAGTACCTACAGTAGGAACTCGAATGAGTTTTGTTTGAGAGAACTTTGTGCAATATGTGCAGTGTGCATTGTGCACACTTTGTAGGTCAATGAAGCACTTTATTTGCATGAAAATTGAAGTAATCAATACTTCATTCGCTACAGCCTTAATTGAGTTAGTTCATCAAACATGAGTGACCGAGGAGAGAGTCAAGGACTCGCTGTAGTGGTCACCTCGCTCGTTCACTTTGGGGAAACTGTATTTATATTCGACATTACGTACCTACATTATAAATATGACCACAAATTAGAAACCAACTCAACAACATTATTTTCCGCAGCAACGACATGGAATGGAACCGATCGGTCAAGGGAAACAGTTATTTATATTCAAAGTGTAATTACCCAGGCAAGAGGTCGGAGGCGTTGCACGTCTCTAACATAGATTCGGAGCTCAGTGCCTAATGTGAATGGCCTCAGATCAGACAAACAAGGGAGATAAGGTTAGGTGCTTCATCTTCGACCACATCGTCGTTTATCAACAGGCGAGCTGGTCAAACGCGGACTCATTAGCGATTTAAACTTGTGCATGATGCAGCGTGGCGGGTGCGAACTCACCGGGCTTGATGCTCTACTCGAACTCACCGTGCAGACGACTTTGTTGCCATTTTGTTGCTACAAGTTTCATAGTTTGCGTGAAAAATGAGTAAGTGTGCCGTTCTTGCAGTTAGCATAATAGTGAAAAAAGCAGGTGAAAAATGGAGACATTTGAACACGAATGATAACTGTACATAAGCATATCTCCCTCGTTTGTTTGATGTGAGGTAGTTATTCTCGCAAGGCTCGTGTCCCGAGGCCGCTGGCCCGACTCCTGGACACAACTCGCTGTGGACAGGGACAGGTGTCTCCTCTGCACTATCACCGACCGGTCCGAGTCAGCCGCCCCGTGCTGTGCTGCCGCCTGCCAGTCAGTGCGTGTCATTGCTGTCACTGGTGTTCCATCGAGTGCAGACATGTGCGTGTTCATCGAAAGTGTCGTGACGTGTGACGAGTACGTACGCTGCGTGTGAAGTACGCTTGTAGGAGGGGGAGGGGGAGGTCAGCTTTCACCGCTGGCGGCGGCATGCGGCCGGTTCCTCGCGGCGGCCACGGGCAGGGCCTCACATTCACAGCATTGTTGTGAGAGAAACTCGTAGCGTCGCTCCACAGGGAAGCCTCGGAATATAAACATTCGCACGGAATGGCATATTTCGGTCCGTGCACTTTAATGTTGTCTCGATAACCTCCTTGTGTAGGTACACAGGGGAGTCAGGGAATAGGGAAATGTTTCGTCGTGTTGTTAGTTAATGTGTTGTTGCGCCACGGAGCCGGATCCCACCAGTGCGTCAGTGTGCGCGCGCCGCATGCTGATCACTGCACACTGTTACATCGACACTATGTGGCAAGACTGTGTCCCTGCCTGGGGCAGAGCCGGTGCCTGCTGCGGGCAGGGACGGTCCGCGCCCCTTCACATCACCGCAAGCCCTATGCTTGCAAGGAGAATGACAGAATATTTTAATCATCCTCTTAGACGTATCCGTTCACGACAAACCTGGCTAACTTCGGCTACGAGCGTGTTTGTGACTAACGAAATCAAATTTTGCTTAAAATATATGTATTATGTCAAGGTGCACCGTATTGTAGGTGAGGTAGGTGCAGGATAACTATAGACAGGTTCTAGTGATGAGTCGTGTCGCGTCAATATCTACTCTTATAGCTTGTGTAATCACTTTCACAGAACTTAGTAACAGATCAGTTAGAGAATGAAATATGGCCGTGTGGCGTCCGATACCTTCCCACAGGGTCAAGTATGCAGGGGGAGGGAGGGGGGGGGGGGGGGGGACTGCGTTCGACCGCATTATGGCCGTACATACAGCCATGTACGGCTACAGTGTAGTGCACGTACTGCTGTTCACATGACGGGACTGACTCTCATCGACACCGGCCGGTGCGCGCAGGCGCATCGTCGTGTTACCTAACGCAGCGTTATTGTCATTACCATTCACATCAGTCCTACAATAATAGGTGTAGATAATGGCCTCCACTCGATGTTTACATTCATTATCTGGTCCCGAGGTACCTGCGCGCGGCTGACGTGCTGGAAGGTACGACGGAACCAACCTCATTAAATGTTAATAAAAGTATAAGCGTTGTTATTGGTTTTATAACGATTCGAGTGATATGAAGAATGCGATGATGCAACTCGTCTGGTCGTCGGTCGTCCTACTTGGAGTCGCTCGTACCTTGCAATACCTACCTCGCTATTATATTGTAAACATTTACAATGAAGTACTTACCTACCTAATGTAGGTACGTATGCAATACTAACAGTACTTGTAAGTTGATATAAATATAATACATCATGTCTGATGGAGAATATGGAAGACAGCTCGACCGGGCTGAGTGGCGTGCTGCGGGACAGGCCGCCCAGCTCGACCGGGCTGAGTGGCGTGCTGCGGGACAGGCCGCCCAGCTCGACCGGGCTGAGTGGCGTGCTGCGGGACAGGCCGCCCAGCTCGACCGGGCTGAGTGGCGTGCTGCGGGACAGGCCGCCCAGCTCGACCGGGCTGAGTGGCGTGCTGCGGGACAGGCCGCCCAGCTCGACCGGGCTGAGTGGCGTGCTGCGGGACAGGCCGCCCAGCTCGACCGGGCTGAGTGGCGTGCTGCGGGACAGGCCGCCCAGCTCGACCGGGCTGAGTGGCGTGCTGCGAGAGAGGCCGCCCAGCAATCAACTGAGATTGGCTGATTATGATGATGAGGAGCTAGTTTAGCTAGTAGCTCCTATCTGTGGAGTTACATACGACAGTTTGGTTAGTATATATGTATATGTATAAGACCTTCACTCAATAGTAACGCTTATGTACCTAATACATATTTAGGTTATATGTATCGAATGTGATTGTGCCAATCCTTGGCCTACGGATTAGAAACGTAACGTAACACGTTGCGTTGAACAGCAGTAAGACCGTCCCCGCGAGACTCGAGCCTCGGTTACTCGCTCAGGAAGCGCTCGACAAGGGCGCAGTGCGATCATCTGTGAACGTGCCGTCGGTGAGGGTGAGACGACCTCGGTAATGTGTTGTTATCAAGTGTGCTAAGTGGCGGAGCAGCCGCAGTCCCGGCGCCTGCGCAGCGGCCGTGACGTCACACTTCTCTCCCTAATGAGAGGCGACGCAAGTGTGTTCCACTTGCGATGAGATAATGCGCCTATCTGCGTCTCGCCAGCACCGGCCGTCGGTGAGCCCTCGCCTGCAGTGTGCACAGTGCAGTGCTGGCGCGGATATTGACGTTCTTTAACTAGTATTAGGTCTCGAGCAGCTCGTCCGAGCTCAGAGTAAGACATCCTCCTGTTCCGAGTCTAGCGATCAGATCATGCGGTTCCCAGGAATTAAGAGAATTTACAAGCTAAGTGCAACGAATACATATAGGGATATAGGTCGTTGGCTAAGTGAGAGCGTATCCGCTCACACTGTCAAACAATACATCGATATCATTATGCAAAAAATATTTCATAATTGATTCATAATAGTTCATAATTGATTCATAATAGTTCATAATTGATTCATAACAGAAGAGGTCCTGTGAAGAAAGGTACTTTTTTTTTGCAATTCGTTTAAAAGAGGAGTGTTTCTGGATCGGTGTGATGGAGTGAACAATTATATTTTACTGAGGAGTTCGGCTGTCAACCTTTGTATTGAGAGTATGATGAACCAGGGATTAATAATGCAGTCAATGTTGAAACGATTTGTGATAGACCTGGCGGTAAGGGGTCGCCGTGTTCCAGGCCTGGCGAGTGGGGTCCCGCACTAACGAAGGGGTAGGTACTGCTCCTCAGAGCCGGCGCTCGGCGTGCGCTGGTGCGGGCGTGTCCGGTTAGTCTCTACATTGATTTTATTGTGTGAGTACTATAGGTACGAAGAGTAACAAAAATAACTGTTTTTTTAATTTTTTTTTTTTATTTTATGTTCGGGACATTTTTGCACACACGGTCATCTGGCCCCAAACTAAGCAAAGCTTGTAATAGGTGCCAGAGACTGATATACGTAGTATATATAGTTTTAAATACATACTTAAATAGATATTAACACCCACACAGGTATAGAACAAACACAAATGTTCTTTACATAAATGTTTGTCGTAGGTGGGAATCGAACCTGAAATCGGAAAAAAATATTTATCGTGTAACATTGGAACAGCATATCATTTAAATTATATCACGTAGCAGATTTAGACATTCATAAACGTTATTATGTTCGAGTGTTACCGAACTGATTGTTTGCGTGTTCGTTCGTAAACTGGTCCGTTATCAAGTGACCGGCTCTCGGAGTAGGTATCTGCGCAAACAGCGGCGCTGCGACGACAGGCCGCCTCACACAATCACTTGCTTTATTTTAAGAACGGCCATTCGTAGTTACTCGCGCATACTTGGCTTGTAATCACTCTCTTGTTTTGTTTCACTGTAAGCAATAATTATGTACAAATAATGCCAGAATATTTCTGGAAGACTGCAAGACCGGATGTCATTATGTATACTATAATTACATTATAATTAGGTATAGTCGGATCTTTTTTTAAACGCAATTATTATTAACTTTTAATCGATCAGCGCAGCGTATAGGACGATAAGATGGACAGACCTAAAGGACACCGCAGTGAAACGCTGGATGCAGGCCGCTTCCAACCGGCCCTAATGGAGATCGATGAGAGGGGCCTATGTCCAGCAGTGGACGTCCTATGGCTGAAATGATGATAATGATTTAAAGAATCCAAAAAAGACATGAACAGAGAAAACAAGTACGAAAAAAGGAAAAAGCGGCCGCCGGTCGCGGTCACGAGTCACTTCCAAGTACCTACGAGGAGCCTTGGTTTACTGCTCAACACTCGTGATACTCTTCCATTTTACTACAAATGAAAATACCTTTTCGTTATTCAACACACAGGTGACATGGTTGCAGAGACAGTTCCACTTCAGAACGTGTTCACAGGTGACATGGTTGCAGAGACAGTTCCACTTCAGAACGTGTTCACAGGTGACATGGTTGCCGAGACAGTTCCACTTCAGAACGTGTTCACAGGTGACATGGTTGCAGAGACAGTTCCACTTCAGAACGTGTTCACAGGTGACATGGTTGCCGAGACAGTTCCACTTCAGAACGTGTTCACAGGTGGCATGGTTGCCGAGACAGTTCCACTTCAGAACGTGTTCACAGGTGACATGGTTGCCGAGACAGTTCCACTTCAGAACGTGTTCACAGGTGACATGGTTGCCGAGACAGTTCCACTTCAGAACGTGTTCACAGGTGACATGGTTGCCGAGACAGTTCCACTTCAGAACGTGTTCACAGGTGACATGGTTGCCGAGACAGTTCCACTTCAGAACGTGTTCACAGGTGACATGGTTGCCGAGACAGTTCCACTTCAGAACGTGTTCACAGGTGACATGGTTGCCGAGACAGTTCCACTTCAGAACGTGTTCACAGGTGGCATGGTTGCCGAGACAGTTCCACTTCAGAACGTGTTCACAGGTGACATGGTTGCCGAGACAGTTCCACTTCAGAACGTGTTCACAGGTGACATGGTTGCAGAGACAGTTCCACTTCAGAACGTGTTCACAGGTGACATGGTTGCCGAGACAGTTCCACTTCAGAACGTGTTCACAGGTGACATGGTTGCAGAGACAGTTAAACTTCAGAACGTGTTCACAGGTGACATGGTTGCCGAGACAGTTCCACTTCAGAACGTGTTCACAGGTGACATGGTTGCCGAGACAGTTCCACTTCAGAACGTGTTCACAGGTGACATGGTTGCCGAGACAGTTCCACTTCAGAACGTGTTCACAGGTGACATGGTTGCAGAGACAGTTCCACTTCAGAACGTGTTCACAGGTGACATAGTTGCCGAGACAGTTCCACTTCAGAACGTGTTCACAGGTGACATGGTTGCCGAGACAGTTCCACTTCAGAACGTGTTCACAGGTGACATGGTTGCAGAGACAGTTCCACTTCAGAACGTGTTCACAGGTGACATGGTTGCCGAGACAGTTCCACTTCAGAACGTGTTCACAGGTGACATGGTTGCAGAGACAGTTCCACTTCAGAACGTGTTCACAGGTGACATGGTTGCCGAGACAGTTCCACTTCAGAACGTGTTCACAGGTGACATGGTTGCAGAGACAGTTCCACTTCAGAACGTGTTCACAGGTGACATGGTTGCCGAGACAGTTCCACTTCAGAACGTGTTCACAGGTGACATGGTTGCCGAGACAGTTCCACTTCAGAACGTGTTCACAGGTGACATGGTTGCCGAGACAGTTCCACTTCAGAACGTGTTCACAGGTGACATGGTTGCCGAGACAGTTCCACTTCAGAACGTGTTCACAGGTGACATGGTTGCCGAGACAGTTCCACTTCAGAACGTGTTCACAGGTGGCATGGTTGCCGAGACAGTTCCACTTCAGAACGTGTTCACAGGTGACATGGTTGCCGAGACAGTTCCACTTCAGAACGTGTTCACAGGTGACATGGTTGCCGAGACAGTTCCACTTCAGAACGTGTTCACAGGTGACATGGTTGCCGAGACAGTTCCACTTCAGAACGTGTTCACAGGTGACATGGTTGCCGAGACCGTTCCACTTCAGAACGTGTTTCGCGGTGGATGAGATCGCTGCGTCAGATACCTATATTGGTGACATCGGGAGTCGAAGCCGGAGCACGTCGGTGACGACATGTCGTATAGGTGACAGACCTACCTCTGCACTAGGTGAGACCTGCGTCGCAGGGGCCATGCCAGGTTCAATTACTATTTAATAGTACGGGGCGTAATTACGTTAACGACGTCCCGAAAAGAAACTTAGTAATATTGAAATGCGCATTACTGCTTTATGGAGGAAGGAGGTTAATGTGTCGAGTCACCCGGAGAGTGGTTGCTGCGGAGTGACGACTGACACTCTAGTAATGGCGTGCCTCCCTTCCTGTACCCGTGACAGAACGTGCGTAACACACCCACCAGGCACGTCAGCCTCCTGACCCGGCAGCATGCGGCGACGTGGAAACCTTTTACACAAATCTAATCTCAGCTCATCTATGATGCGAATGATGCGATGTACGAGCTTCGTACAAAGGATACAAGTAATTGTGATACCGAACCTAACGTCACGTATATTTACAAATAAGACGGTAATGTAGCCCAATCTAATGCTTACAAGCTGTATCCACCTCAGATGGGAACAAATGATCTCCCCTCGCTTGAAAGCAATTATTGTTAATGTGATTAGATTACACTGCGCTGCCTCGTTACGTGGAGAGAACAACAAAAAACGACATCGTTTGAATCGGGACCGCTGCGGCCTGCGGCTTCACTCAAATACCTCTCGCAACGTCCTCCTACAACGGTCCGTACGATGACTGCCTCATCACTCTTTGAGACTTCACATCGTTGTCAATACAGTTATCAATCAATAGAGTGTCCAATTTGGCATGAAGTCACTCGACCGAACTGTCTGTGTTAAACATAACATACTGGAATGTATACATTAGTTATATGATGTTAAAAGCCTATGACTAGTGAACTGTAGTCTTGAAAAGAACATAAAGATGAGCAGTTCCAGTACCTCGTGAACCGTGTCACGTGGTTGGCGACATGTAGTTGTGTCGGTGCTGCAGGTGCTACACGCGAGCAGCCTCCGCGGAGGGCGCGGCGCCTCGCCGTGGCCGACCTCCCTGATGCCGCGGACTAACGCTCATCGCTGATACTGCAAAACCCACGAGCTAATCTAAATAAGCGACAACAACATTACTGACAACCGACGGGCGTGTAATGTTGTGCAACAAGCCGCTGGGTTTGTTGCGACACGCGTGTTGAGTTCCGCGAGGTCCCACGTACTGCTGCGCGTGCACAGCGCCTGCCTGCTCGGAGCGCTGCGTCCCTGGTACCTGGCACACATTCTCTTCCAACCCAGAACACAAACCAAGGCCACGTTTCAAAACTTACTCGAGAAACTTTGTAGTTTATTGATTGAATGATCCTCACACAGTTGTTATGATTTTTAACGGGATTTTGTTTTCGGGGGCGCCAAAAATCGGGAGCTTTATACACAACCTTACTTATCACGGTATATATGCCGTTAATAATCATACAACTGTAATGAATCACTGTGATTATTTAAAACAGCGTTAAATGATCATCGTCTTTCTGATACTTTACTGTTGTCACTTATTTAACAAGAAGTCAAAATGTAACGTTGTGCGATAACGTTACCGTCGAGTCAGTCTGTAATCGGCGCGGAGTCGAAACGGAACGTCGAAGATACCAAATATTGAGTAACTGGTCGACACGCTGAGCGCGTGACTCACGCACGCCTTGTCTGCCGAGCGCTGGCTCTCGGCGCGGAGTCACTCGGACTCGACTCGCTCGCAGTCCGGCCGTGAGACGTCCCGACCTCCCGACTCGATAACAAATAATACTATAACTTACGTACACACCGAAACGAAACAAATATTTCATAAGACCAAACCAAAAGTGGTCCATGGGGATGGTGACGTGACGTTGTTTCTATATATTTGTAGCGCGCTGTTTGCTGTCTACTGAGAACCGTCACGTGGTCCCCCGGAGCCGTTGCTCTATCTACAACTGGTTACCATATAAACAGCGTCAATATAACGCCATATCGATACATACTTACACAACTGAATCCATTAATTAGCATAAACAAGTTGATTAATATCGTACGAGTATACCTACAGACACCCGTCCGTCGTGGAGTGCACGTGGACTCGTATAACCATGCACGTACACAGGTATCGTAGGGCTGCGGGCGCGCCTCCTGTGCATCACAGGGCTTGCTTCCCACCACCAGGGCTGGGCAAAATACATGCTTTGCTTTAATTGAAATACAAATTACAAAATACAAAATAAGTAATCTAGACCAGGGGCCTTACGGACAACTGCTATTGCGGCACCAACTCAGTTGGAAAATCAAGCGACCGCAAACCGTATCTGGGTGCGTTAAGGTTCACGTTCGCGTGATTTTCCAACTGAGCGGATTTAACGTTAGTTTGGTGCCGCAATAGCAGTTGTCCGTAAGGCCCCTGTTGTTTGTTAGTGTATTTAAATGTAACGTTAAACTATATCTATTAATTAATCAGTAAACCCAGAGTTTCCTTTCGACTACTTTCACGGCTTCTTGTTGGAGACTCAATAAAAACGGCTAAAGTAAAATTTTTCTACACGTCCTGATGACCACAAACTTGTGTTAAATTGTCATTGTGAATAAATAAAAATAAATAAAATTGTATAAACACATTTTTTATATTTGGATAGTAGCGCTCAAGAATTGAAAGCTCTTTGCTTTCATAGATTCAAAATCTATGTTTGCTTTGCAATTTTGACGTACAGTATACTTATCAGGTACTGCACCTGATAAGTATACTGTAATGCCAACTCTAATAGCCGCTTTACCATCATTACAGTCTCGCCTCGCACTCTAAATGAAGGTTAAATGTATTTTAATGTTAAAATGTACTTTGAAGCCTCAAGTATTTGAAATACTAATTACAAAATACCTCGGCGACAGGTATTTGAAATACGAATTACAAATTACATTTTAATGAAGTAATTGAAATACAAATACCAAATACGTATTTGTATTTCAATTACGTATTTAAATTACAAGTAATTCAAATACTGTTAAATTATGAGCAGGGCAGTGAGTGTGAGTTGGGCAGTATTTGAATTACAAGTAATTTAAGTAATTTAATTTTAGTTATTTTAAGTTTTAGTTTTTAGTTATTTATTTAAGTTTTCGTTAATTTTCTGTTTTTTTAGTTGTGCATAATAAAGTATTCTTTTGTATAGTTCAGTTAATATATCACTTTGTATCAAGTAATTCAAATACTGCCCAACCCTGCCCACCACACTAATATTACATACTAGCTGACCCGACAAACGTTGTCACAATTTTAATAAATTGTTATTTGTTTTAGTTATGGTCTTATGAGTTCGTTGTGTCGAAGGTATGTGACAGAAAAGTCCCATGGACAAAAGCTGTAAGATTTTCTCATATTTTCCAAATTTCCGTGCAACTATTCTAATTATCTTTCCCTGTAAACCTTATTCGGAATAAAAGATTTTGCTGAGTCGGTGCATCCGTTCTCAAGTGATGCTCTTACCACCGAACAGCATTTTAGGAAAGCATTTTTTTTTTTTTTTTTATCCCGTAAATAATCATATAACTTTAGTGAACAACCGTGATAGTTTAAAACAGCATTTTAGGGTTGCCTGAAAGAGGTCGCTTTTAGCGATAAGGCAGCCAGTTGTTACACTAGTTTTTAAAGACTTTTTTTGTCCTCTGTATCAAATTTAATGGTGTGAACAATAAATAATTGCTCAATAAATCATTTTATATGATAAGAAGTTGAAGTTGAAGTTGTGTTGTGTAGTTGTTGTTGTTGTTGAAGTTGTTGTTGTTGTTGAAGTTGTTGTTGTGTGTTGTTGTGTGTTGGGTGTGTATGTGAGTGTATGTTTTATGTTCTACACTTTATGGATACCAAAAGGTTGATTGTGGTGCTCTTTTTACTGTATTTTTTCATTTTAATCGTGTGTACCCACAATGCAATAAACAAAATATGATTATGAAAAAAAAATCCGCATAAACTTACAGGTAATAAGACCACTCAAAGAAAGTATTTATTAATCTTTTTCCTGCGGAAATGAATGTTTCCAAGAACAGCGGCAGATCACTGTGTAGTGTAGGGAACTACAGTGTATGGAAACAGGGTACAGTTACATTTATTATTATGATGAAATGGGTTACCGTTTGACTACAACTCACCCGATGGTAAGTGACGATGCGGTCTCAGATGAGGCACGTTTGCCCATGATTGTCTTGAAGAGCCAGGTTGTACTTTACAGGGAACACCGAGGCATAGCGCATTCCATTTCTTTACAGTTCGTATTAAAATTAATTTTGGAAGCACTGCGTGCGAACTTTGCAAAGCTGTTTGCTTTGATTGCACAGCACAGCAAATTGCATGTTGATCAAAAAGCACAGCACATTGATCTGAATGGAAACAAGTGATGTTGCATGTGACTCGCATGCTGCAAGTGCCGAGCCCGCGGCCGCGTGCAGCTGGAATGTATTGCTAATGGTACGCTGGCTAACCTACCAATACATGTGACTCGCATGCTGCAAGTGCCGAGCCCGCGGCCGCGTGCAGCTGGAATGTATTGCTAATGGTACGCTGGCTAACCTACCAATACATGTGACTCGCATGCTGCAAGTGCCGAGCCCGCGGCCGCGTGCAGCTGGAATGTATTGCTAATGGTACGCTGGCTAACCTACCAATAAAGGTAAGTAACCGATGGCATATTTGTCAACAAATAACTAAGCGCTTTATTTTTAAAATTTTCAAAATAAAGGGATAGTTACCTACATACAAAAATACGCGTTTTTTCTCCATTTTTTTATTTTGGCTGTAAAAACGGTCAAACTTAGTTTGATTATGGTACTTACTAATAATAAAAATCCAGCCAAGCGTGAGTCGAGCTTATTATTGTGTGATGGTACGGAACCCTCTGTGCGTGTCCAATTCGCACTTACCCGGTTTTTATTTGTTACTAGTTATGTTGTGGATAATATAGTTTTTATTTGTTACTAGTTATGTTGTGGAAGACTACGGAAGACGCAGCGTAGGTAGGCCTCCCACTAGATGGACCGACGACATAGTAAGAGTCGCTGGCATCCAGTGGATGCAAAAGGCAGGCTGTCGTTCAGTGTGGAGGTTAAAGGGGGAGGCCTATGTTCAGCAGTGATGATGATGATGTTGTGGATAATATAGTTTTTATTTGTTACTAGTTATGTTGTGGATAATATAGTTTCAATGCGATTCGTTGTAGATTTATCTATCAAAAGTCCGCGACTACCTCACTACACTACGTCTCACGGAATCGTATCCAACACAGACATACATTGTGTTGTATAACTACGGATGCAAAAATATGAGTGGAAACAAAACTGCCTTGAATGAAACACTACGCTAACTTGTTTTAGTAAGGCCGCGCGAGGGCGTCGACTCCTGCGCATGCGGCGGTGCAAGCGGAGCGCGCACACGCACGCAGCAGCGGGCAGTGTGCGGCGCGCGACTCCTGCGCATGCGGCGTACCAGCCTACCAGGACACGAGGCGTAGTAGTTGTATCGATTATTATGTAGAGCACGCGGAAACGATGCACTAAAATATATTTTAATGGGTTTGACATTTGTACTATAATTAGTAAGACATTTGTAACCGCCAGGTACCGACGTTGTTTCGACACATGTCAGTGACGTGTTCTGTTAGGTAAATGTTTCTACGGAACCAGGTCGACACGTTTCGGTAACAAAAGAACAAAACACATACCTAAGTCATCGTTCAGCAATTTATTTTGATATTTATTAGTCGCTTGTTAAGTCTGTTTTAACGAAAATAAATCTATTTATAAGTATTGTGAACATTAATTTCTTGCATCTGTCGGGCTAATAAGTCATAATCGGTATTTATGTTTTGTAATTACCTACGAGAGTTAGCGCCGAGCGCTCGGCCGGCGTGTCAGTCAGCGCCGCGCTCCGACCTTCCTCTGTTACATACACGTCTACCTACATAACACTGACACCATTTCAACGTGTCGTGACTCAGAGATCACTCGGTGATCAGATCTAGGTGTTGTGGTCTAGATCCTCAATGATTTTATCTTCAACACCACGCGGTGGGTCGTCTCCGAGGAAAAAGGACCTCACTACGACTCATTGTATTATTTCGCTCCATTGTGCAGCTTGAAACCGAAACCTCTTTTTATTGTTTCATCAAATGGCGGCCCATCTGTAGACAAAGAAGTGTATAGTTAATTAAGTCTCACATCCGTTTAATTTAGTATGATAACTAAAGTAATTGCAGAGCTGAATCTGATGTCCCGAAATAGTGTTTCGTCCGGTCCCAGGTGCGACCACGGCCGAGGATGGTCTGCGGGGGCGAGCCGGTGCTCGAGTGCTCGTAGGTCTAGTAGGCACGAGCACAGCGAGCTAGGGGTTCCTGCTTACACCGCCGCGGGGGAGGGCGCTGTGAGTGCGGGGACGGCGCGGGGTGAGGGCGGCCCGAGGGGAGGAACCACCGCAAAAACTCGCCGGTTCACTTCCATTTCATCCGATCGCATTCCATTCACCAATATTATTACAAAGGTATTGACTTGATTCGTTGTTGCAGACTTAATTCAATAAACGCAGCGAAACGAAAGTGCGATGCCGCTCGGCCGGCGCAGCCTGCGGCGGCTCCACTGAGCGTCGGATGTAATACGCTCCTCACGAATAACGCAAAAACCAATGTCTATTTGATTCAATATTAAATTAGAAACGTCATTATAAATCAATCGCTGACCGGCGCGGCGTGGCTCAGTGCTCAGCCATGTCTGCCTGCCGAACAGAGTCATGAGGGTCCCGGGTTCGATTGGTGGCCGGTGGCCGGTGGCCGGTGGCCGGTGGCCGGTGGCCGGTGGCCGGTGGCCGGTGGCCGGTGGCCGGTGGTCGGTGGCCGGTGGTCGGGCAGACGTTCCAAGTAATACAAGGATCATCCATTTGTTCTAGAAAAAAACACGCTAAGTTTTAAAGTTTATATATTAAATTGAATTTATGGAATTTAATTCTAATATTATTCGTTTCTAAAATACCTACTTATTTAAATTCTTTAGTATAAAAATGAGCATTTGCACGTCTGCTTGCAGACTGAGTACAAAGTGACATAAATATAATATTAATGTAATGTATTCTAGCAAATAAATGATTTGATTTGATTTGATTTGAAAAAAAACGATAAGGAAATTACTTATATTATTTTACAACAATGTTTGTTAGTTTGTTTAGTTCAAATCATGGAAGCTGAATTAGAACCAGCAGTGCGATTCTGTAATAAGCTCGCTTCTAGTGACAGCGCGGATTCCGCGCTGACGAAGAAAATAATTTCACCGTCAGCGCGGAATCCGCGCTGTCACTAGAAGTGGATTTATTACAGAATCGCATTGCAGTTCTTCCTAACCCTAACCTCCTGCCCAATAAATCCTAACCGATTAAGATTTACCTTGATCATAGGAAATGTAATGTTACGGCGGGAACGGGATACCTAATATAATACAAAAAAGTCAAATAGTAAAAACTAAAGCATATTTTTGTATTAGCTCTAATGTAAAGACGGTAACACGTTACAAGCGTTAAACTTGGCATGATTATATAGTACACACTCCAAAGTAAAACAACAAATAATAAATTTGGCCAAGTTCGAACTTGTGCGAACTTCAAAAATGTGTCATTAACTCGAGTTAGAGTGACACATTTTTGTTCATCGCCAAATTAAACAACGTCGGGCGCTGTCGGTATTGGATGGGTGACCACCTGGCCGTGATGTTGTCTTTTTTTGCACAACTTTTTTTTTTTTTTGCTGTGGTACCCGTACGGAACCCTCAGTGCACGAGTCCGACTCACACTTGGCCGGCTTATTTATTTATTTATTGGAAAATCAACAGCTTTTTACACTAAAATATACAATGGAAAAACGAGAGGAAGCCAATTACAGGTTCTCACGAAAAAGAAAAAGCGTCAAATAAAAGCTTGTTTCTATTAATCTCGGCTCGATGCAGAATGATGAAATAAAATATCTCCTCAGGGCGTGCGCGTGATTATGGTGTGGCTGTATCCTATGATTCCGGTCATCTCCGACACAGAGTCCTAGTGGGAAGCTATGAGTGTTTTTTTAAACGTAAAACACAGTAATGACTACCATTACCGAGCAAGCTCTCTCCCGCACCCCCAGGATCTGTTAGAAGATCGGTTAGATTCTCTCCAAATAATCAATCAGTTCAAAAAACCGCTAGGGCTCCAGGGCACACCCCTTCTGGGGTGCCTGGGCAAGTCTGATTCCCACTCGCGGCGACGGCCCAAGCCGAGGTTCGTACCTTCGAGGTGCCCTTGTGCTAGTCGCCCAAAAACTTAAACCACCAAGTTACGCCGAACGCACTCTGCGTTCGCTAACTAGTCCGGTCAAGCTGTAGAGGCCAAAAGGCCAAAAGTACAAGTCAATACAAAAAAGCTCTCCCGCCCTGCTGTAGAGGCGCGCCGCGCGACACTCTGCCTGCAAGCAGAACTCTCGCTTCGGATTCTATAACTTGCACCAACCAGCGTTTCCTGGTTATAGGAAGTGTCGATGTTGACACTCGTAGGTGCCATACAATTTATAAATGGCTCGATCAGTTCTCGTGTCAGTCAGTGTCGATCAGAGCACGTGTGTTGCTTGTTTGATAATATCTGTGGATACTCGTGCAGCGTGTTTGTGCACGTGTAATAGATCAACACGCTACACAGCATCCAAACGATGTCACAATTTGAACCTGGGCTGGGTTACCAAATCGGTTCATGTGTAATAAAATATATATCGTTTTCCAGCTCACCTTTTGCCAGCATAAAAGCAGTTGTATTTTGAGATACGTAATAATATAACGAAGGATCCTAAAATAAGTGGCTTTATTGGATCAGACAGTTAAGCCGGTCGCTTGTTGTATTTTTCCATATTTTTTGCAAACCCCGAGCCTGACGGAGATCTGTAATCCGCCTCCGTAAGCCGACGGATCTGGCCCCGGCCGGCGGCGGCTCGCAGGCCGAGTCACAGGGCACAGCTAGTCACCGTAAACCCTTTACGGAGTTTACGGCTTTCACAAGCCACTCGCGCCGGGAGGCTCATCGCAGGGCCGTTTCACAAGCCACTCGCGCCGGGAGGCTCATCGCAGGGCCGTTTCACAAGCCACTCGCGCCGGGAGGCTCATCGCAGGGCCGTTTCACAAGCCACTCGCGCCGGGAGGCTCATCGCAGGGCCGTTTCACAAGCCACTCGCGCCGGGAGGCTCATCGCAGGGCCGTTTCACAAGCCACTCGCGCCGGGAGGCTCATCGCAGGGCCGTTTCACAAGCCACTCGCGCCGGGAGGCTCATCGCAGGGCCGTTTATATGCAAATGCTCACCTTTACACGCGCGTTTGTAAATGGACGAGCTTTCGATCATAAAAGTGAATTATACCTACACAAGTCGCCGGTCGCGACCAGTAATAATATAACGACGTGTGAGTGACGTGTGCGTGTGTGTGTGTGTGTGAGTTTTTGTAATGGTGTCGAATAAAATTTATTTTCTTTCTTTTCTTTCTTTCTTTCTTTCTAAATAGAGCCGAGTTGTTCAAACAATACATCATTCATCGGTGATTCGTTTAATGATTGTAATGAAGTGGCCGGTCAATAAGAACAGGGGTCAATAACTGGTCGATCAATTTAGCTTTAATAGTTCGACGACAGAGGTTTGATGAATGCTGCGTGTGTCGAGTGGTCGAGCGACGTGGCGTGGGGTGGCGTGGCATCGGTAGCATCACGTGTAGCGGCGTGGCGACGCGTGTGTCTTCGAGATAGTGTAGTGTGGGTGTCTGCGCTGCGCATTCTCTGGGTACCCAATATCAGTTGTTGCGGGCTGCGGCGCGTCTCTCGCTCGTCGCTCACCATTATCCGCTTTATTTTTCATTTCCATCGTCCGGGAGCGCGAGCCGCCGCGTTTCTTGTAAACACTTGACTCGGCCACAAGTACAATCCAGTATCATGTTGTCTTGTTGTACAACGCGGCATGAAAGCTACATAACATGTAGCTTACCTCTTCCTATACCTCTCATACCTATACATATTGTGTATGGGTATGAGAGGCGCGTGGATACATCGGCCGCAGCACGCTCTACGTTCTGTTATGTAGGTATATCGAATGAATGATTATGTATTGTGTATTCCACAGTGTTCCATTCCTCCACATACCTACCAGATACTTACATATTAAATCTGTTGTTTTCCGCCGACTCAAATTACCCAGTAGAGGGAGAAAAATATTTCTCCCTCTAGTTATATCGAAGTCGGTTTTTTTTGTTGAATATAGGTAAGTATATAGCTTTGTGGTTAAAAAAAATTATATCATGTCTACTTAAGATGCGTTCGGATAGCCCCTTGGTGGCAAAAATAACTGTTACAAACGCCAATAATGATCACGTGTAGCGTTCGTTTTGGGAATGTGTGTGCAAAAGTGGCATTATTAACTGTTTTCGCTCGCCGTTCGGATAGGTCGAAAACAGCTAAAAATGCCATCGTAATCTGCCACTTTTGACCCACCTCGCGACATGGGATCGTTGTGATCGTTTTTTGACATTAAGATTTTGACGTTTGTTTTTCGCGGTGTTTTGGTGTTTTGTTTGCGCGCGACTGTCAGTTTCTCGTTTTACAACAAATTTATGGTCAACTACGGATTGTATTCTCTTTGAACTACTGTGTTTGACGTCATCGCTGGTGACTGTAGCGTTCGTTTAGGATAGGGATCAAAAGTGGCAAAAATTGCAAAATTCTCAAACCGAACGCTTTACATCAACGCCAATTTTGACAATGCTAAAAATGCCATCCTAGCCTATCCGAACGCACCTTTAGTATCTTTTGTCGCTTGCAATGAATTTAAAAGCGGTTCCGTAATTATGTAGACAGCTGACAGTCAGCCCGCGCGGGCGCGCTCGTGTGTGCAAAGTTAGACATCCAAAGTTAGACATATCAGTCGGCAGCCTCCTCCCCTACCCTCTCTGTGTGACACGCGGCGCAGATTGCAATGTCACGTCACTCAGCTGCAAGCCGCGCCGCCAGTATCTCATTTCAATGAACGCAGCAGCCCTGCCCCGCGCCCCGCGCCCCCACGTGCTGTCCCGCCGCTCTCGTGTGTTTCGAACCTGCACAATGAATGATCAGACTGTTTGCATCTTTCAATAATGAGTACTTTTAGAGGAGGTATCCTGTTGGGAATCGTTATAGAATAGTGCAACGGGAAGCCGACGTGACGGTGACGTCACCGCTCCTGGTGTTTATCTTAGTCTTGGCTGTTATGTACACTAAATGATTATGATATACGAGTATATTACGACGCAGCGTAGGTAGGCCTCCCACTCGATGGACCGACGACATTGTGAGAGTCGCGGGCATCCAGTGGATGCAAAAGGCAGGCTGTCGTTCAGTGTGGAGGTTAAAGGGGGAGGCCTATGTTCAGCAGTGGACGTCTTCTGGCTGATGATGATGATGATATGAGTATATATTATATCTCTCTCTCTCCCTCTTCGGATCAAAGTACTCGAGTAAATCTCTCTGACCAACATCGTACTTGAGTAGATGGCAGCCAACAACCTGTTACCGAGCTGCGAGCCCGAGGATAACATCTACAACTCGCCGAGCGTGACGTTCTCACTTCATTACTCAACTCTCCGACTGCTTTGGAACAAGGTGTTCACACGAAGCACAGGGAATATACTGTTTAAAAAATTATATACAAACAAGTCTATAGTTATGACATGATCTATGATGTAAGTAGGAGGGTTAGTAGTTGGATGATGGCACTGGTTACCGAGACTCGCTGCTATTGACGATACAGCAGAGTAATGTCGCCCGACAGGCATCTCCCGGCGTGGCGGCGGCGGCGTGCCTGCAGGCGCCGCTTGTGTAAGTAAACCATCGTACAGTGTTATTGAAAAAATAAAATGACGTGTAATTGTTAGTGGAGGCCGGCCATCTGCCGCTCGCGAGTTAGTTTTTGATGTTATAATTAGGAGACAAGTCAACAAACAGCGGAAGGTTATCAAACCCACGTGATCCACACTTGCCGCTTGCTCCGCTTTCTATAAACAGCGACACTCTTGGTAAAGTTTACTTACCCGAGGTCCCACACCGAGCACCTCCTGTTTCTGTAATGTCGGCATAACTCCGATACCTACGTTGTACAATGTTCATGTAGGTACCTTCAATAATTAATGCGCGATTGTTGACCGAGTCGCGGCTGCACGGACTCGGCGCGAGTGTGCGCTGCGCCTTATATAGCAGGTGACGAACAAAGGGCCGCTCCGTCCCGTTGCTGACTTAATTAGCTTTTGTGTTCCTTTATTTATCGTTTACCTTGAATGTACAGCGACCCTATTATTGGCTTTATAGGAACTATTGTATGCTTGTGACTATTTCAAAATATTATTATTGCAAAACTAGTTTTTAGCGCAGTAATTATTTAATGACACGCAAGCCTCGATCGAGTTGGCGGTCGAAATAACTTTAGTTTTCTGTTCAGTTTGTAATTAAGTTGTAGAATGAACAGTACCGGTAAGTCACGGCAGCAGCACGGCGTGCATATCTGAATGTAAGATCCAGAGGTTGAATGCTCTGTCGTCTGTCGCGTCACTGGCTCGTGAGAGTATTCCGTGCGACAGCGCCGGCCGCGTCCGCTACGTGCGCGTGCGCCGGCGACGGTCACGCGCCGCGATCCTCCCGCGACCCTACCATTACATGCCGTTACACCGCGTTGTACCTACTTTCCCAAACGGCATCACTGCATCTCGCTGCGCAGGAGGAAGCGAAGTCCATAAGCCAAGCGATCCAAGCGAGCTGTAGCTGCTGTGTTCACACTGTGAGCCTCTCGTGCTCAGTTCAGGAGTTGAGTGACGTCACGTGCGTCGGCCCGCGACGAACACTACTCGCAGTACGTCTCTAGCTAGTGAACGTCACGTCTTCGTTCCACCCGCGAGCCTCTAGTAACAGTAACAGACGTGACTGTCGCGTTGTTTTGTTGTACGTAACGTGCGTCGGATGTCTAATGGATTTCCGCAAATTATCGCCCCACTCTAAATTACGAAATGTTTCCTTTATGTTCCGTACGTTTGTTTGGTGTTGATAGAACAGGCGTGCCGTGTTACCTAGGTGAGTATAGGCTGCTTCCATTCCTGCGATAACATGACAAATCAATTTACAGCTTGTTGTCGGCGGCGCGCGGCGTCGTAACCTCCCACTGAATATAATCATAAAACCTGGTGTGGTGTGGTGTGGCACGCGCCGCAGCCGGCTGGCTCGTTCGGCTTCGTCACCACGAGCGTGATATCTCGCACTGCACTGCAAGGTTTCCCTTCATCTTATACTTTTCTATGCGAGTCAAGAACATAGTTCAGAATCGTATTTCATGATAAATACAATTAACTGTTGTTGTGTGACTTGTGCAAATGATTCGAAAAAAAAAAAACGATAATTTCTCCAAATATTTTTCATACATACCTATACTACGATATTAGATCGCTGGATTTTTCCTTGAACTTGACTTTCCTGAATAAACCTGCTCGATTGTTGACGATGCTGTTTGTCTCCACTCAAGCAGGTCAAGTGAGTAAAGTTCTATTCTACGCATAGATAGAGTATAGGAAAAGTTACTCTATATAGTATCTATCGTAGAGTTGTATATTCTACAGAATATAGTGTTATGATCCTGTCTACGCATCCTATCAGCGGCATAGAAGTACATTTGTCTGATCATCATTCCACAGCGACCTCGTGAATGGTAGCCGAGTTAGCAGCTTTACAAATTGAACTTAGGTTTGCTAAAGTGCCTTTAAATATAAAGATCTTTCTGACAAGAGTGATCTCTGTGGCTCAAGTGGCTCAAGTGGCGCGAAACTTTTTGTCCAGTGATCGCGGCCGAGCGCTGCTCTGACTACGGCGCAAACTTTGTTTTGTCCAGTGATCGCGGCCGAGCGCTGCTCTGACTACGGCGCAAAGTTTGTTTTGCAACTCGGGCTATTGAACCGAAAAACTCTTTACTCGAATCTACTCGCGACCAATTTCAAAGGCTAAATCAATTTACCAATTGGAGAAGTATGTACGTTACGGAGGCGGCGGATTACGTCAGAGTACCTGTGGTGCCTCTTCGATTCCCCGCAGACTCCGCGAGAACAATGCGGACCTATTTCGAGTGCAAATACTCCGGAGAATGAAGTGTTCGCGAGACGAGACGTGACGTGCGTGGGTTACCATCTACCCAGTACCTATGTACAATATGTACATTGTATTGTATCGCCGATGAAGCACTTGGACTCTAATGGGAACGGTGGCGGAGTTCTGTCGCTCGGCTCTCAGCAACAACATTACGATTTGTGGCCGCTTCTGTAGATCTACCTTCAATGCGAGAGTTGGTATTTTCTACTAAAATAATCATACCATGAATAATAAATCAATCAGCTGTTCCATACATTTCGTTGTGTGAAAAACATTTTTCTATTGAACATCTTATTTTTATTCACGACTAGCTGAATCCCGCTACTTCGTACGCGTAGAGCTCGGCCTTCGGCCTCGCTACTATAAACCTATATGCTATAAACCTCACGGAGCCCGAGACCTTTCCAACGAATGCAAAACCGTGGAAATCGGTTCGTGCGTTCTGGAGTTATAGCGTCAGGAAGGAAAACCCGACTTATTTTTATATAGTAGAAGATTTCAGTGTCGGTCCCAAAGTAAAAGTTGTTTATAATGATATCATTGAATATGTCCGTCGTGTAGAGATACACCCCTCTACTACACAAGTATCATGTACTGAAGAACAAGGAACAATGAGTACTACATACTAATGTGAATGTAGGTGAAGCCGGATGTCAGGTCATAGAGCACACCCGACACCGACACGTACCGACTACAGCACGTGAGGGTTGCAGTCGGGAGACCCGGCTCCAGTGAGCGCTGCAACCTGTCTAGATAGCGTCACTGGAGCCCGCAGGACGCCCCGGGTTGTTCCCGAGCTCGAGCGGAAGTAGCATCTAGACAATAATGATGCGCGGTATGCTGCACTAGAAATGGCAGCGTTTCACAACAGAACCTTACATTCTATCATATTTTTATAATGGCTATTATACTCATGCTTTGTCCAAAGATATTACCATTAAGTTTACATAAGTCTAAATATAATTATGATAGAACTTCACATACAGGTAAGTTCGTTTAATCATCAATTACAATATTAGATATTTATTATAGTACCTACTAGATATAGAAGATTGTATAATGTCAAAACTAAGTTTAGTAAACAATTCCTTGTTAGAAAGTAAAACATAGAGTAATATATACACCGAAGTAAAATATATTTTTATTTCCATTTAGTGGCAAATTTTTAGAAAGTGCTTTTTATTTTATTTTGAGAGTGTATAGGTATGTAAAGACTATAGTACCGATAAATAATATCTACGAAAACGAGTGTAAGTGGCGCGTCCTTTCCAGGAAGTGCAGGCAGTCGCACGCCCAGGAACAGTTTCTGAGAAGTGAGCAGTCGCGAGGGATTCTCCGAAGGCCGAGCATTGTGTCTCGGGTTACATTCACCTGCCTTAGCTTTACTCACTTTTACGAAATGCTTAACTAGTACTTTCTGTGCGATCAAATTATTTGTCTCATTTGTCTAACTCTGTTATAAGAAGACCACAATGCTCATTGTATTATGAATGCTGTTTAGCTTAGACAAGCATTAACGTGAATGTACGGAACACTAACGTGCTGAAGACTAAGCATTGCTCGCGCAAAGGTAAAATATTATAAACGACACCATTGTTTAATTTATAAATGCATGATCATTTCTTTTTTATATTCCGTAGGTGGCAAATATTATGCAGACGGACGGTTTGATGGTACCCATTCACCGTCGCATATACCTATAACACCAGAGACATCACAAATACGTTGTCAACCCTTGTAACAATCTATAGGGACTAATAAATACCTACATTGTTTCTAGTAGAGAGTCAGGGTCCGTGCCGTGCCCATTGTCACATAGCTAACATAAAGTTCCTCTGCTAGTAGGCACAATCTGCCGCTAATGGTGTCGACACGAGAACAAACAGATATTTTTGCATAATATTTATTGTGTCCCACAGCTGTCTGTAGGAGCGATCCCTCTGCTTACTAGCCGGCGTCACATGTGTGTGCCTGGGGGCCGCCTTACCGCTAACTGCAGGGATCGGGTGTCGCGCCGGGCTCGACCGGCCCGCCGCCCGCCGCCCGCCGACCTGCCGACCTGCCGATGTAGGTAACGGGAACGCTGTGCCCAAAATACTTGTACTTATTTACATTGATATTTTAACGACCCAACAGCAGCAGATGTTAGTATAGCGAGACCTAATTATGTGGCAGGGAAAGGGAAACCGGACGAAGATAAGGATCGATTTCCCATTACAGAATCCAGTTTACCTCCGCTTCTCTCTACATTTACAATTCTGTGGTAATAATACACTTGACTTAGATATGAATTGGGTTACAAATTATGAATTCGTCAAAGTTGAAAGAGAGATCAGCCCCCCGATTCTACTAAACAAATTGTCTTTAAATTGTAAATGTTGCGATTTTAATTGTTAAATACCTGCCTCAAAATTGATAGTTTTTAATATTTTTTTATACTAAGTTATAATATTAGGTGGTTGTATTTTTCAAGTATAAAAAAAAAATTTACAACTGTCAAGTTTGAGGCAGTTATTTAACAATTAAAATCGCAACAATTACAATTTAAAGACAATTTGTTTAGTAGAATCGGGGCCCAGGCGTATAATATGAGACGTCATTTAAAATATGTCTTCTTAATTCCATCTGTGCGGGCCCGCTAGGAGTAATAGTGTTCCGTGGTGCGGGATGGCAGCGCCTTTGTCTGAGTTGGTACGACATTATAAAAGACGTTGAGACTTGATATTGGTCTCGCTATCATACAATTGTCGGCTGGTCTCGGAGGCACTGAGCTGGCAATTCGGTGAATTGGTCTAGACAAGACAAGAGTGAGTCGGCGTGCGGCACGGTCGAGCGGCGACCGGCGACCGATCTCGTCGCTAGATGCGCCGTCGCTACCCTGCAGCTGCGAAGGCTACTGATGAGAGAAATGCGACTTGAATAATTAAATAAAACGTAATAAGTACGATACATAATTATGGCAATAAATTGAGAACGACAACATGATCGTTTAATATTAAATAAATATTATCAATCGAATTATTGGTATTTTTATATAGCATTGATAGCAACGTGTCCTATGAACCCATGCACGCATCACACGTGTTTATGTTCATTATAGCAACGTGTCCTATAAAGCCATGCACGCATCACACGTGTTTATGTTCATTATAGCAACGTGTCCTATAAAGCCATGCACGCATCACACGTGTTTATGTTCATTATAGCAACGTGTCCATAAAGCCATGCACGCATCACACGTGTTTATGTTCATTATAGCAACGTGTCCTATAAAGCCATGCACGCATCACACGTGTTTATGTTCATTATAGCAACGTGTCCTATGAAGCCATGCACGCATCACACGTGTTTATGTTCATTATAGCATCATACAGTTTACTAAAACCTTATTTAAACTTGCGTCAGCACTGTCGCCGCCAGCCACCTGAGTCGCACCGTCCACTCACCGTCAGCAGCGGCGGAATATGCCGCTGATAAGAAAAGGAAAAAGTACGCGGCGTTGGAGCCGCGTTACAATTTTGTGCCCGTTGCCGTGGAGACCATGGGTTGTTGGGGGACTGAGGCCAAGAAGCTCATTTCGGAGATAGGGCACAGGCTCGAGGTAAAGTGTGGTGACTCCCGCTCCGGCTCGTTCCTGGTGCAAAGGTTGGCCATTGCCATCCAACGCGGTAACGCAGCGAGCCTTTTTGGTACCTTTGCGCCGGGAACGGTTAGGGGTGGGTTATTTGAATAGTTATTAGTTTAGTTATTAGTGAATTCAAAATATTTTGGATTTATTTGTGTTGACGCTTTAATTTGATTTTAATAAAATTTACTCATTATTTCTCTATAGAAAAACCTTCTGATTTAAACTTTAAAATATAAATATTAAAGTAAAATATCGTCTAGTTTGATTCCGACCAAAGCATTCCAGTGATGTGCGGAACCACAGGACATTAAATAGTTTTCCGCCTTCATATTAAATTCCACAAAATTCCAAAGTGGTTGAGCAGGTTGCATTGCACCGTACCTACCCTACATGCGGCACCAGGGGACTGCAACTGCACGTCGAGCATTGAGCATTAGTTTGTAACTGATGTGTGCATCATCATCATCATAATTTCAGCCATAGGTCCAGTGCTGGATATAGGCCTCCCCCATCGATCTCCAAAAGGGCCGGTTGGACGCGGCTTGCATCAACGTTTCCCTGCGGTCTTTTTTATGTCATCTGTTCATCTTGTGGGTGGACGTCCTACGCTGCGCTTACCGGGCCGTGGTCTCCATTCCAGAACCTTTTGGCCCCATCGGTGTGTGCATAGTCGTTCCCATTGGACGCAGCGTGGGTATCTAGGTCGCCGGTGGCGGTGGGTATACTCAGTACATAGCTGTGACATGTTCAGATATAAAACGGGCCATTCTGTTCATTATATTTTCGTTTCAATTCCGCCGCACTCTATTAAATGAACGCAGTCACTGATTCCGCCGGCGTCGCTGTCATTCGAAGTTGCGTTTCAATGAAACTGAACCGTTTTGCTGTTTTTTTTATGGTTGCATATTTCACTGTAATGTAAGAGTTTGGAAAAGTCGATTAAAACTCTCAGAGGTTATTTTATTTCTGGTTTATACAAGTAACACAAATCAAGCAGCGCGGAAACACATGGTCGATGAGGGCCGGCGGAGGCCCGAGCCGGCGCAGCGGTCTCGCGGGAGGGCTCGCATTTACAACGGGGAAATCTGAAGCCAGCATCGCGGTTTTATAATCGCCACCGCCTGAAAGTTCATCCCCATAATTATCATAGATCTGTCGAAATCGCACACGGTGCGTTTTACGCGATCTTTTTTGCCCCACACCTGCAATTTGTAAAAATAACTTCTTCCTGCGGCATTTCCGAGTAAGTATAACTTGGGGTTCTTCAAAAGGCTGTTAATAGAGTTTTCAAAGGTCTGCAACGTATCTGTGATACCTCTGGGTTTACATAGGCGACGGTGGTCGCTTACCATCAGGCGGCCCGTTAGTTTGTTTGCTACCTACGGCATTAATAAACCGTACAAGGGTGCTACAGAGCGATTCATCCATCCTGCTCCGAAACGTTTACCTTTATCAACAAACAAATAATGTTGTTAACCTGAAGCCGCCGCAGACCCTTCGCTATTGTACTCGCTGGTTTCATGTTTCCTTTTAACATACCTATCTGTACATTATAGACTCACGATAAAATGTCGGTCGGTCCTTCATTTGTAATATATGATGTAAGTATATTACTGAGTACGCACTTTCTTGATGAATTAACACAAAAATAATTGGAAGCTGGTCCACGTCGAGTTCTTACTTAACATTTGCCGAAAGTGAACTGCAGCGAGGCCGAGGTATGTACCGTCCAGCTGGTCGCGAGATACGTGGCCTCAGATTACAACAGGCAGAGGGAAATACACTCCTCGTGAGAAGGGTAGGGATATAGGGCTGTCGATCCGCAGTGCGGCCGCGACCGGTCCTGCGACCGGCTTCAGGCGTTATCCTTGCACAACAACAAAATAATATCACAATAACTGTACTTGTCATGTTGGTAGATTTTAAAATGAACTATAAATATTAATAGTATAGTATTATGCTTAGTACCTATTTTCATAAAAAGTAGGTTATTATTATGTAGCCTTCGTCATGGCATCCTTGATGTGTTGGAGGCGCACAGCACTGTGCACGCAGGCCGCCCGCCGGCAAGCATTACGTAAAAGTGGTTTTTACCCAAATCCAAAATCAAATCCAGGGTAATTTATGCATTCGTTTATTCATTTCTGGAAAACACTCTTCCAATATAATAAAACTGTGTCATCATCTCCTCACACACACAGGGTCATAACAAGTAACGTGTACGACAAATTCTTGTAAACAGGTTGCTGTGTAAAAGAAGTTTAGAAACTGGTCATGATTGCAGGCCGCTTCCGACCGGCTCTTGTGGAGATCGATGGGATGGATGGATGGCCTATGTCCAGCAGTGGACGTCCTACAACTGAAATAATGATGATGATTATTTTTTTAATAATTCTTACGCTTAGGATTGGGAGGACAGCTTTGAAGTCCTGCTCCTGAGTCTTGTACACCTTATAATCTCATCATCATCAGCCAGAAGACGTCCTCTGCTGAACATAGGCCTCCCCTTTAACCTCCACACTGAACGACAGCCTGCCATCTGCATCCACTGGATGCCCGCGACTCTCACGATGTCGTCGGTCCCTCTCAACTATATACTCTCAATACTCTCATAAATGTTATGAAACCCACACCCTGGAACTAGAAACGTATAACTAATAATCGTGTACATCCTGGTGTGTTAGGGTTCCGTGGTACAACAAGGAACCCTTATAAAAGTTGTGTCCCTTCGACTGTCCCAGTCCGTCACAGTATCAACAGAATTATTATAAGTTCCACATCTAAGTTTGGTACATGGTATTTTAGGTAGATATAAATATCTAAAATTAGAATTAAAATTAAATAATTGAAGTCGCGTAAATGTAAAAATTTTTACTCGTGTTTGTTGTGCATTCATTCGTATCATGTCTGATGTAGCAGAGCCGCGGACGGAGAACAATAACATGGGACTGTATCCAGAAGGAACCTTCACAAGTTGATGATGAACATTCGTATCATGTCTGATGTAGCAGAGCCGCGGACGGAGAACAATAACATGGGACTGTACCAGAAGGAACCTTCACAAGTTGATGATGAACATTCGTATCATGTCTGATGTAGCAGAGCCGCGGACGGAGAACAATAACATGGGACTGTATCCAGAAGGAACCTTCACAAGTTGATGATGAACATTCGTATCATGTCTGATGTAGCAGAGCCGCGGACGGAGAACAATAACATGGGACTGTACCAGAAGGAACCTTCACAAGTTGATGATGAACATTCGTATCATGTCTGATGTAGCAGAGCCGCGGACGGAGAACAATAACATGGGACTGTATCCAGAAGGAACCTTCACAAGTTGATGATGAACATTTTTACTGCATCCTTTTGTTTGTAGTATCGTTGAATATGTTTTGAGCACATTGGCATTGAAACTTTTTAAGGTATTGAGAGAAAAATGCAATAATGTAATTAGGATGTAATTAGTTCAGAGTACATTGACCTTTGTTTTTTACATATTGTCAAATAAGGGTCTCTACTAGAAGACCTATCCCCTATCTATAACCTTTTTCTATTGTGTAATAAGTGCGCGTTATGTTTTGATGACATGCCTCTAAAATGACATGTAGTTTAGTACAATAAGTATCATTAGAGCATTTTTGCAGTACATTTTAACCACGGAACTCTATCAGATGCGTGTCTCGACTCGTACTTGGCAAGTTATTTCAGAGACCTGTTGTTCCAGTTTGAACCGGACGAGCTGTATGCTGGATGTGTACACTACCACGTACTTGTAATCAACTCTCAGAATCATATAATCGTTCTAACTTGTTACTATATCAATGTACGTATGTGTAGTTTATTAATTATAGTACTTATTCTCCCTTCTTCCAACTAGGAGTCAGTCAAATTGATCGTCCAAGATCAATATCAATATCTAAAAACATCAGACTAGCCATGCATTTACCATTCTATACTAGTGTGTTCACGCCATAACAAGTATACGAGGGTCATGCCAAATTAAATTCAATACTCAAAAACTATAAAATGTATCCTTTATTACTTTCTAGTGTCGATCATTTCCAAAGTACTCACCTTCGACACGTATACACTTTACAAAGTACTCACCTTGGACACGTATACACTTTACAAAGTACTCACCTTGGACACGTATACACTTTTCAAAGTACTCACCTTGGACACGTATACACTTTACAAAGTACTCACCTTGGACACGTATACACTTTACAAAGTACTCACCTTGGACACGTATACACTTTACAAAGTACTCACCTTGGACACGTATACACTTTACAAAGTACTCACCTTGGACACGTATACACTTTTCAAAGTACTCATCTTGGACACGTATACACTTTACAAAGTACTCACCTTGGACACGTATACACTTTTCAAAGTACTCACCTTGGACACGTATACACTTTACAAAGTACTCACCTTGGACACGTATACACTTTTCAAAGTACTCATCTTGGACACGTATACACTTTTCAAAGTACTCATCTTGGACACGTATACACTTTTCCATTCTTCTAAACCACTTGGAAAATACCACAGACCCAGTGCCGGATTAACCACATAGCAAGAGTAGCAAGTGCTACGGGCCCCGCGCGAAAGGGGGTCCCGCATATTTAAACCCACTAATCTATGCCTAAACGTAATTTTTTGAGTGAAACTTATTAAGATGCGGTATATTGAAGTTACTTGATGTCACAAAAACGTGAAACGTTACAACTTTTCCTACCAACTTTTTTTTACCACTATGTTTTTTTTTTCTTTTTTGTTTATTTTGATTCTCTACGGACTCCTGGGTCCGTGCCTTTTGTCAACTTTTACAATTAATTTTATTATACCACTATACTTAAGAACCCATAGTGGATCAAGGGCTCTTTGAAAAAAATTGCTACGGGCCCCGCGCTTGCTTAATCCGGCACTGCACAGACCACACTTCTATAGACACTTCAGAATTCTAAGCAGCCAGGGCATCTTCTTTGCTTTCAAACCACTTGCCCTCTAATTTTTGGAAATATGTTAAAATCACAAAGTCTAGGGTCAGGAGAATATAGTTGGTGAGGCGTTAGACATGTTTTTTGTATTAAAATTGGAGAGTATTTTAGCAGTAGTGTGCGGACAGCGTTGTCGTGATGTCAGACAAGGTGCCGGATTCCTGACTTCGGCCGCCTCACACCGAGCTGACAATACTTTTGAGGCAAAATCTGTCACATACCATTCAGAATTAAATTGGCTGTCCTTTGATCCCCTAGCACTACAGTAACAAAGACGGGCCCGTCTTGCAGAAACATATGCAATCATTTGTTTTTGTAAGCTTCATCTTCAAAGCACCATACTGTCGAGTCCCGTTCTGTTACAGGACTATAGTTATAATTAACACCTATAAAAAATTAGCAAATTCTGAATTTAGCACTAATTCACGGGACGTTTATTCTGCTCATCGTTGAGTTTGTGCGGCACCCATCTCGAAATTCTCGAACAACGCTTACGAAGGAACAGTTGTCCATGAAGGAAACGTTTGCAATGCTGCTCCAATACAGTATTTATTTAATGGTATCATTAAAAGTGTTTTAGCATCCCCCGTCGATTCTGTTACGTAAATTCTTTCCATCCAATGGTTGCCTGGAAGAGATCGCTTTTAGCGATAAGGCCGCCACTTGTGGCACTAGCTCGTAAGCGTTTTCTATCGTGTTGTAATTTTTTTTTTTTTTTTTTTTTATTTCTGGTGTACACAATAAAGAGTTTCTATCTATCTATCTATCTAATACCCAGTCCTCGCTCGAGCTCTGCTTATATAATTCGTCGGTTTTCACAAATAAATTTTTCGACTGGTTGAACATTTTTCTGGAGTAACTGCGGTCGGCGGCCGACCCGACTTAACTCATCTTCAAAGCCTCCCCGTTTCCTTTTAAATTCTGCAAACCAATCAAAAGCTGTTGCTCGTGAACAAACAAACTCACTAAAAGTTGTGTCTATAAGTACAAAATATTGTTGCGGCTTTAATCCTTTAAAGTCATAATAAATCATAACACGAAACTCAAGTCGAGTAAGCTCCATTCTTGCGAGCAAATTCTCACCAGATTCTCTCGGAAAAGGTTAGTAGCAAATGATCAGCCTGCACGGTGGTGTATCCTTTCCAGTGTCTAACAAATTAATGAATATAACCTTGATATAATCCTTTACTCATTAGGTAACTTGTGAGACACTTATTTGTTATTTATTTTCATTTGGCATGACCCTCGTATTTCAATGATAAACTATAAAATTATGATGTATGGAAAGCATACCTACTATTCTAATTTACACTAAAAATAATATGTATAATGCAATAGTAACTGACTATAAGTCTCTGTTTCGTGGTCGTTTCACAAATAAAACATTGAACCAATTTTCGTGAAATTTGGAAAGAAGCAGTACACATATACCATAAAGATGCATGGATTTGGGACGGATTTTATCTTGGCGGAAAAAAAAAACTAACTGTAAAACCGCGGATACAGCTAGTCTTCAATAAGTTTAATTCTGCTAGTATTTGGTTATGTCTTACTAGCGACCCGCCTCGGCTTCGCACTGCTATAAGTTTTAATATTTATAATATATAAGCCTTTCGTGAAAACTTATCTAACTGATGGTGAAAACCGCATCAAAATCCGTTGCGTGGTTTAGGATGAGTTAGCGGCCATACAGACAGACAGACAGACAGACAGACAGACAGACGCGGAAAGCGAATTTATATTATGTAGAGAAGAAATTAGAGCAACGCGATATTTTGTTCCTCGCACCTTCATCTCCTCCTTACGCAGCAGGGATGCTGAAGTGCCGACCCCGCGCTGCTTCACCATGCGTGGTGATTGTGTACGTTGTAGGTCGGCGGCCGCTCACTGTGATACCAGTGCAGTGTGATACCGGCAGCAGTGTGTCTGCCGCGGCCGATACCCTGCTGTAGGAAGTGCTGAGACCACAGTATACTCCATAACTACCCCGGCCAGCAGCAAATTCACGGACGCGTGCTTCGGATCGATGGATGGTGTCCACCTCCATACCGGGCATGTAGTCAGCTGATTTGGCGGGAACAATGAGCGTGCGGATACCAACGTGTATCAACAACGAGTACCACTAGTCAATACAATGGCAATATGTATAAATAGGTAAGTACTCTCTTCAGACCTTGAAATGGATATTGTTGAACAGAGAGAGAGAGGTTGTTGCCAGTGAAGGTAGAGTCCTTGTAATTGATCGTAGATCGTGTATAAGCTTCGACTTTCTCGCCGCAGCCAGCGCAGTGTCGCTCGGTACTCACACTCGCAGTATTGCAAAACATTATTTAACAGAGGCATTGAATGCAAATGAGCGGCCGCGGATCTGAGCCGATAGACGACGAGCTTTCTACGAGGTCGTCTGTCGTCGTTTGTGCGCACCAGCCGTCGTCTCTTATTGCCCATCGTGGGCCATGATAGCACGACATCTATGTATAAATAATGGACATCAATATTTAAGTATATTTAATTTTTCAAAAACAAGTATATTTAATTTTTCTCCTGTAAATGTAAGTATATACTTTCCAACTATCAAGTTCAGCTTACGACCATTCCAAATATGAAATATAAAAATTAAAAGTTTCGTAATGCTCTCATGATTCTCACGGCGTGGCGACAGTGCGATGGTGCGGCATCCGTCGCCTTTCGGCCACTGCTAACGACGCGACGTGTCTGTCGTCGGCGGTCCCCCTCCGTGGGCCACGCGAGCCGCCAAGCTACGTCCTGTCATATCCGTCAGTCAGGCCGCCGTCACTCGTCACCCGCCGCCGCCGTGACCGTCGGAGATGTGCCGCCCATGAATATGCAACCTCATCCCTAATGAGACGCGTGTTCCGTCCAACCCAGGGCCGACTCGCTGGTTACAACTGGGAAATTCAGTTGAGAGCCTTATTTAAAGGTTAGTTGATATACCGCGGCATTGTTCGGGTGTTTATCATTTCTGCATTACGAGTAGTCTAGAAAAAAAATACGTAGTCTTTTGAGACACGATAAAATAATTACTTAGGTACTTAACTGTAATACATACAGTAAGTAGTAATGTGAAATAATTTTCGTTAGTGTGTGTTCACACTAGCGCACATCCGTTGCGTCTCATACAATATTAATACATCTGCGTTCAACGCACGTTGAAAATTTCGATTAAAAATTTCAAAGCAGATCTTTAACAATTTATCAACTATCCGTTGATTTTTTCTATATACAAAGTGATGAGCTAACGGTAGTGCGTTTATTGTATTTCTTTCTCACTCGCTATCCTGCTCCTAGCTCTTTTTATATCCCTTTTATTTTTTACGTTGCGTTGAAAAATTGTAAGAAATATGTGCGTTAATTTTGCATGAAACGCAACGGGCGTGCGCTAGTGTGAACACGCACTTTCGATGAACACATCGGAACACATAGCGACTTCTAGGTAGCGAAGCACTGTTGCTGTGACTAAATGGAAAATTAAATCTTACAAATAAGGCCACGGACTGGTAAGCGCAACGTAGGACGTCCACCCACAAGATGGACAGACGACCTAAAAGAGACCGCAGGGAAACGCTGGATGCAGGCCGCTTCCAACCGGCCCTTTTGGAGATCGATGGGGGAGGCCTATGTCCAGCAGTGGACGTCCTACGGCTGAAATGATGATTATGATGATGATGAAATAAGGGCAGCATCACACTTGTATAATAAGACTGTCGAATAAGATTTTTTATTTTTGTGATATAATTGTAACTAAGGCTAAAATGTTTCCTCTCCCTAGAGCCTGTCAAGCCACTCGGCTGACCAGAACCTAGTTACGGTAACCATGCAGTTACAGGAACGAGGTTCAAGTGTGTACGTGACCTCTAAACTGGCTGTAACCGTAACAGCGAGCCGACATATCCGCAGTGTTCGCTAACTCTACATTATCCTGCGAAGTACCTATCTCTCGTAATTATTTCTGTTATAATTTTTGTCTTGAGTCTTCACAAGACATTATGTTTTCCCTGTGGGCATTTATCAACAGAAAATATTTGTCATTGATCCAATCACTTGATGACGAAACTCGAAATGACCGAGCTCGTCAGTTCGCAACGGCTTTCTCTCTCGACGTGTACGAGCACACTGCTAGTGCTAACTGCTGCGCCGTTGGTTCGCGGCGTTGAGTACACTACGAACCTTGCTGCGAATGTTCGGGTAGCAGAAGATCGCGAATCATGATCACTATGATTATTGGTTACAGTAGCTTGCAACGGTTACAGTAACAGCTCGCTTGTGGGCACTTCAATACAGATTGCTGCGCGGGACCGGGCTCTACGTGCTAAGTCACTGAGTGTAGTTTGAAGAACTAATATATATAATATGTAGGTTTTTTTAATATATGTAGGTATGTACAGTACATTGTGCAATAAATAAGCAATCCACCGAGGAAGGGCAGCTCCGCCCGCGCCGCGCGCCTGCGTAGGTATGTAGTAGGTAAGTAATGCTTTGGTCGTTAGATGTGTGCTGTGTACATCTAACTTTGTACTTATTTGCTTGAACTCGACCTGACATTAACACACACTTCCTCATACTAATATCATAAACTACAATATCTATTATGTCACACTTTCGCGTGTGTTTGTTGGTTTGCTTGTTCATCTTCCACGCAGCAACAGAGCATGGATCGACGTTATTTTTGCATAGGGCCGGAGAGTAACATTAGATGATTTGTGACACTTTTATCTTGGAAAAATGATAGGTTCCTGAGGAGATGTACACGCGGCGCGGGTGAAACCGCGGCGCGCAGATACCAATTGTTTAAGAATCACTATTAGGCCTTCCTTTTTGATATCTTAATATTTGTAATAGCTGTGCGATGTATGTCAACTTGATATGGAGAAATGTAGATTCAACACATAAACAGTCTGTGTATCGTATTTGATAGCAAACTAATTTCTTTTTAAATTAAACCCGACTATAATGTAATTTTTATTTAGAAACTAAGCAATTCTAAGATTCAGAAATATGAAATATAAATTCTCGATACAGTTTATTTATCCAGACTATTTGGCAGAGACAGACCCCCCCCCCCCCCCACTCCTTATACTACTTATATAGCATCTAATAAACGTTCAGTGGCAAGTTGCAGGTCATTCAAAACCGCTTCATACGCAGAGCGGTCGGCGCTAGCTGGTATATGCGAAACGTCGATCTGCACTGCGATGTTGAACTCCCATCCATGATTCAATACCTTAAGTATACCTCCCGCCGCTACTTTGACGCGGCGCCTCACCACCCCAATCCTCTTGTAGTAAAATCCTCCAACTACTCGACAGACGTGACAGACCCTCCTGCTCTCCGTAGACGCCCTAGAAACATCTTGGGCGACCCGGACGACCCCATCGCCGTCGTCACCGCGGCGGCGCTGGGCTCGCCCGATCCGACTGCTCCTAGCAATAGGAAATATTCAGTTTTTGGTACAGGCGTCGGTTACCAGAGGCACACACACACACAGCGATCCCGCCGGCAGGATCGTAGACCCACAGGATCTGTTAGAAGATCGGTTAGATTCTCTCCAAATAATCATTCAGTTCAACAAACCGTTAGGGCTCCAGGGCACACCCCCTCTGGGGTGCCTGGGCAAGTCTGATTCCCACTCCCGGCGACGGCCCAAGCCGAGGTTCGTACCTTCGAGGTGCCCTTGTGCTAGTCGCCTATAAACTTAACCACCAAGTTATGCCGAACGCACTCTGCGTTCGCTAACTAGTCCGGTCAAGCTGTAGAGGCCAAAAGGCCAACAGTAAAAGTCACTCATAAAAAAAAAAAAAAACGTTCAGTGGCTCGAGTAATGGGGGCGTTTACCCGGATAGTTTTCCAGGTTCGAATCCAGTCGGTCGACGAGTTACAATATTAATAACCGTTGTTCAGTAAGTAGGGCCTACCTTATTATCCCACAAGAGCTGCACGACAATCTGTCATAAACCTATAGATATGGAATATTGTAAACAGACCTCAGTGAAACGTTTCCGGAAGTGAAATGTTGGAACAAACAGGCAGCGTGCTCGAGGAGTGTCGCTCCCGCTCGCGCGCTAACGACTCGCCGAATTAATTCAGCGACATAAACCCGGAATGTTTTCCTTTTTATGTTGTTTTTAGAACTTTTCGTCACGTCGAAGGAAAATAACCATATTTTCATTTCCGAAACCATAAAGTTGACAGAATAATAAGTACACAGTTACACGAAATGGTAATACTAAGACGAAAGAAGTAAGACGAGAAGTCTGATAGATAAGTAAACAGACCAGTTTAGGTATAGCATGGAACTAAACATCTAATCACAATCATAAGACAAAGAGATTACGAAATACCTAGCCTTCAAATTGTTGTAACATAAATCCTTGCACATATTTTTTTTTAACTCTTTCGAATTTATCTTAAGTATTTAGTTTGCAAACAGGTAGATATAGTAATGAATACATTGTACACCCGAGCCGAGACGGAGTAGCAACGATCTCCATTATTACTATCATTTACAAATGAAACTCTTCGGGGAGCAGTCCAGTTCTGCTTTCTATTCATAAAGTGGGGTTTGCTTCAATACACCTACTTATACTTAAATATTAGTAAAGCTCCAGAGCAACGCCATGTGAAACAAAACTGATAGACGAGCTAATGAAATGTGACAGGAAGTAAACAGAAAGCTACTCTGCCGGGACATCCTCCAACAAGGCGGTGTGCCGGCCGCGGATGTTGCAGACGCGGCGGTACCTTCCTGCCACACTTCACACACGTGTAGTGGGTATATTCTGTAGCACACACTACGTAGGTCGGTATACTTCGCGGCTGACAACTCGCGATAGTTTGTTACCTACAGTACTGTTGTTGGCACCACTCCATGTCTCTGCATTCGTAATATTGGTTTGGTTGTAGTAAGTAATACACTACTCTCTTGATGGCAACTTGGTTTTCCTACAACTCGTAAAATTTTATTCAGATACTTATAGTTATAAAGTTATATTTGAGACATACAAAAGTTATATAATGAGATGTTGTAATTGATTGAAGTAATAAAACTGATATCGTATACGTTAAATTTTTATAACATAATAAAAATTAAATTTTCACACAAAGTGAATTCTTTTTGGTAGGCAAAGGTAAGTATTGAAGAATGCGACCTTCAAGATACAGTGAAGTGCAGAGCACGCCAGCGGACAGAACTAGTTCTCGGTCGCCGACCAGTGCGCCCCTCTCGGGAATGAAACGAGAGAACCAATAAATCCTGTCTCAATTACTTTCATATTATATTGTTGTTAAACTTGCATTAATCTACGTTTACATTTGTTGAGTTTAGGATTTAAATGAAGATCATGAAGCCATCGCAATCACCGCGATCTCCTCGACCGACACAAACGAACGCTTCCCTCCTCTCGGCGTCGAGGAACCATCATTTTCATTAATTACATTACTCGCGACTGTCACTCTGCAAATATTGAAGTGACGAGTTTCGTTCCGACTCCAGCTCAATGTAAAATTCCGTTATTGGAAAGTCGGCGCGTCGCAGGCGGCCCTCCCCACGCCCCTCGGATTACTTCGGGAACGATTAAAATTTAATAGATGCTGATTGTCAGCCTACTCGGTATTCCACTTTGTTTGGTGACAGAAACGGAGCCGTTTATAGCTTACGTACACAAATAAACTGGAATTTCGTCTAAAATTAAGTTGAGCCAATTTGCAGCGATGTTGTCGCGAGCGACGCCGCGCCGCGGCCGCGAGGCGACGAACCTTCGTACTCGGTGACTACAGTAAACAGACGAGCGATGTTGTCGCGAGCGACGCCGCGCCGCGGCCGCGAGGCGACGAACCTTCGTACTCGGTGACTACAGTAAACAGACGAGCGATATTGTCGCGAGCGACGCCGCGCCGCGGCCGCGAGGCGACGAACTTTCGTACTCGGTGACTACAGTAAACAGACGAGCGATGTTGTCGCGAGCGACGCCGCGCCGCGGCCGCGAGGCGACGAACCTTCGTACTCAGTGACTACAGTAAACAGACGAGCGATGTTGTCGCGAGCGACGCCGCGCCGCGGCCGCGAGGCGACGAACCTTCGTACTCGGTGACTACAGTAAACAGACGTATGGCTCGTTAACGTGCTAAAAGGTTCCACAGTTTTACTACGAACAATGTTCAATGTTTCAAGTCCTACCCTAAATACATGAAAACATGTCAATAATAAGGTGATACAATTGATTGATTGTTTATATTTACTTTATTGTTGAAGATTAATAGTCTGGGATGATATCTATGACCTTTGAGCTGATTGTAAAAGTGGTGGTTTATGGATGTCGTACAATCTGTATATTTCAAGCAGCTCACAAGAATTTCCACTTTCAAACTAAATGTTCGCCTCATACGTTGACGGAGTACTGTACATAACAGGAGATATCGTGTGTAATATTAGCACGGACCAGCAGTGGGATCAGATCCGGGTGCAGCAGTCGGCGGCGCGCTTTCATCTGCAAGACGAATGGCGCTGTCAGCTCCTCACTCTGGCTCTGCACACACACAGCTTTACCTGATATACTACATCGACCAATACACACACAGAGCAGTACCTAGTACAGGGAGTAGTGTACAGTACACAGGGCACAGATTGATGTTGCTTCAAGCCTTAACAATTTTTGATTGTTTGGTAATAGGTAGATATATTATAAACTCTTTATTGTAATACTGATCGAAGGGTTTTCATTTTATAATTAGTTTGCAATATTTAATAAGTAAACACTGTTGGCCTTTTGGAAAAACTCAGAATCACACAGCGGGCAGCACAGAGAGCTATACTCGGAGTTTCTCTGCGCGATAGAATCCGGAACGTGGATATTCACCGAAGAACCAGAGTCACCGACATAGCTGTTTACAAGCAATTTACAAGTTGAAGTGGCAATGTGCAGGCCACATCGCTCGAAGGAAGCTTCTTGAGGGGCAACCACGAACCGGAAGACGCAGCGTAGGTAGGCCTCCCATTAGATGGACCGACGACATTGTGAAAGTCGCGGGCATCCAGTGGATGCAGATGGCAGGCTGTCGTTTAGTGTGGAGGTTAACGGGGTAGGCCTATGTTCAGCAGTGGACATCTTGCTAATGATGATGATTTAATTACTTACCTTAGTTAAAATAAATACGTATTTTTCACTTATGTGAATTAATGTTATTCTTTGAGAAAATAAAATCTTAAACCATAATAACAGGAATTTTATTTTGTGAAAAGGTAAAACATCGGCCTTTTTGTGTTACGAAGTAAGCACTTGTAACCATACGATGTCAGGTTGCACATGGACGTACATGGACGTGGACGCGGCCGGCGCCGCGCGGACGTACGAGCTGCTGTACTTCCCCCCGCACTCTGCAGACGATATCTACACACACCTGGTGTGAGTGTAGGTACAATCCACTCGACTAGCTTCATTCAAAGTAAAAGGAAACGAATGAAGGCCGCCGCTAGGCTCAGCTAACCCTCTAGCGATTAGATCCGCTCGTTACAAATCGTGGAATAATTAACGTTGCCAGGGAACCGGTCACTTTTATAACATCCATGTAAACTCTCCATATTCCTAATATTGACTAGAGACTTAACATCGTATTATGGGTTCCGTAGACACATTATTATTATACTCTACGTTCATGAATGCGGTACCTACGCCTACGAGTAGGTACCGAAATATTGAAGACAAAGAGTCTACTTAAAAATATGTATTAAATATATTATAGATAATAACAACCGTCATTCAAGCATCCCGAGAGCATGTCTACGGAACCCCTACACGAGATTCGACACACGTCCTGGTGATTTATTTTTAGTAGATAAACTAAAGTAATCGAGGGTAGGAACCGGTTTGCAACGAGTCCTGCAGCGCGACTTCGGTAGGAAGGAGGTCATCGCTCGAGGAAGGGTTAGTGCGTGCAATTTATTGACTCGTTCCTCGTCACGTGGAGCATTTCGCGCGTTATTTACGAGCACAGATAGCACCGTGCGTCTGCGCACAGAGCAAGAAGCACTATCGCCGCCGTCAATCACGTCACGGGGCGCGGTGATAGCCTCTCTCGTGGCGCCGCACGCCGCGACAGCAGCAGAGCTGTGGCGCGCTACAGCTACAGTCTTAGAATAACTACACAAAGAAACCAAGTACGTTTGCAAAATTTAAGCCATTCAAATGGTGTCATATATGGCTCCAAAAAAAATTTTTTTTACTATGACAATTTGCGCGGTGAAATCGTACCACAACAAATCAGAAAAGCAGCATAAGAGTTATGGTGTGACATTCCACAGGTAATCCATTAATTTTCTTGCTTAAATCGTTTAAAATACCAATCGAAACGTAAGCTACAAAGCGAATTTGTAGCTTACGTTTTGAGAAGGCGTTGTTTGGAAACCTACCTTCTCTGAGTAGTTATTCTAAGGCTACAGTACAGCACACTTCTAGATATTACGCTCGATCGACATCGACTCCCGACACTATACTTCAAATTTACCGGAATCTAGAGCTCGCAATAAATATATACGTATCTCGTTTGTGAGCTTCCTCGTCCGCTCCGCGAGAAGTATCACAGATGTGGTGCGTCACGTGACGCGGGGCTGGTACATCTGGTCAGCTCGAGCCGTGGCTCCGATCACCGCGACGAAGTATCACAGATGTGGTGCGTCACGTGACGCGGGGCTGGTACGGCTGGTCAGCTCGAGCCGTGGCTCCGATCACCGCGACGAAGTATCACAGATGTGGTGCGTCACGTGACGCGGGGCTGGTACATCTGGTCAGCTCGAGCCGTGGCTCCGATCACCGCGACGAAGTATCACAGATGTGGTGCGTCACGTGACGCGGGGCTGGTACGGCTGGTCAGCTCGAGCCGTGGCTCCGATCACCGCGACGAAGGTCGTCGATATTTCCGACTGCGACATTTATAATATTCGTGAGAATTTATAGCGAGAAGTGTGTATTTATTTTAAATAACGTTCAAGTTCAAACGCTCGGTCGGATGATGAACGCGAAGCGGACGGAACCGTCTTCGAACATCGTCACGACACTCGTAAAAGAGTAAATGTATCATTAAAATGTTTAATCGTCAGATGATACACAAACCCGTGGGATAACAAGCGGTAATTAATTAGTGTTCATGAAATGCAGCGACACATGGGGCCACATGGCGGCGCGACGGACTGCCGGGCCGGGCGCCGGGCGCCGCGTCGGACGGTCGGACGCAGATGGAGTCGGGCCGCGACATTGGAGCCACTTTACGGGCCATACATCATCGTTTACCAGTCGCGACGCACTCCTTGGGGTAGGTCAGTAACCCAGTGCACCGCGACCGAGCTGCACGCCCTCACCGCGTACCTGGCCGGCAGAGCGCTGCTCCTGACATTATGGCTCTGACGGTACTATTTTTAAATAATGCTTGACATCGGTTGGAAACAAACGAGTCTCCTGGCGGTGATTGGAGACAGTTGGCAAGCAGTAGCAGTCTGCAGCAGACAGACCAGCAGATGTAGGTAGTGTATAGGTCAGGTGGTGTTCCGGCGCGGGTCGTCGGCCGCGCCACTTGTTGCGCAGTATGTAGGTACATCGCGCCGCTCTATACTCTACCTACACTACTGGAGCGTCCGTAGAGCTGACAAACGACACGATGCAAACACGATCGCGCCGCCGTTCTACGTTGTACTTTACGATGTTACTGCAAACTAAGGCGTCAAAGAGAAAGTAATAGTGCCTACATTGATACAAGAATAGTTTCTCACCATACATACTGCGATACGTAGTACTGCGATGGAGCATTCTACATACATATAATCATTCAACTTTATTTAAATAAAATTTCAAAATTTGATTTCTATTAATATTGTATTTATTAGAGAATTATCAACACGCGTGATTATAGTCATTTTTAACTGAATATATAGAAAAATTTGTGTTTCATTTTGTCAGCGCTGATCAAAAAAATACGTTTGCTCTGTTCTCAGGGTACCCAACATACAGGCTTAGCCTAGTTTGGGGCGCACCGGTTTTTTTTATTTGGGTTTTTCATATTGTGTATTTATTGTTAATTTTTATGTGCTTTTTTTGGAAATAAATTTATTATCATTATCATAAATACTAATCAGCTAACAGAAAAATACAACGAGTAAACGATAGAAGCTATTCTTATAAGACAGTTCAATGAAACAACATCAGAATGTGTATAACACAGAAACATTTCAGTTGTTTGAGATGATTTAGCGGAGCGCTTTGTGATTTGATCTCCGCAGCTCTAGATCTGAGTTATCTCATAAATAAAGTGGAACAAAAAATATTCGCAACAAAGATTTTGTATTCGCGAGTGCATTGACCGCGGAAGCAAAAATAAATAGAGTTATTGTACCGCGAGAGAGCTCTCGTTACACTGTGCCGCCCCGCGCCCGCTCCAACCTGGCTCGCTGGCGTCGTGACTCGACCTACTGCCTTGTCGTTACTGCCTTTGTGTAATATAATACTAATATATTCCGGGAATGTCGGCTCCTAGTTTCAAGTGTGATACGCCCCAAATTGAACAGTTCCATTGCTGGTAAGATGTGAACTTTCCAGGTTATTCTAGAATCAGCATGGAACCAACGATCCATCCAGTGAGCACCCCAGACCAGGGTTGCCACCTTTACCAAAAAAAAGTCGGGACAATCGGTCGGTCATCGTTGAGAAGCGTCAAAAATGGCCAAATTCGTATGGCTCTCTAGTCGACTCGTATTTTTGCGACGCGTCATTGTGTTGTGAGTCTGAACGAATTGAGCGATCATCTTATTAGCCTGTTGGTCCAGTTGGTAGTGAACCTGCCTTCTGAGCTTGGGGGCGTGGGTTCGATTCCCACCTAGGACAAACATTTATGTGATGAACATATGTGTTTGTTCTATATCTGGTTGTTAATATCTATTTAAGTATGTATTTAAAACTATATATTATGTATGTATATCAGTCTCTGGCAGCCATATCACAAGCTTTGCTTAGTTTGGGGTCAGATGACCGTGTGTGAAAAAATGTCCCGAATATTTATTTATTTATTTAAAAAAATCAAGACAAAATTATAAGTTGTCGGGACGCGTGACAAAATCATCAAAATCGGGACTGTCCCGGCAGAATCCGAACAGGTGGATACCCTGCCCCAGACAGACCCCTTCATCGACCTCCTACTTTCCAAATCTCCTGTAAGTAGTCGTATCTTTGTCAAGGGAATGAACGTTTGAACACAATCTCGGCGGCCGCTGAGGATCGGTCGGAAAACTTTCGAGCGCATATTTGCCGGAAAATATTTACATAGGCGAGTAGGTGGATAAATATCGCCGGATATATCCGAAGATATTGCCTCTCCAAAGTGCAAAGTAAACAAAACACGAGGAAATCATATTCCGGCTTCGGATCCGCTGTCGGATCGACGTAAAAATATTTGTTTATGTTTTGTATTTGAAAACATGATCGTGATTGGCGAAGGACGATTTCTAAATATTTTGCTTTCCCGCCACAAGGATCTACACAGTCTGTGACCAACTTCGAGTATACATTCCCTGCAGAATGTATACTCGAAGGTTATCCGCTTGTGCTCACTGAAACAGGTTCTATTCTGGGGCTAGCGTCGGCAAAGCGCAATGTTCCACGAATAACAACAGCTTTGAGACCATAACTCGTTGGCTGTGTGGCTGGCAGCCAGGGGTCAGCGGCGGCAGCCGGAGCGGCGCCCGCACCCTGTGTACTCGGCTTGCATTGCCCTGTACTGTACATACAGGCACGGCACACACGAGGGCCGCACGCAGACCGCGCCGTGCACGGCCTTTGAACTTAACTTGGGAGAAAGTAGTTCACCGATCTTAGATGCGGTAAAACACAAATGCAAGTTACGGCCAAAACTACGAGAACGCAATTAGTTCATAATGGTTCGTTGGTTGTGTGAAACAGATACGTTGCCGGAGTTGGCGAGCGGTGCGGTGCGATGATGGTGAGACGTGGGCGCCGAGCGCCGAGCGCCTATTGTTCGGAGCACTTCAGGTGAAAGTGAAATTATTACACCGCGTGCTCTACTGAACTCCTCCTCGGTTAGGCGATGTTAGTTCGATTGACTTTTTGATCGGTTTGGGATCAAAAACACTATCAATACTTTATTCAGTTATTTTTCTAAAATATGGTGTCACGATGGGCTCATAGTAGGTACAAAACATAGCCACGTGGAAATGTTTTTTTTTGTAGTTTGGTTTCTAGGCAACTTATTATTCAAAAGTTAAAGTTACTCCAAAATATGTATACAAGTTTTACGTTAATAGCAATTTAATTATCCGGCGTATCAATAAATATTCTGTGAAAATTTCAACTGGCTATCTATTACGGTTCGAAAGATACAACCGTTAAAAGGTAGGACAGACGTTACGTTTACACCCTTTGGGTACGAAACCCAAAAAAATATACATATTAAGTATCATTACCTAAAACTAAAGATTTCATAGTATCCGACTGCGTATGCCTAAAACATACCTACATACGAAATGGTGTAATGTTCACGAGAAGCTATCATGAGCAGCCACCAGCCAGCACGCCGCACCGGTCCCGTCGCCCCGCGCCTAATTCAGCTGAACCTTTGACCTCTCGCCGAACACTTTATTTCCATGTTACAAGAGAAGCCGCCTGTCTCTGCAATGTTCTACCAATAAACGCCACTTTACGACTTCAGTTTGCACGCAGATTCATTTCATTCAGTTTTGAGTTCAGGTGTCAAGTTCTCAACAGACAATATAATATACGTACATGCGTTTATGACAATGCTAAAGGTAAAAAATTCTATAAAATTAGAAGGTGTATAAAATAACGCGTATCAACTTAGTATGTATAGGTATATATGTAAAAAATATGTGGGTACGAGCTCGTAGGCCTGTGAGTTTGATTACTACTATACTTGTACATGTAGCGACGTTAACTTTATGACGGTTACTTTTGAACCTAGAGCCACAGATTAAAATATTAGTGCTAATAGTATGTTGCGATTCTATTAGAATAGTTTGAGTGATTAGTGTGCTGTAGAGCAAGCCCTGACACGGCGCTGGCGGCCGCAGACGCGCACACGGCGTGCGCGGCTCGCCGCGGTGCGCCGTGTGCGGTGCCATTTACAGATAAACACCTCAAATATTTGCTCGGAGAGTTTATGAGCAGTAAAATTTCCACAACTCCATGCAATACGTAATTTATGACGCGGATGAAAGTCCACAGCTCTTTGTTTACAGTCCGGCCTTGGTGGAAAATTGTTCCGATAATTACTTACCAGAGTGTGATGATGCAATATTTGGTGTGCAGGGGCCTTACGGACAACAGCTAATTGCGGCACCTAATCCGCTCAGTTGGAAAATCACGCGAACGTGTACCTTATCGCGCCCAGATACGGTTTGCGGCCCCAAGACGGACGGTAACTAGCCATCATGAAAAAAAACATCTTACAACATACAAATTTACAGCTTACAAACTTTATCTCTTTATAATATTAGTATAGAAATGTACCTTATTTTGTGGCAACACTTACCTAGTTTCCTGTGGGCAACACTGGAGTGTGTGACATTGTAAACTAACACTTACCTAACTTGCTGTGGGCAACACTGGAGTGTGTGACATTGTAAACTAACACTTACCTAACTTGCTGTGGGCAACACTGGAGTGTGTGACATTGTAAACTAACACTTACCTAACTTGCTGTGGGCAACACTGGAGTGTGTGACATTGTAAACTAACACTTACCTAACTTGCTGTGGGCAACACTGGAGTGTGTGACATTGTAAACTAACACTTACCTAACTTGCTGTGGGCAACACTGGAGTGTGTGACATTGTAAACTAACACTTACCTAACTTGCTGTGGGCAACACTGGAGTGTGTGACATTGTAAACTAACACTTACCTAACTTGCTGCGGGCAGCACTGGAGTGTGTGACATTGTAAACTAACACTTACCTAACTTGCTGTGGGCAACACTGGAGTGTGTGACATTGTAAACTAACACTTACCTAACTTGCTGTGGGCAACACTGGAGTGTGTGACATTGTAAACTAACACTTACCTAACTTGCTGTGGGCAACACTGGAGTGTGTGACATTGTAAACTAACACTTACCTAACTTGCTGCGGGCAACACTGGAGTGTGTGACATTGTAAACTAACACTTACCTAACTTGCTGTGGGCAACACTGGAGTGTGTGACATTGTAAACTAACACTTACCTAACTTGCTGTGGGCAACACTGGAGTTTGTGACATTGTAAACTAACACTTACCTAACTTGCTGCGGGCAACACTGGAGTGTGTGACATTGTAAACTAACACTTACCTAACTTGCTGCGGGCAACACTGGAGTGTGTGACATTGTAAACTAACACTTACCTAACTTGCTGCGGGCAACACTGGAGTGTGTGACATTGTAAACTAACACTTACCGCCCTTCAGAACGTGTTCTTCTAAATATTTTTCTTTAGAAACGGACACAATTTCTTTTTTTTTTTTTTTCTTTTTTTTTTTTTTATTATAGGTTCACAGAACTGGAAATACACATATAGAACTTAATTAAACAATACACAATATGAGCGTTAGTGTTAGTTCTTAACTTATTAGTCCATTGTTTACTATTTGTATCTGTCCCGCATACCGGCTCGGCGATGACAGACAGACAGACAGCCCGTGCGTCGAGACGCTCTCTGCGCGCGGACACCAAGAAGCATCGGCATTCCAAGTTGTTCTACTAGATTTTATTTCTATTACACGGGAATTACTCACGTAAGATTAAGCCGGTCACTCCGACTATAGTTTCAACCGCATTAGTGTAATATAATTCCCGTGTAATATAAATAAAATGTGTGAAAACCACGTCAGTTTCTATAATAAAATTGTTCTACTAGAGTTTATTTTTCTACGCGAGCGATACTATAGAGCGAACTATTATATAGGAAGGCTTTGGAAATGCGAAAAAATAATCGTGATTTACGATATTAATATGAAACACAGCTCCTAAGATAATGGTAGCTTAACTGTTATCTAATCTACTGGTAAAGTGAATTGAACCGAGAATCTCAGAGCTAGCTTCAAGTGTGTTGACAGTTCGACTCGAGAGTTCGAGTGTAGATTGATGTGTCAGTTGACTCGGGGCAGGCAGATTGCCCGCGCTGCTTGCCGCCGACCAGCCGCGGCCGCGGGAGCAGTAACTCGCGTCGCGTGTACTGTTGTAACTGGCTGGTTATCGTCACTGACACTTGCTGCTTTGTTTCCCTCTGGCGAGACGTTCCGCCGGCGCCGAGTGTCGCGCGCTCTCCACGGCGGCGACTAATTGTCACTTTCTGGGTGGTTTATTACTGCGTTGACCAGGACGAATGCTATTCCTGGAATAGAGGTACATAAATGATTACACACTTTACACGTTTAACAGAATAATTTTATGTAATTTTTTGACAGAATAAAAGCCCGACAGTTATAAGTGGAGCATATTTTGGAAAAAGTAAACCACTTGAACATAAAGATGTATCAAAACACACTTTTATATTATTTTCCTTGCTTTTATTTTTATTTATTTACGGAAAACAAACAGCAATCAAACCACAAAAAATACAAACAACCCTTGACAGTTCACACAAATAGAAAAAGGATAGTCCAGTAGGCAGTTCATAGTTACAGTAAGGTCAAATAAATTCAGTTTAACTAAAAATACCTACACAAACATACTCAATGATACGTTACGTGAGGGATACACTCTCATTTCTTTTATTATCTCCAGTTTACATGTCGCCATCTTGTATTTGTGTGACCTCACGATGGGAGCTATGATATATCAGTGGAGCCGTCCAACATGTAACAACATAATATGTGGGAACACACAAATATACACGTTATGTACGTAACTATATACACGTTAAACACAAACCTTCCTTTTGCTTGGCGTCGTCATCGGGTGAAAATAGAGACTCTATAGACAGACAACCTGCACTCAGGTATGGAGTGTGCAGCGTGCTCTACAACCTGCACACAGGTATGGAGCGTGCAGCGTGCCCTACAACCTGCACTCAGGTATGGAGTGTGTAGCGTGCCCTACAACCTGCACACAGGTATGGAGTGTGCAGCGTGCCCTACAACCTGCACTCAGGTATGGAGTGTGCAGCGTGCCCTACAACCTGCACTCAGGTATGGAGTGTGCAGCGTGCCCTACAACCTGCTATCTGGATGATCTGCATAAGGTAACGGAGAGTGCCATCGCTGTGGCTCAATTCTGGACAAACAACTGTTTACAAAACATCGACTCTATTATAACAACTTGTTTGTGTGATTGCATTAGAGAATAAATTGGATACATCGCTGGTGTCGGGACACAAATAATAATGATATTGCTTTGAAGTTTACAATATTCGTAAGTAGCTCAATAAATACTACCAATTAGCATTATAGAGATGTCATTAGTTCCGTGAGATATAGTAATTGTCTAAGAGTAACGTAACTATTGCGAGCAGGATAATGTTACTAAAGTTTTGATCGTAAACAATATTTATATCACTTTAATCTAACACATTAACACTGTATATTAAACTAAAACATGTAATAAACGTTAAACATTATGTAGGAAGAAACATAACAATAAATTAGACAAGTGGCTATCAAAAGTGGCAGAAAAACGAGATGGACAATTCTTTATTACTTTTGCACATTAGTCAACGATAAAAGATTCAAACGTGATGTGAAATCACGCGAGTGAACCCGGGGGACAGCACGAGGCGCTAGCGGCGGCGGGAGGAGGTCTAGGCGGCCATAAAATCTCCATTCCGCGCTGCGTTTGCTTTATCCTACGAGTTTACAACCTTTTTAATGTGCTCTCAGTAATGGACCTTGCCGAGGACCTCCAAGCGAATACAGATTTAGTCAGCCGCGCGGCCTCGTCTCGTCGATCACTCGCTGGCGGACGCATTCCTGGACCCACTTACAAGTTTCCTGCTTCGGAAACAGACGCCTACAAGGCTTGCAACTTTTTATATTCTCAAACCAATAACATTATTTACATTTTAAACTTAAACTACAAGCTTTAGCACTTAAACTATTATTTTGAATCTATTTAAGAATTTTAACAACGATACGTTTCTCACTCGACGCGACGCGACGGTACGTACGATACGTTTCTCACTCGACGCGACGCGACGCGACGGTACGTACGATACGTTTCTCACTCGACGCGACGCGACGCGACGGTACGTACGATACGTTTCTCACTCGACGCGACGCGACGCGACGGTACGTACGATACGTTTCTCACTCGACGCGACGCGACGCGACGGTACGTACGATACGTTTCTCACTCGACGCGACGCGACGCGACGGTACGTACGATACGTTTCTCACGCGACGCGACGCGACGCGACGGTACGTACGATACGTTTCTCACTCGACGCGACGCGACGGTACGTACGATACGTTACTCACGCGACGCGACGCGACGCGACGGTACGTACGATACGTTTCTCACTCGACGCGACGCGACGCGACGGTACGTACGATACGTTTCTCACTCGACGCGACGCGACGCGACGGTACGTACGATACGTTTCTCACTCGACGCGACGCGACGCGACGGTACGTACGATACGTTTCTCACTCGACGCGACGCGACGCGACGGTACGTACGATACGTTTCTCACTCGACGCGACGCGACGGTGTGAAGTTCTCGCTATATAATATCTCGTATCACTTCTATAAAGGGCTATAAGAAAGGGTATGCTAAGCCGAAAAGAGTTCGTTATATTCATCATTATGAACAACTTTTGCCATGGGACTAATCCTAAAATCGCGAAAAAGATATCAGCTGTTTCGTACATTTTGTCAAGTAAACAACAGTTTTCCTTAAAAAACAGTTGATATTTTCTTTGCGATTTCTGGTTTAGTCCCATAGTAAAAGTTATTCATAATTACGACTATAACGACCCCCTTTCGGCTTAGCATATTCTTTTATTATAACCCGGTATAGAGGTCGGAATTCTTGTAACTTTTCACGCATGTGAGTCACTTTAGTAAATCATAAAAAAATTGACAGAAAGATTACATATACCGCATAATAAAGAGTTGGCAGCAGTTCCAGCGGAGAGTTATTTTGTGTTTCGTGTGTCGTATATAAGGCGCCCGCGACATTGGGCGGCAGGCGGCAGCCGCGGTGAAGGAATGTGCCGCGCATTATTTATGGACAGCCGAGTGTATTTGTGTCGCGGAACAACGGTTACCTTACAGTGATTACTGATCGCATTACTCAGTACTAACTGCTGGCCGATACTAACTATGGAATTCCTATTTCCTTTAATTACCTTTCTTGCCTCACATCTGCAAAATGTGGAATGAGCTACCTAACGTGGTGTTTCCGAGAAACTACAACATGGGGTTCTTCAAAAGGCGAGTTAATAGAATCCTTAAGGGTCGGCAACTTATTTGTAGTGCCTCTGGTGTTACAAGTATCCATAGGCGACAGTGACTGCTTACCATCAGGCGGCCCGTCTGCTTGTTTGCCACCTATGGCATAAAAAAACATAGTTCAGACAAGTTTAGGAGCTTGACTTACATGTCGGCTTGTACTGCGATGTATTCTGTGGGTCGGCGAGTACCGGCAGGTTTCGTTATCGCGCGAGACGAGTTCAACGAGGAAAGTTTTAACGCGGCTATAAAAGGGAACAATTATGATGAGGTTTTATGAGAGTTTTGTAATTGCAGTTCCATACTGGTATCGTATCTCGTGTGCGGACGTCGCGTCGATCGTTCACAAACTGATAATAGTTCCATACTGGTATCGTATCTCGTGTGCGGACGTCGCGTCGATCGTTCACAAACTGATAATAGTTCCATACTGGTATCGTATCTCGTGTGCGGACGTCGCGTCGATCGTTCACAAACTGATAATTATGTAATTACAATATATAATCTAAAAATAAACTTTCTTCATAATAATTGTAGGGTTTAAAAACGTTTCTGTTATACGTAAATATACCGAGAGCCCGTACAAAGCGCTTTGATTCCATATTTATTGTGCAAACTGCTAGTCGGTGGAATTCGCTGCCTGAGTGGGTGTTCCCCGATAGTTACAATCTGGGTGTCTTCAAGTCGAGAATGAATCGGTTTCTTCTACCTTCTGAGCCTGAGGGCGTGGGTTCGATTCCCACGTAGGACAAACATTTGTGTGATGAACATTTGTGTTTGTTTTATATCTGGTTGTTAATATCTATTTAAGTATGTATTTAAAAACTATATATTATGTATGTATATCAGTCTCTGGCAGCCATATTATCACAAGCTTTGCTTAGTTTGGGGTCAGATGACCGTGTGTGCAAAAATGACCCAAAAATATTTATTTATTTTAGTTATTCTAGGCAAGCGTGCTTCATCGTAGACCGCATCATCGCTTAACATCAGGCGAGTTGGCAGCCAAGCGCAATCCTATTTATAATTTTTTTTAAACTAATATTCTTGTAAACAATTTTTGAATTTTGTAGTAAAATCAAATGGTTTATAATATATTTGATAGCACAGAAGTCGGTAAACAGATCGCGCGAGTAAACACGTCAACAGCCTATTCAAAGACGGATACCTTCTCGGAAATGATCGGCAACAGTAGACTGCCGCAGCCCGCGGGTAACAAACTACTTAGTACCAACCAACCCATCGTGCAATGGGGGATCGGGGAGTGCCCAAATTTTCTGACCTTAGACCTTAGTTTCATGTTATTTTATAAACAATATTGACTACTAGCTGACCCAACAAATGTCCTGTTTTAGAACTGTCAAACACGCGAAGTTAAAATCGTCGTTAAGTTTACTCAAATTTTCAAATTTTCAGCGCAATCTTCGTAATTCTTCTTTCCGTAAGAAACTTCTACAAAGTAAAATAATAAATGAATTCGGTAAAGTCGTTCTCGAGTAATGGCGTGACCAAAGCAAATAAGGATTCATTTTTATATGGAGATTTTAAGATACCTACTAATTTGTATCTTTTCGTTACGATAGATACATTGCTGCAAGTTCAGATTCAGATTCAGATTCTTTATTAACCAATATAACATGTTCGTCATATGAGGCAAGTCAGTTTACACAAGTGCTTATTTCTAGTGTTATTAGTGTAAGAAAGTGTGTTTCTTAGTGTGCACGAAAAACTAGTAAGTGGTTTTTTTATGTATAGAATAGGTTGTGTAGGTGAATAGGTTCGTACTGCCTCTGTTCTACGACGCGTCCATCTGGTTTGTTTGTATATCACAATGTAGAGCATGCTTGGAACGTAGATTCCAACATTTGACGGGATTTACTCATTGATATCAAATTTTGTGAAACTATTCTGAGTGGGGCTAAATATAGAATTTATTCTCGTCCCATAACGTCGATAATGTCTGGTCGATATTTATATTTCGAGATAATAATGTCAAGATTTAAGAGCATCGACATCGATTCCAACGTGGGCGTAGAGTCGGTTACAACTGACTATGACAGATATAACTGACTATTAACAGATATGAAGTTTGTTTATAATATTATAAGCAGAGATTTTTTGTAATCGAATATAAAACGAACTTTCCTATAGATCGTGAGTCATACAAGTGAATAATTTGCAAATATCGTAACCGGCACTTTCTTTTTGAAGAATTAGAATAGATATTATTATGAGAATACTAGCTGACTCCCGCGGTGTCACCCGCGATTTTCCAATTTTTCCGAATTTTCTGGAGAGAAAAATACCCTATGTCCGTACTTATGATGTACGTTATCATCCTACCAAATTTCGTTAAGATCGGCTTAGCCATTTAGCCGTGACAAGCGAACAAACATACAGACAGAAAGGCAGAGAGAGAGAGAGAGACAGAGCTACTTTCGCTTTTGTAATATTAGTAAGGATTATCTGTCCTGACCGCGACTTGACGATTCCACGCTGCGAAACATTCATACACAAGTGTGTGGCGATCCATGGCCGTGAAACACAGGGATGGTTAGCGCACTGAAAGCGGATGTTTGTTGTCTATAACAGATAATGGTGTCAATTCTGTTGTACTATTCTATAAACTAAACTAATTTGACTGGGCTAAAATGATCGGCGTCTCTTTTCCTTTCAATACGTCAGAAAAGGATGGCAACAATTTAGAAGCTGCCAAATTTAGTTCAGTTTACAGAGTGGTACAACAAAATCGATGTCATATATTCCATCTTTGACTTTACCACGAACTCTATGTACAGTTTAAACTTGCAAAACAAACTGTAACCTCACAAATCACGCTGGCTTCAATGTTCGCACTTGGAACTTAGTGCGACTAACGTGTGGAACTAGACAACTAAGCTGGAGTACCACGCCGACCACCGACCGACCCACGGAACATCACGCATCCATCACTAGCGTCGGCGAGACCGCACTGGAACAGCACTGTCCCGACGGTTCCAGGGTTATGTCACTGTTCGATAATAACATTGTGTAACATTATGTCGGAGTGAGGATATAATAATATCATCAGTTTTACGAGATTTTTGATAGGCTCGTGATGAACTGCCAATATTCTACTAATGTTAATATAGCAGTACAGCCTAATGGACCTATTCTGTGGTGGTGAAATATAATTATGCGACTGTCAGAAACACTTTTTCAAGTTAATATGTTCCACAAGTGATTGTAATTCAGTCCTGGGGCCATAAGCCAACTCCTTACACGGTCAAAATAACGTTAAAAAGCGCAGTTCGGAAAATCACGCGAACGTGAACATACGCGAACGTGCGGTCGCGCAACTTCTTTCATCACCTAAACTAACAGCTCTGTAAGGCCTCTGCTGTGTGTACCTGTCCATATACTATATCAGTGGTGAGCTCCAGAACCGACGCGTCCCGGCCGCTACAGCTGCTGGTCCTCGTCTGTGCGATATAGCAACTTATTACTCCAACTAAACTAACATATACCTTTGGTAAAATTGTGAGGCCACCTGGGAACCGACGACAGTGTAGATGACCTATAGCATCTGATATTGGGCGTTCAGTGTATGTGTTGAGAGTTGCCATAAAGTTTGTCACCGAGGTGGTGAGAGCCGCGGGCTGGCTAATGTCCAGTCTCCGGCCGCCGCTCGCTGAAACGAACGATTTGTTACAGTTACCTACCGAAGCGCATTTAAAGAAGCTGTAAATAAAATGAGCTGTCCTATAAATTGCGAATTAAACTATTCGTAGCGTTTGTTGAGTTTCTCCAGTTCACATCCGTTTCAAATATACTCGACATTTGAAAACACAGAGATACACTCGAGTTACCATCACGAGAGATATACACAACACTGCACTACTAGCCGGTGCCGTGCTGTTTTCATATCATCATCATCATTTCAGCCGTAGGACGTCCACTGCTGGACACATGCCTCCCCCATCGATCTTTGAAAAGGTCGGTTGGTTGGAAGCGGCCTGCATCCAGCGTTTCCCTGTGGTCTCTTTTAGATCGTCTGACCATCTTGTGGGTGGACGTCCATATACGCTGCGCTTACCGGTCCGTAGTCTCCATTCAAGAACCTTTCGGCCCCATCGGCCATCTGTTTTGCGTGCTAAGTGCCCTGCCCACTGCCACTTCCATTTGCTAATCCGGTTGTTTTTATATAACTACACAATATTTCGGTAACTGTTTTTGATTTCTACCATATATCCAGCAGTGGCTCGCCTGAGCACGTGAGTGCCATGTCCTCACCCGAGGGCGTGTCGTTTCTCATTTGCGTGGAATGCGCCCGCGATGGTGACAAATTGGTCCGCACTCACGCTGCGATTCGTTGCGATAGGTGGGCGGTAGTGTGAACGAACCTTTACATACGACTCCCACGCTCTCTACTCAAGATTATGAAATTTAAGTCATATAATTAAACGTATGGGGTGAAAGTTATGATCTCCAATTTAAGATCCAGATACATTTTCTTTAATCATAAAAAAATGCTTTTATGAGTTTATACGCAACTTATCTAAGATGTTCCTACCTTGCATGACGTCACGTCAACAATGTGCTTACTCGCGGTCTATATAGTGACAATAAAATGTGTTGATGTCCCACGAACTTACACAAAACATATCTTAGGGAGATGGTGCTGTACCTACTTCAAATTATTGGCCATGTTAGGGAAGCCTAACATCAAGATATGGGTGATGAAACCCAGTTTGATGGTTAGCGCTGCATTTTTTGGTATAATTCACATAATATGGTATCCGATGTATGCAATAAGCCACAGTTGACCGACCGACAAACGCACTAGGTCCCGCAGACTCCAGACACGCCACGAGGCAGGTGCAATGAACGAGTCATGTGCAAACTGCTGTCAAAGCGCTCGGTAATAATGTGCCACCCATCTGCAACGACGTACCCTCCTCCAGCATCGCCCGCGTCCGGCGGCACTTCCGACACAGATTCAACAATACTCGATACGTACCGAGAGCCTGCAGGACTCCCACCCCCACCCCCCATCCCCTGTCCCCCGCAGGATGCAGCGAAGTGAATGCGCTGCAGGACTTGCAGGGTATATCCGGCGAGAAAAGTGCTCTGGGATTTGTTCGTCGAGATTATTTAACGAGGTGTGTAAATGATTTTTATGAAGTTGGCGTGATAGTTCTACGGTTGAATATAGGTCATTATATTTGCTTTGTTTGTTTCTATTTTGTCCACAAATACAATTAAATATGTGTTTGTTACAGTTATACTGAAAGCTCTATTTTTTCGGGTAGATTTAAAAAAAAAAATACTAGGTAAAGTATTAACTACTAGATAAGTATTTTCTCTGTAACTGTAATTTTTGTGAGCATGGTAGTCGTGCGCAGTGTGTACGCAATGCGGACAATATCGTCTAATAGTCCGTGTCTAGCCCACCGCCGACCGCCGACCGCCGTCCACCCGCATCCGGCGAGCCCGCTGCACCACACCACCTCGTACTGGATTTGCTGCCACGATAAGACAGCCAGCGACTCAACATACCAGCACTGCCGCAATACCAGTGCAGAAATACGAGTTCGCTCAAACGTACCCATTCAAATAGAATTCCGAGGAGCCATTACGGCGGAGGGAAAGGGCAAGTTCGGTGTCTGGTTACTTATTGGCGTATTTTCGGATGCGGGCTTCTTGTCCTCGGGACACGCTCGGCTGGTGTTTCATCAACAATCTGATGCGCAATCACACAGAAAGCTATTACCCACTGTGTATGTACCTGCGTGCTCGAGATGAAAATTCCCCGGTTACTAATTCGTGCCAAACTGTATGATAGGCCTCAATTGTTGTAAGACCTTATAGAGATACGTCTCGTTGACACCGAAACCCCGACGAGTTTGTGTTATCGTTTCCAAAACTGCCATAAAGTTTGTCGCGAACTCTACCTTCAACTCGTTGAGTGCCAAGGTCGCGCAAACATACAAAATAGATACAATTCTGATTAATGTTGTTCTTGAAATTAATTCGATTCGTCTCGAGCTTTGATGCAATTTGAATATACTTTCGTGAACGTAGTTTTGTGTCCGCTCGTTGTCCGCAATGTTGATGCTAATTAGTGGTAATAGCTGGAACCATAATATTGACATAGTGTTTGATAGGTATATCGTTTGCGCACTCGTAGAGTTGCTGGTTGAAGGGACGCCCGGCCTGGACAGTAGCTGGTGGTGGGCGGAGTTCCATCTCCATTAGAACGATGTAAACTCGTTATTCGCGGTCTGCGGGTTCCCAGAACGCTGGACAGGTCGTTTGGTTCGCTCCGGCCATTACCTCGAACCTCTGTTGTTCCACATCAAAGCGATTCTGCCCAAACATTTTCCCGCTTTCGAGGAATTCATTGTAGAGGTGCGCAAACTACTCAGTACACTAAACATCTTTAGATCACAAGAACCAGTTTTGATCGAGATATTTTCGTTTGCTATTTAAATGCAATATTGTTTTACTTGTAGTAAGTACCTAGTTTTGGTAAGGTTTGCAATCAGTGGTTCGCTAACTGAATACAATACAATACAATACAAAATTTCTTTATTACACACCGAAAATACAAATGAAACTTAAATTAACATAAAAAACTAAACTGAAATAAACTGAATGTGGTTTCATTAGAAACATCGAGTCACCAGTGTTCCGCAGCCGCGGCTTGAGACTGCAGCCTTCGTTCCAATATTATTTATGATATAGAGGTGGAGTTCGCGCGATGATGAAGTGCCACATGGCCCCGTCGCCGCTCGTCCCGGAGCAGAGCTGAGTGCTACCGTTCACACCATCATACTGTGCGATATGGCCGATAATATGCTCAAATATATACAGGCTGTAGTCTTATTTTGTCTTTAGTATCAGCGCTTCACCCAGCCTCACTAGAAGCTGTAGCATCCTTACACAGATGACATAACTCACGATGAAGACAAATCTACTAAGATTATCGGACTCGCTAAAAAATAACTGCTTTCTTCCAAAAACTCTAGCGTGTGCTTCTAATTTCTGTGCAGCATAATTAAAACAGATTAAAATATATCTACCGTCAATTAAGTATTTGCTGTTCTATTTCCATCATGTTACGATTCCATCATCACCGACTGACTACAGGTACGACTATAGATAATAGATATCTACAGTCGTACGTCGATATAGTTAGTCTAAGCGTTACTCTACCTTTATAGCTAACCCGAGTGCCAGGGCGGAGAAAGGTGGCACCACCTGGCCTGGATTGGTAACTGGTTCTCGAGCGAGTCTGCCACGACGACACACCGTCAGGCGTACCGATAACTATATTCGAGAACATCATTTCAGTATTCAAAAGCCTCTTCAAGGGAGAAAGTGGAGACCGGATAGTGTCCAATTTGTCAGTTAGAGAACAGTGCAGTCAGCGCAGGCTCGCGACTTCATGGCTCCTGAGGCAATGAATACATCTTTAATCAATTGGAAGGCTGTGTCACGGGGACAAGCGGAGCGGTACCGCTCGTCTGCCTTTTGTATACGACGCAAAAAGCAAACAAACAAAATATATATTACAAGCTTTCAACACAGAGATAATGTGAAGTAGTTTTCGATTGTTGTGAAATTGTCTGTAAATAATAATCGTCGAACATTAAATTTAGTCATTGCACGGAAGTGGAACGTACCAGCACTGTGGTACCTTGCTCTATCAAACGATAATTTGCGTATATGCTGCATTATCTTAGTACTATGTATTATCTTTTGTGATACAATTTTAAATATACATAAATAGTATAAAGTCCATAAAGCGTTCCATCATCGCACACCAAGCGCAAGGCCTCGGATCTGTTTCAGCTCGTAAAAGTTTAACAGCTTCTAAAGGCGAGTGCTCGCGGCGGCGGCGGCAGCGGCGGCGGCGGCAGGGTATCTTTTGCCAGTAAGTACATTATGTGCTCAGTTAACATATTGTTTATTACCAATATTGGTACCGAGAAATACTGCGTGCATTTTTCCTGTTATATAATAAGAGGTTTGCTCATTGTATTATTGTAAACGGAGGATAATAAATGGAAATTCATAGTCCTCGAGGTTGAGAGGAAACTTGAGTAGTTGAACAACAAATAATAAAGAACCACGCAGTAACGGCAGCACTAAGCTATTTGGTAAATATTTCGATGGATAACAGGAAAAATAAAAACGAATTGGGATTGAGAAAAGCTATTTCGCTAAATGTCTTGTGCGAACAATAGCGATATTACTAACCTACCAAAGTAAAGCTAACAGATGACTAACGTAGGTACGATCAGGGGGCAATCAAAAGTTCACCTCGACGTTAAACGAGCCATCACCAGAGGGAGTTAAAGTAGTAAAACTTTCACATAAATTACCGCCGCCTATTACCCCCCCTCTCCTCAGTCCCCCCTCGCTCCTCGTGAGATATACCTACTATTGTATATATTCAGCTGAGAGAAGCACCATCGCTGAGTGGTTTACTGCGCACTCAACTGAGACAATTCTAGGAAATACGGCTTGATGGTAACCGGAAGTGGCAGGAGTTCTCTCCGCGACCTTCCGACAAGAGAAATCTCCTATGACTTAATTAAGTAGGTCACTAGGTTTCAGAGAAAAAGAAAGTTATGTAACTCTGAGTCATTAAGGTATTTCACAAGTATTTGTAAGGCACACGTCAACAAGCGAGGCCCGTCTCTGCATTCCGTGTGAATATTGATACGATACGACTACTCTGTAGGTACCTATTAATCATGTCATTATCATTGTATCGCCCTGTTGCTGAACCAATAAATGAACAAGTACCTACCTATTTGGATTTTAAAAAAACAGACAAGTACGAGTGGGACTCGTGCTCTGAGGGTTCCGTTGAAAAAAACCCTCAGGCGCAAGTCCAAACAAAAAAAAAACAACAAAAAAGTTGAAGTAAACTTAACTTTTTAGTGGATAATAAGGTTCTTCCATACATACCAACTACTACATTTAAGTTTTTAATTGTAAAACAACTTTCGTTTTTTTTCCTTAATAAGTGCTATAAGATGTTGCCTTTTACCAAATTTCATGATTCTAGACCAACCGGAAGTACCCTATAGGTTTTGATTCCCGTGAAATCGTAAAATATGCGAAAATATACGACATAAATGGTCAGAATGATCGCGTTACAAGTTTAATTTTTTTACAGTTAAAGATACCATAGACTTGAGTATTTACAAATTTCAACTTTTTACCTTTACTCTTTCCGGACGGGCAAGGAAGTGATCCTATAAAGGTTCCGTTTGAGGTACGGAACCCTAAAAAAACAAATAAGACGCATAACTCTGAGCCATTGTAGTCGTGGTAAGTATCATGTATAGCGCCTTCAAGGTTGTCGTAATGTATTGTGTGAAAGCGTAGTAAAGTTGAGTGTAAGCAGGTTGTGATACTTACCGAGCAGAGAGAACTGGCCGTCGCACTGCACCTGGCGGCGTACTAGCCCCCGGGAGCCCCGCCTGCAGGCGGCCCTGTGCCTCGATGCTAGTGACGATTTATTATGTTCGCGCGTGTAGCTGAAGGAATTTAATATACGAGATAAATGTTACGGAATATTAATAAAATCACGGGGCAGTGTTACAATCCTTACTGTATCTTACCATACACAACGAACGACGCAGAACAAAAAAGGACCTAATTCTCACTTACAGCCTAAACGCCTCAACCTGTGGCCTCAACAGATTTTGATAAATGACGTGTCGAAGTCACTACATCTTCATAAATACAAGATAATAAATGTAAAATGAGATTGAAAGAATATACATTTGGTGACGTGCGTCTGCGCGGATGTATTCTCCTCTTAGGGAAATAAGAGGCGAATACGGAGTTACGGAGAGAGCGTGTTAGAATATACTAACAAACATTATTGTGACTAACCAGACTGAGTCTATGGTTGGCTCATTGTACAAGTTTCAAGTGTCTGGAAATGTTAGTTTTCGTTTGGGCGGGATTTTAATAAAATGGGAAAGTTATTCCAAAATATTGAAGTATATTTTTACGTGAATATGCAATATACAATGCAATGTCTCAGAAAAGTACTATACAGACCTTGGCGGCAACTTGGCGGCTGTTATGCTGGCCTTGGTTACGCCTCGGTTCAAATTTTTACGTCCGCCCATAAATGCTTCAGTTGCAGGTCGCTGTAGTGATGTACCATTAAATAAACAAACTTGTAAAAACCAGAATCTCCGTTATCATTTTATTGCGTCTAACTTCGTATTGTTCGTTTTCAATAATTTCAGTGACTTGACATAAAAGGGCCTCGATGACGAAACACTAGGTAAGTACTAATATAGTGTCCATGTGATGTACCTACGCCTCCAATTACACAAACCGTCCCACTGTACGACGACAACAAAATGTAAAAGCAAAACAATATTTTCCGAGAAAACAATTTACGAAACGTTTATAATCCTGATTCACGGTTAGCGGTTCACCAGAGATCTATAATCACAACTTCTGGAGCCGGTCTCTGATTAATACAGATTAATTGACCGTTGAAAAAATGTAATTTCCTTGAGCAAAGAGTCACTTTCTGCACGACAAATTAAACTGAACGAAAGTGAAATGAGCGTCCTCATTAGAGGAGCAGACCTCGGTCGGAGCCGCGGCGTCTCTCGGCCGCCGGTCACTGGCCGGGCTCCACACGAGCTCTCTACCCGGCATTGTATTTCAATAACAGAAGTGTCAGCATTCCCATTATAATTATTAAAATGAGTGGAATTAACGCGCGAGCTCTGTTGGCGTCCGCCCAAATATGCCTCTGGGTACGTTGTCGGAGCATTAGCACTCGAGACGTGGCCGGGGGCGGCGCCCCTTGCCTCCCGAGGTGCGAATTGTTTATGAAGCGCCGTCATTTAGCGCTCTCACTAAATTATTGTACAAATGGAAACTAAAACAGGCCACTGTTTGTAAATTGAGACCATTGTTTACAGAAGGAAACTTGAATACCTTAATGATTTTTAGACGGGCAAGTTTGCCTAAAGTCAAATGCGAAGGGTTACGTCAAATACCTTGGTCTAAAAGTAATTTGCAACTCAGAGCGAGTGTTGTAACCGTTTTGAAATGGTTTGTGGATGTGTAGCAGAGCCGACTGGGTCAAATCCGGCCACAATCGTGCAACATGTGGCGCAACGAGTATGTAACTCCACAAGTTGTAGGCTGCAAGTGCGCTGCGGCCGCGAGCCGGACACTCCGGACACTCCGGTCGTGCACTCGTTACATAACCAGCGCAATAACCTTCGCTTAATGTCCGCTATTTATAATATTGCTCTACTTTTATAAATAGTCTAATTAGTGTGTATTCTTCGCGCCGTGTTGTGTCGCGGCGCGACTGAGTCAGAGGTTCATTACCACGGCCCGTGGGCAGCGCCCCACACGGCGCCGGTCCGCGCACGTCACTCCGGGCCGGCAGGCCGCCTGACGGCGTGTCGGAGTCGCGCCGCAACATGCGACAGGCGCGGGATCATACCTCGTCCTAATTGAACTCGTTATTTGTTTATCTACTTCAGCGGCGGCTAAACGAACGCTAATTAGCCACAGATGTTCCAGAAAGTGCGCGGATGCCGCTGCGAGGTGAACACAAAGGTAAAATATTCACCAAGTGTTTTCTCTGGCGAAGTTACGACTCAAAGGCGAGATGAGAAATGGCCTCGGGCAATTTTAACGTTAAATGAAAAAAAATAAGTTTTTCCTCAAATAAAAATTAAGTGCTACGAACGAGTTTCTATTAAAATTGTGAAATGTACGATATTATCTCGAGTATGACTCGACTGAGTAACGGAATCTAAACTGCATTAAGTTTTGTTTAACAGCCGTCGGCTTCTCTCAGCGATATCTATCGACACCATCATAACAAATCGAAACCGCGGCCTCGAGAGCAGCGCCGGCGCATGCAATGCGACCGCAATACATCTGTACAGATACACGCTTCGACACCTTGTCTCTGCATGAGCAGCTACGTTTGCCGTAACAAAGCGGAAGAAAATATAGTACGCTTGATTGCGACGGTGTGCTAAGTATTGAAGGTGCGGCGCAGTGGGCCGGACCGACTCATAAATTGTAATTGGCGAGTATTATCTCCGATCGCACGACTGCGGGCGACGAAAGCTGCGCTCGCGCCGCGCGCCGCGCCGCAGGGCTGTCCGCAGCCTGCTACAACTTGTCGATCACATCACCTTATTTTAGGTATACCTTTCCCAGCAGACGCATAAACACTTAAAAATATACTAACGAGAAAACCAAAACGACAAGTCGTTATGAAGAGATGTATTAAATATTGAAGCCAATCTCAATGGTGAAGGTTTTCCTTATCTTTCCTGAAATAGCCTTTATTTTCCTTTGCCCTCCTGTTATACTCGGGTAGTCGTACTCGTATACTTCTATAACATGTCTGTATCGGAATGTAAGCTCACGATAAATGTAACGTGGTGTTATTTTCAGAAAGTGCTCAGTTTCCGGGATTATTGTGTCGCAGTTTGTTTACAATACTTAACCCTTTGGTCAATTACGTGTCCGCGGGAATTTCCGTCCGACGAACTTTTTCAAAGGTCAAAACGTTCGCGGACGCTTTGGATAGTTTCAGTTGGAGCGGAGTTATAATCCCCACTCCCAGCTTAATTGGGCGTCACGTACCTACTCTGTGTGGAGCTCGCTGCGGCCCGCGGCGGCGCCCGCGCCCGCTGCAGAGTCCGCAGCACACGTCATGTCGGACAGAACACTGTCATATTGTTTGACAGACTGAAACGTTGCGGTTACCGAATGAAGAACTATTAGTAAAGTAGCTTCACAGAATAACATAGTGACGTGGTCGGCGCCCGGCACTGATCAGACAAACGAGGGTGATATGGTAAGGTGGCGTGGCGGGTGCGAATGCATCTGGCCTCAATCTGGCTTGATGCCTTTAGTTGAACCCCCAGCAGACGACCTCGTTGCCGGTTTTTGCATGTGGGCTATTAGTTTATTTATACATTGGCGTTACAAGTTTCTTAGAGTGCGTAGTTTTTTAGCGGTATAAGTTGTGTTTTTTAAAAATGAAAACTTAGCGGTATAAGTAGTGGTTTTTTAAAATGAAAACTGGGACATCGTTAGTGACGACATCTGTACTAAGGCATATTTTTCTTATTTCTCTGATCTGAGGCGACAGGCCAGCCCTACAAGTAAGTACAGAGTAGGCACAGCAGTAATCAGCTATTGGTTACGTTTGCGTTGGGAAAGTATTCCTTCCCCAGAGTGTGCGACAGACAACAAACTGTCGAGCGTGGTGGTGCATCACACGCGGAACTAATACTAGTAATTACGTTTCTATTCTAACAGCACGAAGCAGAATACCTACTACTTACTAATGTCATCATGAATTGATCACACTTTCTGTCCGCAACACATTTGTATTGTAACGTCTTATAGCTAAACCTAAACGTATTTGCGAATAGGTTTGACTGTCAGTACATGAACCATTACTCAATGGTGCATGTACTGACTAACAAGCAAATGGTGAAAGGTGTGTATTAGGTGTGTGTTAGTTTAGCTCTATTTTATAAATTTTAAATATGTACCTAATTTAATTTTAATTTTATGTTTTTATTGTTTTATTTAATAATCTTATGATCAAATTATCGGTCGAAATAAATGAATTTGAATAGAATTATAGCAGTATGTATATACATATGTTCCGTGCTGCCTCTGCATTCTGCAATGTGGAAGTTACTAGATTCATTTACAATTGTGTTGCACTATAAGGTCAAAAGAAATGCACTAACAAGGCAGTTAACTGAATCGCTGTGCACTTTGCACCCCGGAGACGGAGAAGCTATATTATAGCTCTCTCGAACTTTCCTCGCAAGGGTTCCGTCGGTAACCGAGTCAGGCCGCCTCGGACGTAATTGGCGCAATTTGATCCGACACTCCACTCTACAGCGGACCGCCATTAGGACGCAGGAGGCTAAACGTCCGCTAAAAATGCCACTCTTAATACCGCCCTCCGGAACACTATCTCTCCGCCTCTATTCCCTGATGAAATGCCGACAAAACTGAATTGTTTCTTTTCTACCACCGAAAAACATTTTTCGTGTGAAATTCCAAATGGTGGAACGAAATCCCAGTGGTTAGAAAATGTTTTTCAAAGTTTTCTTCGCGGTAGCTTTGTTTAGAGCACGAGACTGAAAGTTCAAGTCAAATATATGCTTCGAGCGCGGGAGGGATATGATCACTAGTTCAGTGACTATATTTTACCGTGTATATAATTTAGTAGCCGTGCCACACTCCTTGTAGCAGTCAGCACGAACTGAGTCTAGAACGGCGCGCATGTGCCAAATTTATTTCTTACGATACTAGATACACTTCGCGATAAATACAGTGAATCGGTTTCTTCTAGGCAAGCGTGTTTCGTCGTAGACCGCACAACAGGCGAGATGGCGGTCAAGTGCAAGCCTATTTTCAAAAATAAACACCTTGAAGATTAGTTTACCTGGATAAGTAGTAATGGCGGCGCGCGGCGGCTGGTGTCGCGAGATGTTCATTTTTAGTGTAAGTCGCTCCTCATTTTGTTTTCTGTTTATATCAGGGTCACTGACCTTCTCAGGACTCGAATGTATCTCGCGGTACGCGCACTGAACACATTATAAATGTTGTATCAGCAACAGAATACTAAAACCTCAAGTTGCACTTATTTGCATTTCACATTTGCCGTAATCTGTTAATTTACATGAATACTAGAAAAACAGGCAGACAGTAAAAACAGTAGTATTGTTTATTGTTTCTATGAGCACTCATAGAAACAAAGCCAAATGTGAATTTATAATGCAGTTTGTATAACAACAGTCACTCGACTTACGTCTCCCGCGGTAGAAACACATGCTAATTGAGTGATCTCAAGCAAGTTATTGTTTTGCCAAATTCAACCAGAACAATTTTTTTAAATGAGTATTTTGTTAACCCGAAAATAACCAAAACTCGATTTATAATGTCTCAATACAAGGCAGGAATTAAGGAAATGGTCTCCCTACTAGCAATACAACATAAGTCATGGGAACACCACACGTATCCGTCTTCAAAGAGATATTCCGGATAAACGACACTAATGATATCATATCGGTATATCCTTCAAAGAATTCCTTTATCATGCACGTCTAGTCATGTTATACTCTTGCTGTTTTATATTATCCAGGTGCTTACGAACAGACGAGAGCGTGACTTTGTCCCGGGTAAAAATAACAGAATTATTTATCAAGAATGTTACTTTTCATATCGATGTATTATTCAAACGATAGATCCTAGATATACACTTAAATAATTTTATGCGATAGTTTATCTGTGGCATCTGCATTTCTAAACTGTGGCAAGTGTCGTTTAGCTAAACGAAATACAAGTTTACTTACACTAAATTAATTAGATATACAGAAGATAGTTGTATTACCGATAGAGAAGAAGATAGAGGTTAATCCTAAAATAAATGAATTTTGAATTTTAATTTTTGATAGACCATTGAATCGTGAACCGTTGAAGACAATTCAAATGCTAAAGCCCACTACCAGTTGGCAGCGTACCCAGAATGCTTGCGATATTACCGTAATGAAAGGCGTTTATACTATAGGTACGTTGACCCAGAAAAACGCCTTGGTCACGCGTCGCATTGAATCAGCTATAGGCGCTATGATACATTTTTGAAAAGAGAAGTATCCTACCCCATCAGCTCAAATATGTAACCACTGTCGAAGTTACCATATTTGCGGCGTCCGCCCCGCCAGCTCCACTCTACGTATCAGAAGAAGTGACGGCATCAAAGTATCGCCGCAAATTGCGTGCTAAATTAACTTACACGGCATTAGTAAAGTGTTATACCTATGCTAATTCTCTGTGGCTAAGCAGTGACACAGCAACATCGCTAAGATTCCAAAGTATTGGTAGAGTGAGTGGAAGCACTACAAAATATAGTTCGTGATTTGAACTCTACGCAAACTATACTCGTAGACAAGTGTAGGTAACGTCTCTGAAGTATCGAATCAGCGTCGGTTGTCACACTCATATAGTTATGAATCAGCCGTGCCCTTTGTCCGCGATGCTCGGAGGAACTAGCCGAGTTCCCACGGAGCACGGCCGGCCCGGCCCGGGGCCGTGACGGGTCCGGGATCACGTATTGTGCTGGCTCGGGGAAGTGAAACTTGATTGTAGTATCACAAGTCAAGGTGGCGATTCAATCAACGACAGAACTTGTTTTTCCTCTGACATTTTAAAAGCGATGGGTAATTTTCCTTCTACGGTGAGTATGGAATTTGTGACACGAAATTTTTGAAATTAAGTGTCTTATTTGTGTTATAAATGTGTCTTGTTATATTTCGAGTTGACCTCGAGGACACCTAACGGCATACGCACATTAGTTATTAACGGCCTCTTATACCAAATTTGACGGTTTTAAATCAATTTTATTAAGTTAATTTATTTGAGCTGGAAAAAAATACATGTCACAGATACATCTGTGTTTGGGTTTATGATTTGGTTCAATACACGATAGAATAAACTTACCTCGATCAAAAAAAAAAACTGAAGTAAAGTCGATTTAGTTTATTTTTTTCGTTTTATGCTCTAATGAAAGCTCGTAACAACCTGGAAATTGCAAGTACTGAAAGGCAATCCTATTTAAAAAAAAATTAGATTTTATAGATTTTTGATAGTGAATAGTTTCGTTTTTTTGTGAAATTAAAAGCGTAAAAAGGTCGCAAGAATTTACGCGCGCCGCGCTCAGTACCGCGCCAGGCGTCATCGAAGTCGGATCTATGTTCGTTTTTGTCGTTGCACTCCCCCCGCGGGCCTCGTGACTCTTGCGCGGCAAAATACATCCTCGGTCTAACTTGGCGGGGGCTGAGGGAGCGTTTTGTTGCCTACGCGACTCGGATAACAGGCCGTTAAGTTATTAACCAAGAAGCTCTAATTAGGTACTACATATTATGGCATGGCAGTATCAGTTCTGCGATACGGCATTATTTTTTGTCAGTAGAGTTACTGACAAAAAAAATTGCTTTCAAAGCCCAAAAGAGGTGCGTCAGGGCAATGTTTCACCTTAACAAGACTGAGATAAGCCATACATTATAAATAGCTACTTTTGTAAAATCAAGTCAACATCTCTTTGGTAGCTGGACTGATGCTGGTATTCGAACTCTCACACATTACATATAGACTATACTAATTTTTATATACATTTGTGTTAACTGTAAACTCACCGGTTCGTCTGACAACCGGCGCTGATAGTCCTTGACTTTCAGCATTGATGCTGAGACGGACCCATTCCACACTGATTGTATCCTTTAGTTATTAGTTGGTTTTATGAAGCAATGTCGAACAAAATGATTTTTCTTTCTTTTTAAATGCTAAAGTGTGTTTTTCGGTTTGTATGTCGCTGTTTCACGCAGCAATATATGGTATAGAGCAACGGTCCGATGCAATGTCTTGTATAGAGATTGTTGAAGAGCCAGATAAACATAGTATACTTTGTAACCCGAAAAATCAGTTCCTGGGGAGCAGTCCACGTGGGAGAAACCGTGGGGCGCAGTTAGTTGGGACATAAACAGAGAAACACTCGTAAATACACTCTGTTTTAATAGTATTGCGATACAAATAGCATTAATTGTAACAAAGACGAAGTAACTGTAATTACTAATAATTTATTTACGATCTATTTAATCAATCTTAACTTTCTCACTAGAAGCAACATCGCGTAGTCTACATAATTGGCTATTCCAGGAGCGAGCCCAGGGGAAGCTGGGGCTCTCCCCTCACGCACTAGCCCCTCTCCGACTTGTACCCGATATAATTAATAATGTAAGGGTCGCCGCACACGACGCTCATCATGCTCGTTTCGCACACTTCATAAACATAGTGTAATAATTTTAAATCTGCCGGCAGCGGGGGATGTCGCGGTGGGGGACGTCGCGTCAACCCGAGAGGGGACGCGCCCGTATCATAGAAACCTAATTTATATGCAGATGTTGCTGCCATAGTTCTTGGGATCAACGACCTTTTAACGGCCGTGTACTTCACAAGACTATCGGATATTACTCTGGAGACCATTTCCCATTCATCCCTTTCATACTTTCTGTATATATTTAATTTTGACAGTCTAAAAACCTTTCGAAGAATATAAAGTTTAGTATAAATGATGTGCTGAACTCATTGCAATAAAAGCCCGTAATCCAAAAACAAAAATTTATTACTTGATTACTTGATAGATCAATCTAAGTATGTACCTAATTTTAACTAAGCAAAATACAAGCTAACACTATAAAAACATGCCACACTGCCCATAGACCGTTGAAGGTCTAAGGACAATCCAAATGCTCAAGCCCACTATCAGTTGGCAGCGTACCCAGCATGCTGGCATCATTACCATCCTGAATGGCAATGCTTATGCATTGAGCGAGAAACAAGCAAGCATTAACCAGGCGCTATAAAAGATTTTTGAAAATGAGGTGAATTCGCGGTCCCCAAGGGCCCAATGTCTCGAACCCAAACGGCTCAAATATGTAACCACTATCAAAATTACATCAACGTTAGCATATTTGCGTCGCTTGTGCTGCTCTGCGAATTAGCAGCCACACCAGCCCTACTTTGTGTCTCAGAAAGATGTGACGGCGCCAAAGTATCGACACAAGTTGCGTCCCATACAAGGGACACGTCCATCGTCACGCGCAAGATCTCTCGGTTCAAGCGGTCCGCACAGCTGTGACATGGGCGGTGGAAAAAACCCTGCGTATGATGTCGTTCCGGTGGTGACCGAGCTGGCCAACTGCAGCACCACACTGACAACGATGGGGCTCACAGCACCTTGCACCTTTATTTTTTATATTTTTTTATTTTAAACCTGAGCTTTAAAGTCACTATTGCATTTTCCCTCTTCAAAAAGGACAATCCTTTCGATGGCGAGCCGGGGCGTCCGAGATTAGCCCAATCTCCCCGCGACACGTGCGCATGCATTTCATTTCAGCTGACGCACGCGCGACTGAGTGGTCATAGTATGTGACCTTACCGAGGGTGTACGTGTATACCTAAGTACTGGTACTGGTAAGGAGTGCTGGTACCGCACAGAATATTTAATTTTTTAGTAATGTATTTTATTAACCTTTTTAATTTATCTTTATAATATTGTATGTAAAACTTTCTACTTCTGTTTGTATTCTGTATTAGTCCATGTAATTTATGTTTAGAAAAGAAACATTACCATCATCATCAAGTAAACCGAGAAGGGTAAACTTACTAGGTATTATCTGATAGAACGTTGGCGTGGAGGTACATTTTACGAGGTCGCTCGCACATATCCGTGATAAAAATGGCATTACTTACGTGTTAGGAAGGACCTATCTACACATCAAAACTCATCCAAGTCCGTTCAGTTGTTCGTGTTCATCATCATCAGCCAGAAGACGTCCACTGCTGAGCATAGGCCTCCCCCTTTAACCTCCACACTGAACGACAGCCTGCCTTTTGCATCCACTGGATGCCAGCGACTCTTACTATGTCGTCGGTCCATATAGTGGGAGGCCTACCTACGCTGCGTCTTCCGGTTCGTGGTCTCCACTCAAGAACATTTCTTCCCCATCGGTTATCGGTTCTCCGAGCGATGTAGCCTGCCCATTGCCACTTCAACTTGCAAATTTTAACAGCTATGTCGGTGACTTTGGTTCTTTTGCGAATATCCACGTTTCGGATTCTATCGCGCAAAGAAACTCCGAGCATAGCTCTCTCCATTGCCCGCTGTGTGACTCTGAGTTTTTCCAAAAGGCCAACAGTTAAGGACCACGTCTCAGTACCATATGTCATCACTGGCAACACACACTGGTCAAAGACCCTTGTCTTAAGGCACTGTGGTATCTTGGTCAGTTGTTCGTGTTACGTGATCGTAAATCATAATCGAGTCGATTGGCAGTAGTTGTGCGTAAAACAAACATCTGTATGCCGATCCTGATTAACGTTATAATTTACGATAATGATGTTTTTACCGATCGGGAGCTAAAGCTCATTATAAATCAAGCTTAATTGACAGCTTATGTTCGAGTGTCAGTGTTTATGCGCTGACGTGGGCCGGGTGCCGCCGGGCTGAGGCCGGGGGGCGGGCCGGTAGCCGGGCAGCTCTCGCGCCGGCGCCGGCGCCGCTCGCCGGATACTGATAATGCCACTACTAACTACCCCACACACCGTTGCGACTGCATATTGTCAACAAATAGAGCGGACATTTTCCGACACTAGATCGCGTTGTCCCGTTTTCTGCGAACTTATCATCATCATTTCAGCCTATCATACTGCTGGGACTCAGGCCTTCTCTCAGAGAGAGAGGATCTGTGAACTAGTTGCAACTAATTCTGCTACCGGGTGTCTCCGAGAAAGGCTAACAGCTCGCAGGCGCAAGCGCAGGCCTCGCTCGCAGGTTTGAAAGAATGTGTGAAGGAACCGGTGAAGGAACGAAGGAGCGGAATAACTGAAAAATTTGTGTCGCTGACTACACCTGGTGGACAGTAACACAGTTTTTTCAAAAATGTGTCCACTGATCACCAGTTGTGGCAAACGAGTGGGGGACAACGGGAGTGATCGGTTCCCAGCGACCTCAGGATGATATTTTGCTGTTTCGCTTCGCTGCTACACTACAGTATCATGCGCAACTGTTTCTTCGGCCTCCGTGCACTCTCTACAGAGGACTGTCTGTAACCACAATTTTAAAAAAGGTGTTAGCTTACAGAGCAGTGTCCGGTGACGACTTCGACTTTTTGCCGGAGTTTGTCACAATTGGTGTTCAAGAGGTTTCGGGAGTAGGTACCTCGGGTACAACTCCGGGAAGGCCTCCTTGACTGCAGTTATAAGTATCTGATCTACCCAGAATTTATTATGTAGAGTTATGGCTCGTTGACGAATCCAGGATCGAATTCAAAGACAGAGGTATAATCGGCTTGGGTCCTATCTACGGGGCGCTTGCCGAGCCGGGAGCACAACCTACGGGCGCTTGCCGAGCCGGGAGCACAACTAAAGGAACTGTTCAGACTGAATATTACAATCTAAAAATATTGATTTTACACTCTGAAATAGTTTCTAACTACATGTATGTAAGTTGTATTGTATTGTATCCATATCTAATTTTCAATAGAAAATTCCAAACTAAGTGTAAGCCGTTTCCAGTTATAAGTTTACATTGTTTACTGCGTTTTTTTGGAACATTTTAGTAATGTTTCGTCCAACTGAAGGCCACCTATTCATTGTTGACACAAATGCCGTTGTTCCCGTGACAATAGACCGTGCCGGCTACAGACAGACGTGTCATGTCTGTGGATTAGGTAAGTATCCATTATGCTAATAGGCATTGCATCATGCTGAGGAGTTCGCAAGTCTGTGGAATGCACTCAGACTGGTGCCAAGTGCTTGTCGGTTATCTTGCGATATCGGATTCCAGCGCTGGAGTCCAGCTTCTCACCATAAAACCATTTCGAGTTTATTGTATTTTAGCTGCAAGATCATGGTGATAATGAATGAGGACTATGAAATAACGATTTCTGAATTAGTATTGTGAATATTTTAGGCGTTTCGCACATAAGTAAATATTTTTGCGTCGGAGTTAGCGACCAAAATATAATGAGTGTTAGACACGAAGCCCCAAATGTTTGCTCTTCGGTTCATGTTGTTGTTTCTCTGTGTGCGTACTGTCCGTCTCTACTTCACGTCCTTTAGTCATAGCGCCAACATATTTGTACACGTATATCTTGTACACGATAACTAGCTGTTGCCCGCGACTTCCTACGCGTAGACTTTCATATAAACTTTCAACCCCTTTTGTCATCCTTTATTCGGCCTTTTCGTAAAATCCTTTCTTGGCGGACCTCTACACCCCACCTGCCAAATTTCAGCTTTGTAGGTCAAGTAGTTTTCGAGATTTCGTGTTTAATGAGTGAATAGATATATATATATATATATTATTAGTAGTATAGATTAAACCTACCGACAACCAGAGACAAAGAAAATTTATGAAAAAAACGTTACGAAATACCTTCTATACGTGGGGAAGAAAACCAAATTACTGTTACGTACTGTAGAAAATCCAAACCTGTATAGAATTTATTTATATCAAAGTGACGTATTGTTAAACCCTGTTGATAAATGTAGTCATCAAAAAACATTTCTCACATGTACTCCACCGAGAGAGGAGGCGTTGAAAAAAAAACTAAATCATCATGAGGTATCCGAGTCCAATTAACATCCATGTTATTTTGTGTCGGCCACGATCAGGTGCATCCGAAATGTTTATTTGGAAAATTCTTTGCTAAACTCTAGATTATGTTTTTTAGAAAGTCTAGTGTTTAACATAGACATTTTTATTACAGAAACCGATGTGGTTTTCACACATTTTATTTATATTAAAACAGACTTTGTATTTTTAGACATTATTGTTCCCTTAAAAAATAACAGGACTTACTTGAATCAAATAGCTTACATCGCGAGCATCGATTTCTCAAGTTCGCACTTCAAACAAAAGATCCAGTTTATATTGTTTGAAAATCAGTCAAAGTATTCAGTTTATATAAAGTGTTTACAGGTTCTTGAGTGGAGACCACGAACCGGAAGACGCAGCGTAGGCAGGCCTCCCACTAGATGGACCGACGACATAGTAAGAGTCGCTGGCATCCAGTAGATGCAAAAGGCAGGCTGTCGTTCGTTGTTGGTTAAAGGGGGAGGCCTATGTTCAGCAGTGGACGTCTTCTGGCTGATGATGATGATGATGAAAGTGTTTACTCGTCCAAACTTACATCAGGGAAAGTTGCGCCAGTTTCCATCGAAGATCCGGTATCACCCCGTGCAGTGAGTGACTAGGTACCTGCTCTATACTCTCAAACTTACAACAGGGAAAGTTGCGCAAGTTTCCATCGAAGATCCGGTATCACCCCGTGCAGTGAGTGACTAGGTACCTGCTCTATACTCTCAAACTTACAACAGGGAAAGTTGCGCAAGTTTCCATCGAAGATCCGGTATCACCCCGTGCAATGAGTGACTAGGTACCTGCTCTATACTCTCAAACTTACAACAGGGAAAGTTGCGCCAGTTTCCATCGAAGATCCGGTATCACCCCGTGCAGTGAGTGACTAGGTACCTGCTCTATACTCTCAAACTTACAACAGGGAAAGTTGCGCAAGTTTCCATCGAAGATCCGGTATCACCCCGTGCAGTGAGTGACTAGGTACCTGCTCTATACTCTCAAACTTACAACAGGGAAAGTTGCGCAAGTTTCCATCGAAGATCCGGTATCACCCCGTGCAATGAGTGACTAGGTACCTGCTCTATACTCTCAAACTTACAACAGGGAAAGTTGCGCCAGTTTCCATCGAAGATCCGGTATCACCCCGTGCAGTGAGTGACTAGGTACCTGCTCTATACTCTCAAACTTACAACAGGGAAAGTTGCGCCAGTTTCCATCGAAGATCCGGTATCACCCCGTGCAGTGAGTGACTAGGTACCTGCTCTATACTCTCAAACTTACAACAGGGAAAGTAGCGCCAGTTTCCATCGAAGATCCGGTATCACCCCGTGCAGTGAGTGACTAGGTACCTGCTCTATACTCTGAAATAGCTTCACCTCTTTGAATCTGTTTTACTTCACGGCTAATCTAAATAAAACATTTACAGAGTGTGTTAATTTCTCGTAAACAAACAATTAATAATGCAGTGAAATTGAGTAACGCTCTTCACGAAAGAAACTACGCGGCTATATTTTCCCCTCACAGACAGTGGCAGGGCAGTACACAGCGCACTACTTCGAACCTGGCTGTGACACGCGCGCCCGCGCCGGGCGGATCGAGCCAATACTCAATAACTGTAGCCCCAAGAACTATACTAAACTAGCATTCTCAACAATTACAAATGAACAGCTCTGATCATTGGGAGACCAGAAAAAGCAGTATGACCAGTAGTAATTCTAAGGTAGAGGAGGTTGTCAATTCAACTGTATGTTTATTTTTGTATGTTTGTTACGCGATTACTCCGCCAATGAGTTGATTTTGATGTTTTTTTTTGTTTGGTTGTCTTACTTCAGAGGTAGTCCCAAATTTTATCGAAATTTATTCAGCGCTTATAGGTATATATGTTACAATAGATAACTAGCGAGCCGCCCGCCCGGCTTCGCACGGGTTTAACTTACGTGCGAAACCAGGGCGGGGCGCTTGTCTCATATAAATAAACCTTCCGTAAAAAATTGTCTAACTGATGGTGAAAACCGCATAAAAATCCGTTGCGTAGTTTTACAGATCTAAGCATACATAGGGACGGACAGACAGCGGGAAGCGACTTTGTTTTATATGTACTACTATACTATATACTACTACTACTACTACTATATACTATACTACTATGTAGTGATTGCAGTATAATGGTATACTGTGATAAATTATTTACTTTGTCTAGATATTATTCATAATAGCTAGTATATATTTTATTTATATTACACGGGAATTACTCACGTAAGATTAAGCCGGTCACTCCGACTATAGTTTCAACCGAATTAGGCAGTAAAAAAAAAAAAAGCTAGTATATATTTATCTATGATAATAGCTAGTGAGAGTTGGTTCAAGTAATGAAAAGGTATCCAACAAGTACCATAATAATGTCCCCTTCACTTCCCCTCCTCCACATTTCACCGCTGGCGTGTCCGTTTTTAAAGGAGAGCCAAACACTAATGTCATTATTATAAAATAATGACATTAGTGTTTGGTAAGGTCACAAGAGAAAACTATAATATCAATTCCTGCAATAATAATAATAATAAGCATTGCTTATAGTGATTCCTTTTTCGTTTAAAGTTATTTCATTTGTAGTTAGGTATTTGATGTACACTTAGTGCAGAATTCATTGCGAAAACATTTCCTGAGATAACTATTGATGATGTACCAATCAATGGCACTCATATTAGAAGCATCATGACTCAAAACTCGAGAGTTAGATAACTGTGCAATATTTAAAAATATAACTAAAGTAGTGGAACTGGGCCCTGAGTGAGTAACCGTTCGAGTGGTGTTGCAACATGTGGGAATCAAATGATTCAGGACGGGCACTAATCATCGGCAGCCTATTTGGTGCTCCTCCATTGCTGGACGCAGGCTTCTCCTAAAGACCGCCACATCATGCGATCTTCTACGTTACGTTCTCAGATCAGATAAACATGGGAGATATGGTAAGGTGGCATGGTCGGTGCGATCGCATCTGACCTAAATCAGGCTTGATGCCTTTTGTCGAACTCACCCAGCCGACGAACTTGCCGCCCTTTTTCATGTGGACTATTAGTTAATTCATTGGTGTAGCTACAAGTTTGTTAGTGTGCGTAAAAGATGAGTAAGTGAGCCGTACTTACAGTTTGAGCAGTATAGTGAACAGAATGTAGAAAAAATAGAGTCAAACACGAACGATAACTGTATTAAGGCATATCTCGTTGTCTGGTCTGCGTTACCTACGTGTCCACTTGCCACCAGCCGCCTGCAGCAGATAGGCTGCAGGGTACTCTATGTCTGCCGATACGTGGTCTCCACATGTGATCCCGTCTACTACATCGGCAGTCGGGTGTTCTACAAATGGTCCTCGGTTTATGGCCAGCATTGCTACTTCAGCTTACTAATCTTTTGAGCTATGGGTTACTTAAGGTTACCTTTCGGTTATTATCTTCCTTCCTTAAGTTGACGATATGATAAATATTGAAATAATAAAATAGAGTAAAAAGAAGTAGAAACCATTATACAGAGTAAAAAAAGTTAATTTAGCTTATCTGACGAGACAGTAAATCCTACAACGTTTGTAGATAAGTACACAGTATTCATATTAAAGTCACGTAGTTTTAAGCTTTTAGAAAGTTCAGTCCGCGTTATACTGTGAGTAGTTGAGCGCGCCTGCGCACTGACTACCTACTTATACACCTAGTTAATTATTTATTAGGTTTTCAAAATACATTAAAAATTTATAATAATAAAAAAAAAAACTTTTTAGTAACAAGCTTTTTTTTAAATAATAATGCGTAGATTTTTTATTTTATTATTATTAATTTTAATGATAAAAGAACACAACTTATAAAAATAAAACAACAAATATGTGCATGTAATCGCTGTTCTAAACTATCACGGTTGTTCACTAAAATTATCTGATTAATTACGGGATATTCACCGTGATAAGGTTGTGGTATGAGCTCCCGATATTTCGGCGCAGTTACATCTACCATGTTCACGGGAAGACTGAAGACCGCGGGTGGTTGGTCGAACAGTTAAAAAGTTAGGTGCAGACATAACGATCTACCCTCTTTCTCAGTCTTTTGCTACGGTTATCACTGGAACTCTAACTCGAACCTAAGTCCCGACAAAACTAACTCACTGTGTCACTGCGTATAGTATTTTGAACTCATTTTGAACGCGAATTTTTATCAACCTGACCACGGTAAATATCCCGTAAATAATCATATAACTTTAGTGAACAACCGTGATAGTTTAAAACAGTGTTTTTTTTCCGTATTCTTTTGGAAAACCTTATCATTTGATATTTCATTTGATATACTCCCATATCATGGAGGTGCATAAAAAATTACTTTGCCGTCTTTGGGAGTCCGCAATTTAATTTATAAATTTGTTTTCGTATATTTTAACTGAGGCATATTGATTGATTTTAATGTATAATTATTCAGTCACCATAGTACGTATGTGTGTGCCAGATCTGCGCCGAAAGGCAGAATAATGGCGAACCATTGTGTTCTACATTCCACCTGTAATTATGTTGTAAACCCATTATACGCAAATAAATAATACCATACAAATAATTTCATAACATTTCTATAGACATTCGTCATCTAGTCTACCTGTGACTGTTCGACTGTACGACACTGCACAATTCAACCTGTGACTGTTCGACTGTACGACACTGCACAATTCAACGAGGCAAAGTGTTCCAAATGTCATGAATTCAAATATTTTTAACCAACTTCAAAAAATTTGGAGCTCCGTCCACAACCTTACCACGGTAAGTATCCCGTTAATAATCATATAACTGTATACATACATACAGCCGAAAAACATTACCCTCCTTTTGGGCAGTCGGGTAAAAAGAAGTTTCACTACACTAAGTGCCCACACTATACTCAGATTGACTAATAAATGTGTCTAGCATTCTGAATGGAGTCTGGTGTTTAATCGAGCGAGTTGATTAATTCGATTCAGACGCTAAAAGCCTTTCTGTGTATCGGCCCTCAGTGATCAGATCAGCCTGCTCCCAGAATATACGAGAGCTTCTCAACTGGTCAAAGCTTTCGTTCTGCCAAATTTTTAGGCGGAGTGCATTTACATTTATTATTTGGAGATATCATTTGATAAATATAGCTTCTTGTTGAGAGACGCAATAATACTATTGGAGATAATAAAAAATGTTCCCAATTTATTAACAACTTTAGAAAAGCAATTTTGATGCTGAGGAAAGAATAATCAAAAAGATGAGCCATTAATTCCTGTCAACAGAACATTAATGGCGACCTTCGCACGGTATCTGGACAGGCGCCTACCTGGTGAGAGTTTTTTATTAAATTGAGGTAAGTACGTAAGGAATACCCTATGTATGTATATCCAATATAAAAGTCGTATATGTATAACGCAGGTCTAAACAAATCTCTTTCTTATCCATCATGACAATTACTCGTACTATTTCAATTTGACCACAACTTGCGCCGTAATAAAATAAACAAAGTAGAAGTGGTTCCGTGAGAAGGTAGTGTTTTTAGAGCGTGTCAAGTCATTCCTACGTGGGGTTATGTTCTGTGTGACGTCACGATACAAGACAAAGTAACTATTGCTTGGTCTGTGGCGCGAGGTAGTGGCGGAGGTCGCGCGGAGTCGGGGGAGGTGTCCTTGAACTGTGACGTCACGCTGCAAGGTCGTCGGCCGAAAGTTTCGTTTATTTGCATCGTAAGTGCGTCTTTGGACGCTACGTGGTCACGGCGCCACTTTAGACGGCGGGAGCGGGGCGCGGGGGCGCGGGGCGCTGGATAGAGGAGATTCTTTTTAACCTCCGATGTAAACAGAGGGGTGTTATAAGTTTAACGAGTATATGTGTGTCTGTCTGTGTTTCATCATTCGTAGCCCAAACGGGTGACCGATTTTGATTTAGTATTTTTTTTTGTTAGAAATGTGACCTATTAGGTAGTGTTCTTAGACTTCTTAGCTAGGATTCAAGACAATACTGTTCAGCACGTTGCAGTTTGAAAATAATCAGCTCTTATACAGGGGGTTTTAAAAAACAATTTATACTTGTATATTGATCATTCCGTTTACGTAGATCTTAGAACAAATATTTTGTAAATATAGCTACAGTGAACTATGCATTAACTATGGTTCGCTGCATATACCTACCTACTGCTGGTAGAAACTATTGGTTCCTACTACACTAATAATTTACTTCATTGCTGGAGAGGCTAAACTTTTCTTTAGGGAATGGTAGGTACCTATGTAATTGTATTATTGAAAACCCCTTGACCCCTGACCCACTCGCAGTAGGTAAACATCCGAGATTGCACCACTGCACTAGATTATGTAATAGTTCTCAGGTATACATTACAGAATAGATAACAGTTTGTACCACTACACTACAACAATGGCTCACAATTAGAGCCCGTTAATTGATATTGAATACGGGGTCCGTGGGTTACTATTTTTTATATACCTATATTTAATAATAGGCTTGCGCTTGACCGCCAATTCGCCTGCTGTTAAGCGATGGTGCGGTCTACGATGGAGCACGCCTGCTTAGAAGAAACCGATTCACTCGTGATTTGAAGTCACCCAGATTGTGTAACTATTGGGGAACACCAACTCAGGCAGCGCATTCCACAGACTAACATAATAAACACAATAAAAGTGGAATCAAAGCGTTTCGTAAGGGTTTTCGGAATATCAACCATCATAAAGAGGTGTCGAGGTACTACTGTACCGTGGGTTACTGAGAATTGTAGCTTGGGTTTAACCCAACCATGCCGATATCAGTGAGTTAAATACTTACTGATATCGGCGTAGACGCAAAGCATTTTTGGAATATTCACAATAGTTGAGTTGGAATTGCTAACTAAATAAATAAATATAAAAATAAATATTCGGGACATTTTTGCACACACGGTCATCTGACCCCAAACTAAGCAAAGCTTGTGATATGGCTGCCAGAGACTGATATACATACATATATAGTTTTAAATACATACTTAAATAGATATTAACACCCAGATATAGAACAAACACAAATGTTCATCGCATAAATGTTTGTCCTAGATGGGAATCGAACCCACGCCCCCAAGCTCAGAAGGTAGGTTCACTACCAACTGGACCAAAGGGCTATCTACTAACTACTGACTAACAGAGAGCTTTTACAGAACCAATGATAAAACACAAACAAACAGCCAATTGTTACATTGAAACATTCCAATGTGCTGAGACAAGTACATAAAGTAACGCGGCCCGGTTCACCGGTCCAACTTACAATACTGTTCAGTGTTCGAGTCGATCTGGGGTTTCAGATCAGCCACGTGCGACAACTTTCATTATTATAAGCTTTTACCATGTTTCCGCGAAAGAAAAAGTACCTACGTACACTGCCGTTCGAGAGTAAATAGGTATGTAATACACTATAAAACTTCACGTACAATTAACTAAAGCTAGGTACAAGTTTAGAATTGTATTCTAATGGTACAAGTCATAATTATTTACTTTCTAAGTACTCCATAATGCAATGGTTGTATTTTTAACATTTATTAGGAACTTCACTTTTAATTGAGTTCAGCAATCGTATGACTCAATTATGTAGCTAGTAACTATTGTGACATTTAGACAAATTTTTATTTGTGTTTAACTTAAAAAAACTGATGTCTATAAAGCTTAGGTGACTTATTTGCGATTTTCAAAAAGTCGTAGAAAAAGTTGTTAATTTTGATGCACTGAACCCTGTGTTAGCGGCCTTGCACCTTGTGAGTGAGGATGCTAACTGATTACCTCAGTAACCGTGTGCGTACTACCGCAGTGTACGGTCGGCAGCGCAGGAGCCGGGCCCCCGACACGAGCTACATTGCACTGTTCGGTAACATTGCGTGTCCGTCGGACATTCCCTACAATGTTCAATTGACCGTTGGACGCGTTCTCGATGGAAACGAGCCGAACTTGACCTCCTTCCACATCCACAGTGCACTTCCGCATGGACATGAATCTGTAGTTTCACAATACAAGCTTGTGCTCACTGGGTGTCGTGTCCTACGTGCTATAGGAGGTACCATAAACCGGCTGTAATACACATAGCGTTGAATGACTACCCCACTTAACCTATCTTTGATGTACTGATGTGTCTACGTCAAGGATACCCTAAAGGGATAGGTAAATTATTAATCATTTATTTCAGACCAGGTCCATATACATTTTGACACAAATTACATAAAAAAAAAAATAATAAAGTAAAACAAAATTAGAAATAGGTACATGTCAATAGTAACAATAATTAAAAATGAATAAAATAAAATACAACGAATAAAAATAGCAATGGAAATTATAATGTCAAAAAAATTAATAAAATAGAATCAAATGTGAGTGGCTTACTTATTATTAGTATTAACATGTAGCCGCACTGCATGCTTAATGACCGGACAGTCAAACCGACCTGCCACAACACGTAGGATGCTATTGGCGCTGCCCCGGACACGTCTGAGCATCGAGGCGGCTCGTTTGCGCATTATGGCATGAAAGCCGTCTACCCGAGCGTCAGCAAACATTCCCGATGCACTACAGCGCCAGGGCAGCCCCAGCAGCATCCTAAACGCGTTATTGTATTGCACACGCAGGGCGCTGATTGTCTTCTGCGTATAGTTGACCCACAGACTGCACGTATAGAAAGACTGGCAGTATGCCTTAAAAAACGTCCTTGGTCTACGTAGACACGACAGCGTGGTTTCATAGAGAAACGTTACGATCGCCCGTCCGCCAAGTGGTAACACCGGCACCGTTAGGAACCTCAAAAAAAAATCCTAGAATCTATGGTCAGGAAACAATTTTTTATTTTTTGTTATATGTTCACTGAACTAGAAATACACATACAGAACTTAATTAAACAATACACAATATGAGCGTTAGTGTATTGTATTTTTAAGAACGATTTATTACTGACAGGCATCGACTTAAAAGCCTTGTTCGTTTGTTTTGTAAGCTGGTGGTCTAAACCTAACATTAAATGAGAAAGCTCTCAAACGAAAAATAGATCCAAGTGATTTAATATTTTTTAAATTGCTTTTTAGATTTACTGGTAACTGACTAACTACCGTTTTTAAACTCGTACTTATAACTGTTCTATCAATTAGAAACTTATATTAAAATCCGGATGACAAAACAATAATTTAGTAGATACCACGGACCTAATCTGTGAAGCCAGGAGAAGAATAGTGGAATGGTTATTAGTTAAACCCTCGAGTTTAGAACATTTTTTACAATAATAATTTATATTAGTGTCTATCTCTAGGCAAAGTTTTTTCATTATATTGTTTCATTTTATCTTATCGTTATCGTTGGCAGTTCATTCATCAGTTGTCAGTTCGTAGTCAGTCATCTGTCAATAATGTACCGACTGGAGTTATGGCGCCACGTGGCGCCACCATAAAAACATCATGTCGTACCTATTATTTTTTGTATTATTTTCCTAAATTTGTGTATTTTCGAGTGTTAATGCGTAATAATGGTGGATTATTATTTATCAAGTGTTCGTGGACGTGCTCGCGTGTGGGAAAGTGAAATGACGCGGTGAAACATTACATTATGATGTTACATGTAACATACCTATAAGATCATTGGAACATGTACTTTCGCGTTGTTTTCAAAGCTCTATAGAAGCCTCTTGTAAAGTCTCCACCACTTTACTAGGGCATGAGTTTGACTTATTTTGCTTGACTCTGACTGTGACTGACTTGTTTGACTACATTTGATACAAACTTGATAGTAATTTGATACTCGACACTGGCCAATGCACAAGAGTGCGACGCCAAACTCCTCACAGAGGTAAGAATACCGTATCGCGTGTGAAGATGACCACTATATACCTAAGTCATTACAATGAATGCGGGCCCAGTAAAGCGAGTTTTTGCGTGTCGGGTGTCATACAGCCGGCTGAGCCCCCCGAGGTCCCGAGTGAGGAAATTAAGCTAAATGCCCGGAATGCGAGTGAAAGTTACACTTTTGACACCGATGTATTAATTCCCCTGCCCCGCGCCCGCGGCGCCACTTACTTGGATTGCGCTGTAATGGGTAATAACCTACTGTGTTTACTTTCACTACAGAAATTATTCAGTTTTTGGGAAAGAAAATATTATGTATCTGGAATAAAGTCATCACTTCCTTAGCTTATTCCTCACTAGATAAAAGGTACATAATACAGAACATAATTGAGCAGTTATTAGACGAGAATAGAACCACGACGTGATCAAAATCATGTTCATGTTGAAAAGTGTACTTACCAACATCGTGAAGAAAACAGTATAGTCAGCAATTGACTCAGCATTGTGAATGATAAGCACCACGCGCAAACCACATACATTCCGCGGTAATCTAGCCGACGTAAAAATCTCCAGAGTTTAATACCAAGATAAGTGTAAATCTTATAAAGCCTTATTTACGAGTCACGCCGAGGAATGTCGCTGGCACGCGCCGGGTGTCACTCCGCCGTAAACTGTCACGCTGGGAACCAACACACGCTAATGGTGCCCCACGGTTTTACTCATCATTTTATATACCTACCGTGTCATTATTATATATTTATTCCTTATTTTATATCCTATAAAGTAAGTATACTCATTGGCATCCTTTAGTCTATGGTATAATAATGTGCACCTAACTATGTATTTATATTGCATATAGATAACGTTTACATATATTTCTTGTTTCTTCTGTTGGTTGCTTTGCTACCTAACTATAACTATACCGAAATGTTAGCCTCAAAACCAGCGCTGATAGTCTTTGTCTATCATCATTCAGCAGTAATGCCGAGACGGACAGACCTATTCGACTGATTATTAACTTGTTTCCTTTAGCAATCAATATTTGTAGTGGAAAGTAAAAGAAAGAAAAAAAAACTTGTCTTTCTTTACTACAGGAATCTACATCAGGCGACGTAGCGATCAAAAAACGGAAGGAAGGAACAGGATTCTTATTAATTAACACATTTATAATAATATACGAGAATATAAAAGGCGATGTTTGTATGTATGGATATCTCAATGGACTCCAACGGTTGGACCGATTTTGACGGGACTTTCACTGGCTAGATAGCTGATGTTGTAAGAAGTAATTCCCACGGATGAAACCGAGGGGCGCTGCTAGTTTATAATAATTTTAAAGCATAGATGAATCTATGTTTTAAAGTAACGTTTATAAGTCAAGTCTGTACTAATAATGAAACAAAACACGGCGTAGGTAGGTATGTAACCTTCACATGAACATGACGCATGCTGGTGTCGTGCCAGGTGGAGATGTATAAGGGATAGTGGCGATGGCGGAATATTACCCAAATCCCTCACAGATTGGGTGGATAAACTTTCTTACACTGTTACTGGTAACAGTGGTGGATAAACTTTCTTACACTGTTACCAGTAACAGTGTAAGAAAGTTTATCCACCCTCACCTTCTCTATGATATAATCAGTGTAGCAGATGAGTTCCTTGTGAATGGAAGCAGCTTTTACCCGGCCGGGACGGGCTTTGCCGGGCCGGGCCGGACCGTGGCGGGGCGGCGGCGAGGCGCTCCCTAATCTGGCATTCCTGTGTAAGAATGCGGTAATGGGCCGGATGCCGGCAACGTAATAACTCGCCCTTTCTCATAGTTGCGGCCACTGATTGGATCCCAACATTGGGATATTGTGTTTGTCGAGTAAACATGTATGTTGGAACTTGGAAGAAAGCTGAGTCCTCGTTACTGTCGGCAACACGACCAGCAACGTCTGTGACACATTTATTCACTAAAACTCGGCCGCACTTTGGAAGAAACATGACAAGTGACAAGCTCTGCCCCAATTATCGTCGGTCAAACTGCGACGACGTTGCTCTCCTTTTTCAAAGAGACAGGTTACATTACGTTTGTAAAAAATCGATGTTATGTAGTTTGTAGCCAGGGATTAGTTTGGCGAAATGGTTTTGGACGCAGACAACAACGGTCATTAGATGGATTCAACAAAAAGAAACATCAATAAAAGAAAGTAACATGGTAGGCTTCAGTAAATAAAATACACCGACTAACTGTGAGGCCCTTTTATAGAAACACAAAGTAGGCAGCAGTGAGTGGAGGTGATGTAGGCAGTGATGCATGACCCCGGGCAGCAGCCAGTGTGCCAGTGCAGCGCCAGCGCGGCCCGGGCCGTGGGAGCGCCACTCCGCGACCATTGTGCCGCCCGTAGTAGAGCACGCGGTAAACTATGTGGTTACGTACGTTAGCTTATAGCTTTATTTGTGAAATTCTTCAAAATTCGTTAAATAGGTAGGTTTTGAATGGTTGACAGGCTTTTCACCACATCTCACCTTATGTTAGGCGATGTTATGGTAAACAAGTACAAGTTCAGTCGTGCATGGATGGAGTACTGCTCTCACCTTTGCGATGGATCAGCTAAGTACCAGCTAGGGGCGTTGGAGTCTATAGAGAAACGTGCCAAGAAACTCATCAGCAATGAATCCTTAATTCGGACTAAGCTTGAGCATCGACGTAAAGTTGCTAGTCTATCGGTTTTTATCGGATAAATTTCGGTGAGTGTGCATCGAATCTGCATGATCTAATTCCCTCGTGCCCATTTTTCTATCGGACTGCCAGAGTGGGCACGAAATATTGTCACGGCTTTATGGTTGATATTCCGAAAAGCCGTACGAAGGGCTTTGATTCCACATTTATTGCGCGAACTGTTAGTCTGTGGAATGCGCTGCCTGAACCCATTCAGGCAGCTCTCGCATTCAGATTGTCCGATAATTATAATCTGGGTGACTTCCAGTTGCGAGTGAATCGGTTTTTTCTAAGCAAGCGTGCTCCATCGTAGACCGCATCTTCGTTTAACATTAGGTGAGGTGGCGGTCAAATGGAAACCTATTGTTTTTTTCAAAAATAAATACCTATTTAATGAGAAAAAATTCAATTTGATTTTTTATATCTATACTAATATTATAAAGAGGACTGATTTGATTGTTTGTTTGTTTGCATTGAATAGGGTCCGAAACTACTGAACCGATTTGAAAAATTCTTTCACTGTTGGGAAGCTACACTATCCCCGGTGACATAGGCTATAATATATACCCGTGCGAAGCTGGGGCGGACCGCTAGTTGTTTAATAAAGAAGAAAAAAACATCTGGAATATAAGAAAGTGACTGTGAAAATAGTACTTATACGAAAGAGCGGCCCTTCATAATACAGGTTGCCAAAACTTATCATGAGAGGCCAAACACAAGCAAATTGAAACATAAACAGACAACAAAGAAATATATCTATGAGCTCGTTAAAATGATTCGTACAATATGTCAAGTATACAACCGCGTAGCTATAGATATAGATACCTACAGTTTAGCTTTCTAGCAAAAAGGCTGATTGTCTAAATGTCGGGTCTTTGTAGCCTCGTTAGCCATCATTAAAGGACACTTCGAGAGGATGCCAGGAACAGAAAAGTCGTGGAGTTCATAACCGCCTTATTAAATTGTTGCTGCGTTAGTTCGGCGGTGGTAATTACAACCTTTGAAGTCGCGCGCTTCAATGGCCGTTTGATTGCTTTGTTTTTAATTATTAAACAACTCATCGAATATGAAAAGTTTTGAGGTTTATAAATTTATAACTTTGATTATTTTAAAATACATTATATTTAAGAACTTGAAATGACAGAACGTACAACTCTTATCAAATGAATAGCCGCTGTTAGACGCCATGACAGTAATCAATGATGTAGATTTAACATTTCTATGTACGTGTTCTTTACTTTCAATATTGTGGGGAAAAAAATTTAATGTAATGTAATGTGTGTTCAAAATGTAATATAATATTTGTATATAAGTAGTGCTAGAAATATCCCCTGCGTCACCTGCGTGCTATGAAGCGCAAACAGGAGATATCTGGCGACTCCACTGCTTTCACACTCTATTCAAATTGTGCGCTCCTCGGGTTTCCTGGAGACGCTCCACTTTGATAATACACTGAGATTTATTTCAACTTGTGTTGTTTTGAGAAAAAGAAAGCTCTTAGTGCTCAAAGCGTTTTGTTTCCGTAGGAATATTAAAGTCTAAGATTCAGACTTTAGTACTTTTGTATATTAAGAAAAACTACAAAAAAAAGTTGGAAGGAAAAATATATTACTAATAACTAAAGTAGTTTTGTTAAAAAGTACCACATGTAATACCGAGCTTGACTGAACAGTACACATAAATCAATATAGAATATTATGTTTCTGCAGGAAATTCATTCATAGAACTATTATAAACATTCGGCGTGCTGGCGTGTTGACGTGTCGCTTCACGGTCACATTCCTGGACTATCTACGAGATTAATGATTTTCGAAATGCAAGAACAATAAACAAATTAGGTTCAATGTTGATTTATAAAACGTTCGTAAACTTTGTATTATATGAAAGCAGTTCGCGAGTAACAATGAGACATGAAGTAACACAATATCAGTAACGCGACAAACGTCCCTGAACTTTGTTTCATGCAGTCTTTTACTGAATCATGGCTTCATACAAAAAAACCGGACAAGTAAGGGTAGGACTCATGCTCTGAGGGTTCCATCCAAAGGAAACCTCAAAGCGCGAGTCCAATTTTTTTTTTTTACTGAAGTTAAAATATTGAAAGACGAACTTAACTTTGTAGTTGACAATAAGGTTCTTCCATACATTTCAACTACAAAATGTAAGTTTGTAATAGCAAAATAATTATTTTTAAATGATATAACTTCAAATTTACGACTTTCGGATTTATTCCTATATATGTGCTATGAGACCTTGACTTTTGCCAAATTTCATGAGACTAGGTCACCGGGAAGTACCCTATAGGTTTTGATTCCCCTGTGAAATCGCAAAATATACGACATAAACGTTCATATCTTTTGATTTCGTTCACTTACAACTTTTATTTTTTTACTACCGAAAGAAACCGTAGACCCAAGTATTTAGTATAAATTTCAACTTGATACCTTTACGCGTTCTTGAGAAAAAGGGTCTTGACAGACGGACAGACAGACGGACAACGAAGTGATCCTATAAGGGTTCCGTTTTTTCTTTTTGAGGTACGGAACCCTAAAAATGTAATTGATGTATCTGAAATAGTAGAGCAAATACTCTACGTAGTAGCTTTACCTAGTCTGAATACAGTGTGGTGTGCACTACATACTGACAACTACATACAGTGTGGTGTGCACATAGATTCCTATACTGAATCTATGGGTGTGCACTACATACTGACAACTACATACGGCTACACACTGACAACTGGCATGGCTGGATATTTTAGGAATGTCTCATAAAAATACCGAATTATTGACTTGAATTATTGTATTTAAAATACAATACAATACAATACAGTATTTCTTTATTCATCATCATCATAATCAGCATTTTAACAGTCCACTGTTGGACTTTTAGCCTACCCCCAAAAAGGTGGTTGGGTCATATCCACCACGCTGGCCCAGTGCGGGTTGGTGGATTCACATACGCCATTGCTTTCCTTCTCCGTACGTATGCAGGTTTCCTCACGATGTTTTCATTCACCGAAAAGCCAGTGGTATGAAAATCCGTACATAGGCTCCAAAGAGCTCATTGGTACGGGCCCGGGGTTTGAACCCGCGACCTCACGCTTTCAAGTTTAGCGGTCTCCCAAATGGCTACCACGGCTTATACACATTTCTTTATTACACGCCGAAAATACAAACGAAAATTAAACGAATATCTACTCCTATAACGAATATTAAACTACTACAGACTGCATACCATACGGACCACCGCAGTTTTAAGTAGGGCTTCATACATTCCTGGTAAGATTAAGCAAGTACATTATACAGAATGTTCGGTTGTACGACGAACATACTTTAAGGATTCATTCAGTCTACGATTCTGTAATCAAATATGAAAACATCGTTAGGAAATTTTGACCGAGCCGACTTGCTTGCCGCTGCAGGCAGATTTACTGAGCTAATCAGTTGACAGAAGCGGTCATTTGTGAGAGGTCAAAGACGTAACTTGCATTGCGTTTCTTTTATCGTGCACTCGCTCTCTATGTTTCACTATAATATCATGTTCTGTACATGTTGACAACGATTTAATTTTTAGGTTTACAATAAATTGTTGGTATCACATATGACTAAATTATCATACTATTATCCTGGAATGTGTTTGTCGTCTATCCGAACACCTTTTATACGTTAATCCAGAATGAGCGGAGACGCGGCGTCGGTCTGCGCGACTTAGGATGTCATAATCTTCACCAACACACTGTATACCCGCCATATACAGCCAGATTATACTTTACTGTGGACAACATAAACCTTTACTGACACGGCTTTATTTTAGCTTTTGGGGTAAAAGTGTGTAGATGTAGTAACTTCTACAAAGTACACACTTTTACCACACTTATTGTTTTTTTTTTGGGAGGTAAGGTAGACAAATTGTTAGTTACTAACTAAAAGCAAAAGGAAGAAGTACGCGCTGATAAAAGTTTGTTACGTCGCTATTTATGCTAAAGGAACCTACAAATTAATGTTAGTTAGTAATCTCTCAGAATGCTTCAGTGATCACACTTATATTAAATGCGATAGTTTGTATGTAAGTGTGTATGATTGTCCGCACTCAACTCCGCAACATTAATTAAATTTTGCCGCGGATTAAAATAATATATTTTACTTTAGATAGCCCGTTGGTCCAGATGGTAGTGAACCTACCTTCTGCGCTTGGGGTTGCGGGTTTGATTCCCACATAGGAAAAACGTTTATGAGATCAACATTTATGTTTATACATTTATTTATTATTTAATGGAACTTAAAAAACAGAAAATTAAAAAACACTTAAAATATTGAAATAAAATCTTCAATGAAACTAAAAGATGATTGTATAAAATATACAAACATGTACCTATTACAAAACAAAAACGCCGTCTAGATCACCACCGTGCGTGCGGCAGGTTCCCAGAACACTGGCAGAGTTGCCCCGCTGTAAAGTAATACTTAACTTTTGAGAAAATTTTGTGCCAGCTCTAGGATCCCCCGAGGCGAGGAACCAGCCTAGTCGAAATATTCGTGCCGATTTTTTTAGTGTCGGACGACCACGGGCCCAGGGTCTCCACAGCTGGCGCAACAAACTCATAATGTGCGCTGAGCTGTGAGTACTTCCTGTGTTTGTTGAGTTGGGCCTGTTCAGCCGCAGCCCCGACACTGCGAGCAGAACTGGTGACATGAGGAGGAGCCAGGGTGTCCACGCAGGTGGCATCCCAGACCAAGGCGCGACCAACACACCAAAGTACCAGGCTGGCTCCGTCTGGTCTCTTGTGTTTGTGTTTGTTCTATATCTGGTTGTTAATAACTATTTAAGTATGACTGTATAAAAAAAAAAAACGCATGTTAATCAGTCTCTGGCAGCCATATAACAAGCGTTGCTTAGTTTGGGGTCAGATGACCGTGTGCAAAAATGTCCCAAATATTTATTTTACCCCAAAAAAGTAAAGATTCCTGCACGATATCGGGTGAATTCGTGAGGCGCTGCTAGCATGCTCTACTTCTTGGAACACTAAAGTAAACAGACAAATCAAACAATCATGATTATTAATTCTAAACGAACTTCTAAAGGATTCGTTTGTTTTTCATGAATAGCATCTTGTAATAGCACTTATGTCGAGATAAATAAGAAGACTGAAAATAATGATTGATTTCATTTTAACTAGATCACTCTTTATCTCTTTGATAAATATTCGACGTGTGTTATTGCTTCACAACACAATGTATAACAATGGAAACGTTGCTCCGGAGTCCGGAGCCACCCGCCCACCTTCTGAGCAAACAATATTTCCATTCTTCACAAGTCATATTGGATTGCAAAAAATTTACGAAAAGGTTTTGTGGCGTATTGTGTAAAACATAAGTATTGTGTAACTTTGCAACAAAAACCCTCGTCTATTTCTAGTAACAAGTGAGCCTGTTAGTGCGTTACTCCATTCCTAGTTTTGACAAATACACTAGTCAGGTCCTTGACTCTCCTAGGGCTGGCTGTACATACTATAGCTGCCACAATTAAGACGAAACATTGGCTTTGAGTAATGGTGTAAGATCTAGCCAATACTATCACACAACTTGTGCTGTTCAGGTAGAAACAAAGAAGAACCATAAGGCAGAGAAAAGTGCAATAACAATATTATAGATGACAGTGAGACAGAATTGCAAAACGGTATATTAAAAAATATATAAATGCAAACAACACAAAAACAAACAGTCTTCCATTTGTGAAATCCTACATTGTTTAAAAGTGTGGAATGTGTAAATAAATAAAATCATATTTTTAAAGTTAGAAATCCAATAATTTTGAAATTATTATTATCTTTGGACTCTGAAATAATCTGTGCTTTATTTCATTTACAATTTGTACAAAAGGTTTGCAAAGTAAATACATAGAAATATAGTACAAGTAAGTTCATGGTAAGTTTACACCACCGAGCAGCCGCAGTTCCAGTGGGCAGCCAGCCAGCGAAGCCGCAGACAGCGCGGTGCACCAACTTCGTTTGATAACAAGTTCGCAGACGGACACGGATCGGTATCGCAGTCTGTTTGTGCCGACACAGTTAACACAGTAGACGCGACACTTGACTACAACTGACTCTCTGACAGCTCTCGCAACTAACCAAGACACGAGAAGTTGTTCAAATACTTAGAATGGAAAATAATTATACCGTATGTAAAGCTACAAGCACTGAAGGAACTTTTTCTATTTCTCGCTCGGCAGAAAAACAGATTGCAGTCTCTACTTCCTGACAACACGTTACGTTTCCAGTTTATTGATCTCATGTGCGTGCCATATTGCATATTGCATATTGATAACTAGACTCCTCAAAAAGTATTTCTTTGCCAAGTTATTATTCAAATGTTCAAGAAGCATAGGTAATTATTAAGCTGGACTTTTTATGTAAATTGCAAAGTTGTGGAAAGCAGTCGTGCGCGATGAGTTTCTTCTATCTTGTCGTTATGCAGGCGAAGCTATCAAGTCCCGTTGCTAATACCGTATTATTGGTACCTTGACCACTTGTAGTACTATGCATCATGTTTGCCTTAAACGCCTTTACTTTACCACTGAACTCTGTCACAGTCTCTGTGACTCTGTGTTTGAACGAGCGTAAAAGTCCAGACAAGACCATGCCGTGCTAAATAGGAGCGCGGTATTAAACGTAGAACTGATGCGGCAGTGGTTACTGTGATGGTTCTCAGAACGTTCTAAAATATGTATTGGTGTCAGGAAGGTGACGACATTATGCCTCTGTGATTATACCTACTGATCTGTCTCTGTGACACTAGACAACCTAGAATAACGTAACATCCACGTGATATCAACAGATTCAAGTTTCGTGATAATTTCTGATAATTAAAAGTTTTTGACCATTTCAAGAGTTATCAGAATCCTTTGAATTATCTGGGTCTGGTCCAGCGAGCGTGAACATTTAAAGACCAACGTAAGTAGATAACAGAAAAACTCGAATAACTGATTCAACTTTCAAAACTTTTTACTTTATACTGAAATGGATCTTTTCGTCGGTACTTAGTGCTTTTACTTCGGCTGTGTAACCAAACTATGAGAAACTCGTAAAATGCAGAGAATATTTAAATAGGTTTTAATATGTATAATACTATCTTAAGAGGACGATTATTATTTCTTTCAGTAGTTATGAAAAACAGGTAAGTTAATACGCGTGTGTATTTAAAGAAAAGTTATAATAATTTTATTGCAGTTAGTTATGGCCCATCCACATGGGGTATGTGCTTCCATTCCAGAGCACCTGGCGCGCGGCAGTGGAGGATCTGGATCTGTGACAAGCGACTGGTGATGTGTGCTGACTGCTCGCGTCTGATGCCGGCCTGTGGTGTGGGTACTGTAGGTACAGTTACCATCATACGGTACGTATTGTGTGCACTACATCAGATTAAAGAGGTTTATTATCTGACAAGACATTACCACAGCTATTCTGAGGAACTGGTTGTAGTGTTCTGGGTATGGGTCTCTATGTTCGGCTAGACTGCTAGCTAGTCCGTATGAACGGTGCGCGCCGCCAGCATGGCAGCAGCGGTAACAAGCCGGACGTTTATCCAGATATCTAGGCTCTCACGACTGATTTTTATTTGTAACAAGTTACCGTTGATTTTTCCTGAGCATGGCTATGACGGAAGCCTTTAGGAGACATTGACTTAATTGTTGCAATGACTTATTATGTAATTGTAACTTCACTCTTAATTATTAAGTATCTCAAAGTTTTCTAGAAGAGATCACATTCAACAGTACAACCGCTAGATGATGCACTAGTTTTGTCTCGTTTGTCCAACGTAAATATGCAACTATACACTATAAGCCGCGTAAAATCAGATCACAATATAGACATAAACTTATTGAACCGAAATCTAATCTAGCAATTCATAGTTCTGGCCCTACATCTATGGCTGTAAAAATATTCAATAAACTACCAAATAAAATAAAAGACATAGAGAAAGAAAACAGCTTCATTGATGTTCTCAAACATTTCTTGGAATCTAAATGTTACTACACTCTGGACGAATGTTTCAAGGATAACTTCGACGATGTACAAATAGACCGTTCCGTTCTTTCTGTTGCCATACCCTAACAGGGTCATATGTACTACTTGTCATTTTAAAAATATAAACATGTTATTTAAGGTTTGCATGCATACATATGTCGCAATAAACATATTGAGTATTGAGTATAACTATACTATATACTATTATTTTTTTCAAAATCAATTTATATTTATTTGTCAAAACATGGTAGCTACATATACATACAAAGTAGCCTGTAACCTTAGAATAACTACACAAAGAAACCAAGTACATTCGCAAAATTTAAGCTACTCAAATGGTGTCATATATGGCTCCAATTTTTTTTTTAAAATTTCACTATGACAATTTGCGCGGTGAAATCGTACCACAACAAATCAGAAAAGCAGCATAAGAGTTATGGTGTGACATTCCACAGGTAATCCATTAATTATCTTGCTTAAATCGTTTAAAATACCAATCGAAACGTAAGCTACAAAGCGAATTTGTAGCTTACGTTTTGAGAAGGCGTTGTTTGGAAACCTACCTTCTCTGAGTAGTTATTGTAAGCCTGTAACATACAAGGTCGTGCAAATTGAAATATTGGATCTCATGCAAGTTTTTGCATGAGCAGCGTTTATACACACGTGGGCAAAGTTTCATCTCGACCTGTATGCGAGTTCGAATACCAGCATCACTCCAGCTACCAAAGTTTCATCTCGACCTGTATGCGAGTTCGAATACCAGCATCACTCCAGCTACCAAAGTTTCATCTCGACCTGTATGCGAGTTCGAATACCAGCATCACTCCAGCTACCAAAGTTTCATCTCGACCTGTATGCGAGTTCGAATACCAGCATCACTCCAGCTACCAAAGTTTCATCTCGACCTGTATGCGAGTTCGAATACCAGCATCACTCCAGCTACCAAAGTTTCATCTCGACCTGTATGCGAGTTCGAATACCAGCATCACTCCAGCTACCAAAGTTTCATCTCGACCTGTATGCGAGTTCGAATACCAGCATCACTCCAGCTACCAAAGTTTCATCTCGACCTGTATGCGAGTTCGAATACCAGCATCACTCCAGCTACCAAAGTTTCATCTCGACCTGTATGCGAGTTCGAATACCAGCATCACTCCAGCTACCAAAGTTTCATCTCGACCTGTATGCGAGTTCGAATACCAGCATCACTCCAGCTACCAAAGTTTCATCTCGACCTGTATGCGAGTTCGAATACCAGCATCACTCCAGCTACCAAAGTTTCATCTCGACCTGTATGCGAGTTCGAATACCAGCATCACTCCAGCTACCAAAGAGATGTAGGTTTTATTTTACAAAAGTAGCAATTTCTAGTATAATACAGAGATGATAATGTTGATGTTATTCTAAATATTGCGTAGTAATGTAATTGGTTAGAGCTGCCCGAAACTTTAGTGAGCCGCTAATTAGTCCAGTAGTTCACCCGCGGCCGGCGGCCGCCACGTCATGCGGTGAGTGATCACCGCGGGGATGAAACTGGATTCAACTCGAGGATGAAACTGGATTCAACTCGAATTAAATCACACATATTACTAACATTAACGATTATTACACACTGTTGAGTTATTACTGGGATTAAATTATTCCAATCTGAGCACAACTTTAATCTGCGTGTCTTAGATCGGGTATTGCTGCGTGTATACATCATCAAATGAATAATAGTAAAATGGTTCAAATTGTTAACCTGTAATATTACAATTATCCTATATAAGCACTGAGTATTTCAAGGTCAATTATGTATTATGTAGGCACTGAGTATAAAAACACCAATTCATTTTTAGGGTTCCGTATCGAAACGGGACCCTATTACTAAGCCTACGATGTGTGTCTGTCTGTCTGTCCTACCTATTAACGGTTATATCTTTCGAACCGTAATAGATAGCCAACTGAAAATTTCACAGAATATGTAATGTAACAGCGGATTAACTAAGAAATAAGAAAAAAACCACAAAATTAAAACGATAGGATCCATACAACAAACTTTTTTTTTACGTATTTTTTATTAGCTTTTGTATGTAAAAACGGTAATACGTACAAGCGTACGCTCGTTTTGCATGAGCATCGTCGCGTGAGAAGGATAGTTTGGCGCCTGCATGGTGCTGCACCACCTCACCGATGTTCAGAAGCAGGCCGCGTGGAGAGCTGCCGGTCACGTGATGCGACGCTGTAGCAGGCTCGTCCCGGCGAGGTTACAGTAACATTACAGGTGCAATGACGAATCTTGTATTTATCAATACAATCTAGAAACAAAAGAGCGCCAGTCGACGGTTTGGCTGTTTCAACACAAACCAATGCTTATGAAATTGTACCTAGCGATCGAGAAGCGCAGGGAAGATTTGATCCCTAGTTTTCTCACTTCGACTGGTGTCGATTTCTTTACGAAGATGAAGTAGCATCAATGTCGAATGGTATACTATGGTTGCCAGAAATTTTAATGGCTGTGAACAACAAGCGACCAAACCGGGCTCCGCGGGCTACTGCTTCACCACGACAACGTGCCTGCACACTCAGCACTCAACACGAGGGTCTTCCTGGACAACACACCGGCTAAACTCTTGGGTCACCCTCCTTACAGACCTCATATAGCACCATGACGCTTCGTTTTATTCCCTAGAATAAAATAAATTACTCCAAGGGATACAGTTTCCATCGCCGGAACACGCGCTAACAGCGTTCCAGAAGGCCGTAGAAGAGGTGTGTGAGGCGGACTGGAAATAATGTTTCGAAAATTTGTTTAGTTTAGATATTACAAAAACTTCACCCATGTAATATTTTTTTTAGTTTCGCAACACTTTCTGTGCCCCACGTGATGCATTTTGCGATTAGTGCGCTACAGAGTTGTGTGTCGTTAATTTCTCAATCAATAATTACAAAGCTCACAAGGAAGTATTTACTTGTGTAGATGTAAACAAACAGCGGGCAGATGTTCTCCGTCCGTTACAAGCGCTGTTTTTGTATCAAAGTGAGCTTAAATATTGCTGTTTTTATTTATACAGAACGAAATAAACAGTTCCCAAGGCGAGTCCGCTGCTATTTACATACGCAAAATTATAATTTTAATGTTACTTTGGTTATTTAGCATCATCGGTACATGCACAAACAACTTTTTGTTGTTTTGACCTAGAATATAGTTATTTTGACTTTAAACAAAATTTGACACGAAAATATTGTAACTTGAAGTTCAATTTTTAAACTGATTCATGTAATTTCTTTATTTAAGAGGTGGCTCAAAGGTGGCTATATTAGGTACCTATATAGATAGATAGATATAAACTCTATTTCTTTTATTTTCCTATTTATGCCTTTTAAAGTCGAGAACTTTCAATAAGTTTGAGTCAGTCGATGCAAACGGTTTGGCAAATAAATACTAAAGGTACCCATATAACGTTCTGAAATATAACCAATATACTTAACCAAGTATTTAATTTATATGAAACGGGAATTATTCACGTGAGATAAGCCGGTCACTCCGACTATAATAGTTCTCGTGTCATCATCATCATCATCAGCCTGTAAACGTCCACTGCTGAACAAAGGCCTCCCTCGTAGAGAGGGGTGTTGCCATAATCCCCACGCTTGGCAGGCGGCTTGGGGAATTAGTTCTCGTGTAATATAAATAAAATGTGTGAAAACCACGTCAGTTTCCATAATATGGCTAAATACTTACCTAACTTAATAAATTATAACATATTCGCGAAATTATCATAGCGTGTATCGTGAATCTCGCATACATTTGGTGTTTGAGTTCCGAACCAAGCTCTGTAACTTGTGTGTCAATGTTGACATTGCCGTGTCCTGGGTAAGTACGCCGCACACGCGGGGGTTCTGACTGGGACCTGACACAACTTGGGTAATGTCGGGAGTGTACCTACATATCGAGACTTGAAACATTGACAAATTAATACCGTGTCAGCATCCAATCTACGTCGTAACTTGTAAAACATAATGGTAAGTTACTGTGATATTTCAAAATTCATTAAAAAGCTGGGGCCTTACGGACAACTGCTACAACGCGACCGCAAACCTTATCTGGGCGCGATAAGGTTTGCGGTCGCGTGATTTTCCAACTGAGCGGATTAGGTGCCTGTAATAGCAGTTGTCCGTAAGGCCCCAGGGATTGAATCAAGACTTGCTTTCGTCTGAATAGCTAACTTTGGGGAAAAAATAATTCTCCATGAGATAGAGTAGACAGTTGAAGCCGCCTGACGTGGCATCCTGTTCCCAGGCCAGCTCATGAAAGTATTGATCTCGTAACATCGGCCACTCCGCGGATTCTGCATATTTTATTCAAGCTATAAGTTGCCGACGGTTCGGACTGATGGATCTACGAGAGAGATTTATGTCGAATAAAACGTACCGCGTATTACGGAGCGCGGAGCGCTTACAATTTGGAAATATCTACCGATACCGATGTTGACATTTAGTCTCGCATGAAAATTTTGTCACAAAAAGTTTTTGCTGGTTTTATGTATGTGTCGTACGATATAATCGTAAGGCGGTCACCCATCCAAGTACCGGCCGCGCCTGAAGTTGCTTCACTTCGATGATCGTACGAGAACCGGAGGTGAACAGAAACTTGACACCGACTCGTTATTGGTCAGTGTATATTATTTGTTGTTATACTTTAGAGTGTGACATAATCATACCAAGTGTGACGCTTGTAGGTATTACCGTTTTTACACTAGAATTTATTACAAAAATGATTATATATTATGCTTATTTTTTTTTGTATGGGGACCCCTTGAGTTATTACTTTTTGACTTTATTATTATTTCCGCCGTAACGTTACATATTCTGTGAACATTTCAACTGGCTATCTATTACGGTTCGAAACAAACACCCGTTAAAAGTTAGGACAGACAGACAGACAGCGTAGGCTTAGTAATAGGTCCCGTTTACACTCTTTGGGTACGGAACCCTAAAAGAAAGAAAAATCTCCATCCATGTTTTGTAAAGGAACAAGTCCTTAGCAACGCAATTATAAAGTTAGTGCCGATGATATAATACGCGAGAATAATGGAAAGCGGTATTGAGTAAGTTGTTTACGTAAACGTACCCGGGGACGCGTCCCGCGCGGAATGCGTAACGAGCGTGCGGCCCTGGCGTCCGAACGTGACACAAGGCTAGTACACCTTTAATCATCGCTAGTGAAAGTACGTGATTATATCACGTTATGTCAGCTTTAGCCTTTTGTTACCGAGTCTCTGTTGTGAAGTATATTCAGATAAAACAATTATTAGGAGCTGTACAACTAGGTAGTAGATCTGTGTGTACAACCTACACAATTATGGTGTTACTTGATTTTTTACCGAGATTATAAATTTACATATTTATACCTACAACTTATACGAACATATACGTACGTACGTACGTGCATGTAGCTAGGTATTAGACAGGTAATAATTTTTCCTATTTGTTCTTTTGGTAGAACAGATGGGAACGATCCAATTATACGCAAAAAACAGATTAATCGATTAAACAAAAAGAGGTTTGCAGATCTACTGATTAAAAATTTTGGCGAGTTTCGTTGGTGCTGTATCTGTTTACTTGTCTATTATATCTTATGTAGGTACGTACCTACCATGTTGTGACAAATAAATGATTTGATTTGATTTTATATTTTTATATTTATAATCTGATACATTTGTGTCAAAGCAACGGATTGATGTGATTTTGAGTCTCTTACCCGTAGACATGACTTTTTTGTCACTGAATAACGTAGTAGTTGTACCTAGTATGTAAACAGACGTAGTAGTTGTAGTATGTAAACAGACGTAGTAGTTGTAGTATGTAAACAGACGTAGTTTTCACACATTTTGTTTACATAAAAGATTAATGTTGCCACTCTGCCGTTTGGTAGTAAATCATACACGGTTATCTGATACGACTTAAATATGCAGATGCGCCATTTCCCACGTCAACCTTCATACATTTCGCACAGTCATTAAAGGAAGGGTATGAGTATATGTAGTTAGAGAGCTTATCTTCTCAAATGGGCGCGTTAGAGTGAAATGTGGGGCAGTCAGCAGATGTGCAGATATGGGGTAGATTTGGCTTTTCAAATGGCACAGATTCCGACAGGCCATGAGTCACGGAGCCGTCACATATGGGAATGGAGGCTGATCGAGTGCGGTATCTGGATGGCGAGATGAAAGAACGCGCGCTTTGTGCGTATCTAGGTTTACGAGGTCCGAGTACGGGCCTGCTTCTGAAAGGGTGTCCAAAGAAATGTTCTGTCGAGTCATGTTTAATGCTATGTCACCATCAGTAGCCCGCGCGACGTGAATCATCTATCAGCAACTATTAATGGAGAGAGCTATGTTAGGTTTTTTTTGCGCGATAAAATATGAAACGAGGATATTCGCCGAAGAACCACAGTCACTGACATAGCTGCTCAGATTCGCAAGTTGAAGGGGCAATGGGTAGGCCACATTGATCGAAGAACCGATAACCGACGAGGAAGAAAGTTCTGGTATGGACCGAGGACGTTGTGAGAGTCGTGGGCGTCCAGTGGATGCAGATGGCACGAAGAGGATGCAGGAGATGGATGGAGGTAGATGGATGGGTTCAGTGTGGCGTTCTATGGGTGAGGCCTTTGCTCAGCAGTGGACGTCTTCTGGCTGATGACGATGATGATGATCTATTAATTGACCTGTAAGTAGTGTAGTTTTATCAAATCTCCTCACCTCTCCATATCATATTACGAAACTCAATAGGCACATTAAACTTACGAGTTCTTTTCAACTCGAATCTATAGCATACAGTGTAAGCTGTTCACAGACGCTCTCCGCAGTAATTATCACAATGTTCGTACAGCGGAAACGCCCCAGCGTAGGCATCAGTCGGCACCTGGCCACAGTATACGCATCAGACGGTACGCGGCGCTGAGAGGTAGTCGGGATGAGCTGGCCATACATCTCCTCTGCACGACGGAACAGATAAATATATTATTCGCCGCCGCGATAATTTCAGATATATTGCTGAGGTTACGAAACGGAAACCGGGGACGTAGGTTAGGTAACAGTGTGTGGGTGTATTCATGCATGTGATGTCATGTTAATTTTATAGATTTGAAACTATTTATTATAATGTTTGGATGTTTTTTAAAGGCCTCCCCTCTGATCAGACAAACAAAGGAGATATGGTAAGGTGGCGTGGCGGGTGCGAACGCATATGTTATAAATCAGGTTTACTGCTTTTACCTTTTACTTGTATTCATCCTGCAGAGAGCCGTTCTTCCAGTTTTTGCGTTAAGCGGTATAGTGATTTTTTTGACGTGATAACGTCTTATAAATCGATGAACGCAGGCTGCACGCACGAAAACTTGACTCATTGTCACGTTCCACCCGAGCCGAGCGTGCAAGCGAGAGCGCGGAACAAGCGATAGAGAGGCACGATCGGCCTAAGCGTTATCACGTAAAATTATCGTCCGTAAACCGACTTTACAGACACCCCCTTTTTATGAAGCTCGGAGAAATTTAAACACGGACGGTAATTGTACTAAAACATATCTCCCTTGTTAATCTGATCTGAGGGCCACCCAAATCGTAGACACGCAGCGTAGACGCGCTACGTAATATTATAATTGCTACTACAGTGAGTGGCTACGTACCTATGAAGGTATAGCATGCCCATGCTCGGCGCATCTCAGTCCGTTGACCTGGCGGAGCCGAGGACACCGCCAGTGTAGCTAGTTAGTTGCACGTCTGCCGTCAGACTGTCGACGCTCCAACCGTACATCCGGACTTGTAAGCAGCAGAACCAACACTTATACCAATTAACGAAAGAGATATCGAGTTCCTTTATGTCTCGCAATGAAATGCTGTCCATCTTAATGCTAATAAGGAAATGGTCTTCAATTAGTTTCAACGAAGTCCATCACGACCATAGCAGACAGAGTTAGACAGACCTACTTAGAGGTGACACTTTATAATAAAAAAAAATATTTTTTGCATAAAAAAAAACCTACAGCAACTGTTATAGTGAAAAACTTGAACTATTTATTTCATAGGCGAACAAAACAAGAAAGTATTATATCTAAAGCAGTTTATTGGTGAGCCTCACACTAAGCATAGGCACAGAAGACATAATAGACATGGCACAGGGCTACAAGCCCTCAATTTTATGATAACTAAACTGTTTTCCTTTATCTATTTCTTCATTTAGCATAGATATGAGCAACGTATTTACGGAGCTATCTAGTACGCACTCTAGGTTGAAATAAACCAGAGAATGCGTGACTGTGGCTGTCAGAAAAGTAATACATGAAGCTTTTAAACCTTTCCTTCCATCAATAACTTCATATAAGGAGCATTAGCGGGCCCGCGGCCACTTGTGCGTCGCGACGTCGAGGGCGCATGCGTCAACGGCGCCGGCGCAACGCGTCCCAACATTACAGATACGTATGTAGGTTACGTATTTATTGGATATTGACCCCTTTATAGCTTGAAACCTATAAAATGTTTTTACGCGTTACGCATCGTCTCAAAATAATATATGATTTGTGCAACGCGTTTGTTCGTCTGACTCGACGGAGTCGTTCCACCGCTCGAGAGTAATGTATACCCACTGAGAGAAATATTACGCGTTAACTTCGAGGAAGCGACTGAATGAGGTCACGTGGAACATTGTATAATGTTTAATCTTTAGTAAACTGAAAAAATGTGAGTTGGATCTGAGAGCGCGTGCGTTTTAGCTGAATTTTAGTTGTAATATATATTGAATGCAGTTTGTCAATGTAATGCGTTCACGTTTGGACGCACATTAGCAGGACGGAGACGCATGTGTCCAGCTGTCAGCGTGACGTACAGCTGCAGCAGTACGGAGCTGGAAGAGGTGGAGCATCGGTCCGCAGCTCATTATATGTTCACCTTATTTATGATAACATGAATCTCGATTGAGATTTCCTGGACAAGATTTACTGAACGACTAAATTATCGGAGAAAGTTTTGAGGAAACTCCGCGATGGTATTTAGAAAACAGCCATTAACTAAATGAGAGAAAAACGGTACTTATTCTCATCACAGATTTTTGTAAAAGATTTTAGTAGAAATATGGGTAATTGTTTTTGTTTAAAAATACTTTGTAAAAGCTTTAAGATTTACACAAATTGAGTCTTTAGTACATTATAGTAGTCAATTTGAAATAAATTGTAATGTGAAACAACGAGTTGGTGGCAGCAATCATGGAGTGTCATTACAGCTTATACTGTGGTGCGCAGTGGATGATCAAAAGCGCTTCAAAGCGATGTAAATTCAATTGGAATGGAGTGAAGACATTTCCAGCGCAATCAAAGAAAAGTGGAGGCTCACGACAGTAATTGGCGCCCTGCGTCATCAAAACAAACCGCCGATCTGATTCCGCCCACGGCCCGCCCGGGACTCGTGACAATAGTGCCGGGAACAACACGCCGCAGCATCACTCGATCCTGGGAAAAATCATATTACAAATTAATGTCCGTAAAAATCTACGCTACAAAATTTGATTAACTAAGCACTTTAAACGTACTAAAAACGAATTTTAGGGTTATATTGTCCTACAAAGTACCCTTATAAGTTAGTTATGTCCATCTGTCTGTCCATTCGTCCTAATTTTATAGAATCCTCTAAGTTTTATAATGTTTAATATAATAAAACATTGCACAATGGGAGTTCCCGATGAAAAAGGCCGGATTTTTTTTTTACAGATAACACTGGCAAAATCCTCACTGGTACATCACTAGTTGCTACCAAATTGCAGATAAAATGTATAGGGGGTTGTATTTATCGACGCGTATTTTCGCAGCTCGTTTAATTCTGCGATACGGCGACAAGAACCACGACGTTTGTCGCGGTTTGTCCAAATCAGTTCAACCGGCCTTTCGTCACATTTTCCTATTAGAATATCGACTTTAGCTACCAACCGTTCCCCGATACTTCGTACGCGTAGATTTTTCATTTAAACTTTCAACCTCCGTTCGTCCCTACGCTACATCTGACGAATGTTCATACATACTTTCGTCCCCTATTTAACGCCCTTAGGAAATGATATTCCAAAAACGATTATACAACTAAATATTACTCATATACAGAAGTCTAAGTACCAACTTCCACGTCCAATAAAGAGGTTCTCTGTTCAGCTGTGTGTGTGTGTGTGTGTATATTCGTAGATTGTGGGCCATTTTGATGTTTTATTGAATATGCAATAGGCTATATCTTGAGCGTGGTTTCATTTTTGTACAGATACCCAATAACAAGTTCTATGAGTGGATTGTCAGGGCCAGGCTAAGCGCGCTACTGCAGCTCACCTAACTGATGTACAGAGAACAGAAGAGAATAGTAATATCAAATATAGTATGATGCCGCCTGCAATAAGAATTCCAAATGGTATCAAACAGTTCTGAGCAGGCATATATTACTTACAGATGGAGATTGAACAATTGTATTTTCGCAACATTGAGGCCAGACGCTGGGGAAATTATGGTAACGTGAGTGAGACATATTTATACCTTATTCTTGTAACAGGACGCGTTTCAAGTCCAATATGTATGACTTCATTCCAGGAAATGTGGACAATGAATAACTTCTTACGATAAATATGACAAAATGAACAACACAAGACAATGCATTCCTAAACACTATGAATTGGTTTTATGCAACGTCAGATATAATTTTCAAGTCAATGAAGTCGAAGAGAAATCACCTTGAGTTGCATCAGGTAGCTACTGTGACAGTACATCGCACATTCCTCGGGAGTATTTTGTATGCGTCTGATGTTTATGTATTCGAAGCGTTTCTTGTGTAATTGGGCACAGTGTTCGGAGGCAGGCCGAGAGCGAGGCCGACGCGAGGACCCGCCGTGACTCCGAGACGGTTACAGTTTGAGACGTCCACGGGCACTCCGTTAATCGTGAGAAGGCCATGCAGCGGGCTGATTCTAGAGCGATCGACATTGTTTCCGTCCCATATTAGAATCTGAGTGCTAGAAATTATTTGCATTGCAAGAATAAGATCTTTAGACTTTTAAAAGTTAAAGAGTTAAAAAATATTCAAAGTATTATAACTTTGTCCATTTGAAATAAGTTATGTGTAAGTTCGTAGAGGTAGTGTTATGTATGTGATATGAAATGAGTTATACGTAAGTTCGTAGAGGTAGGGTTATGTGTGTGATATGAAATTAGTTATACGTAAGTTCGTAGAGGTAGGGTTATGTGTGTGATATGAAATTAGTTATACGTAAGTTTGTAGAGGCAGTGTTATGTATGTGATATAAAATGAGTTATACGTAAGTTCGTAGAGGTAGTGTTATGCGTGTGATATGAAATGAGTTATACGTAAGTTCGTAGAGGCAGTGTTATGTATGTGATATGAAATGAGTTATACGTAAGTTCGTAGAGGTAGTGTTATGTGTGTGATATGAAATGAGTTATACGTAAGTTCGCAGAAGTAGTGTTATATATATGTGATATGAAATGAGTTATACGTAAGTTCGTAAAGGCAGTGTTATGTATGTGATATGAAATTAGTTATACGTAAGTACGTAGAGGTAGTGTTATATGTATATGTGATATGAAATGAGTTGTACGTAAGTTCGTAGAGGCAGTGTTATGTATCTCTATCTCTACATAGTATACATTGAAGTCGCTTTCCGCGTCTGTCTGTCTGTCTGTCTGTATGGCCGCTAACTCCTCCTAAACCACGCAACGGATTTTGATGCGGTTTTCACCATCAGTTAGATACATTTTCAAGGAAGGTTTATATATATATATAACTAGCGACCCGCCTCGGCTTCGCACGTAAATTACACCCGTGCGAAGCCGGGCGGGCTGGTCGCTAGTGCCATATAAAATGAAAAAAGCAGTTCGTTTAGACAAAACATTTTATAATATACCTACACATAAACAATGAACCTGCAGTTCTCCTGTTCGGTCCCTCATCAGTATTTGTATTGAATATGCATCATGGTGGGTTCGGAACAAATGGTTTGAGTTATCTTCGGGTAGTGGAGCCATCAGTCGAGCAGAGATACAGAGCACACGGAGACTGATTGATTACCATCTGCTGAATCACGGGCTCGCAGGTACTGGGGTACTACAGGGCTGCTATTTGCAGCCGCCAGGGTTGAAGGATCACAAACACAACACAGTTATATTATATAGTTGGAATTGTGCGGCGCGTCGGTGAATTATCGGTTACAGTATCTTAGTCAGATTTCCTTCACTGCCCATAATAGTAATGTTTAAGATATGATGTCTATAATTACACCATGTGAAAGCGATACACATTTAGTCGTTTTCAAACTTATATGGAAAGTATAGAATATAGTATAATTTGAAATTCTCTATAAAATTATCATAAGCAATGTTATTTAGCGTCAGAGAAATTATATAATTCTTCAAATGGAATGTTTTTAACACACCTTAAGCAAAGGGTAACATTCGGGACATTTTTGTACACACGATCATCTGACCCCAAACTAAGCAAAGCTTGGGATATTGTAATTGTAATAGCTTGTAATTGTTTCATATTTCTTTTTATACACGTTTAATATTTAACAAGACAACACTTGTTGGTGTTACATTCGGCCTCACTAACGCCTCTCGAATGTTCGACGAGAACCCTATGAAATAAAGAGATATAATAAGAATATATGTTTGTTTGGAAAAGGTATAACAACAATAGAACGACGTTACCTACAACAGTTGGAGAAGCTGTAAACATAAATTCATCTATATAGCTCGTTCAATAGCATTTAATGCTAATTAAGGACATGATCGTTTATCTAAACGCTGCTTGATGAACGAGTCAATTCCATATCAAGGTTCCCATTCCTTATGAGATCTCACGTCGTCTACAAATAGCCATGTTCTGGACAAAAACCTCGGTTCAAAGAACCTCAGCACCGAGCAAGGAGTACAAACATCACTGGTATCGGTTTAATGGCAGGAAACCTACTGGAGCTTGGAAAGTACAGGAACTAATTCAGGTTCTTCTGGCATGAAGGGGTATCTTAAAAATAATATAAATGTTTGTTTCATTGTTGTAGTATTTGTAGAAATTGTACGAAAGTTTGTTACGATTATCTTGGCCTTGCAACCGTTCGGTATAATTATTGTCGAGCTTATCGAGTGCATTTAAATAAACTTCTTTATTTTCACGTTACACGTAAAAACGTTGAGTTGTCTTACATCATATCATACTCATATTAATATTTAAAATACGCTAATATGTTTGTTTGTTTCTCTTTCACGTAACAACAGATCAACGGCTCGACGTAAATGTTTGCGTATACTTTTTATCTCAGACAAATGTACGAATAAGTAAATGTCCACGCGAGTGACACCGCGGGGCACAGCTGGTATTCAAATAAAATAAAGCTTGGCCTAGTTTGAATAGAACCTCCCTAGTCCGCCTCAGTGGCTAGTGGCTACTGTTAGGTCCCGTTACACGGACGATGGGAGATCAGTCGATAGCTATGGTTAGCGGCAGAACTGGTTGCAGATTCCAACTAAACTGTTATTGGTCTTTAAGTAGTAAAAAATCACTCTAACTAGAATGTAAATACACAGACGATACATGTATCTATGGGAAGGAAAAACTTGCTGTGAGCTGCGTCAAGTATTTATTAAACTTGACTCTCATTTTAATAATAGCTTAGGCAAAGACAGACTTATAGATAACGTAACATAAGGTAACATATATATCGATTGTATTTCACAAGTTTTGTACAAACTATACATCGCCTTAAATAAATGCATGATTATTTATAATTTAGTGTAAGATTTGAATAACCTGTTAAAAGCTAACTGCGAACACAAGTGTTCCACGAAGCAATTATTGATGCCATCAACCACTTACCGAGTCTATCGGAGACCCATCAACCGGCCCTGGAGATGCATCGAGCGGCCGGGAAGATGGCCGCTAACAGCGTTCGATGTCATTAGCCAGGGCACGGGCAGTGCATCCTCAATAATGTAGTAACGGTGCTGCGTGGTCGGTGGTCGCGGGGGACTGCGGCGACCGCTGCCTGCGCTGCATAGGAAACGAGAATAACGCTCACAGAGAGTACTTCGATAATTATTATGGCAGCTGCAATCAGGGTTCCCGATAACCTACAATTTATTCCGATTTTTTATAACATGCGAAGATCACTCAATTTGTTCAGACTCACAGCAGAATGTCGTGTCGCAAAAAAAAAATATTTAATTACAAAAATTTAAAGTTATCCTCATATAGGAAGGTTTTAGTACAAACACAGTTATCACCCGATTCTTTTTTAACTATGTTTTATCTTTACATTTAGATGCCTATAAAAAGGTTCAGAAATACCCACGTCTACAGTCATTTCTGTCGCTGTATTTTCTATGTCGAATCCACAGGTAGCGTATAGAGCGAGCTGGAAGCTGGAAGTAGCCGCCGCTGCCGCGCTGATGCGCGCCGCCGCGTTGATACCGCGCCGGCGCTCGACAAGGCAGCCCTTTATTAATGTCGGTGCGAATCGACAGTTGATCGTTATCGAGTCCAGTTTTCACGACTAAGAATAACAATCTATTTACAAAACGGGCGATTATTACGACAGCTGTGGAGCATTCGAGATATTGATAACAATATAATAAGCTATCTTTATGGATATTATGTACAAAGCTCAATTTGTTTTCATTAATACGTACGAAATCAAACTGAGCTTTGCTTTGGAAGCTTGGACGACAAGAGAATGTTCATTGTTATAAGCCTGGAGAGCGACGGTGGTCGAGCGGTAGCATGTGCGCGTTACAATATGACGGTACCCGGTTCCATCCTTGGTCCTGCATTGATGACTTTGTTTACTACCTAAAAAATATGTGTAATTTCGATGCCATCGCTCAAAAATGGTGACGTAAAACATGTAGGTATGTCCAAGAACAGCAAAAAATTTAAACACAATTATAATGACATTCACCAACCTGCACTGGGTCAGCATGGTAGATCAGGACCCACTCTCTCTCTCTCTCTCTGAGACAAGGCCGTGGCCCAGCAGTGGGAACATGAAACGCTGATAATGATAATTAGTAATCCACTGTAAATCTAGTAGAATCATTTTTAACATTGTAAGAGCCTTTTATAAGGAAAAGCGAACTAAATAAAGCAACACAACCTAATCATAAATTATACAGATTAAACAGTTGGAGTAGGTGATTAGGTATACAAAGATTCCATAGACCGTTGAATGTCATAAATATATATATATATATTATGACTAACAGACATGTGATGTGACGACTTTAATTAATTTGGTAGTAACTTAAGATCAAACCTGGTGGAACTGTCAGATGCAAACCCCTCTATAATTCACGTACTTACAGCTATCAAATTGCTCCGCAGTGCACTTTTATAGCCAACACATTAGAACTTTTATCGTTCTCCGCTATATTCTGGGTTTATGGCACTTGTTCCGAGAAACAATCATTATCTAAATAGTCAAGACAGTAATGTAACAGAAAAAAATTAGTTAAAGTAGTCTCTGATAATGCACGACTAGTTATGTTACTCAGTTTTACTCACAGAATTCACATTTTTATAGATTTGCGAGTTCGTTTCGTCTAAATCCAGGGTAAATGCAATTTCTAAGCCAAAACTCGATTTCATAATTTTAACTCCGTTATGGTCACATTGCATAATATAGTAGCATATTAAACAGACTAGAAGGGACAGGAGGAGTATTGTGTTGACTTTGTTTGTGTTGGCAGATCGTCGAAACGTACAGTGCACAGAATTATTATTTTTTTGTTTAAAATAGAACGGCTGTCTTGGCATTTTTGTAAGAAATTTCTTGTAGCCAGTTGCACCCATATAAACGAAACGTCAGTCATTCCAAATCAGTTAGCAACTGTGATGCGGACAAAGAACTTTGAGACCTAACCCAAAAAGGTAAGGTCCAAGTTCTTTAGATGCGGAGTTCGACGCGTTGCCATACTAAATAAGAATGTTCAATCAAGATTCACTCATATTTATTTATTTATTCACTTACAAATTAAGTAGATATGTACAATTGGAGGACTTAATGCTAAGCATTTTCTACCAGTCAGTCCCGCTGCTCATAATGCCTGATAACAGATTTTACTTCTCATTTCCGTTCTATTTACTTCTCTTTTCTGTGGTACAGAGTATAAAATTACATGAGCGCGGGCAACCGAAACTCAAACTCATTTGGTATATAGGTACTTTAGATTCGACTTGTGAGCTATTTTGATTTACATTCCAGAAATAAACAAAATAATTTAGGTAATTGCTTCTTCATAAGTAAATAAGCCTTCAAGGTTTCTGACGAAATTTGTAACAGCAATTTTGTCTTGAAAGCTTCGTAATGGAACCGTGCTCTGTTGTTATTGACCTAGATAACACATCTCCTATGCGCGCACCTCACAGGCCCCGGCAGCCGCATCCCGGACATCCCGGACACGGTGGACTGCATCCAACACACAACATTATCTCAGCATCATCGGGTTAAAGAGCTTTTAACCCGAAACCTCTAGTTTGGGATGTTGGATTAAAAAACTATTGAAATAGTATAAAGGATGATTTATGCTAGACCGTGGCGAGTACGAGCCGTGTCCCGTACACGGACGAGGGAACATGTTATTATGCGGAGGTGCCGGGACACGTCCGCGCCTCGCCCGGGACGCGGCTGACACATGGTGTAGCAACAACTGCTACGTATAAAATGTTCATGTAGTGTTACATCCGTGCCTCGTCCGCGCCTCGTACGAGTCACGGCTCGCGCCCGCAACGGTCTAGCGTACATCATCCGTGGTAATGTAACGTTCAAACCTCAGACCAGACAAACAAGGGAGATATGTTAAGGTGTGGCGGGTGCGATAGCATCTGGCCTCAATCAGGCTTGATGCCTTTATTGTGGACTATTAGTTCATTGGTGTCGCTAGAAGTTTCTTAGTGAGTAAGTGAGCCGTAGATACTTACAGTTTTAGCGTTAAACGGTTTAGCGACATAGAGATTTATTTACAAAAAAATGATTCAATTAATCATGAACAATAATTGTCTTTAGGTATATTTACCTTGTTCGTTTGTGGTACGTTTGTACGTGACGTCAGCAGCTGGTCCCAACGGAAGACCAGCGCCGGTTGTTTACGACCGGCATCTTGCTGAGTTGGAGCCGGTTTGTGACAAAAAAATATGATAAGCTCTAGTTAAGATTTGTTTAAGTTTAATTATTTTTTAACCATTCTAATTATTGTATTTTTTTGCCATAAATAAACGATGTCTATGTCTATGTTTGATCTGAGGTTAAAACTAAATGCTCATTCCTCAAAAAAGCTCATCCCTAATCGTGTTCAAGAAACAATATTGTTTCGATATGCGCTGAATGTAAGAAATAAATAAACATAGAATCAGAATACGCTAAGCAAAGATAACAATTCAGTAGTTAAATGAATCAATCAACGATTAATGTTCTTTAATACCAGAAGTAGTATTGTAGCGCGACGTGCGAACCGGCGAAGGGGCGCGTGTGACTCGCACGCTAATTATATACTCCTAAGGTCGATAATTAATGTAAATAAACACAAGAATACAATGCTTAAAGCACTGAGACTGCAGTATACTAATTTGTACTATTGCATGCATTAACGCAGTGTGTTCTCAGCTTATATGATTTACCTTTTTTACGCTGACACTATAAAAACACTGTTTCAAACTATCACGGTTGTTCACTACAGTTAAATGATTATTTACGGATTATCTAGTTTTATCAATTTAATCTTACTACGGCAAATATCACGTAAATAATCATATATAACTATAAAAACAGTTTGACTGCCTATAGACCGTTGAAGGTCTAAAGACAATTTATTGGCAAACCGCCCTTGTATAATTTGTTTATATTATAAAATGCGACAAGTTTATATATATGTTTGTCCGAGGTAAAGTTCTCACCGGCTGAACTGATTTGTATGAGATTTGGTATGAAGCTTACACCCTATAGCTAAATTAACCTATTCAAGTCAATTTTTTATCCTGTAATAGCTCCTGTCCTGCTGACCTGTCCACTCTATGGCTTCGCACAGACTTTGGGGGTCAAACCCGTATCTACGCGTGCCTCTACAGGTCACATAGCGGGGACGCGGAGACAACTCGTTTATTCGAGCACATTGCCAGAGGAGCTGACAAAGCTTTAGAACAGCACACTTCCGCAGAGTTAGTGGTTCTTGGTGACTGCAATGCCCACCATTCTGAGTGGCTCGGCTCTAAAGCCACTAATCACGCGGGTCGTGCTGCATCTGATTTTGCCTTGGCTCACGGCCTCTCTCAACTAGTCACTGGAATTACTAGAATTCCTGATGTTGAGATCCATGATCCTTCTTTGCTGGACCTCTTCATGACCTCACGCCCTGACCATTACCAGGTTTCGGTCGAAGCGCCACTTGGTCACTCTGATCACTGTCTCATCCATACCTCAGTGCCATTCTTTAATCGCGCTCGTACCGTTCCTTCTGGTAAGCGCAATGTTTGGCACTATCGGTCAGCGGACTGGGACGGATTGCGTGAGTTCTACGCATCCTACCCCTGGAGGCGGATTTGTTTTTCTTCAGACGATGTTGGCACTTGTGCTGACTCCGTCGCTGATGTCGTGCTTCAAGGAATGGAATGTTTTATTCCAAGTTCTGTCGTGCGTGTCGGTGGGCGGAGTCGCCCATGGTTTAACAAATCCTGTGCGGAAGCTTCAAGCTTGAAGCGAACCGCCTTTAAATCATGGTCCGAAGCACTTGCTAGTCATAACTCGGACACCTCCGCCTTGAAGAAAAAACTTAATGCTGCCTCCAGGTCCAGCAAAAGGATTATTGCCGAGGCCAAAGCAGCCCATATCAGCAGAATTGGCGACCGACTTGCGTCATATCCAACTGGAAGTCGAGCTTTTTGGTCACTAGCCAAGGCTGCTGAAGGCAACTTCTGTCAGTCCTCTCTACCAGCCCTGCGTAGGCCGGATGACACATTGGCCCATAGCGCAAAGGAGAAAGCCGATATCCTTGGTACTCTCTTTGCCTCAAACTCGACTCTCGACGACGGGGGCGCCACATCACCCAACATTCCGCGGTGTGCGAGTTCCATGCCTGAAGTACGTTTCTCTCAGAGATCAGTACGGAAGGAACTCATGTCCCTTGATGTGCGTAAGTCGAGTGGGCCAGATGGCATTCCGGCTATCGTCCTTAAAACCTGTGCTCCTGAGTTTACTCCGGTCCTAACGCGTCTTTTCCTGCTTTCGTATTCAACTGGATGTGTGCCGTCATCATGGAGGACTGCCCTAGTCCATCCGATTCCTAAAAAAGGAGATCGGTCTGATCCGACTAATTACAGGCCCATTGCTATTACCTCCCTACTCTGTAAGGTGATGGAGCGTGTGGTAAACACCCAGCTCCTCGGATACCTGGAGAAACACCAGCTCATCAGTGATCGCCAGTACGGTTTTCGTCACGGCCGATCAGCTGGTGATCTTCTGGTATACCTCACTCACCGCTGGGCTGAAGCCGTTGAGAGTAGAGGGGAGGCGCTTGCAGTTAGTTTGGATATAGCCAAAGCTTTTGATCGGGTCTGGCATAGGGCACTCTTATCCAAGCTACCATCTTACGGCCTTCCCGAGGGGTTATGCACTTGGGTCGCCAGCTTCCTATCTGATCGGAGTATTAAGGTCGTTGTCGACGGTTCTTGCTCCGACAGCATGCCTATCAACGCTGGCGTCCCACAGGGTTCTGTGTTATCGCCAACGCTCTTCCTTCTCCACATCAATGACATGTTGCTTTCGAGCAATATGCATTGTTATGCGGACGATAGCACGGGCGATGCACAGTATACCGGTCGTGCTAACAACCCTCATGCCGTAGTTGAAGAAAGTAGGAGTAAACTTCTGTCTGAAGTCGAGACCTCCCTTGAGCAGGTCTCGGTCTGGGGTGAACTGAACCTGGTTCAGTTTAACCCAACAAAGACGCAAGTTTGCGCGTTCACCGCTAAAAAAGCCCCATTTGTTGTAGCTCCTCATTTTCAAAACACTCCCCTCAAGGTTTCAGAAAGCATTGGAATCCTTGGAGTCGACATTTCTACGAATGTACAGTTCCGCGGTCACATCGCAAGTAAGGCCAAGCTCGCATCTAAGAAACTTGGTGTGCTCAACAAGGCGAAGCGGTACTTCACGTCGAGACAAAGACTCTTGCTTTACAAAGCGCAAGTCCGACCTCACATGGAGTACTGCTCCCATCTATGGAATGGAGCACCCAAGTATCAGCTTGACCCACTCGATGCATTACAGCGTAGAGCTGTCAGAATTGTCAACGATCCCAAGCTCGCTGAACACCTTGAGCCACTCAGCATGCGCAGAGACGTCGGGTCTCTTTGTATCTTTTATCGCATTTACAACGGGGAGTGTTCTGAAGAACTGTTTGATCTGATGCCGGCGTCGCGGTTTTACCATCGCACTAGCCGCCACCGCCTGAAGGCTCATCCACACATCATAGATCAGTGGAAATCGCACACTGTGCGATTCACACGATCCTTCTTGCCTCATACCTGCAAAATGTGGAATGAGCTACCTTCTACGGTGTTTCCGAGAAGTTACAACATGGGGTTCTTCAAAAGGCGAGTTAATAGAGTTCTAAAGGGTCGGCAACGTATTTGTGATGCCTCTGGTGTTACAAGTATCCATAGGCGACGGTGACTGCTTACCATCAGGCAGCCCGTCTGCTTGTTTGCCACCTATGGCATTAAAAAAAAAAAAAAAAAAAAAAAAAAAGCTCATGGTTCTTGTAGGATGGTGGGCGAAACCGCGAGCTTTAGTGTCTCAATAAACAAAATTAACTTTTATTTTTTAAACTCGTAATATTTATGTTCCCGCGAATACTTGGTTATAGAGTTTCACAATACAAACATTATGTTATGTGCATTGCCGTTGTCAATACATTTCTCTACTTGTAATTTTTCTATTATAATAAAGTTAGACGAGATTACTTGAAATCCTTGTTGAGATGAGAGGAAAGTGGCAGCTTGTCTATAGCTTCAGAGTCTAGAGTTACAATATATGGAGACGGCGATACATTAATATGGATCCTGGGTCGCGCGATCAAGTAGATATCAATTAAGGTTATTTTTGATTTGGCTGGCACCGACTCCAAAAATAACTGATTATAAATTGTAAATATATAAGTAGGTAATATATGTATTCATAATTTCGTTGATTGTCCTTTAATGCTCATTGCTTTGAAGTTATTTAAATATTATTTTCTACTTTTAGTTTCAGTTTTTGAATGATAGGCATAGTCATGAAGTCGGTTCTTTTTTTTTCTAAAAATTATCTTTATTTATTGTTTATTTTGATTCTCCACGGACTCCTGGGTCCGTGCCCTTTGTCAACTTTTACAATTTTTTTTATTTTTTACATCTGATATTGCATAAAACTAATGACTATACAAGAGGAATATACAAATTATAAAATCTTATTACTATGTTGCGTGTATACGCCGAGCAGTCCAGGGGCCTTACGGACAACAGCTAATTGCGGCACCTAATCCGCTCAGTTGGAAAATCACGCGACCGCAAACCGTATCTGGGCACGATAAGAAACACGTTCGCGTGATTTTCCAACTGAGCTGATTAGGTGCCGCAATTAGCTGTTGTCCGTAAGGCCCCAGCTCCCGCAGCAGCACCCGTTCACGAGTTGACGCGTGTGCCAGCCATCGCTCTCCTCGCCATGTTTGAGGGAAGAGGGCGACCCGCCACACGACGCCGCCGCAAGAAGGAGCCTTTAGGTGAGCGTGAGTGCTCTGGGTATACACACAATACTTAAAACTACAATTATGTTTACATACTATTACAATGCTTTAATTTATATTATTATCCTATCACAGCGATTTCTTGTCTTCGCTTCAAGGCCTCCACCACCGCCTCGTTCCGGTCTACTAAATAGATTAGTATTATCCTTTTTCTATCAGAAACCCTTTTAGTTTAATTTTAATTACAAAAAAGTTGGTGTCCTTAATCATCGGTGGTAGTGAGTGTTATTATAGACTTGTATTAAATACTATTACTGTGGAGTTGCGTTCTGCTATAGGTACACGTTGCGCATTTAATCCTGGTTGTAAGATAGATGTAACTAAAAGATATGCTTCTAAAATGTAAGCAAAAACAAAATGACCTACGTTGAATATTTTCATAATATGTCCCGTAAAATACACTTTAAACAATTATATTTTTTCAAAGCAACTTAATAAATAAGTCACAAAAGTAATAAAATTGAAATGATTTTAACCAATATACAACAGGGGCACGCGAGCGAGGGCGAGCGGCCGCCGATACGAAGCCTTGTGAGAACTCATCTGTTAATAATTACATTTCGAGGGTTAATTAAACAAACTTTCCGACTCTGTAGGTCGCGTTCATTTACAAACCTTTAGTAAAAACCACGCAATGGTCCGTGAGAGCAAAGTTTATACTATCTACGTATATAATAAATCGAGGCAAGTTAGAGAAGTGGTCACTTTCACACCAATATGCAAAGGTATTTGTGTACTTGAGTGTGAGGGTGAACGCGTACAACAACAATTTGCTATCGATTTGTATTTATTCCGAACTAAAATGACGCTTTCGTAGTCGCAGGAAAAAAGGCGAAGCGGGGCGCAGCTGATCAGTAATCAGATTCTATAGTGACTGGCAACTAATATATCAGTTTATTTCTAGACCCTGTTTCTGTAATCGAGTATTAAACCACGAATGTGTAAAGGAAAATAACTTTTAGAAAAAGTTTATAAGCAAGAGATTACTTAAAAGAAGTTTAGAAGCTCCTAGGACTACTTGGGATCTCTTAGGGTCCTATCTAATGTTACAAAAACCTTTTAAGCACTCAAAACTAGACTGTACAGGGAAAGTTTCGTATTTCCAACGGCTGCCCATCTCTCGGACCCGAACCAGCGCGGCTACCGTCTGAGGACGAAACGGTCAAATGAAAACACTTAGCTGATGTTTCCGTTTCATAAGTAGCGACTGCGGTAAAACCTCCGTCAAAATTTAAGACCGCTCTGAACATAAATAGTCACAAAACGCGTTGGCGCATCGCAAGCGTCAGGTGTCAGCATGCACTGAGGTTAATGCCTATACCTAAACTAACATTAACAAAAATCTATTTCAAAAATCGGGGGTAGGAATAGGAAATAAGGGGGGGGGGGGAATCTTCTCCCCGCTTCCCATAAATTTATGTCCGCTAATTTGTAATTTAGCGAAACGTATCCAATAATATCGTAGCTGTCGGATTGTTTTGACTTTGAGTTCAAATACGAATGTCAACACCTCCGCCCCAAAAGTGAACTCATAATTATAAGCTGATAATAACGACGATGAAGTGATGATGATGAGGTACGGGTGTAGAGGGGTACAAACTTAGTCGCAGTTCAGAGCGGTCAAGAAGTGTAATACACTGTTAGCAGGCAGGCAGCGCCGCGTCCGCAGTTGAGCCGACAAACTAATCAAATTTCACTGAATCCTCCCAAAAGAAAGTCATTAAAAGTTTCTCGGACTAACTAATTTACTGGATGGATTCCTCCGTCATTATTGCGAGTGTGTTTTTGTATTGTTTAGAGAAATTTAGTTCGACTCTACCAACCAACTGAGAGACGTTTTGCCTATAAATATATATGTCGGAGGAAGCTATGAGTCGTGTTGATTGTTGTTTACTAGCTATTCTCGTAATGTTATTTGTTTACATTTTAATTACTTTTAAAATTCGTAATTTAATTTAATATGATTTGTTACATTTTCTAAACTTAAAAAACCTTACCAATGTATTAAAAGTTATGAATATTGTTGTTCAAATATCGACCAATCGGAGCAGAGCACGTGTCTCGAGTGGGGTCGAGGCGCCATCTTGACTTTAGAGAGGCCGGCACTTCTTTGCGGCATTCTGGTGGCAGCAACCGATCGAGTTGGATCGTTGGAAGCATTCGTATTGAAAAGTATCGTTGGTTAAAGTAAGATCGGTGCCCTGAACCCACTGCTCGGTCGTAACTTCATTTTTATTTTAAAATTATTGTGAAAATATCAAGTGTAAAGTGAAATAAGCTTAAACCTAAATTAAAATAAAGTGAAACTGTGACCATTGTGTTTTGTGCTCGCACTTTACCCTGATGACGCCCACTAGGCCTGCAACCACTAATGACGATGTTGATGAGAATAATTGTTCTCCGACATCAGAAGTGGGATCCGTGCCGGCACAAAACGTGAGCGCAGAAAATGACGGATGGCGCGCGTTATTCGAAGTGCAACAATCCAACATGAGGCTACTCGTGGAGGCGCTAACTAACTCGCCAAATATCGAGGATAAGCGCATCACACTGCCTAAATTTCAACCGGAAGATGCAGACACTGATGCCCGGGCGTGGCTGGCAACGGCGGATATCTGCTTATCGGATCGTGGTATACAGGGAAGTAAATTAATTCTCATACTTAGTAAGGCCATGAAAGGTTCGGCCGCAACATGGTTTTCGCAGATAGCTTTTCCCAATATGCATTGGGTAGACTTTAAAGTAATTTTTCTTTCTCGTTTCGATACGTTAGAAACACGTGCGACAACTATATTAAAGATGCTTGCTGGTAAGCCGCAAGAAGGTGAATGTCTTGCTGCATATGCAAGCCGTCTGTTTACTTTACTCATGTCACGATGGAGTAACTTGGGCAAGGAAGAAATGGTGGTATCCTTGATACTTGCCCACATGGGGCAAATCGAGCCACGGTTACAACGCAGTATTTTTTCTGAAGAAATAACTACCCGCTGTAAAATGCAACGTGAAATAATGGCGTTTTCTTATCGCAAGCGAAGTTACCAGGAGATGACAAAGACCGTTGCAAACGCCATGCAAGATAATAAACGTCCTAGGTTAAGTCCTGCCTCAATAAAATGTTACGCTTGTGGAGAATTTGGTCATAAGTCTTTTGAATGTTTCAGCCGATCGCATGACAAGCAGCAAACAACTCCGACCTCTGACCGCCCCAACACGGCAGTTGCTACGCGGCCCCCTGTGGTTTGCTACAAGTGTGGTGTTGAAGGTCACGTGGCATCGCGGTGTTCAAAAACATGGCCAGTTGCGAGCAGCAGCGCACAACCCGCCGCACCCAGCGTAGTGAGTGAAGCGAGTGGACGTGTGTGAGATGTGAAACCTGTCACCGGGATAATTACGCAATTTGGTGAGCAGTTCTCATTTTGTTTTGATTCCGGTGCTGATTGTTCCTTAATTAAAGAGAGCGTCTCTCGTAAGCTTATTGGTACGTTGCAGCGTGCAATTGTTACCTTGACTGGTGTAGGAAAATCTAGTGTATTATGTGAGTCGCAAATTTTATCTAAAGTCGCGCTTAGTGGTCATGACGTACAAATTTTATTTCACATTATACCTGATGATTACCTTAATAATGATATTTTGATTGGACGCGATTTGTTGGCCTTAGGGTTGTCAGTACACATATCGAGTGATAAGCTTTCTATAACTGAGAAGCCTTCTCTAGTTAATATTTGCAACGTTAGTAACGCGGTGGCTGACTTTCATGACGTGGATACGGATATACCTGATGGTCTTAAACCACAACTAACAGAACTTCTTAGCTGCTTTAAAAGATCATTTGCTGACGGCACCGCTCTACCGTCTGCTGGCTAACAATAATTCTAAAATAATTTGGACCTCAGAGTACGAGAAAATCAGACAAGACATAATATCGGTATTGACTTCATCTCCGGTTTTGATGCTCTTCGACCCAGAGTTGCCTATAGAGTTACATACGGATGCTAGTAGTGAAGGTTACGGCGCGATCCTTTTCCAAAGAGCTGGTACAAAATTACATCCGGTAGAGTACTACAGTAAACGCACTACGCATGCGGAGTCTCGATACCACTCTTATGAGTTAGACACTAGTGGTTGTAAACTCGGTTAAGCATTTCCGCCATTATTTGTATGGTAGGACTTTCACAGTCGTTACTGACTGCAATTCTCTGAAAGCCTCGAGAACTAAAGTAGACTTAACCCCTAGAGTGCGCCGGTGGTGAGCTTTCCTCCAGGCCTTTGATTTTGACATACAGTACAGAGAGGGTAGAATAATGGCCCACGTTCTCCAGAAATCACTTACCTGAGGTGAACAGTGCTACCGTCAGCGTTACTCATAGTTTAGGTAGAGAAAGCCATGTAGAAGAAAAACGCGTTAATATAGCCGAGTTATCTTCGGATTGGTTACAAGCGGAACAACGACGAGACCGCGAATACAATGAAATTATAACTAAACTTGAAAATGATGATCTGGACTTAGAGAGTTGTAAAATTTATGAATTGAGATTTTGTACTAAATTTATTTTCTTTATAAATTATTTTGGAGTGTGTGTGACGGATAGCCTCACCGTGAGATATCCTAGCAGCATCATGGTTGTTAAGGTTTTGTTAAGCTTTGTGAGGCAAGGTGGCTATGAAAAGGCGAGGTGGCCACGAAAAGGCGAGGTGGCCACGAAAAGGCGAGGTGGCCACGAAAAGGCGAGGTGGCCACGAAAAGGCGAGGTGGCCACGAAAAGGCGAGGTGGCCACGAAAAGGCGAGGTGGCCACGAAAAGGCGAGGTGGCCACGAAAAGGCGAGGTGGCCACGAAAAGGCGAGGTGGCCACGAAAAGGCGAGGTGGCCACGAAAAGGCGAGGCGGCCACTGATAGGCGAGGTGGCCTCTGATACGCGAGGTGGCTATTGTGATACTGTGAATAATTTAAAACATGTAACGCGATAAACGGCGAGGCAGCTGTTTCGATACCACAGACTCAAATTAGTATGTAGCGTGGAATCTATAAACGTTTATAATTGTCGTGGGGCACCTATTTTATGGAAATATCTTAAATGAAGTTGTTGCGCAGAAGATAAAATGTAATAATGTACACAATCTCCTTGGTCAGGAGTGGCCGAACTGTATAAAAGTATCTTTCTTTTTTGCAGATAACTATGATGCGCGGCCTTCTACATCACACGAGGACGTGTGATACGTCAGGACGGCCGTGTCGGAGGAAGCTATGAGTCGTGTTGATTGTTGTTTACTAGCTATTCTCGTAATGTTATTTGTTTACATTTTAATTACTTTTAAAATTCGTAATTTAATTTAATATGATTTGTTACATTTTCTAAACTTAAAAAACCTTACCAATGTATTAAAAGTTATGAATATTGTTGTTCAAATATCGACCAATCGGAGCAGAGCACGTGTCTCGAGTGGGGTCGAGGCGCCATCTTGACTTTAGAGAGGCCGGCACTTCTTTGCGGCATTCTGGTGGCAGCAACCGATCGAGTTGGATCGTTGGAAGCATTCGTATTGAAAAGTATCGTTGGTTAAAGTAAGATCGGTGCCCTGAACCCACTGCTCGGTCGTAACTTCATTTTTATTTTAAAATTATTGTGAAAATATCAAGTGTAAAGTGAAATAAGCTTAAACCTAAATTAAAATAAAGTGAAACTGTGACCATTGTGTTTTGTGCTCGCACTTTACCCTGATGACGCCCACTAGGCCTGCAACCACTAATGACGATGTTGATGAGAATAATTGTTCTCCGACATATATATACACAGTCATTCTGCAATTGAGTCATATCGTTTACACAGACTTTTACGATCCAGACTATATGACTTTAACCAGTTTTTCTGAGGGTTTTTATTGCGTTGGTTCTTTGCTATGTTTGATCAAAATTTGTTTAGCAAATCGGACGTGAGTTCTTCTTAAATTTTTATTCATACTTTCCAATCATCTGAAATGCATTTCTTATCATCTCAAAGCAGTTACGTAGTTACGCCATATAATTTATATAAACCGGCATATAACTATAATCGTATACTCTTGAAAAACAACGGTAATTGGCTTCGAACCACACGTACGCAGGGCCTGTTTTTTATATTTTTATTATTATAAATAGGCTAACGCTTGGCATCCAACTCGCCTGATGTTAAACGATGATGCGGTCTACGATGGAGCACCCTTGCCTAGAAGAAACCGATTCACTCTCGACTGTTAAAATGCAAGCAAACTAATGTTTGCTTGTAAGGAGGCGCGCAGTCGGCAGTGAAAGCACCAATATCCGCTCGCAAACAGCACGCTGCTTATACAGGCAGTCGAGGGCTGAGTCCAGCCGTGACCCTGCCCCTCGCTCGCGGCCGCCAGGGAGAATAAAAGCTAGTTTCATTTGAACTAAGTCAATTAAACAATTAATTAATTAACTTAGTCAATTAATTAAATCAATTAAACCTGTAATGATAGTTCTAAGTTGGAAATAAAATAAATAAAAAATAAATAAAATTTTACTCGTAGATTTAAACATCACCACACTGTATACTAACTACTACCTACTACTATTTAGTGGTTGACTTCTAATCATCATCATCATCATTTCAGCCGTAGGACGTCCACTGCTGGACATAGGCCTCCCCCATCGATCTCCAAAAGGGCCGGTTGGAAGCGGCCTGCATCCAGCGTTTCCCTGCGGTCTCTTTTAGGTCGTCTGTCCATCTTGTGGGTGGACGTCCTACGCTGCGCTTACCAGTCCGTGGTCTCCATTCCAGAACCTTTCGGCCCCATCGGCCATCTGTTCTGCGTGATATGTGCCCTGCCCACTGCCATTTCAACTTACTAATCCGGTGGGCTATGTCGGTGACTTTCGTTCGTCTACGGATCTCCTCATTTCGGATTCGATCTCGTAGAGAAACCCCGAGCATAGCCCTCTCCATAGCTCGTTGTGCGACTTTGAGCTTGCTTATGAGGCCCATAGTGAGAGACCACGTTTCAGTGCCGTATGTCATCACTGGTAACACACACTGGTCGAAGACTTTCGTCTTAAGGCACTGAGGTATTTTGGACGAGAAGACGTTGCGTAGTTTACCGAACGCTGCCCAGCCGAGTTGGATTCGCCGATTGACCTCTTTCTTGAAGTTGGACCTACCTAGTTGGACTGTTTGTCCTAGGTAGACGTACGCGTCAACAGCTTCAAGAACTGAGTTCCCAACTGATACTGGGGTGGGCACAACATGGATATTTGACATGACCTTTGTCTTGTCCATGTTCATTTTAAGGCCCACCTGTTGGGAGACTCGATTGAGGCCTTCGAGCATCATGCTGAGATCTTCCATCGACTCTGCCATGACCACAATATCGTCGGCGGTTGACTTCTAATGCTGTATTTCATTGTTTCTTGTGCAGCTCCACGGACTCCGGGGTTCGTGCCCGTTGTCAACTTATATCATTTATTTACTCAACTATTGCTAATTATAACATAAAAGACTAGAAAAGGTTTTTTATTTATTTTTATAATAGATAGGCTTGCGCTTGGCCGCTACCTCGCCTGATGTTAAGCGACGATGCGGTCTACGATGCAGCACGCTTGCCTAGGCGAAACCGATTCACAAATTATAAAATCTTATTACTATGTTGCGTGTATACGCCGAGCAGTCCAGCTCCCGCAAGCAGCACGTTCACGAGTTGACGCGTGTGCCAGCCATCGCTCTCCTCGCCATGTTTGAGGGAAGAGGGCGACCCGCCACACGACGCCGCTGCAAGAACAACTGAAAGCTCTGTTAACACACAAACCTTAAAACTATATTATTCTATTACACACTATGGCACGGGGAGGCCTATACCTAACAGTGGGATCAGGAAGGCTGTGGATGTTTGTCAGTCACTTTACGCACCATTGAAGCATTTATTCTAGTACTTGCGTGGATTACCACATGCACCCACCACCCGGTGGGCCTCCTCCACCGACCTATACTCCATCTACTGTTATATATCTAAAAATAAAATCACACATGTAAAGCTAACTTTTTTACTGCGATATATGAATCCTCGAACCAGCAGGGAAATCGTGGCGAGGAATAAACAAACTTAACCTAACAGAAATAGCGCCTAAAATGAATAACGCATAATTATGTAAATCCCTGTAGGTTTGTCCATATCGAGTGTTCTGACGTCAGTGTCAAAACTCTCATCAGCTTCTCAATCTCGACATCTCGATTGAGTCGAGAGATCCGACCTCTCTTCAGCCTCTTCAAAATCTCGCCGCTTCAAGATATTGTTAGCAAAGCGGGATGTGACGTCACTACACGTGAGAGAATGCCGTTTAGTCCTACACTAGTATGTACAAGTACACGACGGCGCGCAGTTCTATAATGGCCAATATAACTGAAATAACGTAGTAAATAATACAACTGCGTTTCATTTCCTCATCAGTTTACGAGAATTTACTGCGTTTTTAGGTGATCGAGGAGTGAAATTAATTCTATAATATTATTTGTGAATGACGTCCACATGTTTTCAAAAACGTATCCAACACAGTTCAATTGTTATAAAACAGATTATTCGATTATTGAAACAATAATGATGTATCTTTATGAAATACTTAAAGATACCAAGCTGGTTACTTAACGTGTAACGTCGTTGTTATCACCATGTTGACAAGTTCATAAAACTAAAACGACGTTTTCGTCACAATCCCACTGAAAAGAAAGAAGAAACAATATGATTTATTCGACTTATATCTAAAGGATACAGTCGCTGTGGAATGGGTCCACTGACCTTCTTACGTCAATGATGAACACAACAAACATAATATTGTTTGCCCAAAATGGCTGACTGAGATACTAAGCTACTGTATAACACGTTACTTGCCAGTTTTTACAGTAAAAGCTATTCTGGTTCATGTATTTTATTTGTCTTCGACTAAATGTAATCAGACAGTCCCTCGTGCCCGTAAGATACGAGAGTCCCCCGACCTCTCAGTCCTCTCACCTCGAGCGGACACTTAGCAGATGGTTAGCGCGCCGCGGCGGACGGAGACCGTCCCGGGGCTGCGGCCTGCGTGCTGCTCCGTGATGTACGCGCACGGCGGCATACATATACTACATGCGAACCATACATTTTTATTACAATTATTTTAATGTGTTTGCGAATATGGAACTTGTAAGAAACTTTGCGTGTACTCTACGTGACTTTTTATCGTGAGGTAAGCTATCGTCAAACGTCAAAAAGTCGACTGACATCAATGATAATATATGGACATACATAATATATTTCAGGAAGGTTCTTAGTTTGGACCGAATATTTTTTATTATGGTATAATATATGTACATCGATTCCGACGGCACCTGTAAACCAATTTGCGTGTTTCTTTTTTTATCACATCATCAGCCATTAAATGTCCACTGCTGAACAAGGCCTCCCTCGTAGAGAGGGGTGTTGCCAATAATCCCCACGCTTGGCTGGCGGCTTGGGGATCGCAGTGCGTTCACCGTGTACTAATAGGATGCTGCAGCCCATCCTCCGGTGTTTCTGGTCGCAGTTTTAGGACATACCCGGTTTTTTTATCATGTATAAGAAACTCTCGAGGTGGTCCCACAAAACTTGGGGTTTATTGAAGTCGGTTTTTTCAACGGATAATTTATTTAAAGAAAATTAGTATTCGCACCAAAGACGTATTACTTAATGTCTGCAGGATACTCTCGGCATATGTGTTGTAATTGAACGTAAACAGGGTTTCTTTTATGATTCAATCTATAATAAAGTAGACGAGTCGAGTACGCAAATACTCGTAAATACTCAGCTGTACTGTGCTCGGCCAGAGAATATTATGGAAATTTATATCATTGGTTGCATTACTTAGACTTACGTAGTAAACTTTTCTGCGTGTTCGTACTATTTATCTGCAATCAATTATTTTACTGCTTATTGCATACAATTTTATTTATTATTCTAAATATAAAATTTATAATAAATATATTGTTTGTATAAATAAGTACTTAGGTAGGTATACTGGGACCTGTGACTTGTAGCGGCGTCGATCTTTGAACTGCAGCACTTGTTAAATTCGCAATTAGGTAAACTTTTTATAGTTACAAATATTTCAAGTAATAGCTAGTTGATTGTTTATATATTTTTGAATGATTAATAGGCTTGCATTTGAACGCCACCTCGCATGATGTTAAGCGATGATGCGGTCCTCGATCGAAGACGCTTACCTAGAAGATTGTAACCGTCGGAGATCACCGCCAGCGGAATAAGCTACATATTTAAATTCGTTAAGCTGTTTCACACTTAGGCACAAGCAAACTTTCGCATTCATGATATTAGTGTTATTTTAAATAATACGTCTTTGACTTTAGAGTAGAAATACACCAGAGATTCGTATAACAACGTAATAGGTTACCCGGGTGAGGGATTTCCTTGTTTTTGTGCGTTGTTCGAGATAAAATATCCATACTCGTCGTTACTCGTCACGGTAGTAAGGTGCACTCGTTATGTTTCTTGCTAATTATGATCAAGGTGTGATATTATGTCTTCTGTGATCAAGGTTGATTCAGCCGTGAAGAGATACCTACAAAAAAAAAATGCTTGGTACGCTGAAAACTGATGGGCTTGAGCATTTGGACTGTCTTTAAACCTTCAACGGTCTATGGGCAGTCCAACTTGTATTTTTTCCTAACAAACATACAACTCAACACAGAGGCAGACGGCAGATGAGAGAGAAGTTCTCTAGTTTTGAAAATCCCTGACATAATTCCGTTCCCGCCTACTTACCCCGGAGGAATCCCGCCGTCACCGATCGCTGACGTGACGTCAGATCTATTTCCGCCGCGTAACTAAATAAATCTCGGCATTATAATTCGGTGCGGGTATTCTTGAAGCGTCGGTGTTATTTGTTTCATTCAGTTTTATTTTCAGTCGAGATTTATTAATGGGCGCACAATGACGCGGGACCTATCCTCAAAGAAGCTGCTAGTATCTAATTAGATTAAATAGGTAGGTTTGTATCACAATTATTCAATTTTGTAACGTTGTAAATTACGCCAACAGCGTTCGCAACGGCAACAGCACCAACCTGGCACAAAGAGAAGATTTTTCTTGTGATACCAAACGCGCCGCAAATCTCTTCTGACGTATTTAGAAGAATGGACCAGCAATGTATACTGTCCACAAAATTACTAATTTAAGTACGTTTGTCATGATTTCTAACTTATTTTAATTGTTTCGTTGCGATTTCTTGGTTTTAAACCTTTTGGTATCTAATTTGACTAACAGTATTTGTATTTAAAATGGCGGTCGGAAACGTGTTGACTCGGGAGTCTCGGCAATAGTGCGAATAGTGGGGGTAGGAAAAAGATAATGTGGTGGATGTTGGCAAGAGGGACTTTAGTCTGGCTTGAGCGTTCATAGCGAAATCATATTGGTCTGAAAACTGTATTAAGTAGGAATAAAGAATAAGAATATGAATAAAGTTATATAAAGAGAACTGGATTATGATTTACCACACGTTATTGTGGAGTTCTTAGCTGTAATAGCTAAACTGTTATGTTTAACGACTAAAAAATTAGAGGAACCTAAGGGTTTCAGTTATTTAGAAGTATATTTTCCATATTCCACGTCGAGTGGAAAACAGATAGATGAAGCAAACAGAATGTGAACGTTGCACCGACAAGTTATAAACTCCCAAGCTAACCAGTTTCCCATAAAATGTTATTCTTAGATTACCAGCTGGACTGCATGGACAAGTCCTCAGGCTAGTTTCCAGTTCGCAGGAGCATTATTCTATTTGTTTGGTTATAAAATGTGATGTGGGGTTTGTTGCGTGCGAAAACTGACAAATGCGTCACACGGTTATATCCGTTATATCCGTTATATGGCGAGAAAGGGTCGGCAACGTATTTGTGACGCCTCTGGTGTTAGAAATATCCATAGGCGACGGTGACTGCTTACCATCAGGCACCCCGCTTGCTTGTTTGCCACATAATATAGCATTAAAAAACACTGCCACTGTCTTACGTATATCGTCACTCCAACGAGTCTCCACGTAACGTTAAACATTTCCTCTGAAATGAATGCATGAGAACAATATAAGCAGAATCATGTGCAAAAGTAGTTAAGTACAGTTTTTTTCTGCGGGTTTGCTTATCTAACCATTTCGGCCGAGTTTTTCCGCGGGTGGTCCCAAATTGTGTGTGACCGTGGCGCGTAGCTCGAGCCACCTAACGGGACCAGGCCTCGATCCTGGCAGCCAGAGCGTGGAGACTCCTCAGCTGTGACATCTCCGCGCTGTTACCCGCTGTGAGTCTCTCAATGAACCCAGCTAATAGGACATTTTGTGAATGACGTGCTTCTATAGAATAGATAAAAGTAGATGATTAAATCGACTGAGACAATGTTCCATGACCTTAATGTAAATTGATCTGAGATCGAGGTAGGTCTCCATCTGACTCAAAAACTGATTAAAATGTATTTATAGTGAAAAAACCGTTGAACCTCGTCTTATAGATAATTATGTTCGAACAACAGTAGTTAAGGATGACGTGAACCATGAAACCCTTCGCTTAAACACACAATATGTTCGATTGTTACCATAGGTAGGTACTTAAGACTTAATTGTTGATGACATGGTGATCAGACTTGCAAAGGCCGGCCGTAAATAACAAAAACGAGCAAGAACAAAATATTAAGCGACTATGAAATATTTAAACTAGTATGAAAATTCCAATTTCACACCTCCGAAATCATAAATAACCCTCGTCTAATCAGCACTACAGCGCCGGCACCGCAACTTGGCACCTCTGGGGCGAGCGCGGCGCGGCCGCCAGATATTCATATTTAACGCCTCTGACCAGTACGTACATTACCTTGGGGACGGAAAACATTCAAAAGCGGTACTGTTTGTTTTAATATAAAATAATAAGAAAATGCAGAGTGGCCGTCGGTGAATGGCGACACCGTGTACCCCGTTCCATAGGACTTTCGCGTATTTCACCTGTAAATTTTATTATATTCTGTCAAGTAAAACTTTCCAGGGCACAGAACAGATGGCCGATGGGGCCGAAAGGTTCTCGAATGGAGACCACGGACCGGTAAGCGCAGCGTAGGATGTCCACTCACAAGATGGACAGATGACCTATAAGAGACCGCTGGACGCAGGCCGCTCCCAACCAGCCCTTTTGGAGATCGATGGGGAGGCCTATGTCCAGCAATGGACGCCCTATGGCTGAAATGGTGATGATGATGATGAAAACTTTCCAACGATAGTCAGCCGTGAAAATGCCGGGTACTCAGTCCTGCCTAAACGCCGGACCCCCCCCCCCCCCGCGGGCTCGGCTAATCTGAGCCCGAGACAATTAACGGTATTCTTTTGTAAAGTGATTGTTCCCCCGTTACATCGAGATGAGAATAGTGGCAGTGGATAGTGATCCTCTTTGATTCTCAGATATGGACGAACAAGTTGCCATGTCAAGATATTTATTTCTTTTGGTGGAAGCTGAGTCGGCAAGCCCGGTGGTATCAGCGTTCCAAAGGCCTCGTTTTGGTCGACTCTAAGGTTTCTTGGTTAATAAACCCCTGTATTAAGCTGAACATTTAACCTGACATTCAAAACATATTTGGTATACATATATATTATAATAACTACCTGTTACTATAAATCCCCTCCCCCCCCCCCCCCCTAATTTGACCCCTTCGCAAAATTCCTTTTTAGCTGACCTCTACATTCCATAAGGAATGTATAGCATTCATTTCAGCATCAAAGTTACAAAACTTTCAACGGAACGTTCAAATCCTAATTCTTTTTTTAAATCTTACAATAGTATAGTTAGTATAGTATATTTTTATTTTAAACCATTAACCTAAATATCAAATTTTATTCTACCCTAACATCAAAACATAGGAGTTTCATATACATTTTCGTCGTCTATGCCATTGCAACCTCTATGCCATTAACAAAATGCAAGCCAACATTAACACTACAAAAAACGTTATCATTATATAAATAAATCATGAAAATGCATAAAATGCGCACTTATTATCTACTAGCGGCCCGCTCTGGCTTCGCACGGGTATATAGCCTAATACATGTCATCCGGGGATAGTGTAGCTTCCCAACAGTGGAAGAATTTTACAAATCGGTTCTGTAGTTTCGGAGCCTATTCAATGCAAACAAACAAATGTACAAACAAACAATCAAATCTTTCCATTTTATAATATTAGTATAGATAACAGATTACAAAGTTAGATTTTAATAAAAAGTAGTTTACAATACACTATTGCTAACATAAATTAATAGTCATATATAATTAACGAGTGGGCCGCCCCGGCTTCGCACGGGTATAGATATATAGCCTATGTCACCCGGGGATAGTGTAGCTTCCCAACAGTGAAAGAATTTTTCAAATCGGTTCTGTAGTTTCGAAGCCTATTCAATGCAAACAAACAAACAAATCTTTCCTCTTTATAAGATTAGTAATTAATAGTAATAGTCATATACTATATATAGTCATAATAGATAAGTCAATGTGAGTATTTCGCTTTAATCTAGGTATATACTTGGTTTGGTATATACGTGCAAAGATAATAGGAAAAAGGTTTCTGATCCAAAGGAATATCCGATACGTTTCAAGTTATTTTAGTCACAAAGTTACCTTAATGGGATGATACAGTTTCTTTTTGTTTGCGAGGAGCTTCCATAAAACCAATAAGATGGAACTTTTAGCAAATAGCCCGAGATAAATAATTGAAGCTGCGGCACGTGCGGTGCGACCGCCCACTTGTTACTACTTTATATTGCTCCTAAAGTTTTTTTTCGACGCATTATTTTTTCATTTTCATGTTTTGTGTTTCTTTTAGATGTTCGTTTGCGTGATTCGGTTAACCGAACTAAAATAAAAAATAAAAACCCTATATAAAAAAAATAACGTTTTAGGGTCAACTGTTCTGCGGAAGAAATATTTTTCCCGTGTTCCGGTTAATTGTACCATGGAAAGTATAGAAACGTTTTAAAACCGAACGGCACAACGGTTCTCAGATCAAATTTTTCAGACAACATTTTTAATTGATCTGAGACAACGGTTAGAAATAAACAGGCCAAGTGTGAGTCGGGCTCGCGCACTGAGGGTTCCGTACCACCACAAAATTCATATAACGATATTACCAGTTATAACTATCTACCACGGTTCGAAAGATACAGCCGTTTAAAGGTAGAACAGACAGACGGACGGACAGAAATCGTAGGCTTAGTAATAGGGTCCCGTTTTTACCTTTTGGGTACGGAACCGTAAAAATCACCATAGTGGATGATTAGTATTTGGTAACGAGGAGAGTATTGTCATTTTGCAAAGTACATACTTATATATAGTTACCTACTTTAACATTTTGTGCTTAACTTGGCGAATTGGTTATTTGAGTTTAACAATTGGTTACATGAGTATGGCTAACGACAGGTATTATCTACTAGTATTGTAAGGACAAACGGACAAAAGAACAGTACCCTTTTGTTAAGTTTTCGAACTGTATGTAGTTAGAGCTAAGTTAGTTGTTGTGATCGTCTGTTTCTTCTGTAGTGGTAATGTGATTATCTGTTACGTACAGCAGTTTGTGTTATAACTAGGACCTGTAACTTAAATAAAATGTTCCATTTGTTACGTTATATATATATATATATATATATATATATAACGTAACAAATGTTACGTTAATGTTAAATGTTATATATATATATATATATATATATATATATATAAGTAATACAAACAGAGACTGAATCTGCATTCTACAAGAAATATCTGTGAAAATAGAAACGTTTCGATTCTACATTTCTAATCCGTACGGCCAAGGATTGAAACAACCTGCCATTTACACTTACAACTTACTTATGACTTAATCTGGGTCTTTTCAAGACCAGAGTGAATAGGTATCTTCTAAGTCTGCGTGCTCCATCTTCGACCACATCCTCGTTTACCAACAGTTAGTCGTCAAACGCGGACTTATCTGCCATAAAAAAAACTCATCTGCTCACCGTGATAGTGAAATTCTCACGTCACAGTACCAATATCTGATAACGTTCATCTGGTGTACCTACATGTTATCTCAGTGATAACACGTGACACACTACTCTACTGCGAGTGTGTACTCAGACTCTTTATCTCACAACTCGTAAACTGGGCGCTTCTTTAATCCCGGTGTGTGGGAGCAGACAACAGTAATAAACAATGTGGTGCTTGTTTGTGTTCTGGTGTTTATTGCAGGCGTGTGCCGCGAGTAGAGTGCTGGTGGTGGTCCCGGTGCCCAGCCGCAGTCACGCGGCGCTGGCCGACTCCCTCGTGGACACTCTACTGCACGCTGGACATGAGGTTAGTACGAACTACCCACCATCTTATATCCCACGACAGAAAAAAAGCCGCGGTAGCCTATTTGGGAAACCGCTAGACTAGAAAGCGTAAGATCGCGGGTTCAAACCCCGGGCCCATACAATAAGCTTTTTGGCGTTTATGTACGGATTTTCATACCACTGGCTTTTCGGTGAAGAAAAACATAGTGAGGATACCTGCATACGTACGGAGAAGAAATTCAATGGCATATGTAAATCCACCAACCCGCAACTGGGCCAGCATGGTGGCCCAATAGTCCTTTTGAGGGTAGGCCTAAGTCTAACAATGGACTATTAAAAGGCTATTGCTATAATATCCCATAGGTTTTAATGAGGAACTTCTTATAATCATTAGGTATATCAAAACTAAAAAATCCTAACCTTACTGGCTTTGTGGGTCACTGGATAGGTGGAGAAGAAAGCGCAGATGCTGGGTCTGCCTAACCTGAACTGCGTCTCAGGCGATGTAGCGTCCGCGGTAATGCATATGACCGCATGTATCATATCTTGTAGATAAATATAGACCAATGATGATGATGATGACTAGTATTGTATAGTGGCATCAAAATCTGAACGATACCGTGATTCGGATGACGCGTAGTAATAGTTTAACGTTTTAAAGCTATCGTGTGGTTTAAAATTGTAAGCGTGGTATGTAATTTTCTGTTTCCCAGGTGACATACATATCCCCATACTCCTTGGTAAAGCCGCACGCGGCGCTGACCTGGGTTGATGTCAGTTCCGTAGCAGAGGAAATCACAGGTTCGTGTAGTTTCATTATAAACTACGAATATACAAAAAAAATACTGCTGCAATTGGCCAGCGCCATCATTTTGTCAATAGTAATACAGCAACATTGTCCCTTTTCTGTCCTTCCAGACCGAGAAATCCTTAGCTTGATGGAACTGGTCCGCGACCCGCGTCCTCCGCAGCGGGTGCTGGAAGTTGGCACCTCATTTGCGCAGCGCCTGCTCCAGCATGAGGCCGTGCGGGCGGTACTGCAGGACGCGACGCTGACGTTCGACGCGGTGCTGGCCGAGTGGTTCTATTCGGGATTACTGGCTCCGTGAGTAGATTGTCTTCAAGATCCATACCAGAAGCTAGAGGATTAGGAGCTTCACCAAGTCCCGATGATGCGGTATCAAGTTTGTTTACTATAGTCGATTGCTAGTTAAACATAAAAAAATAATTCATAATTACGATATAACAATAACGATTCCGGTAGTATTATTCATTCTTATACATAAAAGGCGATGTATGTATATGTTCCCTATATATAGAATTCAAACGGATGGACTTATTTTGACGGGGCTTTCACTGGCAGATCAGCTATCTGCCAGTGAAAGTACCGACATAATCTGTGATGATATAATGATGTAAGGGGTAATCCACGCAGGTGAAACCGCAGGGCGCAGCAGGTAGGTAAATTATAAGACATAAACTAATAACAAACAGTAAAACATATAAAACTTGAACAGACAACTTTTTAATTTTTAGCCTGGCCAGTGTCTACGAGTGTCCCCTGGTCTGGTACAGCGCGGTCGACGCGAGCTGGATGAACCTGCAGCTGGTGCACGGGCAGACCAACCCTGCCCACACCGCAGACCCTCACGCACGGCGCACGGCCGCGGGGTACACCCTGCGGGAGAGACTGGACAGGCTGCGGGACCAGGCCTACATAACAGCTTGGATGTAGTGAGTTAAATAATAGCGCTATGGGTTTTTTCGTATCAATTCTTCTCTCAGATTGATGATCATGACTATATAAACGCCTATTTATTTGCCTTACAATGCCAGTTTACGCTAATTAACTGGACCAGTTACTGGATGTAGGATTTTTAATACCTGAAAACCAAGTCATTTAGCTCCATGTTTAGTTTAATTTGTATTTTCGTGTTATGTTATAAAGCAATATTGTATTGTTTGGTTGTTCACAGCTACATGTTATACTACGTAGAAAACTCTCTCTACCTTGAGATCTACCGCACTCCCCTGCAGCTCCGCGCGCGCCCGCCGCCTAGCTACGAGGACCTCGTGTACAACGCGTCGCTGCTGCTGATCAACTCGCAGCCTCTGGTGGGACAGACCCTGGCCTTGCCGCCCAATGCCAAGTATGTCGGGGGACATCATATTGAAGTTCCGACAAAACCTTTACCTCAGGTAAACTACCAATAAACTTGATTTAATAGAACATTGAATCAAATTGATTGAGGAGATAAACTGACGCTCAGTTTGTTGTAAACTCCGCCATCTTATACCTCTGTTAGTCTTATTGACACCTCAAATATTATGCTATTGCGATGATTCTGTTCAGCAAGATCAGGTCTCTAAAAGTCTACATTTTTGTAGAAACAGTTTTGAAATTATTTTTTGCTCATAGGACTTGCAACAACTTCTAAATAACGCCAAAAATGGTGTAATCTACTTCAGTCTGGGATCCAACGTCAAAAGCAAAGACCTGCCAGAGTACATGAAGATGCAGCTGATCGATATATTTGGACAGCTGGAGCAGACCGTCATTTGGAAGTTTGAGGAGTCTTTAGACGACTTGCCCGCAAATCTCCACATTGTTAAATGGGCTCCACAGACAAGCATTTTGAGTGAGTGTATCCAAAAAAAAGGAATGTACTTACCTACCACTTCTGGAATAGCAGATGTAGTCCGTGGAATAGATGCCGACGGTAGGGGCAGAGCTATTAAACATTTTGTAAGACTATGCAGTTGTCTGTACAACAGGTCGTGCAGTATCGAAAACAATAGCTATATCCAGCAATGAGTGAAGACAATTCTTAAATGATAATTTTGGCTAGATTTACTCTATTTATGGATATTATTTGGTCTTTCAGATCACACAAACACCATTTTGTTTATCAGTCACGGAGGTTTCATGTCCTACATGGAATCTATGTACTTTGGAGTGCCGATCATAGGGATTCCCATCTTCGGAGACCAGTTCCTCACGATGGACCTGGCGCGGGCCAGGGGACACGGCATCAGAGTCCGTTTTAGTGACTTCCTACCATATCGGCTCAAGGATGCCATTAATGAAGTTCTTGGAAATTACAGGTACCTATTAATCTCTTCATCATCCACAGTCCACCATCATCCCTCTTCTCACTACTTAATAATATGCTTATCTTTCGATGTTATCTGCGTAAGAGCCTGTGTAGGCCAGCTAACTCCAGGTTCCACCTAGAATGTCAACAATATCGTTTACTCATCTGTTTTTTAAACGATCTATATTATATACTTCATTTGATTGCATAATAACTTGGTTATGCAAATTACGAATTCTTTCACAGCTACCGAAGTAATGCAAAAAAAGCGTCAGGAATCTTCCAAAATGCCCTCGTAGCCCCGCAAAAGGAACTGCTTTACTGGATTGATCTAGTCATCAACCATGGAGCCAACCACCTTCGCTCCCCTGCAGTCCAGCTTTCCATCATCGAAAGGCTGTACTTGGACGTAGCAGCAGTCACCATGATGCTTTTCTGGTTCCTATCTAAGGTGTGGAAAGTAATCAAAATACATTGGAACTCCGAAACGGATGCCAAAAAGAACCAGTGATAGTTTTATGTTCAACTAGTTTAATTTAACATGTGTTTAATTGTCAAATAGTCAACGTCATCAACGTCCATAGCCTTCTTCTCCTGCTGGGTTGAGGTCTCATTTTTCTTATTCTTCAAGGCTAATGGCCTCGGTCACGTGGTACTCGGATCATACACACAATGCTATAAACAATTTGACTAACATCTAATATGATTACACTTGTTTGCTTTTGATATTATTATACTAGATAGTAAAGTGTCGTTAAGGGCCTGAGCAATAGTGATATTTTCAGTCTTCTATTTTCCTCGCGAAAAAACTATCTGTATCACTGAAATAGTTTTTACCGGTCGTAGACTAAAGTGTTTCCTTCGCAAGACCCAACAAAAAACTGTATCAATACTAAACTAAACTGATCACCATCATCATCCCAACAATGAGCTTGAGCTGCCGGTGAAGGGAACATGAACATCGCAAGAAAATTATTTATCATTATAGTGGCACTTTCTATTGTTATCATTCTCAAGTTGAAAATCTGTCACCAAGCACCGAACGGTGTGTTTCGGTAGCCTCTTGAGAGCCAGTTTTCATTCCAGACCAGGCGTTTCTACCGTTTCTACCATATGTGACCACACACATGATTTGTGGCCAAACGCCTAGCTACCCATTAAAAATATTTTTTTAATATATACATTTTGCTATTGGCCTGTTTCTATTCTGAAGATGTCTCAGGGGAGTCGCCACACGTCGCTTTCCATTGGCTTCGTCGTTCCAGCTCGCAGTTCAGTGGGACTTATTACCGTCTAATAGAGCGTCAATATCCAATCACACGCGACCTCCCTCAGGGACGTAGCCTCTCTGCTTTTATCACACTCACATTAAAATGGTGGCGCTTTGTGTGTTAGTTGATATTATTTGTTGGTAGCAGCTCTATCTCTGCTAAATTAATTTAGATGAAAGCAGATTTATGGATCTCGGCATGATCCAAGAAAACAAGGTCTAGCGCTCTGGGAGTTGTCCCGCAATGACGTCACTGTCCAGTTGTCACTTTATTGTATTGTAATTCGTCAATAAAAGCCCCAAAATTCGGTAGATCACGTTTATTATTAATTAATTGTGTTTCACAAACCTTTCCTGCATCCTACGCAATATTGCGCCCAAGGAAAAGAGAGACAACATGTAAAAAGATATGCTGTCAAAACTAGGCATAGACTATTGTAGTGAAGCCAACTAAGTCGATTTATGTTCTCTAATCGATTTCCAATATATTGTAACAAACACAGAGACTGGGAAACAATTTTTTTAATAATCTATTAAATAAAATACAAAAAGCATTTCAATTATCATTTGGTTTGTCCGCTCAAGCAAGTTGAGCACGAATTGAATATATTAAACACAATTTTATCAAAACCACATTGATTTATTGGATTCCCACAGGTAATATACGGATATTGGGGAATTATAATTTCAAGCTACTGTTAACACAGAAAATCATAGAGAGTCCGCCATTGTTTCGTGTATCGTCATCTCTCTCGAACTTGTTGTAAATTACTTATTCTGCTCTTGCTTATGCACGTGTACGTGTATCTATGACATTGATGAAAACATTGCGGGACGCCCACATGAAATTTTTTCTCGGAGCGCTATACCTGGCGGAGTATATTATTATACCATGGATCTCGGTATCGAATCGACGTTTCATATTAGTCGCAACAAAGCTAACATTGCTTTTAAATCTCAGTTATTTACGGATAAAAACAGAAGCTTCAAAAATATTTTGGCGACTGATTACTTAATGTCGTTTGATAGACAACTGTATTGTCTTTATAATGAAAGTGTATTTATTGTACACGTCAAGTAGAAGTAGAACAAAGAACAAGACTTCTCGATGATATCGGGTAAATCCGCAAGGCGAAGCTTCTGCTTTCATCAATAATGGCGATGCTTCCTCGTGCAGCGACAACGAGATTTGCATCACAATGGACCCGAGTTTCTATAAATACAACAATGAGATTTCTCAGGTTTAATCATTCCAGGTTGAAACGCACCGCACTCACACCCATATGATTTCAAATAATTCAGACAGTTGACATGAAATTCAATGAAAACAAGTATACATTTTGTTTTTTAAGCCCCTGGTAAAAGTAATATTTCGCTGCCTTAGTGCTTGAATGGCCAAGCAACCATTCACCAAATTTTACAGGGGACGTTTTTTTTAGTTTGTTATTAATTTAGCTGAAATTTATTAAAATATTTGATGATTTAGGAACAATGGTGTATATATTTATATGATTGTCTATATTGTATTTTAATATGATAAGCATAAAACCGATATTTTTTCATTTATCTGTGGAGGTTGGACAAAATGCCTCCGTAGAAATTATGTAACTGGAGGTTGGACATAACGACATGGAGATAGCCCATGAACACGATTAGAGAATTCAGTGCTTGTTTGTCCAAACTACCATCAATACATATACAGCATGTTCAACTTTTTAATGAATTTAACTAATTTAATTAGAGCATAATATTTACATTATAGCTCTAGGGTCTCGTAGGGTTCTTTTTGTCCCCCTTGGGAAAGGACTGGAGAAAGTATAAATTTAGATGAGTATATAAAAAAAAAAATACTAGGTATAGTGGGGCATTAAAATTTGAGACTTCTGAGGTGACTGGATGATGAATTGAATGGTGATAGTGGTGGATTGAGGTAGTCTATGGTTCATATTAGTAGGTGTCATTATTAATGCTTACGTGAGTTTGATAAAGTTTTTGGAAGTTTAAATTAGAGTATGAAAATAAATACACTAGTACTCACAAATAATCAAAAATTTATTAACTAACATAATTAGCATAAAATAGCAGCTGGTACTACATAATCAGTCCTTATACGATAAATATAAAATAGGTAGACTTAGGATATTGTTCTTCATGAAGCATAGCAAGCTTCTACTTTTTTTTCCCTCTGACCGAAGTACTTTTTTTTACTTTAGATTTGTTTTTTTGTTTCGTTGTTTTATTTTTCCGTCTTACATCATTTATATTCAGGCCAGTAGAAAGCACAGTTTGTATTTTATCATCATCCCTGTGTTTTAAGACCTTTTTGATTAAGGCTTCCATGAAGTTTTTATCTTCTAGCGGCATAAATTTATACACCGAACGTATATCCTGAATTTTTTTATCAGTTAAAGAATTCTTTGGTTTTTTAAGTGTTATATCACTCAAAACGTACACTTTGTTTTGTTCAACGTTTGTTGATATGGCTGTTGCCGTGAAACTTGTTTTGTACTCCACTATGTTCCATTTCATTTTATTATACTTTATAGATTTAATTTTTTTGTATGGTATTTGACCAAATCCTAGTTTCACTGCCTCATCATGAAACGCGCAAAAGTCCATGTCCTGCATTTGCAAAAAAAATAACTTAATTTTCGATTGTATTTTTGTTAAGGCCCGCATCAATCCAAGAGGACTATACATTTCTTGATACCTTAAGTTACGTTCTATTAAGCTATGTACACAGTCTACTTCTTGAACGTTTCCGTGGCCTGGTTCAGAAAATTTTTGCTCTATTTCTGTTATATTTTTGGCATTTTCAGACTGTAAAAAATTTATTAATGCCATACTCATGTGCGAATTTTTATTTTGTGGTACACAAGAGTCAGACCAAAGAATAATTTTTGTAATGTGGCTTGGCAAATCTTTTACTACTCTGATTAAAATTTTGACTAATGCGCTGGCTATTTCATCTCCACTTCGTCCGTTTTTTGTTTCATCCCAAATAGCATTGGTGGCAGAATTATCTATATTACAGTGTCCTGTCAAGTTATACACTGTAAGCTTACTAGTATAATAAAAACATGAGATGTTTGCTTTAGGTAGACTGAAAATGTTTTCTAAATCAAAGGTTATGACAGCAGCGTTTATATTTTTTATAATATCATTCTGCCTGTCTGTTGCTCTTTCTTCATCACCTTCTCGTTTACGTATCATATGTTCTTTATATTTGAGTTGTTGATTTTCATCAGGATTTAAGATTGCTTTGTATTCGCAACATATATCGCATGTATCTTTTTTGGGCCGATGAAAACTTAAATTGAAGTTTTCATTGAAAACTTTTCGATATATATTATCTTTCACTGGTTCGTGGTGCATTTCTACATAAAGATAGTACATTTTTGTGATGCTAAGACTTGGGTCTAGATATTGACGTTTTGTGGTAGCTCTACAGTAATGTGATTCCTGAACGGGAAATGACTTTATATGGTTTATGATTTCTTCGATTTTTGCAGGATCAGTTTGTATTTTCACATACCTGCCTTTTTTAGGAGTAGGTGTTATGTTTGTTTTTGTGGTATTCTTTTTTTTGTAAAAGTGGTATATTCTATTAACAGAGATATTTAATGTAGTACAAAAGAATTTTTTACATACTCTTTCTCTGATATTTTCACAAAGAACATAGTACAGAAAACTGTATTTCCTCCTACTATTTTCTTTCTGGGTTCTCTTTCTTTCTGTTTGGTTTCGTTCAGTGTATTCGTTATAATATTTATATTTTTGGTTATCACTTAGGTTATAAAATTGATTCATTATCTCTTCTCTTTTACTAAGTGAAATTTTAGTTGAACAGTTATAGTGACAAGTTGCTTCACATCCAGTTTGAACAACCTTTTTCTGCTTTTTTTCTCCACTAGTATTTACATATTCTTCACCTGCTTCTCTTTTCTTTTTCACGATGTTTCTTTTCCATTGCTCTGGTTGTCTTTTTCTCTTTCTTGTAAGATCAGCTGTGCTTTCATTTTGTTTCACTTCTTCGCTTGCTTCTTTTTCTTGCTGTTTAGTTTTCAGCTTTTTTCTTTCTTTTGTAAGAACAATTGTGTTTTGTTTGTTTTCTTCACAACTAACATAATTTTGTTTCACTTCTTGGCTTGTTTCGTTTTCTAGATGTTTAACTTTCATATTATTTCTTTCTTTCAGCTTTCCTTTGCATGTCATCATAATGTTGTAAGCTTTTTCTTCTTGTTTGCTTTTTTTACATGTATTTGTAATAACATTCTCCTCATCGTCAGAGTCTATTAAAAATAGCTTTTTCTTTACTGTGTTGATCCTGAAAGCAATAATATAAAACATTTATAATACCTCTATTTACTTTTTTGTGCATGAAACGTGTTGTTATTAACCCAAAAAAACCCAAATTCCAACACCTATGCTTTGCACTTTTTATGGTTCCGTATTTTTCTTCCATACAATTCTATCAATTTATCTTCTGTCACACAGCCTGACTAGATCAAGAGCCTCTGGGATCAACACCATAGCTTACTTTATAATTTTATGCCCGAATAAATGATTTGTTATTGATTTTTTTTTCCATTAATACTGGGGACATATTTGCCGACACGGTTAGCTGACCTAGCTAGATTAGAAGCTAAGTAAAGCCTCTAACATGGCTGTCAGAGACGGATATTCATACATAATATGTGTTTTTAAATACATTACTAAAAAAATGTGTACACCCAGATATATTTATACCCAGATATTTGTTAAACACAAATGTTCATCACATGAATGTCCACGCAAGCTATGCGATGCTTCGCCCATAATCTACCATAATCCGGTATTTTTATTTCCAAAGTTATCTTTGTTACCTAACTGTTACCGACGCCGAGCTAAATTTAGAACTTTCGGCGAAAATATTCACCGCAAGTGATATTACGCAAACCCTGTACATCTGCGATCCCGTTACCCGTTAGAACGGCAATAAACGTTTATTCAAGCGCAAGACAATAGGACACTTATTCTGTCTAGGTAGAATTCTTTCGTGAGAAAGCGGAGATGGGCTGTTTTATGAGTCCCGTAAAGTCATGTTACACGCACCCTGCCAAAATATACCTACTGTTGAGGTTGGGCCCACAGGTGGCCGCAAGATGACGCAATATTTACGTACAATAATACGAACTTGATAGAATCCATGTCAAATTAGTGCTATGTACTGGAAGTGAATTATGTGACTGACCTATTCCTTACAGCCTGTACCTAATACCTAGCGTTAGACGATGTGTGAACCCTAAGCTAGTTAAGCCGTTTACATATCGCTGTAACCAAGTTTTATCTATAATCTATTCAAATTAGTATATTTTAACGTTCCATTTTATATCACAAGGTTCACTAGACATAATCTACAATATAAAAAAACAATACAAATAGTGGATGCAAAAGGCAGGCTGTCGTTCAATGTGGTGGTTAAAGAGGGAGGCCTATGTTCAGCAGTGGACGTCTTCTGGCTGATGATGATTGATCTACATTACATTACTAGCAATCTCTATCGTAGTCTTATCAAAAACCTAACATAATCCTAGCTTATACTAATTCCTAAATATTCCTAATCATTAATTTATTTTAAATTATTCTATTATTAATTATATCACGTAATATAGAAATAAAAATATATAATCAAAAGTAGAACGCCCTTTTTGGAAGTAGGTTAAAATGCACTCGCGTGTTTTTTTTTAACGTAGACTAAGCGATTAATGAACTACTTTTTAATTCATTCGATTTTGAATCAGCCTGTAGGTATATTTTGACACAAAATTCCATCACTGTTAAACAAATTAAATGCCAACGTACCTTTCTAAATCCAGTTCCGCGTGCTTATATTGATGTTTTTTTGTAGTTACAGACATCTTCAAGCACTCATTTATGTAAAAACTAATTATACTCTTTAATTTAAAACAGGAGCTTAGAAATGCTGTCAACTCATTGACAAACCAAACATTATGCAAACAAGACGGCGAAACGTCCCAGCGTAAAATTCTTAGCTGTGATTGGTTGGCCTATGGAGGTTGGACATACAAGAACGGAGCTTGATATTTGGATGCGTTCGTTTGAGCAAATTATGGAGTTAGGACAAACAAGCACTAAAGACTATTTTAATTACGGAGATAGGATTTTTTATTTTTGCAAAAAGTACGAATAATATAGAAAATAAAATAAAATAATCAATATGGTAAAAAGAGTAATTTTTTTCTCTAAATTTTAAAACAAAAATGTTGTTTTGGGTGGAATTGGTCTGTTGGACATTCAAGCACTAGGGCGGCGATTTATCTTCAAACGGCTGTACAGATCATAGTTAAAGTGGCTAAACCACTCTCAATCAAGACACTTTTCAAAGAAAATATAAATCTAAATCAAAATCAGTTCTATCCTTAGAATAACTACACAAAGAAACCAAGTACATTCGCAAAATTTAAGCCATTCAAATGGTGTCATATATGGCTCCAAAAAAAATTAAAAAAATTTACTATGACAATTTGCGCGGTGAAATCGTACCACAACAAATCAGAAAAGCAGCATAAGAGTTATGGTGTGACATTCCACAGGTAATCCATTAATTTTCTTGCTTAAATCGTTTAAAATACCAATCGAAACGTAAGCTACAAAGCGAATTTGTAGCTTACGTTTTGAGAAGGCGTTGTTTGGAAACCTACCTTCTCTGAGTAGTTATTCTAAGGTTCCATCGTTTGCCGCTACGATGCCACAGATACACGTTAAACTTATAACACCCTCTGTTTGCATCGGGAGTTTTTTAGTAATCAGATGGGCCTAGGTTTTGTGCACAACTCAATGATGATGTGGTCTAGGATGGAGCACGCTTGCCTGTAGAGGTGCTTATTAATTAAAATGTAAGATTCTGTCCAAGCAAGAGCTTACCTTTTACTACACGAAACTTGATCTAAATCCGTTGAACCGTTACAAAGTCAAAGTCACGGTCAAGTCAAAGTTACGGAGCTGAATGGAGCGCAAACTGTTTAATTTGTATTATAACTAAAGATCAGTAAAATAACATCTGATAGAGGTGGAGTGAATATTGAGCCTAAGTCAAGTAATTATGTCCACGTGTACATCAGGCGGATGATAGTAAGTAGTGTACATGATCAGAAATCAATATTCTGTACACTTGTCATTTGTTATACACTTTATTTCTTCCTGCATGCGCCTCTACATTGTTTCTACATAGAATTTTGAATAATTCACTCCATTATCATTACAATCAAATAAAAGGTTGAGTGTGTTAGTTGTTATTTTTTCTTTTGCATCTATATGGAGCAAAAGTCGTACTTTTTGTACAAAGATAGAGAGCCTGAGATGCAGAAATTCATCGGATTCCTACTATACATATATACTGGGAAATATACCAGTATAAAACAGCGGGTAAACCCACAGAATCCATAATAGTATGTGCAAGCTAAACTAGCTAATTGATGGCGTTTGTAAACATTTCTGAGAATCCATTGCTAACTGGCGGAACCGGAAACGACTTGTTGTGCATTCGCATCGAATTATCGTGCACTCGACTCGATTGCCGATCGTGTTTCATTCACTTTGTAAATAGAACTTGGAATTAAATAAGGACTAATAATAACATGTTTTTTATGCCATAGGTGGCAAGCAGACGGGCTGCCTGATGGTAAGCAGTCATCGTCGCCTATGGATACTTGTAACACCAGAGGCATCACAAACACGTTGCCGACCCTTTAGACTCGATTAGCTCGCCTTTTGAAGAACCCCATGTTGTAACTTCTCGGAAACACCGTGGAAGGTAGCTCATTCCACATTTTGCAGGTTTGAGGCAAGAAGGATCGTTTGAATCGCACAGTGTGCGATTTCCACTGATCTATAATGTGTGGATGGGCCTTCAGGCGGTCTTTTTGGTGAAGTCGGCTAAAAATCAGCAAATGTTCAATGTGCGTTAGTGAATGCGCGTAACTTGTACAGTGATAGTGTTGTGTAACTGAAATGAAATTATCGCAGAAATAGGTCGCGTTCGGTCGCGGTTATAGGGCTGGCGCTACCTTGTTGGAGTTACTCTTCATCAACTTCGTGGTTATTTGCAGCTATTAGTAAACAACGCTTTTATATTTAACTAGCTGTTGCCCGCGACTTTGTACACGTAGCTTTTCACATAAACTTTCAACCCCCATTTGCCTCCCTTTGCAAAATCCTTTCTTAGCGGATATCTACACCCCATAAGGAATCTACCTGCCAACTTTCAGATTCGTAGGTCAAGTAGTTTTCGTAATGCACTGAGTGAGTAGATGAATTTCGCTTTTATGTAGGTATAGATTGGGTAAAGATAATTTAAATTTATCTGTCTTCTATATAAATAAAAATCAATAGCTATTAGTTAATATCGCTACGAGAGAACAGCAGACGGGAAGAGTAAATAGTTAAAAGTTTCTATAGATGCCGCAACAAGGCCAATCAATCAGCACCAACGGCCATCAGATAAGCCAAGCGGTACAGGCGTCCATCCAGAGCAATTAGGTACCGCTGATCTACGCGACCTCGGGCACGAGGCGGCTGCTTCCGCAGACAAGGTTAACTATACATAGTTAAATTGACAACAATTGACGAGTAGTTAAATCAGAAATATAAATATCCCAGAAGAGCTGTTCTGCTGAGTTGGCAGCGCCACTGGTGTCAAAGGAGTTCCAATGTTGTCTGACTTCTTCATCTTTACGTTATACACTCTACAGCCGAGTCCGCTGCGAACCGGAGCGTCAAACTTTAATCTACACCTTACACCATCACACCATATCCACACCTTCATTCTATTTGAGTCCTCACGTACGACTTATGACTATGGGTGGAGACCACGAACCGGAAGACGCAGTGTAAGTAGGCCTCCCACTAGATGGACCGACGACATCGTGAGAGTTGCGGGCATCCAGTGGATGCAGATGGCAGGCTGTCGTTCAGTGTGGAGGTTAAAGAGGGAGGCCTATGTCCAGCAGTGGACGTCTTCTGGCTGATCATGATGGTACGAATTATAGTTGGTGGAAAGTTTCTCTTTCTCTGTATCTCACAGAGTGTCTCCCGTCCGTCACATTCTTGCAGAGTTGTTATATGTTCACCGATTATACCGTCATGTGCGTTCGCTCTGAAGGCAAAGCAGAGAAATCAAGGAAGTAGTAGGTAATGGAATCCAATGTGACCATCTGATCCGTGAAGCTGTTGTGATCGCAGTGACCGTGGTGCAGCCGCCGCGGTCCGTCAATCGATTGACCTCTGTGATGGCTCGACGCAATTCGATCGCGGTGTTGATACTGATGTCATTACTAATTGAAACTCGTGGCCGCTGCCCGGCGCTGCCGCATTATTTACAGTCCCACCATTTTAGGTGTTCAGTTGACAGCGTTGCTACTGGAGAATTTGGTATTACCACCTGAGAAATTCACTAAGAAAAATCTGTAGTTCCAATTTTTTCCACCTGCACAGCTAAGTTGGTGGCACTACTGCTACATACACATACTAGGTAAATCTGAAACGTTTACATAATTAAGGTTTAAAAAAATAAAAATAACTGATTTCAGGTTCCCAATTCAGTCCGTGTTATCTTTTATTTAATATTTATGTATGTACGCCAGTTACTCCGAAATTTGTGTACCTATTTACGAGATTCTTTTTCTATTATGCAAAAGAAACTATCGAAGTGGCACCACAAAAAAATAATTTACTTTGGATCAGTAGTTTTTGCACCAGCTTTTATAATACGGTTTGTTTTGAGTGCCTGTTGATTTGGCAATTGTGATGATTTTGGTAGAGTGATTAATAATTTTGAAGTAGATTTTTTTAATAATGATAATTATACAAACAAGGGCGTTAAAAAATATTAAGACAGCTACTGGGACGGAACTGACACGTTCTGAAATCACCAGTCTGATTGTGAAACGACTCCATTCGTCTAAACGTATCCATTTAAAACCTTAACGGACTACTTAATACAGCTTGACTATAAATTAACTGAGAATTTGCTCAACTGACACACATTAGTGAAACCACGACTCATTATGGCTGTTAACCTTAAATATTATAAGTACCAGATGACTGACCACTGTAACAATCACACCAACATACCACACAAACAAGCAACACTCGACTATAAACACATCCAAACTAACAGATACACTCTCTCACATTCATATACACACGTACACAAAAAAAACTTATCACACACACATAAAAACACACACATACACTAAGTTGATAAACATTATTAGTAATTTACCAAAAGGCACTTATTGTTTAAGTAAGTTAATATTATTTTTGTCCCTTTTACATACTTCAACAACATGCCTATTATTATCTATTTATCTCTTATCTCTATTTACCTACTTTAAGTTCACCTCTGCGGGGAAGACAATCATGCCCAGAGTCGAAAACTGTGACCTCACGACACAGGTTATCCTAGTGTGGGGGACAGTGTTCCACTACGGTACATAATTGTTTGTTTATTATGCTCACCTCTTCTTACAACATTTTGTACACATGTAACTACCTACTTAAGATTTTTTATGTACCTATAGCCCTTTAATGAATACCAATAAACGTTTTTGAATTTGAATTTGAATTTTGAATTTGAATTTACTAAAATTACTTTACAACTGAACATATTAGAGTTCGAGATAACAGCCGTTAGTTTCAGGAAAATTACCGCTTGAACAAATTTCCCTAAGTCCATTGATGGCAACCTGGTGATCCAATGAGCGTGCCCATGGTCCAAAGAAGGCAACAGCCCAAAATTTAGTTTTTTTTTTTCATTTATATCTGAAAGTGTAAATTCAAAGTGTTTGTGCGTTTGATGAATATGAATAAAGTTCCTAGGAAATAAAAATAGCTTACTAGTTACATTTTTTCACCTATGATTTTAGAGATATGAGGTCCTAAAGTTAGGTGGTCCATTGATCGCAACCTTCCCCTACTATATAAATTATTTTAATAAACTTAATTTTTTTATGGTTCCGGCGGAACCCAGGCGCTTTGTCAGTATTGTCAACACACACTCGTATTATTGAATAATATACGATGGCAGCGGTAAGTGCTGGCGTCTCATGTCGAGCCTCATGTAATAAGCTCACTTCGCAGTTATTGGACGGGAATGGAATCTCCATAATGCTGGTTTATTCGCGCTTCGTACTGATTTTCCTAGAAAAGCGCAAGATATTGGAAAATTTTGCGTAAACAGATCTGTTGATCTCGATGAGTCGACGCGACGCGTGATGTCCTTATCTACGGGCTTTATTGAAGCGGCAACGGCGTGCGCGGCTTACATCTACTCGCTCGGCAGATTAGTCTTGAATGAACGATCGTCAGCGGGACTTATAAATAATTATAAGCGTTGCCATGTTTCAGATGGAATAAATCTCAGATTAGACCAACAAGGGAGACATATATATGCCTTACTACGAGTACAATTATCGTTCTAAAGTTATATGATTATTTACGGAATATTTACCGTGGTAAGGTTGTGGAATGAGCTCCCGATATTTCGGCGCAGTTACATGCACCATGGTGCATGTAGCACCATGTTCACGGGAAGACTGAAGAATGCGGGTGGTTGGTCAAACAGTTAAAAAGTTAAGTGCAGACATAACAATCTACCCTCTTTCTTAGTTTTCGAAGTATTCGTGGTAGTTCTTGCGGGTGGTTGGTCTGTTTGACCAACCACCCGCATTCTTCAGTCTTCCCGTGAACATGGTGCATGTAACTGCGCCGAAATATGGGGAGCTCATTCCACAACCTTATCTCGGTAAATATCCCGTAAATAATCATATAACTTTAGATAGTTTAAAACAGTGTTTTAATTAACTTTCTGGTTCAAATTATTTCATACTTTTTTTTCAGTATACTTGACTATTAGACTGGTCTCTACACTTAGTACCAAAATTTTTGTAGACCTTTTTAGCCTACTGACACGAAGAGTGTCCCCTCAGCCTTCCCCACTATCCTACCTCGATAGTCATCTCTTCAAGTGGTAGGGTTGTTCCATGCCGGGCGGCGCGCGGCGGTACCAGGGTGGTACGTTTAACTAAATCAGAAATATACAAACTTATTAAAATGTAATTTCATGGATTGTGAACCGCATTTCATAATAGCTACAATTTACCAGTTGAGTAACTTCTGTGATGGGTTACTTGCTCCTTGATCTCGAAACAAATATACCGATACTCGTCGTTGGCCTCAATAAACAAACAATAGAAATGTAACTTGCTAAACTATATATTAGTAAGTAGGTATATCTTCAGTTATTTTATAAAGTCTTTTGGATGAAGTTTACATGTACGCGGGGTTATAAGGGGCGTACTTTGCCGAAAGGAGGTCATTACGTCATGATTATGAACAAGTTTTACCATGTGATCAACCCAAAAAAATCGCAATAACTATTTTTTCTGAGAATCGGCTGATATTTTTTCATTTTATATTTCACTACAATGACCTCTTTTCGGCTAAGTGCACCCCAAGCTTACAGCCCTGTATATTGGATATTATAATATTGAACGCTGCGAAGTTGCCCTTCTGTGGGTACGGTAGTTTACCCACCGCGCACCGTTTGAACTAGTTTGACCGTAGCCCTGCACGATCTGTTGCCACCGCGCACCGTTTGAACTAGTTTGACCGTAGCCCTGCACGATCTGTTGCCACCGCGCACCGTTTGAACTAGTTTGACCGTAGCCCTGCACGATCTGTTGCCACCACGCCCAATATTTGAAGATATGATGTTTTTTAAATAATTAAGAAAATGTAAAAGTATTAGAGTAAACAAGCGCTAGTGCAACATGCCGCAGATGTAGGTCACAGTGGTGCGGTTGCGATGGCGCGCGGGCCGCGGCAGGAATGTGGAGCGGAGCGGGACATTCCCTCACGGCGGCGTGCCAGCAGCCTCGACCACCCGGCGGCGGCGTAATGACGACGCACGGTGCATTCAGATGTCACCTACTTAGCTCGGACAAATGGCTGAGATAATCTACTGGTATAGCATACCGAGGAACTATGCGAGATAGGGATTCCATTCTCTACTTTATTGGTTTAGGCCGAAATTCCTGAATGTTTTTCCTCTACGCACCCTATATATAAGTATAGAAGCAGATGTAAACCAATCAATAACTCTACATTGTAAAGCAACGTTCAAGACCATCTGTTAAAACTTGAGTTTACACACATAAGCTATACTTGCAAGTTGTTACAGTACAGTTGACGAATAACATATATTGATATACAATCACATCTACGTATTCTATAAGAATGAATGTTCCATGGAGCATCTCATCTCCTATGAATGAAGTCTCTGCCGGGCGCTGCGCAGTGCGCAAGAGTTGGCGCGGACACGCCAGTAACATCTGCCGCAGCAAAACACCCGGATTGTATTACAACTACACATGGCAACCCACAAGCTTAATATAACTTTACCCTGGGCTTACCCGCCATTTTGCGCTTTGTTTTTGCTGTTACAGTCGCGCAAATATTTTAAGTACGGCCACTGGATTTTTCTTTTTCCATCTCTACATGAAATATCATTTGAATCCGTTGTTTACCACAACAACAATGTTTCGCCGCGCTCTACCCTCGATAGAGAGTTGAATGACAACACACGAACGTGTGTTGATATAATATATAAATATAACATATTATTATATCAACACACAAAGCCAAAAAGTTTCCATAAAATGAGAAAAGTCCGGAGACTGCGTCAGACATGGAGCCGTCAAAGCGATTTGGCAACCTCTACAAAACATAACTCTCGATCAAAATACCATAATTTTAGCAATAAAGTTGTTCGCTATAAGCTCATGCGCAGTTTATTATATCCGTGTCGGCAAACACTCGACAAACATGCAAGAGATTTACTTTTATAGCAGAAATATTACGCGTACACTTTCATACATATCATAGACACACCATGACGTTTGATGCATATACACAATAGTAGATTATGCACTAAGGGAATAAAGCAGTGTCTTACGTCGCGGGCGGCATATTGAACCCTGAGCGTAACGAGGGACTGTTATATAGAGTCCTGAGTGAAGCGAGGGGTTCAAGCTGCCCAAGACGAAGATAGGCTTTGTTCCAGACATACTCTACTTTTCACACCTTCTGCGGGACAATAAAAAGCCAGGTTTCACTGAAAACCACAGCACCAAACACCGTCTTTTGTTTCACATTCTTTGTAAACGCACCTTTTTTTTTAAATTCTGCTTAAGGTGGCCAGTTCTATTTTCGAACAAACCTCTTTACAATGCCATATGGGCATTTTTTTACTTAGAGTTTTCCAAGAGTTTCCACACGAATTTGACGTTCCAAATTCAAATCACTTTGTTCCTTAGGGAGTTTCATACAACTTTATATCTCTTAAGAGATAATGCTTTACTTTACGTTGAAGTTGCATGATATGTAATTGGACATTGTCAAGCAGGTGGTGTGAAAAACATATTGTTGATGTCGATGCTTGATAAGTACCATCAACTCCCATGATATCCAGTCGCTGGCCAACCATAGATACAATTATCACGTTAACCAATACAAAGCCTCATAACTATGATAAATAACCCAGCGGCTATCACACGGGTGTCGGTGAAGCTTTAATTATAACCAAACATCAGCAGTAACGTGTCTGGGAACCGCGATACGAGGAACCTGCGGCCGCTCTGGCTAACTATACTCGTAATGACGGTCAGAAGGTTACCTGAAAGTGAAATGAGACCGCGGACGATCCACTCGCCCAAACCGGCGAGCTTTCTCTCTCCGTACCTAATTACCGAGAGCCGACATAGATGTCAGCACTTCCGGCCCAGTAACTATTATTTAATATGTACTTCCGGTAACATTTCGTTGTAATGCACTAGTGAGTTTGTTCATTCTCTCACTTTCGCATGGTATTTACCTAAATCCACTAGAATTACTATATACTAGCTGAATATTATTTCTTCAATTGTTTTTCGAATAACTGATTATATTGGTGAAAAGAAAACCGCAAGATAATCTTTTCAGCAAGGAAAAAGTGGTCACGCAATTTTAAAACTTTATTTATTTAATCTCATTTGAGGGCGAGGCCGTTATACGAGTAATTGTGGCGTATATCGCTTATGATCCGCAGATGCGAGAGAGATATGAGAGGAGGCTTCGTCAGGAGATGTATTACTGCCATCTCATTTGCATGCCGCCGGTTCATAAGGTTTATGGTGCCAATAGCCTGTTAGGAAATGCTTGAAATAAATTTGGGATGACAAGGTAGGAATGAGTTTAGAAAAAGAAGTTTTTCCATAATCACATTTTTTGTTTATTAAAATAGATGAGTGTATGTATGTGTGTATGTTCCCTATGGTCTTTAAAACAGTTGGACTGATTTTGTCGGGTCTATCACTGGCAGATAGCTAATGCTATAAGGAGTTCTCCACGCGAGTGAAACCGCGGGGCAGAGTTAGTAATAATATAAATAATACCAATTCGGTATGCTAAAAAACTTATGCCAATTCCAAAACAATTTCGAGATTTTATCTTACCAACCCTTATTTTTCTACTCCGACCTTTTAAAACGATAAGATGCCATTTATTTTAACATAAAACTAAGAAATCATTCGACTTTCATTATCCTCTAAATGACGTCACATTGTAGCATTTAATTTTCTGTGCCTTTTAAGAATAAAAATATTATACATTTGACACACTGTTCGTCACACAGAATAGAATATTTTTTCATTTCTGTGGTTTGACTGTCTGGTTTTTTTCAGGGCTGCCAATATGGGGTGATTTTTTAGGCTTCTCAACGCAACGAAATTTTGTGCTATATGGTGACGTCACATAATTTCAATTTTCAAAAAAATATTGTAAAATAACTACTCAATAGAAAACAAAAATATTGAAATTAGTTTCTTAAAATAGCCTTATCTACGAAATAAAAATATTAAAAAAATACAAAAAAAAAACTTTATTATTTAATTACCGAATTACCTACTTATTTTTAATGAAGTACGTAGACACATCACGAATAATAAAATCAAAGATTCAATACTACGTATTATAAAATCTCTGAATAAAATATATCTACTTTCAAATAAATGCGGTGGCAAGGTGGCAACACACGAGCTAAATGAGAAACGAGCTACGAGCGGACACATCCCAGAGACGGATTGCCAGATGAAAAAACGGCATAAATCCAGGAAGCTTTATTAGCCGCACCACTAAACGAGAACGCATTCGTCGCTCGACTAAAAAGTAAAAATAAAATTAATTTGTTTACACGATAATGAAGTGGTCTGTAAAACTAGATACAAGTTTTTATAGCATAAGAGTATTGGTTCTCGGAGGTTACGATGGGCGTAGAATGCTTTTTGGTGGTGAGTAAGTAAATTATCGTTTCAATAGCGCGTGTGTTACACTATCAAGTTTTAATGTAAACAAACCCACATACTTTAGTTAATGTGCAGTTATATAACAGAATAAAATGCTCATGCAAATTAAGATCAACTCGATTGAAGCAAGATGCAATTCGATGTTATCCGAGAAGGTAATGTCAATTAAGGTCAATTAGACGACGAGAAGTTCATTGCACAAATGAGCGAAAACAACCTCTGGCTCTCCGCTCGTGTGTAACCTCGCCACGAGACCAAACGATATCATCATAAAAAACCTTGTAGAATTGATTTACAGCTACATGTCCTTTGAAGACGACGCTAACCGTATCGGATTAGCTTATTGGCCACTACACGGGCGCCAAGCCCGAGCGCGCCAGCTCTTCTTTGATTTGTATGTAATAAGTTTGTAATAAGTTTCATCATCATCATCATCCACAACCTTCTTTATCCCACTGCTGGGTGTAAGTTTATAAGAAACTAATTTACCCGCACAGTTTGAAACGGAAATCTCTCCTCACTATAATAAATATATGGGAATTTATTTTACTAATGTGCTACTAATTTGTTGTATACTTTTAGTTTTTTAAAGAATTCTGGCTGTTACGTTTTCTCTTTCTTTTTTCTTTATTCTAATAGGGGTCAGAGAACATTTTTTGTGTAATTGTCAGCCTTATCTACAACTCAGCCAACAAGAGGGCGACTGCTCCGTACCAAATTTTTGTTTTAATACAGTTGTTTTACATAATTTTTGCTCTTTGAAGTGTCTGACGTTTGACGTTACAAGATGAGGAATCGAGAATAAAGCGAGACATGGATCATTTGCTTTTGTTACAGAAATCTAGATGAAACGCCTATATACAAATATATATACGGACATGACGCAATCAATGTTAACATTGTATTATCTAATTATATACCTACGTTGGCAAAAATATACTAACTTTTAAAAAGTTAGGAATTGATAATTTGTAGGTACAATTATTATAGTTAAGTCATTTTGAATCAGCAGTGCAAGTACCGTTCTTTATCGATCGTCAAATTCGATAAAAATGCCATAGAATCGATCATAGCGAGTACTGAACAAATGGCATTTTATCGAATTTGAAGATCTCAATTGTCAAATTTGTCGATCGATAAAGAACGGTACTTGCACTGCAGAATAGGTACTTTATGACCGCAATTCTCGGATGTTCTGATCCAGACTAAATAATAAACATGGCTATACTTCCAATACTTTCCATGGCATATTGTGTTTTTTGCCACAAATAAATGATGTCTATGTATGATAAATTGTAGAATAGATTCAAATTAGGCACAACTTTATTACATACCCAGTTCCTGCGTTTCGAGTAGTTTCATATCTCGGGAGAGAGTTGCGTAGTTTTCTTTTAAAAACAAACAATTCTTATGGAATCACTTATTATTGTGTTCTAGTTTGAGCATACGCATGTTCTTATGCGGATGCGTTGAAAGCTCTTCCTGTTTCTACAATATTTGTATTTAATTTTGTAGCGCAACAAGATTACTGTCATTTAGAAAGTTTCATTTGAACGGGTTAATGCGGTTCTTGTAGCTTTTATTTTATTGCGTTTCCTATTTGTTGAGCTTGTTATTGTCGAACTTTGCCACCAAAAACTATTTTGATAACTTTATACAATTCATAAGTAGTTTATATGCGAAAGTATTAATTTCTTACTACGATGCCTCTGTGTTACCTTATTGCGGCTAAACTACTGAACAATGTCTATTAAATTTAGCTAATAAAAATAGGGTGCACTATAAAGATGGAAACATATATAAGATACTTTGAATCCCAGTTTAAAAAATTAAAAGTCCTGCGCAGAACTGAAAAATAGTTTACGCACAACCGGGAGCCGATCCTAGTTTTAGATAAATTCATTTTTTTTTTTGCTCCACATCTACCCTTCGACCAAAATAAAATGAATGGACGGGCCATAACCATTGATCTTGCTCAGTAAAAACGAGTCAAAACTGTCGAACATGTACTTTAACACCTAATTATAACAATGTACAGTCAGTACCTACATTTGTTACAAAAAATAGATAGCGTCTTTTTGTTGTGTATTTACATTTCGGGAAAGCACACGAAGGCATAATTTTGTCAGATGTTTCGCTATCATGTAACAATAGTCTCGTGTTGCACTTCCTACGGCTAGAGACCGACTGAAACGAAGTGAGCGCCAGCGCTCATTTTGTAATCTTCAAAAATGCGCTTCTTCTGGGCCCGTCCATTCATTTTATTTTGGTCGAAGCATCTAGCAGGGTGTCTTTACATTATTTTTCTAAAATTGTTTGATATAATTGATTAATATGACAAGTAGAGTAATTGGCTGCTACCTGAAACGCAAATAACTCCAATACATTCTGCGTTCACACACGGCACTACGCTAGTTACACAGAAATATGTACAATTCTTTTAACGATGACATTGTTAAAAACTCTCGTTTACATTTGGAGTTTTGAATAACATTATTGAGTGACGTGAACTCATCTCCCGGCCGACATGTGCGCGAGCGTGACGGCACCGAAGCCCCATTGCGAGCGTACGGCACCGTGCCGTCTGCCCCAGACCAGATTAACAAGAGAGATATGGTAAGGTGTCAATGCATCTGGCCTAAATCAGGCTTGATGTCTTTAGTCGAACTATATTTATCTATGGTCGAACTAACCCTGCAGACGTACTTTGTTTGTAACTACTATGTTCTGAATTTTGTTCATTGTTCATTGGTGAAGCTGCAAGTTTCTTAATGTGCGTGAAAAATAAATAAGTGTGGTAAAGTCACTGTTTTTGCGTTCAGCAGTTTAGCGGTTTAGTGAAAAAAGTGTGCTAAACCACACAACCGAAGTGAAAACAAGGTTCATCAAGGTTAACTCTCTCGCTCCCTTAGTCGACTCGGGCTGACTTTATCCGAACGAGTATCTGAACTTGTTCAGTGCTGTTTTCACTTCAATATGGATGAAAAACGGAGACATTTGAACATGAACGTTGTTTGTTCTAAGGCATGTCTCCCTTGTTTGTCTGATCTGCGCGTTCTGGTACGTACGTGCTGTCTGTACTACGGCGGTGAAATGTGGCACCGTGGCGACAGTCGACAGGTCGCCGGTACCGCTCACTCGGTTTGTTTTAAATGGTAGCGAGTGGTTGTTGGCAGAGTACAACTCTGCGGCGTGAGCGCCTTTAAATATTTTCAATATTTATTCTTTCTTTATTTTCTACAAATAATCTTACGTTTTTACTAAAAACTGCGACCTCTAAAGTATTTGAATGATTGTTAGGATAAGACACAATTTTTTTTTGATAAAAATATCTTCAATAGTATCCGAATGAAGTTGATTCAATCTATTGAAGGGAACGTAAAAACGGGCGATTTTTAGGAAAGTTTACTATTTTTTTCTATCGAACTAAATTTCTTTAATCGTATATCGGTTAACACATCCGAATAAAATCTTTCAAAATCATTTATTAAACATAAAGAAATAATGTCAACTAATCGATTTTAAAAGTCTACTTTTGAATATTCGTGATGACGAATCGTCAAAGGAGACAATTTCTTTTGTTTGAAAAATAGGCCCACCACAAATTATAGCATATAGTAATGAAACTCATGTCGATTTGTTCCTCATAATCTTCATCCTCATAGATTCAGTGGTAATATTAGCTATATCCGATCTAACCGGAGTATTGAGAAATCAGTTAATGAATCTCACAATAACCTAAAACCTCACAATGAACAATTATATATAAGTAACTTTATTACTTACGTTCTAGTGACAAAAAGTGAGTCAGAAAAGCTAAAGTATGAGACATCACTAGTATGAAGTAACTTGAAATAAGTCATAACTGCTGTCAATATCAAACCAACAAACGTCAAAATGGCGGATTTACGTTCCATTCCTCTATAATTTTACGAAACCATAGTATTACGGTTTCGGTAAATCAAAAACAAATAAATAATATTTAAAACTAGGATTAAAAACATATTCAAGCCGCTAATTATAAGCGCTAATTATAGTTATTAGTTTAGTTATTAGTGACTTCAAATTATGAACTCATTATAAGCGTCTATAATACCATTAGCGACTATTGTATAATTATTTTTACTTAAAAGCCGATTACTACGGCCACTGTTGTAAAATATGGTCTATTAATTTTTGTATATAAATTCCTGAGCATGCATCCTTTTTCGTATTAAAAACGTTCCGGTCAAGTGACTTTATAAGGGAAATGAATGAATTGTGGCTAAAATAAAAACAACACATTTTATTCTTGATATTATTATTCCGGTTTCATTTTTACCTTATATTTCGTCTGAATGGTACAAAAAAAAACGACAAATTTTATAGTGCTGGTCCCATCAATATATGGTAAATTAGGTGGGCCAAAGAAAAAAAATTTGGTGGGCCCAAGAAAAATTGTCTTCTTTGAAGCAATGAATGTGGTATTTCACGTGCATCGTGCTCGGAGGAAAAATGTGATACTTATCTGACTAAAATGGACATTATAGTTAATTTATATGTTGAACCTGTACAGCCGCTTTGCATGGAGTAGAATAGGCAACTCCACAGAAAATTTTTTTTTGTTGTTTAAATTAGAACGGCTGTCAAGGCATTTTTGTAAGAAATTTGTTGTAGCCAGTTGCACCCATATAAACGAAACGTCAGTCATTCGAAATCAGTTAGCAACTGTGATGCGGATTCGACGCGTTGATCTAAATAAGAATGTTCAATCAAGGTTCACTCATATTGCCTGGTAACAGATTTTTCTTCTCATTTCCGTTCTATTTACTTCTCTTTTCTGTAGGAAACTCACCCTTCATTTTTCAAATTAAAATGCTTTCGAAATAGAAAATCAACGTTACTATGTCAGTTATCTAAACAACACAAACAAATAGTACCTTACTGCACCCGCGACGGAGGCATTCATGGACGAACATGAAAATGTTAGCCGAAATGTAGCCGAGGGCAGCATACTTGAGTACATAAATTCTCAGTTGCCGCCAAGGCTTGTATAATACCATTCTCAAACATTTCATGGATATTCACGTAAAAATATTCATTAATATTTTAAGGTAATTTTAATATTTAATTAAAATGTTGCCCAGCAAATAAACTTCGAAAAAAAAAACATTTCAAGGTGGCCGTGGCTTGTACTATGAGCCAATCACAGGACACCATCAGTATCTGCCATCAACTGTATACCTACATAACATAAGCTATAACGGAACCTCAACTTAGATTAGATTATAATTTGTGCCTGACATTGTTTACTTTTACTTTTATGGAATTTTATTTTTTGAATTTATTATTATTGTTTCTAATTATTATTTTTCTGTGTTTGTGAGGTAAATGTAATTGATCAGATCGTTTTTATCTCAATAAACAAATTTAATTTAATTTAATTTAATTTAATTTAATTTAATTTAATTTAATTTAATTTAATTTAATTTAATTTAATTTAATTTAATTTAATTTAATTTAATTTAATTTAATTTAATTTAATTTAATTTAATTTAATTTAATTTAATTTAATTTAATTTAATTTAATTTAATTTAATTTAATTTAATTTAATTTAATTTAATTTAATTTAATTTAATTTAATTTAATTTAATTTAATTTAATTTAATTTAATTTAATTTAATTTAATTTAATTTAATTTAATTTAATTTAATTTAATTTAATTTAATTTAATTTAATTTAATTTAATTTAATTTAATTTAATTTAATTTAATTTAATTTAATTTAATTTAATTTAATTTAATTTAATTTAATTTAATTTAATTTAATTTAATTTAATTTAATTTAATTTAATTTAATTTAATTTAATTTAATTTAATTTAATTTAATTTAATTTAATTTAATTTAATTTAATTTAATTTAATTTAATTTAATTTAATTTAATTTAATTTAATTTAATTTAATTTAATTTAATTTAATTTAATTTAATTTAATTTAATTTAATTTAGCTCATCGAGTGTACGTACTAATCAATAAAGAGACAAAAATTGGCCACCGATTACGGTAGAAGCGTGTTCTCAATAAATAGACACATTAAATACCCTGTTTCAGATAAATACATATCTGCACATAAGTAAAATATAATATGTTATGATAAGAATATGATAGACCCTCGAGGGACTATTCAAAGTAGGCCACCACAACATAATCATCATCATCATCATCATTTCAGCCGTAGGACGTCCACTGCTGGACATAGGCCCCCATCGATCTCCAAAAGGGCCGGTTGGAAGCGGCCTGCATCCAGCGTAATAACAACATAACACAACATAATATTACCTTCTAATACTAAAGCGGATTTAAGGTGTTTAGTTCACTATTCATTGTATTATGTTTCGTAAAGACGCGAGACGCACGGTGCGATTCACACGATGTTTCTTGCCTCACACCTGCTACATGTGGAATGGTATGAGCTACCTTCCGCGGTGTTTCCGAGATAATACAACATGGGTTTCTTCCTATAGGGTCGGCAACGTATTTGTGACGCCTCTAGTGTTACAAGTATCCATAGGCGACGGTGACTGCTTACCATCAGGCAGCCCGTCTGCTTGTTTGCCACCTATGGCATAAAAATTAAAATAAATACATTCATAAATTACGAATTGTGACAAACTTGGTATGGTAAAGCTGTCAAAAATCTTCACGACGAAATTGCCGAATGAGAGCCCTGATACAGGTTCCCTAGAAATACCCTAATCGTTACTACTTCATACTAATATTATAAATACGAAAAGTTTGTTGGTTTGTTTGTTCCTCTTTCACGCAGCAACAGAGCAACGGATCGACCTGATTTTTTGCATGGGTATATAGTTCAATAACCGGAGAGTGACATAGGCTACTTTTTATCATAATCATCATCATCATCATCACCATTTTTCTTCACTACGCGGGTGAAACCGCAGGGAACAGCTAGTATTCAATAATTAACAATATTTTATAATTTTACACAAGTTTGGACAAACCTTACAGTAATCAAGTCACAAACATTACAGGCTCGTGTACACAACTACACAGCAACTTTCACTAAATTGGTACATTTCTTCAAGCACTTAATGATTGGTATACCTAACTAAATTCAATGAATGATTAGCTCAACCAAATCCTATACAAAGTAAACAAAACTAAAACAAGCAATCAGTTTATTTAAACAGCATCGGAGCGAATACCTGCAATGCCAAGTAATTCAGTAAAGCATCCGGTATTTTATTCACTGACGTCAATGGACCACTCGCCATTGTAACAAATAGTTCGTATAGAGATCTATTCAGTCAAACATGATATTTGCTGTCGTTGTTTAGTGAAATCGAAGAAGGTACAAATTTAGGAAGCAAACCAAAACAAACTACATCTTTCAGTATAGTTAATCTAACTAAAGCAAGCCTAACTAGTTAGTAGCTTGTTATAATTCTATGATCATGTTTAACAGAATTATGCACTTTTAGAGTTAACTCCTATGCCTTCAGCTTACTGCTAACTATACTCACTAAAACAATTGTATGATACTCAACGCAACATAAAAATAAACTTTGAACTCCATTAGAATTTTTTCCTTCTATTACGAATAATGAGTAGGCACAAAAGCTTTGTAACAGCCCCCGATCCATAAGGACCAATTGTCGCGTATCCGCAGCGGCAGCTTATATCGCGAATAACTGAATAGGCCTTTATTATTATTAGTAATAATGTATGTAAGGGCACTCTAACCTTTATCTGTCGGTTAGTGAAAACAAACGCACGATGGATGGAACGATTGTTTATTGAACATCTCTGCTATCTACCAGGTGGGAGAAAACGTTAACATTTAGCTTGGGAACTAATGTTCAAATCAAACGTAAATGAAGGGGTCTGGAGAGTTTAAATCTTCGTCATTAATGAACAACATAAATACTTGTAATAGAATTACCTACGTATATACGCCTACGAACTTTTGAACAGCGGCTTTGGTTTGGTACATAGTTGTACTAGGCAAAGGAAAAAGCTAAGTAATTATACGAAATAAATCAGATAATTGTAAATTTTCTGGACAACACGAAGCCTTATCATCCCGGGAACATTTCCGTGAGGCCAGCTCGACCGAGCCTGATGCTACGCAGAGATATCCACACCCATGCGACCAACCTACCACACCGTGTCAAAGTTTACTATGCACTATACGTTCTGAGTGTGCCGCACCGTCCGCTGCACTCCTAAATGTACCACGTGTTTGATTGTGCAGGGGGTCATCGATAATGATATGGAATTAAAAGGTTATTTGAAAAAGTGGTCATTTAAAAAAGGGTAATTAAAAGAAGTGGTCATTTCAAGAAGTGGTCATTACAAGAAGTAGTCTTTTTAATTGTGGTCATTTTTAATTGTGGTCCTAAACCGCTTAAGATATCTACATACCTACCTAAAGGGCTAATGCGTGTGTGGTTCGTTCCTCTAACAGACATGTTGCATGTAGCGGGTGAACTGGTCTCCATAAGACAGGGAACTGTAATGCCAAGACTAGGGACGACATATCCAAACTTACAATCGCTTCTCAATTTTGGCTATAATTATAACTTACTAACTGAACTCTGCGGTGCTACCCGTGATTTTCCAGTTTTCCGCATTTTCTGGGAGAAAAATTACCCTATGTCCTTCTTTATGATGTACACTATCATCCTGCCATATTTCATTAAGCCTGGCTGAGCTGTTTAGTAGTGAAAAGCTAACAGACAGACTGACAAAGAGAGAAACAAAGTTACTTTTGCTTTTATAATATTTAATTGAGCTACAAATACATATATATATATATAATAGGTAACTAGTTTTATGTTTAGTTGATATAAGGATCACTATTGTGTATGTAAAAATCTTGTAAAAATAATTTTTTATCATAAGTTAAATTTGAGACTGTTGAAAATAATAATGATATATCTACTTTACAACTATCATAAAAAGCGGTCATTTCATGGCATGTTTTATCACGCTGTTTTACGACTCTACATACCATCCACGTCTCTACCGACTTCCGGTAACCACATCCACCTTAAGGGAAGTTTACACTTGCAAGAGAATACAAAAAATATATCAGTACGCAATGTTATCCCTTGCGTACAGTAGGCGTGGGTCCAAATGTGTTTATTTTATTACAAATAACATCTATACCTTAGCGATGAATATAACTAAATACATTACACATACTGAAAAATAAATTAAATTGGCTGATAAATCTCTGAGAATGTTTAAAGTTTTAGCTCTGAGATATGAAAAGTTGATTTTTGGAGCTTTGGTACGTAGTAAGCTGGAGAGTTCTATGTGTGTATGGAATCCCCATGAGAAGAAATACATACTCCAACTTGAGAAGGTACAAAAGGCATTTCTTAGGTATTTGTATAAGCGTGTTCACGGATATTATCCTTTTATGTATCCTACAGATTTTTTACTCGGTTGTCTAGGCTACAATTCGTTGAAGGTTAGGCGTGAAAAAAACCAGCTAACTGTAATGTGCAGAATCCTGCGAGGGGATATTGACGCGCCTAATCTTCTCGATAAGTTATGTGGATTCTATGTGCCTGACAACTATTATTCCTGTAGATACCACAAACTGTTTGCCGAGTCTCGTTGCCGTACAGTAGCTCGCTCCCAGTCTCCTATTCCACGTACTCTCACCGCGCTCAACGCTCTCTTGAAACACAACCCTGTGTGCGATGTGTTTGTGGACAGGTGGTCGGACTTAATGTCGGTATGCTTGACGTATTGTGAGAACACATGATAAACGTGTTTATTTTATGTTTAAATTTAGATTTTAAGGACTTGATAAAATGAAATGTTTTTAGATATTTAAGAATTATTGACATGTAATTTTTAATTTTCTATCTTGATATATGTAACTATAATTAATTGATGTAATTGGCTTAATGCCGTTTGAATTAATAATTAATAAAAAAAAAAAAAAAAAAAAAGAATGTTTAAAGTTTTAGGTGGGGATAGAGAGGGGATACTCTGTCCCTTTCTCACAAAGCGTGTGTTAGTATAGCATTTGTATGGCGCGCCTGAGGCGTGACGTCATAACTCAGTATAGTGCGCTCTCTGTCGACCATGAAATTTAACTTATTTGTTTTTGAACTAATTTTAACTATATTTTCGTTGATGGGCTCTATTTATGATCAGCTTTTTAATGAGGTAATAAAAAAATATTAGTCATCATGGTTATTTTGGTAATGTCAGTACTGTATAAAGTCCTTGTTAGTGAAACTGTAGTTTTCGTGTAAACGTGGAACTCCGCCGCGTGTAGTGGAGCCGATGTAAACACGGTGTAATTACCCGAGCTGTAGTTACCTATCACTCGAGGTAATAATATTGACACAGCGGTTGATTTGTTTATAAAATATACTTACTGTAGAGGCGCGGGACGTTTAGTAAATATTCTGAAATGTGGATGTTAATGGTCTAGTAATTTAATACCTGTTTACTTTACGGATAGGTACTACGAGTATTTACATACTTATTATTTTAAGCACTCCCTATTCCAAAATTTTAAGCGATATAGGTATGTTATCTCCTATCACAAATCATATTCCAGTCAGGTACTTAGGACATATCGAAATGTCTCATTATATCACGTGCTAAAGTAACATACAAATGTATATAATACATAAAAGCGAAATTCATTTACTCACTCACTCACTGACTCATCACGAAATCTCAAAAACTACTTGACCTACGAAGCTGCAGGTAGATTTCTTATGGGGTACACCCCAGACCAGCGGATCGGATTGTTTATAAGAAACAATATGCGAAAAGGCGAATTAAGGGCGTTTAAGTATTTATGGATTTTTTTAAATTTTTTAGTGCATGCGACGACGAACACTATTATTTTATATAAATATGTTATCACTTAAGTGACAAATAATTGTCTTTGTGGTAATAAAGTTCTTTAAACCTAAACCTAAACCTAAGGGCGGTAAAAAGTCGCGGGCAACAGCTAGTAAGTTGTATAAAAGGAAATCGCTATTGGTTATTTTTTATTTCGTTGTATTATTAACTCCTAGAAATATCAACGATTATGATATAACCACGACACAGAATCATTGGAGTTATGTAATAATTACGTTGAGTTCTCCCGCTACTGATAATGAGCCGAGTGAAACATCGAACAAACTAATAATAATTACCTACGAAGTACGAACTAGTTCCCGCTGCGGTACACTAATTAGCAGTAACTAATCATACTTCATGTACATATATGTTATACATGGAAAGTGTTTGTTTGTTCCTCTTTCACGTAGCAACATACCTACAGATCTACCTACGCCATTAGTTGCATAGGTATTGTACAAAAGCCGGAGAGTGACACATATTATCCAGGACACATTTGGTGGGACAGTCTGCACGGGTGAAACTGTCGGTTGTAACTAGTTTCTAACACTTGTTAACTACTTACTGTTACTTGTTACTGGAGAAATCACTGCCAAGTAGCAGTACAGTAAAATGTACTAAATGCAGATACTATACTCACCGGCCTACATCCGCAGAGAGCAAAGGATGACCTGCTGCTGCTCCACCCACGTTGGAGTATGTCACAGCCTAGGTCTCTAGCTCCTTAGCCCTGCCGCCGGGCAGTACAATACCGCATCGGTAGTAAGAGGGGACCTCTGGGCTTGGGATGGTCAAAGTTGGGGCTCTGACCATCCACTTAAGTGTGCCCAGGGAGAGGGGCTGAGACAACACGCAGTTGTCTCGAGAGGAGCCGTAGCGCAGTGCTGAGGGCTCCGGTGCGTTCCTCTGAAGATCCCGGATCCCTCTTGTCCAGCACTAAGGCTGGTCACCGAGGGGGTTTCAATCCCATATAACCTGGCTGCACCCCAATGCAGCCGGGAATATTTGGAAGATCCTAAACAAAAAAATATATATCTGTAGCTCCTAAACGGAATAACTTACAGGACTGACATTTTGATATTTGGTTGGCACAATCACCGAATATTGAATTCAAAATTTTAGGGCTATGTACAAATTAAGAATACAAAACACAAAATTAAAACTAATTCAAAATAATAATATTTTCCCCATACAAAGAAAAGGAACAAATATTTAAAAAAAAATACCCTGACGTGTGAGGTACCTAGGTATTTTGTCTAGAATTTGTTAAGAGGAGTATAAATACTATTTATCGTCAAAAAATAAAGGAATGAGTGTCCGTACAATATGTAATAGTTAAACTCTATTGTTACGAGATCTATCTCAAAAACTAAACTAGCTATGAACTTTAAAATCCTGTATATTATCCTGTATTTTAGCAACAAATACTTAAAATTGGCCAAGTGCGTGTCAAATTCGTGCTAAAGATTCTAAAATGAATGAAAAAAATTGTGTGAGTTGTATGGTTCATGGCGTGTAGGTAAGTCTCAGTTCGTGAGTCCAACTCGCACTTGGTCGGTTTTTTTACTGTAGGTATGTATTATGTAATGAAAAAAAAAAAAAGAGTATACGAACATTGAAAAATTGTGAAAATAAAAATATATATTTGGAGTCTACAAACGTTGTCGATCATAAAAAAATTACAATAGTTTGTTACTTAAATAAATACTCCACGATGAGGAGCCTTCTTACGCAAGCTAGGAATTAACCTGTGTTATGGCGTAACAATACCCTCCGCCAAAAATAAATATTTGTTAGGTACAAATGTAAGCTAGACCCTCAGAACGGTGAGCGGGTTTGAATGAACTAACGGTACTTATTACTCTGGACTGTAATTGTATCTGAACAAAATGCGAGAGTAAAATATGTAAAGCGCAGCGTCAGTTGCTAATAAAAATGGCTATGTTCCAGATGTGGTTTCCAGCAATGTGAGTAAAACATACAAATCCCAATATTTCGCAGATGCCGTGGTTTATCCGAGAACTGCCCAGTTGAAGAGGCTATAAATAATTTTCGTTAGGTAGCTACTGCCAATGTACTTAAAATACTGGAAAACCCAATTAAACTCCACCAATTGCGGTTTTATACGAATATAAATAATTTATGGATACTATTGAATCGAATTGTACCTAAGTATTCCTTAATCATATGGCCGATCCCAATAAACATTATAATGACTAATACTATTTCCGTGGTATCATGTTCATACCACCGCTAAGTCACCGACATAGCCCACCGGATTAGCAAGTTGAAGTGGCATTGGGCAGGGCACATAGCACGCAGAATAGATGGCCGATGGGGCCGAAAGGTTTTCGAATGGAGACCGGTAAGCGCAGAGTAGGACGTCCACCCACAATATGGACAGACGATCTAAAAGAGACCGCAGGAAAACGCTGGATGCAGGCCGCTTCCAACCGGCCCTTTTGGAGATCGATCGGTCAGGCCTATGTCCAGCAGTGGACGTCCTATGGCTGAAATGATGATGATGATGATGTTCACACCAGTAGGTAGGTAGGCCTACTGATGTGTACATAGTACCGCGGAAAATCTAAAATTAGCAAGTCATTGTAGAGTCCGCCGTGTAGTGGCAGTTGCTGTACAATGTTGTAATGTGGAGTAGTGGGTGCCGAAGAGAAACTCTGCTTGGTGGATGCTGATTGCTGGTATAAAATACTTCAGCGTTGTTACACATGTGGTTTTGTAGTTACTACTCAATAATGCTAGTCAATTCTATTTATAATGTTAACTTCTACTTCCACGGTAGAAGCACGTATGTACCAGATTCAGCCGCCACGCGGGCTTGGGGGGAAAAGCCCGGAGAGGCAGCCTCACCTCGGGTTCCTCTTAGTTTCACCGTAGTGTACCACACCTCCCCCTCCGCCACGACAAGGTAAGAACATTGGGGAAGACTCAGCTGTTAAGCCAAGATGACAAACTCTGTGCGGTTGAGACGGTTGGGAGTCATGAAATTGTATTATTTTTTCTTCTATATAATGCTATTCACGATTAGTTTGGTTATAATCATAATAAGCTATATGTAAGATGCTGAGCTGTGGCTGAGGTAATCTATTTCAAAGTTAACTTAACTTGTCCTTGCACTATAATAATCTATTTTTTCTTTCATTGTAACTTCGAAACATTACAATCAGTATAAAATGTCATACAGTCTTCCGTGACGTGGTTAGATTCTAAGGTCACGTGAATCCCCCCCCCCCCCCTCACTCATCTGAGGTAGTACCCCCTTGGAGCCAGCTGTCAAATCGCGTTCAATGTTCTTCATCATAAAGTCAGTGTAGGCATGTGCAACTTTCCACTTCCCGCGATTGCTCTAGAGATCAACTGATGGGCTCGACACACTACTGGGCCCTTGCCGCCGAAACATACAACTCATCTTGTAAACGCATTTGTAAAGGTTTATCATAATCATCATTTCAGCCGTAGGACGTCCACTGATACATAGGCCTGACCGATCGATCTCCAAAAGGGCCGGTTGGAAGCGGCCTGCATCCAGCGTTTCCCTGCGCTCTCTTTTAGATCGTCTATCCATCTTGTGGGTGGACGTCCTACGTTGCGCTTACCGGCACTTACTTGTAAAACAACAATTATTCTGATGTTTTCTCTTATTCAAATTACATAGCCTAGAATCCTAGTACTAAATTAAACTTTACTATTATTAGCTCCGTATACCTACTTGCCAAAAAATACTCGTAAAATAATAGAGCAAGTAACTATTTTAAAGACTTGTAGAATTTGAAAAACTGGCTTCGAAGAGATAATCTACTGAAACTTTCAGCATCCATCACAATATCTGTCGGCAGTAACAAAAGCTAATCGGTGCGCAAAAACGTCATTATTTATGATACAGCCGAGTGGTAGAGCACGTTCTGACGTAAATTCGCGGCAATTCGAGATTAAAAACACGTAGGTAATCATGGCAAGGGTTAAAGTGCTTGAAGTTGAACTGGGTTACCAGGCCGCCGCCGCCGCCGCCGCCGCCGCCGCCGCCGCCGCCGCCGGGGTACAAACACTTGAACGCGAGAACAATGCGATGTGATGGGACGTTCACACAACAAATTGTAGGTACAAGGCCTCTGCAGATTACTCAATGGAACTTTATGCCGCAGGGAAATACTCGACCAGGTTCGGGGTGTACTGGATACCAACAGATCGTACCAGATCCCTATTTGATTCCTATTGGTTTAGGGCGGTGAGTGAAACTTATCAATCACTTTTACCAAAGCTTGTACAAATGTACATATACGGTAGGTATATATACATTTGTATTTATTTACCTTGTAGCTATTACTACAAGGTAAATGCCGATGAGTATGTCGTATGCTATAGAACAAGAGAACATTAGAGTTTATATCCCAATAATAGTGTAATACCATGAATTAAAATAAGCTTTTATTAGATATATTATTTATAAAAGTTATTACAATAAACATAAGATATGAACTAATATCTACCCACTTCAAAATAAATATAATTTACAGAAAACTTATTTAAAGCACACTAGTAGTCTAATAGAGCTTTATTAAAAAAACATATTTAAAAACAATCTTTTATAAGTCTTTTATTTAATTTATTGCGTTTATTTTTATTTTGGTGGCCATTTTGGAAATATTGGAATATTTGGTATTGCCAGAACTAAAGGTGTAAGTGTGCGAAATTTCCATAGAACTGTTTCTTTTCTTCTTTTCTGTGGAAATTTCAGTAAAATCGCTTAAGAGGATCTGGTTCTAATTCAGCTTGCAAGATTTGTCCCAAACAAACAAACATTGCGAGGTAAATAAAAGCTTGTAAAATAAGAAACATTTGTTCCGAGAGGCCGGCTGGGTATAGTCGCCCGCCGCTGTCGGTCCGTTGAATAGTCCACGTGAGTAATGTCCTCATTGTCCAACTCTCAGACCACTTGTTTGAATGCTCTAAGGTCCAACTATATTTTCGAGATCGTCAAAAAACTAGAGCAGCAGACGTAACACGGTGTTTTTTCAGATAACAACAGAAACTATTTACTTATACCAAACAAACAGTTTATTAGTAGAGTGCCATTCAAAAATTAGGACCAGTAGTGATCATCTTCGATTAGAGACATTCCAACACTAGATAGTACCTGTCAACTCAGCTCGGTAGTTAGTAAGTAAAGTAGTTACATTCCTATTACACAACGAGCAGCACTCACACAACTCACTTTCTGAAAGCTCAAGGAAGTCAAGATCCTGGTTTAATTCGTAGGTATTATTGTTTTCTGTCGGTCCGATCCGGCCGCGCGCCCGACATTTCACCAAATTATTCAACAACTTATTGGAGGGTAAAAGGTTTCGAAAATATTTGTCCCGAGTCTGTGTTGTGGTGGGCTACTGATATTTCGTTTATCAAAGCGTGAACTTACGCACTGTTACTGTTCTTGATGTTCAGTTAGACAGCTACTTAATTAAATAAAAAATAAATAAATATTTTGGGATATTTTTGCACACACGGTCATCTGACCCCAAACTAAGCAAAGCTTGTGATATGGCTGCCAGAGACTGATATACATACATATATAGTTTAAATACATACTTAAATAGATATTAACAACCAGATATAGAACAAACACAAATGTTCATCACACAAATGTTTGTCCTACGTGGGAATCGAACCCACGCCCTCAGGCTCAGAAGGTAGGTAATTATTTTTAACACGGGTTTACCTGAATGTGTGTGGTGAAAGGTAAGTAGAAAAATAATCCAAATGTTTCCCACAGTCACCAAAATTCGTAACGTTATCACCTTCGTAATTAGTATAAAAAGTTGTAGGTATATCATACTCTATCTATACCTATAAATGGAAATTAAATTCTGTTCGTTGGTAAGCGCATCACTCAAGGAAGGATGGTCCGATTTGGCTAATAATTTTTTTTAATGTTCACAATAGTCCGAAGAAGGTTTTCCGGGAAAGAAAAATCGGAAAAGTTGCACAAAAAATTGGGAAATTCGGGAAAACTGAAAGTGCTTTTTTATATGAGATTTTAGTATGAACCATAATTATCTCTGTCGGACAAATTTCTGTCGGATCAACCAGTAACAAATATTTTCGTAAATTATTTTAAAACACTTGGATCTAAACTTTTTTCACTTATTGAGAGAACAATTAAAACTTTAGTTCTGAGTTTATTGACATTGTAAAAAAAAACTATGTACACCAAACATCTTGTATATACCCTAAAGGGAATCTACACATAATTCCATCATATAGAGGAGGAATCATAATGGGTTGTGATGACAATGACACACTTGTCAAATTAGTATATATCCAGTAGGTAATCTTCGTTCAGGTAGGTAGATACTACCTATCCCGAGAACACTTACGGAGTACGGACGGAGCCTTCATGAATAGACAGGGTTTGTATACGTTACATTAGTGTGTCTCGACCAAGGATGTTAATTATATATATATATATATATACCCCCTAAAGGGAACATCCTTGGTCTCGACACGTACTTTACACAGCTTCAAAAGGTTTTTATTCAACGCCATCTATTTAACTCCACGCAAAACAGTATGTAGCGCTGCCATCTAGTCGGTCTTTGTGGCAGCGCTTTGGTTAGCAGCTCCACTAACAATGGTTTTGTACGATTATGACTATATTATTATTTTAAAACTTGCACAGACAGTACACAAGTAAACCAATAGATGGCACTTACCGCATTTCGATCAGCTCTAACCGCCAACCTCAGCCGCCAACTAATCAAATTAAGAACTAAAATCCTTTACATTGACAAATTAAAGGTACGTTAATGTTTTATCCCACAGATAGGCCTACCAGATAACCACATAACTTTTGATAGCGTAGCGCAAGTCAACTTAGTCGAGAGAATGCTGTGGTGCTGTAACCTACGATATCTGTATGTAATCTCGAGCAGCTGAAACTGTTTGTCGCAAGAGCGCCGGTTGTCATGGCAACGCGCGGCAACAGCGCGTCCGTTGACCTCGCGCCACTCCGCGCCCTACGCGCCGCCGCGCCGCCCGCCCACACTATATTTGTAAACAATTATTCAGCGCCTTATTAACTGAACTATTTACTGTTAGTGTGTTTATAGCAAGTGTGCTAAGGTGTAAGATACGCGATCGGGAGGGTGCGGCGCCGTGTCCGAGGGCGTGGGGCCGATAACGAGTTGTTTATACGTCGCAGGGCGGCTGGATCGCGATAACGCGATTGAATCGTGGGTAACGATGCGGCTCTGGTGTGCTGGCGTGCCGCGAGGGCTGAGTGCTGTGGGTGAGTGTTGCGACCTGATACTCTCAACCTCAGACCAGACAAACAAGGGAGATATGGTAAGGTGGAGTGGCGGGTGCGAACACATCTGGCCTCAATCAGGCTTGATGCCTTTGTCGAACTCCCCCTGCAAACAGCCTTGCACCCATATTTTGTATGTGAGCAATTAGTTGGTTAACTTTATTAGTAAGTATCGCTGCCAGTTACTCAGATTGCGTAAAAATAATTAAGTGAGTCGTAGGTACTTACAGTTTTTGCGTTAAGCGGTTGATGCGTGAAACATGGAAACATTTGAACACGAACGATAATTGTAATTAGACATATCTCCCTTGTTTGTCTGATCTGAGCTCTCAACCAATTAAGCAAATTGTTTTTGCGGCACAAAATGTATCCAATTAGAGATGCGGGGCGCGGGGCAGCGGTCTTGTTGCTGTTGTAATAATATAGCGAAGTACACGTTCCTTACTGAAAACCAAGCTTCCATGTAATATAGGATTATTTTAATAACAGGACAAAGATAAATAAATCAAAAGTGGAGTGTTAATTTAGATTGATTACTTCCTCAGTGCCGGAACGCATAATCTCTGGCACGAGGCGAGAATGTTCCGGCGCTTCACACGGACCGACGGAACTCTATCATTCATACATATCCATACGCTTCGCCGGGAGATGTGCGGCGTCCTTACAATTTAGTTTTTTTAACAGTATCGAGCCGTAAAAGCTTCAAAAGCCGCTGCGCTTCTCTAACGCTATCCCCTTCTACTGGAATACCAAAGGCTTCCGATGCTTCTACTGTAAAATCTACCAAAGACTGTCACCTCCTCAAAGAGCACACCCTCAAACACGCCGCGGTAGATCTCGATAGCTTTATCAACAAACATAATATCATCACTAAATATGTTTCCGTCAAAATTGACGTCACTAATCTTGCTTGTAAAGTTTGCTCAATCCCGTTCACCAATTTCGAAGAATTGATCAAGCATATTGTTGGAAAAGAATGTGATGCTTCTGCTGGAGTATGTTTTTTCACGGTACAGGGTTACGCGGAAAGAGTGTACTTAGCCGTTATACTCATCATTATGGACAACTTTTACTGTGGGACCATCCCTAAAATCGTGGATTTTTTTATTAATTTAAACATAAGATAAAAAACATAAATTTCGTCGAGTGTCAATGACCGTTTTATATGGAACAGCCGATATTTCTTCGCGATTTCAGAGTTGTTTCATAGTAAAAGTTATTCATTATGATGGTACGTTTGAGTTCTCGTAATATAGTTACAACCAAGTACAACTGTAAGGTCAGCACATCTACTTCACACACACACAGCACACTGCACTGCACAGCACACTTCTTGTTGCATCAACTAGGCCTCCAGCTGCATATGCCGCAGAAGGCACACTTCTAACGATCTGCCTAATGTAATCCGCGGTTTCACCTACATAAATTTAATTCAAGGGCCGTAGACTGACATAAGGTATTTTTCCCAACACCTGCTCGACAATTTTCAATTACATATCATGCAACCTCAACGTAAAGTAAAGCATTATCTCGTTGTATGAAACTCCCTAGGGTATAAAGTGATTTGAATTTGGAACGTCAAATTCGTGTGGAAACTCGTGGAAAACATACCAGCCGCTGGTTGGACAAGTATAATAATATTCCAGAGGTGAACATTCTGTATCATATTTCAATTTGACATTTAGTGCTCGGGCGAGCCCCCAACGTTCCTATTTTATTTTAAAACCTAGAGCTGCTACAAGGCTGAAATATAATTTACAACGAACCGTGCTACTTTTACATAAATCACGTGTAAAAGTAGTTCATTATTTTATTTTATTTTATTTTATTTTATTTTATTTGGAAAACATACAGTGATAAATAACTAAATTACAGATACATTGTATAATTAAACACCATTTAGCAGTTTTCGCATATTGAAACAATTTTTGCACATGGAGATGAATAGAAAGATATTAATATTATGATACAATAAAAAAAAACAAAATAGGTATATTATACTATTTTATGCTAACACAAGACAGTCAGGGAGACACACCAAACCAGCTTTTACTAATATGTTGTCTAATTGAACTCAAGGACGTATTGAACAAGTCAAAGTCGGGGAAGTCTTCCAGTGTGTTTACGGAGTTAGATGCTCTTATGAAGAAGGAGTTTTGCCTGTAATTAGTCGCACTAAAGGGTATATTTAAACATTTAGGATGTCTTGCAGATATTCTGGGGACGTTTAAATTAATGTTAGAGAGGAGATGTGGAGAGTCAACATGACTTTGCGCTATTTTAGTTAAAAATAGGATATCAGCTATTTTGCGTCTCTCACGGAGTGGTAACATGTGATGTCTCCTGCATCTCGTCTCATAATCATTGTCATATTTTTTGCACTTGTACTGAAGATATCTAACAAATCTACGCTGGATTGATTCTAGTCTGTTGATATATATATCATACTGAGGGTTCCAAATATGTGAGCAATACTCGAGTATGCTACGCACATACGTACAATATAGCGTTTTGATAACTTTGATACTAGAGAATTGGGAACAGGATCTTTTGATAAATCCCATGGACTTGTTGGCCCTATTAGCGATATCATCAATGTGTTTATCGTATGTGAGCTTAGAATCGTGAATTACACCTAAATCGCGAATCTCATTTACGATTTTAAGAGGATGACTTTTAAGTAAGTATTTAAATTCAATAGTTTTAGCTTTACGAGTAAAAGTGATAGCATAACATTTTGCAACATTCAGGTCTAGTTTGTTGAGGTGACAGTATTCTTCAAACCTACATAGATCCTGCTGTAACAGATGACAATCACCAACATCACATATTTGTTTGAAGATTTTCATATCATCTGCGTACAGCAAGAATTCTGAATGTTGGAAACAGGCGGCTATATCGTTAATAAATAAATTAAACAGCAAAGGAGCTAACAAGGAGCCTTGGGGTACCCCAGAAGGTACATAATTCCATTCTGAAGCGTATCCGTTAAGAACTACAGCTTGAGATCTGTTTTCGATGTATGAGGTAAACCACCTATACAAGTTGCCATGGATTCCGGCCGAGAAAAGCTTTTGGAGTAATAATGTGTGATCAATTCGATCGAATGCTTTGCTGTAATCTGTAAAAATGCAGTCCACTTGACCACCCGAATCCATGCTAGAAGTTGTGTAATTGACGAATGATAATAGATTAGACGTAGTGGAGCGATTCCTGATGAATCCATGCTGTTGGGGGATAAACGAGGCTGACAAACTGTTATAGACTTGGGTGTGAACTAACCGTTCAAGGACTTTGGCAAATATACATAATTTAGAGATCGGCCTATAATTTTTGACATCGTTTCTACTGCCACTTTTGTGTATAGGAGTGATAAAAGCAGACTTCCAGATTTTGGGAACGATACCTTCCGCTAATGAGCGTTTAAATAGTATTGTAAGAGGTTTCGTTAAAACATCTGCGCATTTTGTAATAAATAATGGAGGAATTTGATCAGGTCCTGCTCCCTTTGTGAGGTCTAGTGATTTAAGCAATTGATTAAGCGTATCAGGAATTATTTCTATTTCATTTATTGAAAAGTTAGAGCCTGGTGAAGTCCCATTCTGAGCGTTCTGGCTGGTAGAGGATGAAAGGAACGTTGATTGAAAGTAAACCGAAAAAAGACGACAAACTTCTTCTCCTTTGTCCGCTGATTGGCCTTCATATGAAACAGAGGAAGGAAGTGTATTGGAGTTATTTTTTGTAGATTTAACAAATGACCAGAATAGTTTAGGGTTCTTTATTATTGATTCTTCGCATCTTTCGATATAATTTTTATGGCATTGGTCTTCTAAAAGTTTTGCCCTCTTACGGAGCAAAGAGAAGGTATCATAGTCAGATGTATTGCCATATATATGGTATTTCTGTAGAAATTTAAATTTTTCTTTGAGGACCTTTTTTAATGGTGCATTGTACCATGATGGGAAGCTAGTGGGGGATGAAAGTTTACGAGGAACGTGTTTAATTATGGCATCATTTAAGCATTCGTAAAAATAATCTACAGCCTCTTCTATAGGGACTTCTAGCAGACAGTCATCCCAGTTCACCTCACCTAAAATTAATCTAATATTATCGTAATCGCCTAGTTCATACATATATTTCTGTCTTTTGTTTTCCTTTAATGGTTCAGTATTCACCAAGCTTAGAATTAAGTTTAAAGATTTATGGTGGGAGTCTTCAGGCACTAAGGGATCATCACAAGAGGAAACTTTTAGGTAATTATTGCATAGTACTAAATCTAAGATCCTGTTGTTGATGTTATAACACAAGTTATATTGTGTAAGGTTACATTCTAACACGGTATCAAAAAAATATGTTTGTGCTTCACCTGTAACACCTGAATATTCGGGAAGGTCGTGACAGTTAAGTGACCATTGTATATTACTTAGGTTAAAATCCCCCATTACGACAAATTTATCATTTGGAAAAGAGTTAATTATCAGTGATAAACTAGCTGTAAAATTATTAAGTTGTGTGTTGAAAGAATGACCAAGTTTTTCACTACATAGATAAATAGTACAAAAATGAACTTTAGAAGTAACGTTGTTTTTGTTCTTGTGTGTGACAGTGACCCATATGTCTTCTGCTGAGGAGCGCCATTCCGGGCGCTCCTCAGCAGTAAACCCGCGTTTTATAGCCAGTAGTACCCCCCCACCATATTTTTTCGCGGGTAGCAATATAATTTCTGTCCCTCCGAAAAATAACATATCTGTGATCAAATAGCTCACAATCATTAACGCCGCTAAGCAACCAAGTTTCCGTCAGTGAGATGACATCGTAAGAATTAAGCTGTAAATTCCTTTTAAATAAGTGTGTTTTTGTGCGTAGCCCTCGAGTATTCTGATAGTAAACATTAAAACTATTAGACGCCATTATTAACAGCCAATGATAAGTAACTTAAGTGAATCAGAATATAGAAAAAGTAGCAGCGTAACATGCCGTACAAGTTTACAATGCTAAAAACATGTAGAAAACTATAAATTAACAACCCAATTAGCTCCAGTAGAAGTGCATTAATACGAAAAATAAAACTTTTAATGTTTACAGCCGATAATTGTATAACTAAATAGGTCAACTTCATCAAAACTCTCAAAAGTCTTCTTTTTAAATAGGTTAAGTTGTAATTAAACTTTAAAAAATGTAAATATAAGGTAGGAGTTAGAATTACGGCGGAAATTATGCCAGACTCCGCAAGGCAAATCAGGCTCACGCGCATACGGTCTGTGCAAGCTATAATAGACTTTAAAGAGCCGCAAGCGTATTTATGTCTGAGCGCTAATCGTATGAACTGGTGCAAACTTACGTGTGTAAACCGGTTGACTATCCCGATGACACTTGAGCAGCGATGAGGTAAACAATAGACATTGGCTTTACTTGTGTTTCTCAAACTGTCGAGTATTGATTTATATAGTTGAAGAAATATTTTAGATGAATAAGTTAAGCAATTTTTGTGAGATCGTTTTCGCACTTGATAAAAAATATTGGGGAAGTATCCGATCTTCTGGCCATTATCTTACAATGCTTGACCCATATAAACTGGAAGTTCTTCTCCTTTGCTAACGCTCTTGCTTTACTCAAAAGAGTCTTGTTGCGTTGCGTCAAATGGTCGTTCACGTAGAAGCTGCCTGCAGTACTAAAGCCAAGATTAGCGAGATTAAGTTTCTTGCTCTTACGTGAAGCTGCTACAAGTTCTTCCTTAGTATAACGGCTGTTGAAGGCGATCACAATAGATTTCTCAGCGTCGGGCACGCGTGTCGGTATGCGCGCGATGTAACTGATTTCTTCTTTATTTATTTGAAAATCACATATTTGGCCGATTTTTTCCGCGATCTCGTACAGATTCTCGGTTTTTTTCTGGGGGATCCCTCTTATCTCCACGTTGTTTGCTCTTGCCCATTGGTCTCGTTCTTGTAGATCTCGATTGAGTCTGGTGATTTCAGTCTTTAAGGCAGGAACTTCCTGCGCTGTATTTTCGGCCGTGATCACTCGAGACTCCAAGTCTTTGACTTTTTCTGAATGATCGCTAATGAGCTGGTAGGCCATCTCCAGTGATTCCTTCATATTGGTTATCTCATTCTTTACAATCTTGATATCTTCCACCAAGGTGGCCAACGGTTTCAACTGGAACATAACATTATTCAGTTGTTCTTGTATTTTATCCAACTGGTTTGGTGTCGGCGACGTTGCAGCTGAAGACGGAGATAGGTTGGTCTTGCATTTGGGACACCTCCAGGAGTTCTTCCTATCGCCGAGTTTGCGGTAGCCCACCTCGGAGACTCCTGAGCATTGGAAGTCATATCGCTGCTTACAGACGCTGCAGACCGTTCCATCCGAGTGTTGTGATCCACAGCTAGCACATGCGAACATTTTGCGAAGGTTTGAGAATCACTGAAAGTGTAGCAACCAAACGTACGTGCGTTCTTTAATAACTCCGAGCGGGGTATGATATAAAATAAAACCCTATCTTTAGTAAATACATTTAATTAATTTAATTTAATTTAGTTTCATTTAATTTAATTTAAAAATTAATTAGGAATTATTTGATTTCCCCATCGAGTTATAAGTACTACGTGCGTAGTACATATAGGTATATCGATGGATTTCCCCGTTGAACCCATAACTAGTTAGAACTTATATTGTGGTTAGTCAGAAGGTAAAGTAGGTGTTTCACCTATTCCAGCTGACCGCAAACATAAACCACGCCACATTTTACCTATTTTATTATCGATTATTAATATTAATTTAGACACAATTATGTTTACTCTCGAAGTTATATTGAAATGCTTTTATTTAAATTTTTATTTTTTTTATGTAATTTTTTTTTATTTTTATAAATAATAATTATTCATTCCATAAAATTTACAAGTAAAATAAATATTATCTGAAATTCATGACTAAAAGTAATCTAAAACTAACTACTAATTAAATTTTAAATTACAAACTAAATATAAAAAATAAAATAAAAAAATTATCAAATAACCCGTCCCTAACTGTACCTGGTGCGAAGGTGCCCATAATGCTAGCAGCATTGCCACGCTGAATGGCTACGGCCAACCTTTGCACAAGGTACGAGCCGGAGCGAGGGTCGTTATTTATTTCCCTCAACCTGCGCCCCAACTCGCCAATGAAGCTTCTGGCTTCAGTGGCCCAACTGCCCATGGTCTCCACGGCAATCGGTACAAAAATTTACTGTGGCACCATAGCTGCATATACTTCAGCCGCTTCATGCAAGCGGCATTCTCAGCTGCAGCTGCTGGGGAGTGAACCGTACGGCCTAGGTGGGTGGCAGCTACCGTGCTGACGCAAGTAGTAAGTAAAAAGTTAAAGTATAAAAGTAGTCCGGATTTAAAAAGCGGATTAGCTCTCGTCACACCACACTCGCTGGCACAAAGCTCATCTTAAAACTTTATTAGGTAATGGAGCATCACGAAAACTTTTAAAGTAGATTATTTATGTAGACAACCGCCGCAGATCAGACAAACAAGGGAGATACGAATTAGTACAATTACCGTTCATTTTCAAATGACTCCGTGTTTCTCCCACTTTTTTCACTTTGGCCGCAAACTCGCCTGATGTTAAGCGATGATGCGGTCTACGATGGAGCACACTTGCCTGGAAGAAACCTACTCACTTTCAACTTGAGAATCGAGACATACGTTTTTTTTATCTCTTGGTTTGACTGTAGATTACATACATAATGTTCTCATTAGCAATTTTAAATACATGTTTGAAGTAAAAACAATCCGTGACCTGATATAATATTACACAGATTCGTTTCACATTGTCGCTAGTGTTTAATATCTAGATTCAGATGCAGAGCTGACTTTACATTATATTTATATATCTCTGATAATATCTTATACATATTCATACAACTGTGAGCGGTTCTAACTCAACAAATCAAGTTTCATACGCGTGTTAATAAAAGGTTCAATTTTTTTTAAAGAGAATTTTTCAACCGTATTTTTTATGGCTGATAGACTAGGCGTTTGACCGCAGCTCACCTTACGTTAATTGATGATGTGGTCGAAGATGGTAAGCACGGCCTGTGTCGTAGAATAATTATGTAATTACATATTTGTGGCGTTTGGGGTCTAGACATTGGGCCCTTGGAGACAGGGAGCTCACCTCATTTTCAAAAATCTTTCAGAGCGCCTGGTTAATGCGACGCGTGACCAAAATGTTGGCGTGTTTCTGGCTCAACGCATTAGCATTGCCATTCAACGTGGTAATGCCGCCAGCATGTTGGGTACGCTGCCAACTGGTAGTGGGCTTGAGCATTTGGATTGTCTTTAGACCTTCAACGGTGTATGGGCAGTCTAACTGTATTTGTAGTGTTAGTTTTAGCTTGTATTTTGTTTAGTTATTAAAGGCACTTGCCCAGTAATGTAATTATGTTACTCGATATCTTGGCCGATTGTGAACCGATATTATTGTTAAATAGGCTATATCACAAGGGTGGTCCCATTTTAATTTGAAGAACATATTTATTACGTCTCTAAGGGTGGAATCGTGATGTTACGGGATGAATCGTAAAACTAGGGAACTAATCGCGTTTATGGAACTTCCCGAGAAGTCAATAGTTATTTTTATGCAAAAGCGTATTGATTATATAAATTGCAAAGCAATTGATGTTTACGTGTTTTATAGACTTAACCTATTGCACGCTGATCGACTTTGATCGACGTCGATACAATGTCGTTATCAATAATCCTTTGTTATCGGAGCAGTTAACCCTCCGCCTCAATACGCACTATCTACGTACCTACCGGTATAGCTGAGTCAACACGTGGCGGCGCGCGGCGGCGAGTCTTCACTAAATCGTTATTGGGTTCCGTATTTTGGATTGGCGGTTAATATCATAATCTAACGAAACTGTAAAGGAAAAGTTTATCGGACGTAGCGTCCAGATTTATTATTCTATTCACTAGCTTCTGTCTACGGATTCCTCACGTAGTTAAGATATTATGTACATATCCTACTTCTAATTTTCATCCCTCTCCTGTCAACCCCTATGTTACGTTCATATCCCACTTCCATCCCGCTACTGTCCCGGTTCCATGATGCTCCCGTGCTTCCGCTTCTTTACCGCCTCAGTTCCTCTCTCGTCTCATTCCCCACCTGTCTCCTATCTGCCCCGCCCCGCTACCAAGCCCTTCTCGTCCCGAACCTCCGCGCCGTCCTACCCCCGCCTCATTCTCATCTTTCTCTTATCCATCCGCCTTCAGCTTCCATCCCGTCCTCGTAGGTTTAAAAAATATATAAATAACAGGCCCTGCGTTTGACCGCCAACTCGCCTGATGTTAAGCGTTGATGCGGTCGTAGGTGCTAATCGTCTGTCACAATATACCATGTGTGTAGATTCACTCAGTATCAATATACCAAACCAAATACATTACGAACGCCCGTTCTCAAGTATTAGGTTATATAGGTAGAAAATCTTTATTGTGTACACCAGAAATAAAAGGTAGGTAGGTAGGTTAGAATCGACTTCTTATCCACAGTTATAATATTGTCCGGGCGTTTCTCACTCTGCAGCCCTGACCACCTAAAGCTTGGCTCCTGCCCGACTGCCGGCGGAACCCTAGTTTAAAAAAAAAAATAATATAATGTAACTACTCAACACAATATTAATTTAATAAGCACAAACAAAGACAAATCAGTAATAAATCGATCCGCTCCGCACATTGTTCCAATACACAATTAGTGTCATTGTGTGATACATACACCTAGGCTACCTCAAACAATTAAACATGTTACTTAACATCTGTATGTGAATTTCATAATGTTCAATAAATCGTTGAGTATTGTATTAAGTAATAATAATAAACTTAATTATAAATTATTTTTTGCCATAAAGATTATCACAATCAACAAGATATTGCTATACAAAAGGAAAATAAACATAATAGATCATTGTACACCAGTTAAACAACCAAACAACCAACAAAATACATTAAAAATGAAGAAACGAAGAAAATTTTATTACTTTGACACATGTTGTCAAAATTTGGAAAATGAAAAATATATGAAATAACAAGGAAATACCAATAAATAATGATCACAAGATCACGGACGAAACAAGCGGACACAAAGAGCGCACGCCTTCCATCACCGCCCGCCTCGTCGTCGTCTCCGAGCACCTCGTCGGGTGAAGATGAGTACCACACCACCCGCGAGGAAGCGGCTCGTCGAGCGACACGAGCGGGCCTGGGACACCGCCGCCACCTCCACCTACGCGACGGGGACGTCCCCCGCTGCCGGCACGCTTGGGGCTTGTGGGGCATTCTGCCACACGCCCGGCCCCCGCTACCGGTGGTGTAGTGCGTCGCATGCGATGGTCTACAATAATGAATGAAGACTGCATGCGCGCCTATTACAGGGCTACAGAGGGAGGAACAAACTTGTCAGCGTATTGTGCCAGGATGCTGCCTTTGTTTCAGGCTCTTCAACCAACCATCACCGTGTCCGCCCAGCGACTATCGGATCAAGTGCGGGCTATCCACCGGTGTAAGCTGCTGGATGACTCTGTGCTTGATCGGCTCCGCCAGGAAGAACTACGTGCTCGCCCAATTCCTGTCTCGACGCGGGACCCGCCCGTCGCGTCGTCTGCCCCGACATTGGCGTCAGTGCCGGCGTCGGTGGTGACACTAGCGGCATTGGCGGATCCTGTAGTCGATGAGGGAGATTTGGCGAGTGGTGTTTCTGACCAGGTGAGAGAGCAACTGAGGGGGGCTTTGGAGGACGCGATTTCACAGTATCGGTTCACACCCGATTCTAGGCCGCGACTACCACGTTTGTCCACCCATAGGCGTAACTTGGCGTTAATGGGAGCCTTGAATGCTTTGCTAGCTCCATATTTGCGGGCTAGCGAAGATTTAGTTGATACTCACTCGATCTTGTACTGCGGTGCCATCGCGGCGTGTCGCGTTGCACGTGTTAAGTTCCCGGACACTAACCGTGCACCGCGAACCGCCGGGGGGGTACCCGCATGGTAAGTGCGGATCGAGCGGCGTATCAGCACGTTCAGGACTCTCATTGCAAAGCTAGTCTGCTTCAGGCGGGGGAATAATCGCCCCCGAGTCATGCGTTTCGTGACTCAGGCATTCGCTGGGACCGATATAAGGCCTCAGCACTATCTAGCCAATGTTACGGAACGCATCGACTATCTGAAGCAGAAAGTCTATGCATGGGCAAACCGTATTCGCCGCTACAGAGAGCGTGTGGATAGATATTGGCAAAATCGCCTCTTCCAAAGTGACCAAAGGAAGGTGTACCGAGGGTGGGAGGAAACTGACCAACGTGTGAGTGACGGGCAGCTGCCGGATGCAAGCGCCATGATTAATTTCTGGCGCGGTATCTGGTCGATGCCCGTCGAGCACACGGAGGGTGATTGGATGCGTGTCGTCGAGCGGGAATGCGAGTCCATCGAACCCATGGGGTCTATTTTAATAGACTCATTAGACGTTAGTTGTGCGATCCGTACGGCACAGAACTGGAAAAGTCCTGGGCCGGACGGGTTGCACAACTTCTGGATAAAATGGATTCGATGCTCGCATGACCGCTTGGCGACACAATTCCAAGAAGCCCTTGAGCTCGGTTCCCTTCCCAGCTTCATGACCACCGGTGTCACCTTCCTGCTCCATAAGTCCGGTAGTACCACGGAAGCCAAAAACTACAGACCCATCACGTGCTTGCCTACCATCTACAAGCTCCTTACATCCATTTTGAGAAATAAAATTAACGCGCACATTGTTGCGAACAACGTTTTGGCCCATGCTCAAAATGGATGTAGGGTTGGGTCCCGTGGTACTAAAGAGCTCCTCCTCATCGACACCGCCATTAGTCAGCAAGTCCGGCGTAACAAGGGAGCCCTTTCCGCTGCCTGGATTGACTATAAGAAGGCCTATGATTCAGTGCCTCATTCATGGCTAGAGAGGGTTTTAGAGTTGTATAAAATTGATACAACTCTAAAATCATTCTTAGGCGCATGTATGAGGCAATGGACCACAGTCCTTCGTCAACCAGGTGGTGGGGATGGCGCCTTTGGCCCGCAGGACTTGTTAAGGATTGAGCGGGGCATATTCCAGGGCGACAGTTTTAGTCCATTGTGGTTTTGCCTAGCTCTGAACCCTCTCAGCACTCTGCTGAGGGATTCAGGACTAGGCTATCGACTTCGAAGAGATGGTCAAGTCATCTCTCACCTGCTGTACATGGACGATCTCAAGCTGTTCACACCGAAACGCCAAGACTTGGTGGAGCTGCTAAAAATCACAGAGGTTTTTAGCAGTGCCATCAGGATGGAGTTCGGTGTAGACAAGTGTGCGGTCATGCATGTACAGCGAGGAAAAGTTGTGAATTCTCCAAATTTACAGCTTTCTGAGGTGATGACTCTCAGATCTCTCTCCGAGGCCGAGACCTATAAGTACCTCGGTATGTCAGAGTCGTTGGGTATATCGGTAGAGAACATCAAGAAATCGGTGAAGGAACGCTTCTTTTGTCGCCTTACAAAAGTACTTAACAGTCTTTTGTCTGGCGGCAACAAGGTGCGTGCCTTCAACGGTTGGGTGATGCCTTTGCTGATATACTCCTTTGGCATATTGAGGTGGACTCAAACTGAGCTGGACGCCCTGGACAGGAGGGTCCGTCAACTGCTCACATCACATCGCATGCTACACCCACGCTCGTCTGTTATGAGACTGTACATTCCGCGGAAGTGGGGGGGTCGAGGCTTTTTAAATGCCAAGAACCTACACAACCGCGAAGTGTGCAGTCTCAGGGATTTTTTCCGTAACAGCGAGAGTGGGATGCATCGTGATGTTGTGGCTGTTGACATTGTGGGGCCTCACGGTGCTCTCCTTGGCAAACGAGAATTGGCGTAAACCATCGGTGCTGAGCATCGAAGATCGCAGGGATGTATGGAAGGGCAAGGAGCTGCACGGGCGGTTCTATCGGGCCTTAACAGGGCCCGATGTGGACTTGCTTGCGTCGGTGAACTGGCTACGATTCGGTGATCTCTTTGGGGAAACCGAGGGTTTTGCCTGTGCAATTGCGGACGAAGTTATCAAGACGAACAACTACCGGAAATATATCATGAAGGACGGTACGGTCGACATCTGTCGGGCATGCCACCGTCCCGGAGAATCTCTCCGTCATATCATTTCCGGTTGTTCGCATCTTGCTAACGGCGAGTACTTGCACAGGCATAACCTAGTGGCCAGGATCATCCACCAGCAACTTGCCCTTCGATATAGCCTTGTCGAGTCTGAGGTGCCGTACTACAAGTACGCACCAGCGCCAGTTCTCGAAAATGGTCGTGCTTTGCTCTATTGGGACCGCTCTATCATCACGGACAGGACTATTGTCGCCAATAAGCCTGATATCGTGTTGGTCGACCGATCCCAGCGCCGGGCAGTGCTCGTCGACATCACCATCCCACATGACGAGAACCTCGTGAAGGCCGAGAAGGACAAACTCAGCAAGTACCTTGACTTAGCTCACGAGGTTACCGCCATGTGGGATGTTGACTCGACGATCATTGTCCCGATAGTAGTATCGGTGAACGGTCTTATAGCGAAGAGCCTCGACCAACATCTTAAGAGGCTCTCGCTAGATGGTTGGGTCAAGGGTCAGATGCAGAAGGCGGTAATCCTGGACACGGCACGTATTGTCAGGAGGTTCCTCACTCTGCAGCCCTAACCACCGGTAGCTTGGGCCCTGCCCCGCTGCCGGCGGCACTCTAGGTTTAGGTTTTTTTATAATATTTTGTTTTTATAGGAAATATTGTAAAAAAACGTAAATTTAAGAAGGAAAATAAATATCTGAATAAACTTAAAAATTTAATAAATAAATGAATATCTGGAACAATAATATTTGAACACCATTTATTATTTCTTGGCGTTATTTATTTATTTATTTCCACAATTTTATAAAGACCATTCTAATTAGGGATTTTTAAGCATATCCGAGTTAACTGCATTAAAACCGTTTAGTAATTTTCGAGTTTATCGCGGACAAACACAGACGTAATTCCATGGTTTTACCTTATATCACGTACTAAAAACGCATGTATAAGATGCAAAATAAGTAAATTTACGTAACCCTTACGAATTAAACTATTAAAAATATTATAATAAGTATTCAATAATTCTTATAATATTTTTGTAAAGCAAAAATATCCAAACTGCTTCTAATACAGATATTCAGGGCACGTACACTGACAATTTTGTAAGTAGATATCAGATACCTACATCTCATAGAAGCCGTGTAGGTACAACCTACACTACGTTTATGTAGTCTTTGGATCTACACATTCATTGTATGTAGGGATGAGAGCTTCGGAAGAGCTGAAATAAACGTCAAACTTATAACGTAAAGTACTCGAAAGTACTCGATAAAGCCAGTCATGTAATAAACTTATGTGTTATATAAGTTATATAAGTACCAACTTAAATATTAATTAGATTAATTACTGCAGCTCGTGTAGGTATATTGTAACAAATAACATAATTAACAGCTCCCAGCATACCTCGCATGTTGCAGCTTACGTGGTCCCAGCATACCTCGCATGTTGCAGCTTACGTGGTCCCAGCATACCTCGCATGTTGCAGCTTACGTGGTCCCAGCATACCTCGCATGTTGCAGCTTACGTGGTCCCAGCATACCTCGCATGTTGCAGCCTGCGTGGTCCCAGCATACCTCGCATGTTGCAGCCTACGTGGTCCCAGCATACCTCGCATGTTGCAGCCTGCGTGGTCCCAGCATACCTCGCATGTTGCAGCCTACGTGGTCCCAGCATACCTCGCATGTTGCAGCTTACGTGGTCCCAGCATACCTCGCATGTTGCAGCTTACGTGGTCCCAGCATACCTCGCATGTTGCAGCTTACGTGGTCCCAGCATACCTCGCATGTTGCAGCCTGCGTGGTCCCAGCATACCTCGCATGTTGCAGCCTACGTGGTCCCAGCATACCTCGCATGTTGCAGCCTGCGTGGTCACAGCATACCTCGCATGTTGCAGCCTACGTGGTCCCAGCATACCTCGCATGTTGCAGCCTACGTGGTCCCAGCATACCTCGCATGTTGCAGCCTGCGTGGTCCCAGCATACCTCGCATGTTGCAGCCTGCGTGGTCCCAGCATACCTCGCATGTTGCAGCTTACGTGGTCCCAGCATACCTCGCATGTTGCAGCCTGCGTGGTCCCAGCATACCTCGCATGTTGCAGCCTACGTGGTCCCAGCATACCTCGCATGTTGCAGCCTGCGTGGTCACAGCATACCTCGCATGTTGCAGCCTACGTGGTCCCAGCATACCTCGCATGTTGCAGCCTACGTGGTCCCAGCATACCTCGCATGTTGCAGCCTGCGTGGTCACAGCATACCTCGCATGTTGCAGCCTGCGTGGTCCCAGCATACCTCGCATGTTGCAGCCTACGTGGTCCCAGCATACCTCGCATGTTGCAGCCTACGTGGTCCCAGCATACCTCGCATGTTGCAGCCTACGTGGTCCCAGCATACCTCGCATGTTGCAGCCTACGTGGTCCCAGCATACCTCGCATGTTGCAGCCTACGTGGTCCCAGCATACCTCGCATGTTGCAGCCTACGTGGTCCCAGCATACCTCGCATGTTGCAGCCTGCGTGGTCCGTTCCATGAACCCACTGAAAACTATTTACAGAATACAGCGGATAAATTATGTATTTATTAATACTAACCTACATAACCTAAAACAATGCAGACTCGCCCAAATACACCATGGCTCCGAAATAAAAGGCACATACTTAAAAATTTAAAGCTAACTAAAAACTCTGATTTTAAGCGGCACATCTTAAAAGTATTAAATTAAAACATTGAACGGACTTATAAGAAGTTGTTGATGAACACAGTTTTAGATATCTACCACACAACACGAATATATCATACGATACAACGCATGCGCAATAGTTTTATACAATATTAGTCACTTTGTATCGTGTTTTTCCTAATTAATGGGCGTACAAATCTAGAGAGATGGCATAAAAATACCGAAATTTGAATTAAATCGATCAAAACACATTGAATAAAATAACTAAATCAAAATTTGTTCAGCCGTTTGGGAGCTGCGATGTCACAGACAGATACTTACGTTAAACTTATAACATCCCTCTTACTCACCACATACGTACCTACTAAATATTGAATTATGCACTAAATTGACGAGTCCATCATATTACATTTTTTTTTTATAAATATGATTACTAATGTGACTATATGATAATAAATGATATTCTATTCTATTCTAATATCCAACCCCCGTCGGGGGTCAAAGTAGTAGAAGTGGCTCGTATCGTAGCGTAGGTAACCACAAAGAAGAGAAGAATGTTTTTCTTTTATGTGGTAGGTAAGAAAGTACACTCGAGTACGAAATAAAAATAAATGCCTACAATCTAAATACATAAAGCAAAAAAGTGAAATGTCATAATGAAGGTTTTATCATTATTGTAAGGCACGGAATTCTAAAAGACGCAACAGGAGAGTGCGATAAGTTTCATTGAGGAATGGTCGCAGTCGAGCGGCGCGCGCCGACTCAGCTGTTCCACCGGACGTGTAGCCGCTGGAACAAACTAGACAAACTTAATTCTAGAGGGGTCACTCTTCTTTATTATTTTAAACCACATAAATAGTGTGAAAAAAAATAATAAAAAATATATATAAGCAATTTTTTTTATTAAGTTTAGTGTCAGACAGATGTGTTCCTCCGATATCGTCGTCCGCGTCTGCCCGCAGCGATCCACTAAACGAGGTAAATAAACATAAACTAGATAAGACAATGGTGTTATTTAATAATGTCTATGTTTATTAATAGCACATTATTATGTTGTGTGGTTTTCCCAATGTTTTCCCTGTATCTCTGCAAAAATGATAATGTAAACATTGAAGGACAGGTTTTTTTTTGCATTAATATGAGGAAGGAAAGAGAGTCATCAGATGAATCCAACAGGTGAATAATATGAGGCGTTCCAATGCAGTGCGATACAAAGAGTTTCTTATCTAGTTCGCAGTGGAACAATAGAGCCAGGCGGAAAGCACAACTGATGCATCGGTAATTGATCTATCGATGGCATCATCTACTCTATTGTTATAATTATTTGGGCAACGCCCCCTTTTGCAAGTTGCAAAAATTGGCAAGATTATATTCTCAGCTAGCTATTTATTTCTCAGTGGTTAATGAATAGCATACAATGCTTGGCTGGGACAAAACCAAGGAGACACCATTATTTTTTGTAACTCTCAGATTCAAATTAAAAACATTTATTTATTAGAACAATGGTAAGTACACATACATAATATAAAGTAGCATACATGGTCGTAAGAATGGAGACGTATCTCATGTCCTTGCCTGTTACAGCGTACAAATGTTAGTTTATTAATATATATTAGTTTTTGATAAAGAACTGGAACAATTCACATTCAGTGAACATTCAGTCAGAAATAGAACAATTCACTGAACGAATTAAACTGCTAACGATGAAACTATTTTAGTAGTTTGTAGTTCTACACGCGCCTGAAAAAGCCTAATTTTCACATTCTAAGACACAATAACAAAGCAGGTGAGGTGACTACGTTGCTGGTGTAATTAACAGAGCGCTCAGAACCTTGAAGCGTTCACATATTTGTGTATTAACTATTAACATCTCAGAGCGGTCGGAATTTTTAGATTCTCTGGGATCTTGTTATTGCTAGTGTTGCTAATTTAAACAACGTCGACCTTCGGTTTGAATGCTACAAGTAACAGGCGCTCTTCGACGTCGATGGGTTTCTGTCCAGTTTATCACTTTTAGCAGAGTTATGTCGCTCAACTCGTAAAACAAGAAATGCAAGTCAATGACGTCGTTAGCTATTCGAGTCATCAACTATTTAATTGTCTTTATATTCAGACATACTTATATCTCAGAAGACATAATAGCACACTTATACAGGGTATAAGGGGAACACTCTCGAAGCCAAAAGAAGGTAATAGTACTCATCATTTTGAACAACTTTTAGTATGGGACCAACCCTGAAATGGAGAATAAAAAATCAGCTGTTCCATACATTTTGTCGAGCGAGTGTCAATGACCGTTTCTATAGAACAGCAGATTTTTTTTTTCGCGACTTTAGGGTTGGTCCCGTAGTAAAAGTTGTTCATAATGATGAGTACAATTACTAACCTTCTTTTGGCTTCGAGAGTGTTCCCCTTACACCCCGTATACATTCTCAGGATGGGTTACCGCCATTACAAATTAGCAGTTTGACGCTTTCGAGTGTTTGTCGCATTTTTTCGAAGGCCTCCACCTTTTTTAAATTTTTGGGTATCCAATATACATATCTAATTATATAAATAAAGTCAATTAATTTGATTATAAAAATCCAACAAATGCCTGCAAAATTATCAATTTCAAAAACCTAAATACGCGATTTCGGTTCTTGGCTCGAATAACATATCTTATGACAATTCTTATGATTCTTATTTTGATTTAAAAACCAAAGTACTGAATCGATTTTGATGAAATTTCTATGGGAACAATTTGAAAGTACATATAATTACATATATCCTTTCAAATAAACATAATTTTCCAAATCGGTTTATGACTGAGTTCTACGATAAGAGTAGCAAACATTAAAATAAATACATTTAGGAAAATTATGTATAGGTATTTCAGATAAATTAACCTTATATAGTTTAAAATAATAAAAAAAATTGATTTGTAAAAAACAAAAAAATAAAAATTTCCGATCATTAATGTTATTGTAAAAACTACGTGTTTGATGTAACTTTTTGTATTTTATTGAGAAACCATAAACATTAGATAAAAATAATTGCTTCATGTATTATCATACTTTGATTCGAATTACTCTCGCGGTTTCGACTCATCAAGAATTACCTAATCAGCTATCTGAGCAAAAATATCATAAATAATAGGTAGCTTGTCCTCGGCCATACTGTTTGCTATAATTTTGTTGTTTCCACAGTAGGTAGGTACTAGAGATGTTGACAGACAACAGCAAGCGTACCAGCATGCCCTCTATAATTATCTCTATTCTGTATAATCCAAGGACCTTAATACCCTAAATAGGTAAAACGTCCTTGGTATAATCACTTGCAACTAGGGTTACCAGATCCGAAAATAAGTTTTCCTGGAAAAATCCCTAGCTTAGCAATAAATTTCATGTCATTTCGGAAAAGACCAGCGTTGCTGAAAGCTATATCCGGCTATGAAAAGTACTAGATTCAGATGAATAACTAATAAATAATCAAGTAATTGATTAGATTTTATTCTTTAATTATGATTTTACATCTTTTTTTTTTCCTGCCTTTTTCCTATTTTCCCTGTTTCCCTGATAGACAGCTGAAATTCCGGACATGTCAGGAAAAGTAATTAATTAGTAAAATTAATCTTTATGTCCCAACTGGATTATTTCGGAAATATAAACCGCTCTTCAGACCATCTGTCTCATTAACTAACTATCGGCAAAATAGCTTTATCGTTCGTGCGTGTGGAACCTATAATAGGTTACGTAAATATAGTCTAGGTATGGATATATTTGTCTCTAGTATTTCATCCATAAGGAAGTGGTTAAGTGACAACTTTTTCAATAATTATGTGTGAAAATTTTGGTACTATTTTGTCTTAAATATTATTAAATGTATTTCTTATCATGTTAAGTGCACATCTTAGTTTGTCTTAGTTTATTTAGAGTCTATTGCTTTTTTCTTTGTTCTAGTAATATTATACATCTATTTTTTTTATTTACATGTTTTAGCGTTCATATAATGTACTCTGTTTTTATAAGTAGAAACTTCTAAATGGCCTCTTTGTCTCTAGCTAATTATTAACTCTGTTAATTAAGACCGTTAGTTTCTCTAAGATAATAAAAAATAAAAAAATAAAATAAATAAATAAAATTCCTGTCATCTGGTAACCCTAGTTGCTACCCTCGCACCGCACGAGTAGCCACATTTATGTATTATCTAGTGCAACAAGCTATCAGCTGAGTGTTGATCAATCAGCTCGACGATATTGTAAAAGTGATAAGTCACGGGAACATGACCCAGACATTTGATACGCGTGCTGACGGTACAAAGTGACTACACAGTACGTGATAAGTAGCTGTTGGTAGATAGCTACTTATAATATCTACTTAATAATGTATGACACTATTTAACATAATATTTTACACTTCATCCCGATAATTAAGACAGCATCAATTGATCCCTTTTTATGTTCCGTTTGGGTGGGAAGGGGTTGGTCCCGGTGCGTTCCTATGAAGATCCCGGTGCTCTCCGTCTGGCACAGAGGTCGTCCACCGAGGGGTTTTTGGTGGGTGCAATCTCACATAACCCGGCTTCACCCCAATGCAGCTGGGTATCTTTGGAAGATTTGTACCTGTCAAAAACAGATACAAGGAACTCTTATAAGTTAATTCTGCCAGTCTGTCCGTATGTCCGTCTAACCGTTCTGTTCAGCCATGTGAAGATTATCAATTCTTTTAAAGAGTTAAAAAAAATCATACTTGTTATCAAGTGCATCGATTGCGAAATATGGTCCACCAAAATGGCAAAAAGTATTGTTTATGTAACACAGGAATTACTCACGTATGATTTGAAATAGTTGTTCTCCTTCCTGCATTTCTAAACTAATAAACATAGAAACTTGTAGTTTACCTTGTACATACTGTTATATTAATAAAAAAACTACACAAAATTATTTGGTACATTGTGTGATCACAACTTTTGAGAAACTGTAATACTTAAATGCAAAACGTTCTACCTCATAGATTATTTGATCTTATCATTAAAAAAACGAAATAGTTTTCATATTTAATATTTAGCTAAGTCCACCGGGTTTCGTTCTTTCGAATTTTTCTATAAACACCAATTTCTGAACTATAAATGTGACTTACGAGTATATGGCTTTGATCTTTGGCTACGGAACCCTACCAAATGCATGTCTCGACACGCTCTTGGCCAGTTATTGTTAAAATAGACACGTGTAGATGAATGAACAACAACGTGCGCTGAGCGAGTAGGTTAGGTACCTGCGAGTATGTAAACTGTACAAGTACATAGGTACTTAGTTTCTTTAATCAATTAGTCGCGCGCCCCGATGACCCATTGACATTGTAATGGGCGCGCGCGTGATTCCATTATTTGATAATGTCTGTGCGGGAATTAAACCGGCCAATTAGGTAACTCAAATGAAGATTAAATGATCGGAAACCACGCTAACTTCTTACCTACTCAAACATGGAGAGGAGACCCTATGTACTGTGGAGTTGCTCACAGAAACATGGAGAGGAGACCCTATGTACTGTGGAGTTGCTCACAGAAACATGGAGAGGAGACCCTATGTACTGTGGAGTTGCTCACAGAAACATGGAGAGGAGACCCTATGTACTGTGGAGTTGCTCACAGAAACATGGAGAGGCGACCCTATGTACTGTGGAGTTGCTCACAGAAACATGGAGAGGAGACCCTATGTACTGTGGAGTTGCTCACAGAAACATGGAGAGGAGACCTCATGTACTGTGGAGTTGCTCACAGAAAAAGAGCTGCTGATCATTCTGCAGCTTAACATTTCTGGCACACGGCCCCATATACCAAATTTGACGGTTTTAAATCAATTTTATTCAGTTAAATTACAATATTTGAGCTGAAAAAAAATACATGTCACAGATACATCTGTGTTTGAGTTTATGATTTGATCCAAACACGATAGAATAAACTTTCCTCGATCAAAAAAAACTGAAACAAAGTCGAGTTAGTTTGTTTTTTTCGTTTTATGCTCTAATGAAAGCTCGTAACAACTTGGAAATTGCATGTACTGAAAGGCAATTTTATTCAACATTTTTTTATTTGGATAGAATTTTGATAGTGAATAGTTTCGTTTTTTAGTGGAATTAAAAGCGTAAAAAGGTCGCGAGAATTTGCGCGCGCCGCGTTCAGTACCGCGCCAGGCGTCATTGGGCGTCATCGAGGTCGGACCTATGTTCGTTTTTGTCGTTGCACTCCCCCCGCGGGCGTCCTGATTCTTGCGTGGCAAAATACATCGTCGCTATAACTTGGCGGGGGCTGAGGGAGCGTTTTGTTGCCTACGCGACTCGGATAACAGGCCGTTAAGTCGGACTTCCCGTTAACTGTTCTCTCGTTCGCGCATTTTCAAATAATTGTTACAAAGGTAACTACAAAAAATGTTTTTTTTTTTTTGGAAATTCAACCTTAGTATTTTTAAATGTATCTTCAATCACGAGGTCGAGAGCTGAAGATGTACCATCCCCTGTAAACTGACCACAGACGATGTTAAGGTGGTTATACCGGTACCGATTATAGAAGTTCAGCGAAAAGTTAAAACTCTCCTTTTTTGACATAGCTTGTTAATCCTATGTTCCTATAACAGCTGTTCGATCATATAATAATAATGTTCTTCCGCGTCATAAAAAGGTTTATACTTGAGTAGTCTAACCTGTGGAAGAAGGGTCCTTGAGTGAACGAACGAACCGGAAGACGCAGCGTAGTTAGGCATCTCACTAGATGGACCGACACAATGTCGTCGGTCCAAGAGTCCGGGCATCCATTGGATGCAGATCGCAGGCTGTTGTTCAGTGTGGACTGTGGAGGTTAAAGGGGGAGGCCTATGTTCAGCAGTGGACGTCTTCTGGCTGATGATGATGAGTCTAACTCCTTAAATTGGTATACCACGCATGGCACCAATTAATGGTACCACAGAACTCGTGTAGTGCGGTCGAGTGTTCGCCGTGACGCACGCACGCCGCCGCCGCCGGGCGACCACTCACCCGCTTACCCTATTAACTTAACAAGTTACACCCAAACAGTGGACTTGTCACCCGACGCCCTATTTTACGGAATATCCTTAACACGACTAATTGCTATAATCGTACATAGTTATTTAATAACACTACTAAGATTTGACAAACTTTCCCTATACTAAAAAACGCAGTAGGCCACAACTTTTTTTTAATCTATAAAAAAGATGAGAATCTTCAAATGGCTCAAAAGATTTCCATGAATCATATCTAAGAACACTCCCGATAAAGTCAAACCTTTCAAATAAAAACAAAATTAAATGAAAATCAGTTCAGCCGGTTGAATGCTACGATGCCACACACAGACATACAGATACACACATTAAACCTATTAATACCCCTCTGTTTGTGTCGGGGGTTGTAGCACGCAGAATAGATGGCACATGGGGCCGTGAACATGAACTTTCTGAATAGATATACCCTAGAATAGTTACATTGTCTGCAATCAATGCAGTCAATGGAACTATTCAAGGGCATATTTATTTTCCTTCATTACGTAATCTCCATATTATGCAGGAGTACATACTCGTCGCTACAAACCGCACAGACGCGGTCGTAATTTCTCCATTCCATAAACAATTTGATGCAACTATTTATAGTGCCGCAAAGAGCAAAGTGGGCCGTAAACTGGGCCATTTGGGCTGCGGCCCTGAGCTCGGCCGCCAGTTCGCAACTATTCCTCGATAGGTGCCCACTTACATAATCACTATTTTGGATGTTGTGACGTAAACAGAAGATACTACACACGGAAATGTAAAGAGTGTATTTGATGTTCTGAAGGTCGTGACTTTCGACATTTTCAGAGCTGGCCAGTCCACTTCTAGAGAAACATTTCCGAAACACGGTCTCCTTATTATTAGACTCCATCATACACCTCGGTTACAATTGTTACAAGCTTGCCCTGTTACTATGTAATATGCATGTGTGGGACAAATCTCGCAACTGAATTTTAGACCAGTTATCCTCAACCGATTGAGCTGAAATTTTGCATATACGATACTTATGTAAGTTCGGTGACAATGCAATGTTATGGTACCTTCGAGCTGGTCTGATGATGGAGACATAAACTGGCCATAGGAACTCTAAACGAAGCGACCGACGTAACCTCGCCGAGTTAGGGTATATACGTTGGATTTGTTTTCTCAATCACTTTGGTCCTAAATGATGGAAACGCCTAAAAGCTTATTTTGTATAGTTTTTTGATTAATAATATTTTTTTACAGTTGATATATAATTACATATATGGATTTTACAATATCTTCCTCTTCTTTAGGTGACAATCAATTTATAGCAAACTAGTAGGCCGCCCCGCCTTTGCACGGGTATAAATATATGGGTACATCCCGTTTGGTAAGAATCCCATTTGGTAAACCACTTGAGATACCTACTAAAAAGTTGCGTTTCGTAACTATTTTATTCTTCATACATTTAATCCCGTTTGGCAAACCATTAATTTTGTACGGTACAGTCAGGTCCATAAATAAAATATGTTTTTTTAGTTAGCTGTAGAGAGTTCTGTGTTTAAAAAAAAAACGTAACGTGGCCATCGAAGACTGTAAAATATAAGTGAAGCGTTAAAACCAAATGAGAAAGACGGTGAAAACAGAATGATTATATTTGCTTCAAAGAGTGCTGTAATACATATAAAGCACGTTCATAATTTTTTCGCGGATGGGACGTTCAAATGTTCCGCAAAGCCGTTTTTCCAGTTGTACGTCATACATGGTGACATTGGACGTACTGAAACTACTACAAATATAGTACCTGTTTCTTTACGCCATATCTTACTAAAATTATAAATGCGAAAGTTAGTGTGTAAATGTGTAGGTATGCTTGGCTGGTCTCAACGCCGAAACTACATAACCAATTTAGATAAAATTTTGATTGGAGGTAGCTTATACCCTGGATAAACACATAGGCATTTTAGCCCGGAAAAATTAAGTTCCCGTGGCATAGCATAACCATTGGCGGATCCAGGGGGGGGGCCATGGGGGCCATGGCCAAAACACCTAGCGATTCCATACATCCGACTCAACTTTTCGATTTGATTCAGGTGCACCTTGTCTGAATGCCCCCCCCCCCAAAATGAAATCCCTGAATGCCCCCCCCCCCCCCCCCCCCCAAATGAAATCCTGGATCCACCCCTGAGTATAACCAACTATCTCCACAACGGCTCAACGAATAAGTTTGCAATTTGATACAGAGATAGACAACGAGCCATTTAAAACAAACAATTAATTTTATCCCGGAACAAACAAAATAGTTTTGAAAAAACCGTCAAGGTCATGTGGTTTACTGAGCAGCAGGTTCGCTGGGCCGCAAGCGGCCTGCGAAAGTGAGTTTTAGGCGAAGATTTTGCACAAATAAAGTAGAAAAAGTCTGTCGAGGTCACGTGGTTTGCTTGGCCGCAGCCTGCAAGCGGCCCGCGAGAGGGAGTTTCAAACGAAGGTGATGTACAAAAAATTAAGAATAACCTATTGAGGTCGCCTGGCTCGTTGGGCCGCAAGCGGCCCATTAGAGTGAATTTTAGGCGAAGATGAAGTACAAAGTTTAAAAAAATATCGTCAAGGTCGCGTAGTTCACTAGGCCGTAAGGGGCCCGCTAGAGTGAGTTCCAAACAAACGTAAAGTACGAAAAAAGTAAAATAAAATATTGTTTTTATTTATTTTTATCCTGACTGTACTAACTTCTATAGAAAGTTACCAAATGGGATAAAATACATGAAATTCTTGAAGTTTACCAAACGAAACTTCTTGTATGGAAAGGAGAATGTTTACCAAACGCAACTTTTTAGTAGGTATCTCAAGTGGTTTACCAAATGGGATACTTACCAAACGGGATGTACCCAAATATATAGCCTATGTCAACCGGGGATAGTGTAGCTTCCCAACAGTGAAATAATTTTTCAAATCGGTTCAGTAGTTTCTGAGCCTATTCAATGCAAACAAACAAACAAACAATCAAATCTTTCTTCTTTATAATATTAGTATGTATAGATAAATAGATTCGTCAGTTTAATTTTAATTAAAAAATTACTACTAGTAGTAACAATTTACAATATTATTTCCGAGGATTGTTAGCTATACTGTGGAAACACTAACTAGAACATTTATAATTTTCTCATACATGGAAAAATAGTTTTCCCAGTTTGCTTGTAAACAAAACTTAAGTATAGCTAATTCGACGAAGACGATCTGGGTTCAAAAACACGGCTATATTTGCCAATGTAACAAGGTACGTGTGTGAAATTCCATGAATTTCCTTTTTCCTCCTAGTATGGCATCATTGGATATTTACCTCTTTAGTATAAATTCCTAACAAACTAATTATATTATTTGTTTTATCTGTTCCTATTTCTGACGAAGTTTTCGGAATTCATTGATGAATTCAGAAAAGGAAATCCAGTACAAATCATCTAAGTATTATTATACGTAGCACCATAGTCAAGATAACAAACTTTTGATGAGTAAATTAAACTGATAACACAATACATAAAAGTAGTCTAAAAAGTTTACCGGACCGAACTCTATGTCCTTTTTTTGTATTTCGTATGAATCCCCGTTTGAACCACAGAAACGAAAAAACAAACTCTCTTCTGTGGTTTGAACACCAACTCCCCTGCTGGTATGGGACGATGTGGTCGAAGATGCAGCTCGCAGACTAAGAAGATAGTATTCACTCTGACCTTGAAAAGGCCCAGTTTATATCTGTCAGGAAACAAGGAAGCTGGCAGGTTGTTCCAATCCTTGGCCGTACGGATTAGAAACGTAGTATCGAAACGTTTGGTACGTATCCAAGGAAAATCCACAATGTATGGGTGGTAGTGGGCCGATTTCCTACTTGTCCAGTAGTAGATAGAAAGGGGATTGTAGGTATAGTAAATTGTACTGCAGTCTACTCCTAACAAATAGGAGTTATTGTAGCTTTGGGCGCGACTATAACTGATATGAATAACTATAAACAAGCGGCATATTGAATCCCGAGCGTAATGAAGAATTCGAGGGTTCGAAGGTAGCTAGTTCGGGAGTTAACCCTCCCAACTACTTTATCCCCTCGGTGAATTCATTACTATTACGATATCATCATCAGGCAGAAGACGTCCACTGCTGAACATAGGCCTCCCCCTTTAACCTCCACACTGAACGACAGCCTGCCTTCTGCATCCACTGGAGCCCGTGACTCTCACAATGTCGTCGGTTCATCTAGTGGGAGGCCTACCTACACTGCGTCTTCCGGTTCGTGGTCTCCACTCAAGAACCTCCACCATTATGGTATCACACTAATATAATAAATGCAAAAGTCTGTGTGTAAGTGTATTTATGTTTTCCCGCACGTAACTCTTTATCATCATCATCATTATCAGCATATTATTTTCTCACTGCTGAGTGTCAGACTTTCTCTCAGAGAGAGAGCTGATAGGACATAATCCACCAAGCCGGCCCAGTGCATGTTGGTGAATTTCTTGTTTTTGAACTTTTGAGGTTATTGGACATACCGGTTTCCTCACAATTTCTCAAGTTCCCTTCACGGTTGTTGTGTGATGTCATCCAAACTGCGTAGTAAATAAGTCATTGATGCAGGGCCGAAGATGGAACCGGGTGCCGTCAGATTGTAAAACGCACATGCTACCGCCCGGCCAACGTTGTTCAACTCTTGTGACTCATAAAACTCAACAGAATATTCATGACATTTGGTATGGATGTAGCTTATAACCACGGTTAACACATATTATTATGCTACTTTCTAACCCGAAAAAAAAAACCCATGGTTACTGTAGGATATCGGGTAAAACCGCGGGCGCGTTTAATCAAGAATTAATTGATGTGAAAACTTACGAAAAGAAACGATGAAATGGTCGACAGCACAGTTGCCAGACATATTACACAATGTCTGTCTCTACTGTTTACTTGCAAGCTGAAAGGAATGCCCTCTCAGGTAAGAGCCCTGCAATGTGCATTCATTCCTTATCAACTCAACATTGTTCCCATCCATTGAAGAATGTAAACAAAAGTTCCCTGAACTTACCATCGCAGCTGTTCGACGATACTACAGGTGCCGTGCAAGGGTTGGTCATGTGCTTTACAGAATCACAAAGTGATCGCGGTCTGCGGTTTATTACATACTAGCGGTCCGCTCCAACTTCGCACGGGTATAGATTCTATAATCTATACCTATGTCACCCGGGGATAGTGTAGCTTCCCAACAGTGAAAGAATTTTTCAAATCGCTCCAGTAGTTTCGGAGCCTATTCAATGCAAACAAACAAACGAACAAACAAACAAACATTTCCTCTTTATAATATTAGTATAGATAAACATAGGTACATAGTCAAATTTTGCGGAAACTGTCCGATTTTGATGAAGTTTCATGATCATCGGATAAATAGCTACAAGTATGCATAACATTCAAATCAAAATGTAAAAAAAAGTGTATACTTTGCAAAATCAGGAAATGAAGGTGTTTAATATGAACTTTAATATATGATAATATAATAAATATGTTTAATAATATTAATATGGTTGGCTCCTCAGGAGCCAAGGCAGGCCTAGAAAACGCTGGCGCGATGACCTCGACACGTTCCAGATACAGTGGGTGATCACACTGTCTGGAAAGAAATGGGGGAGACCTTTGCCCAGGAGTGGGACAGTATAGGTTAACAAAAAAAAATGTTTAACTTAATGGACAAGTAAGTAGGTATATCATCATCATCATCATCATCAGCCTGTAAACGTCCACTGCTGAACAAAGGCCTCCCTCGTAGAGAGAGGTGTTGCCATAATCCCCACGCTTGGCAGGCGGCTTGGGGATCGCAGTACGTTCACCGTGTACTAATAGGACGCAAGTAGGTATATACTTAATATTATTAAGTGAGCATATCTATCTCAACAAGAATAAATTCAAATAATGTATAATATATAATAATAAGTGTTCAAATGGTTAAACAAATATTCTTGAATAACATAGCCAAGAACACTTGATCAAGTCGGCTTTTAAACAAAAAAAAAACTAAATCAAAATCGGTTCAGCCGTTTGGCAGCTAGGTACGATGCTACAGACAGACACAGAAACACACTAAACTTATAACACTGTCTTTTGCGTCGGGGGTAAAAAACGCTTTCATCGTCATGGAAAGTAAAAACCAATGTGTTATCTCAAGGTGCACACAATTAGTGGATCCAGTTAACAGATGCGCGGGCGCAGAGCAGGTGGCGTCGCAGGTACGGGACCATTCAGCCATCCATCCCGGCCATTTGGTGTTCCTCCTTCAAAGTGTGCGCTCGTCTGCCCAATATTATATTCACTTACTAATACAATGTTCTAGAGTAGCAAACGCAGATCTTGTATCTAGAGCTGTAGTTTTGTGGTTACTAGTTAGTAGGTACGCGTGTTACTGCAGTGTTTATACACTGCGGTACAGCTTGCGCAGGATCAGCTGTTTAGTTCGTTGACCTAATTACAAATTTTGGTAAGTTGGTCAACATTATTTTTGCTACCTCATATGTATAGATAAAGCATGCTGTGAATGCGTAATTTTAGCAGACAAACTATCATAATATACTTTTATTTCCTCAAGCTTATTACTGATTTAGATATTTTGGAACAACCGGTAGTTCGCAATGCAAAAATAGGCTTGTTCGTATAATTTACGGTTAGGCGTTATCTTATCTCAGTCTGAATGTTACTACATTAGGAACTGGAGCGGCCTACAAGTTCTACAACAGAAGCATTTAGGAACGAACGTGAAAATGTTGGTCAAGGCGTACCTGAGGCCAGCAAATTCTTCTGAATCAATGCATTGAAATTTCCCTAAAAAGCTCCAACACGAATATCAATTGTTTTTTTTTCTCTCTATATTTAACCATATAATAAGTAACCTCCGTGCATTTGCCATTTTTAACAGATCATCGTATTTAAACTTCTTTACACATTGTTATATTGTACGCTCGTATAAGATCATCAGAGTAGACAAACATTGGCTACTAATTACTGTAGCAACGGTCTAAGGCTTAGCCCACCTATCGTAAAAGAGTGTTCTTCAAAAAATTTACACACTAAATATCTATCATGTTGCAGAAAATATATTTAAATCTGTTTGTTCTACTCTTTTTGTTTGTTTATTGTTTAATAGGGAATAGAGATAGTGAATTACAAAGTTTTTCAGATACCAGGGGAATTGTGAATTATCAGCTCCAAGTCCATAATTTTGTTTATTTGATGCGGAAGCCTCACCTAAGAACTAGTTGACACTCCAAGCTAAGTGTCCTGCCATCTTCGACCATACCGTCACTACCCTTTGATGAAACCCTTGTTAGTTGTAATGAATTATACTCTGAGACTATGAAAAGGAAATCCTACGTACTGAGCAGGGCTCCCAATACGGAATCCAGTCATGCAAATTAACTTCCAGCTGTAGAAATAGCAAACTCTTAGATCCTTGGCAGCATCGTATCAGTGGCATCTCATCGTGATTATGCATCTCTGACAGCTGGCGGGCAGGCTGACCTTGGAACCCATCACGGGAGCATCGCGCCTCTTGAATACTGAGTGACCATAAACAATCTAATATTATCATTTAAAACCAATACAAATTATGATAATTGATAGTATAAATGAAAAAAATATTTTACACATTACCGTGCCCTATATTCCTTTTACTGGTGTCTCCGACCAATCTTTATGAGCTAGTGCCCTATCGGAAAAACCGTATCTAACGGCACATCGGTTCTGGTGACATTTCCCCTGGCCGGAGTATATACGCTAGGCACTAAACACTATAACTCTTCTTTAACATTAATAAAAATATAACTAGTCAAGTACCTACTTGATCAAATATAATTCAGAGTACATTACAGTAGCAGCACGCAACACGCATCTGTTGCCAGCCGCTGGAGTAGGTATTATACTTTAGAGCAGCAAAAATAAGCTGCTAATTGGGCTTAAGGTCCAATACCTTAAATTGTAATTTTCTTCGAAATGGATTGTTCAAATAATGGACATTTTGAATAACATGTTTGAGAAAACTTTGTTTTATAATCCAAGACTCTTTCGTTTCTCTTTCTTTTTACCATGGTTTACTTCCAACTACCGAAGGAATGGTATCTATTATTTCTCATTGTTCGTGATAACAATCCTTGTTTACCGTTATACAGATACAGAGACGACTTCTTAGAAAGAACATCATATACTATATTGTTGTAAGCAATATCTGAAGTATGCAGAGTTGCTACGATTCTACGTGGACAAATTTAAGTTATTCTTCACCTACTCGTACGTAATGAACTAGCTCCGTATGTAATATCCGGTGTTTCAGACAGATTTAGTTCGGAATGCAGACACGAAGTGTTGCTGACTGAATACTGAGTAGTGAGTACGGATGGACATCATCAGCCAATAATTGAGGGATTTGAATCACGAGAGAATCGGTTTCTTCTAGGAAAGCGTGCTCCATCGTATCGTAGATCGCATCATCAACGAGGTAGCGGTCAAACGCAAAACTTCTATTTAAATAAAAACAATAAAAGAGTTATTGTTAGTAGGATTGTTACAATGATAATCTATCTTATCTATTGTGCTCTTTACGAATAAGTAGGTACTGATAAACTCATTGTAGATAGAGTAGAGGTACCCTAACAGCTAGGCTTCATACTCTTTGCTTTACTGTAACCACAACTGTAACCTTATTTGTTTCGTGCAAAGTTGTGTTTTATCCATTACTGTCAAAGATTATTATAATTTATGGTCATTATCATCAAACATTATGTCAAATAAGAATTTGGTTTTTAGGTTATATTTTTTTAAATACAGAGTTATTTACAAATTCGATGTTATTGTGAACTTAGAACATCTAATTTCGTTGGTAGAATAGAAGTAACTACTTCACTGAATTTGATGTTTGTACGGATGAGGGATGACGATGCATTCATGACTACGATGTCCTAAATAAAACATCAGGAATTAAGTCTTCAGTCCTGTTCATGTTATAGTTTAAATAGTTTATTTTTCTATGGAATTATTTTATCTAAATAATTACATAATAATGTACTCTCTCAGACGGTCCTGTACCTTTTATGGCTTTACCAAAGTACATATAAGTCAATGGGTTAGACTAATTTTGATTTGAAATGACAAGCAAATAATGATCAAATTTAAGCAACTTTGATTATGTACTTATATGTTCATAATCAAAGTTAAGCGGTTAGCTTAAATCAGGAACATGTATATTTGTCAAAGACAGTTAGTTTGTTTTCCGATAACAATTTTATTTAGGTAATGAAAATAGAGCGTCATATTGTTTCACAGCTAGAGGTAAATTCAGTGTTTTATAGGTAGATACTTCAGCAGCACGTGAAAGAACTACTAAGTATTTAAATACATATGTGCGGTTTTGATGCGATTGCTCAAAAACGTTGAAAGAAAACATTGTAAGGAAACCGGTATGCCTAAGAACCTCAATAGTTCAAAGACATGACATTCACCAACATGCACTGGACCAGCATGGTGGACTACCACCATCCTCTCTCTCTGTCTCTGTGAGATTAGTCCTGAGGCTATCATGCTCCCACTGCTGGGAAGCAGTGGGAGCATGATAGCCTGTTAATGATAGAAAAACATCTTGCATGCAAATAGAATTAACTATAAAATTTGGAAATAGAAGTATTTCCTCTGAGCTCAAGCATGTTCGTGTTCATATCAACGAGCAACACATATTCAAACTGTCTGAATAAGTGATATATGAATGTAATGGTATTTATGCAACAAACATCCATGTCGTCAGTACACCGACTGCAGGAGACGAGCTTGCGAGAGTATCATGAGATGCTCTTATTGTATAATAGTGTTTCCCTTTGCATAGTTATAAATAAGTATTATGTAGGATAAATTGATTTAATTACTATCTGGTGCAAAACCGCAAGCTAATTAACGACCGATGTCCTATTTGGCTTTCGGGAATTCCGATCCTGAATTTCCCTGTTCGCTCGGGTATATATTCAAGTGCGGGTGATTAATATTTCAATCGATATCCTTTTTCAGAGGCGAGCACGGGTAGAATGTGGTGTTCTGTCTGAAAGCCGGGCATGGATGCCGCGCCATGGCCCCTGATGCCGACTGCGAGACCGCTCGACTCAACGCTGACCATGTGCCCCCGCACCCAGGACGGAGGGTGGTCCCGGAGCAGGGCGCGCCCGCGCAGGCGTGGACCGAGAGCGAGGAGCCCGGGGAGCGCAGCCCGGGGGAGAGCCGGCGGCTGCTGCCCCCGGCGCATCCCGAGAAACACAAGTCCCGCATTCAAGCTGGCCTCACGCTCGGCGTGCACGCTAAATACCCACAGAAACCGACCGCAGCGAACAACTATCAGAAGACCAGATTTCAAAAGAGGAAGGAAAAGCTGATAGAAGTTCTGAAACCGCCTTACTTCATCTCGTCCATGATTATTGTGATAGTAAGTATTGTACAAACGTGACATTATATCAAACGTACTTAGATTATTTCTGTTTAAATCTGTTTCGGGCATGAGAATTACATCATTTTTTTTGACCCTGAAAGTTTAAAAAGACTATTAACTTCTTTTATAATTTAGAACATGCTGCAAGGGAATCATTGATAATTTTTGTGATTATGTTATTCATTTTCAATGAACCGCATGTAATTATGTGAAACTAATAGACTAACAAAATAAAACAAAAAAAGGTAAGTTGTGTGAAAATTAGTTGTAGAGTTGAGCCTTCACTGCAGATAATTTAGATACTCATATAATATTATTTTAACGTTATAGGATTCTTACTGTCAAACCTTTCTTTGTGCAATCTTTTCCTGTGCTACATATGTATGTGTCGAGTAGTAAGGAAGTGTTCCTCTCTCCAGGTCGCGATCCACCTGTTCGGCTCGAAGAGGCTGAGCTCGCAGCTGGAGTGGTCGCCGGTGACGTGGCGCCGCCAGCCGTGGCGGATGTTCACTTACGGCATGGTGCACGCCAGCTCCGCCCACCTCGCGCTCAACGCGCTCGTCGCGCTCGCCGTAAGTACCCACACCTTCCACCTAGTGGTCTCTGTGCCGCTGTGAACTGCCTCTGGAACATCCCCCGCTACGCACCTTATGTGTACTTGTCGAGTTGTTTCATCATAGAACAATCCGTCTTTTTTGCGAACTATAACTTTGGTCATCTTCAAAGCATTGGCGGATCCAGGGAGGGCATGGGGGCCATGCCCCCCCCCCCCCCAAAAACACCTAGCGATTCCATACATTCGACCAAGGATCATGGATAGAATCAACTTTTCGATTTGATTCAGGTGCAAGGTGCACTTGAATGCCCCCCCCCCCCCCCCGCAAAATTAAATCCTGGATCCGCCCCTGCTTCAAAGTCCAAATGAAGAGATTGGGATCAAGTTAAATGTCTGACTTTGATTTGATTATGGCACCACACTGTAGATAATATAAGTTACCATTTCCATCAGGTCCTTAGTTATATATGTTAATATGTGAGATGCTACCTCGGCTGCAGGTAGGGTGGCGGCTGGAGCGCGAGCAGGGCTGGTGGCGCGTGATGTGCGTGTGGTGGAGCGGCGTGTGCGCGGGCGCACTGGGCGCTGGCGCGCTGCAGCCCGCCGTGAAGGTGGTGGGCGCCAGCGCGGCTGTGTACGCGCTGCTCACCGCGCACCTGCCTAACGTCTGCCTTAGGTATGCTTATTGAACTTGTGCCCGTTCACAGCGTGTAGGAATTATTTATGTATTTTAGCAATTCAAATATATTTCTGAAGAAGATCAACGTTTATCTCAAGTGGTAAGTCCACTTCATAACGGTTGTTTGACTGTGAAACGAAATTAAACTAGAGATTCTGTCAATATTCAGATTTGTACTCGTAGATGAACTTCCACAAAACGCCCGATTTAATCATGATCAACTATCCCGATGTAAGCAATAATAGCTGTTGCTGAAATAAAATGTATCTAGCGTTTTTGTTCGTGCGCAGGTTTCTTTTAACACGCGCTGATGGTACTTTCATCACGATCGTGTATAGTCTCCTGACGTCCTCCGTTGTGTATAGATTCGGGCACATCCCCCTGTGGTGGTTCCGTCCTCTGAGCGTGGTGGTGCTGGGTGCTTCAGAGGGGTGCTGGGCGCTGGTGCGCGCGGCGCCGCACGGGCAGGTGGGCGGGCCTGCGCGCGCGCACGTCTCCTACGAGCACGTGGCGTGGGCGGCGCACGCGCTGGGCGCCGCCGTCGGCGTGCCTCTCGCTTTTATTGTTTTCACTGGTAAGTACCTACTAATAGGGACCTATACTAATAGAACTGGTAGAGACATCCTCAGCTTCAAAGAACCTTGAAACTTTATTAATTATAATTCTGTAAGGTTGCCTGGGCCCTGGAAGACCCTGCTCATAGCAATAAGGCTGTCATTTGTTACACAACTGTTAAGTGTTTTTTTGTTTTTGTTTTGTATGTCGATTGTGGTGTGAACAGTAAAGAGTAATCTTTCTATCTACATATCCATGCGAGTGTTCTGATCTTTAATTAATCTGATTGCTTGTTATTCGAAGTTATTGTTACTTATTTAAGATAATAACCGAGAAACAAAGACTGAATCGTAATAACACGTATAGTAATTAAAAAGTAACATGATTCTGATTGCAAAGTTTTTTGCGATTGCGATTTTTTGTTTTTAGTTACTTGTGAGCTAACAACAAAAAGTGCGGATTAGAACAAATGTTATAATTGTTTCAGGTGAAAACAGTAAAAAGAAGCTCATTATTGGCGGCCGTGTTCTCTCGGCCCTGCTGCTGGCGGCTGGAGTGGCGCTGGCCATCTACCACTTCACGTTCAGCGAGGATGACACTTGAACAATGGGGCTGGTCTCCGTGCCGATAGAGTGGACATCAATACTACCAAAGAAGAGGCTAGTCTTGTATTGGAGGACGACGAAAATGTTCGCAAAACATAAGAACAAAAGATTCTGAATTCTGCTAGAACTTGAATAGATATCAAGAATAATCAGATCAAGGGCCTTACAGCAGAGTTAGCGCTGAAACAGCGCAGGTCGGGGAATCACGCGAACTTGAACCTTAACACACCGATATACAATTAGCGGTCGCGCAACTTTTCTCATCACCTAAATAGAATCGCTTAAATCAGGGGCCCCTGGTCACTGGTCAAAACGTTAGTTATTCGTATCGTCAGAATGTTTGCAACGTAGACTCGGAGGGTTCCGAACTCTGCTTTTAGATACCGTGTCGTGTTTATCCTTCTCAGCTGGTCACTGACAGCGGCACGAATGTTTTTAATAGCTAAGATTAGTCGTTATATAAATATGAAATATAAATAAGTTACTTAAACGTCTCTAAGTCAATTGAAGTGCAATTTTTTCTCCGTCCGCTGTTCATTAGAATAGCTTTTGATGGAATTTTACAATAAAGAACGTCGACTGATTTTTCGTAGACGCACTTACGAGCATTCATAAAAATGTATAAATATCTACAAAATTATATTAAAATATTGAAGTGCCTGCGCCGCTTGTGAATACATTGTAATAATAAGTACGTGGTAATTCAGTTTTACCTTTCTATACTGAAATATCGTGATAAGTAAGTAGATGTGAAATGTTTTCACTTAACGGATTAGGGTTTATCGACACAAATTAATATGTTATTGTTGATAAATAATATATATTAATCAGTGTCGACAAATCGTGCTCTCAGCTGACCGAAAGGGCTCACGATAGATTGAAAGTCCAAAAAATGCCGAAAATAAATTGAATCCAGTAGATTGGAATGCTTGATTGCGTATGGTGCCACGCACATAATGTAAATAAATTTGTATTTTTATCTCTTAACTATAATATTTAAATAAACTGTTCTCACGCTAATGTGGATGAATAAGACCGCTGCGTCATATCAACTTGTATTTTCAAATTGAATTTACCTGCAGCAACTCATATCTACGTAGGTAAATATCATAAATCATAATTTTATCCTTCACGGAAACAAACTACTGAAATACGTAAATGGAATTGTTGAAATGATAAATGACCTACCTCTGTTGTTGTATAGTTTTCCTAATGACCGAGTTCATTCATATTCGGAAGGAGGCGAGTTGATTTCTATGAAATCTAATTTAATTATTGTTTTGCATCAAAACATTTGTTTCAATCGGCTAGTGATTCCTGTAAGCTATATATTCTAGTTAGAGATTATGTTGTCATTTTATGATCGAAGAACAGTTAATTTTGTTAAAATTTCAGAGAACTGTGATGATGTGACGTAACTTAGCGGGGTTTAGAGACAAGACTTTATCGATAAGTTTTACTACTGACAAGTTATTTATTTTATTAGTTAAGTTTTATATTGACCATTGATTGGCTGCATCTCGCGATTTGACCCGGTATCCTAGGTACCGTAATTTTTTTCTGGTAAAAGTAGGCATGTATTTTATTCAGGGTTGTTTTCCTCTACACCACATATTATCTAAATCTGTACAGCCGTTACGGAGGTAATCGGGTACAAACATACTAACATTTAAGTGATGTAATCTCTACACGACGGACATATTCGAGGATATCATTGTACCTACTCATCATCATAAACAACTTTTACTTTGGAACCAAATATCGCGAAAAATAACAATTGTTCCATAGAAAAATGTCATAACACTCAACGAAGTGTATGGAACAACTATTTACTTTGCTATTTCAGGGTTGCTCTCAAATTAATTGTACCTATATAATCCTTCAATACGTCCGCGTCGTCTAGAGGTACAAGGTCCGGTATATAACTAAACACACGCACAAGTTTTGCTGTTATAATATTAGTGTGAAGCTGCCGTGTATTTTTTTACTTATAATTAAGTCTCTGAACTGGATACACTCTTACACTTGTGACGCATAAGTTGTCGCAGAACTGCCAAAAAAATGCTTTTAGTCGTTCGATGTATGACCTGCGCGTACTTGTAATAAAATTGTTTTGTCGCATTATCGCTTACTATGCCATTTTGCAGAAATACATATCACTTAATTCTGTCGACATTGGAAAGTAGATAACATGTGTAAAAACAGTTTGTAATGAATGATCGCTTTTGTGGAACTGTGATTTGTTAATAAATATATAAATTTCTACACTCACGCTCGATAATTTTCTTTTACGGTTTTTCTAAAGTTATAATTATTTCCTTAATCTTGTATTATCTAGAGGATCTAGAGAAAAATTAAAATAGACGAAGAATTTATAATTATATTTTCTACATTGAAGATAATCGTAACATTATTTGTCTAATATTTATTTAATTATTACCTACTTAATTAAAACGAGGCTATCAATGATGATCTTCACCAAGATTGAGCATAACGCAGTCAATAATAAATGCCTTTTCAAGTCTTCTTCGGTTTTAAAATAATATGAATTTAACTTATTTTTGGATGTAATTAAATACTGTTCTGTATTATTTAAGTGTTTGAGATCATTAACCGGTTTTTTCAAACTATATTTATTTTAACCTATACCCAGGATATAATTATACAGAAACCTATATCAACATCCCCAGGAAATATGAAACGGAGACATGATGTGAGTACCCTATCCACTACAAGTTTAGAAGGTTCAGGTGAACTAATGTTTATGGTCGACAGTTCTCTCGATCTCTCTGTGTGTTATCTATCACGTAACCTACTGCTATGTACATACAGGCTTCATCCATATGTCAACACTGGAGTGGCTTGCACTGCACTCCGAGCTCCGTGCACCAACACTCCTGGCACGGAGTAGACAGCTCGGTAATTATTCTTCCCACTCTATACATTCTCCCGTATATGTTACAACCAGCCAGCTTTAGAAGACCAGGGCCTAATCCCGGGAAGCCTCCGGGAGGCCTTGGGGCGTCTTGCGTTGAATAACCTTCTTCTATTGTCAAATCAGTAGCCTTGATTACTATGCGAGAAGTGGTCGGTCTATTCGTTGTTATAGGCCGGAAAGTTGTAGTAATTGGGCGAGATGTAGTTTTTTTAATGGCTGTAGCTTCGCCGAGGACTAAATGGTCGATTCTGTTGATAGAATTCTGGTTTGTTTTGGAAGGAATGTAGGGGTGGATAGGTAACGGCACAAATGGTGATATCGATGGCCTCTGTACCGGAGGTAGAGTAGGTCTCGGTCTTCTGGTTGTCGTGGTAGTTTTGAAAGGAGTCGGCAGTCTAGTTGTGGTTGATATTCTCTTAGGAGGAGTTGTTGTTGTCTCATAGTTATCGCTCAGAAGTAGTTTCAGTACACTACCAAAAGAAAAGCCTTCGTCTTCTTCTTCCTCGTACTCGAGTGACTGGTTGTTACTTTCAGTTGATGATTTGTAAACAGGAGCTTCTGTAGTTGTCGCAGTTGGTCTGGTGAAGAGTCTCTCTGTCGTGGTAGGATTGATTGTTACATTTTTATTTCTGATCGTCTCGTTTTTAGCAGAATTTAACGATGTGACGTGAGATGATGTGATGTGATGTGATATGTTTTCTAGTTTTTTATTTATTGTGTCAATTGCCACTGTGTTATTTGAAGTAGATTCTTGATGTTTCTTTTTGATCAACTCATTAAATGCAGTAAAAGTTTCAGTTGTTGCTTTTAGTGTAGTGGTCTCTGTAACACTAAGTTTTGTTGTAGATTCATCAGGCGCTTGGTTTGTTTTGTTATCTGGAATTTCAGAAAGAAAAAGAAATCATATTCAAGTGCTGTTAAAGCACAGTAAATTATCTATACTAATAATATAAATAGGAAAAATTTGATTGTTTGTTTGTTTGCATTGAATAGGCTCCAAAACTACTGAACCGATTTAAAAATTATTTCACTGTTGGGAAGCTACACTATCCCCGGATGACATAGGCTATAATCTATACCCGTGCAAAGCTGGGGCGGACCGCTAGTTAAATATAAAAGGAAATTTAATATAATGTTTGCGACATTGCTCTTTAGTACCTTCATCGCAAATAAGATCTCCACAGCACAAGTCAGCTGCGTTACTGGAAGCAGGTCGCCGCCTGCAGCCCGCGGGGGTGTGGCAAGGTCGCGGGGAGCAGTGCAGTTCCCTCCAAGCACACGTGCACTCTGAGCACGCCAGCGTGATGCTGTCACCTTCGGCCACGTGACGCCCGTCTCCAGACACACAATCACCTGAAAGCACAGAGCAATTCGTTAGGATCTATAAACTAAGAGGATACCACAGACTAGGTAAAGCTACTATACATATAATAATATATTATATAAATAGATAAATATAATAATATAGGTAAGAATTCCAGCATTTCTGCCACCGACATAACAAAAAGTGCCAAGACGCTTTATAACGAGCAAAAATATATTTGCTATTCAAAATGCGCTCAGTTGTGCAAGTCATATCATGAACTGTCTGAATCAAACACGGATTGTGGTTGGATTGTCAATAAATGTTACCAGTAAGTGTTGTACTCGGGTATAATCTTACAAAAAAATGCTGGCGTGTTTTTGGCTCAACGCATAAGCATTGACAGCATATTAAGGCAGGCTGTCCTTCAGTGTGGAGGTTAAAGGGGGAGGCCTATGTTCAGCAGTGGACGTCTTCTGGCTGATGATGATGATAAGCATTGACATTCAGCGTGGTAATGCCGCCAGCATGCTGGGTATGCTGCCAACTGGTAGTCAGCTTCAGCATTTGGTTTGTTATTCAACTATGTCTATTAAACTAACTGTTTTTGTAGTGTTAGTGTTAGCTTCTTTTTTTTTTTAGTTAATAAAAGCACATAACCACTGAAAAATCAGTGACAAAAAAGTTGGTCACCTTTCATAATGTCTAACTGCATTGACGTCGTTAAATGTGGTACTGCGGGCCCTGACGGCGTACTGGGGAAGACTGCGAAGTACTCATCGATAAGTCCTGTAGGACCTTTTGGGACAAAGCCTCCTAGAATAAAAAAATACAATTTTAATGAATCGTCTCAATGACACATTTAAATTTGTTTATTTTCATAAAGTTTCAAGTTTTAAAGTACCTTCAGTCTCTACCGGCGGTGAAAACAGATTTACGGCAGGCGTTTTTAACTTGAAATGTGTAGTTGATAGAGGGGTTTGAGTTGCTGACTTGACATCAGATACACGAGTTCCGAGGCTCGACGACACTGTATACTCGTTCACTGAACTATCCAGATCTGTATAGATGTTGGAGTATCCAGTATTCGTCAAATCTACATCCGGAGTCAAAGACGGATACTGCTCGTGATCTGGTTTGTCTGTTATGAAGACTGGATACTGCGTCGATCGGTACACGTCTTCTCGTCTGGTTACATATGCAGAGTCTTTGGTATTAACACTAGGGTAATATACTGGGAACTTGTCCTCTCTTTCTAGGATCGGATACGTCAGAGTTTCTTTAGGATGATCATCTTCAAGGACTGCATCAGCAGCTACAAAAGGAATAATCCTAAAAAGGCAAAAAAAAATATGGTAAGCAGATTTAGTATAGATATTGTCATAATATTTGAACAAAATAATTTTTGTCATACTCACTTCAGGTTAGGCAATGACGGTGGCAGAGTTGGTTCAGTATAGTCGTAATCATAGTCTCCTTTTGTTTTTTTAGAGCTATTGGTTTCCAGAGTCGCTGTGGACACGGACCCCAACGTCGCGTGTAGAGTTGGTCTCGTAACAGTATGGCTGTGGTTTATATTTGTGTTTAATGAACTAGTTACATTGATAACAAAAGATTCATTTTCGTCAAATCCTCCATTGACAGTTCTATCAGTGATTATATCATTTGGAGAAAACGTATGATCTTCGAGGTTGTTAACATCGATTAAAGGGACTCGGGGATGAGATTCTTTATTAATTTTTTCTGTGTCATTGAAGGTCATGTTTAGGGGTAGCGATGTAGATGACAGCTCTGCCGTGCAGTTGATGGTTCCGTTTATCATGATCTTGACTGATCCTTCAGGTTGCTCCGTCGAAGTAGTCTCTGTGGTAAAATCCGTTGTAGAAAATGATGTTGTTTGTGATGTTGTTGCTTGTGACGTTGTTGATTGTGATGTTGTTGATTGTGATGTTGTTGATTTTGAGGTTGGTGAGGTAGTTTCTGTTGTGGCTCTCAGTTTTGACATCGTTGTGGATATAAGCTGGGACATCGTAGTTGATACCTGAGCTGTTGTCATCGTTGATGTGGGCGTGACTGTCGTACTTTGAACTGAAGAAAAACTTGAGATCTCCAGTGGCGGGTCACTTGCCTTTCTTTTCACTTTCGTCGTGCTGACGATATGATTCTTGGTAGCGGTTACGTTCGGCACGTTGCTGGCTGTAAAGATGTTCGCTAACATATTCTTAGTTGTCGTTTCATGTTTATTAGATTTCGAGCTATGGAAGGCTCGGTCGTCGCTTCTGGTTGAAGCTAAAGCGCTGCTTGATAGAGTCAAGGTGTGATATCCTGAAATAAATAAAAAATATAACAAGGTGAGTTCACAAAAAAATCTAAAAAACGAACAATTTTATACACCAAATTTCCATGATAGCGTACTTTTTTAAGAAGCACGAATCACGATGTTTTGAAATCCAACCGTATTTATGCTGTGTCGTCGTGACACGCGACCTGCTGGGTGGCTATAAGTCAGTTGTTTTGTTTACCATGGTGTTTGTGTTCGCAGTGGTACTGGTGCGCGCAGCACTCCCCCGGGCGCAGCAGCGGCGTGCACCCCAGCAGTGGCGGCGCGCACGACAGCGGCTGGCACTGCACGGTGCCACGCAGACAGAAGCACTGGGTGCAGTTGCCCTGGGCAGACATCGGAGTCACACGCTCCCCTTCCGGGACCCACTTGTTGTCTACTTTGCAATCTGCAATCCGTTTTCAAATGTTAAATGTTTTTTTTTTTCTGGGGCAATTTATTTTATTATCTAAACAAAATACAAGCTAATACACAATACAAATACAGTTAGACTGCCCATAGACCGTTGAAGATCTAAAGACAATCCAAATGATCAAGCAATGTATAATGAACAATTTTAGTTGGAATTTTTTTTGCATTTTTTCTCTCAGTAATGTGTATCGATAAGACATACTATAAGAAATCGGTCTTTCTTCTTTTACGCAATCACTGCGACTGAATCGTGATGTACTATAATATGTAGATATAGTACATAACTATGGAGTAGATGCCAAAAAAAATTGTATTTAAATCGTACCACTAACAACAACACTTAGATGTACAATCATACCTCTTAGAGGCGGAGACATAAATTATGAGCATGGTTCTGATCTGGGAGAGACTAAAGCCCAGAGACTCCATTGGACAGGCCACCAGACTGGACTGCTTAGAATGGGGGAGAATTGCAATGTCAAGAAGGCGTATCTTGGAGTTTCCAATGGTGACTGACTCGTTGGCTGGCCTAGATCTCGCTGGAAAGATGCCGTAGAGTTGGACTTGCACGAGCTCCAAGTCGCCAACTGGCGAGAGACAGCGCAAGACCGGGACCGATGGCGTTTTCTTGTGTCGGAGAATAATGCCCAGTTCAGGTAACTGCCCCAGTCGAGTAGTAAGTAAAACGTACCGTGCGGATGTTTCTCCTCAATCAGCTTGTCAGTGGGATGGTCGCAGTAGTAGCGCTGCGGACAGCAGGCACCGCGCGGGGGCCGCGGCCGGCAGCCCGGCGGCGGCGGCAGGCAGCGCGGGCGCACGCAGTGCCGCGCGCCGCCCAGACAGAAGCACTGCTCGCACGCCAGCGCCGAGCGCACGGCCGAGCCAGCCGCGTACACGCTGCCGCCCTCCACGCACGCTGGAAACACTCAACAAACATCATCTCTTAGGTTTTTGGCGCCAACGCGGATAAAAACATCAGTTCGTTGCATTATTCTTCTAAACTTGTGTATTTTGGAGTGTTAATGATAAATTATTAATTATTAAGTGCTTGTGAACGTGCTTGAGTGTGGAAAAGTGGTGAATAACGAGGTGAAATATGTCTTTTCGTGTTGTTTCCAAAACTCCATAGAAGCGTCTTGTAAAGCCTCCACCACTGTACTGGGACATGAGTTTGTCTTGACCGTGAAGTTCTTCAAAGTCAAAGTCAAAGTTTTTATTTACTTGCCAATGGGTATAAAAGGTCTTAAAATATTACACGTACATCCATTAACAGCCCCAAGGGCAAGGGCGTGCAATATTGCATTAACAATTGAATTTACAAATTATGTCAAAGAACTTACACCAATAATTAATTAAACACCATTTAAACACTATAAATCCATCAACAAGCCAAATCATAAACATAAAAACGACATGACATTTTCTTTAAGAACTCCTCCATTTCATAGAAGCACTCCCTTACCAACCACTTTTTCAACTGTGTACAAAAACGCCTATATGGGAGATCTACCACTTCTCCTGGAAGAGAATTAAAAATTAAAGCAGCCATGTGAACACAGTTATTTCTGAACAGCTCGAGCCTTCTTTGCTTGACTCTGACCGTGACTATGACTTGTTTGGTACTATTTAATACTATATAAACTTGTTTAATATTGATGTGACTGAAGGATTTGTATGGTCAAGGACATAGTCATAAAAAAATTAGCAAAAAAAATTTCTCTTTTACACTATTGTGTATGTTTGTGACTAGCATTAGTCTTGCTTTTAAATGAATGTACTTATATCTCTTCTGAACAAGCTCGGGTATGATTGTATTGATGTGTTGGATAAGGAACTTACCGTGCGTGATGGAAGGGGGCCCGACAATGTCCTCATCGCTCTCGAACCTTGCAGAGGCTTCTTGTTCCATTAATTTTATACCGTCTGAAAAATAAACACGAATAATTAATGAAAAGTTGGCAAATTTAAATGGAAATCAAATCAAGCTATGGCTTTTGGAAGCTAACATTTTACTGAAAGATTTGTAAAAACAATTGAAATAATCGCTCTCACATAACTAGTATCAATAGCCGCATCAATAGTAGCTTTACCTAGTCTGTGGGCCGCGCAGATTTTAATGAACCCTAGAAGTCTGTGCTAGAGGTAGTTTATAATCATGAACATTATTCCGGGAATGACACAATCCTACGTCATTGCCCAGTTGCCACTTCATTGCAACAAACAGAAATTGGGTAGGTAATATTTTAAATAAAATACATCATTAGCCAGAAGACTTCCACTGCTGAACATAGGCCTCCCTCTTAGACCTCCATGATAAACGACAGCCTGCCATCTGCATCCACTGGATGCCTGCGACTCTCACAATGTCGTCGGTCCATCTAGTGGGAGGCCTAACTACGCTGCGTCTTCCGGTTCGTGGTCTCCACTCAAGAACCTACATAGGTATCTATAGCCTAGTTATGCTAAAACTGTTTTAAAAAAGTTGAATTTTAGGTGTGGCCTTGGTGCTTGTGAAATAGAGATGCATTTTTTACACTATCTAATTAGGGCTTCCATTCCGGAATTTCGTAACTCCGGAATCTCGTACCACTTTTTCCGATATTTCAACTCCGGAATTGAAAGGCATAATATCGGAATCCCGATATTTATACATTTTACATTAACGTATAAAATAAGTATTTCTAAGCCATGTTCACGCGTCTCTAACTCTCCTGTTCCCCTCGGCCTTTGACCGCACCCATCTCGAGAGGTTATCTCATCTAATAAAATAATTTGAAACATCATTATCTAAGAGCAGACATTACAATAATTCAAACACGCAACAATTCTACTAATCCGTATCTTACCATACGAACATGATAAGTAGATTATAGAACTTGTTTTTACTGTTTAAGATGTTTGGTCGGATAATTTTTGAGGTCTATCTGTGCGACGGCCAGGTCTGACAAACTTAGAACCTACCGTGTGGACAGTTTCCACTAACCTGACGTTAATCTCATCCACTGAAGCGATATTCTCCAGGCAATAAAAACGATTAGACAGCTCGAGTTGAAAGCTCTCGGGGTTTTGAATATGTGCAATGGTTTTATTAATAAAGGAGTAATAACTATATTAAAATGTTTTTAAATTTAAATATACTTATGATCATTTCACAATTTGCGAGTTTAATTACGAGACTGAAGCGTCGTCCTTTATATCCAAATGATGTGGCTCAAGTTCATTATAATACTGATAACACCACACCATTACTAGTTTCATTGGGAAATGTAGTCTTTTTTGCTAGAATAAAAGAAAATACAAGATTTGCTAGTTCCGGAACCAACTCCGGAATTCCGATATTGGGTTCCAGTATCGGAAACCAGTTCCGGAATTGAAAACCTTCCGATATTGGAAGCCCTAATCTTAATGTACCTAAATAAGTAAAGTGATGACGAGAATTGTATGAAGTTGAATATGACCTGGACAGTGTAGTTCTGGGCAGCAGGCGCCCTTCCGATGCAGCACGTGGCAGCGGTGCGGCGGCGGCTCGGGCAGCGGTGCGCAGGCGCGGTGCTGGCACGCGAGCGCGCCCAGCCGGCACGCGCAGCGTAGGCACGCCTCGCCTGTCGGCACGGCGGCGCCCGAGCGGTGCCACGCGCCCTCGTACAGGCACCCGCCCGCCAGCTTCCCCGGTCCTGCAACTGTTACGGTGGACGTGACTGGACTGGACATGAGCCTCTCCCAAAGGAAACCACTTAACCCACTCTGTGTGCCTAGTGCGAGTTTTAACCGACCTCTAAAAAGGAGGAAGGCTCTCAATTCGGCGTGTATATTTCCAGTTGCGTTTACTTATTCGATCGCGTTAACGTTAACTACGATTTAATTTTGTATGAAATAAAGAGCAGTTCTATCTACATGGCTCTAGATGGCGCTGATTTTATTTTTTGGTACACTAAGGTGAAATATTGTTTGAATATTATCTTCTTGTCCTTACATATAAAAGGCGATATATGTGGATGTATGTTCCTTACGGACTCCAAGACGGCTGGGCTGATTTCGACGGGACTTTTGTTGGCAAATATCTGAGGATATAAAGAGTAATCCACGCGGGTGAAACCACAGGGCGCAAAACCACCAATTTTACTGTAAACTAGCTAGTTTACAATAAAATACAATCCAATAAAGATTGGCAAACACATAAGATGTTCCAACGACTTTTATTATTACAACTCCTTAATAAGTACCATTTCAATAAACAACCATTGTGTTAAATTTTGGTGAATAGACTTTATAGACAAGTATATTGATTTCATAGTCAAAAAATAATTTTATCATAATGAAAGTAGTAAAACACGTAGGTGAACAGTTAATTGAACTTTACCGTTAACTTGAAAAAAACCTAAACTTACCTAAGGACTTGATGCTTCTTTTGCCGACGTCTATAGTTGCCATAACAGCATCATCTGGAATTCCTGGAAGGTTCAGAATTCGAAATGTTAAACTCTCATCAACTATAATGAGAAAAACTTTTAAAGAGTCAGTCGACTCCAGTGGATGTCGACTCCAGTGGATGCTTGGGATTTTTATTTATTGTACCACCTGAACTAATTTTTTTATTTGAATTGGATAAATTGAAAAGATTTCGTGTACGTCGTCAAATGAAAGAATATCTTCCATTAAACTAAACTTCAGTTTAAAGTAAAATGTAGTGTTCCTACTCATGATGATGAACGAGAGTAGATGTCCGCCTACACACTGCCATGCAGTTTGGCAGAGTCGTGCAACAATAATATGTATGTTATTCAATAAGATAAATAATAAATAAAATAAAATAAAAATCTAGTCGTTTAATAATCCTAAATATCCATCAAAACACCATTCACAGCATAGGCTAAGTATATAAGTACTCTCCCTCTACGATTCACAGTAGGTAGGTAACTGAAGATGACGTAATAAAAGTCATGTCGGATGGTAATCGTTTTCTATACCCTTACGATCGATCCTCTAACGCGCCCTTACTATCAAAACCGTAGCCAGGAAGTCATTGTTGGGGGTCGAGCTCTAGACAAGGCCGTAGCCAGGAATTATTTCGGGGGAGGGAGGAGTAGGTACCAGTAGAACATTACCTCTCCGCTTCGCGTTCGACGTGTTCAATATCTAAGTACCTAAGTAGTACCTACATACTATTACGTAGGTATACATACTTACATTAGACGGTGGATTGGCTAAGATATTGGGGGGGGGGGGGGGGGGTTGAACCCAAAACTAACCCCTGCCTACGACCTTGGAGCATGTCTATTGTTAAACGAGTTCACATAATGTATTATGCACGTGATAGAGTCTCGCCAGTCGAGTGGCGAGTCGAGCGAACGAGGCAGTAAAAACACCTGCCCGGCCCGGCCCGGCCCGGCGCGGCGCGGCGCGAATTCTTTACAACTTGAGATTGGAGCAAACTTCAGGATCAAGATCAAGGCTCAAGCCGATCATCATGTTACTATGACTGAACCAGTGCCGCGGCCGCGGACCGACCGGTTATACTAAATTGCATTTGATGCAATATTATAAAACTGACAAATTGGAGTGCTAATGTTCAAGGTGTGCGTTTTTACATAATGATTTTCAAAATTGACGAATAACAATATTAAATGGTTGCGCATACAAAGACATTTCTATTGGCGTTACTACAAACATAATACGTCAATTTAATTTAGAAATAAAACGGAGGTGCATAAAAAATTACTGGTCCGCCATATTAGATTTATAATGACGTCATTTAGCGTTAGCAAATGCATGGTTACATGCATTGTCATCCAAACTAAAGGAGTATGCCAAATTTCAGCTCAATCGGTTGAGGATAAGTGAGCTAAAATTCAGTTGCAAGAGTTGTCCCACACATACGAACATACTGACAGCAAGTTAAATAAAAGCTTGTAAAACATGTAATCTGTTGGACCATATCCTTGAGTTTATTGCAGACGTGCTGTTCAACAAGAACTAGCTTTAAAACATGTTTGCGTAATTAAACCAATAGTTTAAAAAACGCTGTTAAAGTTTCCTTATAGAGCTCGAAGATAAAGCGGATGATGAGCCGTGGTAAAAAGTCATGCGCTATCAGTGATTCCATCACAGACCAATCCAACCGCTAGACAAAAAGCCTTCGCAGGAGGTACTACCATCGACATCAAAAACCATATTACTGGATCGCCATCCAGTATCAAGTGACAATCTGCTGTATTTTATGTTTCCTAAAATACCTATCAACGATATCCCAAACAAAGAGACGCATCGAAAAAAAATGTCATTCCCATTTCACAATAATGTACCAGAGCACCCCTAAAAACCAAAATTATATTTTTTATACGTACTTGTAAAAGTGAAATCTGTATCAAGAGTATTGTTCATCCAATTGTCTTAATAACTTAATAAATTAGAAGGTAAAAAAAAATTGGACGGACGGACAGACGGACAGATCGACGGACGGACAGAACAAACTTATAAGGATTCCTTGTAGTACTACGACACCCTAAAAAGAAATGTTCTGAAAGAAAGAGAACCGCACCGCGTGGGAAGACGCCTGCGCCGCGCGACTCGGACCCTGGGATGCTGACCACAGCCAGGGCGTTGACATACATCTGCGGTGCCATGTGCCATCGAGACAAGTTCAAAGTCACGCTCGCGCGGGTTCACCGGTTTTCCTTGACTAAGACAGCGATGTTTCTACGACGTTAAGTAAGTATATTATACATTCATTCGAAACACAGTCGGTAATCGGTTATTTTTATTTTTAGATTATTGAATCACTCATTCACTAGTAACATTATAAAGCTTATGTATCTATTTTCTTTTAGCTATACTTGTTTATTGATAAGTTAGCCATTTGGTTCATAGCTGTAGGGCTATTTACCAAACTGATAGAGAACAGATCTAGGATGAGAAACGGCAACTGCCTTATCTTGTCTCATCTCAAAATACATTTAGGCAAGCGATGGCTTGGCACCCACTAAATGGGCCCCCCATAAAGGCTGCCATATATTGGCACCGAAGGGGCAACATTGGCGTGGGTGGCTTAGGGTGTCGAGAGATGTGCTGCATTTTCACTAAGAGCTACTCGCGGCGTTATGCCCTTTAACACTTCCACCCTGGAGTTTAGGTTCTTAGCTCTTGCGACCAGCCCCAGACTGCCGGATAAGGCAAGCCAGGGGTCAGGGGTCTCATTATTACTATTATTATAAATGATTAAAAATCAATAACAAGGTGTTGTCCGTGTGGTGCTGGCTGCATCACCGCGTTGAATTGCCAAATAAATTATCTGCTCGAAGAAGGAGCCTGCTCTATTATAGTATAAACATACATTTTAAAAACTAGTGAAACTGTGACTTTATAAAACAGCGACCTCTTTCAGAGAAGATCTTTAAGTTTATTAAAATTGAACCTTGATTACATGTTTACCCTTGATGAATAAAAATCGTAGACAGAATGACGAGCAAATCAGAAAGTATATAACCTAAAACATTAAACTTTCGTTTACTCTTGGCGAGTAAACAAAGAAAAGTCTAACTGCTTAGCGGAACATTTGGCCTCGCAAATGTAGAGTCGTTCAAATGGAAGCACTCTAGAGCACATTCGAGAGCCCATTACACCCACTTTCCCACATTTAGGAGGTGATGGACTCGAGCCGCGTATTATAGTCACTGCGTAAAGCGGACCGTAGAGGTCACTCTCCGACAAATTGCAACATTTAAAAGTATAATTATTGTTAAGAATGCAGGAAACGTTACGGGCAGTAGTAAATAATTATGCACATTCTCAGTACGCCCCAGAAAGTACGTTATGTGTAAAAGTGAAATGAAAATTAAATCAACACATTTAAATAAAATATTATTTTTATAAGCTTTTATTTATCTAGCCCTGTTAGTGTGGGACTAATCTTATAACTGAATGTTGTACCAGTTATCCTCAACCGAGTGAACTGAAGTTTGGCATACTCATGTGTTCGGTGACAATGCAATGTGATGGCACCATCGAGCTGGTCTGATGATGGAGACAGAAGATAACCATAGAAACTCCTTAACAAAACGACGTAACCCCGTTGAAGTTGGGTTCGTTGGATTTGTCTTCCCAAGCACTTTGGTCGTAAATTATATACCTATTCCATAATTATGGCGGACGCCCCAAGATGGCGGACAAAATGTTCTTATCTACCATCATGATAATGGTATCAAATGAAAGGGTTTGCTGAGAAGAATACGATAAATCTAGTTTTAAATGAGTATTTTTTTAATTAATAAATTTTATTCGTAATTTAACGAGCATTTTATATACCTATACAAACTCTCTTTGTTTCTGTTTTAGCTTTTTGGCCAGTTGACAGTTACAGAGAACATTTTTTTTTGTGAAATACACGCTGACAATTTGAATAAATTACGAATCATAGATTCAGACTGAATCTATGTTACGAATGAATTAACTAGTCTTTCTTTTGAGAAATAAACTGTCTGATATCTTTGTATTCACATTTTTGGGAAAAATTGTGACGTTTACAATAATAACAAACGATACAAAAAACAGGTTTTGTATTTTACTGTTGATTTTACCTACTGGAAATAGAAGAAATTACATAAACTAATGTTATTACAGTAAACTTGAACTCATTGATTCATTAATACTATTTTAAAGCATTTTCAAGGTATATTTTCCTGATATAAATAAGTACAAAAGTAATAGAATATATCAAAAAATACTAGAGCATGTGAGTTCTATTACTCACACTTTTTACTGATCGAATAAATTAACATAGAGACAATGCGAATCAAGACATTCTACTCCGTCTGTTCCAGTTGTATAGGGTTGCCAGCTTCTAACCACAGTTACCCGCAGACTAATCTTCCGGAGCCTTTTAATAAAATGCTTTAGTTAGTAGGACATAGCCCCAGCGCTTCCAGGCATAGTTTGGTTACAAATTGAATATTACACAAAACGGCTTAACTTTTTTTAAATATGTTCGTCCTTGTCATCCGTTTCCGTTCTACTCACCACCACCACCACCACCATGGGAGACCATTAGGGCGACATTTGTATCGGTCTTATGTCAGTTTTATCCACCAGTAAATGATTTTACGAATTAGAATTAATAATAAATATAATATAATATATATTAAATATAATTAAATATTAAATATTATTCTAAATATATTATAATATAAATATAATATATTTAGAATTAATTTCAGACTACTAAGTGTGTTTAGTACTTCATCACCGGGCAAGTGGACAGAGCCAGCCCTAGTGAACTATTAGCATCGTGTCCAGCGGACTCCATAACTGTTCCTAGACAATGGTTCCCAGGGGGTGGCCTGAGAACAGCCGGCGCTTCCGACTGATGCGCAATGACCCCGCAACTGTACCCTGACCATTGTTTTACCAAGGCACAAAAAATCATTACAATCATAACTATTTCATAGTGAAAAAGTTGAATAGTCAATTTTGTGCTTTTAAACTTCTACGGAATATTATATCTGAACTGCGCTATTTCTGTGAAATAAAATGCTATCAAATTTAATAACGAATAAACAATGTGGCACATATATAATTATGTCGTATGAAATAATTTGTTGTTATGTAAGAGTATGGGCAACAATTAATTTTATATACAAGTGGGGGGGGGGGGGGGGGGGGGGGGGATTCATTGATAACTCTAACGCTGCAAATGATAGCGAGTCAGAGTTATCGAACAAACGGCACTTGGTCTTCGCATTACGTATTCCGGCGTCCTCACACAGAGGTGGCCCCGAGCATACATTCAAACAAACATGGAAATCAGTACCGGAACTACACGCAGCTCGTATCTACTTGCGCTGGAAGGAAGCAAAGACGTGGAGCACGCGTACAGAAGGAACCTGTTTATTCTCAGTTTTAAAACAAGACTTTTTATTTATTTATTGAAAAACAACCGCTTTTGACACTACAAATATACAACGGAAAAACAATAGAAAGCTTTTTTGGGGAACATCTGTTAGTTTCTTTGATACAATTATAAATACAGTCCTAATGACATCCATACTTAGAGGTAGATGACATTTTAGTATTATTTAATTTGCCAAACTAACGCCAAGATCTTGGATTCATTTATCAAGGAAAACGCTAATAGCAATAATTTTACTTTAAGTGCCCGTTTGTAGAGAACTCTATCTCGATGTGAACGTAGAAGGTGAAGATCAACATTAAGATTTAAGCATAATATTGTAAAGTACACAGTGAAACCGATCACCTGTATTCATTGTTGAAGAAAAGTACTCAAGTGCCAGCTTACGAAATAAACTATTTAATAAAAAAAAACATATGCCATTGAGTACTGAGTAGTAACTATACTGTATCTAAATGTTTGCATTCGTTCATTCATTGCCTAGGCTCGTATGACCAACATAGTTATGCTTTCTTTTCAAAAATAGCCCTCTCACCTTTGTCCCGAGGGGATAAGGTTAGTTTTTGCATCGATTGTTTGATCTCTGATAGTGTGAGGCGAGATAGCGGGCCGTCGCATTTACATAGATAATGTGGAAGTGGGAAATACGGAATAACTTGAATTTATGAATCGTAGACCTCCAGCTGTAGGTACGCACTTTCAAACTGTTGTAGAACCATTCTCAATAAAACTAAAACACAAATGTTTCCACAGAAAAAGAATACGTAGGTTCACATAATGTTCCGACGTTAGTACACAAAGCTATAGACTAACTAGCTGCGCCCCGCGGTTTCGCCTGCCATCCTGCAGGAACCGTATTTTTTCAGGATTAAATTAATACAGGGTATTATAGCTGATACACACACTAAATTTAATTCGAATCCCATCAGCCGTTACGGCATTACACACATACACACTTTTGCATCAATATGAAAAAACGCAGTTTGATGGTAAGCGCGTCACTTGAAAACGGCTGGACCAATTAACTTTTTTTTCCAAATTTTTGCAACAGTCCAAATAAGGATTTTAGGTAAATAAATATTGGACGCGTACCCCGAAAAATTTGAAAAAACTGTAGCTGCTTTTTCTTATGGGATTATTTAAAACACTCAAACTTTATAACATTTTGTACCTCTGATCAGCTTAGAGTGTGATATCTGTGAGTGTGGTCACCACATCGATACATATTATCATTAACTCCTTATTACACTGGTATGTATTTGACAAAATTACAAATGACGCAATAACCAACGCACAAATGACGATCTTGTTTAGAAATGCACGGTTTTAAAAGGTTATTTAACTTCCCAGAGTAGGTTTGCAAAATATTACAATATAATATAATATTATAACGAAACGTTAGCCGTCTTGTTCACTGCGACTAGCCTACTAAAAGGCTACTAATAGTTTACCATCACAAAGCATGTCTTTCAATGCATTACTATAGAAACAATAATAGATATCCACAATGTACGATTGTTTCTCCAAAGGCAGGCGTGAAATTGTAACAATAAGAAAGATATCAGAAGGCGACAAATCTGAAATATTTTTACGCATATTCGGTAATAACGATGGAAAATTTAATTTACATTGCGATAAATTATTTAACTAAGCAAATTTTATTTAACTTTTGTTATTTTCGATTAGATACTGTTCAAAGGTTAAGTGAGTCAAGTGCGACGCGGGGCACCTGAGTGCGCGTTGAACTCTTTTGTATGAGGAGTAATGAGTACTGGTCAAGGTACCGAAGCCGCACTATATTTAGGTTTCTACATAGTAATTTGCAGTGATTTTATCGTAAAACAATACACCAAGTTACTAAATGTGTTTCTTCTGTAATGTACAAGTAGATATAATACATAGATAATCGTATTCACGTAGAACTAGACAAGCTAATTAAACAACAAAGCATATTTAGTCATTAAAATTGCGCTTCGCCGAACCAATGTCAAGTCGAAGGACATAGTGATGGTGTCATGGATCACACAATATTTGTTATCAATAATGAATGATCGCGAGAGTTTTGCAGAAATGCATTATACTGCAGCTTCCTCTTCCACGTGACGAGGGACCGTTTTAAAACAATAAAACATAATTAGGTAATGAAGATTTAACATACCAGCGACTCCTTCGTTAACTATTTTTAGATGCCTATATAGGTAATTATATCAAAATTAACATACATTACATATTTTAAAACAAATCACCTAAGTTTTAAATATAGATTTCCATTTCTGAAACAGTATTATCTCAATAAACGATTCCATGCTACTAGACATGTGTAAACTTATGATTGATGTTTGAATGATTTTGCTACTATTTGAGAAGCCTGTTTCCATCGGAAGATACGATCGCATATATTAATTCGGCCTCAGGGCACTAAACTCAGCAGAATCTTTGCAAATCTCCTCGAGAGCGCCGATCCTTCTCTCGAGGAGTCAATAAATTAAGGCACATTACGAACGTAAAAGGTAATAAAAAATGGGCGGTAATATCCTTCGCATATATCACTGGGGTCGGTGACCGGAGGTCGGATTTGCATGGCGGACCTGCGCTCGCGGCGAAGAGCGAAGCGAGCAGCGCGGCGCCGGCGGCGAGCGCGAGTGGCGGCAGCGCAGGCGACATGACGGCGGGCGGCGCGCTCGGCTGTGCGCGGCGCACTGAGCCTGCCGCGGTCAGCCAGCGCGCAGCCTGCCACCCCAGTGTCTCATCAACACAGACACGGACCGAGAGCCTCCTCTCCTCTCACTGACATGTTGAAAAATCAGGCAAATTCAGGTTTTTTGTCCTCTGTATCAAATTTCATGGTGTGAACAATAAAGAGTTAATCAATCAATCAATCAATCAATCAAATTCAAAAATTAAAAAAACCGTATCTGGGCTCGTTAAGGTTCACGTTCGCGTGTTTTTCCGAACTGCGCGGTTTTAAGGTTAGTTTGATACCGCGTAAGCAGTTGGCCGTAAGGCCGTGTTTCTAACAAAATGTTGAACTGATTTGAGTCACATTTTATTGCACTCCCTACGTATTAGGTAGAGATGCGTTTGATACGACCTCATAGGTATTTATGGACTCCTGAACCAATCCTGGTAAATGTGTGTAATTCGTTCTTTACTATTTCCACAACTTACGCCTTCCTTATTTTTCTGTAGTCTATCTTGAAAGTAGATGAATTCACGCACGGACTGAACCTTGCTAGAATTTTGATGATAATGATGACGGTGAGTGAAGCTGCGCATGCACGGTCCTGGTCAAGTTCGCCCCCACGCCGTGACGTCACGCGCTCCATATTATATCTGTAAATACCGATACTTGTATCTGTGACCGGCGCACAGTTCACAGAGACAACTCATAAAATCTTCGAAAATGTTAATAGCATCGCTTTGGTTGGTTGTACTGATCTGTCATAATCAATTTCTCTATAACTAATAAATAACTAAATAATGATCAAATTACAATTTGTAATCAAAACAATAACTGCACTGTAAACTACCCACGAGCTTAAAATATCTCTTCCCAAAAATGAAACATACTCACAGTCACAGGTGACTTGGGGCTTTTAGTAATAAGAAACAATTTAAACATAAAAACGTTATGTATGTATAAAATAAATATAATATCATTTGCCATGTAACCACTTCAGGTCGGTTCAAAGCGGCTCACATTAGCAACACAAGTACTACCAGAGCCCGGGAAGATATGTGACTCAATTCATTGCGGTGGCGATTAACTTTCTAATAGACATTCCCTTTTTTGCGGCATCAGTTACAAATCCCGAGGAGCAAGACGAGGCTAACTATCTAACTACCCTCACACATGCGGTTCGTTATTATAACTAACTTAAATATCCCGTTAATAACTTTTAATTCTGCTGTAATTGTTTGTGAGTTAAGCGGCCACTTTTTAAATACTTATAACTCATAAACAGACTGTTTTAAATAACTGTGTAGTTACTTGTAGCTTGACAGTAAAGTTAGTTACGACAGTTTAGCATCGTTTTAATTATTCGAATACTATACTTACCATAGTTAATTCAGTGACATATGATGGACTATCCGGCTTATGTTAGTTCTACGAATCTACTTAACAAACTTTTAATCACTAATTAGACACTTGCACTGTGTACTTATTGATGGCATAATATCACGATCAAGCGCGTACCAGAGCGTCACTAGTGCGAGAAGCTACGCCCCTACGGTCACCGGCCCCAATGCCCAACGTGGCGACTATGGGCAAACCCCTATGAAATGTCTTAGAAATACTTGGCCCCCAGTCCCCAGCCGCCTTGCTATCCCTGGCCAAGGCGGTGGACCATGCAACGGATAGGAAGAACCCCCGGGTTACCGTAGGCCGCGAACACCACCTCTGGTTACTTATAACTGAAGGACGATTCGACGATAACGTAAGGCAGCTAGCAGTGGCTGGAAGTGAAACGCCGAAGGCTGAGTGCGTGCGAGAGGCCTATGTCGACCAGTAGTAAGCTGATTATGATTGTGTAGTGTATACCTTCCACGTATCAATGATAGGTAATCAGTGGTGTAGTAACGCTACTCTACTTCTTCACTTTGATAACACGCAAGCTTATCACAAGTTAGCAAGACAAGAGGATAAAATAAAGTGTTTGTAGGTATAATGACAAATGTTAAAATGAGTCTGAAATTATGATTGGCTCGTCGTGATAATTGTACCACCGGCCAGGTACCTGGCTGTGAAAGTCGGGAAGCCATTGTAACAACCAACGTCGCTCCATGCGGGTCTTGTGCAAGAACAGTGGGACTTACTCTACTCTACTCTACTAGACTCTATTTACTACTAAACTAGCTATCTGCCAGGCTTTGCACGTGCTCCAAATTATGCAGTAAAACGTCTTTATATAATTTTGAAAATATTTAAATATTTTTGACATAAGAATCAAATATGCATGTAGGTAATATACAATATATGTAATTTATTTGAGTTGAGTCTAGAGTCCCTGCATTTTCATCCGTTATTTTATAGGATACTAGCTGACGTGACAGACGTTGTCCTGTCTTAGAACTGTCAAATACGCAAATTTAAAATTGTAAATCTAAATCTAAATCTAATGTAAATTGTAATTCTATTTTTTTTACACCTTGGGTTACATTATTGGAATTTTAGTAAGGATCCCATTTATTTATTTATTTTAAATATAATATAGCCTATGTTACCCGGGGATAGTGTAGCTTCCCAACAGTGAAATAATTTTTCAAATCGGTTCAGTAGTTTCGGAGCCTATTCAATGCAAACAAACAAATCTTTCCTCTTTATAATATTAGTATAGACTAGCTGACCCGACAGACATTGTCCTGTCTTAGAACTGTCAAACACGCAAAGTTAAAATCTTTGTTAAGTTTTCTGAAATTTTCCAATTTTCTGCGCAATTTTCTTAATTTTTATTTCCGTAAGAACCTTCAACAAAGTATTAGAAAACTTTAAAAAAAATGAAATCAGTAAAGTTGTTCTCAAATGATGGCGTGACCAAGATAAATAGGGATCCATTTTTATATAAATATAGATTATAGTAAGATTATAGTAGGTAGAATATGTTAATAGCGATCTGGGGCCTTACGGCTAGCTGTTGGTAGTAATCCAGTTTAGGTGATGAAAAATGTTGCACGACCGCAAACCGTATCTGGGCGCGTTAAGGTTCATGTTCACGTGATTTTCCAAGCTGCGCGGTTTTAACGTTAGTTTGATACCGCGTAAGCAGTTGGCCGTAAGGCCCCTGGTCGTGGTGTTGAAGGGTAACTAACATGTTACAAATAACATGAACATTCTCAGTCATAGTGTAATATTATTGCAAACTAAATGAAATAAATGCAATTTGTTCCGAGTCCACGTGACACGTATCTGCCCTCAGTACATGAAACAGTCGTGTATCCGACAATAGTTTTTGTCTCAATTAAAAGTCTGCGAGAATGAAGGGCGGCCTCACACGTCGCACGCCGTTAGTTTCCGGGACGCGGACGCGACTACTGACCCTCGCCGCCGATCAAAATGAGCTAAATGGCGTAAAAACCGCGTACCCTTCATACGTGACGGCTGAACACTGTTTAAGTGTAATTACTGTTAATAGAATAAATTCCGCCGCGTTAATTCTATTAAGAAAACGATGAAACCGTGTTAATTCTACTAACGAAACGGTCAGCAAAAAAATTAATCCCTACGAGAATATATTAATGTACCTTTACTATATAGGTAAAATTGTTTGACATGTGTATTATAAATTTTTTGTTTTATTATTTAATTTTTTTTGTAATGCAATCAGTAGTCTGTTTTAATCAATCAATTAACTATTATTGTCATTTTTCTCACATTAAGTGAGCATTAGTTTTTTGACTTGTAAATTGACATTTTATCAGTAAATAAATAAATAATTAAATTACTTATGACATATTATAGCTAGAATTGTATTACGTGGTTTTATATCATTCAATCAATGTTCATTTGTTGCAAGTCAATCTAACGAACGACAAATAGCAAAAAGTATCACAACACGATACACGTACAGTCGTACACCTTGCCAATATATAAGTTCCATGTACTGCTGTAGTAAATAATAAACTTCTATAAAATCAGGCATGCTTCGAGGCTTTACTAGAAAAATTCAAATGTCCATCCACCCAATAATTATATTCAATAAGACAAGAACTCCAATATTTTTTTTAATGGGCAAGTGCCTTTATTAACTAAACCAAAGACAAGCTAATACTAACACGACAAATACAGTTAGACTGCCCATAAACCGTTGAAGGTCTAAAGACAATCCAACTACGCACTACCAGCTCAAGCACACTACCAGTTGGCAGCGTACCCAGCATGCTGGCGGCATTACCACGCTGAATGGCAATGCTTATGCGTTGAGCCAGAAACACGCCAGCATAATTGATGTGAAAGATTTTCCAGCATATACCGCACACCAGTATTGCGCTGGGTAATGGACGGACGCGGTCGACGGACGACGGACGTGGACACACGCCATTATACACAATTAAGCGTTTGAACCGCGCCGCCTGCGACCTGCCTCGCCGCGCGCTCTACCGTTCATACTACAGTACATTTTTAGGGTTCCATACCAGCGTTGCCAGATTTTTTTCTTGCGCAGTCGGGATTTTGGAACTTTTTGTGTGAAAAAAGCGGGATTCTATCGTCGAAAGTAGGACATAGTAAAAAAACCGGAAAAGTACGAGTAGGACTCGTGCTCTGAGGGTTCCGTTGGACGGAACGCTCAGAGCGCGAGATCAAAAAAAAAACTAACTGAAGTTAAAATATTGAAAGACAAACTTAAGTTTGTAGTTGACAATAAGGTTCTTCCATACATTCCAACTACAAAGTGTAAGTTTGTAATAGCAAAATAATTATTTACAACACATTTGCCCTCGACTTCGTCTCGGGCTTACATTCGTCTACTCGTTTGTAATAACCAACTTACCGCACTTGTATCATAAATAATTATTTTAAATGATATAACTTCAAATTTATGATTTTCGGATTTATTCCTATATAAAATAAGTGCTATGAGACCTTGCTTTTTGCCAAATTTCATGATTCTAGGTCAACGGGAAGTACCCTATAGGTTTTGATTCCCCTGTGAAATCGCAAAATATGCGACATAAACGTTCATATCTTTGATTGCGTTGACTTACAACTTTTATTTTTTTACAGCCGAAAGAAACCGTATACCCAAGTATTTAGTATAAATTTCAACTTGATACCTTTACGCGTTCTTGAGAAAAAGGGTCTTGACAGACGGACAGACAGACTGACAGACGGACAGACGGACAACGAAGTGATCCTATAAGTGTTAATTTTTTTCCTTTTGAGGTACGGTACCCTAAAAACGTATATAATCAGAAGTTTTTATATACATATTTATATTTTTATTTGAGTTCAAATTATGTTTATGTGACAATAGATAGCAAAAATAGCCATAAAAATGTATTTTAATAAAAATATGAAATTATAAATCAGATATACCGTATCGTTAAATAGTTGAGTCTTATTCGTCTTCTGAATATCGAGTTCTCCCCGAAAAGCGGGACTGAGGCTGTCCCGCGCGTGAACCTGTCACGCGCGGAACTGAGCCTGTCCCGCGCGGGACTGAGGTTTTCTCGCGCGGGAGATTTAATTTTGATAAAAAAATCGGGACGTCTGGCAACGCTGTTCCATACCCAAAGGGTAAAAACGGGACCCTATTACTAAGCCTACGATGTCTGTCTGTCTGTTTGTATGTCCGTCTGTCTGTCCTACCTATTAACGGCTGGATCTTTAGAACCGTAATAGATAGCCAGTTGAAATTTTTACAGAATATGTAATGTTACGGCGGATTGACAAAAAATTTATAAAAAAGTCCAAAAAAAACGGAATGGGGTTTTTTTAAACGTATTTTTGTATTAGCTCTAATGTAAAAACGGTAATACTTACAAACGTCAAACTTAACATGATTATAGTACACACTCTAAATAAAGTATAACAACAAATAATAAAAAATGGCCAAGTGCCAGTCGGTGGCAAGTTTCTGTTAATTACCAAGTTATAACTGGTAATTTCGTTATTGAATTTTGTGGTGGTACGGAACCCTAAGTGCGTGAGCCTGACTCGCACTTGGCTGATTTATTTAATTATTGAAATTATTTCGACTATATAATTTATACTCGATTTTTATATAACACTAGCTGCACTCCGCAGTTTGCTTATTATGTGTTTTTTTTTATTGTATAAAATATTAATTTAAAAAGATGTTTTATGATATGGGTATGAGAAAATTGTATTTGCCATCGTGGGGTGTCCCCATATGCAATTTAGTGTGACGTCATTAATTTTTTCTTATTCTTAGCAAATTCTTTCATTTGATACACATATTATCATGTCATGGAGGTGCATAAATAAACTGGCCAATTGCGAGTCGGGCTCATGCACTGAGGGTTCCATACCACCACAAAATACAGAAAGTAGTACAAAAACACAACATCACGCCCAGGCAGTCTGACCATCTACGTACTGACCGACGTTGCTTATTGCACTTGGCCATTATTTATTATTTGTACTTTTGAGTGTGTACTTACTAAGTAATCGTGCTTGTACGTATTTTTCATTATAGTCGAGCTAATACAAGAATACGTAAAAAAATACATTTGTTGTACAAAATGCAGTATGGGGTTTTCCCCCTTTTGTTTTTACTTTTTGGCTTTGTTATTATTTTTTGTTAATCCGCCGTATCCTTACATATTCTGTTAAATTTCAACTGGCTATCTATAACGATTCGAAAGACAGGCGGATAGCGTTGGCTTAGTAATAGGGTCCTATTCTCCCCTTTGGTACGGAACCCTAAAAATAGCTGGTCTGCCATCTTTGGGAGTCGGCCATATTGGATTTTGAATGGCATCATTTAACTAACCATTTTTTTAATTATTTTTTTCCTGACAGTGCCTTTATTACCTAAACAAAATACAAGCTTATACTAACACTACAAATACAGTTAGACTGCCCATAGACCGTTGAAGGTCTAAAGACAATCCAAATGCTCAAACCAACTAACCATGCATTGTCATCCAAACTAAACGTTTATGCAAATTTGAGCATGCATGTATTGCATGTTGTGTATGCATTTTCGTGAAATTTCAGCTCAATCTGTTGTATATAATAACTGGTCTAAAATTCAGTTGCAAGATTTGTCCAACACATACTAAAGGCAAGATAAACAAAAAAAAAAAAACATTGAACTTATTTTAATTGGGTATCTTCTTGCGTTCATTAGTTCCTATAACCACCTTCCGACTCCATCACCAGAAAAGCTTCATGGTACCATATTAATGCATTGTCATCCAAGTTACATAGGTGTACCAAATTTTAACACAATTGGAAGTGGGTCAAGTTAGTCTCATCAGCAACAAACCCCTGGTTCAGACTAAGTTTCTTCTTGAGCATCGGCGCAAGGTTGCTAGTCTATCGGTTTTTTATCGGATACTTTTCGTAGAGTGTGCTACAGATCTGCATGATTTGATTTCCACTGCCAGACTGCCAGAGTGGGCACGAAGAATCGACACCGCTTTATGGTTGATATTTGGAGAACCTGTACGAAGCGCTTTGATTCCACATTTATTGTGCGAACTGCTAGTCTGTGGAATTCACTGCCTGAGTGGATGTTCCCCGATAGTTACAATCTTGAGAGTGAATCGGTTTCTTCTAGGCAAGCGTGCTCCATCGTAGACCGCATCTTCGCTTAACATCAGGCGAATTGACGGCCAAGTGCAAGACTATTTATATACTTTTTAAAGTAAGGTTTGCAAGATTTGTACAAACAAAATATTCTTAACACAGTTAGCGCCACCTACACGGGCTTTTACGAAAGCTTTCAGTAGCGAGGCAGCTAAACCTTCGCCCGCAGACGTCGCCGCTACCTATATAGCTGAAGGTTCCACTGAGGCTCTACATCTACACGCACTGCCGACACGTGCCGCTAGGGGGCGCGCACAAATCTAATCCTACAATATTGTAACAACTGTAATGTTTCAACATTATTTCGTGAAATTAATGAATTAATATATTTTTTTTTTCAATGTTATTTTTGGAGTCGGTGCCAGCAAAGGGTTAATCCTGCCTTTGTAGGAAAATACTTTTCTACAGTCTATTTTGATATTATGTTTTCTGCACTGAAGTTTAATTTTTGGCACCTGTAGTCTTACAGCTGATGTGCGGAATTCACGTTGACGGTTGTGTCTAAATGCATATAAATTTTGATGCGCTTCTTTTCAATTATTAGCCTTCGTTCGATTTCTTTTATATTTATCTCTATTTCACATTCATATCATAAATATTAATAGATTAATCAAGTAGGTATCTATTAAGGTTATTTTTGCTTTGGCTGGCACCGACTCCAAAAATAACTGATTATAAATTGTAAATATGTATATAAGTAGGTAATATATGTATTAATAATTTCGTTGATTGTCCTGTAATGCTCATGGCTTCGAAGTTATTTAAATATTATTTTCTACTTTTTAGTTTTAGTTTGTAAATGAAGGTATAATCATGAAGTCGGTTCCTTTTTTTTTCTAAAAATTATTTATATTTTTAAATTTTTAGTGGGATTTATTCCGCAGAGATAAAAAAGTGCGTTTTGGGCTCGCGCACTGAGCGCGCTCGCGTACGTTCCGTACCACCACAAAATACAAAAAGTGCAAAAAGACATCATGTCCAGGAGCCATCACCCGTCACCAAGGATGGTATAGGTATATACCCTAATAACTTCCTTGCCCCATCACCCATCCAAGTACCGACCGCGCTCTACGTTGGTTAACATGGTATTGAACAGACATTTGTCACTGACTCACACTTTGCCATTATTTATTACCTACTGTTATACTTTAGAGTGTGTACTATAATCATGGCAAGTTTGACGCTTGTACCTAAATATTGCCGTTTTTACATTAGACCAATTACAAAAATACGTTTGTTGTAGGGCTACTTTTAGTTTTTACTTTTTGATTTTATTATTATTTGTTAGGTTAATACGCTGTAATTTACAAGTTCTGTAAAAAAAACTGGCTATCTATTACGGTTCAAAAGACAGCCGTTAAAAGGTAGGACAGACATCACATGCAGATAGCGTAGGCTCAGTTAACCCGTAGGTCCCGTTTTTACCCTTTGGATACGGAAAAAGGAATAATAAACCCTAATAAGGGTCGAAAACTCCATAGAAGCCTCTTGTAAAGCCTCCACCACTTTACTGGTGCATGAGTTTGACTTGACCGTGCATGATTAGCTCTGCTTGACTGGCTTGTTTGACGCTATTGAACACTATATAAAATATTTAATACTAAATACACGACACTAATTAATATTACGACTCAAATACTCTGTATCCATGGTCATGAAAAATTTTACGAAAAACAACAGGGCATGGTTGCCATGGAGACACTTCTTTGTTTTTTGAAGTCTGTTCCTCTATGTTTGTTAGTAGTAGATCTGTGATGTTTGCTGTTTAGTTGACAGCGTCGCTAGTGGAGAACAAAGTATGAAATTCACTAAGAAATAACTGTAGTTCCAATGTTGCCCACCTTAACAGCTAAGTTGGTGGCACTGTACAATGTTTCCAATGTACATTGAATTTGTAGATATTTTTGTAGATTTATCAAAAAGCACTGAATCAATGTCGATAAAAAAATTATGGGACCACCAGTTATGACCTACCAACCAAAAAAAGAATCATCAAAACAATTCTAAATTGGCGGAGTAATCGCGTAACAAACATACAAAAAAAAAGGAAAAAAAAAAAAAAAAAAAAAAACATACAGTCGAATTGATAACCTCCTCCTTTTCGAAGTCGTAAAGTCGTAAAGTAACACAGATATATAAAGTAACGACTCTCGAAGTGACAAGACACTTGTTGCTTGCACAATCAATACTTCAGCAATATGAAACTCGAACCTACATATTTTTTAGAGTTCCGTAGTCCTACAAGGAACCCTTATAAGTCCATCTGTCTGTCTGGCCGTACGTCCTATTTTTTAGAATCTTCTCATTTCTATATAGTTATTAAGGCAAGTGCATGAAACTTTGCACAAGTACAGTTTTAGTATAAATCTCAATTTTAAAAGTATAAAACATGTATTTTATTTTATGTTTTAGGGGTGACTTTGGTACATGTGAAATGAGGATGAGTTTTATTTTTCGCTACACCCCCTAGTGTTGGGTATCGTTGAATAGGTCTTTTAAAATGAAGTAAAGGTTTCATACAGTACTTTTTTTATCAAGTGTATATTTTTTTTTAAATGGCCCGCCATTGTGGCAAAAAAATTATCTGCATCCCTTGCATTTCTAAATTCATTTATCATTTTAGAAGTAGACATTTGAAACTTGTCAGGCGGATATTAGAAACCTTCATTAAAATATATTACGAACATTTTATGATTATAACTTTTTAAAGTGAAAAAACTGTGATAAAATCAAGACGTTCTAGCTCAAAGGTTATTAACCTTTTCGCCTTATAAAAAAAAACAAGTAGTGTTCTTTTTGGCTGAATCGTAAAAAGTTGTGTTATGTTGGTATGATGCACTTCTGAAATTTGGTAAAGTCCACAGAGCTTCATTCTGTCGATTTTTTCTGTAACCATCTATTTCTGCACTATAATTGTGACCACAATTATATGACTTTTATTACGGAAAACGGAACCCTACCATTATGCGTGCCTCGACATACTCTTGGCCAGCTTTTTGTCTATTTTAAGTAGATAGATAATTTGGGATATAAAAAATAGGAACATTTAGTATGTTAGATTTTATCCAATCCTTTTAATTTTGATTTAATTTTGCCTCATAGCGTTAGATTTTAAAGGCACTAGCTGCACCCCGCGTACCTCAGGAATCGTACATTTTCTGAGATAAAAAGTATCCAATGGCAGCCACAAACTATCCCCATAAATCACGCTGATCCGTTGCTCTGTTGCTGCATGAAAAAGTAACAAACAAACTGACATACATGCTTTCATATTTATAATATTAGTGTGATATTAATATGATGAGTAAATTAAAACAAAATAAATATAATCCACAACACGTAGACAGAGCAAAACAAGTTGCTTGCTACATTTCACTTACCTATATATTGACAGGCGGATTTTCTTGTGAGTTGTAAGAAGGTGTAATCCCTTAAACGTATACTGTCGCCTTCTCAAGGTCTGAGCTTGTCATAGCTGGGCTGGATACGTCAGAATCTATCAAGAGTCGCGCGACGAGCGGCGCTCCGCTGTCGCAACGCGCCGCGCAACTCTTGGCTCTGACATGAGTACATGAGTTTTGATAGCCTCCTGCAATCTCCGAAGCCCTTGACACGGAGTACTTACCGCAAGATAAATATTTACAAGTAATGAAGTCTACTGCATCCCTTACTAGCAGTTGTCCGCGGTTTCACTCGCTATACTACAAGAACCGTTCACTTTTCTGGGATAAAAAGCTTGTGCGTACGTTCACAGTCTAAGCTTCCTCCATACCAAATGTCATCCAAATCTAGTATATATTTATCTATGTCCAAATCCATCTCGACATTATGGAGTACAAACATATTTACATACAAATACATTCTCAAACTTTTACAATAACAGTAATACCCGCTTTACACGAGGGATACGTTCCGGAAAGAAATTCGCGTATGTCGAGGTTTATGATTAAACATAGTCAAAATTTAATACAAAAAATACGAATCATTTTAATCAATCACTTTAATTCTAAGAACACTTTATGCAGTACATACTATTACCGTAGAGAAGTTACCATAGATGACTACATTTCGTTAATACGCACTCTTTCGCGTAATGCGAGGCATTTGAGCGCGAAATTTTAAATTCGCGTTATAGTGAAACCGCGCATAACGGGGTCTCGTAAAGCGGGGTATTACTAATATTAGAGAGTAGTGTGATGAATTAGCTCAATATATTTTTCTCATACTTTATGTAAAAGTGTATTCTCGGCCTGAGGTCAGTGACCTACCGACAGACACACAACTTTAGTTGTTAATACTGAACAAACAACCTGAAGAGTGTTGTCCACGTGACACAATCATAGCTAACAAGCAGCCCGACATGCGAGTCTGTCGTTCAGTGTATCGACCTTATAATTATGTTGACTTTCTTTTATTTTAGCAAATAAACTCTTCAAATATACACCAGAACTGGTTTTTTACTGGTTGCCTCATTCATGTATAAGATCTCGCATAAAAATTACTTGTTTAGACTAGAAATGTGAGTTAATCAAATCGATCTATAAAATTCTTTGGCTAACCATAAGGTTATAAACATGTAACACATTCACCAACATTTAACATGATCATTATTTATTTAATTGACATAATATGGAAGAGCTGTCAAAACCAGATAGTTTTTTTCAATTGCCTTATTAAGTTTCGGTGAAGCTTGCACTAAATATTTTCTTAGATAATTTCTTATTATCATTTCAGAGGCCATGAGGTCTTTAAATGGTCTCAAAACTAACACTAGGTCGTCTAGCCAAGTATTAAATGAAAAAAAAAGTTTCTTTCTGCTCTGGCAATTCACATGAATCAGTTACCTGTTAGAGCTTTTATGACATTTTCGATGTAGCAATGTTTACATCGAGTGGAAGGTAATATCAATGTTATAATTCATATATCAATACATCATCTGTGCTCATGGATCGACATGAAAGTCTCCATGAGTACCCGTGACCATCCTCCGAGTCCGGGAGCCGGCACAGCTCTCCGAACATGAAAGATATCGTTTATCTGATTTAACTATTATATCATTCACCGCTCATATGAGCCCCCATAGCACAAGTGATCCTAGACTTTATTCAACAGCTTTACGATCGATGATCGTCTATCGCTGCCACACACGCCGAGGGTTACGTAAAACAAAACCAGCCGGTTGGACATCGCACGACCAATTTTATTAACTCCACATTATTTATTTACAAAGGTATAAAAAGATGTTACACAATATCACATTCACTGGCTCGGACTGGACTTGCATCACCAATAAATTAACCGGACGCTGGACCCTTCGATGACAGCGTCTCCATCAGCATACATCAGCCGGTAACGGTGATGGAATACCAGACCAGTGATGCGAGAGCCGCCGCTCCGAAATATTCGAAGCGGCGGCTAGTTCGTTCTTTAGCTCTATAACCTAGGTTCTTATCTAATACTGGTGCGGTCTAGTGGTGGCCGACCTGGTCGATCTGGCCCTGCAGGTTGTTGATCACCTCCGAGGGGAACTGGTCGCCGAGGATCTCGAACAGGTTGATCCTCTGGTTGCCAGGGATGGACTCGTAGGCCGCCAGCTCGATGCCTTCCTGGACCTGCAAACATCATTGTTTATTTATAAGTTGTACTCATCGCAATGCTGGGACAAGATTCTACAGAACATTAGAAAGGAGGAAAGTTTGAAGATGTGCATGTTATAATAATGTAACTGGTGTTTTAATGATGGCTCGATGGGTACAGATAACAAAATGCCACATTCCGTTATGTTAACTGCAGTAACGTTCGTGATAGTGGTCACTGTAGAATCTTTTACTAAATAATACAAGATGTGGGCAGGTTTTTGTTACTAAACATTCGTCTTATTTACTAGCTGCACTTGTAGCTTCTCGCATTTCAGATTATTTTTTTCAGTTAAGTTTTACAGAACATAATTTAAAGTAATAAGATTATAAAGCTGTAGATTTATAAATAAATAAAAAATGCAATAAAATATGTGCTCTACGTTTGTTTTGTGAAGGATGGTTGTGCAGTAGAGAGTTTATCTGTACCTTCTGAATCTCAGCGTCTTTCGGGATGAGGTGCGTGTTCTGCGCCTGCTTGATGGCTTCCTTGGTGTAGGCAGCACCCTCGCGCTGCGGAGCCGCCGCAGCCGCCGCCACCAGCACCACCAGGCACAACACGTACGACTGCATGCTTCTGGGCTTCGGAGTTATATACTCTGACTGGATCGTGGAGAAAACGCAGAGTTAAATAAATATGCCAGTATCCGTGTAAAAACTTATACAATAGATGTATGATGGTGATACAAGTGTGTGTGAAAAATACATGCCAAAATGTAGACTTGTAAGGATGTTAATACGGACCGCGGTATCACTTTACATCGGGTACAGAGTTCGCGTGGGTGAGTGTTATCAAAGACTTATTAGAATGGTTTGTACCATTTGACAGGATCAAAACACTGTGTAAAACTAATTTGTCACAATAATAGTGTAATGAAGACGTGGGACAAGCTTTGGGATAAAGCTTTCACTTAGAACTTTGTCGCACTTATGGCAAAGTGAACCAATCTGGCTGAACCAGAAGCACCACGACGGTCTACTTCCTCCGTTCACTGTTACCAAACTGCGCGGTTGCTTCTCGATCTTCCTATCGCGTTACGTAATATCACTCGCGGGAAAGCGCTCTAATCATTAGCACATACACTTGTACCACTTGAACACATTGACACTACAGGGACTCTGTGGGCGAATGTTTCGACCTATTTAGTGTGTCGGGCTGTAGGTGGGCAGGTCTCACCTGTTAGTTAGTTCGGGAGTGACCCGCGCGCGCCGCGACCCCGCTGATATAGGCGCCCCCTCCCCCGCGCCACTTTCACCGCGAGGAGCGCCTGCGCAACTGTCCTGACGATCCGTCCAGGCCATTAAATCCGCGCCATCGTCCCTAATTGATTTATTGAAATTACTCGCGTACTTGGCGACATCATCGGCCGACATGAACGTTTATTTTATTCATAAGTTTTTGACATAAAAACTCATTACTGTCATATTTTACGAGTATAATTATTTAAATGTCAGTGAGGAGGTGAATCGTTTTATTTTAATGTAAATTTCTTTTAATATGACACTATTTATGGAAATTTCTTAAGGTTACTGGCTAACCATACGTGTAGCATAAATCAGTACAACTGTAAAACTATTTTTATGTACTATACGTACTTATGTATGAAGTTTTGACAGCAACGATATTTCAACATTAGAGAAGCAAATCTCAAACTAATAATAAGAGTAAGAACATTGACCTATATGTACTTAATTTCTTTGAGTAAGAATGACGTATTTAGATGTGTGCTATATGGAACTTCCCATCGGCAACTTGTCAGGAACAAAAACTTTAACAAACTAATACAATTAGTTTTTTAAATGCAAAGAAAAATTAGACTGCACCTAACCTGAACCGCTGGATTTAGAAGCATGAAATTTTACTCGGGTGTTTTTTATATAACGTAGGTTATCATTAAGGAAGGGGTTTTGAAAATGCATCCCCTAAAACAGTTAAATAGGGAACGAAAAAGCTCATACAAACTTTCATCCCGTATTTAATTAACTCCTTTTGGGGATGAGTTTCCGAAAAACGATGATACAACTAACACGTATTTATAACTATACTGTCACTAAAGTTATATGATTATTTACGAGATATTTACCGTGGTAAGGTTGTGGAATGAGCTCCCGATATTTCGGCGCAGTTACTCGGTAACTTCGGTATAACCATATAACTTTAGTGAACAACCGTGACAGCTTAAAACAGTGTTTTACTGTTACTAACTTTCACAACAAAACTTTTTCAAACTTTCATCCTCTAAGTAACCCCCTTAGGGGAAGAGCTTTCAAATTTCACTTTTGTATAAGGAATACTAATCTTTATGCAAAGTGTCATGCTTTTTCTAGAGACAGCGGCTAGGATGTGCGTTGTCTGTAAGTGAATTAAGATTACCAATAAGTAGAATACAAATATTGTAGATGATAAACGGTGAAGCCACAGATGAGGGCGGAATAATTAATTATTATAGGCTTAATTGCAAGTTCTTTCTGTAATCAATTTGGCTCCATCTGCCCGCTGGCGTTATTTCAAGCGCTTATTTCGTGGCCTCACATTTAGAAGAGGATTAAAGGCAGTAGAGCGTCGGAATCGGACGCAAAAAGCTACTTACTATCAATAATACAAGCGATACACATCCGGATTGCAACATTACTCCATCGGCGACGTGGTTCACGTATGAGAAATGCACTCAGGTCTTAAATTATTTATTTTATAAAAGTTTTTTTTTCGAAAGTCGCACGTCTCGACGATGACGGGGTACCTGGCATTAGATGCATGGACTATAGGTAGGTACTTACGTAACAAACACACTTCCTGACTGAGCAATGATAAGACGTTATGAGTAAAGGCATATAATAAGTCTAATGTGGACCTGAATGTATGGCACAGTATAAACGCAGTAGACAATAGACATAGGATTGTCACTGCTCACTCTTATATCTGTTGGTAAAATTGTTAGAACAGCTAAACCTTGTTTGATGAAAGGCAAAGAGCTGGTGGACAAAAGAAGCTATAGTACTTTTTATCCCGGAAATTTTCGGAGAAAAAAAGAGGGTGTAACTCTAAGCTCTAACAATTTTGTTATAATTACCCGGGAATACGTTTGATTGAGCAGAGGGTGTAACTCTAAGCTCTAACAATTTTGTTATAATTACCCGGGAATACGTTTGATTGAGCCGGGCAATACGATTCTATACGATCCCTTTCGTTTTTTATTTGTTCCGCCGTAACATTACATATTCTGTGAAAATTACAAATGACTATCTATTGCTCAGCGACCTCAGTAGCCTTTCCCAACAGGTGGGTCTTAAAATGAACATGGACAAGACAAAAATTATGTCCAATGTCCATGTTGTACCCGTGCCGGTAGTCGTTGGGAACGATACTCTCGAAGTTGTTGACCATTACACCTATCTTGGACAGATTGTTCAGTTAGGTATGTCCAACTTAGGCAAAGAGGGCGCCCGAAGAATCCAACTCGGATGGGCAGCGTTCGGGAAATTGCGTGACATCTTCTCGTCCAAGATACCACAGTGCCTCAAGACGAGGGTTTTTGACCAGTGTGTGTTGCCAGTGATGACATATGGTACTGAGACGTGGTCCTTAACTGTTGGCCTTTTGGAAAAACTCAGAGTCACACAGCGGGCAATGGAGAGAGCTATGCTCGGAGTTTCTTTGCGCGATAGAATCCGAAATGTGGATATTCGCCAAAGAACCAGAGTCACCGACATAGCTGTTAAAATTTGCAAGTTGAAGTGGCAATGGGCAGGCCACATCGCTCGAAGAACCGATAACCGATGGGGAAGAAAGGTTCTGGAGTGGAGACCACGAACCGGAAGACGCAGCGTAGGTGGCCTCTAGATGGGTCCCACTAGATGGACCGACGACGTTGTGAGAGTCGCAGGCATCCAGTGGATGCAAAAGGCAGGCTGTCATTCAGTGTGGAGGTTAAAGGTTTAACTGCTGAAAATAGGCCTCCCCTATTTTCAGCAGTGGACGTCTCTTGGATGATGATGATGATGATCTATTGCGGTTCGAAAGATACAGCCGTTTAAAGGTAGGACAGACGGACAGACAGACAGATATCGTAGGCTTAGTAATAGGGTCCCGTTTTTACCCTTTGGGTACGGAACCGATTGAAAAATGTATGCAGCCCATACATACAGCGCGTGGTTTTACATATACATAGGTTGCGTCAGAGGCTCTCTAATGAATTCGCGACAGGCTGTAGAATGTATCAATAATGTATAATTTGCAAGGAGTTCACATTGTACCTAACCTCTCCTAGTTGCCTAACTCTTTCCACAGATTGTTATATCCAGTTAGGATAATCATTATTATGTCACCCAATATAACAAGATAAGCTTATTAAAAGTTGCTACAAAGTTATTTAAAACTAAATATCTTTTCAAATACTTATTTAATAAAAGCAATACAACTATGAGTATGAAATAATAATATCCTATTTTTACAAGCTTTTATTCAACTTGCAATGTATGTATGTATGTATATATGTATGTAACTATGTTTGTTCGGTTGGAATCTTGCAACTCAAGTTCGAAGCAGATATCTACAACCGATTGAGCTGAAATTTTGCATATACTTATGTAAGTTCGGTGACAATGCAATTATGGTACCTTCGGGCTGGTCTGATGATGGAGATAGAAGGTGGCCATAGGAACTCCTAAACGAAACGACGTAACTCCGTCTAGTTTGGATTCATTGGATTTGTCTTCCCAAGCACTTTGGTCCTAGGTGATAAATTCAATATGGCGGACGCCTCAAGATGGCGGACAAAATGATGATCATCATGATGTGGGCATCAAATGAAAGTGTTTGCTGAGGAGAATACGAAAAAGCTTCTTTAAAAGGTTTTTTTAAAATTAATAAAGCTTATTATTATCTTAAATGTGTAATTGAGAATAGTGACAATAACCACTCTGCTATAAAACAATACGCTAAATGAATCCAGTATGTGTTTGTAGGTAATGGCAGAACCCGCCTTAATGAGAGAACAGACTCCGCAGTGAGCAATAATATCTGTAGCTCTGTAATTATAAGCATAATGCCATTAGGTAACGAGCAACACGTCGGTTATTGTGTATTCTATTAAATTAACGAGAGTTTTCAAGTTTTTGCAAAATAAAATGAAGCAACTTGGAAGCAACGGTGTGCAACTGTCCGTATAAATACATTGCCACCCAAAACATTGGAGTTTATAAAAATGTAAGCGTCATTGAGCTGTAACTTGTCACCGTCACAAATATACTGAATCTATGTTTCATCTTATCAACTCGGAAGTGACTCGGAAACACAGATTCAGTATAAGTACTCTACGCTCGGAAAGGTTATTTTATTTTTCTGTGCGCATAACGACGTTTTATTTGCTAGCGCGGAAAGTAAATTCGAAATTCAAACGTGTGTCGAACATGCACATTATTCAGCACACTTATACTGAATCTATGTTCAGCACAGATTGTATATCTGTGTTATTCAGTAATAGAACTTTCCAATCTCTTTGTAACGTCAAACCAAAAACAAATAGATTGAATTGAGGAGGTTCATATCTAAACTCAATGCATTAGCCTTCAGCTTTCTTATTTTACGTCATCATGATTCTAAACAAGGACGTTATTATACCGGATACCTATGCTAGAGGTTGGCTAGAGGTTATGAAACGTCCTTGAAATGAAATGAAATTTATTCACAAAAAATATATATATATATATATATACAGTCGAATTGATAACCTCCTCCTTTTCGAAGTCGGTAAAAATAGGGTTATCCATTGATTGTAGGTATTTAATATTTAGTTCTCCTATTTTACCGTTACTAGGTAAATGGTCTTGTTGCCAAATTTCAATTTCGCTGCAAATATTGCCATTCGAACGATTATATTATCGAACGTACTTTAAAATGTTTGCGCGCTTGGCGCCTGAATATATTATAGAAAAATGAGGCACTTATCATAGCTCCATATTCTGACACAAGTTCCAGTAGAGTTATCTCGATCATTACGTTGACATCTCGCGTCGCCCTCGGCAAGGCTTACCCAGATTACGCCATTGTTCCATAACAAGTTCCAGATCAAGTACCTATTCGAGTTCAGGTTACTCAAAGAGAATGCTCCTCAAAGCTCGCTCAAAAGTTACGTTACAAACTTGATAATCATTCGTTTTATGGTGTGTCCACATTTGTGAGGTTTGGACATAACACAAGCCCGCGATTTTATCCGTTATCCCACAGGAGTCATTTATTCAGATTCAAAATAGTTGTTAGTCCATGTGTTAATCCAAATTGCAACCTTAATCTCCATAGGTATTTCCATCTCCATTTTATACAAATAATATTATTGTTAGTTGAAATTGTAACCTATCTCCATACGACATTTTATAAAAATATGTTTAGGTAAAGTTGAGTGCAGACAAACATACTCTTTCACTTTCGAATTTATAACGATAGAGTTAAAGAAACTGACAATGACAGGATACATGTCAGATTAGTACACCATGTCTTATGTGGCAAAATGCCATCAAAATGCAGATGCATCTTTAGGGCTGAGGGTGACATCGTGACGCTGGTGCCAGGTGTCGCAAGCCGAGCCAGCACCACGGTCGAGTGAAGCAACTCTTTTTACTGTTATGGATATGAATCACTGCTAATTGGTCGTTACACTGTTTGTTGGTTGCTCTTTAACTCTATCGACTGAGAGATTGTGCCGAGGAATCTTTTCAAATTATTATTTTTGGCAAAATGCGAAGGCAATTCGAGTCGTTAGATCGTCGGGGTCAGCTTACTCACCTAGCTTAACACAGAAGGGAAAATGTTAGTCTAAAACGTACATTCAATGTTAATATTACTTGCCCACTAATTAGGTACAGATACAGCGAAACTTTTGAAACTTTATTACTGAACCAAACGAAATCACCAGCTTCATGTCAGCCAACATGAAGCTGGTAATTTCGTGACTCGCCATTGGACTTACTCGTCTTGATTGAAACAGGCGTTACTTTGCGGAAGTTGTTTTAGAAAAGTTATCAATTGATTATAAATTAGTTTCAGGTAACAAATTTTTTTTTTCGTTTTTAATTATTGCTTGTTTCAAGTTAGGTTAAATTAGTGTATTATAACAAAGTTCTGCAAAATGAAACATAAAAAAACGAATTCTTAATTTCTTTGTACCTAATTGATATGAGGGAGCGGAATTAATGCAGTGGTGTTTTTAGGAAACAATTGTTACTCGTCGTCGCTAGTTTATCAAGAATAAAATATATCTGCAATCTACCAAGTTTCGTCAACGCCTACCTTTTGAATAACATTCGTAGGTTGCGTAAAACTCAGGCTGGAAAGGGCTGAGAAGATAGATGGATAACGAATTCTTATTGGTATGTAAAACGTAAGTGAAGAGTTATGATTAATAGCGCAGACGTGAGAGGTTTCAGCGACGCAATAGGTAATAACAGTTTGAAAGTGTTGCGGAGTTGAGCGAGGTGAGATGTTGCGCCGCCGCCGCCGGTGCGCCGGGTCGCCGGCTATTGTTCCGAGCTAGCTGCTGCCCGCGTCTGATGACTATCTAGCTACGATATGTAATACTCGACCTGTGAATCTTTGAGCTGCATTTTCGTAGGTTTATGTCAATATAAAAGGCCATACCTGTGGGAACTTTTCCTGGAGTAAGTACTAAGTATTTATGTCAAAATATTTTGAAGGTGAGTAATTTTATCGTAGCGCGCAACCCTTCACAGTACGCTTCGTAGGTTCGATTTCCAAGACAAGTTGTATTTTTAGTATTAAATGAATCATACTAATATTATAAATACGAACGGGTGTTTGTTGGTTTTTGTATTTGTTTCTCTTTCACGCAGCAACAGAGTTACGGACGGGCGTATTTTTTTTGCATAGAGATAGTTGGATGGCCGGAGAGTGACATAGGACTTTTATCATGCTACAAAAACTAATGGTTTTTGAGTGAGTGTACCACGGGGCGCAGCTAGTTTCCCATGGGCACGATATTATTTTGTGGATTAGTTTTTGTATTGTATTGTATTGTACCTACACACACACAGGGTTACGTGGAAAGAAAGGGTGTACGCGAAATCCGAAAGGGGTCAATTATACCCGTAATTGTGATTAATTTTTCGAATAAGACTAACACTGATACCAAATAACAGCTATTCCATAGAAAACGGTCATTTATACACTTGACGAAATGTATGAAATATCTGGGTTTTTTTTGTTGCGGTTTCTGAGTTGGTTGTTCATAATGATGAGTATCGCGGACCCCTTTCGGCTTAGTACATCCTATCCGCGCAGCCCCGTAGACATATCCCCAGAAACAGTGAATATTAATTAAGAAAGAGACAGGAGGTACCTATGTAAATACACCGAGAAAACATTTTGTGTCATCTTTATATCGATAGGATCTTTATATAGAATCGACTACGCGTTTTTTAATTTATTTAGTAATAGACTTGCGTTTGACCGCCAACTCGCCTGGTGTTAAGCGATGATGCGGTCTACAGTAGTATCTAATGCAATGAGTATATTTTGATTGTGTGTACAACTACCCAGCAACCGGTTTATTAGTTGCGATACTAACTCATCTCATTCACTGATTAAAAGAAAGAAGGAACCTGTCCATCGAGTGTAACATGCTCGCATACCGATTTTCCAGCTGCAACACAAAGGTAAAAACAACATTGTCTGTGCCTATACACGTGTCAACTGTGGACTAATTTTAAACGCAAATCGTATCATACTATAGGGGTGCAATACAATGATGCTTTTCGCATCCTCATGAGAAAAGCACGTTATTGCAGCGCGTCGGGCATGTTTGCCGATGCACGGGTTCCGGATTTCTTTGCTGTCGTCAGATCCAGAGTGGCTTCCTTCTGGGCTGGGCTGAGGAGTTCGAAGAACGGCATATTGCAGTGCATGGGGGACTACCTTTAAGCCCGATTTTTTTAATAGTAGCTGACAGTGCACCGGAGTGCGAACCGAAAATAACTGTGATATATTTATTACGCAATTGTATTATTATATTTTTAACTATAAGCTATTTTTTATTGTATTGTAATTGTAAATAAATCTGTGTAACAATATGAGTCCCATGCCTGAAATAAAGACATTTTATTTATTATTTTATTATTATTGTGAAGGCCAGAGTTAGAATGATGCCTAAGTGCCTATTCATTTTCGCTATGTTTACAAACAGTTAGCAGTAGGTAGATGTAGGTCACCAGCCGCCCGCAATGGTCACCACAGCGGCGACCTTCTGCCCTGTCTGGAGGCACCATCTACGGCAGCCCCACCACAGAATAAACAGCAGTCATAGCGGCAGCAGCATGTTACGCTTGCGGTTAGCATTCGCTAATGGCAACTCTTGCGTAATTATGACTTCATTATGAATGCAAGCTAAGAAGAATATTAGGTCTCACATTATTAGAAAGCCTTCGGAATACCTTACAGAGGCCGTTGAAGCCCATGACTCCGAGATAACCTTATCACGGATTATAACGGGTAATGCAGCGATTCGCACAGGACAGGTGACAGCAACGACGAAGTTAGGTTCTAAGTAGATATGAAAGCTACTAATGTACTCATTTGTTTTCCAATACACAAACAAATTATCATACATAAATTGTTATAAATGCAAAAGTATGTTTGTTTGTTCCTCCTTCGCGCAGCATCATAGCTACGGATTGTCGATATTGTTTGCATATAGATACCACTGGGGGATGGAGAATGACATAACATGTCCAGTTTCGGAGCGACTGGCACGCGAGTGAAGCCGCGGATAGTTATAAATGTTATAATGCAACTTTGTAGCTTAAAGCCTAAAGCCTAAATTCTACATTAACTTTATTTCTCATAGAAACAATGATGAACTCTACTTAAATGTCTGGGTCTATCGGGATGTCGTTAATGAAACACAACACTCAGTCTAGGTTTTTTATTTGTAAAAAACAATAAAATTAAATAATACAGTGAGCACATGCGCTTATTGCCCGGGAAAAGAAGCTGTCTTCCGGGGCAAGAAGCCGCACCTACGAGTCAACTGAACCGACTGCAGACATACACCCGGGAACTGAACCGACTGCAGACATACACCCGGGAACTGAACGGACTGACCATGGACAACTTCGGGCGCGACCTGCACAACCTGGACATATACTTTATTCGCGGCTCATTCTTACAGGAATATGCAAGCTCCAGGAGATAATTGTTCTCATTATGCGCAAGGTATCGTATCCGAAGTTGCCGAATCGTACACCAGGGTTCATAGGTAAATACATAATTTGTTCCATAATATCTATATACGCTTGAGCCTTCCGAACACACATTCCGAATATGTCCATCGAAGTACACCGCCACTAAGTGCAACAACAGAAGTAGTGCGATCACATTCAATAACCTAATCTACGTCTAAATATTTCCTAAGGTAGACAAAATGTATATCAAATCGTTTGTACCAAATGTAGCGCGATACCGAGAGTCGCGCGGGCTTGTTCGAGTGGCGGAGGGACTGGGTGCAGCTAGGCTAGAGGCTAGGGGACGGGGTAGGGGGCTGACAGGTCTGTGGTTGAACCACGGCTAGGGCCTGTCAGCAGGTCTGCGCGTGTCACGTAGGTAAATACTAGCAGCTAGCGGGAATGGCAACGTGGCGTCGGCGCGGGACCGCGCGGGCCCCGCTGTCACTTGTTGACTAGCTTGGTTGCTTACTTATCGATCACTACTCTCGATCTCTCACTAAACAAATAAATTACTTATCCGCTAACACGAAGGGCTACAGACTAACTTCGCTTCATAATTTGACACATCACGACCGACGCGTGCCGCGTCCTCGCTCCCTAAACTATCATTATAAATAATTTGTCCAGCTAATACCTACATACGACAGATCCGACCGGCTCAGATATTGGAGATAATGGATCCGGTCGCGGAATGAAGACGCCCGCGACGGACGACTGTCGAGGAACCTTCCACGGACTCGGACGATTGTAAACCTAATAGTCTCTATGTTAACTTACAGTTTCAAGAACGAAACTTATTTACTAGAAAATGCTGATAGCTGAGGTTCCATCGGGTGCGCGGCGGCAGGCCTCACTGCGGCGCGGTGGTCGCGGGCTCCGCTCCGGCGTCAGTCGCGGGCTCGGCACCAGCAGCTGTCGTGGCCGGCACCGGAGCCTTCTCCGGTGACTTGTCCTGCACGACCTTGGTCGGCCGCCTGTGGATCGTCGGCACGTACGACTTATTGATTATCTCTATATCTTTCTTCTCAGTTTTGACCTCCTGCATGTCATCAGACACATTGTCGATGATGGGTCGGCGCGTGGTCGGCTCCACCTTGTCGTTGGGCGGCGGCGAGTCGGTGATGTCACCGTCCTCGTCGTCCTCGATCTCGACGATCTTTTGTTTGTTTGTCGGAGTTCCGCTTTTGCTCTTGTACGATGGAACTTCGGTAATGGAGTTTTGGTTGAAATTGCTGTTTTTGCTCTTGTAGCCGGCGTTGACCGGTAGTTCTTCGGAGTCGACTATAGTTGTGGAGGCGAAGGAATGCGCAGTCACTGGCGGCTCGGTGTGGTCGTTGATTGACGCAACGTCATTCACCAGCTTGATGAAATCCATCAGGGCATTCTTGTTTCCGTCAGAATGGTCGATGATGGCGGCATTTTTTTCTGAGTCTCCGGCGATTTTAATCAGCTCCACGGCATCTGTGGCGGTCTCCGAGGAACCGAACGACGTCAGGATAAATTCTGTTGTCTCGACGTTATCGATGGCACCATTTTCGTTGCCCTTAGAGACTGTGATCACTTCGGAACTGGGCGAAGAAAATTTGTCGGTAGTAGTGTGTGAATCGACGCTGGATACGTCCGTATCTTTCAATACGTTCTCTGAAACTTCGTGGGGGTTTTGATCGCTAGTTTCTATGGGGAATGAACTGAGTTCAGTTTGTGACGTCACTTCCGTCGGCACATTAGATTTCGCTATTGAATTAGTGGTTTGATCTTGTGAAGAGGTAGAACTCTCTTGTGAGGTAGAAGAATCTGTCGGCTTGACGGTATGATCTGAACCTGGCGAAGTAGCGAAAAAGCTAACTTTTTCTGTTGACATTTCTGGTTCCTCCGTTGTATACTCCTCAGATGTTTGTGGCGCTGGTGGTTCTTCAGTGATAGAGTCTAACTTTTTAGATGTTTTTGGCTCCTCAGTAGTATTTCCGTCAGTTTTTTTACGTACTTCAATAGACATATCTTCAATGCTTTTTGAACCTTCTGTTATTACAATAGATGTAGACGAAGGCTCATTTGCAGCTGCAGTTGAAACCACTGTAGAGGCAAGTTCCTTGGTTTCTGTTGTCGTAGATGTAGCTGTGGGAGCAGCTGTGGTCGTTGACGTCACAGTGGGCGCAGTTGTCGTGGATGACGTCACGGTCGATAAAGGTTCATTAGCGATTGTCATCGATACTGTCTCCTGACTAGTCCGTGCATCCTCAGACGCAGCACCAAGCATTTCAGAGGGAATAGCTGACCTTAGTTTGACTGTAGGGTTTTCTTTCACAGCAGGTGCAACAGTGCTCGTCATTTCTAACTTTGCATTACTAGTTTCAGTCGTGATTTCGGCAAATTTTTCAGTAGTAGTTACAGAAGTATCTGGGAAGTATTTAGGCGTAGTCGTAGACGTCGGCAGGTCCTTACTTTCAGTTTCAGGTGAATGAGTCACACTAGCAATGATTACTTCAGGGGTTTGGGCATGGTCCATGGGAATATGATCAGTATCAGCTGATGGTTCTGGAACGAGCTCGTCTCCGTGATTGCTCAGTACTGATAAATCATCAGGTAATGGCGGGAAAGCTGGGTTATGCTCAACAAACAAAGATGGATCTTCTTCTTCCATTACGGGTGCTTTAGTCGTAGTCGCAACAGGTGCTGGTGCATTATCATTGACCACAGGCGCACCCATCGTATCAAGAATTGGTACGTTTGATGGGTATATTTCGCTGTTAATAGAATCTTGAGTCGATAAACTTATCTTTGAAGGAGGAGTGTCGTTGCCGCCCTTGCTTTCGTCTATTGGTTTTACTTCTAGTGACGTTGTTTCAGTTGAATGAATTTCCACCACAGACGGAGTCTCCGGGTCAGATTTGGTCTGATCAGCGTTCAAAATTTTTTCTGAAGTAGCTTCTCGAGTGATTAGAGGAGACTTAGATGAGGAGTATTCAGCGATTTCGATGCTTTGCGAAGGAAGGATCTCTTTGATCTTGACGTCAGTAATGGTCGGGATCTCCGAGACAGGCGTGATCTCTTTGATAGTGAATTTAGGTTCGGCTTCTTTCGGCGGAGATGGTGCGGTCTCTAGTAGCTTGACGGGAAGGCCGGGAGCCGGCGGCATACCAGGGAGAGATGTTACGCCTGGAAATATTATGATCATAATTATCTTAAGGTTTAGTAAATACATTGCTATCCAATCTTCTGCTGCTAATAAAATGCATACAGATTTTAAAATCGGACGTATTATGGCCTCAATTCCGGATTAACCACATAGCAAGAGTAGCAAGTGCTACGGGCCCCGCGCGAAAGGGGGCCCCGCATATTTAAACCCACTCATCTCTGCCTGAGCGTAATTTTTTGAGTGAAACTTATTAAGATGTGGTATGTTGAAGTTACTTGATATCACAAAAACGTGAAACGTTACAACTTTTCCTACCAACTTTTTTTTACCACTATACTTAAGAACCCATCAAGAACTCTTTGAAAGAATTCGCTACGGGCCCCACGCTTGCTTAATCCGGCACTCTATGGCCAAATGCCATTCTCGTTAAAAATATGTGCGTTTACCACCGTATAATGTGCTATTCGTATCGAAACGCGTCATGGAATATTTAAAAAAGCATATTTTTTGCATGTGATAAATCATTATGCTCTATTCAGCTTCGGTCAAGTTGTATTCATACTCTTTCTTTTATTTTTTCACGATAAACAAAACAAACAAAAATAATAAACACTACTGTTTCTATATAAACAAACTACGGCCTCCTCTGAAACCTACGACGTTGAAGATGAACGACGATGAACGACAATGTTTGAACGACGTGTAAGCATCCTCTGTCGCTACCTTGTACGTTCTTATTCTGGATTGGTAAAGTAGACCTCAATATTCACGCCATCATCATCAGCCAGAAGATGTCCACTGCTGAACATAAGCCTCGCAACATTCAAACCGGCTAAAGATTCATCGTCATTTTTAAATTTTGCCGAATAAACCACAAATTTGCATTCGCTACGTGAATGGTGAGGTGTAGTATTGGGATCTGGTATAGATAAGAGAGTGGTGTCACCTCTGAGCGGGCAGTTGTCGTACTCGGGGCAGCAGCGGCCGGGCACGAGCCGCGGCGTACAGTCGTCGCGCACGAAGCACGCGATGCGGCGGCACACCACCTCCCCGCCCTGGCAGTAGCACACGCGGCACGGGTCGTGCGGGTCCACCAGCTTCTCGCCGTTCCCGTACACGCGCCCCTCCTGCTCGCATTCTGGAACATTGCGCGCGACTTGTTAATGAACTGCACTCAGCGCGGCGCCGCAATACTAGACGCTCCGACGGTATCGTGCCCACAGTAACAAACGCATCCTTGCGTAGGATCCTTGTGAAACGTGATGTGACCGTGCACATCACGTTCTATGCAGGTATTCAAGTCCCGCGCCTCCTGACTCTCACCACTACCGTGGTAGTGCAACTCACCGCACTGGTACGTGGGACAGCAGTGGTCGGGGCGGTGCAGCGCCTTGCAGCCGGGACGAGGCTCGCACTGCTCGTGCGAGCACTGCACGCCGCCGCGCGCAGAGCACGTGCAGCGCTCGCACGGGCTGGAGCCGGGGAACTCGTCTCCCGGCATGTATACCACATTCCCCAGCGCGCAGCTCCCTAGAAATGTAACAAATGTACTTTAAATTACTCAGTCGGTTATTTTGTATGAATTTTTGATTATTTTTTTAATTATTTTTAGCTTTTTTTATTTTATGTCTTATAAGTAAACTTGAATAGATACATAAAGCCAGTTACAGGTCATCACGGATAGAAATATAGTAATAATAATAACTAAAAATGAACACTGAGGATACAATAAATACATAATGAAAAGAAAACACAATTAAATTAAAAAAGAAAACAGATAATAACCAAATTAGTTAAAGAATTCAACAACCGCCTGGCCAATGTAATGCTAGTACAGAATAAGTCTAGGCCTATTCGCTTTTATCAGTGGAGTTAAATGTATTGCTCACTCGACAAAAGTAACAATTTTGCCTATAATTTGTATTGATCTTAGAAATATTGATAAGGGGATTAAACCGAATACGAATGGAGGAACAATTATTAAGAGAAAAAAACCTTTAGTCTTTTCTGTGGTTAGGAGTACCTATATGGTATACCTAGGTAATGCTATATGACTCTACCACCAAAACTCATCATCTCAATTTTGTGAGTATTAGAAGCAGCGGAATGCAATACACTCGATTAGGAATTGAAACAATAGCGTAAAATAGAATTCCGTTTGAAATGTCTTTAAAACAGATCTTGTTATCGCTGGTTTCTCCTCGCTTCTATGTAAATTGACTCATATGTCTTGCTAGTAAAGACAATTTATCCATCGTATGCCTATCGAAACCAGTTTACGAAACATAAATACCTTCTGTTAATCCTACGTCTGCGCTGGTGACGTTCGGCAGCGGGCCCAGGGGACCTGCAGCAAAGAAATAACATCATTAAAACAATAATCCATTCAATAAGATTCTTGGATTGGTTTCCAGAGAAGTCGCGGCTGCATCGCCGCCGAGTGTCCGGCTGATGATAGTCAGTCCATCGCACCGATTCGCATCGATAATGGCTATAAGGAAAAGGGGAAAAAAAATCGGGTGCACGGGAATTCTTCTTAATTTTTTTGTAGTTTAGCATATTGTTTTGTCAGTTGTGATTTTTACTGAAAACAATACATTGTTTACTTTTTCAAAATAAAAACTTTTTCTAACATATTAAATCAAAAATAAGTAGCTAGTCCAAGGTCTCCGTTTCATATAGTTTCCGTTTCACATGCTTTCCTTCTGTCGAGACAGATACCCAATAACTGTCATGCAAAGGCTACACAAGTAACTACGGCAGTTACTGCTGTGCTGGGACTACTACAAAACTGTATACTTATTTTGCATGTTAAGGTAAATAAAGATATTTGTATTGTATTGTTACAATAATATTAAACAAAGAAAAATGAAACAACTCAATGATGACCGTTCACTTAGTAGATGGTCTAATTCATACAAAGAATTAATAAAAGTATAATTTTTAATTTACAAGTCAGCGTCTCAGGTAGTCCATTATTCCAGAGTAATTTGCGTTAAACACGGAGTTCCGGAACTGAAAAACACGCCATGAAACAACCCTTTCACCGCGGCGCACCCCGCGGCACGCCGGCCTCCGCTCGTCCTCGGCGCGCCATTATACTTGCCTCCACGGCGATGATTTACGCGCTACGCGCCGAATTACGTTGAATACCCTCACTTTGTGTCTCCTTTCATGTCGTGTTTCCGGACATTTTTCCGCGTTTTTAATTTTCTACGGATTGTCATGGTGATTGAAACGATTAAGGAGCGGTTGGGAAATGTGCTTGCCTTGTATCTACGAGTACTTTTGTGATTTATAAAATATTTTTGGCAGATTTTACTTTTTGATTGAAGTATGTGAGTTTGGATGCTATTTAAACTTTCAGCTTTGGTAAGTTACAACGTTTTCACGTTGGCGTCGTGTCGTAGTGGCTGCGCTCACGCTGACGCCAGTGTAACTCCAATAATGACACGTATTGCTTACCGGTACATACATAAAGTACATCACACATTAACGATAATACTGTAGTAAATATTTATACATTTATTTATCTATTTGCGCCCAAAATGGGCAATTTTCTATGGCATGTGTGACGAATAGAAACGTGATAGATAACAATAGATACGTAACAGCACGCGGCGTCACTACCGTAATGTTTAACATAACTATAGCGTGCTTTACATATATTTGATACAGTGATCGAATGTTCCGCGCGTCGCGTTACGTCAGCGGACCTACTCCCCTCGTGTTGGCGCCTGATATTCATATGGGAGCAAGCACTAGACGTTGCGTGTGAGTGCTCACGTTACTGTGGAAGGCGCTTCTTTCTTTTTCAATTGTCGAATTACGATTACTTACTACTGTAAACACAGGGCAACTTAGTGCTCAGCCATGCTCAACTTAGTGCTCAGCCATGCTCAACTTAGTGCTCATTACCTACTCACCAAATAAATACATGTTTGCAAATCTTAGAACCACTTCATTCTGTTTCTGCCAAGCTATTTGTAAAATGTGAAGTTTTTCTATTTTGAAAGTTGTACAGAACTACTTGTACTACAGTTGTACTTCGTAATGTACTACCAAGGTAGAACTAACCCACCCAATCATAGCAACGTACTTTTTTTCCTTGATATGTATTACTATTATTTTGACTTTCTGTTTTCGCCAATTTGTTTAGTACGTATATAATAATTATTAGTCATTGTTTTACCTAAGTTTCCTCTAAATTAAATATAATTTTTACTATCGTGTAAACTTTTCTTGTATCTTTATTGTATTCATAGTTCCTTTGATATTGACACTGAGTAGGCCAGTCCAGGCGGTCGGGTCGTGTGCACTGGGGCCTTACGGCCAACTCCTTACGCGGTCTCAAACTAAAACAAAACAACGTTAAAACAGCGCAGATACGAAAATCACGCGAACGTAAACCTTAACACACACAGATACGGTTGGCGGTCGCGCAACGTTTTTCATCACTTAAACTGGATTGCTTAAAACAGCTAGCCGTAAGTTCTCTGGTCGGCAACCGCGACCTCGCCCTCCGCCGCGCCGGTCGCATGGCGGCGAACTGTCTACGTAAGTAGTTATGAGTAAACTTGTGTAGGTATCTACAACTAGACCTTTTAATACTTGTCGTCAAGTAAATAGTAAAGCTGTAGTTGAACCGGTCGTGCCAGTACCGTACTCGTACTAATCATTCGCGACCGCGCCCTTCGAGTGTCGAGGGCGGGCGGGGAACATTGTCTGGGGCGGCAGGAACTAACCTCACCAGCCTAAACTAGATCGCTGGTTATTGACTAGTAACCTCTTCTTCAAGTCAGAGTAAATAAAATCACCTATTTACTAAATAACGTTATAATAATTTTTGTTGTATGTAATTGTACCTACTCATAACTCAAGCGTTACTCTTTATTAGTTATATATAACGTTTACCGGATAGCTGACGCGAAATAGAACTTTATAAAGTCAAACGGTTGCAAAATTGCTATAGAAGTCTTTGGGAGAAACCACATAAAATATAATATTTTACAATAGACTTTCTCTACTAACTAGTGTTATGTAGAAGCGTCTCTAGAACACTAGTACATGCAGCCAGTCGGTAGAGCAACACAATTAGTTCCCGACCTCAAGGAGAGTCACCATAGACAATAGTTTATATCGTTCTTGGAGTCACCTAGTCTAATGAAGGGCTAGACTAGTCGGCCGGCGGCGCGGGGAGCCGGTGCTCCGCGCCTTACATACCGTGTCTATGAAAACGGGATCAAATGAATTATGTATCTTGTTCAGGCTTCATAAAAATGTAAAAAGGTACTCTTTGACGAGGTAGTTTATACGCGTCGTAGGTCGTTTCAGTTTTTATGCTGTCAGTAAACCAAATGTAGTTAATTATATATCAAAGAGCCGCTCTATACCTATATAATATAGATACAGAGTTAGTCTTAGTACTGACATGCACAGGGTTTTATTTCCCGGAGACCGAGAGTTCCCGGGAATAGGAGCTACTTTGGACCTGGGAACGATTCGGGCGGGAATCCGGGTTTTTCCTAATTTCTCCCTCTAAGTTGATTGATGTTTATTTCATTTTGTTTGTGTCCCATGCGTTGTAATCTAAAGTGATAGATTTCTTGGTATTTTTCGATTCCATGGATCATGGCTATGATAAAAATATGTCATTGACTTTTCGATATGTGATATTTAGTTTAGTTAAAACCTAAAAAAAGTAAGTAAGTTCTTACTAAAATTCTCACCAATAAGAAAATTATTATTAAACTCTGGCTGTTTACTCTGCAATATAAGTCTAGGTTTCCCAGATAACCTCAATTTCATTTTAAAATTCGATAATTATTTATTCGATATTGGTAATTCCTGGGAATTTTAAAAATCGTGATTCTCGAGAACGGAAAAATTTCGGGAATGCCTAAATCCCATTAGGTACAAGCCTAACTCTGTATCTAAACAGCACAAACCTTTGAAAAATAAATTCTGTAACTGAATTAAAGTGAAAGTCGGCCACACCGTCCCTTACCATCAGGCGAGCTGGTGGTCAAACGTAGATCTATTTATTCTGTATAAAAAACCTGAGCAACAATGGAATGAGAGCACGCCGGGACCGCGGTCTGCCGCCAGCACCGCCGCGCGCACGCAGCCGGAGCCGGCTGGGGACTCCACTCGCTCTAACAGGAGGCTCTGAGCGTGACTGGACCGAGTGACGAGAGACGCGAGGATATACCGTACAGGAAACTGTGCGACTATCAAAGCATATTCAGCTTTCAGCTTTGTATCAAATGTGCTCTTATTACAACAATATTTGTAATAACATTGATATCTTCTGTTGATCAGTCTCCTCTATTAAGAGGCTTTTATACTCGGAATAACATTCTATTTTTACACCTGCGTTTGTTTTTGTATAAGTACTTCATGTTGATTGGGTACCGTAGAGGGAGTACTTAGTATACTTAGCCTATGTTGGGTACCCATTTTTATAAAGGATACAAAATTATTTTTTTCTATGTATGCTGTGTTCACTCCCTGTAGATACAACACGGGGTTGGTCCCAGAGTAAAAGTTGTTTATAATGATGAGTACAATTATATCCTCGAATATGTCCGTCGTGTAGAGATACACCTCCCGGAACAATAAAAATAAGTCTAATAGCTTTTTTGTAGTAATTGGAGGTAAACTATTTCATCCATGCTCTCTCCGTCGCATGAAGTTGAAGGTGTGTGTGTGTGTGTGTGTGTGAATTCGCGTAACTTGTACCTGAGACTAACATCGCTTGCTATGATCGCTGATATCGACATCCTAGAATAAAAACACCGCGTGACTCACCGACCACTGTTTAATAATATACTACATATAATAACTGTGTACCGTAACTCTCCCCGGTGACTAGCTGCAGACAATGTTCGTGAACCCCATGCATACGGTTCCACCACCATCATCGCTCAAAAGCGAGAAGCCCTATCACCTCCGATCATAGAAGTTGTATATGTACTAACTAACTTTCATTCTCATACCCTGTTATATTTGTACCCTAACTATAAATGTAAATAGAATGTCATATGATCATCAGAGGTAAAATTCAGTTTGTTACTTTCAGAAAAAAGTTGTAATATATTAAATTTTACTGTATTCGATAACTAGCATATTTCAAAGTAATGTAGGCAGGTATAAATACTTATCTATATTTCTATACTAATATATATATATTATTATAAAGAGGAAAGATTTGATTGTTTGTTTGTTTGTTTATTTGTTTGTTTGCATTGAATAGGCTCCGAAACTACTGAACCTATTTGAAAAATTCTTTCACTGTTGGGAAGCTACACTATCCCCGGGTAGCATAGGCTATAATTTTTTTTTTGTAATGGGGATCCTTACTGAAACTCCAATAACGTAACCCAAGGTGTAAAAAAATTTGATTTACAATTTTAACTTTGCGTGTTTGACAGTTCTAAGACAAGACAACGTCTGTCAGGTCAGCTAGTATGGTATATATGTATCTATTAAACATGCCTTCCTATAATAGGCATGATGACTAATATTTTTTATTACCTCATAAAAAAGCTGATCATAAATAGAGCCCATCAACGAAAACAAAATTAAAATTAGTTAAAACAAAAATAAGATATAAGCAGATATGAGCATTTATATTTCATGATAGACAGAGAGAGCACTATACTGAGCCGTGACGTCACGGCTCAGGAGCGCCATACAAATGCTATACTAACACTCGCTTTGTGAGAAAAGGATAGAGCATCGCCTCCCTATCCCCACCTAAAACTTTAAACGCTCATATCTCAGAGATTTATCAGCCAATTTAAATTATTTTTTCAGTATGTGTAATGTATTTAGTTATATTCCTCGCTTATTTGTAATAAATTAAACATGAGGACACATGCCTATTAACTGAAGTGAAAAAGCACGTGGCGATGTTATAGACTATAGTTGATTAATACACCATCCATTCATTAGATGTTCTGAAAAGTAATTTATGAGATAAACATTGAGTGAATTTCTGTACTTATCGACAACATTGTCCTACTTCTATGTTGATGATCGATATTAATATCGAGTATGCTTATCGAGACATCAATCTCGCGACCGATACGTCCCACTACACTAGATATGTACGTCACATCATAATGGAGTATTTTCTAGACGATTAATATCGGAAGTTGATAAAGCAGCTACTAACAAAGCTTTCTACTTAATTGGAATGTAGACTACTGTTTCAAATGCAGCTAAAACACGAGACTAAAACAAAAATATTGGATGAAACAGACCCAGTGGACCGACTCGTCGTACATTGCGTCCGCGCGGACGCCTCCGCACTTGTCTGTTTTCAATTTCGCTGTGGAAATGGAAATATCTCGTCCATTTTTCATTTCATCCCCCATTCCACCCTTTCAGACGTGTTTTTTTCTAAATATTCCGAATATAAAGCACCCTTTTTGCCGAATGATGAATAGTCTATGTCAATTTTCATATTCATCGTGGAAAGCCGAACACCGACTATTATTTGCACAATAATATAAAATAATATTTGTTTTGATCAACGTCAAGAAATATCTTTACGTACTTTATTGTTAATCATACTAATAATAAATAAATAAGAAAGTGTGTATGTTTATTTGTTAATTTCTCTTTCACGCAGCAACAGAGTAACGAATTAACGTGATTTTTATCATAGAGTATTTAGAGGGTCGAAGAGTGAATTATAATGTACTTTTTATTGCGGAATAATGTAAGGTTCTTGGATGAAACCACGCGGGTGAAACCGCCGGGCGCAGCAACCTTATTCACTTAAATTGTGACATATCTGTACCTTCTGTACACACCGCGCCGTGCCGCCTCGTGCTTGAATGAAAAGAAAAGTGAGTTTACATCGGCATTACATTACCATAATAACAACTGTTCGGTTACTCAATACATACACGTGACGGTGGAATACTGATCCAGCGACACCTTGTATACAAACATTGTCACCTATTTTATTAGGAAAGAAAGTGATCAGCTGCAGTGCAGGTGACACCCGCTTGCTACGTGTCGGCGCCTCTACAACATTCACATTGATGTTGCTTCTATTGAGCATCTTAATTCACATACGAAACGGAGGAAGCAAGTCTGTATTGACTGAGTGGCCAGCCCTAGTCACAGATTGTAGACTTGAACGCCTCTGCCTTGACTAGGCAGTAGAAACAGTTAGTATGGATATGGTATCTCGGTTATTTCTTTTAGTTTGAGTACCCCTGAAGCAAAAAAAATTACATAACTAATTTTCCTCATATTTTTTTTTTAATATTCCGGATATTTGTTGTCCTTGTTCGTGATTCAACCGGGAATCAAGGGAATTTATTATAACTACGGTTCCAATGTGGTTCCAATTGATTGAATCTCTGCATTTACGTGCCATTGCAGCCTGATTGAACAGCCAGCTTTAGATAGTAGAAGAAAAGCATCGATGTAGTTTCCCTGGCGCCGGGAGGAGACCGGCGGCGGCGCGGCAGCTAGGGACAGACACGGCATGTCACCGGCGATCGATACGGGCGCGCCCTTCTTACTACTCTCACTCATAGATACAATTTGCCACAAAATTTGCTATTTTTCTTCAATAGATACCTCCGGTAGGTATCTATTGAAGAAAAACTCTTAACTATGTTCATAATATAACATATATTTTGACATGAATTGAGGCATAATTGGCGGATGCTAGTAACTCATACCATAGACCAGCTGAATATGATTATGAACTCACAACCACAATCGAAATCATATCAAAAAAATTCAATCATAATACTGTACAATCGTTTCATATTCTCTTTTACACACATACATAAATTGTATTTTTAATTCTACAGGACCTCTTGGTATTGGCTTCGGTTCTACAAATGCCTCTCAAATGCCCGGGCTACACCCGACAATTAAACTATATACTTACTACACATAACATACGGTTTTTTTAATTAATATATTACGCTCGAAAGAGTATAATTTTAATTGATCGATCAGTACCAACGAACCAGGATATCTTGTTGTCGAGCACTTACAATAATTGCCAACCTAAAGTGCAACTTTTCTACACAATTTATAACATCATAATATTATGCACAGAGACTATGAATATATTAACCCACAACTTACGTTTTCAGGTTTTAATAAAAAGTTCATAATTATAGTGAAACGCACTCAACTCTTGAAGCTATTGACGCGTGCGTCTACCTAGGACAAACAAGTCGAACTAGGCAGGTCCAACTTCAAGAAAGAGGTCAATCGGCGAATCCAACTCCGCTGGGCAGCGTTCGGTAAACTACGCAACATCTTCTCGTCCAAAATACTTCGACGAAATTCTTCGCCCAGTGTGTGTTACCAATGATGACATACGGCAGTGAAACGTGGTCTCTCACTATGGGGCTCATAAGCAAGCTCAAAGTCGCACAATAAGCTATGGAGAGGGCTATGCTCGGGGTTTCTCTACGAGATCGAATCAGAAATGAGGAAATCCGTAGACGAACTAAAGTCACCGACGTAGCCCACCGGATCAGCAAGTTGAAGGGGCAGTGGGCAGGGCACATATCACGCAGAACAGATGGCCGATGGGGCTGAAAGGTTCTGGAACGCTTACCACGGATCGGTTAGCGCAGCGTAGGATGTCCACCCACAAGACGATCTAAAAGAGAGTTCATAGAGTTGTGTAACTATCCTATGTGAGGTTTTCATTGAGATAACTTAAAAAAATATAACATGTCCCACAGAAATTATATCGATTAATCTAAATAGTATAACAAAACAACTGTAGGCAAGCTCTACACTGTTACAGCTCACAATAAAGAACGGCAGCGGCGCGGTACTGGTACAGACTTCACAAGTGCTAGGTTACTACAAAAACGTTAAATATGATTTGGGGAATGTATAAGTTGTGTGTTGTTTAAGTTTTAAGAAAAGTCTTCCAGCAGTTCCCAGTTCCTGCGGCAGTTCCCAGTTCCTGCGGCAGTTCCCAGTTCCTGCGGCACGCCCCATCGGTCGCAGTTTTTATTCCCGATTCAGGCGTGTGATGTGAACTGAAGCCACATTTTATTCACAGCAAAAACCAATTAAATATTAAATATTTTTTTGCCTTTGACGGAAAAACTCGCCGCAAAGTGCTTTATGAAAGCAATGTTTTGGGAAACACTTTTCTTTTAGATACGATATACTTACTGCATGGGTACTACTCTACGATATACTTACTGCATGGGTACTACTCTACGATATACTTACTGCATGGGTACTACTCTACGATATACTTACTGCATGGGTACTACTCTACGATATACTTACTGCATGGGTACTACTCTACGATATACTTACTGCATGGGTACTACTCTACGATATACTTACTGCATGGTACTACTCTACGATATACTTACTGCATGGGTACTACTCTACGATTGTGGGGTGTGATACGTGGGGTCGTATACATTATATACATACATCCAAACTTTCGTAATATTTTCTTGTTAGGGGTTTTAAAGGCTCCTAAGTTATAACTTTTACAGCCAAAACATTTACTCTTATTGCCTTTAACATTATTTCAGCGGTTGTTTTGGGCTTTGTTGTTTAAATACCTATAGAATTCGTGAGAGTGCTATTGAAAACACTTTCTTTGGTTTGTGAATAGATAGGTACGCCTTCAGTTATACCGGTGCGTTCCTATGGAGATCCCGGTACCCTCCGTCTGGCACAGAGGTCGGCCACCAAGGGGGTCAAAAGATACCCCAATGCAGCTAGGTATCTTTTGCAGATTTCGCCCCATCAACAAAAAAAAAGGTACGCCTTCAGTTGGTTAGTTGAGTTGGTTTCATCACCGACCTTTATACGTAACAGGCGTTATTATATTGACAGGAATGTCACGATCCCATCTCGACCTCGAGGTCATCGCTTCGATCTCTCGTAGATCATATCTAAGTGATAAATTTAATATACTCGTAAAATCGAAAACGATTTTATTTTACTGTATGTACCCCTTAATTTTAACCGCTTGAACAACCCTTCAGAAACCGTAATTTTTTCTGAGATTAAAAATCGTAAGTCACTTTCCGGTCCTCCAACTAACTCAGTTCAAAAAAATCAAGTCGACCTTTTGCTCTATCTATTTTTGCGTGAACAAACAAATAGACTTTGGCATTTGTAATATTAGTATGAATGATGTATAGTTATTTAAGTATATTGTATCTCAGTAGAAAACTAGCGAAAAATGTCATAGGTAACAAAAGTCGTGAACACAGAGTGAGAGGCAGAAAGCTCTACATTGTAGCGAGTGTAGAGTGTTGTATCTGCGCCCTGCGATGGCCTGCTCCACATTGTAGCGAGTGTAGAGTGTTGTATCTGCACCCTGCGATAGCCTGCTCCACATTGTAGCGAGTGTAGAGTGTTGTATCTGCGCCCTGCGATAGCCTGCTCCACATTGCCCGCCTGCGGCCGAGTCACGCATATTATACCTACGTACCTATCGATAAGGCATTCCTCGAAGAGATAGCAAGATGTGCGCGGTCATTAGAGGCTCCGCGGCCGCCGCATGGTATGTAGCTGTCATCCGATGAATACTCATAAAAATATGCAATGTCGTTTTAATGCCATTCGCAAATGATAATTAACGCGATCAAAAGTTATTCACTTATTACAGTTGGTAACTGTCACTCGTTGAGTGACACTCGTGCATGAAGAGACAAGCAATAGTGAGTAATACCTACTTACAACACTACGAGAGGAAAAGGCTCCTCTCGTAATGCTCTTCATGTCTGAAGGTCGTCTTCCTCACTTCCCATCAGATCTTGGGTCAACTTCCTCCATCGACGGTGACATGCAGGGCATCGTACACTGATGTGTGTAAGGTGGTGCGAATCTGGTCGGAGCAACACATCGGACTGCGGCCTCGATTTCGAGATCATTTGCCATCGACGTTGCCTGTGACTATAAGCTTTTCTAGATTTCCGCTGGCTTTCCTGGAAATATGACCGAAATACTCCAAGATGCATTTGATACAATTTGTAGATAATCTAGTTGAGTTGTTTTTATATTGATGCGTTGGTTCGATATGTCCACGGTAATCTCAGCATTTTCCTCCAGCACGACATTTCAAATGCATCAATGTACCCTCGATCTGCTAGTTTTAGCATCCATGTCTTAGCTCCATACAGGAAAATTGAAAATGTCAGGGTCCAAACAAGTCTGATTTGGTTTTCAGCTGGATTCTTCTGTTTTTCATATCTACTGATATGCCATATGATAGTAGTATCAATATTGGTCCTTACAAAAGAAATGACGTCAATAAATGCGTAATCCCCGCAACTTTGATTACAATGACGATGACAAATAAAACTATTCGTTATTGACGTTAAAAATATGTTACAAAGTTCCGACGAAAATATCTGAGTCAGAATAAATATCTTAGTTTTTGTGTTCGTAAAATGAGAACAAAAAATATGGTACAAAATAAATATTATATAATATCCTTTAAATTTTACTGTGGATAAGCCAATTTCCTTTTTTCTTTATTTTTCTTTGTGTTAATTATTGTTAGGTTTTTATGTTACGGTGCTACGCTTGTTTAGATGGTAAATTCTGTATTTTAATTACAGAGTTGCAAACCGTTATCTAAAATATCTGTATCCAAAATCATAGAACTCGATATATAAATGTTTCTCACTCAAAGCTGTGCTTGACCGGAATCGAGATCTTGATTTGTTCCTTAGTTCCTATGACGAGTTTCACAGAGCGGCAATGGATTTAGTCATTACCAGTCCATAGCTGGCGTACTTATAATTAATCGTTTTATATTTTATTTTTATGATTTAGTTGTATTATGGTGTTTATAAGTTATAGTAGATTTATAGTTTTAGTTTTATGTATTTTTTTAGATTATACCTAGTTAGTATTTATGAATTTTTTAGAATTATGTTCAGTGTTTTAATTAAGGTCAGTTATTTTTAGTTTTTTAATATACAATTACGAACCTTGAATGGACGAATTAGGAAACTGTAATGCCCATTCAAGATATGTATTTTATTTAAAAATGTAGCAATGTGTTTGGACGGTATGGTACCACAGGGCGTCCTGTGAGTCATGCGCGGAATGCTGTTGGCCGGGTAACGCCCCGCGCCGACCACGGCTCGTCTAGCACGGCATGCATTGCTCACAGTGCTGACCAACAATACTAAACTATAACGGCCATTTCCCTACTATTTGCTATCCTAGACCCTGATGCGAAACTTACAGCGGTAAGGTTCGAAAGCGTTCTCCGACAGCGCACAGCACCACGCCGACTATTACTGGTCCGTATCAAAGCTAGTCCGAGCTGTGAGTCCGAGCATCCCGCCTTCTGGACTTCCCAAGGCTTGACACGAAACTTACAGCGGCAAGGTAAGAAAGCGTTCAGATTGTGCTTTATTTTGCATTTATTATACGCAGCGTACATTTGTTCAAAAAAATCTATTTAATTCTTCGACCAATTTAATTCGTAAACTCACATAAACTAGCTGACCTGACAGACGTCCTGTCTAAGACGTCCTGTCTAAGAACTGTCAAACGGACGAAGTAAAATAACCGTAATTTTTTCATAAATTTTTCAATTTTCTACCCAATTTACTTAATTTTTTTTCCGTAAGAACTTTATACAAAATGTGAGAAAACTTATAAAAAAGACGAATGAAATCGGTAAAGTCGTTCTCAAGTTATGGCGCGACCATGGTAAAATAGGGATTAATTTTTATAATATACCTATATATAATATATCTCTATCTCTACATAGTATAAATTAAAGTCACTTTCCGCGTCTGTCTGTCTGTATGGCCGCTAACTCCTCCTAAACCACGCAACAGATTTTGATGCGGTTTTCACCATCAGATAATTTTTGACGGAAGGTTTATATATATAACAAGCGACCCGCCCCGGCTTCGCACGTAAATTACACCCGCGCGAAGCCGGGCGGGCGGGTCGCTAGTACTTAACCCTATAAATATACATTGTAAAGATTTTATTTCTGGAAGCCTACAGGAAAACATTTACCTTTTATTATCTGTCTACGAATCTGTAGAGATGATTGTGGACAAGTTTCCGAAACCGGAATAAGGAAAATATCTATTAAATATATCGCGAGTTCGATTGAAGTTATGAGACTGGCTGAAGAGCTTCCTCTACTTGAGCTGGCAGTTCACGTCATTGAGTGATGTATATAAGTCAGCAGTTACACAGTTGAGTAAGTGTGTACCTACGTGTGATATTATTGTGATATTTCGAGTTGCAGCTGGTAGGTATTGTGGAAAGCGTTAGGTTGGTCGGTCGAGACACGAGCGCCGTCGCGTCACTGCTGGTGCCCACTGACTCTGACCTTCGGAGCTCATCCGTGACTCATCATCGCTCTATCCTCAGAAATGTGAACACACAATTATTAAAGCACTTGTGTTGAGTTTTTATAAAATAAACAAAAAACTTAGACAACTCACTTTAAAACACGAAAACATGTTAATCATGTTTAATAGCCGCGTTAACACATTGGGACGTGAGTTCTCTGGGTACCAATTAAAAGTATAAACATGTAGGTATTAGTTCAAACTTCAGGTATAAGATCTCAAGCTTCAAATTCCTAAACCGTATCAAATTCCTAGGTATGTATAATTTGCTAAGTCAACGTTCAAAAGTTTAGTAGCCGATCGATTACCGGCCGCGCTGTCGGTACAAATGTTTTTTTAATGCAGCGTAGGGAGGCCTCCCACTAGATGGACCGACGAAATTGTGAGTGTCGCGGGTATCCAGTGGATGCAAAAGGCGGGCTGTCGTTCAGTGTGGAGGTTAAAGGGGGAGGCCTATGTTCAGCAGTGGACGTCTTCTGGCTGATGATGATGATGATGTTTTTTTAATGCTATTAATTATTTAAATTTGATATTGCTATAAATTAATTGAATTTTTCTTGATTTGTATCTATAATTATTGTTATTAAAATATAATTACGTCCTTAATTAATTATTTATAGTAATCATTATATTAAGTTAATTTTTAAACTGTATTTGACATGTATCTTTCTGATATTAATAAAATAAATATGAACTATAAACGCAGAGCAATGTTAGCCGTAAGATTGACTTCAAGAAAAACATCAAAACAGCAGTGATATTATGAATAGGTAGAACGGGAATGAAAGATGCTCAAACGAAAAAATAATAATAACAATAAAACACAAAATATCGGGCAGGTGTTTAATTTATTAAAAATAAGCTTTGTGAAAAATATAATTACATTAATGTTAATCTATTTAAATTGGCTAAATAAAGTTCTGAGATATATAAAGTACCTTAGCGTTTAAAGTTTTTGTTCTTATTAGGAAAGGGCTTTACGGTTACCTTTCCCGCAAGGTGAATGTCAGTATGTATGTCTAGCAAGACATTAAAATGCTTATATCTACCTTAATTTTGAACACCTTTTAATGTTGTTTTCTGTGTTCGGCTCTATTTATGGTCAGATTTTATGAGATAATAAAAATATGTCCGGTAGCCTATAACAATAACTCACAAATTTTATATCGCGCCGCGTCATCACTAATGGCTATGTCTAGAAAACGACTGTATATTTTATACAATTGTTCCATTTTTAGAATTTCGTACCCAAAGGGTAAAAACGAGACCCCATTAGCCTACATTGTCTGTCTGTCTGTCCGTCCGTCCGCCAAAATAAATAATGAACGAGTGTGAGTCGCTGACAAGTTTCTGTTCATTACCGAGTTATAAATGGTAATTTCGTTATTGAATTTTGTAGTGGTACGGAACCCTCAGTGCGCGAGCCCGACTCGCACTTGGCTGGTTTACTTTAATCTGGTCAAAAAGAAACTAGCAAACAAGCCGTCGCCTGTGTACGGTGAGATGGTATGTGATATCACCGCCACCTGTAGACACAATACCCGGGGCATTGTCATTGTATTGCCTACCTAGTTTGAAGACTTTATTCACCCTTGAATCAGACCACAAAGCAGAAAGCGTTTGAAGCAGACCAGATAATACTTCAGAGGAAAACCAAAAGTGGCAAGGTATTTATCAGCTTACAGGAACGTGGCAGAAACAATCAAAGTTTTAGACAATGATTATAAAGGAGGTCAAAAGTATTGAAAATAAAAAAAAAATATGTTTCATTCAGGGGCCTTACGGCTAACTGTTAAAAGCAATCCAATTTAGGTGATGAAAAATTTTGCACGACCGCAAACCGTATCTGGGCGCGTTAAGGTTCACGTTCGCGTGATTTTCCGAACTGCGCGGATTTAACGTTAGTTTGACCGGGTAAGGAGTTGGTCTTAAGGCTTCCATAGACTTAGGTACTATATTTTTTTTAATGGAGTTATCCCATAATACACATGATGATGCAATAATTCTAACGATAGCACTCACATCAAAATCATTTTAGCGTTCAGGAGTTACGGGGGAGTTAAGAAACCCACACACAAAAAGATAGCTATGAAAATTAGACCATCCTTACTAATATTATAAAAGCGAAACTAACTCTGTCTCTCTGTCTGGATGTTTGTTCGCTGTTCACGACTAAACCGCTAAGCCGATCTTAATGAATTTTGGCAGGATGATAGTGTACATCATAATGGACGGACATGGGGTTATTCTCCCAGAAAATGCGGGAAAAATGGAAAATCGTGGGTAGCACCGTGGGATTCAGCTAGTATATTATATTCAGTGGGAAGTTTGAAAGTAAAGTGAGCCACTTACCCCCGTGTGAGAACGCTATAAAACTGAGTGACGTCATCAGCGCCAGCAAGCACCTCGGCGACCTCATGTCGACTTTAGTCCTGGAAACAACGGAATCAACATTATAAATCATCACTTAATGTATTTAAAAAGATATAGTGCAAGACAAGCGCATCAATGTAAATTTTTTTCAGTGAAGTATTTGTATTTGAACCTACCTATTAGCAAGGAAACTCGTTAAGTATAAATGATGTATCTAATTATAGGACTGAAATGAGATAGGTAAGATACAAGCGAAACTTTCTCTATTGAAGGCTAGACACAGACTGCAAACAGCTGAACGTGCGCCGTTCAAGCAAACTCTTGTAAGCGTAGCATCATCACAAAAAGAGCATATCGCGAGGTGCGCGGGCGCACGCGTGCGGGGTCAGCGACCCTCGCTGCAATTACACCACCCCGAGGTAATACCTACGTGAACTTGTCCGATCGATCTGCATACCGCGCCGGCCGCCGCAGAGCCTCGCCAAATTATGTAACTTGCCGAGACCACATAAACTAATTAATTGCATTGACTTTCGCAACGAATGTATTATGTTTAAAACAAAAATACCTACAGTTCAAACCATTCTTATAAGTTTTGATTCTACGAGCCTAAACCGTTTCATTTTAGATAACAATCAGAAAAAAAAAGGAAAAAGCTAAAACTCCAAAAAATATTAAGCTTATAAGCATTTCATCAGCAAATAACGAGAACTTTACCAAACCAGTTAGAACATCCCCAAAAAGATTGAACAAAATTCAATATGTCTATTCATTTTGGCGACAATTTGATAAACACAATGGAGAAAACCGTTCTATCTCCCAGTAATAAAAGAAAGGCGGCGACGCTCCTCGACGCGGCGGCGACTTCCCGGCGAAGACTTCCCGGCGAAATGAGTCGAATAAATAAAGAGTGACAAGCTGTTATCAGCCCTCCCATCGCTCAGGCCATTGACGAAAATAAATGAAAGCCAATAAACGAGTTGATCGACGCACTCTCTGCGGAGCCTCGCGGCATCACGGGAAGTTATACGAGAAACGAGAGTTCACTCCAATGAACAATGAATTAAAGCGTAGAAAATTATAAGAGGCTAGAAGATTTATACGGATTTCGTAGATAACGAAACGGTTTGACGTTTTGCAACCAAAATGTATAAATTCAAAACGAATGAAACTGGCATGATAAATTGATTGAAATGAGATTTTGTATACTCGTATGCAATAATAATTCACCGTTCAATCAGAAATAAAGTACCTAATTACAATGTGATCTCAAGCCAGCATCGTACGTTAATTCCACAGACAGATACAGATAATTCCACTACCTAAAAAAGACAACCCGTCATCCTTTTCCAAATATCGACCCATTTCTATCCTTCCTTTTCTATCCAAAGTCCTTGAACGTTTAGTTCATAATCAGCTAAATCTTTACCTTACCAGAAATGACCTCCTTAATCCTCTTCAGTCTGGCTTTCGTTCGGGGCACAGTACGGTTACAGCGCTTGTCAAAATCATTGACGACATTTGTCTAGGGATGGAGAACGGTAACTTGACCGTGTTGGCGTTACTGGACTTTAGCAATGCTTTTAATTCTGTCGACTTTGAAATCCTCCTTGCTATACTTCGTCATTCATTTTAACATATCTTCAATGGTAGTTGACTGGTTTCAAAGTTACCTGTATGGGCGTCGGCAGAGGATTCGTCTAGAAGAGAAGTACTCTTTGTGGTGTGTCACATCTGCCGGTGTACCGCAGGGAGGCGTCTTATCTCCATTACTCTTCGCTATCTTTGTTAATGCAATCTCTCATAACCTTTCTTCTTCTTACCACCTCTATGCAGACGATCTTCAGTTGTATTGCCAAGCCCCACTGGGCTGGCTATCGGAAGCTGTGGAGGCTATAAATGATGACATGCGTCATATCTTACAATGGAGCCAATCGTACGGCCTAAAAGTAAATCCTTTGAAGACGTAGGCATAGGCAGTTCGCGCACTATCAGCCAAATTGATTGGAGTTCACTTCCACGAGTAGTCTTTGATGGAGTTACTATCCCATTCAGTGACACAGTTAAGAATCTGGGTGTATTATTCCACCGATGACTATCATGGGGTCCACAGCTTGTTGAAACAAGCCGGAAAATGTTTGCTGCTGGAGGTTCTTTACGTAGGCTTCGTAATTTTCTGCCCACCACCACTAAAATTGAACTTCTCTCTTACTTCAAACTCTTGATTATGCTGACGTCTGCTATCTAGATCTCACAGAAGACCAGCTGAATAAACTTGAGCGCCTTCAAATTTTTTGCATAAGTTTCTTATTTGGCTTGCGCAAATATGACCACGTCTCTGAATTCCGCACTAAACTCAAGTGGTCGTCGTCGCCGGGATGCTCTCATACTCGCCCTTCTTTATAGTATTCTTTACAATCCCGCTTCACCTTGCTATCTTAAAGAACGTTTTAAGTTCCACCATTCCCTTCTCACTAGGTTCCTGAGATCATCAGAAAATTGCACGCTTGACATTCCTCAACATAACACGACTTTTTATTCCTCATCATTCACGGCACGGTGAAAGCTGTTAAACTCTGGAATGACTTGCCGCTTGAAATCAAGCGTGCCGTCCCTCGACCTTTTCAAACGTAAAAGCGCACTATCTCGCACTATAGGTGCTATCTATACTCTAATTTCTGTGACAAATATAATTTATGTAAGTATCAACATGTGTTTGTATCTTTGATAACAGTAGGTATGTTAAATATTTTTGATGTAGTTTATTAATTATGTAGGTAGGTATGTAGTATGTTGTTTATATTATGTAGTCTATTTATATATTAGTATGTAATATTTATTTGTAGTCTATTGATTGTTTGTTGTTATTTGCATAGGTATTTACTTTCTATTTTTATTTTTAGTTAAGACCACACATTATTAAATATAATTCCTTTCCGTGCACGGTCAAATTCAAAGATTTTATTTGCTTGCCAATGGGTATAAAAGGTCTTAAAATATTACACGTTCATCCATTAACAGCCCCAAGGGCAAGGGCGTGCAAAATTGCATTAATTTACAAATTATGTCAAAGAACTTACACCAATAATTAATTAAACACCATTTAAACACTATAAATCCATCAACAAGCCAAATCATAAACATAAAAACGGCATGACATTTTCTTTAGGAACTCCTCCATTTCATAGAAGCACTCCTTTACCAACCACTTTTTCAACTGTGTACAAAAACGCCTATATGGGAGACCATCTCTTCAGTTGCCTGGAAGAGATCGCTTTAAGCGATAAGGCCGCCTGTTAAAAGCAAGATACAGGCTTAGCCTAGTTTGGGGCCCACCGAATTTTTTTATTTGGTTTTCTCTTGTGTATATCTACTGTAAATTATTATGTGTTCTTTTTGGAAATAAATTTACTATTATTATTATTCAGATTATATTTTTGTTGTAATTTTTATGTTATCCTTGTTTTGTGGTATTTTAATAAAGAGTTTTGTATTGTATTGTACGTTAGACATACACAAGGAGATTGGGCACGGATGATGACCAACCGTCATCTTCCAATCTTGCGTCCTCAATCTTCTCAATAGGATAATGGGCCAGCATGGCGACACTCTCCGTGTGAAAGTCTCCTAAGGGAAGAGGCCAACTCTCGCCGCTGTTTCATTTTGAATTAACTGTAAAACCGTCTATAGAAAAACTAGAGTATTTTGAAGGAATTCTGTGATATTTGCATATGACGTCGCTAAATATGACATCAATTTCACAACTTTATTAGAGGAAAGCTGTCAAATTCTGTTGTTAAAACGTTGGAAAAATCTGAATAGGGCTCAGGATTCAAATATTCACTACTGCCTGCGTAACAATAACTCCACTTATATTATAAATACAAAACTTTTTGTGTGTGTTTGTAACCACGTATCTCCTTAACTACTCAACTGATTTTGTTCTCCACTTGTGACACATCAATTTTCACGCGGGCGAAGCGCAGCCACTGAAGACATAATAATTATGGCGCAGCTAGTATAGTTATATATGTTTAAAAGAATAATAATAACGAAATTGTATAACACTAGTCAAGTATACTTAACTGTTGTTAAGTATATTTTACATAATAAAAATTATATAAAAGTTAAACCACACAAATAGTTAAGTGAAATCGTGTAGCACAATACCTAGTTACGAGCGGTGTGGTGCTTGACTCGGCCGACGAGCGCGAGAGGGCGTGAGGACCTCGAGTGGACAGCCTGTCCACTTCCTGTTTTTATTTTTATTATACGACTAATAAGAAATTGATTGAAATAGACAATAAAGTAATATAAAACCAGACACGAAAGTTTAATAGTTCATGTGGATTATATTTTTGATGATTGCAAGACTTGGTAAGACTACAAATGTCAATGTAGCATTACAGATTATCTCGGGAGATTGCACATTTGCAAGCCAAGCAGACAAAAAGCTACTAAATATTGCAAAACATGGATAAAAAATTACAAGTCCGTATCGCAATACTAATCGAAATTCCTGGCGACAAAAAAATGATGCGGCTGGCGCCATCTCACTCCTCTTTTTGCCACTGGCGCCAAAACCGCTACTTTATTTTTCCGGTTTATTTTTTCTTTGGCACCACACGTTTTGTGTATTGTACAGGTTTCAAGTTGAATGTAATTTGTTGTAAGTAGTGATTTATTTTTTATTGGTTATTGGGTCAATGTACGATGCACCGGGGCAGTGGCCAGTGGCAATGGATCGGCCCAGCTAAGCTGACATTGACTCAGGCCGCAGCACGACACCGCTTTTGGCGCGTTGTCCAAAAAAGGACTGCATTGCAAAGACCTACCGTAACTCAATACTATTAAGTACTGTTATGACTGTAGATTAATGTGATAAATTTTGATAGTGGGTCATCATCATCAGCCAGAAGACGTCCACTGCTGAACATAGGCCTCCCCCTTTCACCTCCACACTGAACGACAGCCAGCCTTTTGCATCCACTGGATGCCCGCGACTCTCACGATGTCGTCGGTCTATCTAGTGGGAGACCTACCTACGCTGCGTCTTCCGGTTCGTGGTCTCCACTCCAGAACCTTTCTTCCCCATCGGTTATCGGTTCTTCGAGCGATGTGGCCTGCCCATTGCCACTTCAACTTGCAAATTTTAACAGCTATGTCGGTGACTTTGGTTCTTTGGCGAATATCCACGTTTCGGATTCTATCGCGCCAAGAAACTCCGAGCATAGCTCTCTCCATTGCCCGCTGTGTGACTCTGAGTTTTTCAGGCCAACAGTTAAGGACCACGTCTCAGTACCATATGTCATCACTGGCAGTACACACTGGTATACTGGTGGTTTTGGTGATAGTGGGTATATTTATTTTATTGAGTGGATACAATTTATTTTTGACTTTATAATTAAATTGTTTTAAGTAAGGATTTTCGAGTAGGTATAGGTTATTTAAGATATTATAGAGTGAACAAACACAATATCAGATATAACCTCTCTAGTTTGGATCAAAGATCTGCAAACACGCCAAGTCAATGACTGCGCATAATCATCTAAAACAAACTGTGCTTAGCGTCTCGCCAAATATTTGTGCCATGTTTGCCCTAAGCTGCCAATATTTGCCCCCGATGAGATGGCTGTGTGTCGCTTGCAAACACGATCCGACACGTGTTACGAACTTCGAAATACTTCGTTTTGTATTTTTACGATTCATTTGCATAACAATAATAAGTAAAGAAAGTAACGCTCGGATGCGTCTTTAGTGTTTATTTTTGTAATACTACTTTTATTGCGTTGAAAGAAAAGAACAGGTCGAGGGTGAGGGAGGTAAGTTTTGATTTAACTAATGTTTCAAAAAATTTCATATAATATGCAAACTTTTCGCGAGCGTTATTGCGATTTGCGAGTCAACGGCACATAAATTGTGATATAATTTTTTTAATAGGTTTTTTTTAAATCCAATTTCATTTTAAATGTAAGTGAGAGGAGAGCACACGTCTATAACTAGAGTATGTTTCAACACACGTCAGGCGAGCAAACACGTTGCGTCAACACAATCATGTTGTGATATCGATGACTCCTATCCGATGGATTCAATAGGTATTGTCGGCCATTGTAAGGACGGCAGGCTCAGCCCGCCGCCGGCACCGCGCCGCCCGCGCGCACGACGCGTGAGAAGCGAAACAGAACATCAGCGCAAAGGCCAAGGTGCCACCTCATTGGGACCACTTGTTGCAATACAACGCTGCAACACGCAAAGCTTAGAATACGCTGCTTTATTTTTTTTTCCAGAAACACGTTTCGATGAAAATCTAGCTTTATAATTGACCCAGTTCGCTTCGCTCGCCCCTTGTAGCTCTTGAGATCGCATTATTTCTCGTCAAGGTGCAGGGTCATTACCACCGTCTGTACTGCGCTACTCCATGTAAGGGTGACGCCACCGACTGGACTAGTCCGGAGCCCGAGTGGTCCGACTAGTCCGTCCTGCTGCGCTAACTCGGCAAAAATGTAAAAAGACCGAGAGGTAAAAATAGCCCGACAGATGAGAGGATGCTTTTAGTACACTTCTTATACTAGTAAAGCTTGTATTTTTTTATCTCTAAGGAATTTGCTGATGGATAGACTTGCAAGTGGTTACTTATTATTGTATTTGCATCAGCCAGCAACATTGTATTAAGCCGCTACATACCTACTTCCTCTACATTTCTTTAGTATGTGAACGTTTGGATAACGACGTTTCATGAAAATGTTCAGCATATTAGTGGCACTCAATCTGTTTTCGTGTCTGGACTATTAGTGCTTGATAGCATGCTTGGATAGCCACGGGAATTGTAGACTCTAGTTACCTCTATCTAAGCATACTTTTATTTGATACTACCAATGATGGTTTACTCAAGAGTATCGACTGTATTTAAATCTTATACTTGTAATTTTGTGATCATATCTAGGTTGGTATTAACAAAGTATTAATATTATTAATTTTATTTGTATTATTTGTATGTTGTTTATTAGTTGTATTTTATTAATATTATAGTTATTAATCAATAATAATTTTTCGCCTTCTCTGTTTATACTTAGATAAAATAAAAATGGCTTGACACGTATTTTTTCAAAGCTAGGCAGCTTTATTAACAGTGTTTGACAAGTTTGTTACTAATCTAATACTAATCTGTCCAAGTTCGACATAGTAGTAGTGGAGTGAACACAGTCGATACTCGTTAGTCACGAGAAGTGTGAGAAGTGCGGCTCGACACTGGCGTATATATAATGTGCTCTATGACTGGCATACTGTGTGTAGAGCGGTAATGTGGCTGTGATCTCGGATGATACCATGCTATGAAGTTCTGCCACGTGTTGCCGCCAAGCCACCACCGCGCCACCACCGCGCCACCACCGCGCCACCACCGCGCCACCACCGCGCCGCGACGTCTTTGTGTTACTTAGTTACGACAATATTTGGTAGATCGTTTTATTATTGTCTAACTTTTTAAGCACCGTTTATGTTTGATTCGCGTACGTTCTAATCTAACATATCCGAGCTGGCGTGATTGGAGATTTGTGTGACGGTAACCATGCTATTCTCACCGTGGCACTGAAACGGAAATTAAGTAATAAATAAACTAAGTTGAGGACTTCTATGAGCTAATAACACGGTGGACCCTCCGGCAAGTTTGTTGACCCGCTGACTAGGTGCTGAAGCATATATTGTTGTATGTGTACGCACGCACCGGTCCTGCACAGTTTACCTTATAATTATGTAACAGTTACAGCTAGACAACAACAATAATCGCGAACAATGAACAGGTGGTATTCGCAAGAAGATCCATACTGAACAATTAAATTCGGAACAAATATACTTTATTATAATCATTTGAAAAGGCTGTCTCTGCCGCGGACTGCGTAGATGGTTCGGTCGAGTACGTGTTTAGTTCACTCGTGTAGAAAACACCGAAATAAAGTGGAGCTATTTACATTTTCGTGTATTCTTTACGCTTACACGGATTTAACGTAATGAGGTGTGAAGGTTCTCGCAAAAATAAATGAATATACTAATAAAGGAGACTTTTGTTCTTCAAACTGTGTCTCATCAAATAAACTGTGACTGGACGACGGAGACGTGGAACCCGTGGAGGTCTTATCTGAACCATCCATCTAAATCGGTGTAGGCAGATCGCAAACAGATATGTACAAAGTACTTTTCAACCACAACATCATCAATACAGATAATTAGGGAAATAAAACAGTCAACAATTACACACAAAACAACTCGTACGAGTGCAAAAAAATTGCTGACTCTGATCTAAATTTAAAATGAACATTCGCAATATTAAACTAGGGCAGAAATGAGCAGCGCTCGCAAATCGTTGCATAGTGGCAATAGAGCAGAAGAGCCGTAGAGCAGCAGGCGAGATGCGCAGGCGCAGGTGTAACGGCCGCGCCGATTGTCAATGACCCAGATAGCGACAGGTGCAGTGCCACCAGAACGACAACTCGTGGCGCCGCAGAGACCGACTCCATTAAACCAAAAGAACATACAATAATGGGCATTGATTACTTGTGCAACGATGGTCAAAAAGGTAACAGGAAAAACTACATTATTAATTTTGACAAATGTTGTAATCTTACAACTAAACAGCTTTATTACTCAGGTTTAGTTATTTTGAACCAATTTTGTTTCTGATTTCTCAATATTTTGTATTGTAGGTAACCTAGACCTATTTGGCTTGCGTGTCGCGAGTACTTAACTGTTGATTGTTTACTTTATATAAAATATACATATTATTATAAGTACAACTTATAATAAGTATATAAAATTAGTACAAATTTAAAATTTTAAAGTTACTTAAAATAAGTACAAATTATAAGTAAACTTCAAAACACAATTTGATTGGTAAACGACTTCTAATACGCCGATGATGTGGAACACGCCGTTAATTGCTTTGCGACACATTTAAAACTTGAGGGTGATAACTAGCGAGCTGGGTTGCGGAAATGCCCTACCACTATGCTATGGTTTCCTTATGATGTTTTCCTTCACCGACAGCTCAAGCTCATTTTTTAAAATCTTTATTTAAGACCAAGCGCACAAAAATATACACAGTAATTTTAATTAATTATTTTAAATTAAGTACAGCCATTAGTATAATAGTGGTAGTAACAATGTCGTGGAAAATCACTACAAAATAACATATATTGCAAACTAAGCGCTAAAGTGGTAAGCTTCAATAAGTTTATAAAGAGGTTATTAACAAGATTAAGCACATTTGTATAGCATATAAAACCAATACTAGTTGACATTTATTATTGGGATTTGAACCCACACCCAACGGTTTGGACTTATAACGCTTATCACTTATCATCGCTTCAAATCATTGTCATAAATGGTCCGACTGCATCATTTGAACTGTGCCCATGACAATTTGTAATTAAGGCGTTGCAATTCACGGATGAGCCCGGCGCGGGCTGCAGTTTTTTGTAATTTAACTTTTGTAATTATACAGCTCTGTCGTTAAGATGAAGTTATACATACAATTTATCTATTTACAAAGCAAACTTTAGCAAAAAAACAACATACTACCCAAGAATAAAAAGATGCGTGAATATTAAGATTTGCATCGCTATGTGGTAACTTGCAAATTATCTGTAAAAAGATTTTCAGGTGTAATTATTGACCAAAAAAAAATGACTTCAATTCTCTAGCTCAAGCTTTGTTATCCGCCCAAAAACGAGAGAAAAGGAAAGACTGATAAAACCCCTAAAAACGATGCGCTTACTAATCGTGAACGGTCAGCAACTACGAAGAAAAACAAGAATATACTTAGTTCCATGATACCTATTACATAATTATATCGCAAGCTAGGATGAAACCCTAACAAGTCAATTTAAATGCCAGTCTTGTATTTATTAGGTTTAATTTTCAAATCACAAACCAAGTAAAAAAGCGGAATCAAGAAGAGCGCGGTTCACACGATTGTGTTCATTCGTTAATAGATCTTAATTAATGTTTGGTACTAATTTACATTATCATCACAATACTGGTTACATTTTTTAGTGAGGAAGATGAAATATCAGAAATGTATTATTTAGCCTTCTGTCTCAGGGTCTTCATTGGTTTTTGTACATTTGTGAATAACTTAAGTATGTCTTCCCTTTAATTAAGAAACTACGTAACATACACATGTCATAAATAATGTACAATTATACGATAACTAACGGGTTATTTGCCGGGATTAAGTTGTTGTTTGGGGTAATCTGCCCATGAACATGAGGCATGTAACTGCGCCGACCATCTTTGAACACATAAGGTTTGCTATTGCCTTACGTTGTTGACAGAATGTGGGATGAACCCTCGAGCAATAGAAATTTAATTCCTACGCTTGATTAAGGGTTGGCACTAAAACTACAACAATACTGGCCAAAAGCGTGTCAAGACAATCATATTTTTATTTTTTATTTTTATTTATTAAGGAACAGTAAACAGCTATATTATAAAATGTACAATAATGTGGATAGATTAATAAACTTAATAATAATACAGCCAACAACACTATTCACAGATTACTTACAGAATTATATAAATTTACCGCTAGAAGTAGCTAGCTTGCAAAAAATAATATTTAACTATACATATGTTTTTTGTTTAATAAGCCCTAAAACAAACAAAAAATTAAAATTTATGGTTTTATAAAGTTTAAACAATTATTAATTAACATAATAATACCAATATTGTTTCAAAATATGTACTGAAGTTATGAGGAGAGCTTTTGAAGTACTGCTGCTTTAAATTTACCAGCAGTGCAAGCAAAAATGTCAATATTTTGAAAAGAGTCATTATACGATTCCACCAAGACAATCATATGGTAGGGTTTCGTAGCCAAAACCTTAATATATAATTTTGATCCACAGAACTATATTTGTGGTCACATTCATAGTTCAGAATTTGAAGGTTATAGAAAAATTCGAACATACAAAGCTATGTGGACTTTAAATTTCAGATATGGATCATCCCGACATTTTAAATGGTTAAGTAAAAACAATTATAACTACTATGGAAACATTATATAGATAGATAAAAAATCTTTATTGTGTACACCAGAAATAAAAATTACATACAGCTAGAGTCACTTACGAGCTAATGCCACAAGTGGCGGCCTTATCGCAAAAAAAAATATAATTTTACGTAAATGTTAATTACCTTTGAGCTAAGACGTCTTGAATTTATTACAGTTTTATCGCTATATTTTCAAAACTTATTATCGGAAAATTGTCAATATAATTTTGTATAAAGGTTTTTAATATTGTCTATTAGCGTAGCAAGTATTGTGGAAAGTTTTGTGCACTTTTTAATAATCGCTTGCTTAGTTATCTCAATAACTATAGCAGGTAGAAGGATTTAAATAATTTGGACAAACGAACAGAATGAACTTATAAGTCCTAACCTTAACTGTACTGCGTACGGAACCCGAAAAAGAGCAAAGTACTATTTCAGCAATATTTTTTGTGCCTGCTTCAAATATTGCCATGATCTACATTTATGATAGTCCCTCAGATAACTAAAATAAGCTGTTTAACTTTTATAATGTTTTTGACATGATTTTAACGTTGATTGATTTGAGTGATGAGATATGTATAAAATAAATATAAATGATGCTCAGCGGTGTTAAAATGGTAGATTGTACAATTTATATTTACATGTCAACAATTTTGGAAACTTTTTTATACTGGTAACCCTGGCCAGAGATAGAGACATCCGCCCGTCAGTAGCGACTGGTCCCATTCACGGTCCCATTGTTTCTGTTTCAAAGCTTATAGTCTGACTTTGACATTTCCTCGTCTCCTCTCTTCCGAATCACTTACTTTTTGTTCCTAACTTTCGTTTGGAATTATTTAATAGCCTTATTTTGGATTTCTTTATATCTTTTCCCAATGTCATCTAGTTTCTCGCTCGGTGTTCCACTAGCCATGTCTGTAATCTTCATCTCGTCCTCCTGCACCAACTGTTATAAGAAAGCTGTAGTAGTGGATGGTGATAATGATAGGGCATTGACACCTGTCACACTGACACCTGTCAGTTGTAGTATTACGTTTCGTGTTTGTGTAGCAGTTTTTTAAAAACTGGACTGGTTGGGATCTTGACGAATTGGAATATTGACAAGTTTACAGTCCGGATAAACATGTTGTTTTGTTGATTAACATAACCTACGAAATGGTCCATGTGATATGCCACCATGTTCGAGTATCGTTCTGCTATAACTATAACCGATTAGCCAGCTCGAGTAACATAGTGAGTACACTTTAGCTCGAGTGCGACGGACGGACGACCCGACTTGTTGTGTAACGCACGGCGACCGTGCGATTACCCAGCTCGAGTAACATAGTGAGTAGGTAGATACAATTTAGCTCAAGTGCGACGGACGGACGGCTCGACTTGTTGTGTAACGCACGGCGACCGTGCGATTACCCAACTCGAGTAACATAGTGAGTATGTAGGTACAATTTAGCTTGAGTGCGACGGACGGACGACCCAACTTGTGTAACGTATGGCGACCGTGCGATTACCCAGTTCGAGTAACATAGTGAGTAGGTAGATACAATTTAGCTCAAGTGCGACGGACGGACGACCCGACTTGTTGTGTAACGCACGGCGACCGTGCGATTACCCAACTCGAGTAACATAGTGAGTATGTAGGTACAATTTAGCTTGAGTGCGACGGACGGACGGCTCGACTTGTTGTGTAACGCACGGCGACCGTGCGATTACCCAACTCGAGTAACATAGTGAGTATGTAGGTACAATTTAGCTTGAGTGCGACGGACGGACGGCTCGACTTGTTGTGTAACGCACGGCGACCGTGCGATTACCCAACTCGAGTAACATAGTGAGTATGTAGGTACAATTTAGCTCGAGTGCGACGGACGGACGGCTCGACTTGTTGTGTAACGCACGGCGACCGTGCGATTACCCAACTCGAGTAACATAGTGAGTATGTAGGTACAATTTAGCTCGAGTGCGACGGACGGACGGCTCGACTTGTTGTGTAACGCACGGCGACCGTGCGATTACCCAACTCGAGTAACATAGTGAGTATGTAGGTACAATTTAGCTCGAGTGCGACGGACGGACGGCTCGACTTGTTGTGTAACGGACGGCGACCGTGCGATTACCCAACTCGAGTAACATAGTGAGTATGTAGGTACAATTTAGCTCGAGTGCGACGGACGGACGGCTCGACTTGTTGTGTAACGCACGGCGACCATGCGATTACCGTTGCATGCGAAGTGACTGCCGTTCATTTACCGCTCGCGTTTTAATGCAAAACGAACATTTATTTGATTCGAAAACGAGACCACTTTTACACGTGGTCCTGCTTATAAAAGTTGTAGTGATCATTCATAGTAGTTTCTACTATTTTTATTGGCGGTTCGACGGTTCTAATTTTGGTTGTAAATACACCATGAATCATGTACTTATCTATTTTCATCGTGGATAGTTAAAACCGGTGCAATATGGGTAGGAAGTTGGAAGCAATTTAAATTTGTATGTTAGACACTAAGATTACTACACTAATGTTAGATACTAAGACAACACTCTAAAAGTTTTTTGAAACGTAGCACAGTTGTCGCTGGAGACCTGCATAAAGATATCGTGTAATGTAAGTCACTCAAACAGAGACAATGCGATGACGTAAAACAATTACCTACTTCCTCGTGAACATGAAATAATGATAAGCAAATGCCAACTACCGGTCTATTATTTAATAAAGGTTTTGCCCAAATCGTGATATCTAGATGGTATCGTATAACCGTATCCATTTCTTCTGATCTGCAAGAAAGATACTTGTTTAGACCTTGGCGTGCTGATATCACTTAAATGCCTCAACATTCTGTCTCAAGTCTGAATAAGTGTGAATTTCTAAAAAGTGTTTGTTCAAACTCTACCATCAAAACGAACAAATATGCGAGCCAACTGTGGACGCGACATATACCGCACAGATTTAGTAACTCTTCATAACTAGTAGATCTCACAGAGTTTCTTCGTTTCATGAGGAAAATCTGCGACATGCGTGACCCCAATGCACAGATTAGTTAATAGTTCCCGAGGGTCGATAGCCGTGTTCTTGGAATCAATTCGCAGATGACCGACGACGGTCGGCGGTCACCGCTCTGTTCCGCGAAACGTAATGACATAACGGCTTCGGAGAACAGCACATCGTAGCGCACATACATCGCGATCGATCAGTTAACTCCTCTACACCGGCAGAGGTCACTCCGCACGTTACCACCGATCGGCAGATGTACAGGAAAAAGCTCCAAGCATTCAAGCTGAGGAAAGAGCCAAGACTTGGTCAGGGCTAGCTGCGCTGCGGGTGTGACGATGATCTTTAACACAGCTGGTAAACAAAAAGAAACTCAAATATGTAATTGAGTTGCAGTTCTCGTGCCGCCTCGAAATCAAACGAGAAAGGAGAACCCTACATCTGTGAAAGTGATACCTTTCAACAATTTATTACAAACTTTTATTTGACTTGAAAACTTTGTTAGTTTGTCTAGCTGTAGTCAAATCTTGCAAGCTGAATTAGATCCTCCAAACTGAATTTGCTGAGATTTTGCATACACCCTTATTTCTGGTGACAATGACAATATGATATTCAATGGCACCGATTCTGATGTACTCTAAACTAAACTAAATTTGACAGCTCTAAAATTGTTGCCATCCTTCTCTCACATATCAAAATGAAAAGAGAGGCAAATAATTTCAGTCCTGTCAGATACCAATACAATACTAACATTATACTGAATCTATGAATACTAACTAAACCATAGTTTAGTGAGTGGTATGACAGAATCGATGCCATTATCCAATATACTTATCTAGTAACATTTTTAAAATGGCTGCCAATGTTTTTTAAGCTTGTGATGAAGAGGCATCTGATGAAGAGATTATAATAAAAGCCTCGGTGGTGCAACTCATTGAGGAAGAAGGACAATACTCATGATTGTTATTATATATAGCTAACACACTAACGTGTCGTTAAATGTGAGCGACCTTCAGCTGTCGAGGGAATCCAAAACCTGACTTGAATATTGTCCTTATTGTCGTGCAACAGTACTACTGGCTGGCATGTTAAACCTATGGGAAAATAGGACTGATTGCACGCCACCACTCATTTGAATTGAATACCTAATATTACGTCATTTTGTCAGAATATTGGTGACGTGACGCACACGCATCACGCAAGGTGAGGGGTAGAAACTCAGAGCAGACCGCAGACTATGTAACTCTACTAGAAAATCTTTGGGTCAGGCAACCGAGGGACAATTATTTTTCGTGTTCAAATGTCTCCATACGGCATGGATAAATGGTTGATGGTGGAGAAACCACTCCGGAATCCCGCTTATTCATAAATTAAGTGGCATAAACAAAGTGAGGCCATCATACCCAACAGCGGGTCATTCAGTGCTGCTGATGATGATGAAATGTCTCCATGTTTCACCTTACCGCTAAAAAACTGTAAGTACGGCTCACTCACTCATTTCACCCGCACACTAAGTAACTTGTAGCGACTCCAATTAACTAATAAGTCCACATGCAAATAAATGGGCGGCATGGTCCTCTGATGATGATGAGTTAGACTAAAGGCAGACAGACTACAGGCATCAAGCCTGACTTAGGCCAAATGCGTTCGCACCCGCCACGCCACCTTACCATAATAGCCTTTGTTAGTCAGATCGGAGTTGGGTAGAATCATATCATCAACTGTGCACAGCCGCGCCGCCCGCGCCGGTCGATAAGACGTAGCTAAGCGACAAAATTCCAAAAACGCGTAAAACTCGGTGTGACTAACACGAATTTACGTTTTGCAACGTCTCTTGTAAACGTAGTGATGATATTCTCTTTGGTCTCTAGAAGCTGCTTTTATGATAAACTAGCTGCGCCCCGCGGTTTCACCCGCGTGGATTACTCCTTATAACATCACCTATCTGCCAGTGAAAGTCCCGTCAAATCGGTCCAGCCGTATACATAGATACGTACATAGATACTTCGACTAAAATAAAATGAATGGACGGGCCCTAACCATTGAAATTGCTCAGTAAAAACGAGTCAAAACCGTCGGACATATACTACTTCAACACCTAATTATAAAAATGTACAGGATACCTATTTGTTACAAAAAATTTATAAATCTCTGTATTATTTGTGTATTTACACTTCAGGAAAGCATATTTATGAATGCATAATTTTTTCAGATGTTTCGTTATCACGTAACAATAGACACGTGTTGCACTTCCTACGGCTAGAGACAGACTGAAACGAAATGAGAGCCGGCGCTCATTTTGTTATCTTCAAAAATGCGCTTCTACTGGGCCTGTCCATTCATTTTATTTTGGTCGAAGCATAGATACATACATACATCGATTTTTTTATAATATATGTACTTATAAAAACTTACTTATACAGTGTTATAAAGAAGGATATGCTAAGCCGAAAGGAGTTCGTTATACTTATCATTATGAACAACTTTATTGTTGTCTTTTATTACAATATATCTATGTATGATGTACTTGAAGTTTTCTGATGTACATTGATCGAAGGGTAAGACAAATAGTAATCAGCTTTAATCTTAGTTGACATGAAAAAGTTCCACCAGCACCTAGCATGGAAAAATATCAAGTACCGCGTAATCTTGTTGGTCATTGCCAAGTTCATTACAAAGAGATTTAATCAAACATTTGTAACTCTCCCAAAGAGATTTCTTTATCATCAGTAGCGATAAAAATCTTCTTTATTTATTATCTTATGCTTTTTGATATATTTTCTCTGAAAGGATTGGTACATTATGATCATCTTTGTATCCTGTCAGTCTCATTGAACTGGACATAGTAGTAACGAAAACAGAAACAATGCCGACTGATCCATATTCAGAATGATCTATACCAATTCCAGATTTACAGAAAATTAATTTGGAATTGGTACATTGACCATTAATGTCTGCATTACAGCTAAGTACAGGTTCAAGATAATAATTGTGTTCAAAGTATGATCTTTCCGCGTAAATAATAGTTTTCAAGAACATAATCCGCCTTATTACACTTAAACACGGTTTAACTTTAGTACAGGGATTAGTAACAGGTTTAAACCATAGACTAAAATAATCGTTATTATGTAACGATTTTTTTTACTAAACCACCGATTATCTATGGTACTAAATTTGAACCGCCGAGACCCCTAGTTTAACTATGGACTAACTTCGGTAAGTACTTTAATTTTCGATCAATAAACTATTTGTATTTGTAACTTTACGAGTACAATGACCTCCTTTCGACTTAGCATACGCTTTCCGTATAGATAAGTATTATGCTAACACCCGGTTTCTGAAAGGCTGATTAACACAAACATTTACTAAATAATGTTGTTGAAACTCATGTCACTTGATCTAAATCTCAACTGACGTGAATTGTTTGAACGAAAACAACAGCCTATCAAGTCACTTGACATCAGTTTTGTTTTGACAATAGATTAAATTGAACAGGCTTTCAGAAACTGGTCGTAAGTAAGGCATACTTGGGTAAACTACCGCACACATGCCTAGAACAAGTCATCAACAAAAGATTTTGATTTTAAGTCGGATGAATGTCATATTCGGAAGGTCACGTCGCAGGAGTCGTTTTAAATAGCATTTACCTCGCTTGCCCTCGCATCGTTGTCAACGATGACAAACGTGTCCTCTCTCGTTCACATTAAACAATGGCTCGATACCTCACTTGGTACTTTGATTATGTACATCGTCAAACACTATGTACTAATGTAGGTATTGTTAGCCAGCCAGCCCAGATCTACACTTCATAACATCCTCGAACATTAAATAACAATTCCAAGTGTCAAGAAGATCACAGTCCCAAATGTAACGTTGTACCTATTCATGATCCTGATAAATACTATCGAATGATACCACGTCAACGACTGTCTCAGAGTGATCGCTTCCGTCGAAGTCTACCACAATGAAATTATATACCTACCTTATATACTAATCATATAAATATCTATCTAGCTTATTCTATCTATATAACGTATTAATCTATACTAATATTATAAAGAGGAAAGATTTGTATGTAAGTATGTTTGTAACGAATTGGCTCAAAAAGTACTGTACAGATTTAAAAAATTCTTTCACTGTTTGGAAGCTTCACTATCCCCGGGTGACATAGGCTATAATCTATACCCGTGCAAAGCTGGGACGGACCGCTAGTAAATTAATAATATTAGATAGCACCCCGTTGGTCCAGTTGCTAGTGACCCTGCCTTCTGCGCTTGGGGGTGTGGGTTCGATTCCCACCTAGGGCAAACATTCATGTGATGAACGTATTTGTTATATCTTACTAATATTATAAATAAGAAAGTTTGTGTGTATGTTTGGCTGGACTCAATGCCGAAACTACTAAACCGATTTAGATCAAATTTAGTACGGAGATAGCTTATAACCTGGATTAACACATAGGCTACTTTTTATCATCATCATCATCACCATGCGGGTGAAACCGCGGGGCTCAGCTAGTGTGTTATATATCTGGGTGTTAATATATATTTAAGTACGTATTATAAAAATGTATATGTATGTATATCAGTCTCTGACAGCCATATCACAAGCGTTGCTTAGTTTGGGGTCAGATGACAATATAAACATGTATAAAAAGCTATGTATGTTGGATATGGACTTTGAAACAGCTGGGCCAATTCTGATAGAAATTTCAGGCCAATCTTCAGATTAGCCCAGCGAGTGATGCTGTGAAGTTTGGTAGCGATCGGATCAACATATTTTTTTTCGTTTTATTATTTTCGCTACAAAAAACAAGGACAAGAATAATTGAAGTCTGTTTGGTCTATACATCAAAGAAAAAAAAGTCATCTAATTCAAAGATAGTTGCATTGATGTCATCTTTCACTGGCAGATAGCTGATGTTATAAGGAGTAACTTAGGCTACTTTTATCTCGGATACAACGCGGGTGAAACCGTGGAGCGCAACTAGTTAGACTACTTTAGAACCTTCGAAGATCATCAGTATCATCTTTACCTCAATAAAATATATCCTCCTGTCTATAAATACATAATTATTCTGAGCAATGCACCTTTGTTTCACGACGTGTGCAGGGTCCGTGAGACGCGTGTGGAGTCTCACCTTCACAGTTAAACCCAGGTCGGTGGTGGCGTTATATAAGCCTCGAGGAATTCACTAATACGTGCGAACAATGACATTGGACAGGCCATGTCGATTGAATTCAAATCGTAGACCTCATCATCATTTAACATCAGGCGATGTGGCGGTCAAAATCAAGCCTATTATTAAATATATAATAAAAGTTTGATGATTCGTGACGGAAGTCAAAGTGGCATCAATGTTCATTGGTAAAAGAATACTTGTGCTGTCCCCAAGCTGTGGTCATTGGATTAAGACCTTTACAGATGAACTCAACAAAGAGTTTTCGAGGTTTTATAACTTCATGGGCCAATGAAAATTTTCAAACATTTTGATGTCCAGCCTGACTATAGAAATAAAAAAAATATGTCCGACAAAAAGCTGATAATGCTCGCTCCACCGACGCGACGGTACGTTTCGGAATTCCCATTCTAAAACGGTCTCAGTCGCGGCTTCTGATGCCATCTGATTATAATAAAAAACTGTCAACATTGTCGTCATAAAGTAAACGCATCGTTTAACAAATACGAGGAAAACCCTGGTTAGTCACCGTCTTCCTGAGACGTGACCCACATTCCGGCTGCCGGTCCTCGAGCCGCGGCCGCAGCGCTCCACACCTGATGTCACCGGCGGACCATTACCATTGCAAATTATGCTAATATTGTAAGATTTTTAAAAACATCCTGAGCCTCTTAAACTACGCATGCTCTGAAATAAAGATTGACAACGTTCTCTCATAGATTAAAAGTATCACAATATGGAAAATGTGTTGACAAAAGGTAGAGGGAACGCCACAGTATAAAACTTTTATGATCAATCAAGCGTAATGGCAAGACGGCGTATTGTAAGCTCGCAGTTATAGGGGCATGAACTGGTGATTTGTGAACGTATTTCCAACAAGCCCGTCGATCTTTGTTGGGTCTATAATAAAGGCCACGTGACAACACGATGGAGTATCTCCGAGGTATATTTATATTTTTAAGCTAATTAAGTAAAGAACATTTTCATTAACGTACCCGTATTTCCTGTCACGTTTTGTAACCTATAGAATCGGCGCCGCGGGTCGCCAAAACCTGGTAAATAGTTAAACACAAGTCAAGGTCCGCCAACGCTCCATAAACTACTTCAAGACAATTGAATGAGCCTCCGCTCATAGTAACTGTTTCATTATCTGTGGCCGGTGCTCTGCTCAATGTCAATATCATTTTGACTGGTTTTGGTCTATTTAACAATAGTCCAGTCGAGGTAGACATTTAAATAGAAAAAATTCCGGGGAGCGATTTTTTTTTTAAACGTCGGGGGCGGTGGTTGGAAGTATAAATCTCGATTTTCTAACTAATCCCGGTAGAGCATTCGCCGCCATCTTGTTTTAAAGTTCAATTTTTTCGTTTTTTTGAAATAACTCGTTAATTTTCAACTTTAGAGCAAAAATGGTCCTATCCAAAGTTGTTGGAAATTTAATTTTCCACAAGTTTGGTCCTTATCATTTTTACGTTAGAAAATATATTTGCAGAGTTATACTACCAAATTTATCGAAAAAATCCAGCTGTCTCCAGGGACTACATATACATGTATATATACATACAGACCCTATAGACGGAGAGCTGAGGACCAAAACGGTCAGGTGATTTGAGCGTCAATAAAACTCCGACAGATACATACCTGAAGGACCCTTCCCAGGTACAGCTACATCTATACGTACTTTTTTTTGGATGTATACTAATATTGATCGTGGAGTGAAAAGTGCGAGAACAAAAGTTGAAGAAAATAAAATTCCACCCATTACGATTTTTTCGATAAATTTGGTAGCATAACTCTGCAGATATTGATCCTAGCGTAAAAATGATAATGACCAAACTTGTGGGAAATTAAATTTCCAACAACTTTGGATAGAACCATTTTTGCTCTAAAGTTGAAAATTAACGAGTTATTTCAGAAAAACGAAAAAATTGAACTTTAAAACAAGATGGCGGCGAATGCTCTATCGGGATTAGTTAGAAAATCGAGATTTATACTCCCATCCATCCCCCCCGACGTTTAAAAAAAAAATCACTCCCCGGAATTTTTTCCATTTCAGGCTACTTTTATGTCTACCTCGACTGGACTACAAGCATCCGACCAGACTCGATGTGTAATGTCGCGTTCACTTTTCACTAAAATGGCTTCCGCTTTGTTCTTATTTGTGCTAATTGTTATTGCTACGACCGTCCATTATCAAGATGTTGCTGGCTGTACCCTCATCTACCAATGACGCTGAACATTAGACTAAAGTGGATAGTAAGTCTCCGGATGGCCTAGAAACTTAACTAAACCTAAGAAAAATAGGCCCGACATATTTATTGAATATTTTAAAGTAACAAGATGTAAGTTGAACAACTAAGACCCGACTACGTATTTATGTTTAATTTATTATTTAGGTAGGTTCGGAGAGAAATTATGTCTCACATATGAGGCCGCAAAGACGCGAGCAACAGCTAACAATATACAAATGATGACAAGTTGTTTAGAAATGAGGGAACAGAAGAAAATACACACATACATACATACATACCGGTCAACATCATATCCCTCCTTTTTGCTTCGCCGTATTCAGGCGAAAAAAAAAGTGGCGCTTATTAACAGCGACATACTTGTACCTCAAAATGATGACTATCATTTGAGCAGGTAATGATTGAAAGTAAAATAAAAAACATGACAACATTAAGCTCTGCCCACTCCATCATAAAGTAGAACAACTTCACAAAAAATTGGAACGACTTGTCGAAATCTAGACTATATTTTTTCACCCCGAAGAGTGAAAGAGAGAAAAGACGCGAAAGTCCCGTTCACTTTCACCCGTAAGTCAATCAATGCGCACACGCACGCTTCTTATCAATAACAATCTGAAATGGCTCTTACTGTCGTTAGGTCAAAATTCAAATTAAATTACATTAGTTTGATGGTATGAGTGCTTTGTCGCCACCAGCGGGGCTCGAGTTGCATTAGTCCATCATCACGTCTAATGTCCAGTACAGTTACCTGATGCAGCGGCCTCGAACTGTCAGAGGCTTCCGTTACAATGTTGCCTCCTAATTTTGTGTTAATATTGAGCGATTCCAAGATATAAGGTGTCGACATTATTGAATACATTTAGCGACTGGTGAAAGTATGTAATGGGAAATCCCGAGAAACGGGGAATATTGAAATCTGAATCAATAAGCGCTGCCTTTGCAGTCGCCACAACTTTATTACTTTGTGGGCATTTAGCTCTTGAAACGCAATGAGGAAAATTCCTGTTGATTATTTCAACTTATTATCTCTGATTGATGGCACGTCATGCCAGTGGTGTCGAGAGAAAAAATTTAAATGCCTTCATTTGCACGTTTTTATACAATTTCACGAATGTTGTTCTATGATTTATTACTGTAGGAACATTATCATTATTAGACATACATTAGCATATTACGAGTACATAGACAATATTAAATAGGCTACCGGACTGATTAACTTTATTGTTTCATAAAAAAGCTGTTCACAAATAAATCGATCAAAATGTATTCAAAATTAAGAAAGTTTTAACAAGGAGCGCATTATACCTACTAATGACGTCACTTATGAGTACGCTATACAAACTCTATACTGACACTTACTTTGCGGGCAAGGGATAGAGCTTCACTTATTATCCGAACAAAAACTTTAACATAAACGCTTACTCAGAACGTTATTAGCCGATTTAAATCATTTATTCAGTATTCAGTTCTTTTTATATTTTTAGCTAAGCTAGTTATTTTTGATAAATCATACACCTCTCCTGTTGCCTATAGTATTACAGGTGCCGAAATTCTTGTATCGTATCTATATTTCACTAAAACACATGGATTTCCCTTTTCCTACGAAATGTAGAGACTGTAAACTCAACACGATATGAAATATAATATTCTTGTTACACGTAATCACCAAATAGACAAACTAAACTAAATCGTCCCAAACGTCCTTCTCCATATTATAATCCCTAACTGGGACAATTATCTTGTAACTGGGACATCTGCGGGAACGTGGCACGTTGCTACGGAGCTACGGCACGAGCGCTACGAAACTCAAATACGAAATACACAAAATAGTTCGAACATGACTTATCTCATAGAGCACACTGTTATGCAAATTATCTTAAATTAAAACATGAAATAACATAGCAGATAATAAGTACATTAATTAAGCTCAAAGTGACTAATATAAGTAGGTACATACTAAGGTAGCAAAATGTCCGTCAAAGGCGATCTCGTAATTGAAAACTGCCAAGGATTAGCTCGCGATAATTGCGACTTCAAGTTACTCTTCTTTGGAGCATAATTAACGCCTTTGATTACGTTGGAAGTCTGGTTAATAACCTAGAACCCAAGAACCCTTTAACTTCTTAGATAATTAATGAAATTACAAATCTCGGAAGCCTTTACCATAAAAAAAAAATGTCTAACAAGGTTTTTGCTGTGCAAGGCATTTGATAGCAATAATAAATTATGTACGTTTGTACCCAGCCCAGCAGAGTGATGAGATAAGGAATACTGTAAATAGTGATGTTGTAATATGCAAATTGAAAATCATCTTTGGTGTGTAACCAGGTTTCGTTTCAAGGCAAAAACCCTGCAATAACGTACACCAGGAGCCTTACGGACAACAGGTATTGCGGCACCAAACTAACGTTAGAACCGCTCAGTTGGAAAATCACGCGACCGCAAACCGTATCTGGGCGCGTTAAGGTTCACGTTCGCGTGATTTTCCAACTGAGCGGATCTAACGTTAGTTTGGTGCCGCAATACCTGTTGTCCGTAACTCTTTATTGTTCACACCATACAATTTGATACAGAGGACAAAAAACTCTTAAAAACTAGTGTAACAACTGGCGGCCTTATCGCTAAAAGCGATTTCTTCCAGGCAACCTTAAATTTATTGCTAGGATAATTATTTCTTAGTAACAAGGGAAGAGTAATCCTTCAAAATTGTCTAATATATACAACTTATCGATAAAATTATTACTACTAAAAATATAATATATACAGAGAAAGTAAATAAATAAAAAACTGAAAAATTTCACTAGGTGAACAAATCGCCACCGTGCACCGGCAGGGTCCCCAGAATACTGGCAGCATTGGCCCACTAGTAAACTAAGTACCTATGTACGTTTCATAGAATTTTTACTTGGTATTTGATTTGTCATGCAGGTAACAGTGTGTGGATGATTCAGGACGGAGAAGACCCGCGCACTTACCGGCTGAGTCAGTGTTACGGGCGCCTCAGATCCTATATAGCGAGGCAGGCTCACCGCAGCATAACTAAATACTTATGTGTATTGATATTTAAATACCTAATTATATATATAATTATACCTAATAATATCTAATTATACCTATTTGATATTTTAATGAACAATATGATTGAAATACCAGTATCAAGTTACTGAGTGTTCAATGATACATGTATTTAATTTCAAATCATACCTACATTGAAAATGTGAAGACTATATGTTTCCTGTCACATTTGGTATGAACACAGATGTTGACGACGTGGACATGACGAGAACGGTTCGAAAATTGGTTCGGTATTTTTTCCATAAAAGCCAGTCTATGTAAAATTTAAACTGGCGCAGTTCTATTTGTAGCAAGCCTTAAGCCAGCTTGTTTCTTGTAGGTTTAGTAGCCACAGTTTAGTTAAGGTTTTCAAGCCACCCGGAGTCTCGGAGTCTAACGCAGTCGTGAGCGTAAAATTCCTCAATTCCTCGCGACTTGTCTCCTCGTGACTCAAACCAATTTATATATTTTGTTTGTCACATTTCAGCCCACAACTTGAAATGTGCTTCCTCATTTACGCTCATCTGAACCACTGCTGTTACCGAACTACGACTATAGGGAAATTCTACAGCAAATCTAAATGCTAATATTCCAGCAACTGGAGAAATGAATACCTACTTAACACGGCGTATTATCAGATATTTAAATACATAACGGACTCGTAAGTTGATATTGAATTCCTGACTCCATGTGCACAGATTAATAATAGCTAGATCAAAGCAGGTGCGGCGGCGGCTGCGGCGCTACTGTGAAATGATGACACCGACGTGTCTATGTATTTTAATGGCAAAGGAAAGTCAATGAACAAGAACACACTCGTTGTAATGATAAGTAATTGATTAATTGAACTAACAACTGACAAAGGAATTAAACTAACGATTAAGTTTAGCCCCGTTGGTCCAGTTGGTACTGAACCTGCCTCTGCGATTGGGACGTGGGTTCGATTCCCACCCAGGACAAACATTCATAATATGAACTTTTGTGTTTGTTATATATCTGGGTGTTAATATCTATCGTATTTAAGTATGTATTTAAATATCAATCTCTGGCAGCCATATCACAAGCTTTACTTAGTTTTGGGTCAGATGACCGTGTGCAAAATTGTCCCGAATATTTATTTATTTTATTAAAGGTAAGATCTGAGTTATTAAAATAAGGACCTACAATCAGACAAGCAGGGGTGATATGGTAAGGTGGCGTGGCGGGTGCGAACGTATCAGGCTTCAATCAGGCTTCATGCCTTGAGTCGAACTCCCCCAGCAGACGACCTTGCCGCCCTTTTTTGCATGTGGACTATTAGTTAGTTCGTTGGTGTCGCAGCACATTTCTTAGTGTGCGTGAATAATGACTTATTGAGCTGTACCTACAGTTTTTGTGAAAAAGTGGATGAAAACTGCATGCGACTCGTGTTTGTCTGATCTGAGGTAACGTTCGAGTTATTAAAGTGTAAGTACCCAAAAAATAAGTACTAACCTAATATAGGTAACAAACAGAGTTAGTACTCACAGTTTTGTGAAAGTACCCAAAATACGTAGTAATCTGTGGTTCCAAACTAGGCTACGCCTGTATCTTGGTAACCCTGAACTTGAGATCGAGTAATTATTTTTAGTTTTCGTATTTTTTTTTAGGTTTTAGCATAGATTTCAACAATAAACAACAAATCACTGTTAGAGCTTCTAGGTAGTCAAATAACTGAATGGTTGTCGATAGTAACGAAATCAATTTACCTATCTTGCTGTGCATAAACTAAACCACCTGTATACACTACATCACAGAAATTGTTGCAGAAATAATGAATAATATGCGATACAATACACTCAATACTAATTGACGTGCAAAAGAGTTTTCGTTTTCATATATAAATATCGTGTTAACTTTTTATTTATTTATCTGAAAGTTAACAGCTTTTTACACAAAAACATACAATAGAAAACTATCGTGTATAAAAAAAAACTAAATTCCGACCTATTTCCTATTTAGTTTGTAATTTAAAATGTAATTAGTAGTTAGTACTAGTTTGTTTAGATTTTATTTTAGTTGTTTTCATATTTTTTGTCTGTGTGACATCAAATCGATCGATGAAAACTAGAGATTAGAGATGTACTGAATCTATTATATATATATATATATATATATATTTCAATATGCAATAAAATTCCTACCTAAATTCCTAAATATATATATTTATATTACTTTTTTTACTTAAATTTACGTGTGGTCACCAATCCAACTGGGTTAAAATGAAACGCGTTGAGACTTTCTCCTCGTGCATAAAACGTTTTAAGAAAAGCTGAAAATGAAGGTATTAGTGCGCTACTATCTTTCAATAAGCATGGTCACAATAGACCGTCTGTGGTCACAGTAGACCGTCTGTGGTCACAGTAGACCGTCTGTGGTCACAGTAGACCGTCTGTGGTCACAGTAGACCGTCTGTGGTCACAGTAGACCGTCTGTGGTCACAGTAGACCGTCTGTGGTCACAATAGACCGTCTGTGGTCACAGTAGACCGTCTGTGGTCACAATAGACCGTCTGTGGTCACAGTAGACCGTCTGTGGTCACAATCTACTCAACTCATACTTATCTATGCTTATTTCCCTATGTGATATGATACCCTTTATAGTGCCACCAATGTGTAGCTATAATTGAATCTGGACAATTGTAAATTAATGTACGTCTGTACCTTTGCATGCGTATGTAGAGTACGCAGTACGCACACACATAGAGAGAGCGTACGCGTGCTCGCATTTTTTTATCAGCAGACCCAGCAGTTTCGTTATTCCACTCGAGCTTATGGAAACTGCTAAGTATTATATGAAATTATTTGACTGGCCATCGAGTAATACTTTAACACTATAATATTGAAAAGGCCTTGTACGGCAAGTCAATTTAACATTATATTATAGTATTAATGAAATATCTAGTAATCATGGCGTTATTACACTAATATACGAGTATAGTAACTTATCCTTTGGAAATATGGCTGTACTGGCAATAACACTAACAAGCGCTTTCTAAGGAACTTATCATTTAGACAAAGCTTTAAGACCTACAATTTGAGCTGGAATTGACGCAGAATCGTATATACCCATGACGATGGTGAAACAGACGACAAGGAGCGTGAGGAACCGATAGCCATAATAAGCTGAGCCGTGCCTAGAAAATATTACAATAGAGCTGACTTTACTACTGAGCAAGGTCCTTCGAATGAGACCTACATTAATTGACATAGTTTACAAGAGATAGTGTTCGAGTTACAACAAACGGCAACTACAGTTCGAATAAAGTTATACTTATGATTATTTACGGGATGTTTGCCGTGGTAAGGTTGTACTAACCAATAGATTGAAATTCATAACCCTAAAATCTTGTCCACCGAACGCCATTACATACCAAGGCTAGTAAAAAAAGAGATCTTGAAATTCCAGAATGTCAATCGAGGTGATGGTTTTCAACTCGCCAGTACGTGGAATAAAGTCCGTGTTCAAAATACTTTACGCAGTGATACAGCGAGTGTGTTTTGTCGGGGCTTGGGTTCGAGTTCGAGTTCCAGTGATAACCGTAGCAAAAGACTGAGAAAGAAGGTAGGTCGTTATGTCTGCACCTAACTTTTTAACTGTTCGTGCAACCACCCGCACTCTTCAGTCTTCCTGTGAAGATGGTGCATGTAACTGCGCCGAAAAATAGGGAGCTCATTCCACAACCACGGTAAATATCCCCTAAATAATCATATAACTTTAGTGAACAACCGTGATAGTTTGAAACAGTGTTTTACAGTTCGAATGTCAGACACCAGAAGTTCACATTTTACCGTATATATATATCGTTACATGTTATGTCGTTTCAGGCCAGTATCCTCCGCTCCTACAACTATTAAGTTTAGAGGGTGGCCGCTTATGATTTATACAGGGACTTGGCCAAACGCATGGTGGAGGCGACAGGTGACCGAAATGCTGGCGACTACTTTAGCCGAAAAATTTGCATTGCCAGCGTGCCGGAAGCATTCTGGCAACTTTTCCCTCCCAGGGGCTTCTAGACTATATTTTAATTTAATTTGTGTATACATAGGGAGGTACATAATATCATACTAATATTATAAATGCGAAAGTGTGTTTGTTTGTTGGTTTGTTTTTTCCTCTTTCACGTAGCAACAGAGCAACGGCCCGACCTGATTGTTTGCATGGGTATAGTTCAAGGGCCGTAGATTGACATAGGCTACTTTTCATCATCATCATCACCAATTTTCAGAACTACGCGGGTGAAACCGCGGGGCGCAGTTAGTAATAATGAAATGTTTAAAATATATTTTCCTGTAAATAAATATAATCTGCAAAGTTTTTAGTTTGGATCCATTGTCTTTGTGTACAGTGAGAACTAATAAAAAGCATAAGCCGCGAGCGCGGGGTGAGAGTCCCAGTAGTTCCGTGACAAATGGGCTTGTTAGTGATAATGTGTATTAAATCAAATAAAGCCGTCCCTTATAGTATGTGTGCTATTATTAGTAGCATCAGATATAGGTATGTTATGTTGCGCAGAAGCCAGCGCATCAGGCGGCGCTCGCCGGTCGGTCTCGGATTGCCAAACTTAATGCTGTAAAAACTAGGCACTAGATCACAGTGACGCAACTTGCGCTCTGCACTTCGCCACTCACTTTCACTTCCTAGCGGGACAATGCATCCAGGTGCCCGCTGTCTACGGAAATTCCTCCTAGAGGCCGCTGATTCTTTACCGAACAAAACAACTCGTGAAACCTACGGAGCTTCAGGCAGGTGCCATACTATAAAAATCAAGCAGATATCTCGTCAGTTAACGACCAACTAAAATTATGATACAGTAAACTAGTTACTTTTTTAACCGTCGATATAAAAATAAGGGTGTTGTAAATTTTACTATTTATGTGTATCTTTACGCGATAGAATCCGGGACGTGGAAATTCGCCAAAGAACCAGAGTCACCGACATAGCTGTTGAAATTTGCAAGTTGAAGTGGCAATAGGCAGGCCACATCTCTCGAAGAACCGATAACCGATGGGGAAGAAAGGTTCTCGGAAGACGCAGCGTAGGTAGGCCTCCCACTAAATGGACCGATGGAATGGCATTCAGTGGATGCAGATGGCAGACTTTCGTTCAGTGTGTGATGATAATGATGATCTGTGTATCTGTGTGCATATGTATCCGTATGTCTGTCTGAAGCATCGTAACTGCCAAACGGCTGAACTTTATTTAGTTTATTTTTGTTTGAAAGGTGAGTGTTCTTAGCTATGATTCAAGGAACTGCTTTAGCCGTTTGAAGAATATCGACACCTTAATCGAGGGTTTTTTTAAATCACTATTTATACTTGTTTATTTTGCATTGACAAACAGCTGTTAACTGACAGGATAGAAATATAATTTTACTGTGTACTTTGAGCAGTTCCTATAATGAAACGACTTTTATAAAGCATGCACTACGCAGTACGCAGCCTGTCCCGGGCTTTGAACAAACTTACAAACATTTCTGATCTTCGAACAAAGGAATGAATCAAAAGGGCTTAAGATTAAGACACACCTTTAAATACAACCCGTGCAAACAATGGCTCAGCTAAATAAGCCCACCGTTTGTTTCCGAGTTGACTGCAAACATCGCGGACGTAATCTCTCGCTGAAATAATCGGAAGGGACAAAAATATAATTGGAATTCCTTCCCGAAAGAAGTGTAAAGGTATTCGAGTGGGCGGCCCGCGGCGGCCCAGGGCTTTGTTGGCTTGATTTTATGACTCTACAATTACTGCGACTCTTTTATTTGAATGTAAGATAAGAGACGTTACATTTCTTTTCTTGTTTTAATTACCTTTTCGGATACAAATCGATATTATACGAGTAGGCAATTCAGTGCCACTAGAATAAGTTCAGTGAATTTATACAATTACTGTTAGTGCCCGCTGCAGTAACTGCCTGTAGCAACTTAATGTGTCTGTACCGGTAGTGAGGCACAACTTGGTGTATTTATACTCGATAGATTTGTCTGTCATTTACGCACTTTCACCATATACTTCCTAATTTACTAACACGATAAATCGCTCTCGGAATGAGACAGATAAATTCTGAGTCACAGATAGGTATTCGTCGTTTTACATTTGCATACTACGAGTGTGCTGAAGACAGACCGATGTGTCACAAAACGTGATTTAGTAGAGCGGCTGCTATCGCTACCTGGACTCTACTTATCCTGTGCGCGTTACATTGTTACAGTAGACAAGTAAACAGCGCAAGTCGACAGCCTGACGACATAATGCATAAATATGTAACTGAAGATGAGAGGCAGGAAAAAAATCGAGTGCAAAATGTAAGTTGGGTGGCATGTAAATGCGAATCCGTGGTTCACCCGGCGCCAGCGCATCGTCCGGCACCGTTGCGCGCGCGCAGGAGCTGCCCGCGCACAACACTACCAGACCGGCTCATTGCGATGCGACTCGACGCAGTGCCGCGCGACGTCGCGCCGCACACTTGCGACACCGCGTGACGTCGCGCCGATACTCGCGTGTTGGATTCGCGATTCACGTTGCGCGCCGACAATTACGTTGCGCAAGTATCCGTATGATACGAAACTTGAATATTCGCCACGCGCCGCGCATCACTCGCCCCGATCATACTCGCCTTCGTTGCATAAGATTATCGTTTACTTTGGTTATTTACGCGACGTATCACTTATCAAGTAATGAAGAACTAGTTTCCCTCGAGTTATTATGCCGGTCGTCACTTATCTGCATACAATCGATCTCGAGAGATGCACCGCGCTGCGCCGCCAGCTCCGCTGCCGCCGCACTCGCCACTCATGCTTACGGTTGCAATGTCAATAAATAGCCGCTTTACGATCTTAACCTACATTAAACCTACACGAGTTTTAATCGCGGAACAAGTGACCCTTGAACACGTAGTATTAATGCATCGGCCAGAGTCCTGTGCCGGTGCCTCGCATCAGCACCGCAGAGACACCCTATCATCTCCGGAATATGCCTACACAGCTGCTCGGTCTGGTCTTATATTATTAGGTACAGGATGAAGTATAAGGTTGTTAACGAAGGGAGGAAATCAGCGGTAGTTATGAAACCCTCAGCGCGAAGGTTCGCTCTTTATTCTCAAATTGTAGCTAAACATAATTCAGAGGCTCCAAACAGGCTAGTCGACCAGATCCTACTTATTTGGTTAAAATTATACATCTCTAATTGCATTTTTTACGTTATGCAAAAAATCGATTAGAGGTCGGCACCTCACCGCACAGCATAGCCTTGGATGACGATCGAAGCGAGCTCATCTCACGTCGATTGTCTCTGAGTACGGGTCAATCAAGCACTAGATACGGAGTTCAGAAGAGTTGGCTCGCGTCTGTACACTGCACCGGCACACCAATCTCCCGAAACGCCATCTCTAGACTGTAGTTGTCTTGTAGGCGAATAACGCGCCTAATGAATTTATTATCGAACTAATATTGAATGTAAATTTGAACGTGCGTTGACCTAACAATCGATATTTCATTGCTGCAGGATAGTAGAGAGTAGCAGACGAGGCGAGGAAGGTCGTCGAAATGAACTCACGGGGAGTCCTTAACCCTCGGCGGCGGCTCTAGGCTGCTGCGAATACATATCCACATTCGGAAGATCCGAGACGATTCAATAATGAATCACACAGACGGCCTTTCGTTTCGATTCGGCGACCTCCGCCTCGACTAACTATTGGGATATTAAAACAAACACGCGAGCGCGCTGTGAAAACACACCTGATTTCGATTAACGTGCGCACTTAGCGTGTTCACGCGGAGCGCAAATATCGGCCCAAATAAGAAACGCTAAATGGAAAAAGGAGTACACCGCGTCAAGCAGGACGTTCCATTTTCCGGAGCGAAAACGTCGGCCCGGGAGAACGGCTCCGGCGGTGGCCGGTCGACGAGCTCCGGGCTCGGCGTGGGAGCACTCACCAGGTCATGTCGGCTGGTCACGGGCTCTGGAGGCACTCCGCGGCACTGGAGCTGCGATGCGGCGAGTTCGTGTGACGGCACGGCGCGAGTCAAGTCAGCAATGTCGCGACGCGGGTCCCATGCCGTCCGCGCGAGGCCGGGGTCGGAGCGCGAGTGCCGCGCCGCGCCACGCGCCGCCCGGGCTGCCGCCGTGCCGCCAAGCGCCCGCGCGCTAGCCTTCGGTGCATCGCGACCTGCGTGCCTGCATGCTCACTTTCGCGACACCTATATAGCCCAACCCCATGATCTAGCCAGACAACGCACTTTCGCGACACCTATATAGCCCAACCCCATGATCTAGCCAGACAACGCACTTTTGTGAATATCATTTGGCAAATTGGCTAAAAGTTACACTCACCTTTTAGATTTGCTTACTACCTAAGTAAATCGAGTTAAATCAATATGGAAAATTCAATGTCACTAATAATAATAAGGAAGAATATGAAGCGCCTTAGATTGGACACCATTACCATTATCCCAGAGCACCAGTACCTACCTAATACCAACCTCAGGGTAACGAAACACGACTTCCCTGCGTCGCCGACGGATTCTTCGCGAAGGCTGCCGCCGCTCATCCGTGTCGGCCGATCGTTTACATCAAACGGTACACGTCTTGACTGTTAAGATTATGCTGCAGTTTACGAAGGTCGGAAAGCAGTTGTTTTAAATAAGCGCATTGTGCGCATCATCCTGCCAAATGGGAAAATGGCTGCACAAAGTCATGAGGGCAGAATGAATCCTACATTACCGGTAAACACAAATGTACCTAATTAAAAAAGCTTGCGTCTACTATGGAGCACACGTATGCATCCCTTATGCCATTAACAGGAAAAAAGACGATGCTTCCAGTAGATAGGTAGGTATCGTACATCTGCGTGGACCAACTCACACAGCAGATGAGCGATAATGTGACCGATAGCAGCCGTATCTATTGCTCCAATCTGTAAACGAATCGTTCACGTGGTTCATTCGGGCATTTGCCCGAATTGTTTTGTTTGCATTTCCACAGGCCTGAGAAAGAAAACTAAGGCAACGAATTGTGTTTGGCCTAGAAAGCACTTATAGGTCTAGTCAGCGTTTTAGCGCTAGCGTTGCGTCAGCATCGAGCGCTGTCAGCAGCACCGCACGCGAGCGCCCAGTCAGTGCTTCCCGAACCGCTGATCTTGCATTGCTGATGGAGTTGTTACGCGAGTTGGTATTACTTATGTTTACCAAATAAATAGGTTACATACGTTGTATTTACTTGGCAATAGCGCCTCAACGGGTGTAGAGTTTAGGATCGTTAGCAGAACCACACATAAAAAGTCTTCGTAAGAATTAAAGTTAACTATCTATGACTGGATATTGAGCGGACGATTCATCGTTTGTTCAGCGCAAGTTTGGGAAAAGTTGATTGTTGACGACGAGTTTATGGCTCAGTGGTAGCATGTCTGCCTCATTAGCAAGAGGTCTCGGGTCCAATCTCCGGCCGGGCAAAATATTTGAATGATGAATTTGAATTATCTGTTCTGGGTCTGCACCCGATATTTTGTCCGTGTGTTTGTGTATGTTCCATGGCACCACGACACAGAGAATATTAGTGGACAGTTTCTGAGTGTGTGCAATGATAATTATTTTACTTTGTAGAGTAGACTAATTTTATAAAATGAACGAGTGCAGCTTGCCATGCACTCGTCTGAATATTTACAAGTATATAAATTGATAACATTTAAAAACCCCGATAAACGAGCTAAGAAAAGATCTTCAAACAGCTGACAATATTTTCTTGAATCATAGCTAAGAACAATGTCGATCAAGTCATCTTTCAAACAAAAAAACCGGACAAGTACGAGGAGAACTCGCGCTCCGAGGGTTCCGATGGACGGAACCAACAGAGTGCAAGTCCAAAAAAGAAAAAAATATTGAAATACAAACTTAACTTAGTAGTGCACAATAAGGTGCTTCCCATACGTAGTATAAGTATGACATCTTTGGTGCTTCCAACTACAAAATGTAAGGTTGTAATCGCAAAACAATATTTTTATATGCAGTTTTTAGAACAGAAGCAGCAGGCTCGACTCCGAAGCACTGACATGGTTCCCTGCTCCGGATGTTTCACGTGTACCTATATACTTAGTATAATATCCATGCACTTTTCCAAGAACTAGAAACTCATTTACAAATAAGTAGACGGAGTAGACCAACTGCGTTCTGCAGTTTTGTTCACCATTTGTGAGTATTTCCGCATCTTATATACTCGTATATTATGCTAAAATAAACTACAGGTTAATCCAAAGAACCTTCTATCTCCACATTGGTCAACGGTTACATACTGGTAAACTTTCGTACCTATTAGAACAGTCGCAGTTATTTTATTTTTTATTTTATTATTCGTGTGATTAGTCAACTTTTTTATCTCTTGTTTCATCATGCCGGTTACTCAAGGAACCAGAATCCAGCTGACGGCATTGGCAGTCAGAGGCACTCAGTCTGGCTACATTCCTGATGACGCAGACTCGAGTGACGCACACCCGGGACAATAGGAGGATGTCGTGACTGGTGGAGTGGTGGGTGTAGCACAATCTTTACCATTGTAAAACTGAAATATGAACGTTACCAACAGTGCAGCAGACTTGCCTTGTATGCGCGTTGGATAAATAGAATTCTTGTGTAGAGGACTTTTTTGTGAATTTCGACAATAAGTTCGAGAACAGCCCACTAACAGAGAACAGTCTAAAGGGTGGAACGATTTGCTCGCCAACACTTGGAAAAATTACTTTTTATGTGTAGTTATTCTAAGCTTTTTATGCTTTTTTTGCAAACACTAATTATACCTATACTTACCTGAAAAAAAAAACAATTTTAGAGTTCCGTACTTGACGGGTTTAAACGGGACCCCTATGCTATTACTAAGCCTACGCTGTCTGTCTATCCTACCTTTTAACGGCTGTATCTTTCGAACCGTAATAGATAGCCAGTTGAAATTTTCACAGAATATGTAATGTTACGACGGATTGACTAAAAAATACCTAGTAATGAAGTCAAAAAGTAAAAACTAAGGAAACCAACCATACAACAAGCAACCATACCATACAACAAGCAACCATACCATACAACAAATGTTTTTAAACGTATTTTTGTATATTCTCTAGTGTAAAAACGGCAATACATATAAGCGTCAAAATTGTAATAATATTTACAACACATTTGCTCAAAAAGTGCACTTACGAAGCCTGTATACATCGTTCGAAAGTTAAACATTATGGATCATACAACGGAGCGTGCGGAAATGAATTTGTCCGCACGCTCAGATGTATAGCACCGTGCGTGTGATTTACGGTATTTTTTTAATTTCCTTCATAATTATATAAGAATTCCACAAAAGAGTTTCATATTACGAGAATAAATAAGCTGAATGATCAAACCTCCTTGGAAGCGCTTTTGCTCAATACGTTTGTCTCAGTTTAATACTAAAGAGAAAATGAGACGAAAGATGTAGTTCTAATTTTCACCACGTGATAGTGGCGCTATTTGCATGTTCGCGCCATTTTCTTATTATATTATAGAAACTATTGTTGTGACTGATATTAAGTTATAAACAAAAATTGTTTCATTTGTAGCCTTTTTTTCTCGCAAATGTGTTGTAAAACGTTTTTTGGCCAAGTGCAAGTCATTGGCGAATTTCTGTTTATCACCGGTGTGCGGTCGGCACTTGGATAGGTGACCGCCTGGGCGTGATGTTGTCTTTTTGCACTAGGTACTTATTTGAACTTTAGTAGTTAACAATTTAAATAGCTTTCGTGTTTATCTCTTTGCGAAATCAGCCAAATTAAAAATAGTTATTTATGATACAAGTGCGGTAAGTTGGCAAACGAGTAGACGAATGTAAGCCCGAGACGAAGTCGAGGGCTTACCATAGTCACGAGTTTGTAATAACCAATCCGCACGTGTGCCATACAACGTTTTACAACACATTTGCGAGAAAAAAACAAAAAATGGAAAAAAAATACCGTAAAGTACACGCACGGTGCTATACAACGGAGCGTGCAGTAAAATTCATTACCGCACGCTCCGTTGTATGATCCGTAATGTTTAACTTTCGAACGATGTATACAGGCTTTGTAAGTGCACTTTTTGAGCAAATGTGTTGTAAAGATAATTTTGTTTTAAATTATGTTTTTGTGGTGGTTCGGAACCTACAGTAGAAGGTGAAACACAAGTACCTAAATACATTTGATCAGGATATATTATTTATTCCAGCTTAGCAAAAAAAAATACCTCTGAATAATTAATCAGGTAATAAAGAAAAACTAAAGGTGGCGCCACACGGCAGGCACCGCGGCGTAGGTACCTACCTACTCACTCAGGGACGAGACGACACCAGTGTGATATGGCGCGCAAATTGTAACAACACATTTTATTTCGCGTCTGATTACTGTAACGTGATTCGTAAGATGAAGTAAGGCTTGCGGTACACCGCGATAACTTATTTGTTATCAATTGTATAAATAAAACAACCTTACTTAACCATCTTGGTACTATAAACTACCAATATTACATAATAAAATATACGTATACAAATTTTTCGATGGAACTGAAAGTCATCGCAAACACAGAGACCAACCCCCAACACCCCCAAGTTGTATCAAAAATGGGGGTTGTATCAAAAATGGGAGTTGTATCAAAAATGGGAGTTGTATCAAAAATGGGAGTTGTATCAAAAATGGGAGTTGTATCAAAAATGGGAGTTGTATCAAAAATGGGGGTTGGGCTCTGTGTTGCACTTGACAAATCAGAATGTTTAGGTAGTAGGTATATGGTAGGTACTGAAAGACATGTATTTTGAAAAACATTTTGAGATGAAGTTACTTTAGAAATATTTACAATGATGGCTAATATCTGTAGGTTCCGGCTTTACACGTCGCGCCAGTGTCCCGGAGCCCTAGCATGGCGCTCCGCTGCCGGCCCGCCGCCGCCGCTTTATAGCGGGATTTCCACGGTAACAGGACTTTAATGATTTGCTCTCTTACTTTCAATTTGTCTGCACAGTCATCGGCGGGCGCTGTGCTGTGACGTCACTCTACGGATAATCATGCCATTTTGAATCTAAATTATTCATAAGTTCTTACTTTGGATAAAGTAGGAAGTATGCCTAATCGCCGTCATTTTCGATTAAAACCTGGAATATTATTTTGCATGAAATTTATTTTACTTTAGTTAAATGGTTAAAGTTAGTTTTTTTTTTTTGTTTGATCACCAACTCGCCTGTTGGTAAGCGACGATGTGGCCGAAGATAAAGCACGCAGAATGTAAAAAAAAAATGTGACTCGTTAAAACAAGCCCTAACATTCTTAGCTCGAAGAGTCGTGATGAAGGTTTGACGATGGAGCTCTGCTCCCAGATGGAAGTAGATAGTGTCATATGGGACTCGTTAAAAAGTTTCCAAACTCGAGGGGTTTACTGGAAGAATTCTGCTACCCACCAACTGGCTCCATCATCAGATCAGTTTTATTATCTGAACGCTGGCGGTGGCGCGGCACTAGAGCTAGCTTGCTCTACAGTGGGGAGTCCCCGCTCTTTGCTGACGCTGCTTTACCTACTTCGGACTACCTACACTATCTGCTACAGTCTCAGATCAAACAAACAAGAGACGTAATGTTAAGGTGGTGTGGCGGGTGAGAACGCATCCAGCCTAAAATAGGCTTGATGCCTTAACCGAACTCACCCTGCAGAGGACTTGTCGCCCGGTTTTCTGCATGTAGACTATTAGTTCATTGGTGTCTCTCCAAATTTCTTAGTATACGTAAATAAACCAGCCATGTGCGAGTCGGGCTCGCGCACTGAGGTACTGAGGTACGGATACCACCACAAAATTCAATAACGAAATTACCAGGTATAACTTATAGTACCTAATATACAGAAACTTGTCACTAGCTCGTACTATGGCCAACCATTATTTATTATTTGTTGTTACATTAGACCTAATACAAAAATACGTTTAAAAAAATACGTTTGTTGTATGGAGACTCCCTTTATGAAAATTTCAACTGGCTTTCTATTACGGTACGAAAGATACAGCAGACGGATGGACGGACAGACGGACAGACAGACGGACAGACAGGCAGACAAACAGACAGACATCGTATTCTTAATAATAGGGTCCTGCTTTCACCCTTTGGGTACAGAACGCTAAAAATGCAAATAAAAACGCCTTTCAAAAAATTCATAGCATTACACATCTGTTTTGTCAAATGAACCCGCATGAAACGAAAGCTTTAAAAAAGTGAACCCTGAAATCAAAGTCGAGTTCCTCAGAGTAAAATAAATCTTCATTTGAAGCAGAGGTCGTCGAGGACACTCCAGAGAGGTCAACATCCTCTGAAACTGGAGCACAGCCATCGCTCTCGAGTTAATGGCACCCCTCGCACTCGCACTCTGCCCCCGGACACGGGAAGGTGTTCACTTTATCTTAGCCAAATCTAAACCCAGAGCCGTTACACGTAAATACAGTAACTAGCAAAATTTGTAAACGGTAACTGTAAGTAGGTAGGTAGCTAGTTACCCTGTAGTGTAACACAATACATAAATATTCTATATTTTCCAAAGAAATATAAATGACTTTTCTTAGCTACTGTTACAAAGCTATAAAGCTTTTATTATCACAAGAGATAGCCTATAAATTTTTCTTGATAATAAATGGGGTAATTTTAGCAAAAAATATTGCGTATGACTTTTTAGTTTATACTGCATAAAAATCAAGAGCAAAAATTGTCGCTGAGGACAGGATTCGAACCTGCGCGGGTAAAACCCATTGGATTTCAAGTCCAACTCCTTAACCACTCGGACACCTCAGCCTTGATCGCCAGTCCGAAATAACGAAAGGTTTTCTGTTATAGCTGTATTTTATTTATAAGAACAATTTACTAGTGATTGTGGCACATTCGAAGTTCGAACGTAGTATGCAGACGATTCGCAATACAAGTAGTCATCACGTATTGTATGCAAACGAATCAATGCTAAGAGAAACTTTTTGTAAGGGTAGGTAAGTACTAGAACTAGATGTAACAGAATCAAAATATTAAATTAAATTCATAAGAATAACATTAAAAAGATAAGTAAAAAAAAAAGCGACGGGCCACCTATAAAAACAAGCGACGGGCCACCTTGGTAAGTGGTCACCGCCGCCTGCTACAGAGACCTAGATATACATATTATCCGGAGCATAGGCGCATGACGGTGCGTTGCCATCTTGAGGACTCCACTCACCCTTCGTTGAAGCAAATATAAATACTTATTACAAAATGTCAGAGAGAGAGTTTGCCTTATATTCCGTTCGTTTCTAGTGGAGTGGCTCGCAAGCAAAGCATTTGCAAAAGGTTCTAATGTAGAGGTCGCAGTGAGCGCGGGAAGTATTCTGACAAGTGCGCGCCAACCTCGCTTAGCGCAGCTCAAAGGGCGCAAGTGCTGCCTGAAGCATCTCGCTGCACTAGTTGAAAACCCATTATATCCTTCTACTACCTACCTCTCGACACCTCAGTCTACGACGCACTCCATGTTGCTGAGGATAGGAGACGATGGAAAGACATCATCAGAGAGAGATTGATGGAAGGTGGTGGTCACGACCCTCACACATGAGGAATACGATTTAAGAAGGAGACTACCTACCTACTTACAAATATCCCAGAAGCCTGGTGGTAAGCGTTCACCGTCGCCTATGGTTATCTAAAACAATCTACCAAATAAAGTTTCTGGTGCAAAATCTATACATAACAACGGAAGACCAGCGCTGGTAAATAAATATTTCGGACATTTTTGCACACACGGTCATCTGACCCCAAACTAAGCAAAGCTTGTGATATGGCTGCCAGAGACTGATATACATACATATATAGTTTTAAATACATACTTAAATAGATATAGAACAAACACAAATGTTCATCACACAAATGTTTGTCCTACGTGGGAATCGAACCCACGCCCTCAGGCTCAGAAGGTAGGTTCACTACCAACTGTACCAACGGGCTATCCAAATTAATAGCCAGCATTATGCTGAGTTGGGCCCGATTTGTAAAAACCTTTGTCTTTTAGTGATTTACTGGCTGCTCCCCGCGGTTTCGCTCGCGTTTTTCTCCCCTTGGATCAATCTCCTTGGTAGTGACCAAGTTCTGAATACCAAAGATTATATACTAGTGAATACTCAATGACTCAATGTGACCAAGAGAGAGTAGAGAGTAGTCACACAGATCTACTATATCGTGACTATATCTGTGAGGAGTCAAGGACTTTGTATACTATGTACTTCCATGAGAGTAGTATATTCCTTGGTAGCGACAGTAAACCCTCTTTCACTTAAATGTTTTTTTTTTGTCTATTATATCAAGTACCTCACAGAAGTACCTAGTATACGCAATGAGCTTATAGAAGAGTCAAAGATCTTGTATATACCCTAAAGGGACCGAAGAGTATACGCTATTAAGACTATACAAAACAGATGAACAGGCGGTATGGCCTTAAAGGCTTTAGCCTGCCCGATGGGCGAATAATAATAATAAAAACCTAGTATACTTAGCCCACAGATATACACAACAGATTTGTGACTTATCCATATCTGTGACTTATCCTATGTTTATGAAGGATGTCATATACAATGTCGCCCGGGGGCAAGTGACCGACCGGGTTATTCTGAATATTCATGAAAAATTTTATTATCGAAAAAAACTTTAGAACGGGGCTATCTTTAATATTATTTAAGTTACTAAGTTTTTAATTTTTTTGAGTAGCGTTGGTGACTTTACTTTCATTTTTTTGCTATATCTCCGATGATATTGGCTCGATTTTGTATCTGCTTGTTATTTATGAAAGATTAAGAGTTATTTTATCGAATTAATAAACATTTAAAATAAAATAATAACTAACAATAAAAAAAATAAGATGGAAATATATAAAAAAAAATATATTGAGTTTGTTATTTTTAAGTCCATAAAATGACTATTAGGACTTTTTTTATTAATTATTATTTATCTACTGCATAAGGACTACAAATTCACAGAACATTGGGGTACCAAATTTTGCCGTGCATCGTCATTTTAGCGAACGAGGATTATTTCCACAGCAAAATGAGCCCGGCGTGGTTGTTGATGTAGATGTGGAAGAGGAAGTGTTACGACTAGTGCGTGCCTGACCCTGTGACAAGTATTCGTCTCCTATCGATAAGACTAGGTATACCGAGAATAAGAATATGGCAAATAAATATATATATATATATATAAATTACTAATTTTTTTTTTTTATATGTATCCATTTTTTTTTATTGCTTGTTATTATTTTATATATATATGTATATATATATTAATTTGATAAAATTACTCTTAATCTTTCATAAATAACTAACAGAATCAAAATCGAGCCAATATCATCAAAGATATCGCAAAAAAATGAATGTAAGGTCACCAACGCAACCCAAAAAATTTAAAACTTAATAACTTAAAAAATATTAAAGTTAGACCCCGTTCTAAAGTTTTTTTCGATAATAAAATTTTTCATGAAAATTCAGAATCACCCGGGCGGTCACTTGCCCCTGGGCGACAGTGTATATATACCCTAATATTTATAGATTGATTCACCATCAGTTTTGTTCAGAAACTATAGCAGTTGCTCCCTTATTAGGAACAAGAACTTCCCTAGAACCTCTGACGCATTAAACGGGATATGATTACGGAAAAAATTCGGTTGTCTTCTTTGCTTGACTTTAACAAGGACTTACAATTTAATACTTTTGTTCCATTTTTATTATTTGTCGCTTACAAACATAATATGAAGATGATATCTTAAAAAACGTAATAACTCTAATTAAAATACTTGAATTTGTTATACTTAAAAATGGCTAAGTAGACAAGAAGTGGAGCCAAAAGCAAAAAAAAAAGTCACATATTGACACAAGTGTCAATGTCACAAATGCCATTTTTGTTTTGATTTTTTAAAAATACGTCATTGCATTACATTTCCTTGTAATGTAGATACGTTGATTATATTTTAAAACTCAGTTAATTAAAAAAAATACGACTCGTGTTAGTGTTATGTGCATCATCTTAACAACAGAGTGTTAGTAGGTGGGCGAGCCGAAGCCTCGGAGCATGGTAGATGATTGCGGCAGGACGACACGGTCACGGCTGTGAGATGCCTTGCGAGAGCTGCGCCGTGCAGTTCAGCGTCTTCAAAAGGAAGCGCGCATGCTGCGAGTGCGAGCGTTACTACTGCAGCGGCTGCTTGCGGCGCGGCGGCGGCGCAATGTGCGCGCCGTGCCGGGCGCTCTCCACGCGCCCTCTGCATCGGACAACCATCGCTCACCTGAAGGTGCGCGATCTGCAGTGCTTCCTGCAGCGCCAGAACGTCTCTACCCGCGGTTGCGTCGGTAAGTACTCGCGCTTCATTCCCATACCCACCACTTGCACCGAGGCACAATTCCAGAAACATCTAGATAACAGGTACTCGGTGCTTTTTTGAATGATAATAATAATAAGTGTCTGTTTCTTGAGATAATTCACTCACAATATGCTATTCATGTTAATATGTCCTATTACCTAATATCGTAAACCCCCCACATGATTTGATAAGTAGATACCTACTTGTAAGCAAACACAAAGTTTTCAGAAACAGATGATAACAATAGCCAATGATTATTTAAATACCTACTTACTTACTTTTTAATAATTACTACTAGCTTACCCACACGGGTTCGCTTGCGTATTATAGAAATCCACTGTACTTCTATCCCACCTTTTCTGGTCTAGCCCGGATCCCTCCTACTCCACTCTACTCCACCACTAATCTTCTCTCGTCTCGTATTTTCCAATTCTGTCCTGCATCTATCCTGTATTCCACTTTACTCCCGTTCCACCCTTTTCTTTCCAGTTACCCCTATTCCCGTCACACTGTTTTCACTCCAGTCTCACATCCGCCCTGTAATCCACTTTACTCCATGTAATTTTTTCCGTGTTAGTCCTGCATCCATCCAGCTCAGCTTCCTTCCCCGGCCTGTTCCTGTCTCGTCCTGTCCCATGTTGGTGCCCGCATTGTACCTGCCTTCTGATGGTACAACACAGACTGCACTAAATTCCGGCAACTACATTCTATGGTTACCACAGGCACAGAAGAAATAATTACAACCAGAGTTGTACTATATTTTGTTCTATTGCTTTGAAGACAAATTGCCGACATTATAAATTGTGATAAATTGTTATAAATTGTGCCGTGTTTCTTTGCATCCTGTTTGCTTCTCTTTTGGTGATCCCCAATTTATGTTGGTGCTGAGACGGGTGTGCTGCGTTTGGCCAAGGAATATTTCATTCCATTCTCTGACATGCCGGTGTAGGCAAAGCAAATCGGTTTGCCTTTAGATTAGGGACCAAAATGCTTTATTAAGGATTAAAAAACAGTCTGATTCCTATTTGGCTAATGTGTTCAAAGAGAGACCATTTTGCAAAGCCTTTTTGCAAGACTTGGTATTCTTGTTAAAAACCTGCTTTTTTGGTATTGGTTTAGTTCACTGTTATCCAAGGCTATTGTAAGGTATGTTGAGTACTTGTGATTAAACGTCTAAACCGATGACTCGCCTTTTATTCATAATTCGGGTGTAATGGGCCAAGTTCTTCATTAGCTTAGCAAGCTTCCTTTGTACAATCTGCTCACTGGCTTCTGTGTTTTGATATCGGTCTTCCTTAGAGAACAATATTGTCACCAGTGGTTCTTGATGGCTGCTTATCGGATCAAACGACTATCAAAGCTGTGGTGTTCCTCAGCTCATCGCTCTTGTCCTACTCTGCATATCAACAACCTTCAGTAGGGTTATATGATTATTTACGGGATATATCTGGTATATGGATCTGGATATATTTATATCTGGTTGTTAATATCTATTTAAGTATGTATTTAAAACTATATATGTATGTATATCAGTCTCTGGCAGCCATATCACAAGCTTTGCTTAGTTTGGGGTCAGATGACCGTGTGTGAAAAAATGTCTTGAATATTTATTTATTTATTTTATTTATTATATTATATGGGTAGGGGCCGATTCGTGTCTTTATAACCTTGTCTCTTAGTGTCTTATTAAACATAAACTTTTTTCTTTCTTTCTTTTCTTACATGCGTAAAATTAATGAAAGATGTAGGTTACTAATTAATATGTACATCAGTTATTTATACTTATACGAAGGTAGGTTTGTCCATGGCATGTTTTGTGAATATAAAATAAAAAAATTACTATATTTCTTATTAACCTAACAGGAAGAATATACATATAAGGAAGTAATCAATAATTTTCCAATAAGTTCACGTGCACAGTATATCTGGACAGGAAAGCGAATAATACTGTCATCACTGGATATAATGATAGTCAGGGGGTCGGCAACATCAATACCTACTCATAACACAAGTCCATTTTATTTATATAGCATGGGAATTACGATTATGGGGATTTATTTAATCATACAAATAAAATGTGTAACAATCACGTCAGTTTCCATAATAAAACACAAGTCCAATTTATTATCTTTTATTATAAAAACGCAATTTTATTTAATAAAACTAATTATTAAATATATTATTTTTTACTAATTGTATGTGTAAAAACTGAAATTGAGTCATCATAACTGAAAGCTACTGTATCAAATTGTATAATGAAAGCAATTACTGTTACGTGAACCATCAGTTTGGACCGTGTGCTAGTCTCGTGAAATTCTTCCCAATGACTGTCTCATTACTGTCCAGAGAAAGAGGAGCTGGTGTCCCTGTGTGTCTCCCACGTGAACGGCGCGGCGTACCGGCGGAGAGGGGGCGGCGGCGGCGGCGCGCGCTCCAGCGGCGGCGCCTTCAGCTCTCTTAAAGGCTTCACCAACAACATCAACGACTTCCTCAACAACGCCTTTGACCTGCGGCCCGCGGCCACGCCCGCGCCCGCGCCCGCGCCCGCGCCCCGCCCCGCGCCTGCGCCGCCGTACTACCAACAAACACGTAAGTTTCCTACTCTACTAAGAGTAGCCAGCAGTGTCGCCTACGATTCTCAATTCTTCCCGCCTTTTCGAGATGAAAATGATCTTGTCCTATCTCATTATACACACTACTACCTGACCATATTATTTCAAGATCGGTATGGCCGAAATATTCGTAAAATGGTAACACAGGGGGATAAGATACTTTATTCTAACACTAGCTGCGCCCCCCGATTTCACTCGTGTGGGTATTTCCTCTAGAACTGTACATTTTAGCCTATGTCACTCTCCAGCCCTTGAACTAAAACCATGTCAATGATCACGTCGATATGTTGCTCTGTTTCATTTAATTTAATATTTTATTAAAATAAAACAGAATAATTTTAAAATAACATTAAATTTACAATATTATATAAAAAATATATTTGAAAGAACGCTAAACAAACGGACAAACGAACAAACACACTGTCGTATTTATAATAATAGTATTAGTTTACGTACAGTAATGATGATGATGATGAAGGTTTGAGAGTGGTGTGATGTAATGAACACTACTCGAGTGTAGCGCTTCAGTCCTGCAGTGAAGTGCAAGGGCGCAGCCCTGTATGAACACTACTCGAGTGTAGCGCTTCAGTCCTGCAGTGCAGTGCAGGGGCGCAGCCCTGTATGAACACTACTCGAGTGTAGCGCTTCAGTCCTGCAGTGCAGTGCAGGGGCGCAGCCCTGTATGAACACTACTCGAGTGTAGCGCTTCAGTCCTGCAGTGAAGTGCAGGGGCGCAGCCCTGTATGAACACTACTCGAGTGTAGCGCTTCAGTCCTGCAGTGAAGTGCAGGGGCGCAGCCCTGTATGAACACTACTCGAGTGTAGCGCTTCAGTCCTGCAGTGCAGTGCAGGGGCGCAGCCCTGTATGAACACTACTCGAGTGTAGCGCTTCAGTCCTGCAGTGAAGTGCAGGGGCGCAGCCCTGTATGAACACTACTCGAGTGTAGCGCTTCAGTCCTGCAGTGAAGTGCAGGGGCGCAGCCCTGTATGAACACTACTCGAGTGTAGCGCTTCAGTCCTGCAGTGCAGTGCAGGGGCGCAGCCCTGTGCTCTTGTATCTATGGAAGTGCTGCGCACATCAGCTTCAAAATGTTTGTCTATCATCAATCAAAATGAATGGATGATAACATTTTCAAGTTATTTCAGTATGATAATGAAACATTTTGTCCATGATTTCAGGAGATTGTTTCAACTCGTCCCACGCACACCAGAGTCCCTCGCCCGCCGGAAGTGACGGTTCGCCCTCGCGGCCGCACTCCGAGCGCTTCACCACCACACCAGGTAAACCACCTCATATTCATTTGTATATAATAAATCGAATGCTATTGAATTTTGACAAGTGTCGCAACCACCACGAGCTAGGCGTATCATCATAGCTTACCTGTTGTTTGTAGAATATAATTATATACCCGGTAGTGGAACCGCACAGATTTAAAGTGAACCTTCTGACTGCTGCGCGTTTGCTCGATACTGAATCTTGTTACAACGACGTAGAATTTACACGTAAGGATATTTCCAAGGTCATCGAAACATTGGAATATAAAACGTGGAAAACCATCTGGCTGGTATTGAGTACATACATACTCTTGGCCAGTGATAATAACAAAGACAGTTCCCTGTTAAATAAAGGCATTACATTTGGATGTTTATCTGAGGCCCTATTGCCGTTTGCATTATGGTTCCTATAATAACGAACAAGACAGGTGACCACAGTGCCGCATCCAATTATCATCCTATATCATTGGCTAGATATTAGAGCGTCTCATTTATCCCGAACTGCTCAAAAATATAAACTTTGACGCCGCGCAGTTTAGTTTCACTGAAAAATGCTCTGCCACCATGATATTGTTTCCTCACGAAAGCTTAAGCTCACCAGTAGAGGTTTGAGGCTACATCCCGCGGCGCGCGGTTGCGTCGTAGCGTCCACCTACCCTCGGCCGGTGTAACATGAGGCGTGTCGTGACCGCAGGCGGCGAGCGCGACATAGAAGTGCCGGTGCCTCCGGCGGCGGTGGAGCGCACGCCGAGCGCGGACAGCACGCGCGTGGACACGGCCGACTGCTTCGAGATCGAGGACCTCGACGACGCCGGCTGGGAGTTCGTGACGCGGCCCGCAGAGCCGCTGCCCAATGGTAACACATACAGGATCTTCTTACAATGCTAATGACTCGTTCTTGTTCTTGGTACATGTGTATTGCATATGGTTCTTTCCTAGTGACATTCTCTCTTGGCAGCGTGGTTGTTGTCAGTAATATGGTTTACTATTGGTGGCTGGTAACCTTCCTCTGCCCCATATACATAGTTATTGTACGTTAACCACGATGCAGTAATAAGTAAAAGAATAAAAAGGACACAATCGATTTTGCTACAATGTAAAGATTTACTTTACAGCACGCAGTCGCGTGTCGCGGTTATTACAACTCTGTGTTTGAAGAACGTTGCGATGCTGCCGAGTTGCTGTAAAAATCACAAATATTTCCCTCATTAAGTTTTGTACTATTCGTGTATTTTTAATTATTAAATAACATTGTACAGATTCAGACGTTCTGATAAGTGCAGCGGATGCGCTGAGACGGGATCAACAACACAACCAACCATCGAGTGAGACGAGACAACCCGCGCCGAGCCGTCCGAGTGAGTCGAGCGAGCCGGCGGACTCGAGACAACCCGCTCACTCGCACCACTCCGCGCCTTCTCCATTCGATACTCTAATCGACGACCAACCAAGGAACCCCCGACCGACCATCTCAAGAGATTACTTGACTCCAGGTAACTAAATTAAATGGATTAATTAGGTAAAATGAATGTATCGACAATGGCTCCGGTGGAGATAGTGCAGTACCTACGCTGATACAAGTTGTGCTCGGTGACCTCCGTGTTGCTGAATGATATCGGTAGCGAGGGTGACCACCCGCGGCTCCTCAGATACTGGGCGCGCATTATTACTCATTCAGAAACATGAACATTACTGATCCGCAGAACTCTTAAGGCGACGATGACTTCTGGCCATCAGGTTAATACAGGCAAGTTGCTGCTTGTTTCCCACTCTCTGTATGAAATGTTTTTGTAATGTGGTTTGATACGTTAAAATGTTATTTTTGTATGTTGGAGGTCTGTCAGGCGGCGCGGGCGCAGGCCTGTCGGGGGGCGGAGGCGCGGGGCTGTCCGCGTCCGCACTGGAGCTGCGCGCCGAGCGCGCTTCCTCGCCCGACACGGCCAGCCTGAAGGACGAGCTCACCGAACGACAAACCGACTCTAGCCCCGGTAACATACCTCTTAAGTTCTGCGTCAGTCGGGGCCGACGCGTCGGTCATATGTACTGACTGGTTATGTGAACTGGCCCTGACTGGACTCTTCAAAACAGCGTAAAATACAGAAATCGCGGTATTCTGTTATTTAACGTTCCTATAGAGTAGCAATTCTTGTTCTATAGAAGAATAATAATTTTGATGGCGACATGAGATAGTGATGGTACAGCTCGGTAGTGTTGGTCGTTGCAGCGAGCCCGCACGTGCCGCTGGAGCAGATGGCGGACGCCGGCGCGCTGGAGGCGCTCTCCGTGAAGCAGCTGAAGCAGCTGCTGGCGCGCAACCGCGTGGAGTACCGCGGCTGCGTGGAGCGGCGCGAGCTGGTGGAGCGCGCGCAGCGGCTGTGGCGCGAGCGCGCGGCGGCGGCGGCGCGCGGCGACGACCTGCCGCTCGAGGACTCGTGCAAGATCTGCATGGCGGCGCCGCTCGAGTGCGTGCTGCTGGAGTGCGGCCACATCGCCGCCTGCACCGCCTGCTCCAAGCAGCTCGCCGAGTGCCCCATCTGCCGCCAGTACGTGGTGCGCGCCGTCCGGTTCTTCCGCTCCTGACTCCACACTCGACTAACGGTTACTTTAACAAAACCTCTTCTATATTGAGAGCCACCGCATACGACACATTCTATATGTCTCTCTCTCTAACTCGCATACAATGTTTCTCCCGTCCCACTCTCCCTCGCAGAGTTTGAAAGCGGCCGCCTATTAAAATCCGTCGTATGCAGTCGTTCTTATTGTATGAAATGAAATATAGTGTTGGTGCGTTCATCAAACAGAATGTCGGTAGTATTTAGATCTAAATATGTATTGCGCTAGATGTTATGGTTCCCGGCACGGTATCAGTGATCAGTAACATTCGTTTGTGTTATCTGGACAACGGAACACGTTATTATGTTTCGAGGGCTCTAAATTGTCTAGTCAGTAATGGAAGACAGTGCAACCTAATTGAAACTGTATATATAGGTGTTTAGCATAAATATGACGATTTAATCCTTGCATTCTTTTCTGTTTCGATATAACTTAACATGATGGTAATACACAAATCCAAAAATACAATTTGTTTCATAGAAGATTATGCCTCGTTTTTCATAAAAATATAACTATTGTTTGGTAGGTACTTGTTTGTTTTGCTTTATTCACCAAATTAAAGTTTTTTTAAGTAATATAAGGCAAAAATTGAGCCTGACTTAAAAATCTTAAATATTATGCCCACCTAGAATATGCTGCGTGCGCGGACTTCTGCTAACTTGTAGAGAGTAACACATGTGCGTAACACAACAAAACATAAAAAAAAAACACAATCTGTTAAATGTTATCGGATATAATTAGTTAAATTACAATTTAATAATACCCCAAAAAAAACACTGGTAAATTTCATTGACAGATGATTTAATGCAGGGGCTCAATGGAAAAGGGGCAAGGGGCACTTTTTGAAACCTGGGCCTCCTCGTCCAACAGTCACGACAATCTTGTCATATAATGTGAAAGCTTGTCTTGTGATATATTTAATTTTATTGTATGCCAATTAAGTCCAAATATATCAATATATTTTTTTTAGTCATACTATATTTTTTACCCATGCTGTGCTCATATTTTCATTTATTGGTAGTACATTAAATATATAAACAAGCACTGATAGACGAACTTTAAAATGACAGCGGCGGCGTAGCCAAGGCCAGCATCTGAAAATCCATAGTCCAGTTGCCGCTAGTACTTTGTATAGGGTTTTTCTCTAAACAAAAAACCGCGGGCATTTTAGTCTTGAGATGTCATGAAGTGCAGCGGTCGAAACATATTCATCAAATAAAAAGGTCATGCATGCTGTAACGGTACATTCTGTACTTGTCTATATTGAAGACTAGCGGTCCGCCCCGGCTTCGCACGGGTATAGATTATAGCCTATATTGTCACCCGGGGATAGTGTAGCTTCCCAACAGTGAAAGAATTTTTTAAATCGGTCCAGTACTTTTTGAGCCAATTCGTTACAAACATACTTACATACAAATCTTTCCTCTTTATAATATTAGTATAGATGAAAAAACAGTAGTTGGCTATTAGAACCATGGCACGATAAGTCGGCGAAACTAAACTAAACTAACTAAACTATAAAGTTTCAATCGACAATATGACATTTTCTTTTGTGTTATGCCAAAAGTTCTGGAACTCACTTCTAATAATGTTATATTCATAGCAATATCTCCTAATAACGCGACCTATGTACGTTATTAGAAATGTAATATTTCACAATTATGGATCTATGTATTAATAAAAATGAAATTTGTAATTTTTCTGGTAAATTTTAACTATTGTAATTTTTATAGTTATGTATGTATGTATCTTTCAAGTAAATTAGAGTTGGTTCTACATGCGGTTAATATCAAACTCTGTAAACAGATAATATGCTGATATAATCTGTTATTGTGTAAACATTGTTTTGGAAAATTTACGTCTAACAGGTTAACTGTAGCTCCTAAAATAAAATTTCTACCATATAATGTCTAATACAACAATCAAGTTTAATGCTGGGGATGGTGGCCCCATAGACTTGGGGCCCGGGGGGAAGGGGGGACGAGCGTTCTATATCAGTCTTCCTCTCTCGCGATGCCTTCTAGCGGTGTCACTGGTCCCGTTAAGTAGCGCAGCGCCTCACTCAACTGCCGCCGGAGTGAATGAGTACCTTCTAGGTCTAGATTGGTCTAGATGCACCATCTTCGGCCACAACATCCCTTTCCATCAGGCGAGTTGAAGCCCAAACGTAGATTTATTATTAAAAAATCGGGAACGCCCGGTGGTAGGCAGTTGGACCAAACTCCATATATTTTTGTCCAATGTGCTTTATTGATAGGAATACCTTGTTGTTGTGCGACATCATTTCTAATGTTTCATGAAGAATGCATAGCTTTAATATAAATAGGTAGGTGTTTTTTACATGAACTGATTTTTGAGCTAAGCCATTGAAAATCGGCAGCTGATATATTGTAAAATATTTTAATTTATTGAAATTGAAATGGAAACAGGGCTGTGGTAATGCTTGAATTTATTTTTGTAGATGTATTTTATATTTGTATTACCGATGTCGGCTGGCTCCATCCTCCGATGCTGATGTATACCTACTGTGTCCCTGCAGAGGTGTACTTTCTACTCTTTATTACTTAGCCGTTGTTATAGTTAGTGTAACTCGTCCGGTGACGTCATCTGTCAGGTCAGTTAGCTCTGGCCGGCTATAACTTTGCATGTAATATTGTCTCTAAACGCGTCCCACTTATCTGTTTAAGGGTGATGGCGACAAAACTAACATCGCAGGAATAACCACCGTCCGTAAGTTCGCTGTCATTTAGATTCATGCTGACATGCTAAGTAATTATCTTTTAAATGATAATTTAGGAAACATGTTATGGTTGTAAATATTTGTTAAATTAAGAAACGATACTAATTTCTCTTGATATGAAATTTAGATGTCATCGGCAGGTTTCAGTCGTATTTTTATTTAAAATTATAGATATTCCTGGATCGCGTTGCGTTGATTTCAATTGTCTTTTTATCGATATTCTTTTCAGTCGTATCACAATTATCGAACTGCGTATTTGTGCTTCTCGAAGTCAGGGCTGTGGCCACGTGGTTCGACCGCGTAGTTCGATCCATCGGACTGTGAACTTTTTTTTCCAATAGGTACGATTTCAGAATCACACCACCCGGATTATTAAACCTCAGGACCACAATAGTTCGATTCATAGTAGAACCACGAAGACCAGTAAACCTGGTTCGATTAATCGAAACATCAGGCACTGACTAGTTCACCTGGTTCGATTTCAGGCGTTCTCAGTAGTTCGGTTATTTAGACCGGTCACCGGACTGGTGAGACTTTTTAGTCTCACCAGTTCGTGGATGTAATACGACCAGACTATTTATTGAGCCCGATATTTCGGTAACCCAATAAAACAGGAGTTAAAATAAATAAATAAAACCTACCATGAATTGTAATACAGAGATAAATTAATTTGTCGATACCAAGTACCAGGATAGCACCTTCCCTCTCGTCCGACTCTGTAATCGAATCGACTAAAATCGAAACGAAAAACGAAACGATGGATCGCGCTGACTGGGAAAATAAACACGTAGTCCGATTAACCGCACTGATTTGAAAAAAGTTCACGTAGTCCGATGGATCGCACAATGTCCTTGCTAATCAATAAACAACATGAATTATAATTCAATACAATTATGTAATATTAAAATGTTGTTTAGGTGTAATATATAAGTAGATATGTATTATGAGGAATATTCATGTATTTCTTGCGCATTATGTATTTTGTTTGTAATATCCAGGCTGGTACTGCAGCTGAGCTGAAGGCTGAATGAACAAAATCATTGTAAATAATGACGGCGCGTAGGACTTGTAATGACGGCGCGTAGGACTTGTAATGACTGTATTGTTTTCTATTACATGTTTTTTATCACAAATGTAATAAACACAGTAAAACATTAATTCGTTGCGTATCATTTCTTTTTGTAACAAATTAAAGTAGGTAGGTTCGGTTGTTTGGGCCAATCCAACAAGCAGTAGGGATCTGCGATAGATACTTATCAGTCACAGTAGAGCACAACCTAACGATGGGGTAGGTAATCGAATGCACACTGAACTGAACGAAATGTCTACCTATCCAAGTCTTATTCAAATAGCGTGTGGGGGGCGTACTTGTTGTAGGGCGACAACTACAAGATCCCCTCGACGTACACGTTTCAAACTATAATAAACTATTGGCGGCAGATTTTAAAATACAGTTTTAGACTACGTTATAATAAAAGACAAAATAATACCTACATATATAGAAAAAATATGTACGTAGATAATGCGAGGTACGCTTGTAACTACAGATAAGGCTCGCATTTAGTGAAGCAAAACCATAGCGCTTAAACACAGCCGTGCGTTTCGCTACTTCAATTTTCGAGGTTTTTCTATTGGGTTTTTCTCATATTTTTCGTAATCGCTGTAATGTAAAATGTACCTTTACGGTTCCAGCCATAATTATGAAATCTGTATACTAACATAGAAGTAAAAATAAATAAATAGGTATTTAAACGAATCCAAAAAACAGAGAAACTCAAATAATTTTTTACGTATTTTTGCTATTTAGGTCAGGCAAAAGCCTGCTGAAATCGCGTTGAGTAATGACAATTTTGAGATTGGTTTTCTAGCAATAATGAATAAGTACACATGATAACAATACGTAAAACGAGTTTAATAACAACAATAAATATTTGTTCCCATTAGTCCTAGTGTCAGTCTCTACCGACGGTGTGCGTCTGGGCAGGCTGGTCAACGCGCACCACGCCGGCGGCGAGCGAGAAATACCCCTCGTACTCGACAGTCTCGGGCGTCGTGTCGTAGTGGTAGTGGCCGCCGTCGCCGTGCAAACTGAACCCGTGGAAGTGCTGCACGCGCAGGTCCAGGCCCTGGAGAAGAATGCGGTGTTCTATTATGTGACATCATCAATATATCTTTATCAGATGATTAAAACAGCGTCAAAAGCTTGAGTACCTTCCGTTTGTGGCATATCAGATACATTTAGAAGTAGGCTGTGATTGCTCTCCAGGCGTTAGCGAAACTCAAAATCGTGTGAATCGCGTTAGTAGGTATAAGCGAACGAACCTAACTCCGCGCCCGGCACCGCTTCAAGAAGTGGCAGTTTCTTGGAATCGTTGAATACCGACAAGGCCGTGATATCCGATAATGCCCCAGAAAGAATCTCAACAGCAGTGAACTCTATAGAGACTGAATGAAGTATTTAAAGAAATTCGTAAAATGTTTTATGGGGACTTTGAGAGCAAAACAACGGTCTCGAGGTGGTCTCACCATGTCCCCGGTGACGAGCGTCCCCACGTGCACGATGGGCGCGCGCAGCTGGAAGTAGTGGAGCCAGCCGTCCACGTCCGAGTCAGTGCACAGCGCAGTGGAGGAGAAGTCCGGCATCACGTGGTACTTGCCCTGCCCTGCTCGCAGCAGGAATGTGCCTCCCAGACCTGACAGTCGACAGGACATTGATTCATCCATGCTTTGTGTTATGTAACAAAACGTACTTTCTTTTTTATGACGCCAAATCTCAGAAGTGGGATTACCGTTTCCTTAAGTATTGGTAGAGGTCTTCCAAGGTAGTACTTAATTCGCGCCCCTCCATACTATTTACCTACGCACTACACTTCATTTCATTATAGTCTAGGTCAGTTTTGCTTGAATGATGTTTTCATTTATTGAAATCTAGAAGCCGAGATCATTCCACAGAACCAAAAAAGAGGATTATGTATTAAAGCAATACGATAGTGCCTGATTTTGTCAATCACTCACCTACTACTCGATCGCCGTAGTGATTCTTCAGCGTCTCTCTAATGGCAGTGATAAAGTTGGCGGAGCCCGTTCTCTTTTTGACGACTACTTTGATGACCTTCCCCGGCTTGCCCTCAGAGAGCAGGTAGTTCCCGAGCAGAGCGGTGCGGGTCTCCGAGGGAGGTAGGGTCTCTTGGAGGTAGGAAGAGGAGCCTTTGGCGGCGCCGCGCGGCGTGATGCTCACGATGCGTGTACCTTGGGATACCGTGCCGTTGCGCACGCTCATGTTGATTATGCCCTGGAACATTTACGTTTTATATTTGAGGACCGCTCATCTACCGGTGCAACGATCTGCCGGCTTGTTGCGTCACTCGAGTGACGATAGAACTGCCACCATACCGCCGCGTGTCCGCCAACTGTGGAGAGTGAAAGCTCCTACATTTTACATAAAGAGGATAGTGTTATCAGGCCAGGTCCGGATGGGTGTCCAACTGCATGTCTTTAGAAGTTGCACTGGTAATATCTCTGTTAGCCATCGTGATGTTGCAGGTGCTTTGTTGGTAATTACAATATTGTTGGATAGATGGGACTGTTATAGGGGTGTTGAGGTCGGCGCACGGACGCTCGGTAAGGATACAGCATTACAGAAGGGGGGAGTTACTTCGCAGTTGACGGCCAGATAGGGCCAGGGTCCGGCACCGGCGCCGGCGAGCAGCGCGGGCTCGCGGCGCAAGTGCTGCACCAGCTCTTTCAGGTCGTAGATCTTGTCGCGCTGCACCAGCGGCACCAGGTACGGCGGCCCACCGATCTCCACCAGGCGCGGCTCGCCGCACAAACCTGCAACCGACGTAGCATGGCGTTCATTTGCGCTCTCACAGAGACGGTGCTTTTTGTAGCTTCTTATTAACTGCAAATAGGTAGTTATACAGTTGGCCACCAACGCAACTGATGGAAAGCATCGATGTGGTCGACTGGTCCCCTCGCCCCCTGCTAGCCCTAGCGAGCTATCCCAACTATAGGGCATGCAACCCCGGGATACCGGGACCCCGCATACATGTTGCGACTAATCTCGGTCGAAAATTTTGCGGGACCCCGATTGATCGGTGGGATTACAAAAAAGGGTGGATCACTACTTGTGTATTTAAATAAAGCTACTTCCATCCCACTGGCAGTTATTTTTTATTTGCTTGGAACGTTTGCGCTTTAGATGTAGTTAATAGCGCAATGGCTGAAGGCTCGGAGAACTGTTGCCAGTACACTTCGTCTTCAGCGTTATGATTGTATTTTAGCTTAGTAATGATAGGTGTAAATAATCAAACAGTTAACCAGAGTAGTTAACAACAGACAATACAAGTTCAAGAGCGCGCGAGATAACAACCGAGATATGTTGGAAAACATTTAGTTATCAGCGCCGTGTTTACTTAATGTATGGGTCAATTCAAACAATTAAATCATCACGTTACTCAAGTATTATTTAGTTATTACATTACTGTGATATAATAATATGTACCACCACAATAATTTGTCCATGGCGACACAGTTACATAACATTTACAAAGATAAAAACTTGCACTATGAAGATCATAAGAACCGATCAAATGGCGCCAAGACCATTCTTATAGAATTTCATACTTATAGAATTACATGTAAACGTTTTTTTTTAAGAGTGCCAATCAAGCATGCTGCCCACTTGCTGGTAAGCGATAATCGCCACTTATGGACACCTGTAACACTAGCCGTGTTGTTGCTTTACCAGCCAAAAGCACTTCAGAAATACAAGCGAAAAACATTTATCTCCATTACAATAATGTTAGGTTAGATTAGCTAAGACGCGCTGCCGCACCGGCCGCGGCCGCAGGCTTTTGCGGTTTAACCGATGCCGCCCGGGTCGCCTCTATTTCGGTGTGAATTGGCCTTTCGATTATATACCTACTTGCAAGGCGTCGACACTCTTTTGTAACTAAAAACGATGCGAATATTCGATCATTGTAAACACGAGCATGAGTTGCAAACAAATTTATCAGTTCGAGAGGACGGAATGTACCTGGCGAGGTGAGGTGGTAGGGCGCCTGCGTGAGGTCGGGGCTCTCGACGGCAGCCACCGACACGGACTCGAAGGTGTCCGCCAGCCCGCGGGACAGTACTGGAACACAACGAATAATACATATACCTACTACTACCAACATCACCAATATTCAAGTGTGCTAGTATGTGGTGTATACTAGGTGGTGGAAGGCAACTCCAGCCTTCACAGTTTACTGTCAGCGTTGGCACCATGTCGTTTATATTTTTTTATCTGCTTCAACTCCTTCCTTTCCATTCCTGTTAATAGAATGCCAATACATATTTAGGACTGGGAAAAACGGAGCAATTGGGGACAGTGCCGGTTTTAGCACTTTACCGGCGCCCTGGGCGAGACTTCTACGGCGCAGCAACCCCCCCCCCATTCAAACCGAATAGATTTTTATATACCTGCGGCGCCCCTTTTTGTCTGGCGCCCTGAGCTGTTGCCCAACCAGGCCCTACCCTAACGCCGGTACTGATTGGGGATAAAACCAAAACACTTGAGGATCGTCATTGTATTACAGAAAGATGTATGGGATATTAGAATACACCTTAAGTAGGTATTGAAATTACCTAAAATTATTTTCCTCATGATTTATGAAGTCATTAAAAAGACAGAGAGAATCATTGAGTAATTGTGAAAAGAAGTTGTAAAAACTAGTTACCATCTACGACTTCTTCTAGTGCGGGCACATAAAGAGGCGTCTCCTTGATGGGAACCTTGGTGTAGTCAATCGAAGCCATCCTGAAATATAAACAATGAAGGTATTACAAATATGTTGAAAGGTATTTATATATTAGAATCTATTTTTAGACCTTTAACATATAAACTAACTCGCTTTTAAATAATTGAAATGATCACTACAACTTTAGAGAAAAAAGTTACCTGTTTTAGTGATCAGTGTCGGTGTCGGTAGTTAGCGCAAGTAAACACTTTCCCCAGCGAGTGTCGGGAGTCGACGCACGTCAACAATGCGCTGCGGCCGCAGACTGACAGGCCGGCTTTACACAACATTATAACACTTTTACTCAATACTCGGCTACTCACCCATCGGAGCTCAAGGCCGCGGGGGCGGGCGTCGCGCCGGCAGACAGCAGCGCGCACAGCCACGCGCACAGGTTTACAATTAACATTTTTGGAACAAAAAATACGTACGTCGTTTATTTAATGCGGGTCATGACTGTCCCTGGATGAATGAGATTTAACCTTGTCAGTATAAAGATTGCAGGGTGGGGAGGGATCGTCGGCAAGCGCTAGTCGAATCAGTAACCTCGTATGACCCGTCGGTTGCCTCAGTCTGAGCTGCGATTGCGCAACACCCATTATCTTTAAACAACAACCTTTTTAACGAGTTCTCTAATATTATATTACGCAGCCCAGCTGTTTCAACTAAATAACGAAATTGTATCGTTTGTGGACAAAAATATTATTTTAATATAATGACAAATACCGGCATTCCTAGCAAATTAAATGCATCTATTCTTATTATCGAGCACAGGGTTTGATGTATCAAATAAAAACAAATGTTTTCAAGATATAAATATAATTGCTGCAACCATAAAAACCACAAATCAAATTAACTGTCTGTGACAAACGTAAACTAATTCTAACACTTAAACTGAAACGTTTTCGCTTAAAAGAAATCGAACTTTGGCCTTGAAATTAATCTAGACGAGTTACTTAATCATAATAACAATAACATAGATGCTATTCGTTTAAAACTTAGCAACCGAATAAATAAACCTTATAAGGCAATACCACAGAAGACATACCAGAGCAATACATCTTAGATATTAACTAAAACAGTTTTATTACTAAAATTACAGACTTGTATAACTGTTCGTTAGAAAATATAACATGATATGATCGCCAACATCAGAACACAGGAACTTGTGAGATACGACAAATAACATAATAATGGTACCATTCACTCCTCGAGATACACATTCGGTGTCAACGCAAGTCTCGCTGCACACATTGCATACCACCAACCGAATGAAACATTCCATCTCTGCAATAATTACCTACCTAATTGAAGCCCAGTCACTGGTGACTGTTGGATCCAGTCCACTCTGTCATTGTGTTATATCACAGCCTACAGTTGTAAGGTCACACCATTATCATTCTCACATAAATATAGCTTCCGATAAAAATATATTACTCTTGAGTATTTATCTTTGAAGTAGGTACATTATACATAACATTTAATATGTGAGGATAGTATAAAGTTATATACAAAGTTATAATAGATGCCTAGTTACTAAACAGCAACCGGAGAACATTTGAGAATGTGTAAGCACACAAGTCACATTTCAGTTCAGTACATATCATGTACATGTCAATAACTATTTATAAATGTAGAAATAGGTACATACACACAGATACACTAAAGGAAAACATACTCCTCTAACCCAACGTGACACGTGTCGTCCTGTAGGCCTAGCACGGGCCGTGGATAAATTGTCTTTCCACCGTTTTTATCCCGCGAGAAAAAGACAAAAGTATCCATATTCTAGCTTTGTCGCGTCTAGGCGTGGATAAAAACGGTGGAAAGACAATTTATCCACAGCCCATGCTAGGCCTGCTGGGTGGGCAACCCAGGTAACTGTCACTCGCACATACCACAGTACATAGTAGTTATTTTTTTTATAATTGGCCCAGGCATCATGGTATCTCCCAGAAGTAATGGAGGAAGCCGAAAGCAATGTAACGGAAAATGATATAGAGTCCTAGAGGCTCCAAGAAAAATACAGGAAGAGGGCAAAGGCCGAAAGCCGAGCTTCATACTTTCTCGGCACTACGCCTCGCAGGTATGAAGCTCGGCCGAAAATCAAGCTCTATATAATGCGAGGCCGTAGGCCGGGCTTTGATTATCAAACAGTAGGCAAATAACTATGGGTACTTCAGGATTTCTGGTTTTTGCGACTGGGTAAGAGCTTCTTTCCGCGTTGCCACCACCACGAGGAGACCGGTACCCGGATCCGGAAAAATATCAAGATGAGTGCATCTTGTTTTTTTTTGGAAGGTATTGAGTTTTCTTATTAATTTTCAAAATGCACTTCTTCCACTTTCTCCCACTTTTTCCAAATCAACCAAAAATGTAGACCCCACTAAATACTAGTCTAACTATACGCTAAGTTAGGTACAGATATCACAACAGTGTAGCTCGGTTATCTAAACTTATGACATTGTTCTGTCAAGGACATATTATATTTACATAAATAATTATATATTTGTGTGTGTTTGAAAAGTGTTATAGGGAATAGGGACTAGACCAGGCAGTAGTACTCAAGAATTTAAATAATAAAAATACAAAGTAAGAAATCTTATAAAATTGGTAAATATTTTACATAATTTAAATAATTTTAAGTCATCTTAACTATAAATGTAACCTAGGCACCGGCACGTTAACTCTGTGATGTGAGGCTACGCCAGCACCCGCTGCACTCAGCTGTCCCAGTCCTCTTACTGGATTACAAACATAGGCCGCTTGTCGAGATGTGCCTCATCTCTGCTCCATGAATACACCTCGGGTGGTCGATTGGGGAAACAGTTCGCTACTCGGATATATCAGTAAGCAATATTTTTAATACTTGTCTTTTTTCATAATTAATGTAATTGTACGTCAGTATATAGCCTCATTTTCGTCAATCATCTATACTGTTATCGAGTGTCATTTTAAACCTAATGATATCGTACATCATCGTATCATAGGAACGAGCTAGATACATACATTGTCTCTTCTCACAAGTCAAACGTAAAGAGCGAGCGTTCGTCTCCAACGTCGCACGGTCCGGCTGCGTCGGGTCTGTCACGTGCGGGCGCGACGTGCTCACACGAGCGCGGCTCCGGGCTAGGTGTCGGCGTGCGGCAGCAGCGTGTGCGCGCGCTCGTGGTGCAGCCGGCGCGCGTACGCGGCGTGGCGCGCCACCCAGGCGGCCAGGTCGGCGGAGTCGGCCTGCACGCGCGGCCGGCGCACCGCCTCGCCGCCGCCGCCGCGCACGCCCAGCTCCACGTAGTGCGCGCCGCCGCTGCCCACCGCCACGCACGATACCAGGTTACTGAGATGCGTCTCCATGACGACGTGCGGCGCGCCGTGCTTGCACGTGAACATGCGCAGGTACGTGTCGGAGAGCAGCGCGCGGATGTCGTGCGGCGTGTCGCGCACCACGCGGTACGCCAGGAACCGCTCCGAGTAGTCCTTGTTGTTGAGCGCGTACAGCAGCGCAGCGCCGTGCGCCTGCGCCGTGCAGTACCGTGGCAGCAGCCCGCCGGCGCCACGCGCGCATCGTGGTCCGCGCACGCGGCCCGGCGCGCGCCTGTCGCCGCGCCTTGACGAGTCCCGCAGCGCCGAGGCAGTCTCGGCGGCCAGGTCGAGCACGCCTATCACCGGCTTGGTGACGGTACCCACGAGCCCCTTGCCGACGCCGGCGAGGAACCCGCCCACGCCGTCCGCCGCGGCACCTTCGTAGCTGTGCTTCACGAGCGAGGTGACGCCGCCCAGGATGCCGAGCGAGAGGCCGCGCAGGCCGGCAGCGAGGTGCGACCCGCCAGCCTCGCTGCGGATGCGCCGGCGCGTCTCCTCGTGCGCCTCGTCGCCGACCACACGCTCGAGCCCGTCGCCGAGGCTCTCCGACACCTTGGCAGCCGAGTTGCTGAGGCCGTGCGTCACGTTCTTGAGCAGCGCTCCCACGTTGCCCTCGAGCAGCAGGCCGGACACGCCCTCCGACACGTCCGCCACGAACCCGAGCGGGTTCCCCAGGAAGTCCACGGAGCCCAAGATCTTGGCTGCCTGCCACTTGAGCTCCTACGGGCAGAGGACATGCATTCAGTACAGCGTGGGGAAGGTGGGATGGAGCGGTCCAGACACGGCCGGAGCGGGCAGGTATACTCACGTCCTTAAAGTGCGCGTACATCTGTCGCGTGAGGTAGGCCGCCGTGTCGAACACGTGCGCGCGCACGAAGGGCTCGAGCTCCACGGCCGCATCCTCGAACTTGATCAGCGTGAGCCCGAGCCGCCGCTTCAGCACCGCCAGCGAGCCCGACAGCTTGCTCGCCGTCGTCATCGACAGCCGGATCTGTGCCGACGGACACACTACATACACTCCACAGTAACATCGACAGCCGGATCTGTGCCGACGGACACACTACATACACTCCACAGTAACATCGACAGCCGGATCTGTGCCGACGGACACACTACATACACTCCACAGTAACATCGACAGCCGGATCTGTGCCGACGGACACACTACATACACTCCACAGTAACATCGACAGCCGGATCTGTGCCGACGGACACACTACATACACTCCACAGTAACATCGACAGCCGGATCTGTGCCGACGGACACACTACATACACTCCACAGTAACATCGACAGCCGGATCTGTGCCGACGGACACACTACATACACTCCACAGTAACATCGACAGCCGGATCTGTGCCGACGGACACACTACATACACTCCACAGCAAACACATGGAGGACGTGCGACAGATGATTCTCACTACGAGCATCACCACACCATCTACATGTAGCGGCTGCGTGTCACGAGAGAGAGGAGAACGCGTGATGTACTACTACTAGCTTTACAACGTATCTAATGTGTTTTATAGCAACTGGCAATATTTTTTTTTTAATTGGTTTGCAAATTGGATGTTACAGCATTTCGATGTGAACAATAGCTTAAGCTGATTGCGACATCATGTATATAAAGGTCAGTAAGGAAATACAGATCTAACCTTCGTGTTCTTCGAATTAGAACTCTGTGAGCGTTGAAAACAAAACGATAAAACTTTAGCAAATGAAACATAACGAAACTCAACAGACCACAATAGATCTTACTGGATCCAAGAAAGTAGTGTGTTTGTGTGCGTGAGACATGTATCGGCCGCGCGACGTACCTGGCTCGGCATGATCTTGATGAGCGCGAAGTAGTATCTGGTGGCGTGCAGCGCGGTCAGCTCGTCCAGCATGCGGCGCGTCTCGAACTCCGCCTCGTCGGGCTGCTCGCGCGCCTCCCCCTCCTCCGGCCACGCCCACGCCCACAGCTCCAGGATGAGGCGCTCCTCGAGCCGCACCGCGATGGGGCGCAGCGCCACGCACAGGTGCTTGAACAAGTGCGCATTGTACCGATGGCCGTGGGCGCGCTGCACTTCGAGCGCGGCGTCGAGCGCGGGCAGCGCGCCGCGCTCCGCCGTCTGCAGCAGCACCGGCGAGGGCGTGCCCAGCAACTGGTTGTCCCACTGCATGTCGTGCACCTGCAGCGCGGCGTGCAGCGCGCGCGGCGCCGCCGTGACCGTGAGCCGCGCACGCCACAGCACCGCGTGCACCAGCTCCTCGCGCGCCACCAGCGACACGGACAGGCCCGCCAGCCGCACGGACACGCCCCACTCGCGGCCGGCGCACAACGCCTCCTCCTGCAGTCCGCCCTCCACCCAGCCCGAGTCGGGGTCGCGCTGGTCGCGGATGGTGACGGTCCGTGTGGGTCCGTCGGCGGCGAGCGCCACCGCCAGCCGCCCGGAGCCGGGCCGCAGCGTGTGCCAGGACACGGCCTGCTCGGCCGGCGCTGCGCCCCCCGCGCCCGCGCGCCCCGGCAGCCCGAGCACCACGCGCGCTCCTGCATGCGTACACACATATATAACGGCCGCACACTTGACGAGACGAGCGTGTACTAACGTTACGCTCTCGTGGGGTCTCGCTCACCGCTCCTCGGGCAGTATCGGTCGCGTATTCTGCTCAAGTCTTTAAAGGAATTTCATTCTCGCGAGGTGGTGACAATTAAATAATAATACATTTTAAGAAAAGAAAAAAAATATACTTCAAAACAATAACTTTATAACTAAAAAGTAAAAATTACAGTTAAAACAGAGATTGAAAGTCCTCATCAAAACTTTTACTGAAGGGAACCACAAACCAAAACGTCATCTGTTTATATCGTTTCGTGTCGTCGATGAGGTTTGCTTCCACCATCATCTGTTGCCCGTTCCAATCAGAAGAGAGGTTGCGGATCTGACCTCCATGTTCAATATAAAAATATTTTGGGACATTTTTGCACACACGGTCATCTGACCCCAAACTAAGCAAAGCTTGTGATATGGCTGCCAGAGACTGATATACATACATATATATTTTTTTAAATACATACTTAAATAGATATTAACAACCAGATATAGAACAAACACAAATGTTCATCACACAAATGTTTGTCCTACGGGGGAATCGAACCCACGCCCTCAGGCTCAGAAGGTAGGTTCACTACCAACTGGACCAACGGGCTATCATAATCTGCGGCTGTATACTCCACGATACGAAACGAATTATCGTAAAAATTCATTCTCTATTCGCACATTAGTCAATTTCAATAGCAACTATTCAACCAACGTTGACTTATTTATGATGAGGCATAATACTTTAACCCCAAGTCGCCTGCCAAGCGTGGGGATTATGGCAACACCCCTCTCTACGAGGGAGGCCTTTGTTCAGCAGTGGACGTTTACAGGCTGATGATGATGATGGATGATGATAATACTTTTAAAAATATAATTTCCAAAAACTTCTTTGACACATTAAAATTGAAATTTGATAATACTAAAAATAGTAAAATAAAAAGTAAATAGTTAAATTAAAAAAAAATAATAATAATTGAATTAGGTTTTATATATTTGTAATTTGTATGTTATTTATTTATTTTTCCTTTCTGGTAATTAATTTGTTATCTCTTATGTATAACCACAAATAAAACTTATTAGTCTTTTTAGTCTAAAAAACATCAAAATCAATTCATAATTGGCGGAGTAATCACGTAACAAACATACAAAAAAACCACAGTCGAATGGATAGTCTCTTCCTTTTGTCGGTTAATTACTAGGTAACGGTTCAGCTCAAAAGCCAAATCGATTATCCCGGATGAGAAACCCGAGAACTGTGAGTAGGTACATAGAGCATAAAAGGTATTGTAAGTGGTACCGAGTTGTAGGCCCTGCAGCGTGAGCGTGTCGGGCTGCACGCAGAGGTTGGCGTGCGCGCAGCACATGCGGCCTTGCAGCGTGCGCCACGCCTGCGTGGAGGCGCGGCGCGGGTCAGCGCGGCGCAGCACGAGCGCGGAGGCGCGCCCCGGCCGCGGCGCCGCGTCCTCGATGTCCAGCACCATGCAGTGCGCCGAGAGCGGCGCGTCCTCCGCGTGCAGCGCCTCGCCCTGCGGCACCGAGCTGCCCTCATGCACCAGCTGCGCCGCCGGCCCGCGCCGCCACAGCTGCGCGCGGTCGCCGTACCGCTTGCGCGCCACCACCACGCGCGTGGAGCCCAGCGGCACCTCCAGCACCAGCGCCTCGTCGTCGCCTCCGCCCGGCGACACGCCAGACCCGCCCCTGCAGCACGCGCCACCGTGTCACACTCCTCACTGTCTGCATCACGTCACGTCCACGTCGATAGTATGATACGAGCGGAGCGGTACCTGATGGTGGCGGTGAACGCTATGTAGATGAAGTTCTGGTAGAGCAGCGTGGCCGTGGTGCCGAGCGCGGCGAGCGGCAGCGTGGTGCGCGGGCCGCCGGGCGCGCGCAGGGCCAGCGCCGCGGCCCCCTCGGGCTCCGGCAGCGCCCAGTGCGCCGCGCCGTGCGCGCCCACCGCGCTCTCCTCGGTACATCCCACCTGGGTACATAGCACTAGCCGTTACACTGGACATCATGTATAGCGGGGTATTGAGCCCGACGAGGATGGGTCGGCCCGGTCGGTCGGTCGCCTGAGCCGACCTCTTTTTTTATAGATTCACGAATTGATGTGTTCAGCATAACAAGGGCTCCAGATGGGACTGCAGTATTCCAGAAGGCTGCGGACGTAACAGTTGACAAAGAAAATTGGAATTTCACAGTCATTGAATAATTTTGATTTTCTGATTACAAATCCTGCCAAACACGAACTCTTTGCGCTAATGACGTCGTTGTGTTCTCGGAAATCCTACTTAGCGTCAACAATGACATCCAAGTCACGCATGCTCGAGACCTCTGTTATAGGAGTACTGTTAATGAAGTACACGGTATGCATGGGATTCTTTTTCTGGCAAAGTTTAAGTAAAAACATGTCAATGAATTTAACACCACCTTGTTGGAGGCACACCATTAGTTAATAGTGTCGATATCACCCTGCAGATAAATCAAATCATAATGAGTGCATATTTCTCTACAAAGATTAAGGTCATCTGTAAAGCTCGGCCTTTGGGGGAAGGACATTCCACCCCTTACAGGTCCGCAGAAGAAAGGAGCGGAAAACTAGACCTTTTTTAACAATGGCACGCCAATATTTACAAGCCCGTGACCGTATTTCTGCTTAAGGACTTGGATATTTAATTTGTATTAGGTTTTATATATTTGTAATTTGGATGTTATTTATTTATTTTTTCTTTCTGGTAACTAACTTATTGTCTCTTATGTTAAAGACTTGGAATGTTTGTTTTCCGAATACACTATTTCTAGTTTGTATTAGTGAAAACATGTTTTTGGGTTTTGTGTAACTGTTTATCTCATATGTACTGTCTTAATTAGCAGCGGTTTGTTTTCCTTGTAAAATAAAATAAAACAATATTGTCAGCGTTTAGTTTCAGCGTTAGCGTTTTGCGTGTTGTTCAGTTATACAACATTCGCGAATTTCGAGTCGTTGTTTGCATTATTTGTATTCTAAAATGAAATTCACAAAAAAGGCCCCAAACGTGAGATTGCTAATTACAGACCTATTTCCAAACTCTGTGTTTTAGCTAAAGTCATTGAAAAGGTGATTTTTAATCAAATATATGTAGCCCTAAAACATACTTTTATGCCCCAACAACATGGGTTTTTGCGGGGCAGGTCAACTGTAAGCAATCTGTTAGCATTCACTGATGATCTTTCTAAGGAAATGGAATCTGGAGGTCAAGTTGACGCAATATATACTGACTACAGCAAAGCGTTCGATCGAATAGACCACGTGATTTTGCTTGATAAACTACAGGCGGCAGGCATTCGCGGAGACCTTCTCCGATGGTTCAGTTCCTATGTAAAAAGTCGTTGCCAAACGGTGGTTCTAAATGGGTTCTCTTCGCATTCGCCATTTTCCACTATACCATCTGGTGTCCCACAAGGATCCATTTTGGGACCACTGTTATTTATCCTCTTTATTAATGACATCAGCGATTGTTTTAGGAACTCTAAGTTTTTACTATTTGCGGACGATATGAAAGTGTACAAAACAATTTACTCAACGAGTGACTGCCTACTCCTCCAGCAGGACCTTGATCGACTGCAGGTGTATTGTAACAAAAACAAGCTTGACCTCAACGTATCTAAATGCAACTGTATAACTTTTAGCAGGTCCCGTAATGCATTGCAATTCAACTATAAGTTGAACCAGCAATTGTTGCAGCGTATTGATCACATTAGAGATCTTGGCGTCATCTTGGATTCAAAACTCCTATTGGATAAGCATATTGAGAGCATAACATCTAAAGCAATGAAGACCTTGGGTTTTATATTCCGAATCACTAAAGACTTCAAAACGGTCAAGTTCCTTAAGATCTTGTATTGCTCGTTGGTGAGGAGCCAACTAGAGTATGCATCTCAAGTGTGGAACCTTCGCTACGAACATTATATTGATTGTATCGAAAAGGTTCAAAGAAAGTTTCTCCGGTTCGTAAATTTTAGGCATAGATTGAATTTTGGGGATTATAGTGAGAGCTGCAAGCACCATCATCTGCTTCCTTTGTTGCAGCGACGAGAGGTGGCTGATCTGACCTTCCTCCATAACCTCATTTCCAACAGAATTGAGTGTAGCGATCTTCTGTCAAAGATTAAATTCCGAATACCAATAGGTATTCGGAATTTCCGAATACCTATTCGTGCTGTGACCAGACGGAATTATCTCGTACTTCATGTGGATTCATGTGTGACCAATTATAGACAAAATTCTTACTTTATAAGAGTGTGTAACAACTTTAATTGTAAATATTCCAAGGACGTTGACTTGTTTACAGCCAGACTAAACTTCTTCAAAAATTATGCTTTTTCAGCTTTTTTTTCATCTGATTCAGTTTCTTGAATAGTCTGTTTTTTTATTTATTTATTGTTCCTTACTACACTTTTCATTAATATATACTTTTTTTTTTAATATTGTAAGATTGTATTTTGTAAATTTTACTTGTACTGTTTGTTATTTGTTTTATTGCATTTGTTATTTCAACATGCACTGGATTGTATCTCTGTTTTATTTGTGAAAACTTTAAGGCTTGTTTATTCTTATTTTTCTTACTATGTCTTATGTTGTTAAAGCTGTTTGTTTTCCGTAAATAAATAAATAAATAAATACCGTTCGTTGGTAAGCGCATTCCTTGAGGAAGGCTGGCTAGTAGGTAGTAACATATATGTGATGTGTATTGGGGGTAGTCGGTGGGGGCGATGACTCACCTGGTGGAACATGATGGAGACGGGCGAGTAGTTATGTATGACGAGTGGCGGCGGCGCGGACTCTGCGTCCGTGAACACCACGAAGAGCGTGGCGCCCTGCGCGGCCACCTCCACGCGCACGAACTGGTACCGGCCGGCGGGGTCGCGGCACGCGGCCGTCAGCGAGCGCGGCGCCTCCAGCCGGAACCCGCCCGACCAGGCGGTGGGCGGCGCGCCGCTTCCGGGCGGCGGCAGCACGCGCACGCACAGCAGGTGGTCGCGCTCCCAGCGCGCCCAGTGCCAGGGCAGGTAGCAGCCGGCCACGGCCGCCACGTGCGTGGCCGCCGCGGCCGGGTCGCGCAGCGTGGTGGCGGTGCAGCGCTGCGCGAACTGCAGGTGGTGGCGCGTGTTGTTGTGCAGCTGGTAGCGCGGCGTGAACGTCACGATGTTGGTGTGGCGGTAGCGCGCGCGGCCGGCGCGCACGCTCACACCCACCGCGAACACGCGCTCCGGCTCGCCCTCAGCGCGCGCGCTCAGCTTCTTCACGCAGAGGCCGGGCCCGAGGCCAAAGGGCGCGCACCACTCGCCCGCGGCGGCCAGCCCGCGACCCAGCCGCGCCGCCAGCGTGGGCCCGCCCTCCGCCTCCGCGAACGAGAACAGCAGCGGCGCTACCATGCGCGCCACCTCGTGCTCCGGGAACTGGCCGGCCGCCTCGGAGGCGCTGCCCTCCGCGCGGAACACCAGCGGCAGCCCCGTGCGGTTCACCAGCCAGTACGGCGCAGATATCGACACCTGCGGGCGTTACATATACCACCTTTATCGCTTCGTTCCCATGTCACCGGGAGCCCCTGCCTCCGGCTACATTCTCGTGGAGACCGACCTTAATGCCGTCAGTCTTCTTCATAGTGACGCGTGCGTTGAGATAGAGCCGGCGGCCCCTGGTGTCGCGCAGCTTGAGCCGCGCACTGAAGGAGCCCCCGGAGCCGCCCGGCCCGCCCACGCTCAGCGGCGTCGACCACCCGAACCCTTCTAGCTTCACGCTCAGCTCCACGCCCTCCTCCACGTTCACCTGCCGATACCACACTTACTGAAATACTAATCAAAATGTGCCATGTCCGACGCCAGGTGACAGACGATGCTGATGATGCACGCAACCCTATTATTTATAAATATATAAACCCTATTCTTTAACTAAACTGTATTTAGTTCGTCTGGAGTGCAACTTACGATCCAATCCAAAGCTATTTTGGTCTTTTATAAAAAGTAAGCGTAACAACAGTAGTCACTATCCGGCTCAGATGTTTTTGGGCGATAAGTCAGCCGTAGGCAGCAAAGAAATATGGAACCTTTTCGCTGAAAACTTTGCGTCGCTGTACAGTAAATGTGACGCTGATACTATTTTGTCCCAAACACGTAGCAAAGTACCGGCTCTTACTAGTAACTTCCTTACTACCATCATGTTGAAAGATGACCAAGTTTTAAAAATATTAAAAAGACTGGACCCTTCTAAGGGGGCTGGTACGGATGGTATTCCCTCTAGATTTGTTGTTGAATGTGCCCCCGCGTTGTCTCACCCTTTGCAACTTATCTTCAATAAATCATTAACCTCCGCGTCCTTTCCTTTGTTATGGAAGAAAGCCTTGGTCGTACCACTTCACAAAAATGGAGTCAAGGATGCCATTACCAATTACAGACCCATTTCAATTCTTTCAGTTTTCGCTAGTCTTTGAAAAATTACTACTCCCCATTCTTTCCTGTCATTTCAAAAGTATAATCATCCCAAACCAACACGGATTCACTAAATCAAGGTCCACTACAACAAATCTCGTCTCGTTCACCAATGACGTATCTCGTATCCTCGACCAGCGTTCTACCGTGGGAGCTATTTATACCGACTTCAGCAAAGCGTTCGACAAAGTCAACCACCAGATTCTTAGCAAGCTCGAGTCCTGTGGTATTGCTGATCCTCTGCTGACCTGGTGTGGATCGTACCTGCGGGAAAGATCGTCGGTCGTGGTTGTCAATGGAGATTCGTCTGACCCATTTGGTGTTTCCTCGGGCGTTCCACAAGGTTCATATTTTGGCCCTGAATTTTTTAATGTCTTTATTAACGACATAGACCAGTGCTTCAAACACTCAAACTTTTTTCTCTTCGCTGACGATTTGAAATTCTTCCGGGCCTTGGACTTTAATTGTGATGTGGACAGAATACAGGAAGACATCAATCGGCTAGACACTTGGTGTGACGACAACCTCATGAGTTTAAATGTATCCAAATGTTTCGCTATGTGTTTTACCAGGAAAACAAAACCCATGGAGCGCCCTACATTTGTGATCAAAAATACTGCTATTTCTAATGTGAACCAAATAAGAGACCTAGGCTAGACTTTAGACAGTAAACTTCGGTACCACATACATGTAGACAATATTTCCTCCAGAGGATTTAAGAGCCTGGGCTTTGTCTTGCGGAATTGCAGGGATTTTAAGGCAGCCACCACCAAAATCATGCTTCACCAGTCTTTAGTGCGAAGTGGTTTGGAGTATTGTAGCGTTGTTTGGAATCCTTTCTACGACGTTCACAAAAAGAGACTGGAAAGCGTGCAGAAAAGGTTCATGTGGCACTTAACGTACTCGTGTTATCTTGGTAAGGAACTCAAGAGCTACGACGCTAGACTCCAGTACTTTAAGATGGAATCACTGACACATCGTAGGCAGACACTGGACCTTTTATGTCTTTACAAACTCGCTAACGGAATTTTAGACACTCCGGACTTACTTTACCAGCTATCTCTAACTAATCCTCGAACGTTACCTAGAGTATCGCGCTTCAATCTTTTCTCTGCTCCGAGTTCTAGCTCTAACCTGGGATTCAATGCACCCTTGTCTAGAATGGTGCGTCAGTATAACACTCTGTCTAAGACAACCGATATCGATATATTTGGTGACAACGTTATTAGTTTTAAGAAGTCTCTGAGGTCTCTGACTATCTGATTTTTTTTTATTATTTGTATTTTCTTCGTGACATTTATTACTTGACTATTTAATTTTAGTTTTTAATACTGACAAAACTTTGAATGTTAACAAAATAATTATCGTTTTATACCTCATTCGTGTTTATGTTTAACTGATTTAACTACATATTATTTTATTTTATCGCTCAATATTATTGCATGCTGTCTTCACCTGTAATTATTGTGACATTTAGTTATATTTTTATTTCTGTTTAGAGTTTTGATAAATTGTATTGATGTACACAGTGTAGGTGGACTTAAATTAAAAAAAAAAAAAAAAAAAAAACTAATTTGGTTATTATTATCTGTTTTCTTTTTTAAATTCAATTCTGTTTTCTTTTCATTATGTATTTATTGTATCCTCAGTGTTCATTGTTAGTTATTATTATTACTATATTTGTGTCCGTGATGACCTGTAACTGGCTTTGTGTATCTATTTAAGTTTACTTATGAGACATTTGAAACCAAGCTGTTGGTCGTCCTTTTAAGCAAAAAATAAAATATAATAAATAAAATAAATAAAAATGTAGTTGGAACTCCCTTGACAGGGTTCAGAGAAAACTGCTCTATTTGACGTTAATTGCAGGTACATTATCAAAGATCTTAGTAACAGTCACATATCTCAGTTGTTACTTATCATGCTAGTAAAGTTAGTTTATAGAGCTAAATAAAATACTTTAGCAGGCAGGTACCTTCCTACCAGGCCGCTTCCAACCGGCCCTTTTGGAGATCAATTGGGGAGGCCTATGTCAAGCAGAGGACGTCCTATGGCTGAAATGATGATGATAATGATGAGACAGGTAAGTACCTAAATACTTTGGGGCTGGTTTCAAAGAAGTCCGTAACGAAAGCTTTTGGGATGATTGTTGAGGTACTGCAGCTCTAGCGGCAGCAGGTTCTCCAGCCGCAGGGTGAGCGTGTCGCGAGTACCTGGTGGAAGGGCACGGTGTCCGCCGGGGGCGCGGCGCGCGCGCGGGGCGGGGCGGGCGCACGCACGGTGCCGCACTGGTACTGCAGCTCCAGCGGCAGCAAGTTCTCCAGCCGCAGGGCCGGTACTAGGGTCAGCGTGTGCCCCGCGATGGGTTCACCCTCCTCGCGCGGGAACTGCTCGCGGACGATCACGCAACAGAACCTGCACACCACACAACATCTACACGATCGCTATTAACGGGCTCGACTGGGAGGCGGCATCACATCGCCGGGAATGTCACATCCGTGGAAAGTAAAAAAAAAAAGTTACATTAACGGCTTCATATAACAAATTTGACGGTTTTAAATAAATTTTATTCAGTTACATTACAATATTTGAGCTGGAAAAAACATGTCACAGATACATCTGTGTTTGAGTTTATGATTTGGTTCAAAACACGATAGAATAAACTTTCCTCGATCAAAAAAAAACTGAAACAAAGTCGAGTTAGTTTATTTTTTTCGATTTATGCTCTAATGAAAGCTCGTAACAACCTGGAAATTGCATGTACTGAAAGGCAAATTTATTTTTTATTATTTGGATAGATTTTTGAAAATGAATAGTTTCGTTTTTTTGTGGAATTAAAAGCGTATAAAGGTCGCGAGAATTTGCGCGCGCTGCGTTCAGTACCGCGCCAGGCGTCAGCGAGGTCGGACCTATGTTCGTTTTTGTCGTTGCACTCCCCCCGCGGGCGTCCTGATTCTAGCGTGGCAAAATACATCGTCGCTATAACTTGGCGGGGGCTGAGCGAGCGTTTTGTTGCCTACGCGACTCGGATAACCGGCCGTTAAGACGCACACGCATTTCAATGACGAACAATGACCTTCGAGTTGAAAATAATACGAAGATGTTCCGCGTTGAGTGACGTCGTATGAGTATATTATTGAGTCACCTACATAGTAAAAACTATCTAGCCCTTATATAACCAACATTTATTCTGCTTTTTGACACATAAACGCACATGTACATTCGATCTGTTGACATAATTTTTTTTTTAACAAATCCGTTCTTCTGCGTCATTTATTTTTCATTAATTGATTTATTATAGCAAGCGTGGTCCATAGATGATGTTACAAGTCCCTCAGTTGCAAGGACATCATACTATATCAACAAATCTACATGTTCTTCATCACTGTGCGAATCACACGATCCTTCTTGCCTCACACCTGCAACGTGTGGAATGAGCTACCTTCCGCGGTGTTTCCGAGATAATACAACATGGGGTTCTTCAAAAGGCGAGTTAATCGAGTCCTAAACGGTCGGCAATGTATTTGTGATGCCTCTAGTGTTACAAGTATCCATAGGCGACGGTGACTGCTTACCATCAGGCAGCCCGTCTGCTTGTTTGCCACCTATGGCACGTATTTTTTTTTTTATAGATGGTGTCAAATATTTAAGCAATCTACTATTTATTAAATTACATGCCGTGTGCCAAGAAGATAATTAAATGTATGTCAAATAGTAATAATTGACTTTAATAATCTTCAAAGAATTCCTTCATATTATGAAAACATTTCTCAATAAGCTACTTATGTAAATTATTTTTAACCGACTACAAAAAGAAGGAGGTTATAAATTCGACAGTATATGTTTTTTTAATAATTTTTTTATGTTTGTTACGCGATTACTCCGCGCGACCGCAAACCTGTTACGAGCTGCGCTGTTTCGAGCTCGCACTAAGAGGTAGCCATAAGACCCCAGGTGGATTGTGGGAGATATCGTAACGTGTTCTAGTGCGGGGAAGGATACCTGTACACGTGGTCAGGGGGCGCGCGACACTCGCAGTGCAGGAGCGCGGCGGGCGCGCGCCAGTCGAGCGCGGCGGGCGCGGGCGCCGCCGCCGCCCCACACAGCGGCCGCGCCCACAGCGCGCCGGCGCGCGCGCACAGCGGCGCCGCCCACGCGCCGCCCGCGCGCACCGTCGCGCACCGCACGCCCGCGCCGCCGCCCGCCCACTGCGCTGCAATACACAACAACGTTCACATCACCACACCACCACCACACACACACACACACACACACACGCACACACACACACAGTATCCTCATCTACTAATATTACAAACACTTATGAACATTAATCTATCAAAGCATCTCAAAACTACGAGGAACAATTCAATTCATTTGTACTATGTCGATTGTAATGAACTGCGATACCCGACTTCTAATGAGAATACGGTAGGAGTGACTTCTAGGAAAACGATATCTAAGGATCGAAGGTGATCTACTAGTAAAGGTAGTAGGTAATGGGTACCGCAGTTGAGAAACAGGGGGTGCGGGGAGGGTGTGCGCAGCGCGGGCGGGTGTCGCAGCGCGGCCCGCAGTGCGCGCGCCCGCTGCAGCGCCGCGCACGCCGCGCGCGCCTGCCGCGCTGCGCACGCGCGCAAGCACTCCCACTCTGTGTACAGTAGAGTCGAGGAACAAGCGCGCACACGCGACCTACGTCACTAGCAGGGCACAACAAGCAGGGTAGGTACCGGCAGCGGGCGCGTGGTCGACGCGCACCTCCACGCTGTGCGGCAGCTTGTTGACCAGCATCAGCGCCGAGCGCACCGTCACCAGCTTGCGCGCCGACCCCTCCAGCGACACCTCGAACACGATGCGCGCCACGCAACCGCTTTTCTGCACACACATACAACACCATTCATTGAAAGCTTATTCGTTACCACCATATGTTAACACAGAGGGCAAACATTTTGTATACCCTCATAGACAACACCATATAGACAAGTATTATAAGGTGTTCAGACCCAAACCGGTTCGGTTCTGACGTCACGACAGCGGCCGCCGGACGGGCAGACGCGGGAGGTAGCCGAGGGGGCGCGGGGCGGCGGCACGGTTAGGCTGCGTTCACACGTGCGCGAATTTTTTCGGCGCGACACCGCGTGCTAGTCGCGTGCGCGCCGCTTGCTGCTCAGAAATTTATAGTGTGAATTTATATGTCTTTTACATAGAGTGCATATTTTATCGATATAAATATACGCGCGCACGCTCAGCGCCCGAATAGAAAAACTGTTGGATTTTTGGTGGTCACCCGATATAGCGGCTGTTGACTCTGAGCAGACGCGACGCGTGCGCTTATGAAAAGCTACCCGAACGCGATCAGCGCGCGTTGAAATCGCGTCATATGAACGCGCTCTTATCGGTCACTCCGGCGCCGCGCCGCGTCCAGTGCATTGAACGTATCGGAGCCGAACGCACGTTCGATTTTGTATTACGGAACGCAATCGGAAATTGTACGATTTGATCGGGGTTCATTTCACTGAAGGCTTCAGAGGCGGTTGTGGGCACAGTTCGGTGGCCTGCCTGAAGATGCAGTAGCTGGGACCGCGACATCGACCTTCCGCGCGATAAGTGACGTTTCGTTGAGTGGTGTGGCGGACACGCACGTGAATATTGACCATCTGGTGGATTTTTGGTTTACCCTGTGCGCTGGATCAGGTGTGTGTCTCGCAAATAGTTCGCGAGTGGGACATTTGGTCTCGTACATAAGGTGAACGCTATCAGACTGGCCGCTAATGTTTCGTATGTGTGGTACAAAATGCGAGGTGCCTGAAGTAGACGCCGACGCAAGTCCGCCGCGTGAGCGCAATGCAGCGTGCGTCGAGTATCGTCGATAGAGTACCGTGTGCGTGAGGTGCCTGAAGTAGACGCCGACGCGGTCGACGCAGACAGGGTCGGGCGGGTCCCAGCCGTCGAGCCGCAGCGCCAGCTGGTGCAGCTGGTGCGCGTGCGCGCGCGCCGCCCGCCCGCGCCGCGCACCGAACGAGAACGGCTCCGTGTCGCCGGCGCGCACGGCGCACCACGAGTCGTCGGGGCCCGACCACCCGCTCTCCTCCACCAGCCTGTTCACCGCATACACAACATTAGCCACGGCGGCGCTCATTTACTCCACGTAAGTAACCATTTCAAAATAATAAATAAGCAAGACAATTTATACAGTTCAACTTTGGATGGTTTAGTTCATCATCATCATTATCAGCGTTTCATGTTCTCACCACTGGGACTCTGGGAGAGGATGTGCCTTGATCCACCGCGCTGGCCCAGTGCATGTTGGTGAATGTCATGTCTTTGAACTATTGATATTCGTCCAAGAATACCGGCACAACATACCGGCTTCCTCTCGATGTATTCCTCTTTCATCATTTTTGAGCGATGGCATCCCAACTGCACATAATTTCTGAATAAGTGATTGGTGCATGGCCGAGGACCGAACCAGGTGCAGTCAGATTGTAAAGCGCACGTGCTACCGCTCGGCCACCGTCGCTCTTCATCGGATGGTTTAGTTGCAATGGTTTATTGATTGGATAATGTATAAAGGCTCACACGTCCGCGGTGGTGATGAGCGTGGTGAACCAGAGCCGGTGGCCGGTGTGGTTCCGCAGCGCGTAGGGCACGAAAGGCGAGCGCCGCCGGTGGCCCGCCGGGCTGCCCTTGGGGGACTGCTCCGCCCCGCTCGTGCACTGCACACAGAAACGTTACACTACTATTTTAAACATTCTATCAATACTCGTCGAAACGTTTCCTACATCAATCAAAACAGGCTGTATCTACTCCGACACCACAGAGTCAACGTTTTTTTAATTAGATTATAAATATACCAAAAGAATTACATTAATTTATTACGAAAATAAATTATTTTATATCGTTCACAAGCCAAATCATAAGAGTAAAAACAACATACCATTTTCTTTAGCAATTCTACAGCACTTTCACTCGTTTACCAACCACTTCCTACACTCAGAACGAAAACGCCTTTATGGGAGATATACCATTTCTCCTTGAAGATAATAAAATATTAAAGCAATGTATATCTAAACATGGAAATTTTATTGAAAATAAAATAATTTCGTTTCATTTAAGACCTTTATAAATTCGCCAAAATTAACTTAAGCGTACTAACTTTAGCGTACCTACCTACCGGAAACATCGTGATAAAAAATCATCAACATAAAATTATCACCAGCCTATAGAGATCAATTTTCAATGTTTTTCGTTTACTCGATCTATCGATTGCATTGCGACACAGTTCCTCGGTAAGACAGGATGTTAGTACCTGCGGTGCGTAGTAGTCAGCGGCCCAGTTGGCTCGCACGAGCTGCCACAGCGACAGCAGCGATGACGTTACCGTCGTGTTGAGCACATCTTCCGACGACACCGCGACCTGCACCCGCGCTAACGACAGCTCGCTTGACAACGTGTACTCCCAGGACGTCTCAAACCTGTAACAATAAATGTTAGAAAAAAAAATACGGGTCGCACCACTCCACCCTGTGAGACACCAGTGATTTTCACACAATATTTGTTTATTTTAATTTTGATTAGCAGTCTAAACAGTCTCAGACTACTTCATACTACTTGGCTCAATGCAGTATGATATGAAAAATATGTGCACAATACTTTAAAGATAATGAACCAAGTCAAACGCCTGAACTAATTCAATGTTTTTTTGTTTTTTTTTTCAATACTATTCGGCAATTACCTCCAAGGCTCGACGACGGGTTCCCAACCCGAAAGTGTGCGGTTGTAGTAGTCGATGCTAAGCACGCCGCCTAGCCGGCCGCCACCCGCCCCCGCCGCCGCGGTTACACTGCCTGGCGCACCCGCCGGCGTCGATACGAGCACAGGATCTTCAAACGCTTCCTCCACCTTGCGCAAGTCCTGACAACAATGTTGTATGTTAAGGTTAGAATGAAATGCGAAAATATCCTTCAAAAAGCACTAAACTTGTTTACCTTAGCCCTACGAAAGATGATATTGATAATGGTTTGCTTGATAGTTTGACTATGGAATGGGGATGTAAGTATGATAGACATTTCATGTATGAGAATAAAATTATTTGATAATATACTTTATTTATCTATCTAGGCCCAAGTTGGTGTTACAACGGGCCATTTACACTATTTAAGTTTGTATTCGTGAAAACTTCTTTTTGGCTTTTGTGTAACAATTTATCTCATATCTACCGTGTTGGTTAGCTGCTGTTCGTTTTTCATGTAAAATAAAATATGGGAGTGGGCTGCCCACGCAAGCCAAATGTATCTGGACAGGTGGGCGAAGGTCTCCATGAAGTGGGTGCCACTGAACAGTCGACACCAGGTTGCCTCCGGACCCGACGGCATAAAGATTGCTGACCCAGGACAGAGACAAGTGGAAGGAGTTGAGGTAGACTTTTGCCCAGCAGCATGGCAACGTATATATGGCATATTGTATAGATAGCTTTTACCTGTTCTAATCGCAGCTCACTGAGTGCCACCTCCAGTAGAGGCACGTCCGAGTCGAGGCAGTCGTCGATCACGCACAGCGTTATGCACTCCGCGCTCACCTGCACACACGCCGCAGTCAACTCTCTCACTTCAACATTGCGAGTAAGTAATCGTACGAAGGGTGGAAATACTTTAAATAATGTAATCTGTTGATGGCATCGGTTGTTTAACTGTATTAAATACGTGTGAAATTTTTGAACGTCTTTTTCTGAACTATTAGATATAGGTATGTTTGTTTGCGATATTTCAGATATAATTTAAATAAAATGAAGCTGCAGCTGAGCTTTGTTTGATACGATCATCATCGTGTGTTCTTCCTTCCTCACTGGAGACGTAGGGATACCGACGTCGAGGTGGTACCTCCTTGTCGGGGCTGGGCTCTGAGGGACGGCCTCATGGAGATCGGAGGGGCGAGTATCTATCCCGGTATAGAGAGACAAGGTGGCGTCTCGAGCACCCTCGGTCTGATCATGATAATATGGTCCGGTGGTTGTGGTTTGATATGAAATTGATGTCATTTGTAGGTGTATAGTGTACCTGTACTGCCTTAAGCGGCCAGACAGGCGAGGCGGGGGGCGGGCGGTGCTGCGGCGGCGCGGGGGGCGCGGGCGAGCGCATCCAGCGCGGCGTCCCCGCCCACCGCGCACACCCCGCGCCACCCCCCGCGCTGGGGCGCATGTGCACGCTGTTTGCCGGAGCGTCCTCCTCTTCTTCTGACATCAGTGTCTTTCCTGCGCACGACCAATCGTACCAGTTATTCTTAGCTGAGCTTACGGTGCCGTTCTAACTTCCACATCAGTCAACTACTGGACGTAGCCCTAATCCAACCGGTTATCGGTTCTACAATAGAAATTATCGGCCAAATATTTTGGCGAAATAGTATAGGCACGATCACGACTGCATAGCAAGCTGCCAATATAATCTTTTGAATGCAAAAACATTTTTTTATAGTACCGCGATCTGTAGGCCACTATGCTCGATGTAGAGTAAGTACCACAGATGGCGCTACCAGTTACTACACTACAAATTAAGGGCTTTCTTAAATTTTAAACGAAAAAAGCAACGAAAACTGGATTTTTGGCGTTCTGATTTTATCAAATAGAATGATCTAAAAAAACAACTCAACTCAACATATTACCTCTAATTTGCAAAAGTTGTTTTTCGTAAAACTCTAGGAGGGAAAGTTTGAGTGTGGATTTCGTTAAATTACTGACATAAAATATACAATTTTAATATTATGGTTTACTTGTTTTATATCCTTTAAAAAAAAACGACTTTATTTTTTCGTTTTATACCCCAAAATCTAAATACAACGATGCATTTTATAATACGCCTTTTAAGGCACGACAGTACTGACCGGAGAGCGCGGCGCGCGCCTGGTGCGGCAGCGAGTGCAGCATCGCGGCAAACATGCGCATGTCGTGATACGACAGCCGCAGATCCAGTGTACCCATCGACACCTGCAACATCACGACACGTCACACCGCGGGGCCAACCCGTCGCAGCGTCAGGTCCAGCGGTTCGTTTATACGGACACTGGACCTAATGTTTAGCGAGCTGCTGGCTTTCCTGGAGACCGGGTGGCTGAACTAGCTGCAGCCGGGTGACGCACAATGGGCCAATGAATGGCCTAGTTACGGAAAATGTCCGCTACACAAGTAAGTGTAATGTGAAGCGATGATGTGGTCTACGTTGGAGCACGCTTGAACCGATTCACTTGGACTTGGACACACTAGATTGTAACTCATTTATTTAGTTTACGTTGAATTTGTATTTTCGATGTGAAATAAAGTAATATTGTATTGTATCACATTAGTAGAGTGGGAATACTCACGTGCAGCACTTTCTCGTTATCAATGGAGACGTGCAGATGCGCCGGCTCCACGATGGAGAGCGCCGTCTCCTCCTCCAGCCCGAGCACGCACGAGAACACCTCCAGCTCGTTCAGGGAGCACGACACCGGCTTCTCGCTCTCCGCCACGCGGTATGTTATTACTGTCGTACTCTGGAGACAGATGGTCACGTCAGAATATAGCTCTCCTATTTGTAAACGGTCACGGCTCGATGAAACTATATGCAAACAAGTCACCATTTGCATCAACATTTTGTATCGTTCCTTTTCAAAGCGAGCGTGTAAGTAATTGGTGCGTGTGAGTGAGCGTTCACAGCCAACACCAATGCTTTACTGTACAATGTTAATATATGACGACAGCTGGCGTATTAGAAAGAGGTGGAGGAGGTGGTGGTTCGTCGAACCGGATATTTCAGCCTATCATGTTCCCACTGCTGGGACACAGGCCTTCTCTCAGAGAGGATGGGCCCTAATCCACCATGCTGGCCCAGTGCATGTTGGGGAATGCCATATGTTTTAGAACTTTTGAGTTTCTTGGACATACCGGTCTCCTCGCCGGTCCATGATTTCCTTCACGGTTTTTTTGAACGATGGCATCGAAACTGTACTTAATTTATTTAGTTACTAAATAAGTAATTGGATGGAGGCCGTGGATAGAACCGGGTGCTGTCAGATTGTAAAGCGCACATGCTAGCGCTCGGCCACCATCGCTCTTCTCAAATAACAACATAAGATGCTATATATGCTGTACTCTATGTATGCTGTATTCACTCCAAGTAGGAGATACACTTACGCTCATATTGTTTCATATTGTTACTGTTTAATTAAGTTCTACAGTACAAGTGTACTTCCAGTTCTGTGAACCTATAAAAAATATAAATATAAAAATATAAAATCTTCTATAGAATGATCGTGCCAGTGAGCGCACATACCCTGAGTATGACTGCGTTGGTGTCCCAGACGGAAGCGTCCTCTACCAGCACGAGCTGCGAGTCCGTGATGTTCAGCTTGAGTTCCATCTGTGCGGGCGCCTCAGTCGTGGAAGCTGCGCCTGCGCCCGCCCCCTTGCACCCACCTGCCCACGGCGGCACCAACGATGATTCCTCCCTGTACACAATATGACATAACTTGTTTTGCATCTTGTTTCCTTACAGGATCCTTACCTAAAAGAGAAGAAAGCGCACCAACAAACGGACTGTCTTTGATATTACAGTCGTATAATACGTTTTTCACATTAAAAAAATTTGATAGTTGTATGTAATTAGTTAATCCGAAACACTGAGATACGACGTCGCACCAAAGCTGCAGACGTCGTAAAAAGGGTGAAGGAACTTAAGTGGAACTGGGCAGGACACGTGGCCAGACGTCATGATGGGAGGTGGTTTACAGCAGTAGCCGCGTGGTGGTCGAGACTAGGTTGGCGGAACCCAAGCCGACCGAGGATGAGGTGGACTGACGACATCAAAAATACTGTCGGGAACGAGTGGATGCGAATAGCAAGAGACCGGGGAGAGTGGCATAAACAAAGGGCCTATACCCATCAGTGGGTCACTCAGGGCTGATGATGATGATGTAATTAGTTTGTTCGAGCGAGTTGTACGAACTTACAGCAGCGGCTGGTCGGGGTCGGCGGCGGGGTGCGGCGGCTGCGAGATGAACTGGTTCGCGCCTTCCCACCAGTCCAGCACCGCCATCAGCCGCATGTTGTTCACGAGGATCGTGTATGCAGACGAGTCGTGCCGGTTCCTGTCACACACCCACCGTAAAAACCCTCGTAATCAGAATCACAACACATCAGCTACGCTAACTAAATATATCTGGCAGCTGCAGAAAACTTTAAATAGTGAATAAATTTTCTTTATTGTTTTTTATTACAAATTAAGCATATAATTTACAGTAAATCCAATGTTATGTTATGTTTTGGATATATGCATTTTTATATAATAAACATGTGATATCTAGTGGTAAGTTTTGGGCGCTTTAGTGTGACACTGGGACTCGAATAAATCGACGGTAATGGCATATCAAGATATTTACTCGGTATTTCGGCAAGATATTTATGTGTGGGCTAGATAGAGGCCCATTTAAAATTGGTAATTTGAAAGTCTACTGTAGTTGAAACGATATAAAGCTTAAATTTCAATGCAGTGCAAAGTCATGTTGCGGTAAAATAAGACTCCAGGGTTCTTATTCTCTATGTTACATGAGATTCCTTGCCATAAACGCGCGATGTCGTGATATAAAAATCTGATAAAAAAATGTATATGCCTTCTTCAGTCTCTATGACCACATAAACTCGTATCGCGGCCACATTTTGCCATCTGCGTGGAATGTGTAATTTGTTAAAGGGATAAGCACAGCCCTATATTAGGTTTGTGGGGATAAGTTTTCAGAACGCGCTCGTTTCGAATGGTCAAAGTAACGCAGAGCAAGCTAACGCGTTTCGAGTGGTCAAAGTAACGCAGAGCAAGCTAACGCGTTTCGTGCGCATTTGTCAAAAGAATGTAGTATCCAATCAGAAGCCGCGTTTGATTCGTTTGACGCGTTTGAAATTTGTAGCCATTAGTAGTTTTTTTAGTTTGTAGTATTTGTACATGTATTGTATTCGTGACCATGGTGACTGAGTTATAACACATGTGTTATTAGCGTGTCATGTGGTTTAATTTAGAACGAGGGCCCAGGAGGTAAATGGCTTGCGTGCTCACCGGGCGTGCACCTCCGCCTGCACGCTGTGCCGGTGGTCGGGCATGGGCTGCACGATGTTGGTGAACACGTTCCCGCGCCGGTTGGCCGGCTCCGAGGCGTACCGAGTGTCCGTCACCAGGATCTCCTGCACGCACACAACACACCTCACTACATGTTACACACACACGTACTCATGCGTCACGCAAGGACGTTTTTACCAAAAAGTACCCTTCCAGAGGATACCTGCTACCTTATTAAGGATGGTTCGGATCGTGATCGCGATCGCGTGCCATCTCACTTACGCACGTGGTGCGAGTAAATAGATACGAACGGGATGGCATGCAATCTCGATCCCGATCAAAGAATCATAATAAGGCCCCTGGTATAGGGATACCTGAACAATAAATTCAGTCAACCTATTAGCGCAAATAGTGCTAATATGAAGGGGTTCAACAATGATGCCAGCACGTGAGTGGATCAATTGCCTTTCAGCACCACAGTCTCCGCACATCTCGGCTAGTTGCTAGAATTGTTTGAATTTCGAATGTTTTAGATGTGAATATATGTAGAGAACGCAAACTGTCCGCTTGTTAGCGCACGCACCTGCGAGACGAGGTCGATGTCCCGCCCCAGGTCCGAGTAGGTGTCGAGCACCAGCCGCGACTTGATGAAGTTGATGCAGGCGAGCGACACTCCCCGCGAGGGCTCCAGTCGAACTCGCACGTCTTGAAGCTCCAGCTGCAGCGAACTGGTCCTCCACACCTGGATACATTATGCATTACTTGGTTACGATTCTCATTCGGTTTTGAAACCAGCTGGCACCAGCGGTCAGTTTGTGGTTCAGCGCGGCGCCCATCAGCGACTTCAGTGGTCAGTCGAATTTGAACCGTATAGTAACCGGTAGCATCAGAGGTGAGTATCTAGTACCTGGTGGTTGTGTGCGGGCGGCGGCGGCGAGGGGTGCTCGTCCACCGCATCGGCCAGGTTGTGCGCCAGCACGCCGCGCACCAGCCGGTACTGCGCCGGCTCCAGCACGCACTCCAGCGTCGTCAGCGTGCCTTGCACCGTCATGTCGGGTACTATGCACACACAATAACAACCTAATTAAATACTAGCTTCTACAAGCGGCGTCGCCCGCGGTGTTCTAAGGAAAAAATAATGGAGTTCTTGTAAGCAGAGTAGCAATACTTTAGGATGCGAGCATTCCTTTAGTTATTGCCGAACGATATGTCAGTGATAGTGCGAGTGCCTTATGGGCAGGAGGTCCCAGTCACACCTCTCCGGCACTAATAGCCGTGTAGACGGGTCTCCGTTATTACCGTTATGTGTAGAAGAGAGGTTGTGCTCGATGCGCAGCGTGAGGTGCGCCGGCGCAGTGAGCAGCGGCGGCCCGAGGCGCAGCGCGCCGCTGCCGCCGCCGCGCGCCGCGTGCAGCGTCAGCGACTCCAGCACCACCGAGCGCACGTCCAGCAGCTCTCGACTCGCTGCGCACACCGACACATATAATATGAGAACTCTCTGTAGTTCCACAAGAATACCTAACCTAGGTGGCGTTTAGACAAATCGCGTTAAGTAACTCACAGCAGTCTGGGTCTGCCCTTTGACTAACGGTGGCAGGGTCCCCCGCCAGCTTGAAGCAGTTAGTGAGGTGCAGCGCGTGCAGCTGCGCAGCGAGCGCGCCGCGCGCCCGCCCCGACACCGGCAGGATGATGCAGGGCGCCTCGCACCGGACGTCGAGCCGCATGCGGGGCGCCTGCCCCCCGCCCGCCGCACCGCCCCCCGCCGACACCTGTGTTTATACGATACAATAACGAAGCTATGGAACGGACAGATGCTACGACAACAATAACACCACATAGTGAGGGGAAGGTGAGTATTATATCAGTCTCTGGCAGCCATATCACAAGCTTTGCTTAGTTTGGGGTCAGGTGACCGTGTGTGAAAAAATGCCCCGAAATATTTATTTTATTTATTGTTCACTTATATAATCTATTCTATGTCAGATGGCGGGCGCATACAATGACGCCAATTTCTTGTTCAGTAGTGAGGGTATGGTGTCGGTATCCCGGAAAAGTTTCCAATGAAGCCAAGTAGCTGTACCTTGGCCCTGGCCTGCGCGATGACGCGGCGCAGCAGGCTGAAGTCGCGCGCGAACGCCTGCAACTCGTGCACGAACCGGCGCGTGTGCACGTAGCTCACGGGACCCATGGCTAGCTTCAGGCTTGTCTCGTGACCCGCCTCCGCCGCCTCCGCCGGGCTCACTCTACAAACATTTTCAATAGTTTTCTTTTCATTTCGAGGAGTTAACTTGATGTCAGAGAGATTCTGGCCGCTTTCTGAATCATTTGTATTGTGTTAGTTTATATTGATGCTGTTGGCTTCGGGGACGCCGTTGCCGTGATTCAGAAAGCGCTCAGAAGGATAAACATTAAAGTGAAATAAAAATATACAGAAGTAATCCCATTAGCTCGGTATGCACGATAACTTGTTTGTAGAAGAAGTGTATGAAGTTTCTGAAGTCTCGTCCCTGCGTGTTCCCAACCGATCCAAATTTTGAATTCCCGCGCTTTTGCGGGCCGGCTCGAATAATATGTCTGTCAGTTGACGTTTATGCTGACAGTTGTTATTTTTTTGTTCATAAATCATCAGGAATATCTCTTAAAAAACATCTCAACGTATTACCTAGTGGATCCAAAGATCTACGTGACATGGAAAACAGTGTTATGACCTAAGTTAGTGGTCGTGGCACGTGTACGTACCTAGTTTGATCAAGTAGCTAGGTCTCATTTTAAATCTCACGTTCGCCTCGCGTATGACTAGCATAGGACCACGCCGGGTCACCGCCCGTAGAGGATGTAAATTAGTCGAAGAGTTTAAGAAAGCCATGTATTGCGGCGCTGTAGATGCCCTCGCCCTCGAGATGTGAACAACATTCCCTGGGGGGGGGTCGGGTCTCGTTCCATAGCGTGCCGCGTTACCTGGCGTATGTGAAGTCGAGCGCGCGCGTGGTGTGCGTGCGCAGGCGGTCGCGCCACAGCGGCGAGTGCGGCGTGAGGTCCGCCAGCACGAGCGCGCCCAGCCGGCCCGAGAGCGCGCGCGCACCGCCCGCAGCGTCCGCGCGCCACGTGACGCGCACGCGGGACACGAGCGCGCGGCACGCCTCGCCGCGCCACCCGACCACCACCACGGACAGCGAACGGATCGACATCTCCGTCTGCGTGACGCCGCCCTGCGCCGGCGCAGCCGTCTCGCCACAACACTCTGGAACCATCGACACTCTTCTAATGACAAAGAACCGATCACACTTTACACAAGGGATCAGACAGCTGAATTAAATATCTGGGGACAGACATAGAGCGCTTCGCCCGACTTGCCAGTGGGCAGCACCAACATTTAAACTTTGAAATTGAAATTTGTATGAAATTTGATATTATCTAATTTGTATTTCACACTGGCACGTGCACGGGCACGTACAGCCATCCCAATTAGTCAGGTGGTTAGAGCGGAGATGCGTGATGTGACGAAGGGGGTGTGATGATGTACGAAGGTCCGAGTTTGACGGAGTCATCGTCCGACCCGCACTCACCAGGCTGTGTGCCGGTTTCCTCAGGCGGCGGCGGGGGCGACGCCTCGTCTCCCGCCACACCGAAGAAGTCGAGCACAGCGACCCAGCTGTCGATGCTCACCACGAGATTGAGGCAGTTGAACTCCACCTTCGTCAACTTTGATACCTGTGTGTTCACAAAATAATACTGCTTTGAAAGCTGGCCCGGAAGTCACAGATCACAATAATTTAACGCCCACGCCTGGCAATAAACTGGCAACCCATTTGGAGAAATAACACATAGTTTATTTGGTCGATGAAAAAAATATTAGTTCAAGATGGTCCGCCTAGCCTATATAGTACTATACCATCACAAAATACTTGTATTTCTCCTTCCGCAGAAAATTCCGTTTCGTTTCACTGATTGATCTAAAAAGGTTTACTCTCATGCGCTAATTGCGGAAAGCAGCGTGTGTACGGGCGGCCAGCGTGTGTAGAGTAGTGTTACCTTGTTGAACGTATCGTGGAAGCGCGGGTGGGCCGGGTCGCGCGTGTGCACCCACACCCACACGAGGTTGTCGTCCCCGGACAGCGCCTCGTCCTCGTCCGAGCCCTCCCCGCGCGCCTGTTCCCCCGCGGGCTCCCCGCACTCGGGCGAGCACGGCGGCGTGGGGCCACACTGGCTGTCCTGACGCGTGCTCGCGCGCTTCTTGTCCTGTACGACGCACGGGGAACATTTGGTGAGGAGAAAACAACAATGATAAATCATGCACTTCACAAGACAAAATTCACGCATAAATAAAGCTAATTTTACACCAAGAAATGTTCACAAAAAAGGGCCCGTAGATGGCCTAGATGCGGAAAACGCTAGCACCACACACAAAAGAAAAAGTTTATTCTATGCAATTGGGGTAAACATTTTTACCATAAGTTCAATATCCAAGTTGTGCGCACGTCCATCACAATAGTTTTAGCAGAACACTATTCACATTGCAAATAGGGTGTTTGACTGTATTGAAAATATTATGCCAATTGACATCATCCATAAACATGACATAATGAAAAAGCATATTTCATTGATTTTTTAATAAAAATATGCTTATTTTTTGTAAAAAACGCGAATAAAATAACTGTATTTTCGACATTTGATCACGTGATCGAAAACGGTCTGTAATTGGCTTCATCCCTAGTGACATCACACAAATCTAAACAAACAGATTTTGTATTGATATTTGCGAATTTAATGTTGTAAAGCTATTTTGAGAGCGATTTATCCAGAAATTATCACCAAAATCAGTCCGGAGGTTAAATGTGAGAAGAATGGAGAAACATTTTGTGCAAGCAGACAGCAGTAACTTACCCAAAATTTATGTATTTATGGTTGCATATTTCTTCAATAATAATCTACGTCATTGTTTCTACGCTGCAGAACTCAAAACGTAAAAACTACAATGTAAGTATTAATTTTTAATTGTTCTCCAAGCAAAACATTCAATCAAGTTGTACAAAAAGTATGTTGTAGTAGGTGGATATCACTATTTTGTTAGGTTATGTCTTTACAATGTTTAAAAAGAAAGTAACAGTACATAAAATAGTAATGCAATAAAAACACAAATTGTAATAGAAATATATAGACTCAAATATGTACCTCAAAATGATCTTCGCACATAGAAACACATGAATTAGCTCCAATACTTTTGGGTTCTCTACGAGCTACTTAGTTCCAACCACTTTTTGCGAGTTTTGGGGTCCATTGGAACAGAAACGAATAGTTTTTCCGGTGTTTTATGGAAGTATTTGTACATTGTGGCACTACACAACATTTATAAACCATTACTTCTATTAGAAAATTAGTGATTATCAAACTTTTACTGCCTGGCTGCAGCTGTTTTGTTTTGTGTGACGTCAATCGTCGCTCGACCGGAGCTATGACGCAGGTCTGCGTTTTGGCGCGATATTTTTTTATTCAAACTTTAACATCGATTTATATCGCAAATACGACTGATATCCAGAAAATATAAATGCAGTATACATTAAATTATATCAGGCAATAATGTGCAATAGTTTCCCAAAAGTAGTCAAATACCCTATTATTTTAGAAATCCACCTGAACTACTACTACTTACTGATACTTTTTTTCCAAATCCCGTGAATTTTTTCGATGAATCCAGTTTCTGTTCTTCTGAAGAAAAAAAAACTCCTGGCACCTGTTTTTTTTTTTTCGTTATTTTGTTGTTGTCATGATTTGTTACCTCAGCGAGCACATTGAGGTGAGTGGGCAGCGAGCAGGATCCGTGCGCTCGATGCAGCGTCGACGCAGGCTGGTTCGCGGGGGCGCTGTGCCCCCGGAAGTCGGGGCACGACTTGGACACGAACACGGCCTTCGGGGGCACTTGCGGCGTGTGCGACACCATCATCATGCGGTGCTTCGATTCGGGGTCTTTCGTCAGGTCCTCCATGGTGATCGAGTGGAGCGACACCTGGTGAACAGTACGTACACGCAACTTAAATATAAGCAAGATATAAAGAAACAAAAGTACATGAAGAGAGTTGCGACTGTTGAGTTTTTGCAAAACTACGCCTTGATTACATGTTTATTTCTTGAAAAAAAAAACATAATTCGCAATTGGTACACCTAAACTAAAAATTACAAACAGAATCACACCTGAATAAGCCTTAATTAGCATTTTTGTATATTATTCAATATTTTAAAATTTATTTTTAACAGGGTAAGCGGAGCGTTGGTCGTCCAGCTGCAAGATGGGTCGACGATATTGTTACTATCGCGGGTCGAACCTGGACTCGATTAGCACAGGACCGAGGCAGATGGCATAACAAGAGAGAGGCCTATACCCAGCAGTGGGATAAGGAAGGCTGTGGATGATGATGATGATGATGATGATGATGATGATATAATAGGCTTGCTTTTGACCACCATCACGCCTGACGTTAAGCGATGATGCGGATTCACTCGTGATTTGAAGACACCCAGATTGTAACCATCGGGGAACACCTATTCAGGCAGCATATTCCACAGACTAGCAGTTCGCACAATAAATGTGGTAGTATGCCGTAAAGTAATGTGGTGTAAAGCTGGTAATGTGGTAGTGTAAAGCTGGTAATATGCCGCATGAGAAGGTGCATTATCATCATTCATCATCATCATTATTTACATTACCATGTACGCCAAGGGATAAGAATAAGAGGGTGCAGCTAAATTTGCTTTTTCACTCCACTTTACATATTGACATCTTTTATCTATGATGACGTCAACTTCCAAGTGACCATCCCTAATTTAGACTGCAGGTAGAAAAATACTAACAATCCTATCCTTTTTGCTTTCCATCGTCAGGTAATAAACAATTCTGTCCAACAAGTATAAACTGTTTTTTATCCCCTACAGAAGAGAAGATAATTTTCAAATGGCCGATTTTCTTGAATCAAATCACCTTGGAAACAAAAAAAAACTAAATCAAAATCAGTTGTTCCGTTTGGGAGCTACGATGCCAGACAGATACACACGTTAAAATTAAAACTGCTTGCGTCGGGGGTAAAAAAACAATATCTTCTTTGGAAGACGTTAAATAATAGTTGAAATGAGTATGTGTAGTGTAAAGTGCTACCTGCAGCGTGGTCTCGTACTCGCTGCTCTTCTGATAGCGCAGCGCGAACTCGCGGAAGGAGAGCGCCACGAGGCTGCGCTCGCCCTCGCCCAGGTCTGCGCGGAGCTCCACCGTGAACATCGCCAGCTCCAACTTTACTGCACGCCACAGAACGCACTTCACATCTCTGTACTCATATGTAGAGCAACTGGCGAGCCGACATAATCATTATTATGTAAGCCCGAGCGATGTAATGGTTTACTATTGTCATGAATTTATCCATTTTGGGCTTTGATAATATATAGTTTGGATCTGCCTTAAACTCGAGCTAGTACCGAAAAAAGCCCGCCAAAAACTGAAGGGGCGAGTGAAACGTTACCGAGAAACTTGGGTTAAGTAAGTCCTTACCTAGCAGTGAGCAGGCGCTCAGAAGAAGAAAGAAAGATTTTATGTAAGTATAGTTAAGATTTATAAAAAAACGGAAGTTAAAACATTAGAGACAGACTGAGGGTCGTGAGCTCGGAAGGTGGTGAAAAAACGAAGGTGATCCCTTGTTAGAGACGTATTGCACCGTATCACTTGACGGTGTAACACATATTGCACACACAGACATACTCTTACTACCTTTACAAACGCACACTTTAATATGGAGCTGCATACAACCGCAAACGATGTGCTCAAAATGTAATCAAATGGACGACCGAGGGGGGTGTAAGTGCTAAAGGGGAGACTGTAGGTATAACGCTTCAATTTATTTATTTATATTTGAGGTTTTGGGACTCCAGACATTTTATAAAGGATACATGCGGAGGTGTGAACGGCGCGTGCGTGGCACGTGTTAGCTAGTTACCGACGAGAGGTACAGCGGCGGAGGGCGGCGAGCGGCGCGGCGCGGGCGCCGGCACGGCCAGCACAGCTGCGCGCACCGCCGGGTCCAGCCGCAGCGTCGGCACCGCCGGCTCCACCACCACGCCGTCTACCACATCCGTCGGACTCTGGACCAACCATCGCAACATCATCAATATCGTTCCAAACCCTTTGGGTACGGAATAACGGAACCCTAAAATTGGTAATTCATACAAGCGTCAAACTTGGTATGATTATAGTACACACTCTAAACTATAATAAATAATGGCCAAGTGCGAGTCGATGATAAACGTCTGTTCATTGGCAAGTAAAGCAACGCATTTTGCTACTATGACTTCATCATTCGTTCATTCGTCTCACCGAATCGAAATGCCATCATATTTTAATAATTTTGAAGTCGGTTTTTTTAATTGATAATTCTTGTATTTTGTGGTGTTACGGAACCTTTGATGCGCGAACCCGACTCGTATTTTGCCGGTTTATACTGTTAGGCTGTAATTTTCTCCAACAATGTAAAATAAAATAAATAAATATACTGGTAGTAGTATATCTGTAGATACCTGTGCGCTGGCTGCGGGCGCGGGCTGCGCGGCGTCCTCGGCGCCGGGCCCGCTGACCCAGCGCAGTGTGTCCAGCAGCTGCTCGTACTGGTCGCGGCGCGCCGACACCTGCAGCCCGCCCACCACGCCGCCCGACACCACGCACTGCCGACGTATGCACCGTGTTACTGGGGGGTTAGACAACACGCACTTTCTGTTAGCGTTAACGCCTGCGGAAAGATGAAACTGTATGTTCATCTTTCCGCAGGCGTTAACGCTAACAGAAAGTGGGTCTTGTCCAACCCCCCTGGACGCCGTGCTCCATGTACCTACTCACTGTCGACCCGGCATCCACTGGTAGTCGAGCCGTGCTGCCGTGCGTACACTGGGACCCACTCAACTGACGCGAGCTCCAATGTTACTTGACTGCTTTCTAGATTAGTGCATAAACTAGACAGGAGTCCACACTTAATATGTCAGTTGACAGATGCTAATTCACGCACGACAGTGAGTGGCTGTGGCTCGACCAGTTTTGGAACTCTTACCTCCCAGACTTATAGAAAGTCTCAAAATCAGTCATCATATTGTTAACGTTATTGGATACCGGGTCAAATGTTAGCATCACGGTCATGTCTATAACATTTAAATAGTAAATCTTACTAGAAAAACACTTCAATATAAAAATTAGTTTCGTTAGAAAAAGGCGTCATCTCTCAGTCAGCTTTAGGGCCTGTAAAGGTGTACATAGTTAAATGCAGGTAGCATGAATTATAGATGGCGTCACCAACGCTTAGATTGGTTGCAAAATTAGCTCAAAAATGTGAAGTCTCATGGGAGAGCGACCGTAGCATAGCGGTCAAGTCCAAGTCACGCCCGGTATAATAGCAGAGACTTTACCAGTAGCATCTTTGGAGTTTTGTAAACCACACGATCAGATACGGTTCACCTCCCTACATCAGTTGGCGACACTCGAGCATGATGACAAGGCGCTGACTGACTGAATCGCGCTGACCTGGCAGGGCTGCTCCTGGTGGTGGTCGGAGAAGTTGACGGCCAGCTGCAGCGCCGTGTTGTGCAGCACGGGCCGGCCGCGCGACACCTCGTACACCTGCCGCATGCTCTCCGCGCTCAGCCCCACCGCCGACAGCTGCTCTGCTACATCCAGCTGGAACATTGTACAACATCAGACACTGTGGACACTGACATTCACACTGTACGGAGTAGGTACATCAATTCTAGGAGAGCACGCTTTGATACGTCGCGACTGACACACGCGCGGGTCAGATCCGGATCGAAGGACCATTCAATGTAGCGACACTATATTTGGAGTTTGGTAAAAGCAGTTTTCTTAAAATTTTAATTATTTTGTCGAACCGATTCTAGGTCGTGAGTCAGTCGCGAAGTATCAAACCGCATTCCTCAATCCCTAGTAATGCTTAGTTGCAAAATTTGATATACTCCGTACACATAGATCACTAAATGACTCAATTCTACAAAGGAGTCATACTGGCCCAACTCAAGTGTAAGAACACTAGGACAGTCATTTACAATGTCCTAGTCAAATTTTCGAACGACTAACTTAAGTTGCAGTGCAAGCCATCGTGACGTCACAGGGACATTTTAACCCCCGACGCAAACAGAGGGGTATTATTAAGTTTAACATGTGTATGTTTGTATGTCTGTGGCATCGTAACTCACAAAGGACTGAACCGATTTTGATTAAGTATTTTTGTAAAGGTGACTTGATAGAGATTGTAGTTAGCTGTGATTCAAGTAAATCTGATCGGCCGGTTGAACATTATCAGCTCTTTGTCGTTGTAATAATACGTCAGGTTTGGCATTTCAAACCGACGTGTGGCTGCAGTAGTTTTGACTGTAGAGAATATACGTAGCGTGTTCAGCATTAAAAACAGAAGACCTTAGCAGCCTGGAAATAATATCATGAACGATCCCTGCACGCATATGTGTGAGTTGTCTCTCACGAAATCATAATAAATAGATATATAACAAGTAAGGGCTAAGATCTTAATTAGGAAGTCAGCGCTATAAGTTAACAATACTAAAATATACAAGAATGGCATGCAGCAACAGTACACAGCAACGATCTTGCACAGTCATTGAGCGTCGCTTAATTCTTTCAGTTCAGTTTCATTGTTTACACGTATATGAGACGCTCCATCACTTTTTCTGACGTATATTTTTCCATGGGCACTCCAGCAATATTTATAATTGTTGGATTTTGCGAATTCGCGAGCCAGATAAAAGAGTTTTCGCATCTTTGCAGTTAAATTTTCAGATATGAAAACGGGTTTCTCAGGTCCTGCAATTCTCAGATTGCTAGTATTCAGTTTGTTGTTTCTGTAGGTCTTGTTGTAAGCCTTTAAGGCAAGAAGGAATTTCTCCTTACATACAACGGTGCTGAAGTCAACAATGATTGGTTTGTTAGTCGTTTTGGAATTTATGCGGAAAATATCTTTGAAGTCGGTTGCTTTTATGGAAGAATTTATCACATTACTCACCCGAAGAACAATGTCTGAAAGATCTTCTTTGGATTCGGTTTTTAATTGCGGTATATTTCTGATTTCTACGCTACTAGAACGTTGATATTTTTCTGTTTTCTAATTTTTCTTCAAGTATTTGGATGGCAGTTAAATTGTTTTGTTCACTCTGCGATGACTCTTTTGTTCACTCTCAGATGAATTGACATATTGCATAATTATGATATCTGTAGTGTGTATGTATGTAGTGTATATTGTAGTGTGATATGGCGCGGTGTAGCGTGGTACGTACGGAGGCGAGGCTGATGTCGCGCACGCGCACGGTGTAGAGCGTGCGGCGCGGCGGGCCGGGCCGGTTGCAGAGCGACATGCGGCCCAGGTGCGCCACCACCACCTCTGTGCTGCGCGCGCCTCGCGGCACCACCACCACCGGGGACTCCAGCTCGATGCTCACACTGCGACACAAGTATATCTCGCGTCACTACAACCATTGCCACGGCCGCGGCGCAAACATTCACCCCTGTCTTGGAAGGTCACTTTTTATATCATTCAAAATGCTAGAAGACTTCAATGATGCAATAGCAAATATAATTTATATTGACATTGCACAATAGGCATGACAATAAATTTCTATACTTTGTGACATCATTCGCTCTGTTGGCGTTTTATTTATCATGGTAAAAGATATATTAATGTCACTTTCTAACATATTTCTTTCTGATTATATTTTGATATATTTTGATTCTTTGATACTGTCATCATGCCTATTGGTAATAATATGTTAATGCACTCACCGGTTTGTCGTATGTGTGATAAGTATAACGATAAAAAAATTATTTTGAAATTTTTCACCATAGTTCAGTAACCTCAGTTAAGTACCAACTTAATGTATTATTATAGTTATAATTGTATTTTGGGCTTTTTTGCAGCGTTATTGTTATTTTATTTTGTGTTTTGTTTCATGTTTTGTTGCTAGTGACAGCAGTAATTAATAAACTATTTAATTTATTAATTTCATATCTAGATGTAACATGAGTGCTAGGTCCACATCTAGAAGGAAATGCATTTAGTTAGATATTAAGTGTTTGTTAATTTAATGATAGTTCACAATGTATTTCCAGTTTTGTGGTCTTTCAATAAAAAACAAAAAAAGATAGTCCCTTTGCTGAACCTCTGTGACCTGGATGAGTGCGGACAACGCTTTGTTTAACCCCGGAGCCGGCTCATGTGTTGCATATGACGCGTGCATCAGTACCTGAGTAGGATGTTGTCGGCGTGCATGTCCGCGGGGTCGTCCAGCGAGGCGCCGGCGCTGAAGGTGCGGCGGCGCGGGGAGACGCCCTCGGCGGAGTGGCTGAGCCTGGGGTTGGCGTAGAGCGCGTCGGGCGGGTGCACGAGCCCCAGCGCCATGTCGGCAGCCGCCGCGCGGATGGAGCGCGCCAGGTTGGCCAGGTACTGCTTGAACTCTGCCAGGCACGAGCGCAGCTCCAGCACCAGCGCCGGCGAGTGCGTGTACCACACGCGCGCCACCTGCATCTGCACGCGCACCGACACCACTACGCACAACATACATTCATTCATTCAACTGGAATCACGCGTCCTGCCACCGGACAGAGGCTATTTCAATATGTGGGTATATTAACTATGACAGTGAAATGTGCCATTCAAGTTTTATGGGAAACACCTCCAAACCCATCGGCGTCTTGCCTCTGTGCTAAAAACAAGGTCTCAGGATTTGCAATGAAACACACCGAAGCTCCCTCAACACCACGCCCCAACACCCCCAAGACGGCTAGCCATCTCAGCTAGCTAAAAGGAAGGAGGCTATACGAAGATGTTAGAAGCGAAATGAAAACATTTGAAGTTTGAGTAACCTTAAAAACAGTCGTTTTCTCGTCCAATATATCTAAGAATAGTCGGCCTAACGAAACTCTCAATTATTCTTATTCGAGATGGCGATAACTCCTACACTGACGTCCTGCTTGGGGTGTATTGCGCATTTCCTACTACCAGCGTCTACTCGAGCCAACCCAGCTCATTGAAATACCGACGCAAGGGTTTGGAGCGCTGGCACAGTTGCTCCTGTGGCGTATCTCAACTATCAAGCATATACAAGTGGAGTGTCTCACCGGGGGGATCCCCGTCATCAGTGGCTTGCACGGTGCGCTCGATGGTGAAGAGCAGCGCCTTGTCGTCGTCGGGCGGATGCAGGGGCGCGGGCTGGTGCGGAGGCGGCGCCGCCCGGCCCGCGCACAGGACCCGCGTGTGCGGCCCGCGCTCGCAGAGTGACACCACGTGCACGCCGCCCAGAGATCCGCCCACACACACGTGCTCGCCGTCTGGCAACCACACACACACCCTAGTATAGACAGACCCTTCACACTTCGATACCAACTCGGCTTGCAGTACACCGGCGGAATGTAAAGCTTGTGTCGTACAGTTAAATTTAAAGTGACAACATTTCGCAAGTAAGACAGCGTTCGAAGCATCTCACTGATAGCATGATTCTTTCATTGCGATATCGAAGTTGATCATTTGAAATAGTTGATCATGTTGAATAGGTGGGGCATGTTTGATGCGAGTGAGTTGAGAACACAGACTAGGTAAAGCTACTTTGGTTGAGAATGAGATGAGAATATGATATGATGTGGGTGTCTTCAAATTGCGAGTGAATCTGTTTCTTCTAGGCCAGCGTGCTCCATCGTAGACCGCATCATCGCTTAACATGTAAGTGTGACCTCAAGGGTTCGTCTGAAAACCGGCGCTGATAGTCCTTGACTTTCAGCATTAATGCCGAGACGGACCCATTCGACACTGATTGTATCCTTTAGATATAAGTTTTTGTAAAGGTGTAATTTTCTTTCTTCTTCTTTCTAACATCAGGCGAGTTGGAGGTAAAATGCAAGCCTATTACAAAAAGTATTATGATTAGAAAGGTGTCTCACCGACGGTGGCCTGTATGCGCGCCTCGCAGAGCGTGGCGGTGGCGATCTTGCGCGCCACCACGGCGCCGTCCTGCACGGCGGCGCGCAGCAGCAGCACGCCCAGCCGGTGGAAGTCGAACGTGATCTCCGTGCGCACCTCTCTCTACACGCCACACACACCAACATCATACTGTCAGATTACGATCACAGCGAGGTTACCTTGCGAAACTAACAATTGCGTTTTATTTAAAAAAAAGTAACCATACTACCAGACCGACCTTCGGGTAGAACGGGCGGTCGCTCTAGGCGCCAGAGAGCAAGGGCTCTGGGCGGGGCGGCGTGTCAGGCGGCGAGACACACTTGCGTTGTAACTTTTGATGTGGAAATAGTTTATAACCTGGATCGGCACATAGAATACTTTTAATCCAAGAATCTATTCCGAAAAATTGCAGTTTTCAGAAATGAAGCGCGCAGAAAGACAATCTCGCTGTACCCTGATCAAAGGCTAGGGCCGGCGCTGCATGAAACAGATTGCAAACTATCTAGTCGCAAGAGCGTCGGTAGCTGTGGCGGCCAGACGTCACACCGTCACGTCCACCAGAGGCCTGACGGCTACTGTTTAATGCCAGCTAAAAACATTGCTGGAACAGTGCAGCGCAGAAAATCACGCGAACGTGCAACTTAAATCAACTTTTCGCATCACTTAAACAGAATCGCTTAAAACGGGTAGCCGTAAAGCCCCTGCAGTCCAGCTGCGACCAGGGTCGTTAGTAGGGAGTGACGTCACCTGCAGGTCGGAGAGCGCGGGCGGCGCGGGCGGGTCTGCGTGCGCCGGCGCCTCGGGCTGCGCGGCCGGCGGGCGCGCCACGCGCTGCGCGAACCCTATCAACTCGACTATTGTCTCCTGATTCGCTGCAACAACGACGTCATTATCTGATTACAACGCTATGTAATATAAGCCTCTTTCTGAATGGTGGGGCTGATATTTGTGTGATAAGTTCCGGTCTCATCATTCCCAGGAGTTGTTCAGTGTTCGATCCAGCTTTGAACCGGCAGTGCCACTTGCGTGTTTCTATATGAGATCATCATTCTGTCAGTGACAATAAGGAAGTGATCTGATTCATCTGCGGGTTTAAGACTACACTGAGAATACGACTGCTGTTTATCAATCTGACAAAACTTTTGCTCGAGTAACAAGACACAAGACTATAAAAGTAGTGCCACTTACCAATGATATCCAAGTTGTTGAACAGTATGTTGGCAATCCTGAGATCCTCCGAGTCTCCGTCGCCCCTCACGAGGCACAGCTCGACGGCTATCAGCGCCTCAGAGTCGACTAACCCTGCGGCACCCCAGTGGCCTCCCGCGCCCCATGTGTTAGAGGTGGGGCCCGGGGGGCCTGCGCTCGTGGGGCCCCACGTGTTACCGGCGGAGCCCCAGGTGGAATTGTTGGTGTTGCTCGTGCCAGAGAACCATCCCGGGGTGGGGCTAGTTCTATCCGTGTCGGGTGCGCCTGTGTCGTAACATTGCAATTTAAAGGGAAAAAAGATTTACAAACGTAAAAAGTTCGAATATCCCAATTTCATCGGACGACGCAAAAATACATGGTCACAATAAATGGGGTCTCATCTGCTCACAAATGTATGAATGTTTACTTACTTTTCTGTGCAGTTGTGTGATGCAGCGAGTACAGCGCCTGCGACAGGGCGAGGGGGTTCGCCAGCGCGTGCGGTGAGGTGGGGGAGGCGGGGGACGTCGGCGACGTCGGCTCCGAGCCGCGGATGCTGCCTGACGCCGTGTCCATACTAATATTCAACACCACTCATATTAGCAACTATCCAAACGTTTCGTCACTCGTCGAAGCAATCGGTCACGAATTTATTAACAGCAAAGCTTTCAAATATGACTCCTATATTGAGTTCCGCAAAGCTGAATTTTGACTAAGAAACTACGAGACGTGGCAAGAAACAGATGAAAAACATCGCTCGAAGTAAAGTGTGATAATGTTTTTATCTAATATAGTGTTTACATGCCACTGGTTTGTTGTTAGTCAGCGCGGTGTCCGTGTAGAATGGACGCGGAGAAAGTCGTTCTACATTATTACAAGTGTGTATGCGCGTGTGAGGTCTCTCTATGTGTATATGTGAGCATCGCGTGTCAGCTGCCTGGTGGAGACGGGTTGGGGGTGTTGTGGCTCACCCGACGTGCTTGTGGCTGGCGACGAGCAGCTCGAAGTCGGGCCCGTAGGTCTGCAGCGCGTCGACCAGCAGCAGCGAGTGCACCGACAGCGACAGCGAGGTGTCGCGCGGCCGCCGCGCCACCATCGCGCGCACGCCCATCACCTGCACCTCGGCGATGCTGCGCCCGCGGGACTGCACCTGCGTCACGCATCAACTGCTTCAATCCCTGGCCTGACACACTCGCATATTTAAATGCTCAAGTATGTCTGTTTGTTCCTCCTTCACGCAACAACAGAACAACGGATCGACGTGATTTTTCGCGTAGAGAATGTTGGAGGACCGGAGCGTGACAAAGGATACTTTTTATCCCGATTTTTTTTCTCGTTCCTGAGAGAATTTCCACGGCACAACTCATTCCCTATTCCATTACCAGGATGTTGGCATCATCAGCACTTACTCCCGAGAGAATTGGTATACCACATTTACATCACACATACATTCTAAAACAAACACCCACATACACACCCCACACCCTCACAACACACATCCACATCATCATTTGAAACCTCCCATTCCTTAATTCACCACATAACAACTGGATAAAAAAAATACGCCGTAATCGAAAAATTATAAAGCAAGATACCAAAAATCATATACGCGGGCGCACGCGGGCCCAACAACCACGGCTGCTCACCTCCAGCGACAACTGGTCGACAGCGAACTGCAGCATGAGTTGCGTGGAGTTGTGGTGCGCGGAGGGATCCGACCGCTCCGTCTCCGAGCTCGTGCTCACGTCGTCGTCGGGCGCGCCGTCCGCGCCGGGCGCCGGGGGGCTCCTGCGGGCAGAGCGCAGGTTCGTATACCGACGTTCAGTGATGCGGGAGACGCGGCTGATGGTGCACTGACAGGTGTTGGTGCGGCGGCGCGACGTTGTCGAGCACGGCGCGCACGGCGCACAGCTTCTGCTCGGAGAGGTGCGCGACCAGCGCGGGCAGGTGTCCCCGCAGCGTGGCGCACGGGTACCCGGGGTCGGCCGTGCGCACGGCGCGCCGCTCCGCCGCCAGCGAGATGCTGAACCGGTCCAGCAGGTGCAGCGGCGAGCTGGCCTTCGTGTGCGCGTACTGCCAGTTGTCGCGCACGCGCCCCACCAGGATCTGCAGCGACGACAGCTCGATCGAATACCTGCAACACCACGCACTCGTGTCTAACTGCTCTGTCCACTCCACACAGGCCACCGGTTCGACGTGTCGTCTGATTCCACCGGCCCTTACTCTAGGTCCACGATCAGACCGACCACAACTTCATTTGTTACAAAACGTCTCCGCACAAATATCAATGGCGCAAACGGGTTACCTTGATCAAATCGCCACGTGTTATGCATATTTTATTTAATACTTTATATCACACTTACAAATAATGTATAAATGCCAAACGGAAGAATTAATGCTAAGCAACAATAAAACAACAACAATATGTACCTATATAACAACAACAATGAATACGTATGAGTTTGAGTATCTGTGTGAGATAATGTGGTGGGGGGTGGGTGTGAAGCAGCTAGTGTACCTGTCGTAGAGTCGGTCGTGCAGGTCCTGCGCCAGCGAGCCGGCGGGCGGCGGCGGCCACGCGGGCGACAGCAGGCTGCCCGGCGGCGTCGAGCACGGCGTCATGAACGTCTCCTCGTCGTCGTCGGCGGGCGGGCCGGCGGCGGCCGCGGAGCTGGCCTGCGCTGCGTTCGCCAGCCGCAGCCGACCGAAGTCCACCAGCAGGACGGCGGCCGAGCGCGAGCACAGCCGCTCCGCGAACAGGATCTGCGGCGCCGAGATGTCCAGCTCCACGTGCCACGAGCGACGCTCGCCCTGCGCACGCGCAACGTGCATGTAGCGACAGTTTCAACTGAACAAGTCAGCCTGCACTCCTACCCTCACTCTAACAATTAACTACGAAAATTACTAAACCAACACTAATCAACTTAGATGACCATCACAAACCACTTATGTAAGGTAGATGTGGTTTGCGATGGTCATCTAAGTTGACCGACCAGACTATAAAAATAGAGCATTGAGAGGCGAACATTTTGTTTCAATTCGAATGATTTCTCACTTTTCTGCCCGAGTCGGTATGGAACTAGAAGAGTGTGCGCGTGCCGTTAGAAAATACGGTTTAAGATTTTTATTTCCTCAAAAGAATTTACAAATTCACTTATTGAGAAAACACAGTATATATAGGTAAGTATTATAACGCTATTGAGCGTAGTTTACAGAGATAATTATGCAAACAATAAATTAACTAACAAAACAATAAAAATTAAAAAGTCAAACTTAGAGGGTAGATTTACAAAGTTTAGAAGTATGTCTATGCATGCAAGCGGCCTGTGCCGTTCGTTGTTTATTATGATTTATGGCCCATAGTACGAAAAAGAGCGTTTTTGTATGACATTATTGTAGGTAAGTAGATATGACTATATTAAAGAAATATCCTTTAGAATGTGGACTTTTAAAAAATTTTTAAATTTTGTTAGCGATTTTATTTCTTTTATGTCTTTCGGCAATTTGTTTTAAAGTTGTGCCCCTTCATACATTATATTATTTTTACCATAATTAGTCCTAGGGGTTCTTAAACAGATGTTATTTGCTTGTCTGGTTACACGTTTTTGAACTTGTATCTTTTTTGTAAAGATTATTTGCGAATGTATGTCTTTAGTTAAAATTTTCCTAACCAGAATACATGTATTGTACTTATATATTTGAGATAGATTCATAAGTTTCGTTTCTTTAAAAATGTTGATAGTAGGTGTTAAATAGTGATATCGAAATAGTGTTTTTATAATTTTATTTTGAGCTATTTGTAAGGTTTGTAAATTTGTTTTGGCCGCAGTTAAAACAACAAACAAAAAATAACAAACATATATTCGGGACAAAAATTTCCCGAATATTTTATTAATAAAGCCTCCAACTACACTACTCACAGGACTCTAAGCGTTCCGTAGTTCTAGAACGAAGTGTAGTATATTGTATTGTATAGTGTAGTCACGTACTTCGGTCAACTTCAACCAGTACTTTGTCGAAGCAACTTCGCTTGTAGTGTAGTGGAGGTTAGTCAAGTTACCCGTTCAGTAGCGCGCATCATGTGCTCCCAGTGCGTGAGGAGCTTGGCGCGCGTGGAGTCGCGCACGCTGTGGTAGGCGTGCAGCGGGCCCTCGGGCGCGCCCGGCCCGGCGCCGCCCACCCACGGCGCGGACAGGAACGCGCGCGCCCACCGCGCCACCTCGGCGCAGTACACCACCTCGATCGAGCCCGACTTCACCCATAACCTGACATAAATATTTCATACACCAACATAGAACAATAAACACTTAGGGTACTGAACATGGAAACAGTGATGGCACTTTAAATCATTTTGGTTTCTATTTTACAGGATTTACTCCACCTCGGTTTTCGGTAAAAAGTTAATCTGTAACGCAAGTACCGTTCTTATCGATCGACAAAAGTTTCAGTTTAAATCAACAACAAAAACGATTAAAATGCCATAGAATCGACCATAGCGAGTAAGGATCAAATTGTACTTTATCGAATTTATCGATTTCAACTGTCAAATATGTAGATCGATAAAGACCGGTACTTAAATTGCAGATTCTTGTTGTACTACAATACGTATTACATATATAGGCAAAATGGAGAACAAACTTAAATACCGGGAGAAAAAAAGGTATTCTATACATTTGTCGTGTGTTTTTATGAACTTTTTTGACCAGTCTAACTTATCTATGGTATAACGGACGGAGCACTTAACATCATAAGGAAGAAGTTGATGCCGTGGTGGGCCACGACCCCCAGCATTGGGGAATCGACGAAAGGAGGGAGGGGAATGGACGGAGGGCAGTCGAGAGATTTGCAGTGCCATTACAAAATTCCTGTCAGATGAGCATGTTTACTGAGAGTGGGCGTGGTGTTGAGTTGTACTGACTTGTAGTCGCAGGTGGAGTTGAGCGGCCGCGTCTCGTACGCGAGCTGGAAGAGCGGCTCCTGCGAGGCGCAGGGCACGGCGCGCGCGCGGCTCCACGCTGCGCCCGCGCTGCTCGCCGACAGCCCCTCGCGGATCACACCCTACACACACACACTCCACACTGTATCACACATCATCATCAGCCAGAAGACGTCCACTGCTGAACATAGGCATCCCCCTTTAACCTCCACACTGAACGACAGCCTGCCTTTTGCATCCACTGGATGCCCTGGATGGTGTGATACTGGATGTATCACACATATCATACTAATATTATAAATACGAAAGTGTGTTTGTCTGTTCCTCTTTAGCGTAGCAACTGTTGCTGAGGCTCCAGCAACAGTTCGTGACCGTACCTGCGGCGCCGCGATGATGGGGAACAGCGTGCCCTCGGTGACGCAGTCCTTGAGGCACAGCGAGCCCAGCGACACGTGTAGCGCGTGCGCAGCGCCGCGCGGCCGCGCCTCCACCTCCACCAGCACCAGCGAGAACGCCAGCTCCACGCGGCCCCCCGCACCCCCCTCGGCACCCCCGCTCCCGCCGGGGCTCCTCGCACTGCTCCTGCACACATACACAGCTAATCAACATGTTATACCGCATTTTTCAACTTCGTTAGTCCTGTCTATCCAAAGGTTGCCTGGAAGAAATCGCTTTAGGCGATAAGGCCTAAAGCGATTTCTTCAGAAGCATATTATACTGCCGTTTATTTGTTTTTTTTATGTTAGTTTAAGTTTCATTTGTATTTTCGGTGTGTAACAAAGAAATATTGTATTGTATTTATTGTATTATACAATCGTACTAGATGAGGTGAGCGGCGCGGCGGTGCCCTGTGATTGTGAGTCCTAACCCCGTGACCTGAAGCCCGCTCTGCGCATTCCTATCTAACCTAAACAAGCTTGAACGTGACAGCTATTTCTTTAACATTCAAAATAAGATCTCGTGCGCTGTTATACGATGGATAAATGCATGCGCGCGTGATTCGAGCGCTTACATTCAAGAAATTTTACACACTGCGTACTAAAATGAACTTTAATGCGACGTAGCGAGTATTTATTATTCTCTTCTCCTTAGTCGTTTCGCTCTTGGCAGAGCGGTTGTGGTCGTCATGTAGTATTATTGGACGGGGCCTATTATTCTTCTCTATTATTCTCTAACATGGTATTAATGTGTCAATTCTTTGAGGAATAAAGTTCAATAAAATTTGTTTTATATGGTCTCGACCTTTGCTTAAGTAATTGTTGGCACAGGAACGTCGCGAGGCGCAGACAGGCGAGCACGCGTGTGTGGATACAGTATACAGTTAGAAGGCAGTAACTCACTCCTGGTTGACATCATCCATGCTCAGGTTGAGCGATCCCTTGTTGAGTACGAACTCGAACTTGCCGAACACGGTATCTCTCTTCAAGAGCGTGTTGTTGTCCAAAGAGTCCGCGATCACGTCCAGGATCTCCTCCTCGAGGTCGGGGGGCGCGGGCACGGGCGCGGGCGCCGGGGCGGGCTCCGCGCCCGGCCCGTACCAGCCCCACCACTGCGGGAACCAGTGCACCAACATACTTCGGCCGGAGGACGGCTTGTCTGGTGTCGACACCGGCGTGGATTTGGGAACTTTGCGCATCGCCACCTGAAATAACACATTCTATCGCATCCACTCGACGGCAATTCAGTTCGGATTGATCATTCAAGTTATGGGCTGGAGTTTATGGCTGACCGGGTAGTTTGACTACAGCTCGTCAATTGTTAAGTTACAATGTGATCAAAGTTGGTAACCACGGCTCACGAAGATGCCGACGAAGAAGATTTTAGGGTGAAATCTTCTTCTATGTACTCAAAGTAATTCGGTATCAGAGCCCTTGCCACCCCACTTTGCCATGTTATCCCGATTTCGGCCCACTTGGGACCAAAGTCAGTTCAGGGGTTTTCTAGTGGACCATTGTTCTTTATGGTCTGGGGGTAGCTGTTCGGCAGGGACAATGTAATTGGGAGGTGGACTGTGCAGTTTTTGCTACACGGCAAGTCGAGCCTGAAATGGGAACTCTCAAGTGATGTTCCCGGAGCACACCGTTGGTGAGCGTGGGCAGGCGCGCCGGCACGCAGCCGCAAGTACAGCGGCGAGCCCCTCACCTCCCTGAGCGGCTTGAGCACGTGCAGCGGCGTGCGCCACTCGTACTCGTCCTTGGTAGCTTTCACGTCGGGCGGCAGCGTGGCGGCGGGCGCGGCCAGCGTGGCCAGGCACGCCGCCACGTAGCCGCGCGCCGCGCGAGCCGCCGCCAGGCACGACTCCCACGTCGGCGCTGCCTCCGTCCCTGAACATGAAGCATATTGGTGTTACCAGACATTACAGATGGCAGGTAGCTGTTACAATGTTCACGAAACTGCACGACTCGTCTGCGGTGACGGCACTTGTAGCGAGGGGGATTACTCATTCGTCACTAAATTGAACTTTTTTTACTTCGCTTATTTTTGTTCATTAATTATAGTTTTTCTGTTCCAGATCAGGAGCATGCCACACAACCTTCACTTATTACAAAACGTTGACTTCTATTTGCTAATAAAAATCGCAATTCATATATCACGTGAAACACTTTATAGAAAACTGTTTGGATGGTTGTATGTAGCCTGTAGTAATGAAGTGTCGACTCACAGGGGTGGTGGTGCACGTGCGCGGAGAGCGCGTATAGCCACCAGTCGCGCGCGTGGCCCCGCACTGGCGTGGCGGGGCGCAGCGCACGCGCCGCGCGCAGCCGCGACAGCCGCGCCAGCCCGCACACGCACGACACCGCCTCCAGGTACTGCCGCTGTAACAACAACACGCATTGTACTACTACGCCGCGGCGCCGGTAACACGGAGCTCGCAAGTTGTTGCCTGCTTGGAAATGTGGATCCCGCCCTTTCTGCGCCCTGCTCCCACTAAATCTCTGTATTCACTTAAAGCCCAAATACAAGTGATCAGTACCGACAGTTACCGAACTTGTAATTTACTACTTCACATCGTGACTTGTTTTTGTTTGTCTGTTCAGAGGTGTATGTTAAAGACCGTTATAGCAAGGTTATACTGACGTCACGTTATACTAACCGAGGTGAGGTCGAGCTGCACAGTGTCGAGCGTGAGATGCGCGGCGAGGCGCGGGCGTGTGCGCGAGCGCAGCGGGTGCTCGGTGCGCTCGCGGCGCACGCGCGCGTTCGCGCTCGCGGGTGACAGGATGTACCGGTGCGACGCCTTCCACGTCTGCGACATGCGCTCCTGTACACACACACAACAATAACAACTGAGTGCCTTATGGCATGCGAGATTATATTTAAGAGAGTAGTTTCAAACTTCAACGTTTTTAAGGTTTACTTTATTTTTGATAGAGGCACACGCAGGTTACTCGCTAGGTATGCATATCATAATTTCGGTGTAGAAACATCCTTTATCCAATATTTGAATAATAGTTTAGTAGTGTTTAGTGTACCGTAAGTTCTTGTATGTTGCAGTCTGCCAGCATGCCAGCAGGCACAGGCATGGGGTCCCAGTAGACGGCCAGGTTGTGCAGCTCTAGCAGCTTGAAGGAGCACCCCTCGGGGTCCGCGAGCAGCGTGAACCCGCGCCGCCAGTCCGCGTCGCAGGACTCTGCCGCGAGCGCCTCCACCGTGAGCCCGCACGCGAACGCGCCGCCGCGCGGGTCGGTCACGCGGTCCTCGTACCGCATGTGCACGTCGCTCAGCTTCAACTGCCCGCACACATCACACACTCACCAGCTGTATGCTGTACACAACTTGTCTCTGAGCTGTGCGCCACACACGTCAGGACGCATCGCCCATTAATCTAATGTAATTGGCATATGTGTTACACTTGTAAACTATGTCACGTGTTGAATGCTGCTTACGGCGCGGCGTAAATAGTATTCGCCACAAACTCGTTAGTAAGAGAGTTTGTACGGCCACATTTACGAAAAGTTTGCCGACAGCATAAATTTCATCGAACATAACCCAAACCTTACTAAAGGTACTACAGCGAAACTTATAGGGCAGCTCTTCGATCAAATCAAAGAGGCGGTTGGGAAGTTTTGTTTTAATAGATAGTGTTAGATGCCACTTCGTCGACGTTTCAATAAATGCAGCAGATGTAGGTAGTTGTAAAGTGTTGTTACCTGCAGGTTCTCCACGATGTTGGCGAGCAGGCCGGTGCCGTAGGAGAGCCAGGAGGAGTACGAGGTGGCGTAGTAGCCCGCGTCGGAGGCCTCGTGCTCGGCGCGCCACTGCGCCTCCAGCGCGTCTAGCAGCGCCACCTTGCGCTCGTGCGCGTAGTGCGCCTCCGCAGCTGCATCCCACTGCAAACCACACTTTTTATTTATTTATTTGTACTTGGATAGCCAACAGGCTTCTTACACATAAATATAGAAATAATAATAACACCTAGGCCAACATATGTTATCACATATTAAAAAAAATTGCTGGTGCACAAAAGTATAAATGTTACATAATAAATAATTGAAGAAAAGTGTGTAAAAATACAAGACTGAGAACCTACATTAAACAGAGAATTATGAATAAACTTAGTATTATTACATTATTATAAGATAGTAATGTAGAAGATGGCAGAGCCGTATGAGTTACTTGATTATTGTCTTTTATATTAAGAGTATGTTGAAAAAAAATCGAACTATCGATGTCGGTCAAACCAGCCAACAGTGTCGCAGTTGGTTATTTATTGTTTTAAACATATTAGTGATTTGTGTACGTACTTTATCATCCAACAATTAATTTGTTTAAATTTCACATCATAAAAAAAATACAATTTGGTTTTTTTAAACTACAATTTGGTACGGAGGTACCTCATACCCTGGATTGGACTAGCTACAATATATGGGTATAATTTCACATTTAAATGGAGTTCTTATTATGATGGTTATTTACTATTTTGGCAATAAAGTATATTTTTTTGACGTTATATTTTACTATATCTGGTGATAAGTTAAACATAAGCCTTTACTTAATTGCATTTTTCCAATCATTTTCGTTATTTGTTTTTTCCAGTATACTTTAATTGAGATCAGGTTTAACAGTATATTTGTAAAGTGTTGACAAACAAACAGACATACATTCGCTTTTCTTAAATGGCGTTGATGTAACCATACCTCGTCTAAGTTAACGGGCGCTGCAACCAGATACAGCTTGTCGATGGCGATGAGCCACGGAGCAGAGCGGATCTGGCGCACTGGCACCTGCAGCTGCACCTTGCCGATGAAGCCCGCCTTGATCTCCACCGGGAGGCCCAGATGACGCAGCGCATCCTTCTTCAGCGGCAGGTTCTCTAGTTCTACTTTGCCTGTTAATATTATATTACTCATAATTGTGAACTTCTATTTGTAGCTAAAATAAATGGTCAAATTAGTAGCTGCGGCAACATTGGCCTCACAAAGGTTGCCTGGTGTGCAAGTGTTATTATTATGCACTGTGTTGCTGATATTGGAAAGGACATAATGTTATTTATGAGTGCTTAGGTATTTCATTTCATTAAAAAAAAATACTGAAAACAACACAAGTGAGCTCTACAAAATAATATGCTATTATAGTATGAATTTTTTGTTCCAGAATGAATTCATTTTTGTTTCAGGTTAGGTTAAATTAGTATCGTTAACAAAGTTCAGTAAATATTTCTAAGAAAGTGTAATAAATTTTTGTTTCAAGTTAGGTTAGTAGTAAAACAAAAATAATTGATCCCATGTTACTTTATATTTTTTTTAATTTCGATCAAGTGTTTAGAATGTGTAATCTATTAAAAGTTTGTATTTCATTTGTAAATATATACTTGATTTAAGGGGGATTGGCAATACTCGCCACACTTGGCAGGCGGGTTAGCGAGTGCAGTTGGGTGTTTTTTACTCAGAAGACGCTGATGCCCATCTTCTGGTTGATGTCCCATAGCCGAATTCTACAGCACCCACGGACAACCACCACCCACAAGATGGACAAACAACCTAAAAGAGACTGCAGGGAAACGCTGGATGCAGGCCACTTCCAACCGGCCCTTTTGAAGATCGATGGAGAGGCCTATGTCCAGCAGTGGACGTCCTATAGCTGAAATGATGATGTTGATTTATTTATTTGATGATGTATTACTTACCCTGTATAGATTTTAAGTTAATAACTTTACAGTGTGAAATTGTTGAAATTTTAATACAAAATTTACTCATTTCTATGTGTTAAGGGTGCGTTTCCACTATAACAGAGTAGACCAGAAATATTTTAGATTTCATTGGTTGATTTTCACATTTCAACTCAGAGAAGAGAGGAGCAGGGTAGTACAGTGGAGCTTAGCAGTACGCAGTAGTGTGAGCCACCACACCAGAATGCAGAATGCCGGCGGCTTCATCTAAAGTCTAAGATACTATATATAAGAAAACGATATAAAACAGCTTTCTTTTTACTTAGCACCAACTTGATGTGTACTCTCTCTGACAGGTACAATTTTAATAGCTAAAATATATCATGTTCTGCTCGATTCACAACCCCGCTCAGCGTTTTCACCGCCACACACACCACTTCAGTGGAAACACTCTTACAGACTACAGTATGTTTGAACAAGTTTAAAAGTTTGTTTTAGAAAATGAGCTAGTTAGTGGGGTAGATACATAACTGACAATCTGAAGATCTATTTATATTGAAGTAATTGCTAATGATAAATACTATACAGTAATTGCTAATGATGTATGATATTCATAAGTAGATAATCATACCTGAGAGCAAAGCAACACTGAGCTGATCTGTGTTCAAATTTTCCACATATTTCCCGAGGTAGTTGTTCAAAACCCAAGCCACCAGGCCTTCCAACATCGTGCATGATGCTTTCGAAACTCGTTTCAACTATCTAATACCTTCCGGTAATGCACTTTGGCCTAAAACAAACACAATTTATGGAGTCGGTGTAATCAGTGCAAAACAAAGTTGTTAATAGGATTTCAAAAAACGTTTGTACTGTATTTCTCCGGATCGGTTTTTATGGTCACATTCCTTGAGAAATTACGCAATTTACTAACACATTTAGTAAGAAATGTTATAACAAAACAGTGTTTTCATATTATCAATGACCTCACAAAAATGATATCAGCAGGCAGCCCGCAGCAGCTGATTTGAGCTGATTGATTTGACAATTGATGAATTGACTCTCATTCTTTGGATTTGACATTCACAGATATAGGGATTTTGACATTGACATAAACATGAGTGATATTTTTTTTCACATGAGTGATTATTGTAATGTCAAATGTCACTTAGTTTTTTTGTTATTATTATTATTCGCCCATCGGGCAGGCTAAAGCTTTTTAGGCTATACAGCCTGTCAAATGTCACTTAGGTACTCAGCGCCTCAGCGGCTTGCTCGCAAATAGAGTGAATAGGTATCTTCTAAGTCTGCGTGCTTCATCTTCGACCACGTCTTCGCTTACCAACAGGCGAGTTGGTGGTCAAACGCGGACTTATCAGCGTTAAAAAAAAAAAAAAAACGATGCAAACGAGGCCTATACGCCGCCTTAGTGCTTGAATGGCCAATCAACCATTTACCAAATTTTACACGGAACGTTTTTTTTAGTTTGTTATTAATTTATCTGAAATTTATTAAAATATTTAATGATTTAAGAATAATGTTGTGTCTATATTGTATTTTAATATGATAAGCGTAAAACCGATATTTTTTTCAATTTTTTGTGAAGGTTGGACAAAATGCCTCCGTAGAAATTATGTAACTGGAGGTTGGACATAACGACATGCAGATAGCCCATGAAAATGATTAGAGAGTTCAGTGCTTGTTTGTTCAAACTACCATCAATACATATACAGCATGTTCAACTTTTTAATTAATTTAACTAATTTAATTAGAGCATATTTACATTATAGCCCTAGGGTCTCGTGGCGTTCTTTTTGTCCCCCTTGGGCCAGGACTGAAGAAAGTCTATATTTAGACTTAAAATTACTAAATAACTTACAAACAAATAAATTACTGGGTATAGTGGGCATTAAAATTTGAGACTTGTGATCATTACTGGATGGTGAATTGAATGGTGATAGTGGTGGATTGAGGTGTTCTATAGTACATAATATTAGTAAGTGTCATTATTAATGGTTACACGAGTTTTGATAAAGTCTTTGGAAATTTACGCAAACTCCGTACATCTGCAATCCCGTTAGAACGGCGATAAACGTTTATGCTTGCCCAAAGATAATAGGACATTTATTCTGTCTAAGTATAATTCATTCGCGAGAAAGCGGTGATGGGTCATTTTATGAGTCCCGTAAGGTCCCGTTACACGCACCCTGCCAAAATGTACCGTGGAGGTTGGACCCACAGGTAGGCGCAAGATAACGCAATATTTACCTAGACGAACTTGCTAGAATCCATGTCAATTTAGTGCTATGTACTGTAAGTGAATTAAGTGACTAATACCTAGCGTAAGTCGATGTTTGAACCCTAAGCTAGTTAAGCCAACATATCGCTGTAACCAAGTTTTATCTCTAATCTATTCAAATGAGTATTTTTACGTTCCATATTATGTCGCAAGGTTCAGTACACATATATACAATACATTACTAGCAATCTCTATCGTAGTCTTCTCAAAAACCTAAGATAACCCTAGCATAATTATGCTAATTCCTAAATATTTCTAATCATTAATTAATTTTCCTTATCATTAATAAAATTATCAATAATTAATAATAATGAAAATTATTTTATTATTATTTTATCGTGTATCATACAAACATAAAAATACAGTCAAATAGAGAAACCTCTTTTTGGAAGTAGGATAAAATGCACTCGCGTGTTTTTTTAACGAAGACGCAGCGATGAATGAAATGCTTTTAATTCATTCGATTTTAAATCAGCCTGTAGGTATTCTGTGACATAGTAAAACATTCCATCACTGTTAAACAAATTAAATGCCAACGTTCCTTTCTAAATCCAGTTCCAGCTGCTTACATAGGCTGCTATTTATGTATCCGGAACTGGCCAGTACATAAACAATATTTAATAATTACATTTGAAAATGGAACTCATTGGCTGTAGAATACAGTTTGTTTCACGACTGTCAATTGTCTTTTTACATTTTGGCGCCAATTTAAAAGTTGCGTGTCGATCATCAACATGGATTTAACTCGTGAAAATTTTCGTGCGATGATTTACTACGATTTTCGGCGTGGGTTAAGTCAAAAACAGTGCATCGATCAACTCACTTCGACTTTTGGTGATGAAGCACCATCGAAAACCACTGTGTATCAGTGGTTCAGTGAGTTTAATCGTGGGCGTCGTAAGCTCACGGACGAATTTAAAGAAGGCCGCCCTAAATCGGTTGTTGTACAACAAAACATCGATGCTGTGCGCGAACTAATTATACAAGATCGTCATGTTACATATCGTGAGATAGAGGCGTCTCTGGGCATAAGTATGACGAGCACACATAATATTTTACATAAACATTTGGCTGTAAAAAAAAATTGTTCGCGTTGGATCCCACACAACTTAAGTTTTGATCAAAAACAGGCTCGTGTCGATTGGTGCGAAAAAATGTTTAAAAAATACAACCGTGGTTCGTCAAAAGCTGTTTATAATATCTACACAGGCGATGAATCTTGGATATATGCGTATGACCCCGAAACGAAACAACAGTCGATGGTATGGGTGTTCCAAAATGAACCGAACCTAACAAAAGTTGTTCGTGCAAAAAGCACTTTGAAGCAAATGGTCGCCTGTTTTTTTGGTATAAATGGATATGTGGCTACAGTGCCACTAGAGAATCGTAAAACGGTTAATTCTGAATGGTACACGACAATTTGTTTGCCAGAAGTCTTTAAAGACATACGAAAGAACAACCGGCAACGCAGAATCATTCTTCACCATGACAATGCTAGCTGTCACACATCGGCCGAAACAACTCAGTATTTGGAAGGTCAAAAGATCGAATGGACAACATTTCATTTTTTTTACTACCTATTTTTATTAGTTTAATTGATAGATTATGAAAAAATATTGGACACGTATTTTTCAGTTTTAATTTTAACTTAATATCTATTTTTAAAATAATTTTTAAAACATTATATAAATTATAGGCTCTATGGCTATTTATACTATAGCCAAACGAATATGAAAAAAGTTTATGTCAAAGGCAATGTCAAATTTGTCAACATCAAATAACAAAACAACATGTACTGGGATGCCAGGACGCAAATTAGATTTTACATTTGTTTAAGTGTTCATCATCATTATCATAATCAGCCTTTTAACAGTCCACTGCTGGACTTTTAACCTACCCCGAAAGGGTGATTGGGCCATATCCACCACGCTGGCCCAGTGCGGATTGATGGATTCATATACGCCATTGAATTCCTTCTCCGTACGTATGCAGGTTTCCTCACGATATTTTCCTTCACCGAAAAGCCAGTGGTATGAAAATCCGTACATAAGCTCCAAAGAGCTCATTGGTACGGGCCCGGGGTTTGAACCCGCGAGCGACCTCACGCTTTCAAGTCTAGCGGTCTTCCAAATGGGCTACCACGGCTTTTATTTATTTATAAATATATTTAATGATAAAGTAATATAGGCGTAAGTATTTTATGCGATTTAATAATTATGATCCTTCCACAACTTAATGTTCTTTTAATCACCTAGGCTTATTATTTATTCATATTATGTAGATGGAACACGATGTTATGCCATTAATGACTACCTAATAATTTTAATTTTTTGAACCTATACGGGGTAATGGAAATAGATGGCAAGATAGATTCATATTTTTTTAATTTAAGTTTTTGGCATTGTAACTATTGCTCGTTAATCCTATATTTCCATTATTTATTTATTTTTCAAATAACTTGAAATATAGTGGATAGAATTTATTTTTTTATTTTTTTATGGGGTATTCAATGACTACGCTGCGTCTTCCGGTTCGTAGTCTCCACTCGTGGTCTTTTTATTATTCCGGATACATAAATAGCAGCCTGTATATTCATGTTTTTAGTTGTTACTGACATTTTCAAACACTCATTTAAAAACTATATAAACTCTTTCATTTATCAATAGAGCTTAGAAACGCTGCAAACTCATTGACAAAACAAACATTATGCAATCAAGACGGCGAAACGTCACAGTTCACAGCGTAAATACTTAGCTGTGATTGGTTAGCCTATGGAGGTTGGACAAACAAGAACGGAGCTTGATATTTGAATGCGGTCATTTGAGCAAATTATGGAGTTAGGCCAAACAAGCACTTAAGACTATTTTAATTACGGAGATAGGATAATTATAATTTTGCAAAAAGTACGAATAATATAGAAAATAAAATAAAATTATAAATATGGTAAAGAGTGTAATTTTTTACTCTAAATTGTAAAACTAAAAAGTTGTTTTTGGTGGAATTGGTCCGTTGACCATTCAAGCACTAGGGCGGCGTATAGTTGTATTATTTTCCTACACTTGTGTATTGTAGAGTGTTGATGGTGGATTATTAATTATTGAGTGTTCGTGAACGTGCTTGAGTGTTGGTACGTGATACAACGACGTAAAACATAATATCTCATCGTGTTGTTTCCAAAACTCCGTAGAAGCCTCTTGTAAAGCCTCCACCACACCACTCTGACTGTGACTTGTTTGACGTTATATACTATATCATTGATAGTTATCAATGCAAGTCCTTTACTTTACATAATATCACAGATCTACTATATTATAACATAGATCTACCACCATTCTGTGCTATGTAAGCTTGGATAATATTACGTCTGAAGGACCCTATATCAAAGGTCATGACAAAAATAAAAGCGGAAAAAAAACATCCTGTGGTGGAAAAGAGAGAACGAAACGGAACGCATTTTCAGTATTTCGATCATGCTGTGGTAATTTAGAACATTAGTGGCGGAACGCTCTAAGGCTGCTGACATCCATCCGCGCCTAACCAAAGAGATGAAAGAGAATGTAACTCGACGCTACGCCTAACTAAACTAATTAAAACAACATAACGTACTGTGTCAATATCCTCTGGTATAAGTGTTCTGTGGTCAATATCATCCATCAAAAATGTTTCAAAATAAAAAACATAACGTCAACAATAATTATTATTATTTCATACTATACTACGTGCCCCCGAACTGTGAACCCATAATATATTTGTGCTAAGCTTTGTTCAAATTTCGGAGAAAAAACTCGTTGTGCAGTTATCTAGGCCACGTAGTACAGCTTGAGTAAAGCCCGTTGCAGACCTTGCGAAGTACAGGTGGCAAGTACAAGTAGCAAGTACCTACTAGATACTAGTAGTTAGTAGATACTTGCTACTTGTACTTCTCATGGTCTGCAATGGCATAATACTTAGGTGATAATTTGAATTTAGTTTAGGAATCGTGGTAATTTCTGGTAATAACTGTGATGATTACTTGTTTTGCAGTTGTTTGAACACTTTGAACTGATACAGGACTCACTACCTATATTATTATCACTGTATTGCAAGATGTCATTCAAGTTGCTGGTTGCAACGTGAGCGATGGAAAAGGTAATTTCATATTAAAACTGTTAACATATTCGTGTCCTACAACGAAAGAAAATGTAAACACAATGGTACCGTATTACTAATGACCATTACCCAATGAATAGACTTTTCGAATTAGCAATCCAAGGTATTTATTACTATAATATAATTACGATTTACCCTTAGTCTCAGATATGATAGTTTTCGAACACTTTTTTCGTTTACGTATTGTTCCATACACTTTAGTAAAGCGCCTCCAGCGGAAACGCGAAAGAACTAAAATCGGTAGTAAACGGCGGTATAGATTGCTTCACTATAGTACGAAAAAAATATCGAATACCTTTCAGCCCAGCAATGTATGGAACAATACGAAAACGAAAAAAGTTTTCGAATACTATCAAAACTTGTACTATGGGTAGAACAGAGTAGATACTTTTAAAGGTTTCGTACGGCGCGCGGCGTACCGTACCCAAAGGGTGAAAACGGAACTCTATTACTAAGCTTACGCTATGTCTGTCAGTCCGTCCTACCTCTTAACGCTGGTCGGTTTTTTATGTTATTTCCCAAAAGCAAAGAAGTTTAAACCACTGCTGGAACACAGGCCTTCTCTCAGAGAAAGGATGGGCCCTAATTCATCATCATCATCAAACTTGCTTGGGCGATATCTTGGAAACCGTCGATCCTGGACTAGCAGTTCCTTCGCAAAAGTGATAGATCTCGTCGAGATCTTCATTTCGGATGACAGCTGTCAAACTTGCTTGGGCGATATCTCGGAAACCGTCGATCCTGGACTAGCAGTTTCTTCGCAAAAGTGATAGATCTCGTCGAGATCTTCATTTCGGATGACAGCTGTCAAACTTGCTTGGGCGATATCTTGGAAACCGTCGATCCTGGACTAGCAGTTCCTTCGCAAAAGTGATAGATCTCGTCGAGATCTTCATTTCGGATGACAGCTGTCAAACTTGCTTGAGCGATATCTCGGAAACCGTCGATCCTGGACTAGCAGTTCCTTCGCAAAAGTGATAGATCTCGTCGAGATCTTCATTTCAGATGACAGCTGTCAAACTTGCTTGGGCGATATCTCGGAAACCGTCGATCCTGGACTAGCAGTTCCTTCGCAAAAGTGATAGATCTCGTCGAGATCTTCATTTCGGTTGACAGCTGTCAAACTTGCTTAGGTGATATCTCGGAAACCGTCGATCCTGGACTAGCAGTTCCTTCGCAAAAGTGATAGATCTCGTCGAGATCTTCATTTCGGTTGACAGCTGTCAAACTTGCTTAGGTGATATCTCGGAAACCGTCGATCCTGGACTAGCAGTTCCTTCGCAAAAGTGATAGATCTCGTCGAGATCTTCATTTCGGATGACAGCTGTCAAACTTGCTTGGGCGATATCTCGGAAACCGTCGATCCTGGACTAGCAGTTCCTTCGCAAAAGTGATAGATCTCGTCGAGATCTTCATTTCAGATGACAGCTGTCAAACTTGCTTGGGCGATATCTCGGAAACCGTCGATCCTGGACTAGCAGTTCCTTCGCAAAAGTGATAGATCTCGTCGAGATCTTCATTTCGGATGACAGCTGTCAAACTTGCTTGGGCGATATCTCGGAAACTGTCGATCCTGGACTAGCAGTTTCTTTGCAAAAGTGATAGATCTCGTCGAGATCTCAATTTTGGATGACAGCTGTCAAACTTGCTTGGGTGATATCTTGGAAACCGTCGATCCTGGACTAGCAGTTTCTTCGCAAAAGTGATAGATCTCGTCGAGATCTTCATTTCGGATGACAGCTGTCAAACTTGCTTGGGCGATATCTTGGAAACCGTCGATCCTGGACTAGCAGTTCCTTCGCAAAAGTGATAGATCTCGTCGAGATCTTCATTTCGGATGACAGCTGTCAAACTTGCTTGGGCGATATCTCGGAAACTGTCGATCCTGGACTAGCAGTTCCTTCGCAAAAGTGATAGATCTCGTCGAGATCTTCATTTCGGATGACAGCTGTCAAACTTGCTTGGGTGATATCTTGGAAACCGTCGATCCTGGACTAGCAGTTTCTTCGCAAAAGTGATAGATCTCGTCGAGATCTTCATTTCGGATGACAGCTGTCAAACTTGCTTAGGTGATATCTCGGAAACCGTCGATCCTGGACTAGCAGTTTCTTCGCAAAAGTGATAGATCTCGTCGAGATCTTCATTTCGGATGACAGCTGTCAAACTTGCTTGGGCGATATCTTGGAAACCGTCGATCCTGGACTAGCAGTTCCTTCGCAAAAGTGATAGATCTCGTCGAGATCTTCATTTCGGATGACAGCTGTCAAACTTGCTTGGGCGATATCTCGGAAACTGTCGATCCTGGACTAGCAGTTCCTTCGCAAAAGTGATAGATCTCGTCGAGATCTTCATTTCGGATGACAGCTGTCAAACTTGCTTGGGTGATATCTTGGAAACCGTCGATCCTGGACTAGCAGTTTCTTCGCAAAAGTGATAGATCTCGTCGAGATCTTCATTTCGGATGACAGCTGTCAAACTTGCTTAGGTGATATCTCGGAAACCGTCGATCCTGGACTAGCAGTTTCTTCGCAAAAGTGATAGATCTCGTCGAGATCTTCATTTCGGATGACAGCTGTCTATAATAGGTAGAGACTCTGGCAAAGCTATAGTAATATTTTTGTGTTTCAGGCATGCAATCTCAACCAAACGCAGGACATACAAATGTAAATGATACAAGTGCTGCAATGGTTCCTAATGAAGGTGGTGTAACATCGGATACACAAGAAGAAAAAGATTTTTAAGAAGATTTTCGAGATTGGTTTGTGTTTGCAATCTCAAAATTATGAGATTTATAGAAAACAATGTTGCTTGATTTTTGAAGTTACCAAAAGAATGTGAAGAAACTGCACATCTTTTGATGTTCTTCGATAAATTATTTGATTCGGTGAATGGATCTTACAGTGAAATTCAGGGAAGACATTTTTACTTGCTGCAGTAACGCCGAAATCACCACATCAGAAATTTTGGAGTGAAGCTCTTCCAGTTTTAAGATCGTTACGATATTTAAATGACGGGAGGGAAAAGGTTGTTCGGTCCATAACAAGCTGGATTAAGACTAAAGAAGGATTCCAAATGCTTGTAAATTCTTTACTCAAAAATCAACTTAATTATATTGTTAATAAATTTCAACCACAGGATGACAGGACCCATTAGAAAATATGTTTGGCTCCGTATGGTCACTGAGCATATGCAATAGAATGCCTGGTGCATTTGTTTTTGAAAGCAAATATAAATCACTTTTAATAAATAATTTATCAATGGATCATTCGCAAGGAGCGAATTGTGAAAAAGATACTTCAGCCGGCTTACAAACAATACGCGATTACAAAATTTAACGTAATCAGGTGTTATTTTTAAAAATAAGATTTAGCATAGTATAATGTTTAATTAAAACCAATGCATTTTTAACATATTTTTGTATAAGCTCTAATGTAAAAACGGTAATACGTACAAGCGTCAAACTTGGCATGATTATAGTACACACTCCAAAGTATAAAAACAAACAATAATAAATGACCAAGTGCGAGTCAGTGACAAATTTCTGTTTATTTCTTCAAGATATAATTGTGTTACATTATAGCGTATTCATTTGATAATTTTATTTATGAGTTGTATAAAACTGTACAACCGTTTAATAAAATATTTTATTAAAGCTCGCAAAAAAGCTTATTATTTCTGAAGTAGACGGAGCGCTGCAGCCAAACTTATGCTTAGCGGACTTAATTTTTACAGTAGGCAAGATGTTTTTTCTACTATGGAAAATGATTGTAGTTTTTTACGGAATGTATGGGATTGGTCACGTGAATTTTTCACCAGTTGTGTAAATCTCATACATTTTGTATAAAACTACAAGCGTTTTCTGTAGTAGAATAGAATTAATACAACCTGCTATTCATCTGTAGGTTAAATGTAGTACCGTTAGTGGCGGATAGATGGAGGCACATATAATTAATTTCAAATATGGCTGAGTTGCCAGTCTATCTCCGTATATATATAGTAGTCTTTGATTTCGATTTTAGCTTTTTGCAAAGTTGCTTCAAAATACTCCAAATCTCACAGCCAAATCTAATCTAAACGAAATATATCAGAAATGAGAGGTGTCCGGCTCATAAAACGACTTAATAATTCATCACTTTCAACATATTACACATGTTGTCATTTAAATTCTTCAAAGTTCCAAGTGCGACACAGTGCTAGTGCAGTGATAGGACTGAATTTCAAAATATTTGTACCTGTTGCTGTGCAAATTCGTAATTTAGGATTGGGGCCGACCTCGAAAGATTTTGAGGACCAGGCGGAGATTACCGGCCCCATGACGAAGGTGCACGCCACGGAGCTGGTACTACATCTTACCGATGACGAGAGGAAATTGCTACACAATGCCCTACAAGAATACGAATCTAACAGAATCAAAGTAGAGTTTGAAGGTACGGTTTATTTTCCTGAATGCCTAGGATGTAAAAACTATAATGTACTTTACGTACATTTGTAACAAAAATGTTATGTTCAACAGACAAATTAGCTGGCCAGAAATGGAGAAGTAAGTTTGGAAGGCCTAGTAAAGTCCCGACGCTTGGAGATGTGGACCCCACTGGCTCATATTGTCCTGTGCCTGAAGACTGGTTAAAAAAGAAATACGGTGAGCAACTCTTTTTGTTGTAAATAAACAAATGAGACTGGTTATTATCAGTTTAGTTTACTGAATGATGTCATTGACTCCATCACTATTTTTATATAGTTCGTGTTTAATCGTGAGCTAAGTGTAAATGAACTTGTCTGGCCTATGTTAAATGACTCAAATAGGTACCTTTTACAAAATAACTGGCACCTATTTAGAATGTTCATTATTATGCTGATTTAGTTTCTCAATTGAATTATTATTAATATAATAGACATTCTGTGTTCTGTGTGTAGTGTTTTCTATCTGTTTGTAATATTTATTTCTGGTATACACAATTAAGAGTTTTTATCTATGTGACAAAGCCTCTTTACAGCTGCAAATCTATTGACAAGGCCATTTTACAGCCACTATTAATAAGTATACTGTATAATTGGTTTATCTTAATTTTAAATTGTTATTTTTATCTTGTAAATGACGTCATCCAGTTTATATTAGTTGTACATGGTTGTACCTAAGACACAAAATAAATTAAATGAATTGAAAAATAGAAATTTTGCAAGCAAGGACTCATAGTCCATTATTATAAATTACTAATTTTAAAAGAGTGTATGTTTCTTCCCCTTTAACTCTGTAATGGCTGAATTTCAGATCGGAAAAACAAGAGATGCCTAAGTACAATTAACATTTGTATTCAAATATCTCCACTTTTAACCAACTTAAAAAAACCAAAAAAATATGAATGGATATACTTTCAGGTTGGTCGCATAAAATTTCATCAAAATTGATTTAATAGTTTAGCTTTAAAATCAAAATAATTGGAAATTTGGTTACTTGGATGGACAACATGGTCTTCCAATTAAGCAAAATTGTGTTTTTTTTTTTTTTGGGATGTTGTTTTTATTTTATTGATATTATTTAAATCTTAGGTCCACACTTTAGGATTTTCCTATAAATCCTACTAATATTATAAACGCGAAAGTTTGTATGTATGGGTGTATGGATGTTTGTTCCTCTTTCACGCAAAAACTACCAAATGGATTTTAATGAAAGTTTACAATAATATAGCTTATACATTAGAATAACACATAGGCTATAACGGGTTGTAGTAGGGAGGCCGAAGGCCGAGCTCTACGCGTAGTTTACTGTACTCGTAAGTAGCAGTTTCAGCTAGTACATAATTTAAAAAAAAACTCAAATGTAAAATAACACTTCAAACATAAAAATTACTTTCGAGTCAGTAAATATATAGGCGTCATTTCTCAGTCAACTTTGGGACATGTAAAGGTTCTAGCTAGTACATAGTCACTTGCAGGTAGCAAGAATTATAGATGATGTCATCAATCACTTCATCAGCCAGTCGGCCTTCAAATTCTTGAGTTGTCTTTGCAACCATTCTAACCATTGATGACATCAATGCTTAGTGTAGGCTGTAGCTTAGTGGATAGAGCGCTTGAGGCGTGTACATACTCAATGAAGGCGCAGATTCGAATCCTGCCAGTTGCCAAAAATTGAAAAGAAATTGAATTACCATTTAAATGGCATCAAAAAAGTTTTGCTGTGTAAATCACCTTTCTACTGAAATGTATGGAACTAGTACTTTTTTAACAGGAGTTAAGTTAATGCAATAGAGAATTGAATTTTTTATAAATAAATAGCTGTGCCCCGCGGTTTCACCCGCGTGGGTCACTTCTTATAACATCAGTTATAATAATTAACTGGATAAATAATTTGCTAAAATGTGAGTTTGACAGTACATATAGGTCGTTGGAGTTTGAATTATTTTTAACATTATCTTTTGTTTTATTTCAGCTGCTACGGTACCAAGGCCTTCTACCAAGGAGTTATTCCATTGTAAGTTTGTTATATTGCATGACAAATAATTACATTTTAGCTACATAATTTTTAGGTCAGTATTATTTTGGTTTCAGTGTCGCTGGCAAATTCAATACCATTCATTGGGTTCGGATTCTTGGATAACTTCATTATGTTAATTGCTGTAAGTGATAATTTTAAGATTTCTGAAATATATTATCTGTTTTTGTTGTAGGTAACAGTAGTATATTCCAACTCCAATGTGAGCCTCCAGCGGGGTTATTACACAAGCTGACACTCGCTGTCGTGTTATCCCACTCGCTCGTGTTAGTTTGTGTCATAACCCCGCTGGTCGTATTGTATTCATTGTGGGGGTGTTGTACCAGTGATGCCTCTGTAATAGTCTGTGTGCCCAGGGTGACAGCATCGAGAGCAGCATGAGCGCATACATCACGCTATCGACGATGGCGGCCGCGGCGCTCGGAAACACGTTCAGCGACATCATCGGCATTGGATCGTCTTACTACGTGGAGCGCGCCGCCGTCAGGGTGGGCCTGGGCGCGCCCGCGCTCACTCCCATGCAGCTCGACATGCCCGTCTGCCGCCGCTTCTCCAACGTGGTAACTACCCGCACACTACACTACCTAGTACATGGAAATAAGCCATTCCATAAAATAGAATTGTATCTTGCGGAACATCTACTCGAAAGAAGAAGCCATTCCATACTTCAGCAACATTCCGAAATGTTCATGTACCTTTGGCAGACCATCTGAAACTCCTTAACCCTTTCAACTACGGCATCTACCTACATTAAAAGGCTAAATTAACTGGCAGGCTTAAAATAAGCTGGCCATTCTGGGTAAGGTAAGGCGGAATTTCACACCTGGGCAGTTGCTTTTTCTATGTATCAAGCTCAAGTCCGGTTGTGTGTGAAATACTGCGGCTTACTTTGGGACGGCTCAGCTAAATACTAGTTCATAGCTCGAAGCTCGAGCTTTGTTCAAGCATGAATCCTTTTTCTATGCACACCCATCATACAACAAGCTTTCTGTCGTTGACAGTAACTAACTTTGGTGTAATCATTGACTACACATTCATGCTTTAGGCTCTATGAATACAAATAATATAAACGTAAGAAAGGAAAACCATCCTATGCAGAGAAGGATTTTTTTTTCTTTAAATTAGAACGGATGTCAAGGCATTTTTGTAACAAATTTGTTGTAGCCAGTTGCACCTATATAAATGAAACGTCAGTCATTCGAAATCAGCTAGCAACTGTGATGCGATGTTCGACGCGTTGATCTGAATAAGAATGTTCAATCAAGGTTCACTCATATTGCCTGGTAACAGATTTTTCCTTCTCATTTCTCGTTCTATTTACTTCTCTTTTCTGTGACCCTATGAGTATGAAGCGTGGTAAATTTGTAAAAAAAAAAACACCCCGGAAGTAATTCCATGGCCAGTCAGGATGGGGCAATCCCCCACCCTGCACCAACGTGCCTACGCCCATGTACATTGATACATCAAATCAGCGTCGGACTGGCCATATAGTCGAGGTGGCGTTTGCCAGCCCATGTGGGCCCCCCACAGGGCCAGGCGGTAGGTAGGATAGGGGACTCCAGTCTCGGGCCCCGGGCTTGAGCACCCGGGCCCTTCCGGCCCAGTCCGACCCTGCATCAAATGATGTGCATCGGCCCTCACACAGCACGGGTTAGTACGCAGGCGCCGCGTTCTAACTGATGACAAATAACGGCGTGCTCAAAGATGAGTCGTGTAGTTCTAATGTCCTGATCCTAATTATCTGTACGGAATTGCTAAATTCTATGTGTCATCCCCAGGGCCGAGTGCTGGGCATCACATTCGGCTGCATCCTCGGCATGACTCCGCTGCTGTTCCGGGATGATGAGAAGGAGAAAAAATCCGAACCAGCTAAACAACAATAGATCTTGCATATCAATATTTTTAGGCATTAACACAATTGAAAGATAGTAGGGACTGAATAAGTAACAAAATTAGAAATTCCAAATAAATTGCAACACTTGATATAATAATTATACCAGTGATGATAGCTCAATGGTTGGCGCGTTCGGATCCCACGCCGCTTGATGTTGGTTCAAATCGCAACAATCAACTTGATCTGCCAGAGAAAGAAAACACTAAACCAAACCATAGTGGTAGCGGGCACTTTTTAGAGTTCGGCTGGCTAGCTTACCATCCTCAGGTTGAAAACCTGTTGCCAAGCACATGGCAGTATTCCGACAGCCTCACTTGAAAACCAGTTCCTCACTTCCACAGAACTCACCGTCACTTAACAAAAAAATAAATAAATACCATATACAGAGTGTAAAGGAAACACTACCAAAAACGATACGACACCTTTTTTTTAATGTTTGCAATGTATTGCAAATCTAATATCAGCTGACGCTAGAGGTCAACGAACGACCTGCGCCGCGCGCACGCTTGTACGCTTTACATTGCTGGTCAGCAATATTCTAAACTACAAAAAACAACCTTGTTTGAACAACAACATGTTTGAGGCAAATGGTTCTTGGTATTCAATTGTGTTTATATAGTGTAGTAATAGCGTTTAGGCTTCGGGGCGTTTTCCTTACACTCGATGTGTATACTACACCTTTGTGTATACATAGAATGCACGGCCGAAACAAACTCGCTTAAACCCATTTATAGCACTCAAAAATAGTATTGAATTGATTGCTCTAATACTATTTGCGTGACTTTGGTAGCTAGGTATAATATTTTATTTAAGTACTTAGCCAATTTTCTATATCACGAATACTGTGAAATACTGTTATCTATAGATTGTAGTGATTGTACTATAAGTGGTATACACCTTAATTTATTGTACGGTGTACCTGTTTTTGGGAGTTTTATTTATACATGTTGTATTGTTTATAATATATATAAAAAAGTAATTTGTAGAATAGGGATACAATTTAGGGGTCGTACGTAAATTATGTAATACCAAATTTTTGTAAGTTTACCTACTCGCAAAATGTATCAAGCTATTTTTTACTGTCAGTTTACATTATATTTATTTCTCTACGATCGTGTATGATAACATGAACGGAGAAGCATCTACCAGGCTTTTAATTTATTTATGGCCTATATTTGTCACTTCTATCTTGTACGACAGTGCGTATTCAAATATCCAGAGAGATTTGATTACGTTTTCCCAGTAAAAAGAGGCAAATGCATGGAGGTTGTTAGAATTACAGATAAAAAATAACATTTCCAGGTAGCTGTCGGTCTTGTGATTAACTCGCATACCAATCACAAGAACCAATACAAGAGCCATAGTCATCAGGAAAAGTATTATTTTCCGAAATTTGGTTGCTAAGTTAATTATCTATTTTATAGTGAAATATTAAAATGATCCCAAATTAATGATTTATATTTTACACAAATGATAAGTAATATACATGCCTTGGCGGTAATTGGCCGTTAATGGACGCACGTTTTTTGGGCCTACATTTATGACAATCGTGTATTTCCATCAACGCCTATTGCCTGCTGCCGCCGCTCCGGCCGCGAGCTTCGACCGCGTAGTTCGATCAAGCGAACCACGAGGATTTTTAGGTCCTTACGGTTCGAATTAATAATCGAACTGTGCAGAGTTTGCCATTTGATGTCCAAACGGTTCGATCAAGCGAACCACGAGGACTATGAAAATAAATAAATGGGTGATGCAGTAAGCACAGGGGCCTTACGGAAAACAGCTAATTGCGGCACCTAATCCGCTCAGTTGGAAAATCACGCGACCACAAACCGTATCTGGGCGCGATAAGGTTCACGTTCGCGTGATTTTCCAACTGAGCGGATTAGGTGCCGCAATTAGCTGTTGTCCGTACGGCCCCAGGACTGTCCTTACTGCAGCAGCACCGTAACTGTGTGTTGTATTGTGTAGGATTTCAGATACTGATGCTGCTTTTAACACAGGGTTGCAAGTTAACAATAAGCTTTGATTGTTGTATTAATATTATCATAGTTAAATGTTACTCAACCTGCCATGGGCAGCTCTCTTGGTGCACACTAGTTAATGTAGCCGACAGCACTTGAGAGAATCTCTAAGACAGGTATCTAAAAGTACTTGTTTTACTTATTAAATAATTAGTTTAGCGTTGGAAGCACAATGTTGCGTCTAGTCAAAGCACAGTGAAACATTAAGGTTTATGTACATTATATTTGTAGTCGCTAAGTAAAAATCTGTTACTTATATTTAGTAATATTTCTAATAATTATGCAACATGTTCCTTCAAAAAGCCTTATATAGAACAAACTCATTGATATGCAAAGATATGGATGTTGAGTCTAGTACAATATTCTCAAATAAGCTATACTTAAATTTAGTTATCAATAAAAAACCGACAATCAAACATAGATTAAATGCACAGATTACCTGGGTAATCTGGTTGGTTGGCTTAGGTTGCCTGGAAGAGATCGCTTTTAGCGATAAGGCCGCCAGTTGTTACACTAGTTTTTTTTTTTTTTGTCCTTTGTATCAAATTTTATTGTGTGAACAATAAAGAGTTAATCAATCAATCAGATTACCTGATTCGATCAAGTATTATGGTTTTAGTCTACTTTTGGTTTGGACATTATTATGTGCTGATCAGATATATCCATAGTTTTAAATATCTTTGGGCAGAGTAAATTAGTTTTAATTACCATTATTTATTATTTTTGTCAGGATTCCCATAGGAGCTGTTGAACTCTGTAGCAGCACTAGTAGTATAGTAATATGGTTACAGTATTGATTCTAGTGCCAAAATGACCATTGTTTCAGTATATGTACAAGCACTACGATTTTTTTAACTGTCGGTGAATTGTAAGAATGTTCATTATATAGCCTAATGCACTTAACTACACTTGTAGAGGACTATGTCGTTGTTAACTAAATGTATTGTGGTATTTATTGTAAAGTTTATTACTTGTGACTATGTTATATAAAATGAATTTAATTTTGAGCAATACATATATTGGTTTTATTATGGAAACTGATGTGGTTTTCACTAATTTCTGAATTACTCATGTAATTTTAAGCCAGCATTGAAAGTATCATCATCATCAGCCAGAAGACGTCCACTGCTGAACATAGGCCTCCCCTTTAACCTCCACACTGAACGACAGCGACAGCCAGCATTGAAAGTATAATCTTACTTAAGAGGGGGCAACCGAAATTTTATGCTAATTTGCCATGATATTCTAACTAAACCAAATATCCGATCACCGTAATAATTGATATATGTGCATTTTCAATTCATTTTCTTTCCGCCATTAAGACAGAAACATAATAGCAAGATATTTACTCGATACTTTAATGTTTTGAAAATGGTGCCTTTTTGCTAATTTTTTTGATTTTACTTGGAAAGTACTTCAGTTACATATCTAAAATAAATACTCACCGAAGGAAAATATAGTTTGTTTTCCAGTGTTAAGACAAAATTTACCTAGATTAATTAGTACTCTCATAATAAATTATATTCGATTTGAGACTTACGTCCTTTAGTTCTAAGCAACTATTCGGTCAAACGGCAAGTCCGATATTCAGTCTTATTCTGTTGCGCTTTGCATCTAAATAGCGAAACATGCTCCGTTTAACCTCAGTACCGCACTGTGCCTCAACGGGGAAGGACGCACGCGCTTGCTTTTCGCCTTGGTTTTATCTTCCGAGTGCGATTATATCAACACCTACTGTATTTTCAAACAAAGGATAATATAAAAAATCGATGGCTCGAACGCGACCACTTGATGCGGCTACCAAGTGGTGACAATGACCTTAGAGCACAGACTAGGTAAAGCTACTACGAAAAAATAACATAGATACAAATAAAATGGATACGACTAGGCCCTAACGAATCCATTATTATGTATGCTCAGTAATATAACTATTAGAGTCGGAGTGTTTCTTTGTGACAGACAAACAGACAGAGAGAGAGAGAGAGAGAGAGACGGAGAGAAGCAGAGAGAGAGAGTCAGAAAGATAAAACTAAAAATTAAATGACATTATAAAATAATTTAGATTCATTATAATTTTATAAAATTAAAATTAAAAATCATTTAAATTAATGTGATGGTTAATTTGACTTGAGAGTTCCATCCACATTTTCTCACGTTTTTACGAGAAGCGGCTTTCTGCAAAAGGAGGAAGGTTCTCAATTTTAACAGACAAAAAATAGCTTGGTAATAATGGAAGCAAAAAAACATCTTCTAATAAAAAAAAAAAAAAATGTGGAAAGTCAAACAATAGGTACTTATGTTTTTAACCGACTTCAAAACAGGGGCAAGGTTCTCAATTCAACCGGTATAAAAAAATACTAGTCGAATTGAGGACCTTCCTCCTTCTTTGAAGTCGGTTAAAAACATAAGTACCTACTGTTTGACCAGTTGGGTTGGCTCGGGTATGTGCTGGTAAGGGGAAATGCACAATACACTAGCGGGACTACTTACCTTAGTCAAAGTCAAATACTACTTACCTTTTTATCCGACTTCAAATAAGGAGGAAGGTTCTCATTTACCTTAGAGTACCTTCAATTCGACCAGTATTTTTTTATACTGGTTGAATTGCAGTCCACCAATGCGGTGCAACAATGCGGTGCAACACTGCGTTGCAACACTGCGGTGCAACAGTGCGGTGCAACAGTGCGGTGCAACAGTGCGGTGCAACAGTGTGGTACAACAGTGCGGTACAACAGTGCGGTACCATCTTTAAATATTTTGAATCAGTAGCATAAAATACGAGTTTCTCAGATCAAACGCTAGGTGGCACTACCAGTATTTCAGCAAAGTGAAGTTATATCAAAAAATAAATAGCTATTTTTGAATATTTTGAACTAATTGGTTGGAAACATAGGTGAGTTTTTTTTTGAGGATTAGGTGAGGTTTTGCGTGTTTTGCGTCCAACACTAGATGAGAGCATTTATATTTCAGAGAATCTTGACTTGTATCGTAAAATATTTCTGCCATCCTTGCATATTTTAAATCAGTAACGGTGATTATAGATTGTTCAGTTCTAATACTAGAAGACATCTTCAATATTTCAGTGAAGACGTTAAATCAGAAAATATTTCAGCCATCCTTGAATATTTTAAGTCTGTGGCATCGATTAATGGCTGCTGAGGTCTAAAGCCAAACGACGGCACCAATATTTCAGAGATTTTGAGAAGTAGCTTCACTAACGAAATTTCTTTATTTAATTCAAATCCGAAAATATTTTGACCATCACTACATATTTTGAGTTTTATTCAGTGGTAAATGATTTCACAGGGTGAGTATTAGGGAACTAACGCAGTATTTTTCATACATTTTGGGTAATGAGAAGCCACAGGCAAACCACGGCAAAACTTATCTCAGATGGCGCCACCTTCGCTGGTGCTGTCATTTGTGGCTTATTTGAGGTTATAAACATTGCTCTTGAATGAAACAATAAAAATAAACTTTGCCTTTAAACAGTAAAATGTTTCTTATATTTCAGAGAATCATGACTTGTATCGTAAAATATTTCTGCCATCCTTGCATATTTTAAATCAGTAACGGTGATTATAGATTGTTCAGTTCTAATACTAGAAGACATCTTCAATATTTCAGTGAAGACGTTAAATCAGAAAATATTTCAGCCATCCTTGAATATTTTAAGTCTGTGGCATCGATTTATGGCTGCTGAGGTCTAAAGCCAAACGACGGCACCAATATTTCAGAGATTTTGAGAAGTAGCTTCACTAACGAAATTTCTTTATTTAATTCAAATCCGAAAATATTTTGACCATCACTACATATTTTGAGTTTTATTCAGTGGTAAATGATTTCACAGGGTGAGTATTAGGGAACTAACGCAGTATTTTTCATACATTTTGGGTAATGAGAAGCTACAGGCAAACCACGGCAAAACTTATCTCAGATGGCGCCACCTTCGCTGGTGCTGTCATTTGTGGCTTATTTGAGGTTATAAACATTGCTCTTGAATGAAACAATAAAAATAAACTTTGCCTTTAAACAGTAAAATGTTTCTTGACAGTGGCGAATCTCAGAAAAAAGTTAATGTTTCCTTAGCTGGTGGCTTATTTTTATGTTATCCTTGTTTTGTGGTGTTTTAATAAAGAGTTTTTGTATTGTATTGTATTGTATTGTAAAAAAGCGAATCTTTTGGCAAGGTAGGTATGCAATAAAATTATCAATCACTGCGTTGCAACACTGCGGTGCAACAGTGCGTTGCAACACTGCGGCGCAACAGTGCGATGCAACACTGCGTTGCCACACTGCGTTGCAACACTGCGTTGCAACACTGCGGTGCAACACTGTGGACCAAGTAGACAGAGACACTAAGATTATACAAGTCGCATTGAGAACCTTCCTCCTTATTTGAAGTCGGATAAAAAGGTAAGTAGTAATACCTACTGTTAGACCGGCCGGGTTGGCTCGGGTAGGTACTGGTAGGTCAAACAGTAGGTATATTAGGCCGACTTCAAATAATGAGGAAGGTTCTGTGAAGGATGATGATGATATTTTTTAGTAAATTGAATTGAATGGAATGGAATTGAATTGCATTGCATTAAATTACATTAAATAAAATTAAATTAAATAAATCATACTTAAATAGATATTATCAACCAGGTATACTCGTAGAACAAACACAAAATGTTCATCACATTAATTTTGTCCCAGGTGGGAATCGAACCCACGCCCGAAGCTCAGAAGGTAGGTTCACTACCAACTGGACCAACGGGCTTTCGGGTATTTCGTTTCGCGTGTTTCGTTTAGTATAGTATAGCATAGCGTAGCGTAGCATAGCATAGCATAGCATTAGTTTAGTTTAGTTTGATTTAATGTTTAACGATCTCTGACTCTCTGTCTCAAGCGTAAAATTTTAATTTGAAAATTAATTTAGGCAATTTCAATTTAATTTATATAATTTATTAATTTTATATTGATATTGTAGAAAACTTAAAAATTAAGTTTAAAAATATACAACAAACACAATTTTGAAAATTGAAATAAACAATTTACGGTTTTGCGCGCCGCGACCGAACCCAGCTAATCGCCAAAACGCCAACATTATGCTTATCCTGTGTTTATTACTCCTTGCCGCATGACGAGTTCGACTACGCGAGTTATGTGTACTGGAGCTGCGCGCGACTGCCGCGCTGCCGTGGTTGTGTTTCACACTAATGCGGGTGATGCGAGACGCGCGGGTGAAATCAGAAATTTTCCTCGCTTTATACGCACTCTTAATTCCTGTATAACAAAAACATATAATAATATACATTTACATAGAGATAGCTTCACTTGATCTTGATGAATCATTGTAACCTGTTGGTCTAGTAATCTAGTTGGTAGTGAACCTACCTTCTGAGTGTGGGTGTGGGTTCGATTCCCATCTAGGACAAACATTTGTTTGATATATATCTGGTTGTTAATATCTATTTAAGTATGTATTTAAAACTATATATGTATGTATATCAGTCTCTGGCAGCCATATCACAAGCTTTGCGTAGTTTGGGGTCAGATGACCGTGTGTGCAAAAATTTCCCGAATATTTATTTATTATCATTAGCCAAAAGACGTCCTAGAGTCCTGGAGTCTCCTTTAGAGCGCCACACTGAACGACAGTCTGCCATCTGCATCCACTGGATGCCCGCTTCGTCATATTCTCCGCGCTTAGCAGGCAGCTTGGAGTTGGCTTGGAGATCGCAGAGCGTTCGCCATGCAGTAGGAGGATGCTGCTGCCCACCCTCTGGTGGTTTTGGTCATAGTTTTAAGACATACCCAGGCTATAATCTTACGTTCAACAAAAACCTAGCGAAATATTATGGTCCTCGTCCGTGCTCGTATTGGGCGTGATTGGAGGATTTCTTTATCCCAGCAATTTGATCACGAACTTTTTCCGCATTGTTCAAATAGCCTATCCAGGTTGACTACGAGGAAGAACCCAAACAGACAGTTAATTTAGTGTGATTAGTAATTATTAGTGTAATTAAATTGTTGTTTTTTAAAGCATCAAAACTAAACAGAAAAACGAGAATGCAGTAATTAAAAAAGTTACAAACAGACAGTTACTTTCGCGTTCGTAATGTTAGTGTAATTAAATCATTGTTGCTTAAAAGCTAGAAAATAAAAAAAAGTAACAGACAGTTACTTTTGCATTCGTAATGTTAGTGATTAGTGTAATTAGATAATCGTTGCTTATAAGCATCAACACAAAACGATAATGCAGTAGAAAATAAAAATTTTGCATTCGTAACGTTAGTGATTAGTGTAATAAGTAATTAGATAATCGTTGCTTATAAGCATCAACACAAAACGATAATGCAGTAGAAAATAAAAAAGTAACAGACAGTTACTTTCGCATTCGTAATGTTAATGTGATTAGATAATTGTTGCTTAGAAGCATCAACACAAAACGATAAATCAGTAGAAAATAAAAAATTACATGGTTACTTTCGCATTTGTAATGTTAGTGTAATTAGATCATTGTTACTTAAAACTTTTAAAAACATCCAACAAAACAGATAAACTATAATGCAATAGAAAATAAAACCATCTGTTAATTTTCGAATGATAATGAATCGTTTAATAAATAAATAACTCTCACTTGTCGATGTAGACACGCGTAGATATGCATATAAAAGCTGCGGTTCACAATAGGCTACCGGACTGTTTTTATTTTATTTATTAAAAAAACAAAATATCATAGAGCCGAGCCATTGACCGAAAACAAAAAAGAAGTGTTAAAATTCAGGAAGATAATATCACCATTTTAATGTCTTGTCTTGCTAGACAGACTGATGGTGTACTTTGCTCTCAAATGACGTCACTTGTAATTACGTTATACATATACCATACTGACACTCGCTTTGCGGAAAAGGGACAGACCATCCCTTCCAAAATAAATTTTATATTATATTTTTCATTATGCCTGTTTTTTTAAAGTAATCAACTGAGCGTGGCAAACTGACAATCCGATGGCCTACTGAGAAATATATAACAACAGTTTCACTATCTAGTATGTGATTTGAATAAAATGTTATGTTAGTTTATTTATTTATATTTACTGTTGATTTTCGCTAGCCTGCTACAGACTCGAGAGAAATCGAGACTGCCAAAACTCAAAGAGTTATTATAAAGCTAGAACGGCTACGAAGCGTGTAACGCATCACTTGGATTCTGGCGAGTTCTCTCAAGTATGTACATTGTACAGGCCTTGAGATTCACATATCGCTGGATAATGGATAAGGTACCGAAAACCTGCTATATTAAATTAAACATTTGCACAAGTCTAGTTTTCTCGCCAATAATTAAGCTCGAGCGACAATTTACACAAATCGTAAAATTTATACATATTACATTGCTAATAATATAACTACCTACTTTGTTATACTAATTTATGTAATCTAAAGTAATCTTATACTGTTACATAGGTACATTTGTGGAGAAAGCCCGAAAAATAATAATGCACCTATTTCGATTATTCTGGCACCAAGCTGTTAATTTTTAAGCTGGCAATAACTGTGATTATGCTATAGTCTATAGGTATAGTATACATACTCGTACCAAGCAGTTATTCAGAAGTGACAGTCAATAAAAACTTATATCAGGTTATTTTTAAATGTACTAAGTACAATCACTGTTTTATTTTTCACATAACAATAATTAGCAAGACTAAGCACAGGGTTCCTGCCATAACCTCTTATTACAAATACACGTTGGAATCTTCCTCGTTCTCTGACTACTTTGTTGGGAGCAATGCAATTGAAATATGAAGTTTGCATATGATTGCCAGACGAATGAAACAGTGCTTACCCATATAAATAGAATAAGCTTTACTAGCTATGCTAAGCACATTGCGACGGAACGAGAAACTTAATAACATAAACGCGATATAATTGTCAATTTAAAAAACCGATTGCCACAAAATTAGCAAATTACGCAATTTCGGTTACATGGATGACATAATATTGTGATCCAAGTAACCGAATTTTCCAGTTATCTTGATTTAAAAGTCAAACGACTTAACCGATTTTGATGATATTTATACGGGACTAATGTGAAAGTATATCTGTCCATAATTTTACAAATCGGTTCATAAAACACGGAGTTCTGCGGTAACGAACATTAAAAAAAAACGAATTGAGAACCCCCTCTTTTTTGAAGTTTGTTAATAATCAGCGATCGATAGATGTGATTAAGCCAGGCTCAGTCCGCTTGGGCAGTTGTGTATCGGGAGATTAAGGATAATAAGAAAAAAAAAAAACTATACAATGTATGCTAAATAAAATTTCCAGCCATATCTGTAACTTAAACCAGGCAACATATATATAGTGCCACTCTCACCTCAAGTCCTAGTAAAGGATCCTAAACCTATTTATAACAACGACTAGATTGTATTTCTATACAACACATTATTATGCTGTGCATTATTATTCTGTACATTAATGCAGGACCGCCAGGGTCTACAATACATAATATTACGAGTACACAGAAGGATAAAATTGCGCTAACCATCTCGAAAACAAAACAACTGAAATACTTAGGGCGCGTTACAAATCAGCGACAACGCCACTAATAAGAACCAATACAACACGATAACAATTATACTAGTCTGGCTACTGAAATAAGAGACTGAAAACCCCACAATTTATACGAAATGCAAACATTAGTGTGTTCTGACTGTGTTACAATAAAAATTAATAATTTACAAGTATAAAGTGAGATTATTTCATACTAATTTTTGGGGTCCCAATGCTGATATTTTTAAATTTGCCGCGTTTCTTCAGTTCTACTTTCATTAGCCAGACTCTAATATGTCATGTATGGTGTCATATTGGTTTTCATTAGCGCTGTTGGCTTGGTTCGAAACGCGCCCTATGGATACTATTGTGTTTAGGCAAAGATTATGGTTTAGGTAAACAGCCCCAGCAGGCCTAGCACGGCCCGTGGACAAATTGTCTTTCCACCGTTAATACCCCGCTAGGAAGAGACAAATATAAATATTCTAGTTCTGTTGCGTCTACTTACAGATAAAAACAGTAGAAAGACAATTTGTCCACGGAACGTGCTAGGCCTGCTGGGGCCAATTCATTTCACGTGGATTTGCTATCTGGGGCTGTTTCATTTTCATATATTAGAGTACAATAGAAGTTTCATTTCGAGACCATTATAGAAAACAAACCAATAGTTTAAAAAAAACCTTATTTTGTTTTTTAAAGAAATGCGAGCGTAAATATATTGTACAACTTGGTAATTATTATTAGCACTTACTTTAAAATTGAGATCGTTATTTTGCGGCCAAGCTCTGATTGCAATACTTACGTATATAGAATACGTACGTAAGTCTTGGATTAAATTTACACTTAAAAAAAATGCGAACTGGTACATATTTTAGGACTACTATAATTTTTCGCTGATAATCACTCCTAAAAGTATACATAATCTTGTGTCATCGATCAATTGTAACAAAGTAAGAACCAAAGTCACTGACATAGCTCAGTGTATTAGCAGGCTGACGTGACAGTGGGCCGGTCATCTTTCGCAGAACTGACCGCTAGGTTAGACATGTTTTAGAGTGGAGACCACGAATCAGCAAACATACTGTAGGGCTCCTTGAGCCTCAATGGGGTGACGATACAGTAAGGCAGTTTCCAGTTGAAGCTTGGAATGAGTGGCGTGCCTAAGTAGAGACTTATGTCCACCAGTGGACTAAGGTGGGCAGATTATGATGATAAATTGTCTTTGTAATCTATATAAATAATCATAATTAACGAAATAGAAAAAAAATACAAATAAACATCAAAACGGTCTTTATAAACAATAATAAAAAGCTGCGCCACCGCCGTCACTGCTGATACTAGCAGTCTATTAAAAATATAGGTATCATAGATAACTCCAATAGAAAAATTGCTTAGTTTTTTAACAGAAATAAAATGTGTGGGGGGGGGGGGGGGGGGGTGTACAGGCCACTCGGTCGCGCTTTATAACTAAACTCGTAAGTATATCACATTGAAGTTTATGAACTAAGTACTCGATAGTACAACACTCGATCCCGACGCGATATCTGAATCACAACCTTGCACTCCAACCCACTAATAAAATTAAATAAATAAACAATTTAATCCTATGTAATATACGGTAAATTAAATGATTTTAACAATCCGAGTCATTCAAAATGAACACTTTGAAGTCCATTCAGTCGGCTAAACCTCTAATAGGTTCTGCTACGTTACTGTGTGCTATCGATGTATGTACGCACCATGTAAAACATTATGTGCGCCAAATGTAAATAACATTTCTAGTTCCGTGCTCACTGATATCAATATCCAATAAATTAATATAATATTACATAAATTAATACTACACCATATAACACTATGTCTATAACGAAACAGCTCGTGTTTGAAGGATAATACAAATTCGCAATTAAAACTATAATCAATTCAAATAAATTCGGATATAATAGACTTTTAGTCGTGGACCCAACATAAAATGTTTTCCAGCTGACGGCGAAGGTACAGCGGCTCGATGAATGGTTCGCTCGTCTAATTTCTCACGAAAATATCATACGAAATGAAAGTATTATATTGATAGATATTAAATTCGAATGGATCAAACCACTCGCTGCGTTAGCGAGTGATATAATTATTTAAAAATGCTACTTTTGTTTGGGTTTCATTCGAAAGTCAAATCACTGACTTTCGAATGAAACCCAATGATATTTTCGTGCGAAATATCATACGAGCGATTAAAAAATAGAGCCCCTGTTTGTATGCTCTAAACTTCACCAGCATGTAATAATGGTGACACGCACATCACCAGGTTATATCAACACTTCACCAACAATTTAAATTATTTTCTACCTAAATACAAATAGTGTCGACACGCCAATCATTTGAGACATAATTATTTTATATCAATATTATAAACGTAGGAAATCTATGGCAAATGGTACGCGCAATCTTTATCATACATTTTGAATATAAATCCCGTTTGGAAACGGTCTCTCAGATTACAACGTTTATTTACAAAGATATCGCAGAAATCGTCGGTCCATCGATCGTACAGAGTTCTCAATAATAGCGAGGTGACATTGAATCACTCCGTGCACGATACGCTCAACAACCCGCGCTGGTCTACGGACCGCGCTGGTGCGTGGGTCAGCGGTTGGGCGCGGGCGGCGGCGGGGGCGCGCCCTCGGTGGGCGCAGGCGTGCGGTCGGTGCGCGCGTCCGCGTCGGTGGCGTTGCGCAGCCGCTCCGCGAAGGCCGCGCGCGCCGCCGCGTCGGACACGCGCCGCCAGCCCGCCGCCGCCGCGCCGCGCATGGCGTACTGCGACTCCTCAAACCCGGAGCGCAGGCCGAGGATGATGCTGAGCGCCGAGGCGTCCTGCTCGTGGCAGCCCGAGTACCGGTACTGCGGCTTCTTGTCGAACCGGCAGCCGGCCGACTGGGCGCCCAGCGGCATGATGCAGTCGAGCGTGAGCGCGCACCGGATCCAGGGGCGCATCACGTCGTGCGTGCGCGGCGTGCCCGCCACCACCAGCCGCGTCGCCTCCACCATCTGCACGAACAGGAAGTCGTCGAGGCTGGCGTGCAGGTAGTGGAACATGCGCGGGTGCGTCAGCGAGGTGACAGCGGCGCGCCGCGGCCACGCGCCGCACCCGCCCGGCGCCGCCGCCGCGCGCGCCCACGCGCCCGCCAGGGCCGCGGCGCCGCCCGTCCACCGCAGCCACGGTTCGCAGAATATCACGCCGCCCACGCGGCTCAGCGCATGCTGCTCCACGTACAAACACACCACGAGTTACATTACAACTAGCCAATTATCATATAGTATATTATACTTTAGCTCAATTTCGCTGTACCTATAGTTAATTTAATTGTAATACTTAATTATATTTTATATTGTAAATTCCAACTGTAAGCACGTGCGACACGTCAGAACAGGAATTGTTTGCTCATCGGACCCCGAGACACAGGCTGAACAGAGTTTGGGGCACACAGAATGCTAGAAATGTTTTCTGAATAAATGAAATGAATAATAAAAGTTATTATTTATTTATCATCAGTTTCCCCCTGGCTTCGCATAACTATCTCGCGCATTTTCTTTACTCTTTGGTTTTATCTATGTTTGCGAAAATGCCACAGAATAAGAACTAGTAGCAAAGAAGTAGTGTTAATTTAGCATAAACGATTAAACATGTTACATTCTTTACTCATATGTCAAAATTGTTGTTACCAGAACGAAACAGATATATTTTTGACAAGACGGCAAATTGCAGGGTTGTACACTGTTTTCATGTACCAGGGACCTGTAAAAGGTTCCAAAGGCTACTATTTGACAGATGGCGTGCTACGCTTTGTAAATCACGTGACGGATTCTTTATATGCTAGTTCATTTTCTTAGTAAAGTTCAAGCAATTGTTTTGTTGGTTGTTTGTTTGACAAAATAAATAACCGACGGGACTGGCTCAAACCTATATATTTTGGTCTTTCGAAAGAGATATAAAGAAAGAGATTTTAAGCAATTTGCGATAAATTTATTCCTTAGTTGATTTCTACCAGACTTTTCACTCTGCCCATAGGTACCCTAGAGTTGAAAATCTGTCGCCAAGCACCGGTGTACCGGCAGCATCATTTCGGGAGCCACTATCCATTTCGGCTAAGTTACGTAGTAAAACAATGCAATGCAAAAATATATTGTCGTTATATTTGCCAATAGGAATAAGATCCCAAATGAACTAATTAATAACCATCAAATTACTATTATTTTAGCTACTAATAGTACTGCGCCACGCCAGCGCTCGAATTCGATAAAATTGTCACGAAACCAAAAGACATAAAATGTCCGGAAACTAGCGCTATAGTCACGTAACTAACGACGTCGTCGCACGCCATGCGCCTGGCGTGACTACTGTGGCCAGTATACCTACATAAATGGTCTCATTTTCATAACGCCTATCATCTGAAAGCTAAAAGTTTTACGACAGCTAACATATTAATGATATAATTATTGGATATGATTTCTTAAACGGAAAAAACTATGTTTTCTTTGTTTCTTTCTATTCAGATCAACTGCAAGGGCCGGCTCAAGACCGTCGCGTTGGTTATCCACTGCTAGGTAAATTTTTATTATTATTACGGTTGTAACGAATACCGTGAATACCGTGTCTGAATGTGTCATCATCATCAGCCAGAAGACGTCCATTGCTGAACAGAGGCCTCCCCCTGCAACCTCCACACTGAACGACAGCCTGCCTTTTGTCTGGATGCCCGCGACTCTCACGATGTCGTCGGTCCATGCAGTGGGACTTGGGAGGCCTACCTACGCTGCGTCTGAATATGTATCGAGACTTGTGACGTTTCTTTATCTGTAGCTTTTATATCTGGTGTGCACAATAGTTTACATCTATAGGATTACGCGTAAAGGCTGTAATAAGTCGAATAGGGTCCGATATACTCATCATAAAAATAAAAATAAAGTGATCAACACAGAAATCGTGAAAAAAAAATGAGCTTTCCGGACATTTATTTCTATGGAACAGCTGTTTTTTTGTGATTTGAGTTTTGTATATCTAATTATCTACATACCTACTAGACGTTAAAAGGACACAACAAACGTACAATAAACGTTTTTTTTCTAAATTTTATTTACCTTGAATTTCCCTATCCTGATTCCAGTCATCTGAATATTCCAATAACGGACTAGTAAGACTCTACTGTATATCTTATCGCACTCATAAAACAGATAGAAGTATTAACTGAGGGTGTGAAGCAAGCAATCAATGCAATCACAGGATGCGTGACACATCGCGGCGCGGCGCTATCGGCCGGCTCCGATCTCTATCAGGCGTTACGATAACCGCGGTGCGCGCACACTCACCAGTGGGCTGGCCACCACTTCACCTTGCAGAATACTACCAGCTTCACTAAGCGAATGAGGTGTTACAGCGGTGATTCATTAGGGTACCGCTACGCAGCCCGCGCCGCACGCAGCAGAGCGGCACATGAGCTACCTAGTTATGTTAGCAGCCCAAGCAGGTAGACGGACGGCATGGGCTTGCACCCACTTGAGATTGTGTCGACCCCTCATCTATTTTAAGCGTTCTATATCTAAAGTTAGTTAAGATTTTAAAAGGCATTAAATTAGCTCATGTCCTTCTGAGCAGTGAGCGGACATCATCATACATCGGTTTTTAATTTAGTCATTATTTTAATATCACCACCGCGACGCTTCCTGAATCTTGACTATCTGGAGACTTCAACAACTAGCCCCGCGGATTTTTTTCAACACAGTTTTCATAGTACATTAATACATTAATAGTAATATATTGTAACTACAGCGCCACGCCTATGCAAGCATTAATTTAACATTGTGGTTTTTAGGATATGTGTCTGATATGTAGAAAGGAACTCTATAGGCTAGACCGCCTGTATCGTTTTTCGAACGGCGCGGACGATAGGAAGCTAGCGGTCGCATGAGTGCAGTACCTGTATGATGAGTGGGCGCACGGCGTGGATACACTCGTCGCTCACGTGCGAGGGAAACTCCGACAGGTCTAGGTCCACCACCGCACACTTCGACGAGTTACAGTACGACGAAACCTGGACCAACATAACAAGTTTATATTATTGCAGAGGAACAACTCTTCAAATAACTGTAGTCAACTCTACACCGGCTTAACAGTAAAGAATGTGAGCGTGGTACTCACGATGGCCAGCGAGGCAGGCTTGAGGCCTATGTTGTAGAGCAGCAGCGTGTAGGGCAGGGTGGCGGCGTGCAGCACGAACTCAACGGCCATGGCGTGCGCGTCGCCGCGCGCGTACGTCACCAGCGCCGGCAGGGAGGTGTTGCGCCAGCGCTCCACGCCCTGCCCCGCCAGCCCCAGCAGGCGCAGGTAGCGCTCCTCCTCCACTAGGTGGTTCTCCGACACATCGCGCAGATTCTCCTGCACCGACACAGACTCCTAAATGTCAACATGCAACCTATTAGCCGTTGCAACAATTTCCTATGTATATAACGGGTCTTACTCACATGTAGCTAGAGGAATGGCATCATTACTACATCTGAGTGCAATCTGTTATCACATACATGTTTGTACATGGAAACTTTATTGGGGACAGTAAAGGCATCTTGTCGTTATAGCTCAATGAAACACATTACAAGTACTTTTTGACTTTGGAATTTAATGACTAAAAAATAAATTAGTGGTATAGCAATAAAAAAAAAAAATGAGCGCCGAACGAGCATAGCGAGTGAGGCTGGCTTGTGCACATTACTAATTCAAGTTTGACTCCTACATAGAACTCGCGGTAGGTTCATTAGGTTGACAGCGACCATCCAACAAAACGACAACTTTGTTTAGCTAAGTTGCGCCGAACGAGCGTAGCGAGTGAGGCTGGCTTGTGCACATTACTAATTCAAGTCTGACTCCTACATAGAACTCGCGGTAGGTTCGTTAGGTTGACAGCGACCATCCATAAACAAAACGACAACTTTGTTTAGCTAAGTTGGTGCCTCCCCCCTCCCCTCCCAGCCATACCCGGTGGGGTTCTCCTTAAGTCCCCGCCCTTTGTCCCGCCAGTTTAGGCGATTAATTTGAATGTTTGGCAAAGTGAGGTAAGAAACTTAAAAAAATCATAACTCCGAGAATTGGGGGTTCCGCAAGCTTTCCTCCCCCTACCCCCTCCAACCCCCTCCCACCTAAAAGCGATTGGTGTAAATCTAAAGTCCTACCGTTGAAAGTTTATACAGACAAAAAATGATAATTAATTTGCCAAAACCCTATATGACATATTTCATGCAAAATATTACTGTAGCGTAAATGAGTATTTAGAAGACAAATCAATCATACTTTATGGAATAAATTGATCCACTCCACACTTTGTTGCCATACACAGCCAGGGTCATTATGTGATACCTACCTTAAACATGCTACCATGCTGCATATATGTTAATTTCTTAATATACAATATATTATTGAGTATATGAGAATCTGCATAATACATAAATAAACCTTAGTTAACACAGTACAATACACAAAACACCATTGATAGAGATCTATAACAGAGAGCTATTGAACCTTGCCACAACAATGCTTAATGACAATAAAGCTAGTAAAATAGGCAACTTTAAAGGCAAGCATGTGTCACCTTCTATGTCATGGCCTATTGTCAGGTAAGTTAGAGTTTTTATGTAATGTAGGGCCACAATGAAAGGGGAAATCACATTAAAGGATGATTTATGGTAGACGCTGGCGGGCACAAGCCATGCCCCTCGTGTGAGGTGCAGACGCGCAGACGCAGAGACGCAGTACAGCTTTATAGCATCACAACTATTTAGCATGAACTGATTAATTTAAAATGTACATCAAGTTGTGAACCCGTGCCTTGTCCGCAATTCTTTCCCACCACCACCTAGCATGACATATCTTATTTTAAATTTTCTATCAAATGAATTTAGCAAGTGAAATTAGCAGCTAAGTAGAAGTCGGTGTACAGTAAAGCAAGATTGTTAGCGACCAGCGGGTGAAGAAGCGAGTGAAAAGCTATGACTAAAATAAAATTAATGGACATGCCCTAACCATTGAAATTGCTCAGTAAAATCGAGTCGAAACCGTCGGACATATACTTCAACACCTAATTATAAAAATTTACAGTATATTTGTTACAAAAAATAGATCCCGGTTTTATTTGTGTATTTACACTTCGGGAAAGCATATGAATGCATAATTTTGTCAGATGTTTCGTTATCACATAACAATAGACACGTGTTTCACTTCCTACGGCTAGAGACCGACTGAAACGAAATGAGAGCCGGCACTCATTTTGTTATCTTCAAAAATGCGCTTCTACTGGGCCTGTTCATTCATTTTATTTTAGTCGAAGGTGAAAAGCACAAAAAAGCGTTTATTAAGAAAAAAACTAATGTTCCAATTTTTTCATGTTTTCGATGGTCTTTTTAAAATTAGTGATGCGCCGTGTCAGTCGTCCTTCGCCAGCCTCCTGCTCGCCCATGAAGGCAGCACTCTACCGAGGAGGCTGGTGTAGGACGACTGGCTTTAACGATGCGTGGCCAACAAAGATTGAAGCCGCAAGTTTATCAGATACACCAAAAAAGAATGAAGAATGCACACAAAGGCTTTACAGAGAAGTAATGAGGTATCTAGGTTAAAAATTACTCACTTGGAAGTCCTTTATGTGCTGGTGCGTCTGGGAGACGATGCTCTGTATGGACTGCGGCGGCTGCGAGTGGAAAACTATCAGGAATATGCTGATCGCGAACACACTTGTAGAAAACAAGAGGAAATTCTTAGTTTTCATCTTGACCAGCACATTATCACTCTAGTCCCGCCACTTAAGACATTTGTTCACAACAGCGAAATACGAATTGGATTAACCATGGTATAATAATATCATGGGATTAACAATTCTATTTTTTTGTCAAATTAAATAGTGACTGTAGGTAAAAAAAGGAAATCAATAACTGACGAAGCCGCGCCGTATGATAATGAAACCGAAACCGCTTAAAATCTAAATAAATATTTAGAAAATCTTGTGTACGATACAGATAACTGAAACACTTTATTTTTAAATCCACTTTTTTACAATATCCTGAACTTGAAAGGATTATTTTATAATCATGTGCATTGTGCACGGAAGTTGTTTCGTTCCGATCCGATTTTCTTTCACGCTAAGCAATTTGGCACCTACCAGCTAAGATATTTTACCATACACCTCACTGCCTACCACATCAAAGAGAATCACGGAACACTAAGAGAATACAATAGAGAAGAGACGGGACTGCATAGAGAAAAAAAGTTTACTAACGTCAAAACAGGGCAGAGCATGTAGTGCCAATCTGACGAAGCGAATTGACGGCTTAAAACACATAAGGAAAAGAATGGAGATGTGCCACCTCCTATACAAAATTTATCGATATCGATTTCATACCTACTAGGTGGAATTCAATATTGTTTACTAAATAGAACCTTGCGCCACTGGTTTTGTTTTAGCGGTGCTATAACAAAACCTGTGCCACAAAATTCAGTGTATTGCTATTTGTGTATAATAAAAACCCCATCGACTCAAATATTATATTTTATTTATAATAATATTTTTCGTATATCCTCGTTGCTGCGAACTTTCTTAAATTATCGCTACCTGAAAAATAAAGTGTTTTATTAAAGAACTAGCTTCGCCCTGCGGTTTAACATGGGCGTGATGTTGTTTTTTTGCAATACTTTTTGTATAGTGATACGGAACCCTCAGTGCGTAAGCCCAACTCGCCCTTGGCCGGTTTTTTACAGGACAAGCTTTGACACAATCCTTCCTCCCACAAACAAAACGCCTAAAATAAAAGCATCGATATCGATATTTTATAAATATATCTTACCGTTGCACCACACTATTTTCTGAACCAAATAGGTTATGATGTTTTTTGATATTTTGGCCCAATTATAGAAGTAGGGACTCATAATTTAAAATATAAAATTACGTTTTCTGTCGTCTTTTCGTGCGGATTTGAGGCGCAAATATATTTCACATTTTTGTAATTCAAACACACTTTCAAAGGCATTATATTCACCAAAACATACAATTTAAAGCCCTCTTTCAGGACCTATCTCTTTTAGCAAAAATTATAGAGACGTAGGTAAGCAAAATCCAAAATAATACACTAATGAATAACAAAGCAATGACACCGGTGCCTGACACTGACATGAAATTTAAGAAAGAACGATAAACGTTGAGGAACTGAGTGAGATAACTATATTCATCACAAATCCGCCATAAAAATTTTGCCCTTTTTCACAAAGAGAATATAAATACTACGTAAGAAGAGACGGGACTGCCGTACTTCGCGCCTGTGCGAACTAATGTATGTAACGTGAGCTAAATAACCATCGGTACAACATAACCAAACTAATGACAATTCGTTAGCATGTCAGCCAACATGACAAACTACAAATATGTGCAGAAAGGGATGTCCTGCTGGTTTTATCGATATCGATGTTTTGAAAGAAAAAAACGGGTAAAATTTGCGTCATATTAGTTTAATGCAGCCACTGATCAAATATAGTGTTATGGCTTCTAGACATTGTAATAAACAATAGTTACTATGGTTCTTAAGCTCTAACCTCAGTCCGAGCCGAGATGATATGGTTTGAAGTTTGTGAACATTTTTGCTTGTTTTTACAAGGTTATCATCAATTTAAACCAAAATGGCGGCTAAGCTTCTATACATTGAAATAAACAATAGCTACTGAGGCGGGTATGCCGAAATTGTATATTGACACTGAAAGTTATGCATAAATCATAAATAAGTATTTAAAGTACTTTACCGTTACCGTATCGTACTTAAAGTACCTTATATAGTCACAAAAATATTATTTAGCTACGGACGATGAACTAACTTGTGATAATAATCATTTGAATCGATACTTCCGTCAAGAACTAGTTTAATCAAAATTATTGTATACTTATATGTTTTAGTTCTTATAAAATATATATAAAATTCAAACTTCATTTATTTACAGTGTGCCTTGTATTATTAATTTTCAAACAATTATTTCAGCTGCTCTGCTATTTAAAAAAAACTGGCCAATGGTTCTTCTAGAAATGCAAACCACCTATTTTGATTTTCATATTAATTTCTTATTAATAATAAGCTCAGGCGCCGGAACAGTTGAAGTGACATAATGTTTTTATTCTCTGGGCACATCCACGACAAGTTGGTGCCAGTACTTCCAGCCAGCATAGCAATTATTGAACAGCATTTCGTTTCAGTTGGGTCTTTTTAATCCGTCTTGGAAGTGTTTACCACATAATATTGTAAAATTTTAATAGTACAGCTCTTCTATAGATACGTAAGCCAAATCTTTCCTCAAAACTAAAATAAATAAACAAATAATAATTAACAGTCATACATACTTTATTGGCCCATCGAAGCGAAGATATCTGATTCAAATGGAACAAATCACCATTTTATGTGTTTGTATGTTTGTTTATTTGTATGATCGTCGTAATTTTTTTCAAGCAAGTAACAGGTGCATTATGTCGATAAACTTAAATATCGATAGCATGTCCCTAATTACACAACCAAAAGGTTATAAAGTTAATTTGTTGGATATTTAAAACAATAGGAATGGCGAGCATTGATATTTTACATAGTTGGTAGAGTAGCGAAGAGATTTCTTCACTTACCTTTCATCATCAAGCTGAAATTTAGCCATCAATGATCGTTTTTGATCACCACCTGGCCTGATCGCATACTACATATTTCACAAATATTGTCATATAAATATATATATATATTTATATGATATATATATGTATATCAGTCTCTGGCAGCCATATCACAAGCTTTGCTTAGTTTGGGGTCAGATGACCGTATGTGAAAATGTCCTTTTTTTTTTTAAATACACAAATAAAACCGGGGTACATCATCAACATATGTATTTAAATATACATATATATATTTAAATACATACTTAAATAGATAATAACAACCAGATATAGAACAAACACAAATGTTCATCACACAAATGTTTGTCCTAGATGGGAATCGAACCCACGCCCCCAAGCTCAGAAGGCAGGTTCACTACCAACTGGACCAACGGGCTATCTTTACACTTCGGGAAAGCATATGAATGCATAATTTTGTCAGATGTTTCGTTATCACATAACAATAGACACGTGTTTCACTTCCTACGGCTAGAGACTGACTAAAACGAAATGAGCGCCGGCACTAATTTTGTTAGCTTTAAAAATGCGCCTCTACTGGGCCTATCCATTCATTTTATTTTAGTCGAAGATTATAACAAAATAATTGCGAGCTAACTTCAAATACAAACTCTCATGGAGTTCGGTACATTTCGGTAAAGTTCGGCAGGTGCCCAGTTACGTCAACGCGCGAGACAAGGACATGCACATATTAGAGTAAGAAGAGTATAGTCGCCATAGAAAGCTCCCGTTTCTACCAACGTTTTTTTGTATGGAAGTTGCGTGTGGCTGCTTTTTCTCTATTGTATCAGTCTGTCGCAACTTAGAAGAAAAAAAACGTATGAAAAAGGGCAACATTTTTATGGCGGATTTGTGATGAATATAGTTATCTCACTCACTTCCTCAACGTTTCTCGTTCTTTCCTAAATTTTATTGTCATTGTCAGTCCTCCCGTGTCATTGCTTTGTTATTCATTAGTGTATTATTTTGGATTTTGCTTAACTACGTCTCTATAATTTTTGCTAAAAGAGATACGTACTGAAAAAGGGTTTTAAATTGTATGTTTTGGTGAATGTAATGCCTCTAAAGTGTATATGAATTACAGAAAATGTGAAATATATATGCGGCCTCAAATCTGCACGAAAAGATCACACAAAACGTAATTTTATGGTGAGATATCCTCTGGATGATGATCGGTATGTAGATCATCAGTTAAATTATGAGTCCCTACTTCTATAATTGGGCCAAAATATCAAAAAACATCATAACCTATTTGGGTCAGAAAATAGTGTGGTGCAACGGAAAGTATAAATATCAATATCGATGCTTTTATTTTTAGGTGTTTTGTTTGTGGGTGGATGGAGTGTGGCAAAGCTTGTCTCGTAAAAAACCGGCCAAGTGCGAGTTGGGCTTACGCACTGAGGGTTCCGTATCACCACCGTACAAAAAGTTGTGCAAAAAGACAACATCACGCCCACGTGAAACCGCAGGGCATAGCTAGTTCTATAATAAAACACTTTTTTTCAGGTAGCGATAATTTGAAAAAGTTCGCAGCAACGAGGATATACGAAAAATATTATTAAAAATAAAATATAATATTTGAGTCGGTGGAGTTTTTATTGTACACAAATAGTAATACACTGAATTTTGTGGCACAGGTTTTGTTATAGCACCGCTAAAACAAAACCAGTGGCGCAAGGTTCTATTTAGTAAACAGTATTGAATTCCACCTAGTAGGTATGAAATCGATATCGATAAATTTTGTATAGGAGGTGGAATTTTCTTTATGTTGGTAGAACTGATGTCTTAAGCCGTCAATTCGCTTCGTCAGATTGGCACTACATCCTTTGCTTTGTTTTGACGTTAGTAATTTTTTTTTTCTCTATGCTGTCCCGTCTCTTCTCTGTTGTATTCTCTTTGGTCGTTTTTTTTCTTCTAAGTTGCGACAGACTGTGGCCGGGTTTATAAAGTTAATTTCGGACGGATCCTAAATTGTGGATATATTTCTATTAAAGTCAAAATCCAATACCGATCTTATCATGTCGAATGTATCGAAAAGAAGAAAAGAGGGATCGAAGACCAAGATCAAGGTAGGGAAAGGAGGAAGGTCTACTTGACTCTGCAAGTGATACACGATTACACGTACACGTTACTTGATTGTTGTGGTCATGCTCTGAATCGGGAGGAATCTGAGTTTTCAGAAGATACTGGCTTAACTGGCTTTCACTGATAAATTGTCATGACTTTAATTATTACCTATAATCTTTGTTATTACTAACTAACACTAAAATTGGTGGCCAGGGTAAAAAAAAACTAAACATTTTTTTTTATTATTACAATACAATAGGTAGATCCATGTTTAGTCTTCTCCATTATCAATGATCACATGCCCATTATTAATTATTGCTGTAATGTTCCTTAATTCAATATATATATTGAATTTGAGTCATGAAACATTTTAGTTTTGGACATAACAAGCATGTGGTGAGAATGACATCATTTCAGTGTGTGCCTGTTACACTATTTGTTTAGACTAAAAACAATGTGTTAGGTTGTCGTTTTCTACATGTCATATGTTGTCGATATGTAGAAACATGTTATTGCAAGAAAAAACACACATCTACTTACTGTACTACAAGTATGGAGATGATGTTAAACTGAATTGTTTTCCCAGAGTGTTGGTGACCACAAAGAGTTTCTGAATCGGATAACAAAGACCTTGTACTATGGCCAGCTTCCAACTCTACCATGTCTCAGTTTGCCCGTTACCGGTAAGTGTTATTATTGGATTACGATCCTCTTGATTCCTTGCAGAGAAGAGTTGTCAATGACCAGAAACTATCCGAAAAGTTAAAGCCACTGAACTTGGTTCGCTCAGCTTGATTCATTTGTTAGGTACCATAATGGGGAAAGTTCTGATGCACTTGGAGCTCATCCATCCATCCCGGTTTTACCACCAAACCAGCTGCCATCACCATAATGTCAACCACACATTATAGATACATGGAAATCTCGCACTGTTTCTGTTTCAGTCAAATTCAGTTTCATATTATTCTAGTAAATTATCTTTGATATTATTAAGTTTTTTTTTATACTATGTACGTACGTTGCGGATTGGGCTACCACTTTTGGTTTTTCTTTTGAAGTACAATCTGGACTGCTTCAAATGTCTCAGGTACCGGACCGACGTTACAGGTAAAGTATTAAATTTGGTTTTATACAATGCCTAGGTATTGTCTGTGTGCAATGCCAATAAACTGGCCAAGCGCGACTTGTATAGGGAGTCCCATATATTTAGTACTCTTTGATTTTGTTATTTTTTATTAGTTAACCTGTCTGAACATTACATATTCACCCATTAAAGTTCACCCTATAGATATGGACATTATTAAAGCGGTTACAACTCTCACCCCCACATTTGATAGCAGCGTTTTACCTGAAATAAAACGCATATTAATTTACTTACCTTATTCGAAGCTTTATTAAATGAGATAGGCACTACGTTTCCCGCCTTCATTATAGCTTATATCCGGTCTCTTAGCCCCTCCTATCGCGTGACGTCACTTCCACCTGGCAGTGTGGCGCCATGTTAAATCAGCCACTTTGGTTCTCATTGCGTTTTGTTTGATCACCAGGCAGCGATTCATCGTAAGCTTCGAATAAGGTAAGTAAATTAATATGCGTTTTATTTCAGGTAAAACGCTGCTATTAATTTGACTGGTACCTTATTCGAAGCTTTATTAAATGAGACGTGTTTGTTATCGCCTGGTGGAAGTGATGTTGATGACGTAAACGCCAATGTGATTGTGGTGCATAGAGTAAAGTAAAATACAATTAGCGCCAATGTGATTGTGGTGCATAGAGAGTAAAGTAAAATTACAGTTTTAAATAATAGAATATTCAATCGTGAACTTACAATTATTGTCGTGAAAAATATCTAAATAGTCATATGTTTTTCACAACGTTTATTTATACTCAAAATCCAAAGATCCGTTAGGTAACATGATCATAAAACTTTGAAATATTTAATTAACAATATAATAACATGAATCATTTCAATTTTTTTTTTTTTTTTAATCAAGAGCATTAAAGGACAGTTACAATACGTCCTACTAGTAGGTGTAACCTGATACCAATAATAGCAAGTATACCTTCGATAATGTCAAGTCGTGAATTCGTTTCTCTCTGAACAAAGAAGAAATAAATCAGCTGAATGCTTTTGTAATTGAAAATGGTTATTATTGTCAGTTGATTACTGTTGCATCCTTTAAGCGTCCCAGACCACCCCCACATTTCCACACTTCTAGGGTCATCTCGAGCGCATTCGGAGGAGGTAGTCTCGTCGTGATATCTATTAGAACTTTGTCTAGGTCGCGAATCGTGAATGGGGGAGCTAAGGCTCGCAATTTGATGTCCGGTCGCCAGAACACTCGCTTCCATCGCGGAACCACTAATAGATAAATTCCCTGAGCTTGATTGAGGTGGCTTAAAACTCTGGGGATTAGGAATGGTGGAGGAAATACCCAGGCTAGTTTGTAATTCCAGAGTTGTGAAAAGGCATCGTGAAACAACGCTTGCTGATCGTGAAGGTCTAGTGTCACGTAATTGCTCACCACGTGAGCTCGGTTCGAGGCAATAAGATCTATCATCGGAACCCCCCACTTGGAGAAAACTTTATTCGTGCAATCCTGCGTCAGATGCCATTCTGGTGGTTCACGAAGTCTTGACAAATGATCGGCATGGCAGTTGTAAATTCCGGGAATATGAAAAACTTTTATCTGAATTTGGTAATGGTCTAAGATCTTGAAAACTTGGTAGGTTAGATTCATAAGAGTAGTCGATTTGGTTCCTCCTTCGTGACGGAGGTAAGCTATTACAGACTTGTTGTCGGACTGTATCAATACCGTACTGTGACTCAGGAGCTGAGAATAGTGCTGCAATACTCTTAAAATTGCTAACATTTCCTTCAGGTTGCAGTGGAGATTCTTTTCTGTTTCGGCCCATGAACCCGATAAAGACAGGTTGTCTAACCGAGCTCCCCATGCAATGTCTGACGCATCGGTAGTGAGGAAGTGAGAGGGAGGCGGCATGTGAATAGGCGTCGAGCGCCTGCAATTTTGCAGCCACCATACTAACTCGTCGACCGCTGCAGTTGGTATGATATGCCGCGGGTGAAACATCCCTAGATGTAGTTTGAGGACTTGGTTCATTAGGGTCAAAAGAATTCGATAGTTAAGTCTGCCTCTCGGAACCACGAAGCTGGCGAAATTGAGAAGGCCGACCAGACTCTGTAGCTCTCTAAGATTTGTACGTTGTTCCGTCAACATCTGGTTTGTTTTTGTTACAAGAGCAGGTATTTTGTCTTCGGGCAGACTTTTGCAATTTGTCCAAGGATTCCAGAGAATCCCTAAAAACACAAGACTCATCTTGGGAGTCGTGATAGATTTTTCGTAATTTATCATCCAACCTAGTTTCTCTAGAGTATCGCACACAATGTTTACATGACTTCGAAGAGCAGATTCGCTCTGGTTCGCAATCAAGAAATCATCCAAGAATACAATTATTCTTATTCCTTTTTGCCTTAGAATCTGCACTATCCAATTTGTAAGTGCGGCAAATGTCTTTGGAGCAGTACTCAGGCCGAAAGGTAAACATGTCATTTCCAGTAGTTCGTTGTTATATAGAAGGCGCAGGAATCTCCTGTGGCTGCGAGCCACTGAAAGATGGAAATAGGCTTGAGAAATATCGATTTTACATAGCCAATCCTTCGGCTGAAGAAAGTCTGGTATGCGCTGAACATTTATTAGTCTGAAGTGGTCTTTAAACAAAGGAATATTACAAAGAGTAAAATAGAGCTAGACCGATAACCAATTTTATAAACATTCTATTCGAACGGAAACCGTTAAATATTATTCGATCTGAACGACCGAATGGTCAGTTTCACTTCAACACATTACACGTGTACAGAACACAGCAGTAGAAGTAATAATAAATTCAAACCTCGATATAGCATAAGTATTACACTATTTAAATCCAAATTATATTGGAGTCGACGGCACCGTCTAGAGTGCGACCGACTCGGCGGGAATCCAAAACGCCAATGTGAACCAAAGTGGCTGATTTAACATGGCGCCACACTGCCAGGTGGAAGTGACGTCACGCGATAGGAGGGGCTAAGAGACCGGATATAAGCTATAATGAAGGCGGGAAACGTAGTGCCTATCTCATTTAATAAAGCTTCGAATAAGGTACCAGTCAAATTAATAATGTTTTTGTGTAGAAATATCGTGTGCGGCGTGGTCGGAGGCGGGTCGCGGGCGGTCGGTGCGGCGGCTGCACGCGGACGCGGCGGCTGGCGTGGCGCGCCAGGCCTGCGTGTCGCCCTGCGCGCTGGTGCTGGCGCTGCTCTATCTGGAGCGGCTCAACCAGTGTAACAAGGACTACCTCGCCAACATGCACCCGCAGGACCTCTTCCTCGTCTCACTGGCAAGTTAGACACATGCATGCACCTTCGGCCTGACATGTTCTGACAACTCTATAACAGAAAAATGCATTCACATTTACTGTAAAGTTTCATTATAATTATTGTTATTCTAGATGGTAGGCAACAAGTTCTTACAAGACGACGGGGAAGACGACGAAGTGATATGTTCAGAGTGGGCGGCGTCCGGCGGCATCGATCTCAAACAGCTCAACAAACTCGAAATAGAATTCCTTAATGCTATAGTGAGTTTTCCGTTTCCCTTTAATTTTTCATAAATCACGAGGGCTGGGCTGCTTTTCAATTTCAGAAGCATGAGTGGAATCTGTTTCACTTTCAGGACTGGAACGTTTTCGTGAGCGACAAATCATTTGAAACGGGTCTGCGCCGGCTGGAGCGCGCGGTGGCGCTGCGGCAGGCGCGCGCGCGCGGCTTCTTCACGTACACGGACCTGGCGGCCGCGAGCGAGGGTGGCGCGGGCGCTTCGGAGCTGGTGCGCGCGGCGGCGGCCGCCTGCGCCGCTCTCTCGCTGGGCTACCTCACCGGGCTGCTGGCTCTGCTCACCTCCACTCTGGTGGTGTCGCACGCGTGGTTGCCCGCGCTGCAGCTGGCGGCACGCTCCGGCCCACCTGCCGCGCCTGTACCCCTCGCCACACCCGCACCACCGCTCTACTCCAGCAACGCAACGCTAGACCTGACGATGGACGCGCTGGCCGCCGACCTGCTCTCCGACCGGATCGAGGCGAACGAGCGGCTGCGCTGCTGCGAGGGATGGGCGCGCCTCACTGAGCCCTGCCTGGCGCCGGCACGTTTCGACACCGCCGACCACGATCGGAGAGCGGAGCCCTGGCGGTCAAGGACTTCCCTCTGGAACTGGCTGTACCAAAGCTCGCTTGTGGACCCCATGCAGCGGTGGCTGGAGCGAATAGACGAGTACGCGGATTTAGTGGGTGGCGGGTGGAGCGCGTGGGGCAGAGCGGCGGCGGGAGGCGGCAGGCGTGCCTGGTTCGACGTGAGCGGCCTCACCGCCCTCGTTGCCACGGTCTCGGACCGGTAGAGCCGGCGCGCCGCTCTCCGCTCGCTTGCATTATACGAATGCCACGATTGGAATGCAATCAGTATGGCTACCAAATGTTACTCACGATTCACGTGGTTGCCTACTGACGCTCGCTATAACAAGACCTGAGCCAAGAGAAAAACATACTTAAAACGAGATACTAAGTAAATGGGATTTTTACTAATGTAAGCAAAATGCTCAAATTGAGTGTTTATTTATTTTACCAGTTTTATTAAACCGATTTTGTTGTTTGTCCTGATCAGTAAAAAAATTAAAATCGATTTTAACTTCACTTTCAAATAAGTCAGTAAATCAGAACTGGCAATATTTACCTACTTTCCTTTATAATAAATAGCTAATTCAAATGTTTTTTTTTTTTATTATTATTTTTAACACATGGTGTTTACCATGCTCAGTTTAGAACTACGTAGCTTTACATTTTTGATAAAAAGAAAAGGAAATTCCCTCAAGAAATTTCGCACTGAAACTATCATCAGAACAGAGCGCGAGATATAAAGTGCTGACTGGGCAGGTTTTCAAAAAAGTATCTGTGGACAGGACCGTCTTTTATTTATTAAAAATGTAAAAACCGGGAAATACAGACAATTCAAAAATTTTACATCTTGCAGGATTCGAACCTATGCAACCTTAATCGATCTGGGTAAATGCCCCTTATTTCTCTAGCCTTGGTAGTATAGTTGCTTTCCTGTGGGTTTCCAATTTCTTGAACTTTGCAACCAATCTAAGCGTTGGTGGCGCCATCTATAATTATAATTTATTATATTGAATGATTACCCGTTTACCTGGATTCGTGCACAGGTTTGAATCCTGCCAGTCTACATTTACATAATAAACCCTTAGATTCATTCACTGACAGACAATGTACAGACAGCCTAAACTCCTGCCTCTGGAAACATGAAATTTTGTACAAGGTGTTCCGTATAGCAAGGAAGGATTTTTTTAATTCGTCCCCAGCGTGGTTTAATTAGGGGATGGAAGTTTGTCATCTTTGAAGTTAGAAATGTGAAAGTTAGTACTTAGACTTCTATAGTCGCGGCCCGCGGGCATCCAGTGGCAGCCTTTCGTTCAGAGTGGAGGTTAAAGGGGAAGGCCTATGTTCAACAGTGTACGTCTTCTGGCTGATGATGATGAGACTTCTATATTTATAAGAAAAAGTTAGTTTGACTTTTTTTTGGAAATTTAGTTTGCATGAGCTTCGAAATTTGGAAGGTTCTAAAGAATTAGGAAGGACAGACAGAATGCACGGGTTCCATTTTAGTACTACGGAACCCTAAAAACACCTGTGAAAATGTTTTTTATATTTTTTATTAACCTATACTGTCCCACTCCTGGGCAAAGGTCTCCCCCATTTCTCCCCAGACAGCGCGATCACCCGCCAGACTACTACTGTATCTGGAACGTGTCGAGGTCATCGCGCCAGCGTTGTCTAGGCCTGCCTTGGCTCCTTCGTCCGTTTTCAGGCACCCACTGTGTGATCCTCTGGTCCCATCTATCAAGGTGCATCCTAGCCACATGTCCCGCCAAACCACACTTTAATTAGACAGCTTTGATACCAACATCAGAGATTCCCGTAATTGAGCGCAGCGTCGTGTTTCGGACTCGGTCTGTCCTTTTGATTCTTAGGACGCTGCGCTCCATCGCTCTTTGGCAAACCCCAAGTTTGAACTTCTGAGAATCAGTCAATGACCAAGTCTGGGCATCGTTAGGACGGGCAGGATGCACAATATGATGAGTGGACGTTTTGATGACAAAGGAAGGTCTCCCTTCATAAGCAGAAGTGAAAATTAAATTCTTCTAAACCCAGTGGTTTAGGCTGAGTGCAATCTAATTATACTTTGCAGGATTTCATTTCATGGATAATTTATTAGTCTTTTTTTAGGGTTCCGTACCCAAAGGGTAAAAACGGGAGAAGGTAAAAGATTACTAATAGGGATTACTAAGCCTAAGATGTCTGTCTGTCCATCTGTCCGACTCTTGTATCTTTCGAACTGTACGCTTAGACCCAGACTTGAAAGTTTTCGAAAAAAAAATCGTTTACTTATTGTTCCATACATTTTAGTAAAGCGCCTCCAGCGGAAACAAGGAGGAACTAAAATCGGCGGCATAGATTGCTTCACTCTAATACGAAAAAAGTTTTCGAATACTATCAAAACTTGTACTAAGAGTACTGGGGCCTTATGGACAACAGCTATAGCGGCACCAAACTAACGTTAGATACGCTCAGTTGGAAAATCACGCGACCGCACACCGTATCTGGGCGCGTTAGGGTTCACGTTCGCGTGATTTTAAAAAGAATAATAGAATAGAAAAAGAAAAACAGTAATAGAAAAACAGTTGAAATTTTCCCCAGAATATATAATGTTACGGCGGATTAACTAAGATAAAAAAAACGAAAGGGGCCCCAAACTTATTTTTTTTACGTATTTTTGTATTAGCTCTAAAAACGTAACGCGCGTTTCTCTAGCGCAAAAACAGTAAAACGTGCAAGCGTCAAACTTGGCATGATTATAGTACACACTAAAGTATAACAATAAATAATGGCAAAGTATGAGCATAGATAAACATATATACTAGGTATGAGTTAGTGTATGCAACGTAGGGCGCGTACGGTACTTGGATGGGTGACCGCCTGGGTGTAATATTGTATTTTGTCACTAGTTTTGACAGTGCGCGTGCCAGACTCGCATTTGGACGGTTTATTTTATTGTATAATAGACTTGTGTTTGACCACCAACTCGCCTGTTGTTAAACGATGATAAGGTCTACGATGTAGCATGCTTGCCTAGAAGAAACAGATTCATTCTTCTCATGAATTTAAACTATCGGGAAACGCTCATTCCGACAGCGTATTCTATAGCATAGTGTATTTTTAAATAAATACAGATTTTTAGCGCGATTTTATTTTAAATTATTGGCTTCCGAGAAGTTGTCGATGAGAAATCTCCGTGGACATTTGGACATGGACTGGCACAAGGCTAGTTCAAAAAAACTAAACCTACATCAACTTTTTTTTATTTCATTAAAAAAATATAATATTCATTCCAGTACATGTACATATTTGGTAAAATGTAAAATTAAGAGTTAATCATTCGCCTAAGTAGGTTAGTCTTATTTATCTAATGTTAGTATGTACATAATTTACAAAAAGCATTGAGCAAATAAAACTAAAATAGTTAACGAAGATTAATACGAGATTTCATTTTGAGATACAATGGGTCCACATCACCACAGAACACTATTACTCCCTAGTTACTAAACTATAATGGCGTCGATTCTGTCACACCACTCACTAAACTAAACCAATCTGACAGGATTAAAATTATCTGCCTTTCTTTTCATTTTAATATGTGAGAGAAGGATGGCAACAATTTTAGGGCTGTCAAATTTAGTTTAGTATAGTTTAGAGTACATCAGAAGCGATGCCAATATCTTACTTGCCGCATTATATAATATTTTTAAGAACAAACTGAAACAGACATTAAAAACCTTACACAAAAATATGTAAATATTGTACCCTCTCTTATTCATAAACACTTGGAACGCCAATCAGCCAAATATCATTGGCTTTTCTCTGGGAATGTTAGTCTGGATATTGTAACTTATTATACTCACTTATTATTAACTTAACTTATTATATATATATATATATACATATATATATTTTCATATAATACACCTTGCATAATTTATTGACGAATATTTGAATAAAATGAATTATTGAATTGAAAAAAACTTGAATTATTTAAATACTTGTCTTAACAATGACATTTGTACAAGACCAAAATCCTCTCAGTAGGAAAAAAAATATAAAAATATAGGTACATCCGCTCCATAGTCTTTCTACCAACCATGCATGAGTCATTGAATGATAATCTGAGTGGGCGGCGCGAGAAGAACTGATACAACCTCCGGCGCACCTGACCATCAACACACTAGTTATCACAACGGATGATCGTTTCTCTAAAGTTCTCTTGCTGTGCAATTTGTGTCTACTCCTGTCCAATCGTTAACTAGAGAAGAAAAAGGGAGCAGGGTAGGGTCGATCGCATCACTCTGCGAGTCCGGGGTGCAGGTAGAGGCGGCGGTTGAACCCCCAGCGGTCCACGGAGGAGGTCTGTATCTGGAAGCGCGCGCGCAGGCGCTCGTCGACCAGCGTGAACAGCTTGTCCACGTGGCAGTCGTGCGCACGCGTTGCGAACACTTCGCACAGCGCCTGGATGTACCACGAGCCGCGCTCCGGGTCGCGCCGCGACACGAATCCTGCAACACGTCACTCTCTTGTTGTTACTGGCTCGCTCGACCATTGCGGGAAGGCTCAATACAATTCAATTGAAAAAAGTTGGCTAGTTATTGATCAATCAACTTGGTTCTTAAGGTTGACTTCCGTGCATCGCAGCCTCGCGCGTCAGACGCATGCGTCTTGCGCAGCTGATGCGATATCAAAATGTATGGCGACGTCAGTTGTCGGCCGCAGACCTCGGAAGCGGTGCCATACATTTTCGTAGTGCGAAAACTTGTCGCATCAACCGCGATGCACGGAAGTCAACCTTTATCCTTGACACTCTTCACCAGAAAATTGACCCAGGAAGCATCATTTGCACACTGTCTCACCAGTTCAGCGCATCAATTCTACCTCTTACGCGTGTCCTTGTATCGAGCCAAGTTTACTGAGATATGATTAATGTTGATCATTCAAATCGTGTATCATCGGGGGCACAGCGTGTTCATATATTGAATAAGTTACCGGGTAGCGTGGACTGCACGAGGAGTACGTTGGTGTAGAGCGGTATGTAGTGGTCAGGGTCGCGGCGCGCGGCGGCGCGTGGTTCGGGCTCCATCACCGTGCCGTCTGTCTCGGCAGGCTCGCACAGCGGCGCGGGCGGCGGGGACGCGGCCACGTCTGCCTCACTCACGTAGTCCTCGGTCGTGCCCCTGGTCAACCAGATTACATAGGAAAATCCAGTCTATTTTTCATACGACTCAATACTCCCAAACTGACTTCTGTGTGACTGTCTAGTTTGAGTATCAATTTCACTCACTCAATTTCAACCTGGTGGTCATCATCATCTTGATGATGCCATATTATCTTTGTATTGAAGTTTGGAGGTGACGAGTAGTTGGTGGAAATTGTCAATGCTATGCATACACCCCGAACGTGAAACCAATCCACATGTTATGAAGAAAATACCTGCAGGTTTGGAAGATGAAGACTTTAGGCACGTCACGCAGCAGCGGCAGGCGCCGGTTGGAGAAGTAGGAGATGATGTCGAGCAGCGAGATGAGCCGGCCGTCGTGGCAGCGGATGTCAGTGTCGCTGGAGCCGGCGCGCTCGTGTCCGTGCGAGGATACGACGATGAACACGCACTCGGGCGCGGGGGAGAGCACGCCCGGCAGCTTCTCCAGCGTGCTGTGCGTCTCCTGTGCAACAATACACCAGGATCTGATGATGGAGCATTATCAATCGCCTCGCAGACGACTTCGAAAACCCAAGCCATTTATAGCTATTATCAGATGCGCAATATTCTTTTATTCAGTTTCAAATAGTTCGAAAAATCCGTTAACACGTGCTTTTTAATTTTATTCCAGGGGGCTTAGTCCCAAATTTGATAGTTTTCGAAAACTTTTTTCGTTTACGTATTGTTCCATACATTGCTGGGCTGAAAGGTATTCGAAAACTTTTTTCGTATTAAGAGTGAAGCAATCTATACCGCCGAATACTACCGATTTTAGTTCCTCCGCGTTTCCGCTGGAGGCGCTTTACTAAAATGTATGGAACAATACGTAAACGAAAAAAGTTTTCGAAAACTATCAAATCTGGGACTAAGCCCCCAGGAGTACCTATACTTTCCAAACGACTTCCGTGACGTGAACGGTGTAGGCAAAATGGGGATTTTGTTTAGTTAAAACTTTGGCTCCCTTGGAATACGAATATTCCAAAACCCTATTATTTCTTTTTCACGCTTCTATAAATACATCTACTTGAACTACTAGTCCAAGATCAAGTAGAAGGAAAGAGAGGTCGAGCCAGATCGAACCGAGTAAAATGGAGAAGCATTACAAAATCAGTGATCGCCGCCGAGAAGACCGAGGACGTTGAAGACACACCGTGTACCACCGTTTTACCAACCACGACCACTCTGCCAACAGTGTCCGACTAAGAAGAAGAGATAAATACATCCGCCAAATATCAAGTCTCTAGGTCCAACGGTTTGGGCGGTAAGTTGTCTGTCAATCAGTCACTCAGGACAAAGGTTTTGATAAAAACACTAACTAACAACTAAAACTGTGCGATTCACAGAATCTTTCTTGCCTCACACCACACGTGCTCACACGTGCTCACACGTGCTCACGCGTGCTCACACGTGCACAATGTAGAATAAGCTACCTTCCGCGGTGTGTCTGAGAAGCTACAACATGGGGTTCTACAAAAGGCGAGTTAATAGAGTTTTAAAGGTTCAGCGACGTATTTGTGATGCCTCTGGTGATACAAGTAAAGGTATCCATAGGCAACGGTGACTACTTACTATCAGGGGGCGAGTCTGCTTGCTTGGCATAAAAAAATAAATTAAAAACAACACTAGTTGCGCCCCGCGGTTTCACCCGCAAGGATTACTCCTTGTAACATCAACATCAGCTATCTGCCAGTGAAAGTTCTGCCAATATCGGTCCCGCCGTTTCGGAGTCCACATAACATACAAAACTTACCTACACACATCGCCTATTATATATAAACTGATTGAAGCGATTAGGCGCGTCGTTTTGGACTGAGCACGACAGCACATGACGTGTCGTGATGAGTTTTGGCCCTTATTGGGCACTAAATAGCTGCATATGTATTATATTGCATGGAGACATGCTACACTTGCCTGCAGCTCGAGGTTCTGGTAGCTGAGGATCTTGAAGCCCATCTCCGAGAAGAGATGCTTGAGATTGTCGGAGTCGAGCTCGGCGCCGGCGCGGTACTTCTCCACCTGGTTCTTGAAGCTGATGTACGTGAACAGCAGCAGCACGCCGCGCTGCCGCCCGCGCGTGCGGTACAGACCGATGTCTGCAACATACACTACTGAACCGGAGGGCGACATTACGTGACGTCACTAGGGTCGCAACTCTCGCAGCTGTACACAACAATGTGAAACAATGGAACGCCTTGCCCCTGCCGTGTTTCCGCAGCATTACAATCTTGCCGTGTTCAAGTCTAGGGTTAATAGGTTATTACTGGGCAAACGTGCTCCATTTTCGACCGCATCATTGCTTTCCATCAGGCGAGATCGCGGTCAAACGTTAGCCTAGTCCGATGTAAAATAGCTGTAACCGCGGCCCCGTGAGGGCTCCGCGTGTGACACTCCTAACAAACGAACTGCCGCCGTCCTCAATACTTCAGCGGCTTACGGCGGCAAGAGTTAGCACTGTTTGGTCACAAGCCCTGTCATTCTGTGATAACACCTTGAAGGGATTTGATCAAATTATTAATCATAGTGAACAATCTCACGCAAGAGAGTGAATGAAGTTACTTTATGTAGTAATTTAACTTCAAATTGGTGGTGGTGGACTAAACAAATTCATCATCATCGTCAGTTAGAAGACGTCCACTGTTGAACATAGGCCTCCTCCTTAGAGCTCCACATGGGTACTCTTGGGTACCATTCTAACATTTCCTATTCTATTTTCTTGTCTATTTCTTAGCCTAACACCATTTTGTTTAGTCTTTGGTTTCTCTTTGATTTTCTTTAATTAAAAGCTACAGTGTAACTCTATATAGCGACACTCGATTTAACGACAAACTCACTAAAACTTAGGTTTACCTTGTTTTCCATATGTATTTAACGTCATTATTAAGCAATAAACAGTACTTTCTGACACCTCATATTTAAAATAAAATACTGATGCAGCAAAAAACGTAAGACAAAGATAACAGACCATATGTAATAAGCGTTGTTGTTTGCATCAATATTAATGTTTGTTGTTTGTAATTTGATGCTTTACTAGTAAATACATATTATAATAGTAAAATAATCTTGTTTTTTCTTCTCTCCATTTAACGACAACTCTCAATATCGCCATAAAATGCTTAGTCCCTTAAGTGTAGCTATATAGAGTTTACACTGTATACATACAACAGTTTACTTAAAAATCTTAACTCATTGTGCTTACCACTGCTTTGATTGTCATCGACGAATTTCTCAGATTTCTTCACAGCAAAGGGTTCCTGCTCATTGTTGTTAGTAGAGGCACCCACTCCATTTGCAGTCACGGGATGGCCTGGAGAGTGCTCATTAAAAACTTTATTATTGGTTTTATTGTGTGGTTTTAAATAAAAATTGTTATCTATCTATTTTAGTACATTTTTATAGAAATGTAACCACAAATTTTTCATGATGGTAAACCACAATAGATATTAAAAACCAGTTAGATATCACAACAACGAATATCCTGTTCTCATATTTATGCTTATTATGTTATAGTAGATGCCTAGTTATTAATAAATTACATGTTGTCGTACAACTTACTGTTCATAAATTCACTTTCTGTCTTTTTGTCACTTATACTAACAAATGAGTTCTTCTCCTTGACAGCAACATGTGGTCCTATAAAAACATGTTAAATGTAATACTTACATTATGTGTAATTCACATTCATTCATTCAATTAATTTGGTAAATCACTAGGATTAAACAAACAAGGGAAATATGATACTAACAGCCGCGCAATACTTAAAATTGCTCTGTCTCGTTTTCATTTGTGACAATTTCCGTCAACGAGAAGTTGACATAGCAATTTTAAGTATTCCTTAGCTTAAGTAACGTCTCTGAGTGTGGCTGTTAGTTGTATTCAAATGCCTCCATTTTTCACCCACTGTTTTTACTATAATAACTAAACCGCTTAACATAAAAGTTGTAAGTACGACTCACTAATTTTCACACACACTATGAAACTTGCAGCGATACTAGTGTCTAATAGCCCACATGCAAAAATATGGGCGGCAAGGTCGTTCACCTGCAGGGTGAGTTCGACTGAAGGCAACAAGCCTGATTTAAGGCTGATGCGTTCCACCATGCCACCTCTATATCTCCCTTGTTTGTCGTTTCTGAGGTGAGCAAGGTGGAGTGCTGTGAGCTTATAATAACAGTATGTAGCCATGCAGAATTCAGTAAGTGCTACTAGTTTGTTTAGTTGGGTTCCTGTTGCACAACTACAATAGTCACCTTTAAACTACAGCACTTAGTCTGAAAAGGTTAGCAGCAATTTTACAAATAATAAGTTCAGTAATTGTTCCATCAGAATCAACATTAAATATTGATCATAAGGCTTCATGAGATCAATAAATTGGCACATACTTGTGTTGTTGGTGAAAGTGTTGAGGATGGAGTTGGGGTCGAGCATCCTCACCAAGTCCCAGTAGCCATTCTCCTCAAGCGTCTCCAGCAGGATGTCGAAGGCCCGTGGACCTCGCCGCATCAAATCATTGTACATGCACCGCTTCCTGTGCAGCTGAGTACTGCTCGTATCCTATATCAAAGTTTATATAGTTTGCCGAGCACATCTCTGTTTTCATGACAAATCATTATAGCAGTTATCATGAAGGACATGTCAGTTACTTATTTCAGCAAAAGCAATAGACCACTTTCAGGTATTGATTGACATCTGCCCCAGTCACTATGATGTCTGTCCTTCAGAAACTTTTTAAACATTCTGGCATAATGTATATCTGGACACTGCTTTTTAAACAAACACCTTTTCAAAATTGGGGTTACAGACAGTCCCCTATGTAGAGAATGCATGGAGGTCGAAGAAACGGCCACGCATTTGCTGCTATAGTGCAGTATAGCATGGCGGAACAATGTAACAACATCTACAGGTCACCGAGGACGCTCAGGGAAGTCTGCACCGGCATCAGCGAGCTGCTGGCCTTCCTTGAGACCGGGTGGTTGAACTAGCTGCAGCCAGTTCACGCACGAGGGCCTATAGATGGCCTAGTTGCGGAAAACGCTCGCACCACAATGTAACATAAACAATAACGGATGCACTACAGACGGCTCTGAAGAATTGCAACAGGGTTCAAACAGGCTATTACTGCAAGTGGTTCAAGTACTGCAGCTCAGACTAGAAGCTCTGTATTGTAACAAGTTACAAATGACTCACATGTTATGCTGCAGAGTAGCAGACACGCCCTGGTCTTGCCTTTTGACCGAGGTGTAGGTGTGTAGAGTACGTAGCGTTTACTTACGTTATATGTCTCCATATTATGCTCAGTAAATATTCCTTTCTCGTAGAGTGCCGAGCGCATTATCTCGAGGTCTGTCTGATTGACCAACGAGCTGATGTTCCTACGAATAGCTTCTCGATGCTCGTCTTCCATTGCGATGGCAAGCTACGCAACGCATCAATTTCCTACAGGGATTAGCAAGTTCTACTGAATTAAATACCTAATAATCAATAATGATGGAGGAAATTGATCAGTTTAATTGAATATTGTCATTCGTCAATAGGTAAAAACACGAAACAAATAAAATAGTACTTTAAAAAATTGGTTATTTTTGTTTAGATAAACAGAACACATCAAGAACACATAGTTTAGCTAAGACATCTGACCAACCAATGACATCTGTCTGACATAATCAAAGAAAAAAATAATACTAAATCTTAGATGCTAATAGTGTTAACACACGTATGGATTTGGTTGACGGACCGCCGTCCAACCAACGGGAGAGAAAGAGTGAGAATATCATATTTCCCTCTCTTTCTCTCCCATTGGTTAGACGGCGGTTGAGGTCAGCCGCGTTCGTTCGTCTGTTAGCGGTCTCCGCGTTTCCGCTGGAGGCGCTTTTCGAAAACTTTTTTCGTTTACGTTTTTCGAAAACTATCTTTAGGACTTTAATATAAATAAGTAGGTACTCAATTTTTTAGGGCTAAATTCCTCAGCGCTCCTATGAATAAAATGTTGCCCTATATGTTATTTTTGATCCGTATTATGTATTCGTAATGCGGTAAAAAAACGTTTTTTATGTACGTTGGCATATCGGACCTTTGGATCAATCCCCTGTAATATTATTTCTACTTCAGCTTCTCATTTAGACCAGTAGTGCTGCCATAATAGTTAAATAAACAAAATATATCGATATTAAATAGTGCTCTGAATTTACTGAATAATCTGGATATAAATTAGGTGTCGCTAGCATAAATCCGTAACCATGATTCATCCGTATTGGATTTCCAATAGTCGTACAGATACGGACACATCCGTGTATTATGGTAACACTGACGGCGGTCCGTGCCGTTTTGAGTTTTGGCGCCAACGTGGAAAAAAACATCTCGTGTATTTTCGAGTGTGTATACTAAATGGTGAATTATTATTCATTAAGTGCTCGTAAACGTGCTTGTGTGCAGTGCTTGATATAACGATGTGAAACGTGTCTTTTCGTGTTGTTTCCAAAACTCCATAGGAGCCTCTTGTAAAGTCTCCCCCACCTGTGCCCCCCACTTTACAGGAGCATGAGTTTGACTTGACCGTGACTTACTTAGCTTAACTCTGACTGTGACTTGTTTGACGCTATTAAGACAATGTAAATTGTTTAATATTACGACTAAAGGACATTGAATCTACGGTCATGAAAATTTTAACAAAAAAAAAAGATGTGTCACAGTCGTCACTCGTCACAGATCTACTCTGTGTCTCTGCTACATATACTCAGTCTGTCGCAACTTAGAAGAAAAAAAACGTCGTATGAAAAAGGGCAAAATATTTATGGCGGATTTGTGATGAATATAGTTATCTCACTCACTTCCTCAACGTGTCTCGTTCTTTCCTAAATTTTATTGTCAGTGTCAGTCCTCCCGTGTCATTGCTTTGTTATTCATTAGTGTATTATTTTGGATTTTGCTTACCTACGTCTCTATAATTTTTGCTGAAAGAGATACGTACTGAAAAAGGGTTTTAAATTGTATGTTTTGGTGAATGTAATGCCTCTGAAAGTGTATATGAATTACAGAAAATGTGAAATATATATGCGGCCTCAAATCCGCACGAAAAGATCACACAAAACGTAATTTTATGGTGAGATATCTTCTGGATGATGATCGGTATGTAGATCATCAGTTAAATTATGAGTCTCTACTTCTATAATTGGGCCAAAATATCAAAAAACATCATAACCTATTTGGTTCAGAAAATAGTGTGGTGCAACGGAAAGTATAAATATCGATATCGATGCTTTTATTTTTAGGTGTTTTGTTTGTGGGTGGATGGAGTGTGGCAAAGCTTGTCTTGTAAAAAACCGGCCAAGTGCGAGTTGGGCTTACGCACTGGGGGTTCCGTATCACCACCGTACAAAAAGTAGTGCAAAAAGACAACATCACGCCCACGTGAAACCGCAGGGCAAAGCTGGTTCTATAATAAAACACTTTTTTTTTCAGGTAGCGATAATTTGAGAAAGTTCGCAGCAACGAGGATATACGAAAAATATTATTATAAATAAAATATAACATTTGAGTCGATGGAGTTTTTATTGTACACAAATATTAATACACTGAATTTTGTGGCACAGGTTTTGTTATAGCACCGCTAAAACAAAACCAGTGGCGCAAGGTTCTATTTAGTAAACAGTATTGAATTCCACCTAGTAGGTATGAAATCGATATCGATAAATTTTGTATAGGAGGTGGCACATCTCTATTATTTTCCTTATGTTGGTAGAACTGATGTTTTAAGCCGTCAATTCGCTTCGTCAGATTGGCACTACATGCTTTGCCATGTTTTGACGTTAGTAAACTTTTTTTTCTCTATGCAGTCCCGTCTCTTCTCTATTGTATTCTCTTTGCATATACTAATCTGTGTGTGTGAAGCATGTGTCATGCTGTGGTAATTTAGAACATTAGTGGCGGAACGCTCTAAGGCTGCTGACATCCATCCGCGCCTAACCAAAGAGATGAAAGAGAATGTAACTCGACGCTACGCCTAACTAAACTAATTAAAACAACATAACGTACTGTGTCAATATCCTCTGGTATAAGTGTTCTGTGGTCAATATCATCCATCAAAAATGTTTCAAAATAAAAAACATAACGTCAACAATAATTATTCTTTGAACATTATTAATAATTAATTTATCATTTCTTCGATAAATTTCACGGTAATATCTCTAATTTTATCAGTAGAGTGATTCAAAGTTTCTGTGTACCTATTTTAGTGTTAATTTGAACGCATGTGCCACCGTTTCAATTTAGCTACCTTCGAACTGAGATTTCATATTTTACTACGTATCGTTGCCCCCCACAAAGATTTCATACTATACTACGTGCCCCCGAACTGTGAACCCATAATATATTCATGCTAAGCTTTGTTCAAATTTCGGAGAAAAAACTCGTGCAGTTATCTAGGCCACGTAGTACAGCTTGAGTAAAGCCCGATGCAGACCTTGCGAAGTACAGCTGGTGGCAAGTACAAGTAGCAAGTACCTACTAGATACTAGTAGTTAGTAGATACTTGCTACTTGTACTTCTCATGGTCTGCAATGGCATAATACTTAGGTGATAATTTGAATTTAGTTTAGGAATCGTGGTAATTTCTGGTAATAACTGTGATGATTACTTGTTTTGCAGTTGTTTGAACACTTTGAACTGATACAGGACTCACTACCTATATTATTATCACTGTATTGCAAGATGTCATTCAAGTTGCTGGTTGCAACGTGAGCGATGGAAAAGGTAATTTCATATTAAAACTGTTAACATATTCGTGTCCTACAACGAAAGAGAATGTAAACACAATGGTACCGTATTACTAATGACCATTACCCAATGAATAGACTTTTCGAATTAGCAATCCAAGGTATTTATTACTATAATATAATTACGATTTACCCTTAGTCTCAGATATGATAGTTTTCGAACACTTTTTTCGTTTACGTATTGTTCCATACATTTTAGTAAAGCGCCTCCAGCGGAAACGCGAAAGAACTAAAATCGGTAGTAAACGGCGGTATAGATTGCTTCACTATAGTACGAAAAAAATATCGAATACCTTTCAGCCCAGCAATGTATGGAACAATACGAAAACGAAAAAAGTTTTCGAATACTATCAAAACTTGTACTATGGGTAGAACAGAGTAGATACTTTTAAAGGTTTCGTACGGCGTACCGTACCCAAAGGGTGAAAACGGAACTCTATTACTAAGCTTACGCTATGTCTGTCAGTCCGTCCTACCTCTTAACGCTGGTCGGTTTTTTATGTTATTTCCCAAAAGCAAAGAAGTTTAAACCACTGCTGGCACACAGGCCTTCTCTCAGAGAAAGGATGGGCCCTAATTCATCATCATCATCAAACTTGCTTGGGCGATATCTCGGAAACTGTCGATCCTGGACTAGCAGTTCCTTCGCAAAAGTGATAGATCTCGTCGAGATCTTCATTTCGGATGACAGCTGTCAAACTTGCTTAGGTGATATCTCGGAAACCGTCGATCCTGGACTAGCAGTTCCTTCGCAAAAGTGATAGATCTCGTCGAGATCTTCATTTCGGATGACAGCTGTCAAACTTGCTTAGGTGATATCTCGGAAACCGTCGATCCTGGACTAGCAGTTCCTTCGCAAAAGTGATAGATCTCGTCGAGATCTTCATTTCGGATGACAGCTGTCAAACTTGCTTGGGCGATATCTCGGAAACCGTCGATCCTGGACTAGCAGTTCCTTCGCAAAAGTGATAGATCTCGTCGAGATCTTCATTTCGGATGACAGCTGTCAAACTTGCTTGGGCGATATCTTGGAAACCGTCGATCCTGGTCTAGCAGTTCCTTCGCAAAAGTGATAGATCTCGTCGAGATCTTCATTTCGGATGACAGCTGTCAAACTTGCTTGGGCGATATCTCGGAAACCGTCGATCCTGGACTAGCAGTTCCTTCGCAAAAGTGATAGATCTCGTCGAGATCTTCATTTCGGATGACAGCTGTCAAACTTGCTTAGGTGATATCTCGGAAACCGTCGATCCTGGACTAGCAGTTTCTTTGCAAAAGTGATAGATCTCGTCGAGATCTCAATTTTGGATGACAGCTGTCAAACTTGCTTAGGTGATATCTCGGAAACCGTCGATCCTGGACTAGCAGTTTCTTTGCAAAAGTGATAGATCTCGTCGAGATCTTCATTTCGGATGACAGCTGTCAAACTTGCTTAGGTGATATCTCGGAAACCGTCGATCCTGGACTAGCAGTTCCTTCGCAAAAGTGATAGATCTCGTCGAGATCTTCATTTCGGATGACAGCTGTCAAACTTGCTTGGGCGATATCTCGGAAACCGTCGATCCTGGACTAGCAGTTCCTTCGCAAAAGTGATAGATCTCGTCAAGATCTTCATTTCGGATGACAGCTGTCAAACTTGCTTGGGCGATATCTTGGAAACCGTCGATCCTGGTCTAGCAGTTCCTTCGCAAAAGTGATAGATCTCGTCGAGATCTTCATTTCGGATGACAGCTGTCAAACTTGCTTGGGCGATATCTCGGAAACCGTCGATCCTGGACTAGCAGTTCCTTCGCAAAAGTGATAGATCTCGTCGAGATCTTCATTTCGGATGACAGCTGTCAAACTTGCTTAGGTGATATCTCGGAAACCGTCGATCCTGGACTAGCAGTTTCTTTGCAAAAGTGATAGATCTCGTCGAGATCTCAATTTTGGATGACAGCTGTCAAACTTGCTTAGGTGATATCTCGGAAACCGTCGATCCTGGACTAGCAGTTTCTTTGCAAAAGTGATAGATCTCGTCGAGATCTTCATTTCGGATGACAGCTGTCAAACTTGCTTGGGCGATATCTCGGAAACCGTCGATCCTGGACTAGCAGTTCCTTCGCAAAAGTGATAGATCTCGTCGAGATCTTCATTTCGGATGACAGCTGTCAAACTTGCTTGGGCGATATCTCGGAAACCGTCGATCCTGGACTAGCAGTTCCTTCGCAAAAGTGATAGATCTCGTCGAGATCTTCATTTCGGATGACAGCTGTCAAACTTGCTTAGGTGATATCTCGGAAACCGTCGATCCTGGACTAGCAGTTTCTTCGCAAAAGTGATAGATCTCGTCGAGATCTTCATTTCGGATGACAGCTGTCAAACTTGCTTGGGCGATATCTCAGAAACCGTCGATCCTGGACTAGCAGTTCCTTAGCAAAAGTGATAGATCTCGTCGAGATCTTCATTTCGGATGACAGCTGTCTATAATAGGTAGAGACTCTGGCAAAGCTATAGTAATATTTTTGTGTTTCAGGCATGCAATCTCAACCAAACGCAGGACTTACAAATGTAAATGATACAAGTGCTGCAATGGTTCCTAATGAAGGTGGTGTAACATCGGATACACAAGAAGAAAAAGATTTTTAAGAAGATTTTCGAGATTGGTTTGTGTTTGCAATCTCAAAATTATGAGATTTATAGAAAACAATGTTGCTTGATTTTTGAAGTTACCAAAAGAATGTGAAGAATCTGCACATCTTTTGATGTTCTTCGATAAATTATTTGATTCGGTGAATGGATCTTACAGTGAAATTCTGGGAAGACATTTTTACTTTGCTGCTGTAACGCCGAAATCACCACATCAGAAATTTTGGAGTGAAGCTCTTCCAGTTTTAAGATCGTTACGATATTTAAATGACGGGAGGGAAAAGGTTGTTCGGTCCATAACAAGCTGGATTAAGACTAAAGAAGGATTCCAAATGCTTGTAAATTCTTAACACAAAAATCAACTTAACTATATAGTTAATAAATTTCAACCACAGGATGACAGGACCCATTAGAAAATATGTTTGGCTCTATATGGTCACTGAGCATATGCAATAGAATGCCTGGTGCATTTGTTTTTGAAAGCAAATATAAATCACTTTTAATAAATAATTTATCAATGGGTGATTCGCAAGGAGCGAATTGTGAAAAAGATACTTCAGCCGGCTTACAAACAATACGCGATTATTTTGATATTTGAGCTCAAAATCAAATGAAAAAGAAAATATCGAAATTGATGAGGAAGAGTTTATAATGAGGATCAGTAACCATCATCAGCCGGAAGACGTCCACTGCTGAACATAGGCCTCCCCCTTTAACCTCCACATTGAACGACAGCCCGCCTTTTGCATCCACTGGATACCCGTGACTCTCACAATATCGTCGGTCCATCTAGTGAGAGGCCTCCCTACGCTGCGTCTTCCGGTTCGTGGTCTCCACTCCAGAACCTTTCTTTCCCATCGGTTATCGGTTCTGCGATGGGCGATGGCAATGGCAATGCGATGGCAATGGGCGATGTGGCCCGCCCATTGCAACTTCAACTTGCAAATTTTAGCAGCTGTCGGTGACTCTGGTTCTTTGGCGAATATCCACCACGTTTCGGATCTTATCGCGCAAAGAAACTCCGAGCATAGCTCTCTCCATTGCCCGCTGTGTGACTCTGAGCTTTTCCAAAAGGCCAACAGTTAAAGACCACGTCTCAGTACCATATTAGTAAAGTAGTAGCAAATTCAATAGAACTAGTACTCACTTTATTCTTCATGACATATCTTTTTGAATTATCCAAATCGGACCATTACTTACGAAGATATTAAGTAATAAACATTATGCCGTTGCTGCCGCTAAAAGAAATGTACGTGGGTGCGTATGACGTCACTGGGACGGTCGCCGCCAGCTACCCGTTGGCCGCTAAAAGGCGCGCAGTGTTTTGGGTGGTTAATTGTGACTTTGATGCAAATTAAGTGCCCGATTTGTGTCTAATATTAGCTTAGTACAGTCTATACTAAATGCGTAACCCTGTATATAATAATGATCTCCTATCGGCTTAGAACAATCTATATGCCTAACCGTGTTTAATGACCTCCTTTCAGTATAGGACAGTCTATATGCGTAACCTTGTGTAATGACATATTTTTTTTGCTTAGTTCAATCTATATGAGTAACCCTGTATAATGACTTCCTTTCAGCTTATTAGTCTATATGCGTAACCCTGTATAAGACCTCCTTTCGGCGTAGTACAGTCGGTCTATTCCACTTTGATCCCTGACTGAAAATACCATTGTACCCCAGACATTTGTATTTGTGTGCGTGCTGCGGTGCGTGCGTACAGGCATGCGCACATACAAGCCGCACGATGTATCTTTCTTCGAAGATAACTTACTATTACATTTTTACTACGGTGGAGTTTTATCATCTCTTTTTACAACGGAGTACCATATTTTACGAAGTAGTAAAAAAAATAGTTTTTCTGGCGTTTTAATAGAGCGTTTTTATTTGTTTGTACATTTCGGCACTATTCAATATTTGTACATAGTTAAAAGATCAATTAGACACAAATCGGGCACTTAATTTGTATCGAAAATCACAATTATCCACCCAAAACACTGCGCGCCTTATAGCTGCCAACGGGTAACTGGCGACGAACGTCCCAGTGACGTCACAAGCTATCACGCCGGCCGACCAGTGAATTTCGCTAGTAATTTGGTCATAACTTCGTTATTTTTTGTCGTAAAACAATATTTTTGCACTGTATGTTAAGGATTTCTTAGCTCTATAAATCTGCATTCTCAACTAAAAACGTTACTGATCCTCATTGATCCCATCAACACCCAATCAATGATGATGAACGCATCCACTAGTGATGTAGAAAATTGTGCAGCTGTTGGTTATTGCAGTGGATGGATAGTCAGAAAGGAAAAAAATAATATTTAGTTAACCACTGTAAAACCTGCAATAAAGACCTCGAAAACCATGAGGAACTACCATTCGTGGTCTCCACTCAAGAACCTTTCTTCCAGTTTATCGGTTCTTCGAGCGAAATGGAACATAATTATAATACATAATATTACCTATGATTTTAGACAAACACAGTAATTTTTTTTAAATCGCAGAATACATACAATTGATAATATCTATAAATGTAGATTTAAACTTTTTAAAGTCTAAATTGCACAAACAACGCCTGCAGAGTTTTTTAATATCGATTGGTGCAAACTAATCTTAAACATATTGTCAGGAAAATCACAGAGACGGAGATTGTTAAAGCTGCTTTTGATTATTATACAAAACATAAAACAAAAAATTTAACATAATCAGGTGTTTTTTTTAAAATAAGATTTAGCATAGTATAATGTTTAATTAAAACCAATGCATTTTTAACGTATTTTTGTATAAGCTCTAATGTAAAAACGGTAATACGTACAAGCGTCTAACTTGGCATGATTATAGTACACACTCCAAAGTATATAAACAAACAATAATAAATGACCAAGTGCGAGTCAGTGACAAATTTCTGTTTATTTCTTCAAGATATAATTGTGTTACATTATAGCGTATTCATTTGATAATTGTATTTATGAGTTGTATAAAACTGTACAGCCGTTTAATAAAATATTTTATTAAAGCTCGCAAAAAAGCTTATTATTTCTGAAGTAGACGGAGCGCTGCAGCCAAACTTATGCTTAGCGGACTTAACTTTTACAGTAGGCAAGATGTTTTTTCTACTATGGAAAATGATTGTAGTTTTTTACGGAATGTATGGGATTGGTCACGTGAATTTTTCACCAGTTGTGTAAATCTCATACATTTTGTATAAAACTACAAGCGTTTTCTGTAGTAGAATAGAATTAATACAACCTGCTATTCATCTGTAGGTTAAATGTAGTACCGTTAGTGGCGGATAGATGGAGGCACATATAATTGATTTCAAATATGGCTGAGTTGCCAGTCTATCTCCGTATATATATAGTAGTCTTTGGCATGTGTGTGATGTGATAGTTTTCTGTTAATTTTTTCTACATAATCGATTAAAACTGTGATTAAAACGGACGTCTGCTATTAGAAATATTTAAGTTTGAACCTTTGATCGGTAGACAAATTGACAATATGAAATTATTCATAGTGGTGTGTGTTATTCTAGCCACAACTACGGCCTATGAAATATCTGATATTGTTTCGGCTAGAATTGAGGTAAGTCCCTAAGTTCAAAAACGAAGTAAAGGTGAAATACCAGAGACGTATTATGATCTGGATCCCAAAACACTATCATGATGTCTAAAAACCTATTCGTCATTTTCCTATTGTATTCTCTTTGCTTGTCAATTTCCGTCGTGGGCGTTTCTGTACGGTATACGTGGTTCAACCGAACTAAACGCTAAATGTAAATTTCAGACTTGCCGAGGCTGCTCATTGAACCGGCTGCCTCAGGTGAAAAAGTTTGTGATGGAGGATGCACCATTGTATGGAAACTTGGACGTGAAGTTCATAACTGGCGCACCGCCAGAGCTGGTTCTGCTCGGCGAAGGGGACAAAGAGCTGGAGCGTTTCTCGCTGTCCAAACTCACGCGCGAGGATTGCAATGATTTAGTTCAGGGCAAGGGCTTCAGTAAAAGTTCACCCAAGGGGGATCTTTAACTTGTCATATGCATTCCGTTGCACACTATACATTCCTTGTATTTACCAGTTAGTTGATAAGTGAAGACATATTAGTTGGACAAATGTAATTCCATACTAGCCAATATAAGCATTTGTGATAATAGTTCATGGTCACATTAGTGATATATTTGAGATTTTATAAAATGACATACATACTAAAATAGTAATTTGATACGTAAAACACAAATTTAATAGTGATAATCAATATACTCATACCTATTTATAATTTTTTTATATGACTGACCTTATTTATCATTTCGCTAAATAATTTCAGTATGAATTATGAATAGTTTTAGTAAGTAATTAAACACAACATGGGATAAATTTATTGGTTTATTGTATTTTTTACAATCATATTACCCTCACCGATTAACACTTCTTTTTACAAAACTATCTGCCATTATTCTTTCAAAAATGGCCATGATGGTAAGACAGTGACAAGCAGCAGCATCCGTCACCAGACTATTGGCGAGTGAGTGGAACGGCATTGAAGGAAGAAGGGCAGACAGGCACGGTTGAAGTGCAGGGTATTCAGGTGAGTAGTGTGCAGTCGAGATCTTCCTCGCGCGAGTCTGGCACGGTGCGCCGCGAGACACGCGTCACCACATCAGCCAGCGCCTCGCGCGCGCCCGCCTCCAGCAGCAGCGAGCACTCCTGAAACACATCATTCACGTCAACATTCTCTATCATCATACATGAAGATGGAACCAATGGGCGGCATTGGACTTGTCCGCCCACTTTCCGTCCATTTTTTGTCTAGTATGTGGTTATGGCCTGTGGTGGGTGACCAAAATCCACACCACGCCACTGAGAGTGAAACACTTCAATAAAAATTATTTCTATATTATCATATCAAGCCATTATACTCGAGTCGATGATGAAATAAACAAGTAGTATACAGTGATGATATGATGTCATATCATCACAATGTTTTTATTTTTATCTTTGAGTATCATTTAAACAGCAAAAGCATTCATGGCTAGATGACAAATTTAGACAACCCTAGACAACGACAGCCGCTTCCAACCGGCCCTTTTGAGATCGATGGGGGAGGCCTATGTCCAGCAGTGGATTTCCTATGGCTGAAATGATGAGACAACGAACATCATCCACTCTCAGCAGCGTACAGTATGTATTTTTTTTCGTTGTTTTCGTGACTATGGTTACAGAGTCCTTCAGTCGTAATTATTATTATATATATAATATTAATCAAGTTTACATAGTCTTAATTAGCGTCACAGAGTCAAGCAAAGTAAGTAGCGGTCAAGTCACCATGCGGACCATTGAACTTTAGGCTTAACAACGGGATGTCCCACCGCAATCAGGACGTCTGGCAACGCTTCACATGTCTTCAAACTCAATGTAATTATGGAACAGCTGATTTTTTCGGGGTTTCACGAGTTGGTCCCACATTAAAAGTTGTTCATAACGGCGAGTTCTATGATGATTTCCTTTCGGTTTAGTACCACTGTTCTGTGTAACCTAGTATATGTAATGTTGAGATAAATACAAGTACAGCAGTAGCGAGGTGCATGCGCACAGGCTGACGAGATGGAGTAGTTGTGAGGGTGTGGTGTACCTGCGCGTGTTGCTCGTCGTGCGGTAGCCGCAGCACGGCCCGCAGCGCGAGCTCTGCGTTGGCGCGTACGTAGGTGTTCTTCTCCTTGGTACCGTTGACGAGCGCGGGCAGTAGTGCGCGCAGCAGCTCGCCGCCGGCGCCGGCCGCGCGCGCCTCGCGCCCCACCACTGCGCCCGCGCGCGCCACCAGCTGCTTCACCTCGTTGCTGCTGTGGTTCATACTCTGGACAACACAGACAGTACATTATTATGAACATGTGTGGCGAGCGGTTGCTAGTCTTATATAATAGGCATGATGACTAATATTTTTTTATTACCTCATAAAAAAGCTGATCATAAATAGAGCCCATCAACGAAAACAAAATTAAAATTAGTTCAAAAAATAAATAAGATATAATATATATATATATATATAGATATATAGATATAAGCATATATAAGCAGTCCAGTGCGAACACTCGCTAGATCAACACGCGTATTGAGTAGTGTTGTGGAATATTTTCGCTAGTCATATATTGTAAACCTTTGGTCTGTTTCCGTATTCTGCAATGAAGTGCTCAGCGTGTGGTGGTGCGTTTAATGATGGAGTCCAGTGTGGAACGTGCAAGAAACACTTAGACTTCGGCTGTGCCCAAGTGTCGGAGATTGGATGGAGGAAATTGGGTAACGATAGAAGAGCGGCCTGGAAGTGCTTGGCTTGCAAATCTTCGTCCCCTGTTCCCGCTACTACTTCAGAGCCAGCTTCGTTGGAAGCAGTACTCACGGAAATTCGCGACGTAAGGAGGCAGCTGATTGGCCTGCCGACTCTCATCGACGACGTCAAGTCCATTAAAGATGAAATAACAGATTTCAAATCTAGCTGTGACTTCACTAATAGCAAAGTTGATGGCATTTCTACCAGAGTTATCGACATGGAAAATCGATTGACTAGTATTGAACTAATTCGCGAAACTGTTAGCTCATGGGAAACAGAGATAGTGTCTGTCAAGTCTCAGTTATCAGCTTGTGAGCAGAGATCCCGCTTAAATAATGTGGAGATAAAGAGTGTCCCGCTCAAAAAAGACGAAAATCTATTCGCTGTCGTTGAAGCGATCGGTAAAGTGACCAATTACACCTTCCCGAAAGTGCAGATAATTACGTGCATAGGATTCCACTTCACGGCTCCAAGGAGAAGGCCATTGTTGTAAGATTTATCAACCGCTACGTGAAGGAGGAATTTGTGGCATCAGCGCGAGCGTGTAAGACCCTGTCAGCAGCTGACGTCGGTTTCTCCAGCTCGAGCCAGCGGGTTCTCGTGAATGACCATCTCAATGCGGAGTCTAAAAACCTTTTAAACAAAGCTAAATCACTCGCAAAGGAAAAGCAGTTCAACTACGTATGGGTGAAGTATGGGAAGATACACGTTCGGAAAAACGACACTTCGCCGGTGTTCATCATCAACAGGGAGGTGGATTTAAACAAGATTACGTAATCAGGTTTTACGAAGTTAAAAACTCCCCGTCTAGTATAATAAGTCATAAATTTAAGCTCGACTTTCTTAGTAGCTATGATAACTAAGTGATAACTATAATTTAAATCCCACGTCTAAAAGGTTTGTAACCACTGCTTTGCCCGTCGCTCAGCCGGGTCGCTATTGTCCTCAACAGATAAAGAGTCTACCACGATGCGTTAGTGCACACGACTTATGATGCAGTAATGTCTCTGCTATTAGCTTTAAAGGCTAATTTTGCACCGTTATTACTTACTATAACTTTTTGTTTGCGTTGTCGCTTGTTCGGCCGAGTGCTTTTCTACCCTGTTTTTATTTTAATAATTTCAAATCAGATTAGTGATTAGTGTGTGTTTGATGGTAGTTTGTTATTATTTTATTTTCGATACAATGTATTATTAATCATATTATAAATTATTATTAATTAATAATTAACCATATTATTAATTAATTAATTAATAATTAACCATATTATTAATTAACTGCGCCGTTACCCCAGCCGTTCCAATCACCATACTCTTTCAAAAATCACTCTCTGCGTGTATCTTCCCCAGTATCTGGAAATCAGCTTTCGTGACCCCAGTTCACAAAAAAGGATCAAAGGCTGAGGTCAGCAACTATAGACCGATCTCCAAGTTATTCATCATAGCCAAAGTCTTTGAGCGAATTATCTATGAACGGGTTTACTCTGCGCTGCGAGCCTCTTTCAGTCCCGCTCAACATGGGTTCTTGAAAGGCCGCTCAACAGTCTCCAACCTGGTTCTGTTTAATGAATACTTAACTGATGCTATGGACAAGGGCCATCAAGTTGACGTAGTCTACACTGACTACAGTAAATGCTTTGATAGGATAGACCACAGACTTCTAATATCCAAGCTTGAACGTCCTCGTCTGCTTGAAGCTCCTCAGGTGGTTCTCTTCGTATATAGATAACCGCTCTCAAGCTGTTGTGGTCAACAACTATATGTCTGGATGGGTTCATATATCTAGCGGAGTCCCACAAGGTTCTCTGCTTGGACCACTTTTTTTTAAATTTTTGTTAACGTTTAACTCTACGTTTTCACGACAGTCAACTATTATGCTTTGCCGACGATATGAAGATATTTAGTTTTATTAGATCAACTGAAGATATCATGAACCTTCAAGCTGACCTATTACGCCTTGATGCTTACTGATCACTTAATAAGCTGGACCTTAACCCCTCTGAATGTACAGTAGTAACTTTCACCCGTAATAAACTGGTAATACCATCATCATACACATTGAAAGGCCAGCTACTCCAAAAAAGCAGTGTAGTTAGAGATCTTGGGGTGGTTCATGACTCAAAGCTTCTTTTCGATGCTCATATTGAGTCTATTGTCGCCAAAGCTTCACGAGCTTTAGGGTTCATCATGCGTACTTCTGGGGACTTCAAGCGAGCTAAAACATTTAAAATCCTTTATTGCACTTTTGTTCGGAGCAACCTGAAGTACGCATCTCAAGTCTGGAACCCCCGGTATGATAAGTACACCTCAAGAATCGAGCGAATCCAGATCAAATTTCTAAAATACCTCTGCTATTGTCTTCGGATTCCTTACTCGTCCGATAAGTACTTTAACCTTTGTAGACAATTTCATCTTCTACCTCTTTCTAAAAGACGCGAATTTGGTGACGTCGTATATCTTCTTAACATTACAAATAATACCATTGATTGCACAGACCTCACATGTAAAATCAAACTAAATGTTCCTTTTAAGACAACCAGATTCTATAAACCATTACACATTCCTTTAGTGTCAACAAATTATAGATAGAACTATTACTTATGGCGAGCAAGCGACAACTTTAACAAACTGAGCTAACGCACTGACCTTGACCTGTTTTGCGCCAGCGCTTCCTCGGCGAGGCGGCAACTAAGCACTGAGTTCTTCCTATCAGACGGTCAACAATCGTAAAATGTCGGGCTTATATTATGTGTATTTTATTTTTAATTATTACCTACTACCTTGTTAATCTTATTTTATTTTATTTATAAATTTTTTGTTACCTACATTTCTGTTAGTGTTTGCACATGTTTAACTTCTTACATATTCTATATCTACTTGTGAGAACCTGTAATTGGCTTCCCATCGCTTTTCCATTGTATATTTTAGTGTAAAAAGCTGTTGGTTTTCCAATAAATAAATAAAAAAATATATTTAATTTTCATGCTAGACAGAGAGCGCACTATACTGAGCCGTGACGTCACGGCTCAGGAGCGCCATACAAATGCTATACTAACACACGCTTTGTGAGAAAGGGATAGAGCATCCCCTCCCTATCCCCACCTAAAACTTTAAACGCTCATATCTCAGAGATTTATCAGCCAATTTAAATATTTTTTTCAGTATGTGAAATGTATTTAATGATATTCCTCGCTAAGCCGGTTATTTGTAATAAATTAAACATGAGGACACATGCTTATTGTCGCTTGTATAATATATATTGTACGTGCCACACAGAGATTCTAGTCGGCGACTTTTTCGAAAACTAATTTCGCCAGTTTTCCTCCTGCAGCTCATTGCCGTGCGTCATCCCGGCCGGTTCCTTCCTTCGATGTCGATCATGGCGTCACAAATGTCATCACTAATCTTGGTGTCTGAACATTTTGACACAACGACTATAGATATATCGCTTAGGGTTGCGATCTCTTAAATTCTCGCTTAACATTCTTAAATCTTCCGCTTTTCCTGTTATTATGAGCTTTTCGTGATTGTTATAAATGATAAGAATGTATGAAGTGTGTGTACTGACCCTGACGAACTGGTGCAGCAGGCTGGGCGGCACGGGCCGGTCGTTCAGCAGCAGGTGCCGCAGCAGGTAGCCGATGCCGCGGATGCCGTTACACACGATCGGGATCTTGTCGCTCGCCAGGTAACCCAGCAGGGTCTTTTCTACCTGTAACACGGACAACATTACATGTTGTCATTCATTTAACCAGAATAGCAGTACCAGTACGTCCTCCAGTACTAAAATGGGGGATTTCAGTTACATTTCAGATAATTAAAAAAAAAGAAGTTTAGAAAGTATGAAATACGTGCATAATATTATATACCATTGGTATTGGTATTGGTCTTCTTACACACAATACGCGCATCGGAGCAGTTTTTCCTTACGCCGACATGCGGTGCGTAACACATTTGAGGGGTTAATAATAAGAGAACAGGACGATTTCAGCCATGTACATAATGATTAGGAGAAAAAAGGTATGCCATTGTTATATGACTTTATATTATATGCGTTCCAATATGGACCCGCCCTACTATCATATATGTTATAAATAATGTGGAATGAAAAAAAAATTACATCTGTACGGTTTGAGTGACGAAGAGCAGTACCTTCTCCTCGAATCCTTCCTTATAGACGCAATCGGGCGTCTCCTTGAGTGCGACGAAGAGCGCGGCCGACCGTCCGTGCAGCAGCAGCCAGTCATCGCTGGTGGCTAGGATGTGGTGCGCGAGCGCCGCGTCGTGGTGCGGCGGCGGCAGGCAGTGCAGCAGCGCGCCCAGCGCGCCGCCGGCCGCGCCGCGCAGCGTGTCGTCCGCGTGCGCCAGCAGTGCGCCGCTCGACACCGTGCCCAGAATAGTGACGGCCAGGGGGCCGGACAGCTTGCCGCCGGCGGCGCACACGGCGTGCCGCAGCGCCTGCACGCACGTCTCGCGCACCGCCTGCTCCTCGCACGACTTGATGCCGTTGTGCACGTCCGCGAACAGCGGGTCGGCGCGCGTGTGGATCGTCACTAGCTGCGCCAGCGCGGTGCCGGCGCGCAGCCGCACGGACCGGCTGCCGTCCTGCAGTGCCTTCAGGAACGTCGTCTGCAGCTGCGGCAGGAACTGCTTCAGCATCACGCCCACCTGCACAGATAGCGAACCACTCCATCACCATATTGACCGTACCAACTGGACATCACCTCGAGTAGACCAATCAGCATTCAGTAGTCTTCCTCCACACACAGATGCAATTTTTTTTTTCAATATTACCGTCAGCAGTTTTAAAATAATAAAAATATGTGAGCAACAATGAGCTAAACTCGGTTCCCTCATAAGTTGGATGTCGCTAACGTTTATTCAGCAGGGTATGAAGTGGTGGGGTCTAGCGGAGGTGAGCCTGTACCTTGGCGAGGAGCGCAGCGAGAGTGTCGAGCACGGCCGCCTTCACGCTGGCGTTGAACCGGTCTCCCAGGATGCGGATGAGCGGCCCGGTCACGTGCACCACGGACGGCTGCAGCGCCGCCGCCGACGTCAGCTTGATGACCTCGCCCAGCATCAGCGCCGCGTTCTCCTTCTCCTCGGGGAGCCCGTTCAGGATGGACTCACGGAACAGCGGCAGAATCGGCGCTATGCCCTGTCAATAACGCGCACGATGCGATGAAATCATGGACACCAGATACAAATATTAAAATGATCGCAATAGATGAGGCAGGGACAGGGACGGCGCTAACCTTGGGCAGACAGAATCCGGGCAGCAGTTGTTCGGGGCCGAGGTCGGCAGCCACGTGCCGGACGGCCTGGCGCACGTCGGACACGTGCGCGACCAGCGCCTCTGGCTCCAGCTCCTTGGTGAAGGCGTGCAGCGCCTCCCAGGCCATGGTGAGCACGTCGCGGTCCGTCTCCGCCAGCAGCAGCAGCAGGCCGCGGATGAGCTGCGGCACGTGCGGCGAGAGGTCGGCGCGCGCGTGCGACACGTACGCGCAGAGCAGCGCGGCGGCGGCGTGTCGGCGCGGAGGCGGCGCCGCGGTCGGCCCGCCGCGGCACGTCTCCAGCAGCGTGTCCACGACGCAGCGCACCGCGGCCGGCTCCTGTATCGGCAGCAGGGCGTCGCGGCAGTGCTCCAGCTCGCGCGGGAAGCCGGGCGTGCCGCGCGCCGCCGCCAGCGCCGCCAGCAGCGCGGGTAGCACGCGCGGCAGGTGGCGGCCAAGCGCGCTTCCCGCGGCCGCCGCGAGCGCGGACAGCGCGCGCGTGTCGCACGCGCCGCCCGCGCCCGACCCGGTCAGCACCGGCACCAGGTAGGGCAGCACGGCGCGCGACTTGATCGCCATCACCTGCTTGAGGCCGTCGAGCGCGGCCTCGGCGCGCTCCGGGTCCGGGTCGCGCAGCCGCTCCAGCATGGGCGGCAGGATGTCGTCGAGCGCCTTGTTCCCGACGGTGGCGTGCAGCGCGTCGAAGGTGCGCGCCGCCGCCGCGCGCACTTCCGGCAGCGGGTCGCAGAGCGCCGTGCGCACGGTGGGCACCAGCCCGTCCGCGAAGCTGAGCACGGCGTCGCGCGACGTGGACGCGAGGATCTCGCCGAGCCCGATGCACACGCCCTGTCGCTGGTCGGCGCGCTCCGAGCGCAGCCCGCGCTCTAGGATGGGCACTATCTCGGGCAGCACGCGCTCGCCCAGCTTGCGCACCAGGTCGCCGAGCGTGCGCGCCGCCACCTGCCGCTTATCGTACGACGTGGACGCGAGGCAGCCCAGCAGCAGCCCGAACAGCGTGGGCAGGATCTCGCGCAGCGTCTTGGGCGTGTTAGTGACCACCACCTTCCACACGTGCAGCGCCGCTTGGCGCACCATCAGCGCCACGTCGCTGCGCCCCATGTACAGGCCGGCCAGCACGCGGTTGCGCCGCTCGGGACCCAGCCTCTCCATGATGGCCTTGTGCGACTGCTCCGTGCCGAAGTTGTCGTCCTCGGAGGCGGTCTCTGTGCTCATCTTGCCGGACACGCCCGAGATGCGGTACAGCAGGTCCCCCAGCAGCTGCACGGAGCTGTACCTGATGCGCCAGTTCTCGTCGAACAGACCCTGCACCACAACAACTCATTACTATGTTACTACTAATGGCGGGCCTGTACGGGCCGTCTCACAAACTATTACAATGAACGAGTACTCCAGTAGACTCGGTAGATAGTAGTAACCAGCGTCACCTTCTCGAGCTCGGGCAGCAGCAGCGTGATGGCGGACTCCGCGTACAGCTGCACGATGCGCTGGCCCGCTTTCAGCGCCGTCTCGCGCACGTACTCGTTCTCGTCCGCTAAAGCCTACAAAAAAGAATGTTCAAACATGTTATTGTAATTGTGATTTCTTGAATTCATGATAACAACCTGCTACTTTCATTAAAGTTTTTGATGTTAATTCTAAGAACTTCGACGCCAGTGGAGAGTCACGTGAATCCACAACGGTAATGCCTGTTTTACACATCGACCCAACTTCAGATTGTCAGGTTCCTATATAGAATTAAGGGCAGTTTTCAAGGTAAGGTACGGTCTCTACAGCAGTGTTGTGTTGTAGGTGATGGATTACCTTGAGTATAGGGTTGATGATCTGCCCGATGTAGGGCGTGAACTCGTCGGTGAAGGCGCCCGGCATGTATATGAACATCATGATGTAGCCGTCCTTCACGTGCGGCGCGATGTCCGACCGGTCCGCTGTCGCTATTATATCTGCAACACGCGACCGCTCATTCCGGTTTATATTTACTGTTAAGTAGTGTAGATGGAGTACGCTGCAAGCGTCTAACTAACACTTTATATATATATAAGTAATATATGTGTAAAATGTATGGTAAAAACGAAAAACAAAAGAGAAATAGAGTGAAAAGAAGAAAGAGGCGCATTCTAATATGGTGGTCACATGACAAGTAGTACTATCTACTCTAATCAGGTAATATGTTCTTACCATACCCATAATATGTGATAGATACTATGTTTACCCACAATGAATAAAAAACATCAGTCAGAGTAAAAAAAACAGTTTTTTTTTTAAACAGTGTCTATGGAGTAATCTGTACTGGCATTACATTACTTCGAAATTACTACAATGTATACAACCAACTTTAAATGGCCATCCTTAAAGAATCGAAAAGAAAAATCTGAATGTTTTAAGGTAAAATATATGTGTGTTCTTATTTTTGTGTAGTCAGTTTAAATTGAATAGCATGGTCAGATATGAGCAGTGTTTAGGATATGGCAGTGTACCTGGCATGATGTTGTGCAGCTTGACGACACCAAGGCCGGCGACGAGCTCGGAGAGGCCCTGCGCGGCGCCCGACCGGTCCACCGAGCTGGACTCCGACGTGAGCGTGTGCATCAGCCACGGCAACAGCTCCTCGAAGGAACCCTCGCCCATGCCCTTCACCATGGCGCCCAGCGCGCGCGCAGACACCGACCGCACCTGGGCACGTCAAAGTGCTCACTAGTAGCTCGACACACACAGAGAACACACGGGCTGAGCAATGGACACGATCACGTAAATCACATGAGACGTGCCACGGCAACAACACACGGAGTCTACTCCACGCACTCTCGACCTTATAACCTACTGAATCTGCACAAAACACAGTAAAGTTGGGTTTACGCCAATGGCGTGCCCAGCTGTGCCCCTAACTAGCTACGCTAATATTCTGCCTTATCGTCTGCATCGCCACTTTATCTTCCTGTTGTACAAGTGTCAACTTAATACACAGCATTGAAGTGTTCGAATTTCTACAATAAATTCCCCCTTTTGCGGCGCCGCGTCGACGGCGAAGGCGCGGCGACGGTCATTTGAAAATTCTGCTACTGAAGCCGCGATTTAGAGTCCACTATTCAACGGGCGCGTGTTGAGTTGATGCTACCTTATTGTCAACTCACCTCCGGCACGGGGTCGAGCAGCGAGCTCTTGAGTCCGGGTATAATGTTAGGCAGATACGGCGTGAGGTCCTTCTGGTCCGTGAGTGAGTACATGTTCCCGATGATCTGTGCGGCCATTTTGCGCGTTTCGGTGCTGCGGTCGAGGAACGCTCGCTGGACTACTGGCATGATGAGGGCCAGTGATGGCGCATCGATGAAGTGCACGAACTTTGTGTCGAGTAGCGTCTGGAGGCAGACTGAAGTCTTCGCAGACGGGTCTTGTAGAGCTTCCAACATGACGGGCACGATCGCTGCACAACAGGCGACAAGTTATTTACACTGATGCTGTAACTCGCCCGGCAGACCAGAAAGTACGTCGTGTGAATCTGCCGTAGCAGTACTTTCGTGTATCATCAAAAGCCACGACTCAAATTCCAGCAAACAATAGAAAGCTACAATTTATATCAAGGTTGCGGCAAATCGTTGGTGCACTTTTTTTGCAAGCTTTACAAACTATTCAGATACCTTACTTTAGCAAGAAAAGAACCGCAACCGACCTTGGATCTCAGGATTCCTGATGACGGAGCCGATGACCCGCAGTGCCTCCGCGCCGGCCTGCTGCACGCGCAGGTGCGAGTCACTCAGGACCTCGATCAGTTTGGGCACGATGGAAGGTAGACAAGAAGACAGCTGCTTTGGCGCGCAGAAGGCCATTGAGCCTAGAAGCTCGATGGAGCCTGGGAAAACATTGGTTATAAGTATGAGCCTCGGATCCGGCGCACTGACTTTGTGACCCAGCGGTGAGTACCGCGGTCAAAAGAGAGTGGTGGTTGGAAAGGACGTGACCCATTTATTGCGTTTTTCTGGGAAAGTAAACATTTTGAGCAGATAATTTTGGGAAAATCATAGTTTTGAAGAAAAAAAAAAAGTATTCTTAGACAAATTAGCAGTTTCGGAAAGTTGTCTTTTTCAGAAGTGGCAATGTTAGGAAAGTGGTCCTTCCGAGAAAGCTCATCTAGTTGCCATTTCTGGAAAATAATAATTATGGAACGTGACCTTTTGAGAAAGTGAACACAGGATTAGTTAGATACAGACCGGCCTTGGTCCGCCAGTTGTCGTCGTTGAGCGCGTGCAGCAGCGAGGGCAGCACCAGCTTGACGCCGTGCGCGCTCAGCTTGGACATGATGAGCTTGGCGGTGTCGTCGGCGGCCGCGCGCACGTACTGCGACGAGTCGCCCAGGCACGTCAGCAGGTGCGGCAGCACGTGCACGATGTACGGCTCGAACAGCCGCCCCAGCTTGTGGCACAGCATCTCGAAACCGAACAGGGCGCCTGCGTGGGATCAACACTCATATTTCATTACATATTCACTTCATTTTCAGTCACGGATGTCACGCGCGGTTTGCTCGATCGTATCAAGAATTTGAAGCGCAAAGAACACTGAGCACAATCTAAATACCGGACAGGTGGCCGACTGAGGCTGTATTGGATCGTCTAGCAGCGGCCTCCGCCTTGCCGCGCGAATCAACACTCAACACAATATCCACTGCATCCGGTTCCACGTGTGTCATGCCACGAAGATTTGCAGCAAAATCAAGAAGTAGCTTTTAAGGCATTCGTTCAGCGTAACGTAACTCAATATCAACATTGCATTATATGATAAAACAGTTTTTCGCCTCCTACCTTCCCGATACTTGAAGTTCTTTTTCTCCTGTATGGCCTCTGTGAGTCGTCCCATTACGTCGAGCTGCTTGAGCGATAAGATGCCTAGTCCTTTGATGATGCCAGCTATGCCGTACGCAGCACCCTACATAAAGGAGACGGAAGTTAATTTCATCTGAAGAAGAATTAGAAAGTTTTCTGCGAGCCGCACCCTGTTGATGAAAATTCTACACGAGCAAAATGTAAGAGACAGATCTCAGAAGCATACCTTTCTATCTCCATATTTTTCAGCAGTGAGAAGTTGCTTCATGAGCTTGTTCACGATGTTTGGCACTTCGTCTTCTAGAGCCGGTGACGTCACCAAGTGCGGCAGACAATTGCTGACCGCTTCTTGCACCTGTGAAGTTATCAATAGTTCAATGTTGCATTTCTGTGGGCAGTTTTTTTTTAATGCCATAGTTCAATCAGTACTTATAATCGTCAACTGGCCAGATAGCATGGTCATGCATAAACGAAAATACTTAAATATTTTTGGAGCCTTGACTGTAAAACCCTAAAACAGATCTCAGAACTGGTTTGGGATAGAATGGTTCAATTTAGCTAAAATTTTACCGAATTTTGACTCAACACGCTTTTTTTTCGAGTTTGACAACTACCTGCTGACTGGGCGTGGAGAGCGCGGCGACGAGCCGCAGCGCGATTGGCTTGATGCGCGCATCGCTCGGCTCCAGGTGGCGCGCCAGCGAGCCAACCAGTAGCACCACGCTCTGGCGCACCGCGTCGAACGAGCCCGACTTAGGCGCCGAGTCGAGGAACTCCTCGAACACCGGTAGTTGACTGCTGAGCGTCTCCTTCCCGTGTATGTCGACGACGGCCATGGCCGCGTTGAGCATCTCCGAGCGCACGGGCTCGGCGCGGTCGGCGAGGCCGCGGCGCACGAAGAAGCGCACGGCGGCGGGCACGGCGTGCGGCGGCAGCAGCGGCGCCAGCGCGCGCACGGCCAGCGCCGCGCCGCGCCGTGAGCTCCACTCGTCCACCTCCGCGGAGATCACGTGACCGAACGAGTCCACGCGCGCCGGGATCAACTGCACAGACGACACACCACACCACGGGTTACAAACTATGGACTTGCAACTTGCAACACGGGAAACCACCGGAAAACAATGGTTAAAAATGTATGGTATAAACTGTGTGTCTTTGCCTGTCGTCCAGGATCTGGAACTTCTACTCTAGGATATCAATTTATTTCTTTTATTGTGCGAACTGCTAGTCTGTGGAATGCGCTGCCTGAATGGGTGTTCCCCGATAGTTACAATCTAGGTATCTTCAAATCACGAGTGAATCGGTTTCTTCTAGGCAAGCGTGCTCCACCGTAGACCGCATCATCGCTTTACATCAGGCGAGTTGGCGGTCAAACGCAAGACTATTAGAAGAAACACATCAGTGACGAGTGTAGCAGTGTCCACACACCGGCAGCTTGTCTTCATACACGTCCTGTAGGTGTTGCAGCACAGCCTCGGCGGCGTCGGGCCCGCCGCGGTGCACGAGGCTGGCGAGTGCGGCCGCTGCGGCACGCTGCACTTCCTCCACCGGGTGCTGGATCTCCTGGAGTAAAGCCTCCAGCAGCACCGGCGAGTCCAGTAGAGCTGATGCCTCGGGCACGCTGTCCCATAGCTCTTCGGCTAGATGTCTGCAAGGGGAACAAAAAATATGTGTGGTGGGGGTACTCTGTACGTACGCAACGTTTTTCAACACAGAACACAACACAGAAGCGTATCAGACTCAACACAGGAGCGTCTTTAATATTTCAGAATTTAAGTTTAAATATTTATTGTTATTATCAGTTTCGCCATCAGGTTTACGCCCCAAGCGATCTTTCCTACCGTAGCTTTACGGTATTTTTCTGTAAATCCTCATACGTGTTTTTTCATTGTATCTCATTGCCACAGAGCTAAGATGTGTATTGTTAGCTCCGGTAACGTGGCAGGTATAGGTGTTTGCAAACGATCACGTGTTTAAATTGGCGCCACACTTAGGTAAACGCGCGGTACGCGAGAAGTCACTCGGATGGAAAAACCACCTGTTTGACAGGTGACTTGTCGACTTATTTACTCTTTGCCGATTCATTACACAAACCGCACACAAACGGGTGTGATTGCTCTGGTAACATACGCTTTATTTTGGGGTTAACTGGGTAACTGTCTTTCTAACGGAAATTGTTTGTGTCTAAATTGCCGAAGAAAGCTTGTTCCATGTTGGCGCAGGCGAGGCGCGTATCGCCGGGTTTGTCGGCGAATCTGCACCAGTTTGTCCCGAAAACTTTGTTGCCAGAAATATACTATGTGAACCAGGATAACTGTTTTGATCTGTTACATCTTGGTTGGCATGTGCCTTGGAGCTGCCATGGAGCTTGGCCTAGAAGGTCGGTCTCGTTTCTAGGTCTTACGTACGCCTTGCCTGTGACGTGTCAGTCACCTGCCATCAAATTTGGAGGAGTCATTTTGGTTGTTAGCTTAGACCAGTGGTTCCCAATTAGTGGTACGCGTACCCCTCGTACGCGAAGTTGCATCAAGAGGTACGCGCGGCAATCTCCTGACTAACAGAAATTCTATGAAAGACGTCACACCACACCGTATGCAGTCCATTTTGTCTTTCTGCAGTCCAACTGACTGCATACAGCGTTTCATACTTTACTGGACCTCACAAACTGAGTCTGTACCGGACCGGACTGCATTTTGGTGTGCTTGAGCCGAGCTCGAGGGTTACGAGAGTTTGGGGTCTTTCTCGAAGTGGTACGCAGGAAAAACTAATTGGGAACCACTGGCTTAGACCATTGAATTAAGCAAGCGGCGTATCGCGGCTGTGTAGGACAGATGTCACTTAGGTGGTGCAAATTTGGTGGTCACCTCACGACATCATCCCCGAGGCTCGGGTGTCGTCAAATAAAATAAGATATACTGACTTGTTGTCCTCGTACACGTCGAAGGTGGCGACGAGCAAGCGCTTGGTGAGCGTGAGTCCGTAGTCGGGCAGCGCCAGCAGCGGCGCCAGCTCGCCGCGCACGCACAGCAACGCACGCAGCGCCGCGTCTCGCACCACCTGCGTTACAATACACTCACTCCACACCGGACCCACTGAGGAGAGCTACTGAGCCCTATATCAGCAACGGTACGTATTTCCAAAGACCACCAGACACAATCTATATATATCTATCTATAATTAGTTAATTTCAGCTGTTTGTTTTCCGAATAGTGTAAAATAAAATATATATAAAACCAAGTCGGGTTAGTTACACCATTTATAACTCGAGAATGGCTGAACCGATTTTCATGATCTGTGATTTCTTAGATTCCTCTCCACCCGAATAGCAGAATAAGTAATAAAATATCGGAAAACAATTTACACGAAAAAATTATGCAGAAAATTTATTTCTCCATACATTTTGTATGGAACGGCAAGAATGGAAGTCTCATAGACAAAAAAAAAAAACATCTATTATAAAGGAGGTTGCTGTCGCTACCAAGGAGGTTGTTTCAAGGAGATATATAACGCGAGGCGCGGGCTGCAGCTAGTGATACATAAAAGTGACAGCTAACTCCGTCGACTACACAACAAGGATTAGGGCTAGCCATTGAAAGTAAGACACACGTTGACGTGTGTGTGCAACAGGCACGCGCTCCGCCTGATAGTAAGCGGCAATCACCGCCTAGTACACCAGTGCTCCACATTACACAAATGGCAAGTATAATGTACATCATCGTGTATTTAAAATGTCACGTGTCATGCTTTGCTTTTAGTGGGTCCGTAGGCTAGGAGGAAGTATAGTAGGTGCGTACTTCGAGCGGGTTCTGCAGCCCCGCCAGCAGACAGGAGACGTCCTGGTGCCAGACCGCACCCCGCGCCGCGCACTCCGCCGTCTCCAGCAGCGCCGCCGTGCACGCGATCTGCGCACGCCCCGACACGCTGCCTGCGACACAGTATATGCGACCATTACACAAGTGTAAGTAGTGACTCGGAGACTGTTCATACTTCATACAACTAACCAGTCTCCTTCAGCAAACAAGGAGTTGTAAGGAGAGGCCTATGTTTAGCAGTGGACGTCTTCTGGCTGATGATGATGATGATGAGGTTCGTTGGTAGGTAACAGTATGATGGTATATTTGTGAATACTGACTGCTGAGGTCGATGAGCAGACGGAACATGTCGTCGATGGGGAAGAGCGCGGGGTGCAGGTCGGGCGAGGCGGGGCGGAGCGCCGCGTGGTGACGCACCACGGCCAGCCCCGCCAGCATCGTGCCCTCGTCCGCCGAGCCCGCCGACAGACCTGCAACAACAGACGACCTTGCTATCACCGTCGCCAGTACAACACTGCTGCGGCCGCGGCTGCTGCCTGTTACATTCACATTTATGGTCACACTTGAAATGTTGTGTGCATGCGTATATTTTATTTTCATAACTTTGCACTCACCCAAAGTCTTTCTTTGGGTCAGAAAGCACTTGTTTTAGTGCAACACTAACACGGGCCTAGCGGGGTACTTAGCTACAGGAATATAAACGTATTATTTGAGAATGCAAGTAATATATAAAGTAACTTATACCTTGGATTAAAACAGGATACTTTCCCATAAAAATAATTTGTTTCCGTAGAATAGCCAGTGAGAACGCGGTGCGCTGCTAGTTGAAAATAAAAGCATGTCGCCAGCTGTAAAGTGACGATGACGATAATGTCTTTTAAAGATACTTCTGGGAGGAGGATGGAGGCGACGGCGACCCTCAGGTGTTCCTGAGAGCCCTGACATCGACTCGAGGGGATCTGTGGCACCAACTCACAATGAAAGAAAGAAAGAAAATAAATTCTATTTCTATTTTCTTTCTTTCTTTCTTATGAACAATAGAGGTTACCTTTCTTAAACAACGGGAAGACGTAACAGAAGCCCGGGCCGGTGAAGTGGTGCGGCGTGGCGCCGGGCCGGTCCCCTGCTTGCTTCGCGGCGCCCACGGTGGCGGCGTGCAGCAGGTGGATGGTGCGCACGGTGGCTGTGGCCAGCTTCTCTTCTTCCCAGGCGGGGTCCAGGTCGCACTGCGGCTCGTGGAGACTGCCCCAACACATGCAATTTTTATGTTATTATTAGGTGCTTCTACACGGGTTCTTTCGCATTCCATTATATGTGTACCATAAGGATACATTTTTGGACCACTACTATTTATTCGTTTTTTTACGAAATCTGAGAATGTTTTATAACTCAAAACTATAAAAAACTACAAAAATATAAGACTTTATAACGGTCAAGTCCCTTAAGGTCTTGTATTGATCTTTGGTGAGGATTCAATCAATTCAATGAGATGAACCCTAGCTACGAACTTTATAAGGATTGTATAGATAATATTTAAAGGATTGTTATATTAATAATTACAGGCACAGGTCGACCTTTGCTGATCATAGCGCACACTGCAAGAAGCATCATCCGGTTCTGTTGTCGCAGCGACGGGAAGGTGACAGACCTGACCATCCTCCACAACCGCATTTCTAACTAAATTGAGTATCTAATTTCTAATAGCTACTCGAACTGTGACGAGATGGAACTATCTCATAGTACATGTAGATTCATGTGTCATCAATTATCTAGGATAATATAAATCGTCATTGCCAATTATACCTACACACAATTCTTACTTTATTTGAGAAAGTAATAATAATAACTTAGCTTTATTTTCCCAGTTAGGAATTGTAGGTAAAGTAGGTTCTGCGCGAATAATGCAATTAGCATAATTTTCAAGTGTATTTGTTTTACGCCTTACGCCAGTAAGTCGAAAATCATAATCGTTTTATAAAATCAATGAATACTCGGGACATTTGTGCACACACGGCATCTGTCCTCCAAACTAAGCAAACCTTGTACTGTGACTTATATACATACACGTACACATTTATATAATATCTTTTTAAATACATGCTAAAACTACATCTACACCCTTTGGGCGTATTGTTAAAGCGCTCACCGCGGCCAGAGCCACACGCTCTGGTACTCACCGTATAGTGACCCGGGCGAGCGTGTCCGCCAGCACGGCGTGCCTCGGCAGCAGCACGCGGCCGAGCGCGCCGTGCAGCTCGGCGGCGCGCGCGGCGGCGAGCGGCGAGCGCAGCGCGCCCAGCACGGCCGGCACCACGCGCCGCGCGTGCGCGCCCACCGCGTCGCCTGCGCCGCGCCCCACCGCGCCTACCAGCCCCACGCCTAGCTCCACGCGCGAGTTCAACTGCATACAAACAGAACTCAATGTTAACAACGCCCATATTCATAGCATGAAAGTCTCAAATTCGGAAGCATGTTTGCGAAAGATTTATGACAGATCGCTTAAATTCAATCAAAAGTATATGTCAGTAAGTCCTCCCAGTAAGTCAGATGCCTCCCGCAGGCACAGATCTACTACCTATAGATTTTCAATGAGCGTGGCTAGCTCAGTGCCTCTCGCTTCAACAAGGTGTGTTGCCACATTAAAATGATTTGCTATAAGTTAGGGTAATTTACCTACTATGATGGGTAGTGAATCTTCAACGAGTACTTTGGAAACAATACTACCTTTTAAATATTTATATTTTATACACTATCCGCTGCAACCCGCGGAGCTACCTGCAATTTTCTGGGAAGAAAAGTACGTTGTCTGTCCTCATGACACACCCTATCGTCCTGACAAAATTTGACTTAGCCCATCTAGCAATCTGGGAGTGGTCCCGCAATGACGTCACTGTCCAGTTGCCACTTTATTCAATCAGCTGTTACGTGGTGTATCGTCATCTCTCTCGAACCTGTTGTAAATTGACATCATGTCATCATTGCGGGACGCCTACGTAAACATTTTTTCTCGAATTGCTATACCTGGCGGAGTATATTATTATACCATGACTTAGCCGTTTCCTCGTAAAAAAACAGACAGAAAGTTACAAACTTACTTGCGTTTTTATTATAATTATTTGTTAGGATTAGAATATAGTACTAGAAAAAAGGTTGTAAAGTAACCATAGCATGATTTTTTATGATTAATTAAAAATAATAAAAAAGTCAAAGAGTTAAAACGGAAGGGCAAAGGAAGGGCCCCCATGCAACAAACGCTAAACGTATTTTTGGATTTGTTCTAGTGTAAAAACGGTAATCCGTACAAGCGTCAAATTTAGCTGATTATAGTGAACATAAGTAAAACAACAAATAATAAACACTGGCCAAGTGCGAGTCAGTGACAAATTTCTGTTTACCACTAAGCTAAGCAACGTCGGGCGCGGTCGGTACTTGGATAGGTGACAGCCTGGGCGTGATGTTGTCTTTTTGCACAACTTTTTGTATTTTGTGATTGTAAAGAACTCTCAGCGCGCGAGCCCGACTCGCGCTTGGTCAGTTTAGTTTTTTCATGAATGGATTTATGTATAACATTCCAAATAATTAGATAAATAGACTCTTTAATGTTTACAGTACAAATTTCACGAACAGCGCGTAGCTTTTTGAATCGGTTCGCCGAAATCGCCTTTTGCTTTTCTAGCTTCATAACTGTGGCCTCATTAATATATATTTAATATTAACATTCACCATATTCATATGGGCATAAAAGGGTCGGTATTTTGCACTTCTTGCAATGTGCCAGCTTTTTTCAGCAATGTGACAGGATCAGTTGGAAACCTGCAGAACGAATAATTTATGTTAGTTGCGGTGGGTAATTTCTTTCATAAACTGCCAACATTCATAATTTATTTTCTAAGTGAAAATTTGATAAAATTCATAGAATTAGACCACTAATCGACCTAAAAACTGACTAATTATGAATAAAATATTTGCGAATTGATATCCTGAATTTATTTAGGTGATCGTTACAAGCTTTATATGTTTACTTACGTGTGAAATGATATTTCATCGTATTTTCGCTCACTGCGCTTCTTGCAGCCCAAAATGCTACAACCAACCATTGTAAAATATCTTTTACAATTATTTCTCAGAGGAAACACGCATTTATCACATTTAATCACCAAAAAAAGGCAATAAATATAATTCAGACCCGTTTTGTTTGTCACTGATTATTACAGATTTTGACACTTGAGGTACCAAAAACAGGTCACGCCGATAAGGACAACAAAAACTATTTATGTCCTTTTCGTACTTGTGCTGAGCCATATCAAGTTGTCTCTTTCACTAAAATATATTGCCGATCTGGTTGTGTATATCTGTGCCCGCAGGTCTTACTGAGATGCCAGCAATAAGCTGGTACAAAAGGTATCGATTCGACGTAAACTTACATATTAAAAAGTCTTCAAATCGACACGGTTTTAGAAACGTGCTGGATAAGAGATGAAAACAACGCTGAAACAACTTTCGTTTGTTTGAATCTTGAAAATGGGTAAAAACTCACCACACTCAGTCTTTTCCGTATTTCGGCTTCTTTGGCAGACTGTGATTTGATTGCTTCCTTCTGTTTCGCTGACAACGGTACCTGCACAATCACAAGGTTTTAACTCATGTGAGCTCACTTTTCTAACCAGTAAAGAATATTACCTCTGCAATGTTTTTTTATTGATTTTTATTATTACGGCAACAGTCAAAGAGCTCGCAGTGTTTAATGCTACCGGCAACAAGGAGTTTTCATGTTGCAACATGAAAACGACTCAATCTAGATATTATAGTCAACAACTTGATCATCATTATCAGCCTATCGTGTTCCCACTGCTGGTCGCTATATGGCTTGTGTGTATGGGGAGGTTGTTGCAACGAAGGAAGCCGTACCTCCTTGATCTTCCCCTCGCGTCGTCGCTTCTCGTCCAGCTCGCGGCGCAGCTGCAGCTCCTCCTGCTGCTCCTTGTAACTGTACGCCTTGCTCTCGCGCTTCATGTTCATCTCTTTACTGTCCTCGTTGCTATACAACAAAAGTGTAAGTTGAACTTTATAATCTTGCATGTAGGTCTCAATTTGATTGGTCAGTGGATATGGATATGCGGCTTTAAGAAAATTTTGCTGCAAGCAATTGACTGTAGTCATGGTTTGATGATCCCATTGATTGTGGATGGGAGCCTAGACTTGGAAGAAATCACGTGGTTGACTAGAAGGAGGTAATGCGGTTTGATATAAAATTGCCTGAGGACATAATTTTTTGCGCACACAGTCATCTGGCCCCAAACTAAGCAACACTTGTACTATGGCTGCCAGAGACTGATATACATACATAATATATTATTAAATAGATAATAGCACCCAGATATAGAACAAACATTTCAGAATCAGAATCTGAAAATATTTATTGTATTGCTGCCTTTTGCAGTGGATGCAAAAGGCAGGCTGTCGTTCAGTGTGGAGGTTAAAGGGGGAGGCCTATGATCAGCAGTGGACGTCTTCTGGTTGATGATGATGATAGAACAAACACAGATGTTCATCATATGAATGTTTGCCCTAGTTGGGAATTGAAAGCAATCCCCCAAGCACAGAAAGCAGGTTCACTACTAACTGCTGGGTCAATATCATCAACAATGGATGCTAGCAACAACGCATCGGTCTCTGAGTGAACTTGGATAAAACCATGGTCATGCTCAAGAAACACGTTACCGGTTGCTAATCAAAACTTTACTCTAGAGATCGTTGATAATATATTAACTTAAAAATAGACACATTGTTGAAAATGTTTAGGATGTCTATGCGAAGGAAGTTGCAGGCAATAGTTAGTTATATATATAAACACACTTACATACTTATAGTAAAATTGTTTCTTACCCAGGCACGGAGCTCTTGTCATACAGCTCTCCCTCGGGCGTGAGATAAGTGAAGTATTCATCTCTGGTGACACTTAGCAGCTCAGAATCGCTGAACGCATCGAGCGCGCATTGTATCGCGCCGTCCGCGATGGCATCAGCATTGGTTGCCACGAGAGTCGTCACCACATTACATATCGTCTGTAGGCGGGAGTAAAGCACATGATTTTTTAACGCGGCCCGCTGCAAAATTAACGAAAAAAATTGTGCATTACTTTCTCGAACAAACAGTGCTCAGGCGGACCTGCCAAAATAAAAATAAAGCGGAATAAATTAAATTCTTTAGTGAAGCTACCACACACAAATTTTAAGTGCAAAAATAACAGAAGCAACTACACAAAGCCAATAAATCAAAAAGAATAACATGTAACTGATGTAACTAACAAAGGCACGTACTTCTGTTGGTTGGAACCCGGCGATGAACTGTTCATTCAAGAGGGCCGCGTGTTTGGCTACCAGTTCTTTTGGCTGGAGCCCGAGGTGTCGCGTGAGTTTGGTCCAGGCGTTACGGTTGGCGGCCATGGCAAGCGGGTGGTGCGAGCAGGCCAGCGCCGCGATGGCCAGCGTCGCTGACTCTTCTGGCGGGTACTCTGGTGATCACAATACTCGTCAGTTACCACTTTGCAGGATAATCTGTGGCATGTCATGGATATGTTGCCTATTGAAAATTGCACAAAGCAAGAAAATAGGAAAGCAAGTCGATCCCTGACATTTACATTTCTGTGAAAACTTCTGTTGTTTTGTATTGTCGGTACAAGTCATAAACTCTTTTGAATTGTGATAATTAATACAAGTTAGGAGACGTCGTAGTTTTCACTCACCTCTACAGGAGCAAAACGCTTGAATACAGTCTAAGATCATTTTCCCCGTGACTTCTGGTCCTTTTTCCCCCTCCGGCGGGCTCTTTTCCTTCGAAATGAAAATCTTGCCTTCCTCCAGCACTTCGTTCAATTTTAACATTAAATTTTTAGCTATTAGAGCTGTATCTGGCGCGGCGAGGAGAGATTTGACTTCTTGCACGGCGACGGTCCTCGCGTTCTTCAGTGTAGACAACGACACTAGTATAAAAGCTCTGTAAACCGGCGAGTTGACATCGTTGGCAACACTCGGGTACTTATCCAACACTGTTCTGCAGAGGTACACCACCTGTATTAGGACTATAAAGGGGTAAATGTTATAGCGTGATTCTTTTAAAAGTATATCTTAAAAGTATAAAACAGAACTTTGTAAACCCAGCTCATGACACAACAGTTTAACAAAGCAAGAGACAACATAAAGACGGAAAAGTCATCAATATGAAGCGTCATTTATCACATCAACTTCATAGAAAACAAATCCCAGATGATAAACTTTGAATGTGCAACACGTTTCTGTTTGACGCACTGTTTTGCTTTTAGTCGGGTCTGTGTGGCGTTGATGCAGTTTGCGATGGTTATAAAACTTTCTGAATCCTGTAACGTTTGTTTTAGAAGCCTACGGGGGCATGAGTGGAGTTAATTAGAGTGCAATAGTTACCATCGTCAGTGAGGGCGTGCAGCGTGCGGTCGTGCAGGAGCGAGTGTTTCTCTGGATGCGCGAGCGCAGCCCACGTGGCGCCGGAAGCGGGCAGCGAGCGCGCCGCGTCCAGCCGCGCCAGGCACAGCATGGCGCAGATACCCTCGCTCACTATGAGGTGCTGCCAACATATACTGGTACTGATATCACTGAACATTCAGCTTTACATATCAATCCTACAAGAGTCCTACCCGAACTGTGGTTTCGAATGGTGTCGATTCTCTCACCCATTCCGTTCTGGTGCGTAGTACAAAAGGGGATATTCTGATAGTTCAAAAAATTAATAAAAACATTATTAAAAGATTGTAATAGATGGTGTTGATTATAGAGGCGTTGACTATTAAGTTAGAGGAAATAGAGGTCAAATCAAACGTTGGCCAGAAATGTTTAGAACCACTACTGTCCTACCAGTATAATAAAATAGTATCCATCAAAAAAAAATTTTTTTTTATAATAGCATTGTATATTACGTTAAAATAAATAGTACAAAATTATTTTTATTTTATAATTGTGCATAATACGACTAGAAAAACATAATAAAAGTTTTTTTTGTCAAATATTGTAAACTACTACCTTTGTTTACATAAACTATATCTCTATATCATATCTAAGATTAGTAAACGGAGTATAGCTACTTTACATCAGTGTTTTTTTTTCTTTGCCTTAACTTTAGACCAACAGTAAAAAAAAATACAATAATATTAATTACCGACTTAAAAGAACAGATGTTAACTGATCTATAATAATGGTACGAATATCGTAGAAAATCACAAAAAAAAAAAACATATATATTACAAACTAACAAGCTAAGCTTCATTGAATTCGAAAAAAAAATTAACCTAACAATATAAATCACATTATGTATTAGCTATGTACAAAGAATTCGTCTTATAGCTAACTAGCTGACCTGACAGACGTTGTCCTGTCTTAGAACTGTCAAACACGCAAAGTTAAAATTGTAAACCTTTTTTTTTTTGCACCTTGGGTTACATTATTAGAGTTTAGTAAGGATCCCTATTTTTTTTTGAAAATATAATATAGCCTATGTTAACCGGGGATAGTGTAGCTCCCAACAGTGAAAGAATTTTTCAAATCGGTTCATTAGTTTCGGAGCCTATTCAATGCAAACAAACAAACAAACAAACAAACAAACAATCAAATCTTTCCTCTTTATAATATTAGTATAGATAAGTTATGTGCTTAATTTTGTTAGTTGTTCAAGACACTAATGAGAAGTTGGAAAACAGGCTCCAACTATGACGGGGTTTACTATCACTATCATCTATTATCGATCAGCATCGACACCTGTAGCACTGCATCTCGTATATTGTTACCTGTAGAGGCTGCGCGCACGCCTTCTCGACGGCCTTAATGAGCAGCGGGCGCAGCGCGTCTCTCTGTGCGGGTGTCGCGGCGCACGCGCCCGCCGCTGCACCCACCAGCGCCGTGTACGCAGTGCGGACTGCTTGCGTCGTACTCTTCGCCGACAGACCTTTCTGGAAACGGAACCATGATGTTAGTGATATTGCACAATATACTTCAAGCGGAAAAAAAAAAAAAAACTTTTTGAAAAATTTCATATTATATTCATCATCATCAGTCAGAAGACGTCAACTGCTGAACATAAGCCTCCCCCTTATAGGCAAGTGAAAAGCTCCTTCCCCTCTCCCCTAGTGCCTTGAAAAGTGTATTTCGAGTATAATGGTATGCTGATATCGGGTAACGATCACATAACCACTGACCATACGGAAATACCACAGGCGACACGTCGCGTCTCCTTACGATTCGGGTGGGTACAGCAGTGCCGTGACGTGGGTCGCATACCCGAAGTCACGCCCCAGTCCGTATAACAAGCCGTAAGAGAGGATATTAGCGTGCTATGGTATTGATGGTTTCACGAACATTGGAACTGCACTAACACACTCCACTTTTATCGATATTTGTTCCACTTCACTCACCTTGAATATGTCGAGTATTTTGTCCGGTAAGGCAGCGTGGTCGAGCGTGCGCAGCCAGCGTGCCAGCGTGTCGAGTGCGACGCACAGCGTGCGCTCGTGCGACTCGCTGTCCAACACGCGTGAGATCTGCGTCGCTACCTCTGAGAACAGTCGCGCGCGCTCCTCGCTCGATACGCCCAGGGAGGTAAGCGTGCCCACGCCCTAGATACATGGGAGAGCTGTAATACTTTGCGGCGCGTCCACGTAACTCGTCAAAACATCGACGTTTCGACGTACGCCCACGGCGCCGGCATACAGCCGACAGACACGCGTATGGTGAGGCCAGATATTGAACACATTATGGCGATTTGTTTTATTTAATATCATTGAAATAGTTCTTAGAGGAAGTTGGACGTGTACGGCTACATAAAATCAGAACAAAATGATTTATCCTTTTATGTATTTGTATTTATTTGATGATAGGCGAGCAGCATAGGCTGATGTGCCGTTATCACATTATCAATATTTAGTATTTATTTGTTAACATTCAGAGACTAATGAAGTCTAACTTGGGACACATGAGATGGTTAAGGATCAATTTAGACAAATTATTTATGGACAGTGATAAAATTATGGTACAGATATTCAGTAGTTTTTTATCTTAATTACAAATTCGTAATCAATATTTATATAATCAATATATAATATAATTTACCTAAAATGGTAACATTCCAGAGTCAGTATACGGCATTGTGTAGATATAACAATAGACACTAGGTAGTCGAGTGTGCCTTACGTTAAGAACAGCGATCTTGTCCTCGCTGGAGGTCAGTTTGCCGCTGGCTCCGTTGTACTCGGCGAAGGCGTGACTGAGCAGTGAGGTGGCAGCGGCTGCGTCTGCACACCGCGCCGCCAGCCGCTGTAGCGCTTCAAGAGCTGCACTGCGCACGCTCGCGTCTTTCGAATGCAGGTTCACTGCGGGATGCCAGATGTTAAAGTTAAAGAGGTACCACATCGGACAGGCGTAAGACGTTAGATATGGTATAGCAAAAGTAAAATTACCTGTCCATCCAATTAACTGTGCTCATAGCAGTATTAGCAGTTACAGCCTTATCACGCTAATCATTTTTTCTACGCACTAATAATCTTTCAGTAGGATAATAAATGAACTGAAGCTTTGACTATTAATAGTAATGAAAACATGGTCTCAAATCATCAGGGATATCTTAATACACTCATTGATATGATAGACACTAAAAGCCATGAAAAATATTTTATTTCATATTTACTTTATTCATCATCATCAGCCAGAAGACGTCCACTGCTGAACATAGGCCTCCCCCTTTAACCTCCACACCTTATTCCTCCTTTTTTATTTACTTTATTAGCTGCATTAAATTTATACTACTTACCGATCAAGCTCTTTCCGATGTCGACAGCTAGACCATCCAAATGAACTTTCAAGTGATTCACCACTTCCCCCACCCCCTGGATGATGATCTCGGGGTTCCTCAGCATAGCCTTGTGCAGTGCAGGGAGTAAGGTCCCCTGGACGTCCTTCTCGTTGAGGAGTTGGAGCAGTTCAGAACAACCTTTAATGTAGTTGGAGTTCGGCTGGCTCTTCACGTTGATCAAGCTTTTTGTGAAGCTCTCCAACATCTTTGCCTGTAGTTCAAGATATAATTTTGGAACATTGGAAAAAAAATATAACAAGATGGGCGCCATATAAATACATAATATAACATCAATTAGCTCATTCCAGCTCCACCCTTTCCTTCTGGGAGAACCTGGGATGATGGACTTGTTTCCCCTCACTTCCAATTGAGGGTTACATGATGCTATGGTTTGGAAATGATGTCACATGATGTATATGACCCAAAATTGGTACCAGAAATTAAAGATTTTGTCATGCTTCCAGCCAATTTCTGGTACCAAAATCTATCTGGGCTTTCCATATATTTTCTGACATGCTGTCTGACATTTCTAAATGATGTCACGTGACTTAGGTAAATCTACAGCCATGAATGCTATTTAACTAAGTTTACATGACTCTAAATTCTCTCAATGTCAGTTCTGAAGGCTCTAATTGGAGGTATAATATAATATTATGTAACACTAAGATTACCACATTTTTATAAACCTTATCTCTTTTGAAATAGAGTGAAGAATTGGTAGCATGAAGTTATAGTGACCTTATGTTCAACTATGGCAGCTTCGTCTCCGATCTGCCGGAGGTGTCTGCAGAGGAACGAGAAGGTGACGCAGACGTGTGGCCCGGTGTCCGGGGGCTGTGCCAATAGTACATCCAGCCATTTGTTGAGTTTTTTCCTGTCTATGGCGCTCCATGATGTGTGCAACTATGGAACAAATCATAATATTGTGAAACAAAACATTTACATTCCTAACATAATTCTTTCGAAGGAATTTTTATATTTGTAGTGTTATCTCACAATTGAGGATTTACTATTTAAAAGTTTTAGACAATTCAAAAATTTGGTGGCCTGCAGGAGGTCTACCTGCACCATCGAGGTTTACGCCACGAGCGTTCTGACCACTAAGCTAAGGTAGATTTATTGTCAGTTTATATATTATCGAACTGTCTTTGCAACCAATCTAAACATTGGCGACACCATCTATAATTTCTAACCAGGATACCATTTACAGCATGAGCACTGCAACATTGAAATCTGTTTTTTCCCCCACAAGAAGTTTAGTGCTTTCATCATCATCATCATCATTACAGCCATAGGACATCCACTGTTAGTAATAGGCCTCCCCCATCGATCACCAAAAGGGCCGGTTGGAAGCGACCTGCACCCAGTGTTTCCTTGCAGTCTCTTTTAGGTTGTCTGTCCATCTTGTGGGTGAACATCTTACACTGCGCTTACTGGTCTGTGGTCTTCATTTTAGAACCTTTCTGCCCCATTGGCCATCCGGCCCGCGTGCTATGTGCCCTGCTCAGTGCCACTTCAACTTGCTAATCCGGTAGGTGGTTATTACATTATACAATTAAAAAAAAAATAATACATATGAAATGCCATCTTTGTTAGTATCAGTTTGTTTACCCCCATATAAAGTAATGTTATATTTTTCGCTAAGTGATCCAAGCTCTCACCACAGAGTATGCCTTCTCATTCTTCCTCCTGTCTCCGAATGCTGTAACAACAGCCAGCAGGTTGGCTTGTGATAGCACAAGGGTGCTGTAGTCGACTCCATCCTCCTCCGCTTTCAATGAGTTTTCCACCAGGACAGATGACCAGCGAAGAGCATACAATCCAGTTTGGCTTGTGCTGTTACTGTATAAAAATAATGTAACAAAAAACAATTGGACGATCTTCAGGATTTAGGTTTCACATTAGCTTTAGAAAGAATATTATGGAAACTTAACTTGTTTTCACATGTTTTTTATTATCATGGCTTATTGATCTGGCTTAATCTTATTATGGAAACTGACGTGGTTTTCACACATTTTTATAATATTACACGGGAATTACTCACGTAAGATTAAGCCGGTTATGTAATTCCCATGTAATGTTAATAAAATGTGGCTTAATCTTAACTAATTGTATATACATATCAACAAAAAGTAATAATCACAATAAGCCCGCCACCTGGGGCACTAGCTTGTCAGTTTCCCTATTTGAATGTCCCGAACATTTTTTATTTATATTGTTTATTACCGTTATGCACAATAGAAACCTTCTATCTAAAAGTCTGGTGCTTAATTAAATGAAATTGAGATGTAACTGCTTTAAACCCTAAATTATGGTGGCTCTTTCTAGTGTGTATGTATAAGAAATTTGAAATATTAGCTAACAGAATAAGAAGCAAAGTATTGCTTACGATGTTGAGGTGTTTTTCAGTTGCTCTGATATCTCAAGCAGCAGAGGCAGCAACCCTTTGAGCGTCCATTCCCGGTATGAAGTGCAGAGGTGTACCAGCAGTGTCTTCACATAGGACTGGGAGGTGGCATCACGATATCTGTTCAGTGTCAGCGTAAGCACACGGCAAATATACCGCACCGCTGGTTCACCAATATCTGGGAAATAATACATGAGTAGCGTAATGTTCAAGCACTGGTAGCTATGGATTGCACTGCCTGAATGGATCTTCCAGTTTACACAGTTGACATACGGACATATACCTCATAGGAATTATATTAAAAATCTTATTATATAACTAATATTGTGCAATAGGTAGGTAAGGTAAATGCAGCATATTCTTAAAATGTTGATAATTTAAATCATTATGTAAAACCATTGACAAACACATAAATGCTGGATTTCGTACAAAATCTATAAATTTAGATATATTTTTAGAAATGTCAACCTGTTTTAAATCGTTGTAAGTGAATCATGACAATGTCTGTTTTAGCTTGCAATAATTGTAGTCTAAATGCACATATTATTAAATAGCCGCAACAGTTTTATTCTACCTTTGGTTAGAACATTTCTGTGCTCTAACCCAAAAGCCAGTTTTAAATATCTTTCAAACTTGAAAATTATTGTTTAGGTGGGAAATATACCATACCATAGTGACCGTACCATAGTGAAAAACATTTTATGTGATGAATAAACAAATAAATATACTTATATGAAAAGTTCTTCTGTAAAAATTAAGCAAACCACAATAAATAGTTTTAGTGAAATCTTATATTCAAAGAACTTTTACCATTATTTAGCAATGTACAAATTTAAACAACTAGTTTATATGCTTTTTCATCTTTGGCACGAGCAGTGCATGTGAGTGCAACAAGACCCGCCCGGGGTTCGGCCGATCAATACATAGCACGAGTGCAATCTATACCTACGACCAACCTGTAGCATGCACTTCTACTTGACCCATTTACGTACATAAACGAATGAGCACCTTGAGAACAATAGAAAATTAGCTGTACATTACCTGGTGTCGACAAAACATCGCGAATTTCTTTTACAACCTCAAGTCTTTCTTTCAAACTTGAAGTCTGGATTTTGTAGGGTATATCTTTCAGTTTCTTTAGAACCTGCAAAGGGATATTCCATCAATAATGCGTCTTCAATTTAGCACCATTATATAGTGATTTGATAATGGAATTACCTCGGAATCTGCCATTTTTCACAAACATTCAGAACAATTTATAAGTTTTTCAGAAACACACGCACGTTCACCTCCTTGTCCACCTCCTGTCAAAAAAAGAAATGAAGGAAAGGACAATATTTTGACTTTGACTTTAGAGAAGAGTTCACTTCACTGTCATTTGCGGTAGTTTTTTTGTTTGCCTATTATTGAGCAGGCTAAAGCTTTAAAAGCCATGCCGCCTCGTCTTACGTATTGTACTAGGCGCAGTTGCCAAAATAAACCAGCCAAGTGCGAGTCGGGCTGATACATTAATGGTTCCGTACCTCCATAAAATATAATATTTATCAATTTAAACCCAACTAAAAATGAGGTCATCTAAATAACCCAATTACCTAGTGCGACGCCAAAATCCTCTCAAAAGGAAAAAAAAGATTACTCATTCATTTCTTAGTGTCAACTGTCATTGACATGTCAATATTTGCAATTTCACATTTGTGATTTAAATTTTTAATTAAAAATATTTTCTAAAATGGTTAATAGAGAACAAGACCTAGAAAAAATTAAGGAATACATTGACAGCGTTGATAAGGAAACTACATTATTGCTACAAAACTTACAATGGGATCATAAACATCTAATAGAGGTTAGCGCAGTTCTGCTCGAGTAATTTTTGTTTATTGTACTAAAGCGATATTAATTTCATATAATTGATTCTCAGAGTCCAACAATGGTTTCGTGTAAGTACATGTCGGAACACAGGATACCCCAGCACTCGGTGGAAGCTCACGAGAAGCAGTGCTACCTGATACAGGAGGGCTACAGTAAAGAAGATGTTTTGCTGCCAGATCCTATAAACCCCAACGCTGTCAGCGTTGTTAAACTAAGTATGAAATTATACAATAATGCTAGCTGACCTGACAAATGGTGCCCTGTCCAAATTCCATATAAAAAGCACTTTCAATTTTTCCCAAATATTCCAGACAAATCAATTTTACCTAGCAATTTCTTTTTAAAACCAAACCTGTTTTAGACCGAACAAATAAAATAAAAAATATTCAAACCGGTCACTCCATGTTTGAGTTTTAGCGAGACTAACAAATAGGGCCCATACCGTGACCTCTATCATCATCAGCCAGAAGACGTCCACTGCTGAACATAGGCCTCCCCCTTTAACCTCCACACTAAACGACAGCCTGCCTTTTGCATCCATTAGATGCTCGCGACTCTGGTGATGACCGCTATAATACAAGTAAATTCAGGTGACCGTGGCAATTTATGTAAATGTGAACCACACGGAGATATGGTTGCAATTACCTAAATTGAATTGTGTTTAAGAGGTGATCTATATGAAAATAATATAAATATATATATATATGAATAATGAATATATATATATTTATGTATAAACAAAACGCCTATGTCACTAGTTATAGTTAAGCTTTCTGTAAATTGGTGTAAATTAGCCGCTACAAGCAAAGCTACAATTTTACCTTTACAATATCTGTGTAGATTTAGCCTTGTCAGTCGATCCTTCTGCAGTTTGCTTGTATGTTATATGAAATATGCTGTTATAAATTGTATTTCAGGTAAACAAGACATCATGAAAATCATTAATACAGCGGCCTCATTGGACTCATCATTCAAAAGAGGTAAAGAAAAAGAGGTATTCATATTGTGTTTGAAGTATAAACATACTAGCAGCATCCCAGTATCTTACTGGAACCATAATTATATTTATCCAGGGTATAAGCTACCTCCATACCAAATTTCATCCAAATCAGTTCAGTCATTGTGGAGTTGAGTGGGAATAAACACACACATACAAAATCTCAAATACATATGGTGTTGTGATGTGATTATGTAGAATCGTAACTATATGAACATACGTGGTACTTACTGAACTGATACAAAGTAAAGACTGTTAAAAGCTATGTATCTAATATGCCATTTTATTTTAGATTTAAATGCATCCTACATATCAGACTTCTCGACCATATTATTGGGATGAAATTGTATCCTTTGTAAATTAGATGTACTATATAAGTTGGTATAGGACGAGTAGATAGCCCTGATAACAGAATAGGGTATTTCACTGTATTGAAAATATTATGCCAATTGACATCATCCATAAACATGACATAATGAAAAAGCATATTTCAATGATTTTTTAAAAAAAATATGCATATTTTTTGTAAAAAACGTGAATAAAATAACTGTATTTTCGACATTTGATCACGTGATCGAAAACGGTCTGTAATTGGCTCCATCCCTAGTGACGTCACACAGATCTAATAAAACAGATTTTGTATTGATGTTTGTGAATTTAATGTTGTAAAGCTATTTTGGGAGCGATTTATCCAGAAATTTTCACCAAAAACAGTCCGGAGGTTAAATGTGAGAAGAATGGAGAAACATTTTGTGCAAGCAGACAGCAGTAACTATCCCAAAATGAATGTATTTGTTATTGCATATTTCTTCAATAATAATCTACGTCATTGTTTCTACGCTGCAGAACTCAAAACGTAAAAACTACAATGTAAGTATTAATTTTTAATTGTTCTCCAAGCAAAACATTCAATCAAGTTGTACAAAAAGTATGTTGTAGTAAGTGGATATCACTGTTTTGTTAGGTTATGTCAAGCTTTACAATGTTTAAAAAGAAAGTAACAGTACATAAAATAGTAATGCAATAAAAACACAAATTATAATAGAAATATATAGACTCAAATATGTACCTCAAAATGATCTTCGCACATAGAACCACTTGTATTAGCTCCAATACTTTTGGGTTCTCTACGAGCTACTTAGTTCCAACCACTTTTTGCGAGTTTTGGGGTCCATTGGAACAGGAACGAATAGTTTTTCCGATGTCTTTATGGAAGTATTTGTAAATTGTGGCACTACACAACATTTATAAACCATTACTTCTATTAGAAATTTAGTGATTATCAAACTTTTGCTGCCTGGCTGCAGTTGTTTAGATCTCTGTGACGTCAATCAGTCGCTCGACCGGAGCTATGACGCAGGTCTGCGTTTTGGCGCGATATTTTTTTATTCATACTTTAACATCGATTTATATCGCAAATACGACTGATATCCCGAAAATATAAATGCAGTATACATTAAATTATATCAGGCAATAATGTGCAATAGTTTCCCAAAAGTAGTCAAATACCCTATTGTAGGGCTGCCAGAGTTCTTTTGATTTGGTTTTGCGAATGTTGTTATATCACTAAAGACTGAGACCTACAATTCTCATAAAAAAACTAACCTTAAATAGAGCCGAAAGCTTAAAACAAAACTAAAATGTGTTTAAAATTAAGGAAGATAAAAGCATTTTAATGACTTGCTAGACAAAGAGTGCACTGTGCCGTCACTTGTAAGTACACCATACAAACTCCATACTAATACCCAATTTACTAGAAAGAGACAGAGCATCCCTTCCTAATCAGACAAATAACTTAAAATACTACTAGTATTTCGGAAATTTATTCGTCGATTTAAATAATTCCTTCAGTATTCTTATTATGTTTAATTCTATGTTTCACTAAGCCTGTTATTTTAGACAAATCAAACACTTGCCCGGTAGCCTAGTATTAACTTCAACAGTTGAACATTCTGGCGGGGATGCTCTGCGCTCTTTACCCTCACTGTCAGTGATATTTCATGATCATGTTAACTAGTGTAGTAATATTGTCCTGTCGGCAACATGTCTCCGATCCCTTGGCCGTCGCTAAAACAAAATTGTATTATATTCCTCAAGATTTCTGATTACAATAGCTACCTAAACTCAAGGTCCAGGTAGTGGAGCATCGGAGCCGCTGAGCATAGAACGCCTGCAGCACGCGTACTCGGCAGACGAACGACGCGCCATCCACGACGCAGTGGTCTCCACGGCGCCCGCCTGCCACGACCTGGCCGAACTAGCGCTGGGCAGGTGGGTCTACATAAAACATACATGAACCTTGCTTAGGATACTACAAAATAATATCAGCCTATCATGCTCCCACTGCTGGGGCACAGGCCTACTCTCAGAAAGAGAGGATGGTGGTAGTCCACCATGCTGGTCCAGTGCATGTTGGTGAATGTCATGTCTTTGAACTATTGAGGTTCTTAGGCATACCGGTTTCATCACAATGTTTACCATCACCGCTTTATAGCAATGGCATTGAAACGGCACATCATTTATTTAAATACTACTACATAAGTCATTGGTGACCAGAGTCTGCCGGAGGATCGCACCGGGTGCCGTGCAAGCAAGGAAAACTGAATATTACATAGTTTTTATATGATTATATGGGTTTGCATTTGAGATTGAAGAGCAATGAATGGTAACAAAGCCAGTTTTTTTTAATTGTGCCTTTTTTGTGTCGTATACTGGTATTTTGATGTTGAACCATGTTCTATACATGGTTTGACATCAAAATGTCCCTCCCTGTTATCGTGACATATCACCAATCTCTCCAATAATCCGTGTTGTGTACAGTCGGAGCTGCGGCTCGCAGGCCAGCAAGGTGAAGAGTCGCGCGGAGATCCTGGCGGAGCTGCGCGACATGAAGCGGCGCCGCGCGAAGTACCGCGTCCCTGCCAACACTGCCAACTACTCAGACGTTCTGCGTGACGTCATCAAGACACAGGTATGTAAACGTGTCTTATAATCTCTGCAACGTTTTTAGCACACAGTCGCTTATCGCGGTAGCTTGCATTTGTGATACGTTTCCTTGCTCTCTTAAGCGCTTTTGAGGTGGCGGTTTTTGCGGATGTCTCATGATGTGGCTGGAAACAGCTCAGTGATGCAGCTTGTATACATATTTAAAAGTAAAAAAAAAAACTGGCTCATGGAAAGAACTTTTCTACTCTATTGACAACTTTTATAAACAGGAAAGAAAAAAAATTTAATCGACACTAGGATACAATCAGTGTTGAATGGGGTCCGTCTCGGCATTAATGCTGAAAGTCAAGAACTATCAGCGCCGGTTTTCAGATGAACCCTTGAGTTTCCAGTAAAACAAATTTATATGAAAAAAAAAACAATCGAATTGATAACCTCCTCCTATTTGAAGTCGGTTAAATAGTATCTATATGCAATTTAATCAAATAGGACATAATAATAGAATAATGTAGGACACAAAATACGTATACTTTATTTACAGTACTATAATATATAGAAAAGGAACAGGAATGAATACACACAGACAAGACGGAGTATATAATTACAATAATAATAATGACAGCAGGTACTAAAAATGTATTGAAATAAATATGTACCATTGTAACCATGACAAATTGTTATTTCGATAACTGCGGACGCAATCTTAAATAATCATATATATATGAATATATTTATTAACACAAGGAAGTCGTACTAAACATAATTAATTAATTTAAATGTTTATTATTATGAAATTTTAATGTACTTTTATTTACTGACTTATAATTGGCACAATTATCAGTAAAAATGTGTGTGTATCTCTTTGATGACATATCCAGCTGTTACAATATTGCCTATACATGGTGTCATTCAGCTTTCCTATTGCAAAACAATAAAACTATTCTGTTGTTTACTCTTAAATAATATCTTGTTTTTTATTTTGCTGGCATTTTTAATAAGTAATCAAAAAGAATTTATTTCTTTATTGTCAAGAAAATGTTATACTTTTTTGCCAGATGGAGTTGTATGCCGAAGCAAAAGGAATATTCATTAAAACGGAATACGGAGCAAAGACTTATGTTAGTGTACATAAGTCTGCCGAAAGTGAAAACTATTCAACCAACATAGTTATCAAACAAGAAAGAATTTCTCCAGAAACTGACAATTACACACACAGAGAAAAGAGTACAAGTATAGATAGAAGGCAAAGAACAGAATACCATGATAGAATAACCGTTTCCAAAAAAAGTCGAGATCACTATTATGATGAAAAGAGTTCAGATAAAAGAAAATACAAAGATTTCAGCCAAGATAAATACTCAAAAGAAAGAGGAAGATACGATTATGGCAATTCTAAACGAGATACAAACCATAGACCCAAAGATACCAGCACTAATGAAACTAGTAACAGATACGACAGGAGTAAAACAGAAGAATCTAGTACTTCAAAACATGTTGGGAGATATAATGAGAATTATAGAAAGCCACACAAATATGATGATAAACATTACATTGATTCTTCTAAGAATGCCACTAAATATGAATCCAGTTCTAAGGAGCATATACATAGAAGCTACAAAGAAGATTTGTCAAAGAACAGCAAATACGATCATAGAAGAAAATACGACGAACCTAAGAGAACTCATAAAGAATCTAATAGGTACCGGGAAGAGAAGCACAGGCGTCGTTACGATCAAATTAAGGAAGAAAAAGTGGATTACTATGAAGACTCTCACGAAGAAAGAAAGAAACGAGAAAAACATTGACGATGAGCAACAAACTTTATGTCAGACTGAAATAGACGATAATTATTATAAAAGTTACGCGTAACGGAGTTTCTATTCTTTTGTATATTAACTATTGTACAAGTTATCAGTAACACATGTCTTGACAATGGGATGGGAAAAATATTTTGTTACTCATCAAGAACCTAATAGCTTCCAAAAGTAAAATGAAGATATATGTTAAGATTTAAAAATAAATCACATATCACAGAACATTACCGTTTTTTACATCATTATGCTCAAAAATATAAATCTCAATTTATTTTGCATATTTTTCCCATTAGCTTTTTAAAAACAGTAAAGTTCTTGCAAATATTTCAGATTACGTTTGGAGATCAGTGGCCGCGATATAAAATGACTCTAATGTGATATTCGGAGGCGCGCGGTGTGACGGCGCGCACGCATCCGTGATCATTGTTTCGTATGATGCGTCATTTTCCTCCGTTTTATGCAATTTCTACGCAAATGGCCAATTTTCCTGTGATTTGCGAGTCTTAGGATGAATATTTGCCCCGACAATGAAATTCTAAATTTGTTCAACAGACTAATTTCCTTTATTTTATTTTACACTATTCGGAAAACAAACAGCTGAAACTAACTAATTATAGTAGGTAGATAGTAGAAACAAGCCATAAAAAGTTTTCACTTATAAAATCGAAAGATGTTAAAAAACGTTTAAGAGCCTATGTTTCCAGTAAATTTGTTTCCAGGTTTCTTTATTTTTTACATCGGTACCTATATTCAATCATATTGTAACTTCAAAAGTATAGAAATTCGGAACGAGATACAGGACGCGCGAAGCATGAGCTTTTAAATACATAGAAGAAAACAAACTAAGTAGGCAGGTATTAGCAATACATAATGAATTTACGTACGAAAATTATTCTTTTCCATATCTATAATTTTGCCATATTGAATAATCGCGTCAGACGTACCTACACCAGCAGTTATCTGGACGTTTTTTAATATAACTCTCCAACATTGTTGCCGAGTAGAAAACCGTGACTGTCGATCAATGAACGCACGTAAACTGAGAAACGGTATGAATGAGCACGAGGGAAAGTGCCCCATTAGACGAACGGTCATTTCTACGCGATCCGCTATGACTGATGCCATATCTTAATTGGCTCTGGTTACAGGATGGAACAGCAGAGGTGTGGAACTCCTCGCCTGCACCTGTCTTTCCAAACAGGCACAATCCGGCGTTGTTAAAAAAAGTTTACTTCCTAGGCAAGCGTGCTACATCTTCGACTGCATCATCGCTTCCCATCTGGTGAGTTACCAGAATCTCAAAAACATTCTTAACCTAAACCTTACATTGATTTTTGTCTCGCTCTCTCATTAGCCGAGAGAGCGAGTCAAAGCTCAATCAATGTAAGATTGTTATAAGATTGAGGTTATAGTAGCTCCCCGTGAGATTGCGATCAACCGCATGAATGCCTAATCTGTTGTAAAAGAATCACTACAATAGATACCTACCTAGGCTACTACTCGTATCACACCTAAACGGATTGTTGGGTGCCTAAACATACGTTCACGGTGCGTGGTTCTACTAACTTCTACTACAAACTAGAAACCTAATGGTATAAATAAACATTTAATATAGTGTATAAGGTAGATAAACGTATCAATGTGTTCCCATACATAAATATCCATGGGTAGGTCCCGTAGCAGCGCATTAGCGAGGCATCACGCGAGGTTTCACCGCCGCGTGCGCTCTAAAAACAAATAAACGCATAATTAATCAGAACCTGAACGCTTAATGAACGACCGATTCAGCGCAGAAAAGGCAAAAACTACCAAGTTTACCCATATAAGCAGTAAGGACAGGCCTGCTACACCTACTTAGATATCCCTAACCCTACGACCCTAAAGCGAAATCATGTTTAGGTAGACAACTTAGGAACTCTTTTTGGCCAAGTGTCCTGGCAAAATTATGTGTAAGTCCAGAACCATGCCTACAATAAGCAGGTAATCTAACTTGCATTTATAACTCAACGGAATCGCAAGTGTAATAGTGTGACTGAATAGTGTAAGTATGTGTATTTTCCTACTACTTGTGAGTTGTACGCATACATTGTAGAAGTCGGCTGGAGTCTCGGAGGACGTGTAAGCTGATAGACTAGTTAAGTGCCCGTGGAACGAGCTGATGTAGGTAACTAAGCAAGTTCCATTAAAACTATATAATAGGTGTCATGTGGGCCTAGCGTGTCTGTCTGTCCGCGAAACAGACAATACGATTGCTAAATCTAGGATTACGATTCCGGTCAGTGCGGTGCTGCGGCAAGTTACGTCGATTGACATACTTATTACATATTGTACATACGTAGCTGTCGATGGAATCATCGTCATAAAGCCTACTTTAGTCCACTACTGGATATACCTAACCCTCACTCCATTAAAGCTCAAGGCATCCTCGATACGTTTACCGATTCGTGGTCTCCACTCTATAATTTTATAAGTTTTCAAATGCTTTAAGTTCCATGGAACAGATGGTTTTTCCCCCACTTGTTCCATTGAGCAAGTGCGCCTTTCCCCCCCACTAAGTTCTATCTATTTGAGTACTTACTGTAAGTTCCATGGAACAGATGGGATTCCCCCCCCCCCACTAGTTCCTTCGAGGAACTAGGCAATGGAACTACTGGGACCAAGCGTCTAGAATAGGTATAGGCACCAACGGTAATCAGTTCTGCGACATATATCGTTGGAATACGTAGAGAGATTACCGACTTCAATAAATAGCTATCTATAAACCTTCCTAATTATTTTTCAGAGAGTAAAATGATCGGTCTGTAGCGTCGCGAGCGCGTTCGTCATACTAATTTCACGGAGCGTGCGCCTTAACTTCGTCTTTTTGTTACTAAACCGCGACCGATATTATTGTATGAATTTCTGCTTCGATTCGAACTGCGTTTAAATCTACAGTCGAATTTGTTTTTTTTTGTCGTATCTCACCCATAGCCGAGCTTATACAGGGTTTGTGTTAGTTGTGGCGTGGAATTAGTTTCGTGTAATGGTGTCTCATGTCTGCGAATACCTTCAAGTCGGCTGAGGCATAAGAACCGGTCCATGTCTTACTGGTCGATGATTCTACCGCACTAGACAGGCAGCACGGCATCGAATGGGAATTTTAGTTACTTTGGTATTTAACAAAGCAAGCTCAAAACCGCACAACGAGCTATGGAGAGGGCTATGCTCGAGGTTTCTCTACGAGATCGAATCAAAATGAGGAGACGAACGAAAGTCACCGACATAGCCCACCGGAATAGCAAGTTGAAGTGGCAGTGGGCAGGGTACATAGCACGCAGAACAGATGGCCGATGGGGCTTACAAAATTAGTAAAATATGGCATTTCGATTCGGTGAAATGCCAAGGTCGATCGACGTTCAAATGATAAGGTTGTAATAACGAAATTACCAGTTATAACTTGGTAAAGAACAGAAATTTGTCACCGACTCGCACTTGGCTATTATTTATTATTTGTTGTTATACTTTAGAGTGTGTACTATAATCATGCCAAGTTTGACGCTTGTACAATAGGTACGTATTATGGTTTTTACATTAGAGCTAATACAAAAATATGTTAATTGTTGTGTTCTTTCGTTTTTACTTTTTGACTTTTTTATTATTTGTTAGTTAAGCCGCCGTAACATAGCATATTTTGTTAAAATTTCAGCTGGCTATCTATTACGGTTCGAAAGATACTGAATGGACAGAGACCGCACAGACAGACATACAGACATCGTAGGCTTAGTAATAGGGTCCCGTTTTCACCCTTTTCTTACGGAATCCTAAAAACAAGTGATTCGGCCAATAATCGTGTTGTTAATACATATACTAGTATATGATATCTATCTCTATTGAAAGGATGCCACATACTCGAGCACCCTAACTTTATAAACTACTGCATAACCACAACTAATTTTATAAACACGGGGTCGATGGGGCCGCTTCCCTCGCCGCTGCGCCGGTAGCCCCGGGCATCCACGGCAACATCAGGGTTAGCGCGTCTCTTACAGCTAGCTTTCACATCGCAGCGTGCTCTGAACAATTCTAGGAAACGACACAGTTATAAAATTAAAACGTTAAATATATTAAATCTAATAATGTGGAACAGCTGGTTTGATATTACACCGTTCGTGTGATGGGTGTCTTTTTACCCTTTACTAATGAACGCAGTGTAGCCTTGGAGTAGTTCCTCCGTCTTTCATATTTGTATCGAGTTAAATTTTAAAGAGCGAAAAAGAAAAAAACTCTGTAAGACTATTCTAAGGTACGTGTTTATTAATAAGAGTTTTTACTGTTTCAAGACGAAAACCGTGACTTTGAGCGGGAGTGGGTTGTCAGACGTCCCGGTTTTTAGTTTCAAAATCTAATGTCCCGTGCAGGACAGCCTAAATATAGCTTTTCAAAATATCCTAATTTGTACACAACCATCATAATTTTGGTGCTTGTTACGCTCGCACTGATCACTGACTAAATTTTGTTTATCAGGCTGGCTAGAGGGCCACACTAATGCAAAATTCTGTTCAATTGTATCTTGTGAATTGTTGAATCTCTACTGTAAATATGGCGCTTTTATCTAACAAATTACAAGTTTTGACGGAAATTCGCGTAGAATCCCAAAATGTTTAGACTTCAACTTCGAGTTGTGCTTTGCTTTTCAAGAGACAAAAGCTCGTTAATATGTAAGCGTCAGCGCAGCCCTATTTCTGTCACAGGTTAGGTATCAGCATGTATGTAACGAGTCGCTCGCGTCGTCGTCGCTTGAAACGAACGGCACGGGCGGGCGTGCGTGGCTGCGTGCTCTTGCTCTCCAGTCTGCGTTACAGCTGAGAGTGGCCGCACGCTCGTTGCTCGCGGATACACGCGGTATAATTACGATACGATACAAGTTAAATTCGTTTATTAGTAAAAAGTGTTTGTAATTTGTAACACTGTGATCTTGGGTGTGAGTGTGAACTAGTGTGTGATAAATGTGGCATTGTGTTTTTTATAAATTGGCCAAGAGGATTTTTATACTTCGGCTTATTGTAAGTTTCTCACAACTTTTTTTCAAAACTTTTTTTCTCTGCTCGAGTACTTTATTATCCAATCTTTAGTAAGTTAACTTACTTTATTGTACAAATAAATTGTTGAATTTCAATATAATTTTGGTCAAATACCAAAATATTTACCATATACACAGAAACTCTCTCTCTCTCAATAAGCTAATCTGTTTTATATATTTTGTCTCGCTTTCACGCGACACTTTTTTCTTCAGAGGTTTACATATCGTTTCTCGGATTAGCTTATCAAGCGTTTATGCATAAGAGGGTCCGAACCGCAGGTTTTTTTATATAAACGTACCCGTGATTATTTTTGGAAACGAATTTTAATTTTGTCGAAACTAGATGTGTACGATCAAATTGACATTATTACTGTTTTTGTAAATACCTGTTTGTTTTTACGTTTACGTTCGTACTTCGTACGAACAGTCGCACAGCCATTGTGTTTAATACGGCTAAATATTGAGTGGTTCCCGTTACCGTTAATATCGTTATTCGCTCGTAATACCTACCTATAAAAACCAACACGCACCTATTCTGGCCTCTGGGGATAGGCGCTAGCTAGAATACTGTACCCGCAATTTCTATGAAAGTATCAATTTTCGTCTATCGGAGACTAGACGTATGCTATAAGTTATAAGATACGCTTCCGGCGAGGACACGGGCGCTTGCACATTTAAGAAGAAATTCAGTTAATCTTGCACATTTAAGAAACAGTTTAGTTAATTTGGATCGTAATGAGCGAAAGCTTTCTTAGGAAGAAATGCATAAAGAAAAATGCCAATTAACTGTACTGTAACTCGGTCGAGAGTCAACTGGAACAAATTGGTGTTTATAAGTTTTTTTGTATATTGGTTCGATGATAACTTGCGTATAGTTAAACCGATCTTCATGAAATTTTGTGAGCAAGTTGTTCGTAGATCAATTTTCAGGCGCAAATGAGCAAAATTGTTCCAGGTTTTTTGAGGAAACATCGGTCGCGAGGTCATAGTTCGAATCAAACAACTAGAACGATATACTAAAGTGTGGTTGCTGAAATAATGCGTTGGACAGTTGTCATAACATTGTAAAAAAAACTAAACGGAAACAAAAAATCTTTTCACGTTTACTAGCTTTTTGAACGTAAGATTGTTGCTGGTAGATTGAAAGAAAATATTCTAATTTATACAATGCTATCGCAGCTGTTAGACGCATTCTCTTAGCGGCTGGGCTGTACAGTGCAATAAATGAATAGCTCTCTCCTACCTCTACAGAGAAAGATATAGTCCCCCAACAAGGACGACTGGAGCATTATGTAGAGCCACGATCTCGGAGCTATCTCCAGTCCGCGATATCAGATAAAATATATCGTCTATACATTAACTGTTTATTTAATTAACCTGTCCGGGATATTAATGGTCGGGAGAGTTGAGGAGATAGCAGCACTCTGTACGGCACAGCTAATGTGTACAGCTCTAATTGAAATATCCTATATAGGTATACCGTGGGTATATCTTTATCGGCGAACTAACTCGTTTGCATTAATTTGCAATTTATATGGAGACGGAAAGTGTTTAAAACGGAATTAAAAGTAGATACAATATTTTAACATTCTACGAGTCATTTAAATTCATTCGAAACGGGGCCCACAAGAAAGAAGTACAAATATTTGGCAAATTACTCAAAACCCGTATACTTTAAAGTGATTATTATTACAATGAATTATAAATAGGAATTCGGCGCACTACCACACATACATTGTGGATTCTCCTTGGATACGTACCAAACGTTTCGATTCTACGTTTCTAATTCGTACGGCCGAGGATTGGAATAACCTGCCAGCTTCCTTGTTTCCTGAGAGATATAGTCTGGGCCTTTTTAAGGTCAGAGTGAATAGGTATCTTCTAAGTCTGCGTGCTTCATCTTCGACCACATCGTCGCTTACCAACAGGCGAGATGGTGGTCAAACACAGACTTATCCGGGTACAAAAAACATATTTACTGTGCATAAATAATTTTACTAGATACTCGTCTCGTACCTATTCAAATTACGGATAAAAATGCTATCACTCAATCTAATAACAAGATATCTAGACATATCAAAAATCCGTATAATTGATCGTTAATAAAATGTGTTTATCTGGCGTAGGTCAAAAGTCCTTACCGCATTACTCTACTATAATCATTTGCTGTTCGGTTCTTGTCAATATTGTTTTCCTATAACCAATTAACCATATAGTTGGCGGCAGAAAACGAGCGACATAGCTGACTGATGACGATCAGCAGCTGTATGCAAACTGGGGAAAGTGGCAGACAATTATCGGACGCACACACCATGCAGCTCGCCGATGAATTTAATTAATTAGCACATCATTAAAATGTACTGGTATAAAAATATTGAACATTATAAAAATATGAACTAATGGTTATAGGTAAACTTAAATGGTTTTTTTTTTTTTTTTTTAATAAGTAATAAATTTTGTATGCGAAAGGTATCGATGTTGGTGACAAAAAACTTACCAATCTGAGATTTGCTGATGACATTGTGCTGTTCGCCTCCACAGCAGACGACCTCAAACAGATGCTGCAAGATCTTAGCACGGCAAGCCTCAAGGTCGGACTCACGATGACTCGGTCCAAAACACAAATTATGACAAATAGCACAAAGCCTAAGGTCTCGGTAGATGGGCAGGATCTACACTATGTCGATGAATACATATATTTGGGCCAGCTAGTTTCCTTCGACAACCGGCAGGATAGAGAAATTAACCGCCGCGTCGAAAATTCTTGGAGGAGCTACTGGTCCATGAAAGAGCTTATGAAGGGCGACCTAGCGTACACTCATCGACATGTGCATCCTGCCCGTCCTAACTTACGGTGCACAGACTTGGTCATTGACCGATTCTCAGAGGTTCAGACTTAGAACTGTCAAACACGCAAAGTTAAAATTGTAAATCTTATTTTTTTACACCTTGGGTTTTATTATTGGAGTTTTAGTAAAGATCCCTATTAAAAAAAAATTATAAAGCCTATGTTACCCGGGGGTAGTGTAGCTTCCAAACAGAGAAAGAATTTTTCAAATCGGTTCAGTAGTTTCAGAGCCTATTCAATGCAAACAAACAAACAATCAAATCTTTCCTCTTTATAATATTAGTATAGATATATGTATAACTGAGTGTGAATTTACAAAAGCAATGAAATTTTCGTTTTAATATATTTTAATTTGAAGAAGTAAAACGGCAATAGCCTACTTATGCTTGTTACTATTTTAATCGGTCAAATTAAAAAATATAAATATTTTTGTTGTTGTTGTGATAGCAAAACGTGGTTTAGTCGGTTTTTGGAAATTTACACGCAGTGATTATATCTGCAATAGTGTAATAATGTGGAGCAAAAGAACTGCAGATGGGAGAAGCACACATGGGTAGTAAGTAGTATCAAAGATTATATACTAGAGTAGTATGTTATGTATATACTAGGTAGTATGTATATCATATTCTCACTTAATATCTACTCTCATAAGTACTTACTAATGGTTGTAACACCTAAATAAGCACTCTGTAAACTGGCTCGTTTTTAAACGTATTCATGTGTGAAGTTGTCAAACACCTATTCAAACAGAGGTGATGTATGATTGTGTTTACTGTAGGTAGGTGAGTACTCAGCGCCAGAGTCGTGCTCAAAGCAAGCGCCGCGCAGAGCTTGCACTTCCATGTTTGGATCTCGGATAAGTTGAAAAACAAACCACTGCTCTCGCGTACATGACACCGACTTAAAGTATTCAGCTTTTCTAAGTAACCACGTGATTTAATTTTAACCGACTTCAAAAAAGGAAGAGTTTCTCAATTAGTTTTATTAATGTTTGTTATCTCAGAACTCTATAATTTATAAGCCCCTTTGTTTTTTTTTTCTATATTTGAAATAATACTTTTAGATTAGTCCTATAAAAAATTCAACAAATCAGTAGTTTGGTTTTTAAATCAAAATAACTGGAAAAGTATGTCGTCCAAGTAAACCAAATTGCGTATTTATACATTTTGAAGTCTGTTTTTAAATTGATAATTATTTGACAAATCAACAACTCTCATTAGGTACGTTAATTGATACTTCCCTCTTTGCGTGAGTGAAAACATTTGAAAACAATAATGATGGTTTCTCTAATCTCTAGATAATACAAACACCTAATTATATCTTCCTAATGTGAACGGTTCGGGAAACAAACGAATCATTAATTAACGTTTTGTTTGAAGAAGTCACGCGCTCGAGCGTCGCATCGTTGTGAATGGCAGCGCGTCCCACGGCGCTCGGCTAATGCGATAAAAACTGCAGCGGAGGGCGACGCGACCATGTGAAAGCATCCGCGGCGCGGGACACGAGGATCTGGCTATTTATACGTGTCATGTTTTTATTTGTTGAAAACCTACCTTAACGGATTGAATACCTACCTCAATGACTATTACGTCAGCCTTTGATAATATACAGTTTGGATCTGCCTTAAACTCGAGCTAGTACCGAATAAAGTCTGCCAAAATTTGAAGGGGGCGAGGTAAACACGTATTGCACATACTAACATATTCTTACTAGTTTTACAAACGCACACTTCAACATTGAGCGGCACACAAACGTATGCTGAAAGGAAAAAAAATTAAGTGCTAAAGGGGAAACTGTAGGAATGGCGCTTCCATTTATTTATTTATTCTCAACCGTAGGTACGCAATTTTTTTTATTGTACCTTTTATTATAGGCTTGAGACTGAGCGGCGGATTCAGGGTTTCATTTGAGGGGGGGGGGGGGGAGCCATTCTGACAAGGTTCGGAGCTAGGACTAAAAAAATTACAAGTAAACAAATAATAAAGCTTTTATAAGCTTGATATTTTACAAAATGAAGTTAACGCGGCTTGTGGCGCATAAGACAAACGCCTTTTTTGTCAGAAAAAATCGTGCTTTTTTTAAATTTATTCATCCCTAGGTGAGATTTTGAATAGGAATTCCTTTACTTAATTTTGTAGTTAGAACCATGACAATTTGTAGGTATTTAGCCTATTGCTTGATGGAAAATTACGTGTATCCAATGGCTTGCGTATATAAAGGGTAGGGTTTGGTACTTGTGTACATAAAGGTTATTTAATTAATTCCTGTAATTCGATTCGATTTGCTTTTTTCATATGGGTTTGGAAAATAAGCTGAATGGAATACAAGGTTCAGTCGTTTTCTGAAACTGTAACGGTCATATTGTTCACCGAGCTTCTTATGAAAACGTCCCGGACAACAGCTTCCTATAAAAACAACGGATAACTGTAACCATTTTTTAAATTCCCTAATCTGTGATTTTTTTAATGTTGAAAATTTACGAAGGATATAGCTCTGACCGGTGAACGCTGCCTTAAAATACAGTTATCGTTATAAAACTGTTAATACGGCGCGCCACGTACTAATGTGTTTACGTGTGAATCCGATAGTTTGGAGCCGCCATTGTCTTAGAAAATACGTTTTTCTGCCATCATAACAACCGATAATCAACTTCTAGTTCCTTTAAAGTAATCGTAGTTGAAGTATATAAATAAATAAATATTCGATACATTATTCCACACACGGTCATCTGACCCCTAACTAAGCAAAGCTTGTACCTGCTTGCTGCCAGAGAATGATATACATACATATATATTTTAAACACATACTTAAATATTAATACCCAGATATAGAACAAACACAAATGTTCATCACAAGAATGTGTGTCCTAGGTGGGAATCGAACCCACGCCCCCAAGCGCAGAAGGCAGCTTCACAAGTCTGCGTCTGCATCTGGGATATGCATGATTTAATTCCCTTCTGCCTATTTTTCTATCGGACTGCCATAATTCAATCGGGCGGCACGAAAAATCAACATCGTTTTATGGTTGATATTCCGAAAACCCGTACGAAGCGCTTTGATTCCACTTTTATTGTGCGAACTGCTAGCCTGGAATTCGTTGCCTGAATGGGTGTTCCCGGTCAGTTACAATCTGGGTGTCTTCAAGTCGAGAGTCGAATCGGTGTCTTTTAGGCAAGCGTGCTCCATCGTAGCTTGCATCGTCGCTTAACATCAGGCGAGATGGCGGCCAAGCGTAAGCCTATCTATTATAAAAAATATATTAAAAAAGTTCACAACTAACTATGCCAACGGGGCTATCTGAATATATAATAAGACATATAACGGGGAATATTGTCTCACAATACAGCTTCTAGTTCCATTTGTGGGAGTTATATGTCTCACAATACTAAATTGTATCGGACTGGACGAAGGAAAAAAAACTTCAACTAAAAACCTTCCAAAATCAAATCAAAACCGTGCACGCCGCTACATAGTTAACTAGTTATGTAAATACACAAATTCTCCGTTCTTTAAATATATAAAATCTAAAGCTCTTTGCAATATAGCCGTTGTATGTACTTTTTATGCTTATAGTTACAGTAACTTGCAACATTTTACAAATTAACGAAGTATTAAAAAATGCTTTTTATAAATAAATTATGTAATTACATACTTATTTTCAAATGAAAGCTCCATTATTCGTAGAATGTGCTACAGAGCTACGCACGCGCGTTGATGTCTTTTGTTCGAAAAGGTGAAATATTGAAGGTGGAGTAATATGATGCTTTGTTTCACCTTTTATCTCACAACACAAGACACGAAGAATTAGGGAACATTAACCAAAAACCAGATATCAAATTTCGATTTCCATCAAAAGCTTGCCCCATTTCAAAGGAATGTTCTAACAAAAACTGCCGTATGGTGTTCTGCCCTTCGATTCGTCTTTGATTAGCTCGACCCTTATAAACGTACCTTTCCAATATTTTATCCTTGTCTCTCTTTAAACGTAGTACAGTGAAAGCGAGAAAGCGACTATTCATCCGGTAGGATGTTACTACGAGTTACTAATAACCGTTAACTGTTATACTCTTTTATGCACATGTTATACTCGATTCATATTATCTTTGACATTATTACATAATCAGCTGTTTCAAATAATAGCATATTTTACGATCACTATTGTTTTAAAATGAATGCACAAAACTAGACTACTGTATTAATACGGATTCACATAATAAAAAAAACATCAAAATCTGACTGCCTTATAAAAAGTTATGCGTGGTGTCATACATAAAAAATACACGCGTCGACTTTATTTGTTAATTTTTTATTAAAATAGATCTACGTTTGGCCACCAACGCGCAAGTGAAAAATATTTCCAGATCATTTATGAGCATTATAATGGAGAATACATTATATTATTACATGAGTTATTGTGGAAAAGAGCATAGTAGTTTGTTTTTTTTGTAGACAAAAGATTGAATCGCGCGCCGCCCTTCTGACAATCGTATCAAATTGACATTTACTGTTGCGATATAAATAAACTGTTTCAAAAGTATGTCACGCTAAGTTTTAATAGGTACGTGGTACAAGTTACGAGAGACTTGTCACTTTATCCTGCTTTATCCCTACTAAACGGTTTTAGTTTTTTGTTTTACTTTACCTACCTATATGGGCATGCATACAGATAATTGGCACGTTACAATGGGAATACTGAAAAAAAATGCTTTCTTTTCCCCACTAGAAATACGGAAAAAATCATTGCAAATTTAAAAAACTTGAATTATCGTATTTTGTTATGAATGTATAATAACGTACAACTTATATCCTTAGTAAAAAGTTTAGTGTTAAATTAGGTAAACAGTTTTACTAGATTTCTAGTTCATTTTCCGAGTTTGTTTTGTGTTCATTCAGTTTTTCGATACTATATGTGATTAATAACACATGGCTTATACCTTTTGGAAAGCAGTTTACGAGGCAAGCAAGGAGGTTCGTTTTTGACTTGTAGTATAAGGATTAACGACCAAACACATGATGCACGTTATTGACGTCGTGCAGTTTATATTCGCAATTCATCGAGTCAGGGGTGGTATTGTCGAGTGCAGTTGCATGCTCGAGGGGTTAGAAGCACTTCGACAATGAGTGCTTTTGTCCGCGAGTACTATGCACAACTGGTATTAGAACTGACTAGAGGTACAAGGGCTTGGCCAGATGGATTTTGTAAAGTTTAGTTGTAAGGGATGACTTAATTCGCATTGACATAAGTGGCTATTACAGCCAACATTGATTCATCATTAGGGTTCCATAGCACTACAAGGAACCTTTATAAGTTCGTTCTGTCTAACCGTCCTAATTTTAAACTAGATTATTCTTACATAATGTAAATTTACATTAGTGAATGCGTGGCGGCTATCGGTGCTAAGCACCTAGCGACCGCTCTACGTCTATACTCAGTTTTTCAAATGTTATTAATTTCTTACAAACAAATGTTTGGTTGATTCGCGAAGGTGGGCCCGCGCTGCGCCGCCACTACCACGTTTGGCCGCTATCATGTCACTGTGAACTGGCCTTAGTATATAATTTACTGTAACAATGATGTAAAAATATAATATTTTTATCGTATTTTTTTCTAAGATTTGTAATCTTTTAAAACATTTTTAAGTAGAATTTTAAATAGTTATTATACGTGATTCCAGAAAAGCTCAGTTGCTACCAATGCTTGTACAATACATTTCTTAAACTATAAAAATTTAATTCAAGTAATTAAGAATTAAATTCACTTAAAAACGTACTTTTCACGTTATTGAAAACATTGTCTAGTAACCAAACTTAACTACCTTGAAAAGTCAATTATTTTTTGTTTGTAAATTCTAACATAACCTCTGCGCATTCGCTTTTTTGTGGAAAGGTACGCAAACCTCTTTGCACATTAAATATTGTACACACGTAGGTACCATCCTACAACATATTAAAGAAGACACTAATTCGCCGCCAAACATTTAAGTCGAAGGGGGTTCTTCACATTGGGTTGTTTATTAGTTATATAATTATATTTATATGGTTATATATTATATGGACAAAATCTGCACTTAAATCTGCACTTTACTGTTCCATTCGTGACCTCCTGCATACCAAAATGGTTTCGTTAATTACACTAGCATTCCATGTTACAGAATACAAACTCATAGCATCAGTTCCCCAGTTCAGAAACCAGTTCCACGTTTCCAACACAATACCTGCAGCGCTACCGTTCATGCAGCGTCTTTAACAATGAGTTAAAACTCTCATTTATCTAACTCACGCCAACAAAGCGCCGGAGGGCACCGAACTTTTTATAAAGGGATCAAAATAATGCACAATCTATTGTGCTTCTTCAAACATTTTAATAAATTCGTTAATGAACGAAGGGACTCGCAGTAACTCGACCTACTGATGCTCGTCATTTATTAGCAACAAATCTTTTATGTGAATAAATTGAAAGGGGTTGTCATTACATTATGTATACCTACTGTTTATTATTACGAAAATTTACTTATACTTTTTATTGAAAATAGGCTTGCGCTTAATTTAGCTTCGATTCGCCTGTTGTTATGCGATGATTTGGTCTACGATGGAGCACGCTTGCTTAAAAGAAACCGTGACTACTCTTTACTCTTTTGCTTTTTACTATCAAGATTCAAGTACGTACTTCATCATCATCATCGTCAGCCAGTATCGATCAAGGACTTTGTATACCCTAAAGGTATCGATCCACTACCGGGTATAGGGCTCCTCTCCCTTGTGCAATTATTACTGTTCCCTCTCGGGCCAATCTCACCCACGTTTGACCTGCGATTGGTCTGATGTTGTCAACCCATCGGGTTGGTTATCTGCCGACGGAACGCTTGTTCAATTCAATTTATTTCACCATAGGAACACAAGGAACACTTAGCTATGTCTAGTTACGAAAGTACATCAATTTCTTACATTACAATTGAAGTTCAAATTTAAATGCAGCTGTAGATGGGCCTTGTCACCTTAAAAATAATAATAAATAATAATTAAAAAACCTTAATGATTACAACATTTGTGTGCGGCTGTAAAAAGGATGCGAATAGCGAGAGTCCGGGGAGAGTGGCATAAACAAAGGGAGGCCTATACCCAGCAGTGGGTCACTCAGGGCTGATGATGATGGTGTAAAAAGGCCTTGTCAATCTAATTACTGTTGTGCAGAACAACGCCGGTCCGTGCAGATTTATCTTCAACGTAATCTTTAATCTTATAATAAGCTTTACTAATTAAATTAGTTTTGACTACATTTTCAGTATCCTTGTCCGGTAACCTAACCACTCTATCAGGCCTTTTCTCCACCTGTCGCATGCACCACCGTGCTTGGCCACGTGTCCTGTCCAGCGCCACTCGAGACGCATGATGCGCATATCGCATGATGTCGGATGTCGCATAATGAGACCGACATTCGAGACTTGGGTTCTTCGTCAGATTTTCGTATTTCGGACGGATACATAAATACTTAGATAAATAAGTAGTACTTAATACTTAAATAAGTAGGTAGGTACTTGTGAAATATAATTTATACTCATAAATGTTTGTATTTAATTATTGATATGAATATGGTTCTTACACGATGGGTTTTATAACCATGAATGTACTTACCTATTAATAAAATCCCGTTTAAAACTGTCGATATGAATTCGGAATTATAGACCAGTAAGTTTATAATAATGGATCATATTCCATTTGATGGCACGACTGTTTTCTGTTTCTTTAGTTTAATAACAAGACAAAGAAGTCTCGTTTCTACTTTGCGGCAAAATGAAACTTATGTTTTTAAAACGAAATAATGTACCGCATCCTACCAACTATGTAAACTGGTTCTCCGAAGTTTGAAGGTCAGAGCTGCAGTGTGTTGCTTGTGTGTTGTATCACCATAGATACAAACCGTACCAGCAAACTTCGTGAGATGTAGGATATACTTCACTAGTATAGGTATGTTTGTTCAGCTGATAGCTGGCAGTGTCTTGCATTTCATATTACACGAAATGTTATGTAGGGTAATAGTCGAAAAAAATACATTTTCATATATTGGTGCAAGTAAAGAAAAGGGTGCTAGAATTATGCTCGGTAATTTTTAGACATACTAAACAGGTAGATTAGTGCCATTGGTGTCTTTTTTTTAATATTTCACAGCATTCATAAAACGCAATAATTATGTATTAATTCAATTACTATCAGCGCTCCGCCATTTTATCCAGTTTTATACAGGACCCCTATTTTTCGGGATATAAAACCTATGTGTTAATCCAGGGACTTATTCCCTGGATTAAGTTTAGTTCTTTAGTTAGTTAGGTTAGGACCTCTTAGAATTAAGTTAGGGTTAAGTTAGTTCCTTACTTTATCAGGAAATCTATTTTAGTTAAACAGTTTTTGAGTAAAAGTTACTGGAATTTGTCCGTTTTTATTCGCAATAAATTTGAAATCTATCCAAATCCGTTTAGCCGTTATAAAGTTGAGTGGGAACAACTATACACACACGCCGTTCCTTATATGTAGGTTAAAATTCTTAGTTAAAGTCCTCAAATCCGTAATTCAAATCCTTAAATCAACTAGCTTGTGCCCACGACTTTACTTTGCTTTCATGGGCAATTTTGCAACCCCGTGATTCCCGTGATTAACACTTTCATACAATTTTTGGGACCCATTTCATCTTGCATCCCTTTAGAAGTGGAATTTCGCAAAATCTGTTCTTATCATCATTCACGTCTCTATCATTAGCTGTTTGATCTGTGCGTTGATTAATAGAAAAACACTTGTTGTATGGATGAGCTACATACATTACATACATTGCTACATACATTGTAGTATTTACATTAAATTATTTGATCCTGATTTAAGACGTTTCTCGGAGGTTTCATGACATTTTCCTGAGCCGTCAGTTATTACGATACACCTATGAGTGTATAGAGATATTCCACGTTCAGATTGCTCAGACTCCATGGAGCGACACCATTGATGGTGCCGGCGGCGCAACACGTCTCGAATAGTCTCGATCGCAGATAATTCCAAGCTTGCCGTTTTTGTAGCGCTGTTGCGCTGCCGACCGCCACTAATGCTCCACTAATTGCGTTTCACTTCAATTAGCGATAGACGTAGTCAATAAATGACCATAGATTATACACATTAACAGTCATCCTACATCGACTTATTCGTATTTCTTATTGTATCCAGCAGAAGGTACCTATGTCCTCAAAAGAACAAGACTGCTCAGAATATTTTTTGGCTAATTGGTACAGTCTGTCTAGTTTCTTGTATTAAAATTCCACAGATTTGCCAGTTGTTTACATTTATTACCATAATACCATGTGTATTGTAATGGGGTAAAATTATCAACAAAAGCATAGAGGAAAACAAGACATTTGACAATTACTGCTTCACTCTTGGTGTGGGGTAGCTACATTTGAATGTAGCCTAGACAAGATTATATGTAAGTTTAGATAAGAAGGTGACTCGTAATCTCGCAGCTGGATCACCAACGCTCTGCCTATCTCGGCCACCATCCTGTCACATACAGCCTTGGTACACTTGTCATCACTGCACCTAGCTCCTGCCCAGCACCACTTTAGATTCATACGAACCTTTGTTCTACGCGGGATTTCGGTATTACGACGTTCGTATCTTGGAGTTTGATGTCGAGCATGGACCTCTTCATTGCTCTGTGCTACCCTGATTTAGTGTACAGCCTCGTGTGTCCGGCAAAAATCAGTTTATCATTATGCGGGCAAGCTAATACATTATACTTATATTTACGGCTCAGAATGGAATCCAGGTTTTCGTACGCTCGTGAAAGAATAACTTACGAATGAGCGCCATAGTTGGGTGCCTGTGTGCGTCGCGCGGCTCGTGAGAGTGTAAGACAATAGACGGAGCCGCCTCACGTCGAGCTCGAGTGCCCGGGGCTCCGCGTCCTGTCCCTCTGCCCTCCGTGCTCCGCTGCGCCGCGCACCTGTCAGTCACGGCTCGCTCCCTCCGCCGCACCTTGTAACAGCCGTGGTGAAACTTCAGCAAGTGCTTCTCATTCCGTGCCATTGTACTCGTCCCCAGTTTTAGATGTTTGCGTGCCGTATCATTGCGCAATATGGATTGCATTTCCAAATCAATACCACTTATTGCTTGCGTGCCAGATTGAGTGTCTTCCTACTATGTTAGTCTGTTAGTACCTACTTACGATACCTATGGTTGTTGCTATATACCAATATAAATAGATACATACTTAGCGTTCAATCAGATCTACTTAATAGCTAAATAGTACCTATAGTATATTTATGTAGGAGACAGGGTTAAAAACGCTTGAATGGATTAGACGTCACTTTAAAAGGATAACGCTTCACTTCCGAAAAGAGATGGAGTTAGCGCGCACTAGTCAAAAATAAAATAATTGCTAATTAATTCAAAATATATCACATTAATATCGATACTAGAAATTATGATAACTATTACAGTGATAATGAATTACTTGAATATGTTCTAGGGTTTCGGAAAACTAGCGAAAAATGTGTGTAAAATGATGTTTTGTCGGTGGATTTTTCCAATCGAGAAATTTATATAGTCGTGTTTTCCTATTGCAGGATACTAGAGACGCAAAGATTCAAAAAGTTACATTAAATTTTAAATTTCTGCGTACATGGTATAGAAAGAAATCACACCGGAGTTAGAGAGTTTAAACTCGGAGCTGCGCTGTCTCTGCTGCGCCGGCTCCGCAGTGCTTGGGCTGGATTTTTAAATCACTCGTATCATATTTCGCACGAAAATATCATGCAAAATGACTTACTTTCGATCGAAATCACAAACAAAAGTATTTTAAAATAATCATATCACACACTAAAACAGCGTGTGGTTTGATCCAATCGAAATTGCTTTCTATCAATAGAAAATCTTTCATTTCGCATGATGTTTTGTGCAAAATCATACGAGTGATAAAAAAATAGAGCTCCTGTGCAGAAACCCTCTGCCACAGAGCTAAGCACTCTCTGTACGGCTGCTAATGAGCACCGAGACAGCCGCAGCTTTGTCGGCGCCTTTACACACTATAGTCTTCATTGTACCTATTGCTAATTCGTTACCCGCTCTACTAGTTAAATGACGGAAACAATAACCTGACGCCTACCTATTCATGGTTTTTCTATTGTTTAGACTTTTCTGCTCAGCTAATACAATACGACTATGCTACTATAGTTAATGTTATTTATGCTACAGTGTAGTTGGATATTTCTTTTATCATAGAGACAATCATAGTTCGTCCACACTAATATCAAAGCAGTTTTGTCCTTTCAATAGTCAAAGAGAATAAGAATATGTACGTGGTATTTGTTAACGGTGAAAGAAAATCGATAAAAGAGTGTCTAGTTAAAATCTTTATTGCCTATAATTACAAGCCCTCATAGAGCGCAAAATGCATAACAATTATCAAGATTGGATGTAACGGTATCTACTGAGGTGTGGTGCACACTGCACAGTACTTGTAACAAAAGTCGAATTTACACCGAAATAAATATTTTGAGACCTAGAGTATAACCAAGAGAAAGATGGTGGAGTACGGACATCAACAATCAGATTATACAGGGTTACGCATATAGACTGTACTAAACCGAAAAGAGGACATTGTATTCATCATTATGAACAACTTTTGCTATGGGACCAACCACAGTTTTTTTGTTGTTTAAATTAGAACAGCTGTCAAGGCATTTTTTTGTTCAAATTTGTTGTAGCCAGTTGCACTCATATAAACGAAACGTCAGTCATTCGAAATCAGTTAGCAAATGTGGTGCGGAATTCGACGCGTTGATCTAAATAAGAATGTTCAATCAAGGTTCACACATAATGTCTGATAACAGATTTTCCTTCTCATTTCTGTTCTATTTACTTCTCTTTTCTGTGCGTTTAACGGCCATCATGCCTGATGTTAAGCGATGATGCGGTCTACGAAGGGGCACGCTTGCCTAGAAGAAACCGACTCACTAGACACAGATTAAGTTCCTTTAGTCAAATTTTTTTCTTCTCTCTCCTAAATTATTATACTTGGCGAGTTCTTATATTTGAAAGTATTATAAATTTAAGTATAAATATTATACTTGCTTCGTCTTCGTTGTTCGTCTTATATAATATCAAAATCAATTGCTGCCCGTTAGTCTCGCCAAAACTCAAAAGCTGCTTGACGATTTTTTCCCTGTTTTGTTCACATATACAGGATGGTTTAAAAGAAAAAGAAAATTTGCCCAGAAAATTGGAAAATTCGGGGCCTTTTTTCTATGAAATTTGGACAGGACAACGTTGGTCGGGGTCAGCTAGTATATTATAATTGTTATTACATGATGTAGTAGCAAGAAACAAATTAAAGCATCTTAAAACATTAATATTATTCTAGCTTTAGTTTAAGGAAATGCTTGGCATCCAGTATTTCCATGATTATAACCTACTAGATACACCTCGAGGTTTCACCCACGCGGATGACTCCTTGTCGGCTATCTGCCAGTGAAAATCCCATCAAAATCGGTCATACATACATCCATACACACATACATACATACACACATACATACGCACATAGCATGCCAGCATGCTGGTGTTTCATTTATAGGTAAACATGTATGCAAGTACAAACTTTTGAATATTCCACGAGCACGAGCGAGGCGAGCGAGTTCCACACGTGTGCCGTGGGTGGAAGCTATCAGCATAGAGAAACTAAAGGAAGTCGTTAAACGCTGGCCAGCCAGCGAAGCAGACACTTGTCTTCGTATTTAATTACATTTGCACACATTGTTCCGATACACTGGCGATCGGTTATTTCCTACCCACGAGAAGTATTTTTCTTTGATGCGGAAAATTCAACTTTGTTTTGAACATTTTATTTAAATTAAACGGGAATTACTCACGTATGATTAAGCCGACTATAGTTTCAAACTAAAGTTGAATGTAGTTTTTGTTTTGAACCTTTGTGATTTTGAGCACTTCGTCACATTACTAATTTGAGTAGATACCTATTCAAACAGTCACTTTAACATTGAAGAGAATTAAATTTTATACACATGAAATTAACTTCACTCACCCAAAACTCAATTAATTTGAAATGTGGGTATTTCATGTGTATCCTGGCATCTCTAGATCTGCTTTGGTTGTTATGAAAAACCCAGCTAAGTGCGAGTTGGACTCGCCTAATGAAGGTTCCGTACTATATACCACACTATATACATATTTTGTGTTACGAGTATGTATACATTTTCCAAATATTGTCTTTTCTTTCATTTAGTTCGGAATATTAGTACGAGCCCGACTTACACTAGGCCAGCAGTTATCGTTTCTTGTTTTACTTTTTCGATTGTGCACTATGATCACATTAAGATTGACAAATTTGGCGATAGAGCAGCAAAAAGTAGATAAAAACTCATTTTTTAAATGGCTTGGACCCTTAATTATTTAATTTTTATTTATTTATAGGATATCCGCCATAATAACACATATTCTGAAAATTTGAAATACTAACCACAACCAGTTACCTATCACGGTTTAAAAGGTAGTTGAGGCAGATGACACGAGGCTTAGTAATATGGTCCCATTGACACCCTTTGGGCACGGAACCCTAAATAAGGAAAAAAGTTGGGTAAAAATAAGATTAAATTGCCGGGCGCGGCTGCTTTACGGACCGGTTCGAGGCAAGCTCTCTTTTGAATAATCTCTCCGATAGAGTAGACATTTATTTCGTTTCGGGAGTTTGCGACTGTTGAATATGTATTTATTTTAACATAGGAAAGCTCTCTTTCTGCCATAGGCCGCCCACTGCTGGACATAGGCCCCCCATCGATCTCCAAAAGGGCCCGTTGGAGTCGCCTACATCCAGCGTTTCTCTGCGGTCTCTTTTAGGTATTCTGTCCATCTAGTCGGTGGACGCCCTACGCTGCGATTACCTTTCGGCCCCATCGGCCATCTGTTCTGCGTGCTATGTGCCCTGCCCACTGCCAGTTCAACTTGCTAATCCGGTGGGATATGTCGGTAACTTTCGTTCGTCTACGGATCTCGTCATTTCTGGTTCGATCTCGTAGAAAAATTCCGAGCATAGCCCTCTCTATAGCTCTTTGTGCGACTTTGAGCTTGCTTTAAGGCCCATAGTGAGACAGTAGTGTAAGTGAAAAAGATAATAAAATATAATTATTATCTTGATAATGCATTCTCTGCCTGCGTTGATTTTTGCGGGTAAACTCTTGTCAATTTTGTCGCGAGGGTTTGTGTCCAGGAGACGTTCACAGACGCAATTTACATTCTAGATTGTATGTTACTCGTAGCACTTACGGCTTATATGTTTGCGCTTCATTCGCGAAGTTAAGTTATGAGAAACAAGAAAAAGTTATGTATAAAATACACTGCGACACGGATCATAATAAACTTGATAGTAGAAGATACGTCGTCTTATTTTATCTTCAGTGGTAAAGAGTGACAAAGAAGCGACAACCCTCATCGACATTAAGAGCCCGCTCCCCTTAGGCTATCACGTTCGCGAATACCAACATTTTTGAAGATAAAAAAAATCTGAGTTTAAAATAAAACAATGATCAGGCACAATCTTTAAAATTACGTTGCTAAGGTTTCAAAGCATTTTTCACTATGTTATGTTTTATTTTGGCGAAGGAGAAGGCAAAAGAAAACAGTTATATTCTTTTATTTACAGCTCATTATTTTTTTATTTCCGCTCAGGGTCTTTTTAGCTTTAAAAATCTTGATGCGAGAGATAGGTTGGTTGAGAGCGCAGCTTTAATAATGATCCGTGTCGCAATATTAGCCTACATCTTGCTGCTTTTAGAAAAGGAAAGCTCATGAAATGTTGTTGTGCAGGTGTGATGAGCCGCCGGCGCCATGTCCGCGGTGATGAGCACGCTGTCCATGATCAGCGGCGGGCGGCGCGCGCATCGCAAGCTCGTCAGGTCAGTGACTACTCTTCTATCATATTATATGTAATCAAGTAACTAAGTGACGATGGTAAGAGCCTTGACCGTATGACACTAGTTCCCTGGAAGTTGTGGCGGCCCCTATTGTATGGGACGCGACTTGTGTCGATACTTTGGCGCCGTCACATCTTCCTGAGACACAAGGTAGGGCTGGTGCGGCTGCCAACTCGGCAGAGCAGCACAAGCGGCGCAAATATGCTAAACTCAGAAGTGTTTTTTTTTTACGCGGATAAGACCGCGTTTGACCTCCAACAGTTGGTAAGCGACGATGTGGTCGAAGATGAAGCACGCAAACTTAGAAGATACCTATTCACTCTGGCCTAGAAAAGGCCCAGGTTATATTTCTAAGGAAACAAGGATGGTTACATATTCGAGGCGTTTGAGGTCGAGACATTGGGCCCTTGGGACATGGGAGCTCACCTCATTTTCAAAAATCTTTCAGAGCGCCTGCATGGTTAATGCGACGCGTGGCCAAAATGCTAGCGTGTTTCTGGCTGGTTTTTGTATTCATTTAGCGTGGTAATGCCGCCAGCATGTTGGGTTCGCTGCCAACTGATAGTGGGCTTGAGTATTTGAGGTACAATATATCTCTGCGTCAAATTTTACTCATGTTATATTAATATATTCTGATTTTACCTAGATTGTTGATCCCAACGAACAAAACACTTAAAGTTATTTCAACATTGTTAAGTTTGGGATAAACTGAAACACAGTAATTATTTAACTTTCGCGATTTGTACACATGTTTTAAATGTTTATCGGGGCTTATCACGTATTGTTTTATTTAGGTAAAACGGTAGCTATTTTTCGAGCTATTTTTTTTAGCCAAATATCTTAGCAATATCGATAATTTATAAACATGACATAGCTTGCTCAAACCAGACTGTCTTCTGAATGTCACTATAAATACTCCTGAGCAAATTTAAATACAAACATAGTTATTTATTTGGATTGAGCACAAAAGCGTTTCAAGGTCGCACAGTGTAACTAAATCTTATTTTCATCAGCACCTACTGTCGGAACCTTGTAACAGAAAACGCTGACTCTTTACAAAGCCAGTAGGTATCCTATTTCATCGTATCATTTACTTTGAAACACTGCCTTCTTACAATACCTAATGAGAGGCCAAATTAGACGTGGAAACAGTAGCCGACCTTGGACTTGTTTGATGAATTCAATTTCAGTTGCACTCGACTGTTCTGTCGCTATTTTATAATTACAATAAAATTCAAATTTCGAACAAATCAAAACTGTTTGTATATATTATCATTTCCGTGTGTTAGTTTAGGTAATTTATTTACTATGCTGTTCTCTAGCTAGTTAGGTTGCTTTAATGATGTGGGATCTAAGTGGATATGTTTGTCGTCGAAGGTGATTTAAAGGTGTTATTTGTCCGCAGTCGCAAGTCGGGCCAGTTCTCGGACGCGGGCGAGGAGCGCACGCGCACCCACAATGACCTCAAGCAGCAGCAGCGCTCCGCCTCTCTGGTGAGTGCCACCAGATACCTATACCTCATTATTTACATAAAATGTTGCCATTGATGAGAACGATGGCCCGTCTATTTGCGAGCGTATTTCCGTCGGACACACGCTGCGAGCCTGTTCTGGGTCCTTTCGGCTAACTCTTAACGCGGTCTCGAAACGGGCGGAAAATCACGCGAACGTGATCCTTAAAGCGCCGAGATACGGTTTATTTTCTCGTCACCTAAAAAGAATCGCCTAAAACAGGTAGCCGTAAAGCCTCAAGTTCACCGATCGTCCTAGCGGAAACAAACTGACCTGTATCTAAAGAATGGAGATTTACTCAACCTTGCAGATAACTTGACAGGCATCTACAGTTTTAATTACATCTGTCCCAAATTGTTCATACCCAGATGAGTGAAATAAGACAGAAGCTCGTTGTTGGCCTCGTAGAGATCAATTTATAAGATATCGACCTCCGCGGTCCAACGGGACTCTGACTGATCATCGGTAATTTTAATGGTGCATTGAAAATGGTATAACGTATTGCATTCCTTCAACCAAGTTGTTTACGTCCAGCTCGTAGATATACAGTATAATCTCACTAATCCGGCACTATTAAAAACCAGAGGGTGTCGGATTATTAAAATGTTCGGATTAGTGGATTATAGAGAAAAGATCATAATAAATAAAATAAAGCATTTCATAAAGAGACATTTGACATTTTTAACTTCACAGTATTCTCAGTTAAAAAAATCAGGTAAATACGTACGTACATGCACGTGATAAGTTTTGAGGTTATTCTGCTAGACGATTACGCGGCGAGGGAGGCGCGGGCGGAGGGTGCCGGATTATTGGACGTATCGGTCTTATGAAGTGCCGGATTAGTGAGATTATACTGTATGTGTTTATGGACGCAGGTATCTATTTATTGGAATGAATGGTTCGCGTGGGCGCCGCCCCACGCTCCAGGCTATTTCACTGAACAATACTATAGGCAACGTGATCGGATGCTATCAATAGATGTTATCTACGAAGAACTTCAAGTAATGTATTTACACAGGTACAACGTTGAATAATGTTTGTCTGTAAAGTGCGCGTACACACTAACGCACGTTCGTTGCGTTTCATACAAAATTAAAGTACCATCGTTCAACGCACGTAAAAAAATCCTATAAATTTTCAACGCTGATCCGTAAAAATTACGGACTTGCGTTAAGAAAGAAAAGGGATGTTTGAGTATATATATATATATATATATATATATATATATATATGTGTGTGTGTATGTTCTCTAAACTACTGTAAGTATACATAACTAACGTATTACTACTGTATTTGATGAGACTTTTACTGCCAGATAGCTAATGATATTAGGAGTAATCCATGAGGATAAAACCGCGGGGCGCAGCTAGTATTATATACAAAAGGTGATGTCTGTATGTATATGTTCCTTATGGACTCAAAACGGCTGGACCGATTTTGACGGGACTTTCACCGGCAGATAGTTGATGTTATAAGGAGTAATCCACGTGGGCGAAACCACGAGGCGCAGCTAGTACAATTATAAACATGACAAATAATGTTTAGTATATAGGCGTTATTAAATAACTATGTATACAACAACAATTATGTAGGTAATAATAATTTATCAAAAGTAGAAACTTATTTCAATTACAAAGTTTAATTGATAGTATTGAGTTATTTAGTGCCATGCTATCTGATAATAGCAAGGCTAGGTACCAGTCAAAGCGTCAATTACGGGCAATGTTTGTTTAGAAATCTGATTAGAATACAATAGCCGATGAAGCAAGTTCAAACAACCTTAGCTTCCGATGTCCGCTGCTTGTCGTGTCAAACTGTTTAATGACACACTCCATTAATTGTCAACACTCTTCATAAAAAGACAATGGCACATCGCTATTCAACACCACAGCAGTACTTGTGAACCGTATACTTAGCCTATGTTGTGAACCAATATAAATACTTATGGTATGGACAATAGGACATTGCGTAGCAATTACCTGGTTAGAGTAATACGAGTTCGCTCACGGAACGTCAATATTTAAACTAATTACCTCGTTAGGTATATATACAGTAACCAACAAAAAAATATTGTGCCTTAAACACAAGCTAACTAATAATAAATACCTAAATTATTAGCCTATAACTAACCAACCGATTTTTCGTATTTTTTTTGTTTCTAACATACTCAGGCTTGCCATCAAACTACGAGTTTTTTTTTTATTACTTACAATGTGCAGTCATTATTTGAGAGTATCACATAGTATTAATATGATAACAAGCTTAAACTCCGCAAAATGTTAGTGCCCTTACTGCTGTTAACTAGTAGAGTAAGGTCGTACATCGAGGCAATGTCGAGGAACACTTGACGTCTTGTTGACAACGCGGCTAACTTCTACTATAGTGCAGCATGACCTCTGTACACTATACATGTCCGCCGTAACAATGACATAAACTCTTACTTTCTGTGGTAACTGTTACATTATACGTTAGCAACACTAGCCGTTATCATCAGTTATAGTGGCCACATCTATCCTTCTAAGTTTTCCCTCCTTGGGGGCAGAATGGAGAAATAATCTATCTAAATCCTCTGGGGTGGATGAATTCTTTGTCCCACATTTCCTTTCTGCATATTTGTTCAGTGGTTATGAATACATTTTTAGAGAAAACGGGAGAGACAATGTAGTGTTGTAGTGTAGTTACAACCTGGGTGTGTTCCAGTCGCGAGTGGATCGATTTTTTCTAGGTAGGCGTGCTCCATCGTAGACTATGATCGTTGACTGCATCATCGCGAAAGGTGGTGGTCAAGCACAAGCTCATTAATCAATAATAAAAAAGCCACTTTGTAGGCTCCACTTACCGAACTGAATTAAAATAAACAAAGCTATGTCAATCATACATAACGATAACTTATAATCAGCATTTCCGCGACTGATGGTACTATCTCCCCTGCAGTTACAGCCCATCATTCCGGCATTTAAACGCGTGTCAAGTGTCAGCAATCAGCAATAAAGACGACTTATTACATGTTTAAGATAAGAGTCCATCCGCCCGGCACAGAAGCCTGGCGGACAGGGTAAGTGCGAGCTGTACTCGGCAGTACCCCTGATGTAATAGCTAGTGGACAAGCTGTTCGGCTCATAACTAGCGGCTAATGGGTGTTCACACCGCGCTGACTCACTGCAACCTGGCTACTAGTAAATCATTGCGCCTGCGCATGTAATTGCGCCCACTGTAAGCTATTGTCTGGAATAGTGTCAAGTTCATAATGATTAATGCTTACGTACTCGTGCATTGTTGTTTTCATAATAGAGCGAATTGACGTAGTTTTTGTCGTAGTTTGTGATTATAATAGGGACTAGCTTGGACGGTTTGTCAACGTGAAGTAAGTGAAGTGTAGTTATCTAACTGCAAATCGTAAGAGTATCAAATATAAGCGATAAAAGCCGAGTGGTAGCCTGTGCGCTTTAAAATCTGACGGCACCCGGTACGACACTCGGTCCTGCACCAATGACATTTTTAAAATAAAAATATAAGCCGAATTGAGGACCTTCCTCCTTTTTTGAAGTCGGTTAAAAAGAGTGACAAATAAGCTTGCGGTCCGCCTGATGGTAAGGAGAAACCACCGCTTATAGACACCTGCAACACTAGTGGTGTTGACGGTGCTTTGCCAGCCTGGAGAGGTAGCTATATCCATCAACATCCTTCTTAAAACGCTTCATGTTGACGCTCGGCGAAGACCTTTGGGGGAAGGAAATTCCACACCTTGGAGATCCGCGGAAGAAAAGAGCGGAAAATCGGACGGTGTGGGATTTCCAGCTTTACAAGATGTGGGGGTGAGCTTTTTGACGGTGTCGGGATGTGCGGTAGTGGAAGTCTGATGCAGGAATGACTTATTTAGTACCTAAATAAATTATGTTCAGTTTTGATGCCATCGCTCAAAAACGGTGAATAATAACATCTTGAGGAAACCGGTATGTCCAAGAACCTCAAAAGTTCAAAGACATGATTATGACATTCGCGTTCGCAGATTACGGCCAATCTTCTCTTTCTGAGAGAAGCCTGTGTACCAGCAGTGGTTATATACCATGATAGGCTGATAATGATGATGATGTGGTTATAACTCACAGTATTCACTGGCTCTGCCTCTCAGTTGCTCTTATATTTTGTGGTAAATGGTAGTTTAATGATCTAAAGCTAGCCTTGTTCCGCCAATTAACTGCCAAAGAAGAATGTTGATAGCTGCCGATGCCGGTCGGTGCGCATTTCCGCATTTCTCATTGTTATTATTTAAATTAAAATAATATTATAGTTCGTATATTCTTCGAATGGGAGGACTATTCTACAAAGTTGTATCAGTATTTTTTTTAAATACTATCCACATAATATAGTTCCATACATGATTTTATATCTTCTCTTCTCTATCTTTATCTCTTCTCTATCTCTACATAGTATAAATTAAAGTCATTTCCCGCGTCTGTCTGTATGGCCGCTAACTCCTCCTAAACCACGCAACAGATTTTGATGCGGTTTTCACCATCAGTTAGATAATTTTTCACCAAAGGTTTATATATATAACAAGCGACCCGACCCGGCTTCGCACGTAAATTACGCCCGTGCGGAGCCGGGCGGGCGGGTCACTAGTTTAATATAATTATCAGACTTCGTTCCCCATTTATGTAATTATATAAATGCAGAAGTTTGGGAGTATGTGTGTTTGTTTGTTCCCACTCAACACAGTTACGGCTAAATGGATTTGGATGGAATTTTTATTGCCAATACACTAAATTAACATATAGGCTACGATTTTTTTTTTATTACTGTTTTCTGTAGGATACCGGCTGAAACCGCGCGTCGCTACTAGTACTTAATAAAAATGACAACGTATTATATAATTTTTTTCAAGAATAAATGTATATATATTTGAAGTTGGTATATATTTGAACTTGGTTTTCATTTATTAAAGAAAGAAAGAAAACATTTATTTTGTGCACAAAACACTACAACATAAACATTACAAAACAGAAACAAAAAACAAAAAAAATATTAATATAATTAGTAATATGGAATTAGCTAGTGTTTAGTTTTAGTTGTTTTTGTAATTGCTTATTATAATATGTAAGAAGGCTGTAGGCTACACAAAAAAAAATACAAAAAAAAATTGTTACTAACTATTGAAAGTTTTCCTGAAACAGTTAACAAAGTGTCACACAGCAGCCGGTTCCTAATCACATCCAAAACAGTACTCAGAGAACTCTCCCAAAGTTCCACGCAGGGGACAGGGGTGATGGCGGAGGAGGGCGGGGGGGGGGGGGGGGGGGGGAATTGGTGACTGACACCAGCCAATTAACGTGTTCACGTATTAATTGCAGTAATCGTAACGTGAAACTAGCTGAACAACGAGCAGTCTCGCTCTGAAACGTGCACATTGTAGCTCAATGGGACATGCTTTATACCTAGCTAGTAGCTACCTACATGCACTGTTCCATGCGTTCTTGTTTCCAGCTATCACGTTACAGGTTTATTGTTGTAAGCCTTAGAATACATAGAGCTTGTTTCGTGTACATACACACCTATTTAAACAATAAACATTAATGTATTTGTACAAGGATTTGAATTATTGCTATAAATGTTACATACTTATGTGAATAATCTCGCTCTAAGCATTTCTTTGCGCTGACAGCTGCACAGCATTGTAAAAAGAAAAGAATAACCAAATAAAAATCGGTTCAATCGATTGGGAGCTACGATGCCACAGACAGATAAGGTTACCTGGAAGAGATCGCTTATAGCGATAAGGCCGCCAATTGTTTCACTGTAGTAATTTTTAAATTTTCGCGATTTGTACACACCTGCCTATACCTTGGTACCTATTTTTACCAAAATAAAATAATACGTGATAAGTCCCGATAAACATTTAAAACATGGTTCATTACAGTTTTAAGTTGTTTTTGTCTTAGGTATCTACACACGTTACACCTATCCCTTCTTTTGCGTCGAGGTTTAAAAATGTAAATTCATAATGATTGCCGGCCTCAGCGTCTTCTGCTTCATACGTGGAAATCCGTACGAGTATCGTGCGCACGTCAGGCGATTAACTCGAGCTAACAGACATAACGGACTTCCAGACTCAGCGAAAAATAATGAGGCAACATTTCCGAGCATGTGCATTTATCATCGCGGATACTTAGCATTTACCCAGCATTATGCAAATGTGCCCGTTACGGGTACATTGGGATTGAGCTCATGTGGCGTCCATTACCGATGCACTCGTGCCGCCGCTGCGGACCCTCAGCCTCGATACTGGACCTCTGGAATAATTATGAGCACATCGGGTTTACTTGTTGGAGGCTCGCGATCTTCGCATTGGTTTACTGACGTATTGTTTACTAACTTGTGTATGTTATATTTTTATGAATAAAGCGATTTATATTTTTATAATATATCAGGCCGCGCGTACTAGATATCAACACAGTTTATGTTATAGTATGCTTTGTCAAATATAAGATGATAATTTTGACAGCTCACAGACGCTCGTCTGTAAGGATGAGGTATCATAGTTAGGTTAGTACTAGGTGCAGCGGACGATTGCGAAAGCGCTCCCGGAGCCCCAGCGCGGCAGCGTTCAGGCGCCAGGAAGAAACACCCCAGGGTTTTTAGTGAGATTCTCTATTCCCACTGAAATTCCCTTTTTTGCGACAAATTTTTATTGTCTTTTTCTTATTTTTACACTAGCGATGCCCCGAGATTCCACCCGTTATGCTACAGTAACCATATTTTTATAGCATAAAGAGCATACGTATACATAAGTAGGCTATTTCTATACGAATCAGCATCCAAACTCGTTTTGCTGTTACGTAGTTGAGTGCAGATAAACACTGTACACACACTTACACAGTATGATAGAGTTTCTTATTTTTTAGGAAACAGCCCTTAAAATAACCGGTAAAACATAGTTAACAGGTTTCATGTGAGCACCGAGCTCGCTCTACATGTGAGGAGATGAGCTAATGGTCGGTCTGTTTGTTGCAGCAAACGCTGGAGGCCAGCGGCGGAGGCGGGGTCGTCAGCCTCGATAATCTGGAGGCCAAGGTGAGTGACCCCACATATTTATGGTTATTATACTCACAATAACATAACTTCTTTACATAACGCCATGTGCTGTAAGTATAGCTCCGAGTACAACAATGGGCGGAAACGCAAATATGTGTCGGCTCTCATAATATACTTTTTCATTGTTATGGAAAATGTAGAGCAAGAATGTGATTGTAAAACTATATTTAAATAATTAATGTTGGTAAATGGTAAGTATAAACGAGACATTGCATTGATTTGGTAAATATAAACACTAGTTGTAAGAACTTGAACACCTTAAACTATAAAAGAGCGTGCCAAATTGGTTTATTATAAAAAAAAACTTTCAGAACATGGAAAAAAATTTGAAATAACTTATAACACCCCCTAAGTATGATACTTAAAATTATTTCTTAAACTCCCTTACACGATCTTTAATTCTTCTACAAAATCCGCCATACTTTCTGAATTTGGGTAAGTAAAGTAAAATCGGTTATCGTTTTTTCCATACATTAGACATCAACGCGCGCGCTCCACACAAAGCTGAAGTAGTAATGTGCCTTAACGACTTTTAAAATTAATATACATAATATGCCCCGTGATTAACGTGTTATTGACCACATGAGGAAGCCATAAAATCTTTAGTCTTATTTAAGTTACTTGAGAAGTGAAAGTTTTAATCTTCACCACAACGCTTGATATAAATATAGTTATGATTCGGACGCCATGAGGAAGTCGACTGCTATTTACATGTATATAAACATTGGATTCTCCATAATTGATTTAATTTATGCTCAACTAGCAGCGCCCCGCGGTTTCGCCTGCTATCATTCTAGTTCTGTTTATTTTTTGGGATATGTGGTGTTATTATAATATAGTGTATACGCTATCAAACTTCATTCGAATTCGTTAATCTGTTTCGAAGTTAAATGCGAACAGACACACAAACTTTCGTATTTATCATAATAGTGTGATTGGCTCTAACAGTTTTAATAGTGTGCGCACAAACTCTCACATTTTGAGGTCATAAATAAAATGATGGTGATCTTACGGAGAGTCCTACGTCCAGCGATGGAAAAACCTTATTTAAGCTCATAATCATCAGCCAGAAGACGTCCACTGCTGAACATAGACCTCCTCCTTTGACTTCCACACTGAACGACAGCGTGCCATCTGCATCCATTGGATGCCCGCGACTCTCATGATGCCGTCGGTCCATCTAGTGGGAGGCCTACCTATGATGGTCTTCCGGTTCGTGGTCCCCACTCAAAAACCTTTCTTTCCCATCGGTTATCGGCACTTCGAACAATGTGGCCTGCCCATTGCCACTTCAATCAGCATTTTTTATTTTTTTTATTTAGGTTGATGATGATGAAATACTGTGTTCTACGTAGAGAATACTTGTAAAGCAAAGCTGTGTTTTACCTTTAGAAATCTTGATGTATGAATTTCTTATTTAATAACCGAGTCGTTCCAACTCATCATCATCGTAATCAGCGTATACTAGTAGTAGTAATACATAGTCCACTGCTGGACATAATGCTTCTCCCACAGCACGCAGAACTCAACCTTTTTTCTTGCTTTTGTTTTTTTCTCCCAGCCACTGCCAGCCGTCTTACGTATATCGTCACTCCAACGAGTCTCAGCCAACGGTCCAACTGGATTCTATAAATCAATATAATATTTGCATGGACACTGGAACTCGTATCTAAACGCAGCAACGCGACGCGACGTCGCGCGACAATTTGCCAACTCGTGTGATAACCGATACAAATCGCATGGAGCGTCGAGCGGTCCGCTATCGATGCGGTTATTTATGGCCACAAGTCGCGTTCTACAGCAGGATCTCGCTGCGACAGCGAAAGTCAATTTTAGCAGTACTAAGTAAATACCATTCCTGATACAACTATTCAGAGCGCCATAGCTTTTTAAAGGTAAAGATTTTGCTGTAGTATTCAATAACTATAACTCTCAAGTAAACTTTCTCAACCAGTTTTTTTTAAACGTTTGAGCTTATTGACCGAGCCAAGAGATTCTAATGGGACAAGTTGACGTTTTTATGTATGTTTGTATATTGGTTCGATAATATCTTATGTTTAGAATAGTAACCAATGACTAGCCTATTCTAATAGGGCGAATGAAGTGAGGTGTCACAATTTCCAGGAAAAAATCACGTTTGTTCGACAATAACATGAGTACCGTTGATCCAATATTCTTGAAACTTATGAAAGGAATGTAATTAAAGTTTGAATATAAGCTATATCGGTTGCAAATATGGGCTCGCGAGATGTTCGGGCGAGCTTACAAATATACGTTGTTTATAGTTTTATAACGTTTATAACGAGTACGTTCAACTAAATACTTACTTGTTTACATTTACCACCGCGTGCGTGTGCGGTGTGATTATCATTTGCAACACAGTTTTTACTATAAATGCGTATTAGTGAACGCAGTTAAAGTAATTTAAGCTAACATTAGGTCAATTAAATATCAATTTTATGGAAACCCGTCGCCATTACGGCGTCGTAAACACGCGGAGGACATTGTCTGCCGTTCACTACAATATGTAATTTGATCGAAAATTGTTTCTATCAATTTTCTACAGCAAATAAGTAATATACCATAGATGGAATGAAATAAATCACGAGTAAACTACCAGTTAGTTGGAGATTTAAACTAGATTAAAGTTGTGGTATAAACACAGTTTTACAGTCCTGGCAATAGCGACATTGCATGGAATAATTGTTTTTTTTAAATTATGAATATTAGAAATAACGGATTTGATAGCGATAACCAATTATTATAGGTAATATTTATTAATAGGCTCGTTCAGGAAATACCACTTCATGGTGTTCAGTCGCAGGCTCGAGGGCAGGCTTCCTGTGGCAGCCGGTAGGTATACGGTTGGTTCCACACGGTGACACAGGCCTTGAGCGTGCTTTTGAACTTCCAATGCCTTGACCGGTGCGGTGCAGTGACTCACGCGTTTTAACCAATCTGAACATGATGAATGATGTGAGCATAATTTGAATCTCTATTTGACTACGATGATCCGATTAACACATCTACCTATTACCTTACTAAAATGTAACACTCCTGTATCAAATATAAAATAATAATACCTGGCCCAGTGGCGACACAACCTACACTTAGCAGCTTGGCTATCACCACATCTGCAGTCATAAATATGCTCAGCATCCCACCTCTAGTGAGGATATAAATGAAGGTTTACATCTGCGTCGCGGCTATCTCTCACCATCGTAGATGTGCGATAGCGCAACTATTTATAAATGCTCAATGATGCTTGCGCAAGATTCCACATATCGGCACCTCTATCTCGAAGGAAGCCAGGCTTCGCGTACCTACATCTTATGAACTTCCCGATAATATGTTGTGTACTCTTCGTTCCCAACTATTGTGTTATAATGCATCGTAATTGTATAACGCCCTTTTCTCACGCACTATCCGGTAGTTACATCTTAATACGATAGGTGCTTTCCAATGGTGTCGTTAGATGGTATCTTTTCAATATCTTGTACTGCGGGTGGTTAGCGATAGGTGCTGTGTTTATAGTAATTGTTATTTATACATATTGCAATGTTTTATCGATTGCCTTTTAGTATCAACACAGGAGAAGGGCTTTTAAATAAATGAAAACGCTACAATTTCGTTACATACCAACCTTCGGGAGCAAAACGTCCCAAACAGGTTGATTTGTAATCTCAGTTGAAGATGCCATCCGCTTACGCAATGTAGCCACTACCTACTGCAGATGAAGATACATATCGTACTCAGAATTTTTCGTAGATACAATCAAATGCAGTTTTGTGTAGCCAAGTTTTTCTTACCTTGTCATGCAGTAGGTAACGAATTGTAGTGATGTAAAATTGCCTTGCATGGAGGATTAGTGCCTATCCTCTCTCTGAGAGTCGGCCTGAGTCCCAGCAGTGGGAACATGATAGGCTGAAATGATTATAATTTCCTTATATAAGTAGTAGGTAAGCAATGTGAGTGTCGCGTAGGTACATATACTATATCTTGATAACTTATGGAATCGACAAGTGTCTCGCTTAACGTAGGTACTAGAGCGCCCTGGAATCATAATCTCAATAATCAATGACTACTCCGTCATAACGAAAATAGGGGATAATAACAAGTGTTACATCACTTAAAACTGGATGACAGTGGGAAAAGTGAAGATCAAGTTGAGTCATAAATCAGGTGCCGGCTGCGCGCCGCCTCAGACCATCTTTTTATTCTGATCTCCGAGATAGCTGTCATTAGCGGCGGCGACAGCTTTTTTCTGCTTATTACTATGACGAGACCGATACTATCTAGGACAGGTGGAAGTTAAAACAATTTCATTTGCGCCGATAATGTGATATGGCAGTAATTGATGTTAATAAGGCTGCATGATGAGGGCAGGGAAATTCTATATCGAGAAATTATCCAGTAGAATGCGTAGCTGCTGTGCTATTCCGATTAAGGTTTACCGACTCATTTATATTACACGGGAATTACTCACGTAAGATTAAGTCGGTTACTCCAAGACCGTTAGACTGTAGATTTTAAATGTGTTAAAACCACGTCAGTTTCCATAATAAAATTTACCTACTCAATTTATGGATCCAAAATTCTTCACTCTCTTTATTAAAGCATAATTTTGTTTGCACAGATGGCAAGCATCGAGGTCTCCTTAGCAGGCAGGAGACGTAGCGCCGGCGCCAGAGACGTGACCCGGGAACTCGACGCTCTGCGGACTGCGCTTACTGACAAGGATTCACTTATACAGAGGTAACATTTTGAAGGCAATAGAGTAAAAGCCCGAACCGAAAAGCGTGTGATTTAAGAGAACGTCTTTTTCTGTTTTTATAACCAATTTTTATAATGGTACAACCGAAACGCCACTAACTTCAAACGCCAACTCTTACCCGCGACACAGCCGCGGAGATTTTAGCGGTTGAGTAAGAGGGAAACCCGGGCGGGTGAAAAGTGTATAGCCCATTAAAAAAATTCCTTATTGCTACATTTAACATTACTTACTTAAAGAAATAGATAAAAACATCATCGATGCTGAAATTAAATCTATTGTAACAGTCTAAAGAAGCAACTGAGCGCATCCCTGAGTGCAGCACGCCTGGCCGCGCAGGCCGCCGCCCCGGGCGCGGGCGAAGGGCGCAGCCCGCGCGAGGAGTGCGCCGCCTTGTCGCCCGAGGAGCGGTGTGCGCTGGAAGACCGCGCTGCCATCGTCGACGCAGACCTCGACGCTAGGAAGAACAACATACAGGAACTGAGGATGCGGCTCGAGAAGACACACGTCACCGAGTAAGAGTCCCAAATCACTTAAGACTAGGTGTGAGCTATACGAACTCGACGTTACATTTTTTAAAGTGGTAAAGTAACGATGACGTTTGACTGAGAACTTATTTATCTGATGGGAATTGATGATGCAATCGAAATTGTGCTAAGTTTGTTTAGTTATAGGTATATGCTAACCTTTTTATGATAAGATAAGAGTGAGTAACTGTGTTGTATTGTGTGTCAGTAACATCGACACGCGGATCCAGCAGGCGGAGCTGCAGTACCAGCTGGGGCGCGAGGAGCTGGAGCTGCTTACGCTGGGCGAGCAGGCGCGTGCGCTTGCGCAGCTCATCGAGCACGCCCACTCCGCCGCGCACCACGCCACCCTCTACAGGTGAGATATACCTACTCACTGCCGGCTCTATCGCTAGACGACACACATATTCAACGATGTCATCGTATTCATTATTATAAACAATGTTTACATTAAGGACAACCCGCAAATCGCGAAAAAAAAAGATTTTCCATATAAAAAACTTAACAGTCAACTAAGTCTATGGAACAGCTGATTTTTTTCGCGACATCAGTGTGAGTCCCAATGTATTTTTTTTTAAATAAATAATACGCTTGCTTTTGATCACCACCACGACTGATGTTAAGCGATGGTGCGGTCTACGTTGGAGCACGCTTATAATGATAATTACAATTAATGATCATTATCATCATCATTTTAGCCTATCATGTTCCCACTGCTGGGACATAGGTCTTCTCTCAGAGAGAGAGAGAGAGAGAGGAGGGAGACAATTAATGATATCCTTGAATATGTTCATCGTCTAGTGATGTAACCCGTATACTGGCCTAGCATACGTATACTAAACTCGGTTCAAACATATTTTTTTTACTCTAATAGTTGCAATAACATTGTAAAAAGCTGAATAAAACCTTTTTATTTTTATTTTTTACTGAAGTATGTATAGGTACCTGACAGAATTCATGGTTTTCATTCAGTTGAACCATCTGTGAGTTGAACCTATTCCTTTTGTCTATGGTTGAACTTAAGACTGTCGCAGTTCCCAGTTCTTCAAGAATCAGAATCAGAATCAGAATATATTTATTGCAAGAACTGTGTACAAAAGATGTTCATAATAACTAGGGTATCAACAGTTTACCCATTTCGGGCGTGCAATTTTTTGTTTAAAATTATATAAAACTAACGAAAACTATATAAAACTTACGAATAATAATTACACATAAAGCATTTACATTACACATAGAACGAAATAATAACTATACATAAGAGTAAGTATTTACATTTGCTTGGCTTAACTTGTTATAATTCAATAAAACTAAATATCTAATTATCATCTAAGTATTCTTTAAGACTATAATAAGTTTTTATTATAAGCCAGGCTTTTAAATTAATTTTTTTTTTTTTTTTTTTTTTTTTAATTTTCAATGATTTTGTTCAGCTTTTTACAATGATATTCCAGCTGTCAAAACAAATAAATGCTTGGACCTATTTTAGATGATATTATGTAGTTTTTCAAGGTGTCACAGAATATCTAATAGTGCATGCCGAGTGCTGGCGCAAAAGTCCCAGTGGGCTGACCCATCGTGATGTACAAATGTGCATGAAGGAACCATTTGCAAGGTCTGCTATTCTTGTGCAATGTGAATCTAATCAAGAATTCAACAAAAGACTTGCAAAACATAAGCGATTATTTAGTTAAGCCGCGGGATTAGCAACGTTTCCGCATTTCTCATGGATCGTTATCATGAGAAACAATTTAAGCAGCCGCTGATTGTGATTACACGAGTATTTACGTTCTATTCTGTTGGGATTCGCCGCGCTCGGCGCTAACCCACAGCTATCAGGCACATGTAAATCGTGTCGGAGCCGCTAACAACTTATTTAAGCAGAAAGCGGTGAGATGCCCGATATCCACAAATACCCTGTAATTGTTACCATTATTACGACATTGGCCATTGTTCAAGGGGGCGGGGTGGGGACTGGCACACTTTCTACAATATTGCCAGTATCGTTGGGAAAAATCTCTCCGCACCAAAATCTAGGTTACACTAAATCAACGAAGAAGGTAAGGAGGAGAGAGTGCCATCCGAATCGGCAACTAGGTAACAATTTGAGCATAATTTACATTTGGCGATTTCCTTCGAAAGTGAAGGCATAACACATCTGTGGCTCATTCCACAACCTTACCACGGTAAATATCCCGTAAATAATCATATAATAATTTTAAAAAAAAAAAAAGCAATTTGGTTCTATCTCGCGTTATTTCTTCACTATCATAGTGTTTCTTTTAACTTTGACGTGCTTTGACATACTTAATTGAGCCAGACAAAGTGACGCGCGGCGATAAGATCGCGCGGGCAGCCAGCTTGCGTGCTCACAGTTAGATTATTCTATCAGTTAATTTAAATAGAGCTGAGAGAAACCAAGAAAATTCAGCATGAAAATTTTATATTTTACAAACCTATTGAGTTTGATCAGCAATGCTATTTATGTTCATAATTAGCTAGAGAAAACTCTCACGGGCGTCGTGTGCGCGGTTCGCACGAGCGCGCGCGGACAATGCCGCCATTTGTTTACGTCCAAACGTGAAATATTGAAATAATTGTCGTACCTATTGGAACATTATTCTATGGTATCGTTTCTCACGGCCGGCGGCCTGCGGCGAGTCCTCTGCGGCTTGCGGTTACGATGCACACGGCCGTCTCCCGGCGGCAGCCGCGCTGCGACACTGACCTGATTTTCATCACCGCAAAGTACATAAGTATTTATAAAACATGGCTCTAATATTCTTAAAGTAAGTGTATCATTTTTTAAGACTACAAACGGTTACCTATTTTTTCCTATTCTCCAAATTATTACCTAGCTGTAAAGTTGCAAGTTATAGACCGGATAGATAAGTTCCAAGGAATGGTTTTGCAGTTTTCATACGTATAATTATGTAAAGATAGATAGTTAGATAGAAACTCTTTATTGTGTACACCAGAAATAAAAATTACAAAACGATAGAAAATAGTTACGAGCTAGTGCCACAAGTGGCGGCCTTATCGCTAAAAGCGATCTCTTCCAGGCAACCGTTGGATGGAAAGAATTTACGTAACAGAATCGACGGGAGATGCTAAAACACTTTTAATGATACCATTAAATAGATACTACTAAATGATACATAGTATAATAAATATATATATCAATACATATATAAACACACATAATTCAGACGCGACAAGTAAGTGCATACTATACCCTAAGTCCCTGGAGTACCTTCGCACTAAAAGCAAGAGAACCAACTCACCTTTTGATCTTTCTTGGCCATAGGTGTCTTTGAAATGCATAGATAATATCGCGACTCGAGAAATACCTCCGCTTGGCGTTCTAGACACGAACAGACTTCTGCTAAATTTGGATTCCTGATTCTTAACAATTTTGCTTCCAAATAAAATACCAAGTGAGGTCAATGTGATAAAAAGATAAATAGAATACTTTATCAGCCCATCATGTTCCCACTGCTGGGACACAAGCCTTCTCTCAGAGAGAGACACCATGCCAGCCTACCGCGTGTTTGTGAATGTCTTTGATCTTTTGAGGTTCTTGGACATATCGGTATCCGCGCAGTATTTTCCTTCACTGTTGTTGAGCGATGGCACGGAAACTGCACATAATTAGTTATTAATTTATTTTGAGTGATGGTGGCCGGCAGTAGCAAGTGCGCTTTACAATTTTACGGCACCCAGTTCGATCCTAGGCCCTGCACCAATTACTTATTTGTACTTAAATATAATAAATTCGACTTTATATACTATGCCTACTACTATTATGTCGTGATCTTCTCGCTTCTAGTTGTGTGCCGCTGTGACACGACAGGTCATAGCAATTTGCAAGAAACTGCAACGAGACCACTAACAGCTCGTGTTTAGATACATCTACCAGATAACAAACCAGTCCAATCTGTTTACTTCCCAAGCGGAAATACGAGCCAGACGAGCTCAAGTGTCTGGGAAAGCCTAGAACTAGTCGCACGGTATGTTCTATCTAGATGCGTTAAATACTACGTAATTGCTAAATAGCTTATTTTACTGGAATAGAAAGACCGTTAAAGTGTCACTTTGCTGCTATAAAAGTACAGTGAGGAATTATTATACCTATAGCTAGATCATTTGTATTTAGTATTTATTTATTCAATTAGCACTGTTCAAACACCAATTACACTAATGACAGACAATATAATTACATAATTATAGAATTTAAATACCTACCAGATTAACTAATTACATGTCCAAGAGTACATTTTTGCCGCAATATTTAATAACAATAGATACAATTGGTGATTATAATAAAATGACAAAATAAATAAATGGTCGTTATACAATAATTAATTAAGAGTCAAAATAAATTATCACAATACAATAAATAATCACCATGCAAAAATGACAAAATAAATGGTTGTCTATAGAATAATCAATTCAAAAAATAAAATGTCAAAAAAAAGTAATGGTTATGGGTATGGCTAAATATGTAATGGTTTTCATAAATGGTTTAGTTTCCTAGCTTTGTTTGAGAGTTCTCCACATTTGTTTTGTCTATTTGTTCAAAAACTGTAAGTTGAGACATGGGCAGTGTTTGTGTGAAGATAATACTTGTTTTGTGTGTTTCGCGCAACTATATTGCGTTAAACTAATGAGAGTAACAATCCGGGAAAATACAACAAAACGTAATAAAGACATTAACATAATGTTAGCTATCTTGTAATTAAATCATCACCTCAAACCTTAGTTTCGTTACGCAATTCCTATTGTTAAATGCTTTGTAGAAGTTTTAACATAAATATCAGCTCTTGGTTTCACTATTCCGTGGGAAATCTCTCAATAATGTACTAAAGCGACTAGCCGCAATGTGAACGATGAATGTAACAAGTAAAAGCGAAATTAGAGTGAAAGTAAAGTGCCATTATTGCAATCTACCCGTAGATGCGACCGCTCGTCGCTGGTCGTACCGAATCATTTGATCTTCACCTAATTTTGTAATTTTACAACAGGTAGCGATGTACCTAAACAAAAACATGCCTATCTTTCATAAAGAGTTCTGGGTCTGTCGTTCTGTAACCTAGTGCCAACAGCTTGTAGAACTTGAGGTAGGGATCTACATCGCGCTTCAAGGATTTTGAATTTTGAGGGAATGGACGTTCGGATAATTGGACCTTTGGATAACCTAGTGGTAAATATTCAGAGAATTAGATTTTGAAGACCTGAACTGTTCAATAGTAGATTGTTATACAAGGGATAAAAAGGGACCTATTTAGGCACGATATGGTTTAGAGCACGAGTGTAGCGAGGGCGCCAACAGTTCGAGTGCCTAAATAGGTCTTTTACCCGAGGTAAACACTCTACTTTTCATTGTGAATACAAAAACCTGATTAGTTAAACAAACAATATTCTATTAAAACATAAATAAACAATATTAGTCGGATATCTAATTAAAATTTTATTAATTATTATTATTTTTTTTTTTTAAATACAGCGAGATTTATCAGAGTTTATGTAAAAAGTTGGGACATTAATTGCATATCCCAACTTGCATATTGCTATAGTCGGGTAACCGGCTTAATCTTACCTACTTGAGTAATTCCCGTGTAATATAAATAAAACGAATTGCATAGTTATAGACGGCCGGGAAAATCGTTTCCCAGGGCGTTTCCAAGTTCTGTTTTCATCCCTCTGATCAACTTCAAGCGTACCTACTTTCTAAGTATGAGAAATGAAAACTATATTATATTCCAACATACTCAAAAAAACTCTACGTTTAAGGAGAGTATAGTTGACGTAAACCTTATTTTTCTTATCTCAAAATATAATTTTCCAGTAAAGTTACGTAATAGATTCAGTGCAACAAGTAAACCAGTCAATACTAAAATAAGTTAAAATAAAACTTTCTGAATGCCGATAGCGTGGCATGCCCATACATGTGCCGGCACCATGCTATGCCCATACTCGCGCGGCCCCTGATTGCCCGACACGACTGTCTGCCGTTGAGCGCAGTTGAGCGCACATCAACGCACCGATCATAGCAGTAGAACAAGCAACGCGCATTTGTCCCAGACGGCAATATCTTTGTCGGCCGTATAATCATTATTGCCCATATTCGTACGCTGATGGATTGGACCACGCGTGAGTACTTGCTATCCCATAAATAGTGGAGTATAGCGGCTCTAGTAAACTGAAGATAGATTTATTGCTGATTTCTTCTTAAGTTATTGTTATTATGTGTATGGTCGAGTCGTTCCGCAGTAAATAACACCATTACATCTTTCTCATACAAGGAATGTGCAAGTAATAGTTTTTCTCAAACAGGCCATTTTTAACGTGTCTATATTTATTGAAGAACGCGCTTCTACCGAAATTAGACTTTTGGCATCGATTTAGTAATTTAAATCGTCATTGAATTTAGGTCCTAGACCATTGTAAAATAATTAATTAGTGGCCAATTTTTGTCTCCTCTGATCTCAGAATAGATAGGTAAGTACCTAACCTATTACCTAAGTACCTAACCTATTACCTAAGTACCTCTGATTAACTTGAACAGAACATGCACACAATGTTTCAATTATATGTGCAAAGAGGTTCGATTATGTTTTTCTATGAAGAAGGTCTATAGGTAAATTCTAAAATAACCTCAATGCAAAGAAACCAAGTACATTCACAAAATTTAAGCCATTCAAATGGTGTCATATATGGCTCCAAAAAAATATAAAATTTTTACTATGACAATTTGCGCGGTGAAATCGTACCACAACAAATCAGAAAAGCAGCATAAGAGTTATGGTCAAAGACTACTATATATATACGGAGATAGACTGGCAACTCAGCCATATTTGAAATCAATTATATGTGCCTCCATCTATCCGCCACTAACGGTACTACATTTAACCTACAGATGAATAGCAGGTTGTATTAATTCTATTCTACTACAGAAAACGCTTGTAGTTTTATACAAAATGTATGAGATTTACACAACTGGTGAAAAATTCACGTGACCAATCCCATACATTCCGTAAAAAACTACAATCATTTTCCATAGTAGAAAAAACATCTTGCCTACTGTAAAAATTAAGTCCGCTAAGCATAAGTTTGGCTGCAGCGCTCCGTCTACTTCAGAAATAATAAGCTTTTTTGCGAGCTTTAATAAAATATTTTATTAAACGGCTGTACAGTTTTATACAACTCATAAATACAATTATCAAATGAATACGCTATAATGTAACACAATTATATCTTGAAGAAATAAACAGAAATTTGTCACTGACTCGCACTTGGTCATTTATTATTGTTTGTTTATATACTTTGGAGTGTGTACTATAATCATGCCAAGTTAGACGCTTGTACGTATTACCGTTTTTACATTAGAGCTTATACAAAAATACGTTAAAAATGCATTGGTTTTAATTAAACATTATACTATGCTAAATCTTATTTTAAAAAAAAACACCTGATTACGTTAAATTTTTTGTTTTATGTTTTGTATAATAATCAAAAGCAGCTTTAACAATCTCCGTCTCTGTGATTTTCCTGACAATATGTTTAAGATTAGTTTGCACCAATCGATATAAAAAAACTCTGCAGGCGTTGTTTGTGCAATTTAGACTTTAAAAAGTTTAAATCTACATTTATAGATATTATCAATTGTATGTATTCTGCGATTTAAAAAAAATTACTGTGTTTGTCTAAAATCATAGGTAATATTATGTATTATAATTATGTTCCATTTCGCTCGAAGAACCGATAAACTGGAAGAAAGGTTCTTGAGTGGAGACCACGAATGGTAGTTCCTCATGGTTTTCGAGGTCTTTATTGCAGGTTTTACAGTGGTTAACTAAATATTATTTTTTTCCTTTCTGACTATCCATCCACTGCAATAACCAACAGCTGCACAATTTTCTACATCACTAGTGGATGCGTTCATCATCATTGATTGAGTGTTGATGGGATCAATGAGGATCAGTAACGTTTTTAGTTGAGAATGCAGATTTATAGAGCTAAGAAATCCTTAACATACAGTGCAAAAATATTGTTTTACGACAAAAAATAACGAAGTTATGACCAAATTACTAGCGAAATTCACTGGTCGGCCGGCGTGATAGCTTGTGACGTCACTGGGACGTTCGTCGCCAGTTACCCGTTGGCAGCTATAAGGCGCGCAGTGTTTTGGGTGGATAATTGTGATTTTCGATACAAATTAAGTGCCCGATTTGTGTCTACTTGATCTTTTAACTATGTACAAATATTGAATAGTGCCGAAATGTACAAACAAATAAAAACGCTCTATTAAAACGCCAGAAAAACTATTTTTTTTACTACTTCGTAAAATATGGTACTCCGTTGTAAAAAGAGATGATAAAACTCCACCGTAGTAAAAATATAATAGTAAGTTATCTTCGAAGAAAGATACATCGTGCGGCTTGTATGCGCGCATGCCTGTACGCACGCACCGCAGCACGCACACAAATACAAATGTCTGGGGTACAATGGTATTTTCAGTCAGGGATCAAAGTGGAATAGACCGACTGTACTACGCCGAAAGGAGGTCTTATACAGGGTTACGCATATAGACTAATAAGCTGAAAGGAAGTCATTATACAGGGTTACTCATATAGATTGAACTAAGCAAAAAAATATGTCATTACACAAGGTTACGCATATAGACTGTCCTATACTGAAAGGAGGTCATTAAACACGGTTAGGCATATAGATTGTTCTAAGCCGATAGGAGATCATTATTATATACAGGGTTACGCATTTAGTATAGACTGTACTAAGCTAATATTAGACACAAATCGGGCACTTAATTTGCATCAAAGTCACAATTAACCACCCAAAACACTGCGCGCCTTTTAGCGGCCAACGGGTAGCTGGCGGCGACCGTCCCAGTGACGTCATACGCACCCACGTACATTTCTTTTAGCGGCAGCAACGGCATAATGTTTATTACTTAATATCTTCGTAAGTAATGGTCCGATTTGGATAATTCAAAAAGATATGTCATGAAGAATAAAGTGAGTACTAGTTCTATTGAATTTGCTACTACTTTACTAATATGGTACTGAGACGTGGTCTTTAACTGTTGGCCTTTTGGAAAAGCTCAGAGTCACACAGCGGGCAATGGAGAGAGCTATGCTCGGAGTTTCTTTGCGCGATAAGATCCGAAACGTGGTGGATATTCGCCAAAGAACCAGAGTCACCGACAGCTGCTAAAATTTGCAAGTTGAAGTTGCAATGGGCGGGCCACATCGCCCATTGCCATCGCATTGCCATTGCCATCGCCCATCGCAGAACCGATAACCGATGGGAAAGAAAGGTTCTGGAGTGGAGACCACGAACCGGAAGACGCAGCGTAGGGAGGCCTCTCACTAGATGGACCGACGATATTGTGAGAGTCACGGGTATCCAGTGGATGCAAAAGGCGGGCTGTCGTTCAATGTGGAGGTTAAAGGGGGAGGCCTATGTTCAGCAGTGGACGTCTTCCGGCTGATGATGATTACTGATCCTCATTATAAACTCTTCCTCATCAATTTCGATATTTTCTTTTTCATTTGATTTTGAGCTCAAATATCAAAATAATCGCGTATTGTTTGTAAGCCGGCTGAAGTATCTTTTTCACAATTCGCTCCTTGCGAATCACCCATTGATAAATTATTTATTAAAAGTGATTTATATTTGCTTTCAAAAACAAATGCACCAGGCATTCTATTGCATATGCTCAGTGACCATATGGAGCCAAACATATTTTCTAATGGGTCCTGTCATCCTGTGGTTGAAATTTATTAACTATATAGTTAAGTTGATTTTTGTGTAAAGAATTTACAAGCATTTGGAATCCTTCTTTAGTCTTAATCCAGCTTGTTATGGACCGAACAACCTTTTCCCTCCCGTCATTTAAATATCGTAACGATCTTAAAACTGGAAGAGCTTCACTCCAAAATTTCTGATGTAGTGATTTCGGCGTTACAGCAGCAAAGTAAAAATGTCTTCCCAGAATTTCACTGTAAGATCCATTCACCGAATCAAATAATTTATCGAAGAACATCAAAAGATGTGCAGTTTCTTCACATTCTTTTGGTAACTTCAAAAATCAAGCAACATTGTTTTCTATAAATCTCATAATTTTGAGATTGCAAACACAAACCAATCTCGAAAATCTTCTTAAAAATCTTTTTCTTCTTGTGTATCCGATGTTACACCACCTTCATTAGGAACCATTGCAGCACTTGTATCATTTACATTTGTAAGTCCTGCGTTTGGTTGAGATTGCATGCCTGAAACACAAAAATATTACTATAGCTTTGCCAGAGTCTCTACCTATTATAGACAGCTGTCATCCGAAATGAAGATCTCGACGCGATCTATCACTTTTGCTAAGGAACTGCTAGTCCAGGATCGACGGTTTCTGAGATATCGCCCAAGCAAGTTTGACAGCTGTCATCCGAAATGAAGATCTCGACGAGATCTATCACTTTTGCGAAGAAACTGCTAGTCCAGGATCGACGGTTTCCGAGATATCACCTAAGCAAGTTTGACAGCTGTCATCCGAAATGAAGATCTCGACGAGATCTATCACTTTTGCGAAGGAACTGCTAGTCCAGGATCGACGGTTTCCGAGATATCGCCCAAGCAAGTTTGACAGCTGTCATCCGAAATGAAGATCTCGACGAGATCTATCACTTTTGCGAAGGAACTGCTAGACCAGGATCGACGGTTTCCAAGATATCGCCCAAGCAAGTTTGACAGCTGTCATCCGAAATGAAGATCTCGACGAGATCTATCACTTTTGCGAAGGAACTGCTAGTCCAGGATCGACGGTTTCCGAGATATCGCCCAAGCAAGTTTGACAGCTGTCATCCGAAATGAAGATCTCGACGAGATCTATCACTTTTGCAAAGAAACTGCTAGTCCAGGATCGACGGTTTCCGAGATATCGCCCAAGCAAGTTTGACAGCTGTCATCCGAAATGAAGATCTCGACGAGATCTATCACTTTTGCGAAGGAACTGCTAGTCCAGGATCGACGGTTTCCGAGATATCGCCCAAGCAAGTTTGACAGCTGTCATCCGAAATGAAGATCTCGACGAGATCTATCACTTTTGCAAAGAACTGCTAGTCCAGGATCGACGGTTTCCGAGATATCGCCCAAGCAAGTTTGACAGCTGTCATCCGAAATGAAGATCTCGACGAGATCTATCACTTTTGCAAAGAAACTGCTAGTCCAGGATCGACGGTTTCCGAGATATCACCTAAGCAAGTTTGACAGCTGTCATCCAAAATTGAGATCTCGACGAGATCTATCACTTTTGCAAAGAAACTGCTAGTCCAGGATCGACGGTTTCCGAGATATCACCTAAGCAAGTTTGACAGCTGTCATCCGAAATGAAGATCTCGACGAGATCTATCACTTTTGCGAAGGAACTGCTAGTCCAGGATCGACGGTTTCCGAGATATCGCCCAAGCAAGTTTGACAGCTGTCATCCGAAATGAAGATCTCGACGAGATCTATCACTTTTGCGAAGGAACTGCTAGACCAGGATCGACGGTTTCCAAGATATCGCCCAAGCAAGTTTGACAGCTGTCATCCGAAATGAAGATCTCGACGAGATCTATCACTTTTGCGAAGGAACTGCTAGTCCAGGATCGACGGTTTCCGAGATATCGCCCAAGCAAGTTTGACAGCTGTCATCCGAAATGAAGATCTCGACGAGATCTATCACTTTTGCGAAGGAACTGCTAGTCCAGGATCGACGGTTTCCGAGATATCACCTAAGCAAGTTTGACAGCTGTCATCCGAAATGAAGATCTCGACGAGATCTATCACTTTTGCGAAGGAACTGCTAGTCCAGGATCGACAGTTTCCGAGATATCGCCCAAGCAAGTTTGATGATGATGATGAATTAGGGCCCATCCTTTCTCTGAGAGAAGGCCTGTGTTCCAGCAGTGGTTTAAACTTCTTTGCTTTTGGGAAATAACATAAAAAACCGACCAGCGTTAAGAGGTAGGACGGACTGACAGACATAGCGTAAGCTTAGTAATAGAGTTCCGTTTTCACCCTTTGGGTACGTACCGTACCCAAAGGAAACGTACGAAACGCCGTACGAAACCTTTAAAAGTATCTACTCTGTTCTACCCATAGTACAAGTTTTGATAGTATTCGAAAACTTTTTTCGTTTTCGTATTGTTCCATACATTGCTGGGCTGAAAGGTATTCGATATTTTTTTCGTACTATAGTGAAGCAATCTATACCGCCGTTTACTACCGATTTTAGTTCTTTCGCGTTTCCGCTGGAGGCGCTTTACTAAAATGTATGGAACAATACGTAAACGAAAAAAGTGTTCGAAAACTATCATATCTGAGACTAAGGGTAAATCGTAATTATATTATAGTAATAAATACCTTGGATTGCTAATTCGAAAAGTCTATTCATTGGGTAATGGTCATTAGTAATACGGTACCATTGTGTTTACATTCTCTTTCGTTGTAGGACACGAATATGTTAACAGTTTTAATGTGAAATTACCTTTTCCATCGCTCACGTTGCAACCAGCAACTTGAATGACATCTTGCAATACAGTGATAATAATATAGGTAGTGAGTCCTGTATCAGTTCAAAGTGTTCAAACAACTGCAAAACAAGTAATCATCACAGTTATTACCAGAAATTACCACGATTCCTAAACTAAATTCAAATTATCACCTAAGTATTATGCCATTGCAGACCATGAGAAGTACAAGTAGCAAGTATCTACTAACTACTAGTATCTAGTAGGTACTTGCTACTTGTACTTGCCACCTGTACTTCGCAAGGTCTGCATCGGGCTTTACTCAAGCTGTACTACGTGGCCTAGATAACTGCACGAGTTTTTTCTCCGAAATTTGAACAAAGCTTAGCATAAATATATTATGGGTTCACAGTTCGGGGGCACGTAGTATAGTATGAAATCTTTGGGGGGGCAACGATACGTAGTAAAATATGAAATCTCAGTTCGAAGGTAGCTAAATTGAAACGGTGGCACATGCGTTCAAATTAACACTAAAATAGGTACACAGAAACTTTGAATCACTCTACTGATAAAATTAGAGATATTACCGTGAAATTTATCGAAGAAATGATAAATTAATTATTAATAATGTTCAAAGAATAATTATTGTTGACGTTATGTTTTTTATTTTGAAACATTTTTGATGGATGATATTGACCACAGAACACTTATACCAGAGGATATTGACACAGTACGTTATGTTGTTTTAATTAGTTTAGTTAGGCGTAGCGTCGAGTTACATTCTCTTTCATCTCTTTGGTTAGGCGCGGATGGATGTCAGCAGCCTTAGAGCGTTCCGCCACTAATGTTCTAAATTACCACAGCATGGTTATGGTGTGACATTCCACAGGTAATCCATTAATTTTCTTGCTTAAATCATTTAAAATAGCAATCGAAGGCGTTGTTTGGAAACCTACCTTCTCTGAGTAGTTATTCTAAGCCTCAATGCTATGAGGTTCTGTTAGACTTTACAGACAAAAAATTATGTTCATTTTCAGATGGTGTTCTGTGATGATGGATGATGGATGATGGCTTATTATAAGGCGTGTATATTCTCGTTTTTTAGTAGTTGGTTGCAGTATAGGCAATGCGTGAAAGAGGCAATGATGTTCGTCCATAAATGTTTATGTTGTCGGCTACTGCAGAAATGCACACATTAATTTGGTATAAATGGACGTGATAATTATGTCAAACTCAATACCGACCGTTTATTATAGTCATTGCGATCTGGTGAGTTGGGTACGAGTAGGTACCTAGGTAAGGTACCTACTCGTATGTACGTACCCATACTAGTAATAAATATCCGTGACATTTTTGCACACACAGTCATCTGACCCCAAACTAAGCAAAGCTTGTGATATGGCTGACGATACTGATATACATACATACATAATTTTTAAATACATACTTAAATAGATAATTAACTACCAGATATATAACAAACACAAATGTTCATCACACAAATGTTTGTCCTACGTGGGAATCGAACCCACGCCCTCAGGCTCAGAAGGTAGGTTCACTACCAACTGGACCAACGGGCTAAGTGCATTTAGTTCATACACCTAGCCTACCTAGAGTCAAAACACAAAACTGAAAATTCGTCTTTTATTCTAGTCAGGTAGGTACACACCCACAAACTTTGTACTATGGTATTTGTGAAAGAATAGAAACCACGCTGCTCAGACGCAGCGCCGCGCCGCCGTTGTAAAACGCATCGGCGCCCGCGCCGGCCGTCGCGTGTCCGCCGTCATCACGCCATCACAGCGACATTAGCGTGACAACTAGATAACTGTCATCTATCTACAATCTACCGCACAGAAAAGAAAAATTGGTCTACCACCATCAGCGCTTGTCTGCTTAGATGATGCACTATATTGTAATTTTGTGTTTGAGCGGAATACCTACAACGATGCAATGTTTTCTAAATGTTTCTTGCATATAGGTTTGATTACTTGAGGAAGCAATAGGAGTTTTAACCACTATGTTCTATAGTTTTATACCTATAGTAATTGTTTTATTTGAACACATGTTTTAATCGTTTATCGGGACTTATCACGTATTATTTAATTTAGGTAAAAATATGTACCTTTCGCTCGACGTTTCGACCATGTTACAATGGCCGTGGTCACGAGCTGACTTAAAACTCCTGCAAGGTACATATTTTTACCTAAAATAAATAATACATGATAAGTCCCGATAAACATTTAAAACATTTATATATTCAGTGACTGCGTAGTGGTGATGGTAACTCACCTCAGCCCAGATTGGGAACTATAACTTAATTGGCTGTTTGACATCACAAATGGTTTATGATTCTATAATATCGCATACTTTTTTTTTTTTCTCTTTTAGGGGGTAACTAGTTGACGGCGTAAATATTGGGTTTTATTCAATGAATTCAAAGTACCTAGTAGGTACATAGTTATATATCGATGGCTCTATTGCGTATGCGTATTTATATCATTATTTCAATAGTAAATTATGCACTAAGGGAATAAAGCAGTGTCTTACGTTATATTGAACCCTGAGCGTAACGAAGGACTGTTATATAGAGTGCTGAGTGAAGCGAGGGGTTCAAGCTGCCCAAGACGAAGACAGGCTTTATTCCAGAGGAGCATACTCTACTTTTCTCACCTTCTGCGAGACAATAAAAAGAAAAGCCAGGTTTCACTGAAAACCACAGCACCAAAAACCGTCTTTTGTTTCACATTCTTTCTAAACGCACCTTTTTTTTTTGAGTTCTGCTTACGGTGGCCTGTTCGATTTTCGAACAAGCCTCTTTACAATGCCATATGGGCATTTTTTTACTTAGTGTTTTCCATTAGTTTCCACGCGAATCCATAGGGAGTTTCTTACAACTTGATATCCCTTGAGAGATAATGCTTTACTTTACGTTGAGGTTGCATGATATGTAATTGGACATTGTCGAACAGGTGGTGTGAAAATATACTTATATTATCATTTGCTTAGATAAGCTGTGAATCGAGCATTTAAATAAAATTGCTTGATAGCGCGTTGCTCTATCAACGTGTCTAGATTATCATAGCCGTAGTAGAGCGGAGCGTGTAGTTCCCGCGTGTGTTGGTATAAGTAACAAGTTCAGTTTCCCCGGCGCGGGACGGTTGACTGCGCACGCGCTCCTCGCATCGCACCACTACCGTGGGAAAACACCTTAACTCTATCAACATCGGGAGTCCAAACCATACTTAGGGTACAGCTAGAGATACCTGTATACCTACCATAATAAAATACAAAAAATACAAAATATTTAAAATACAAATTATTTAATTTTCCAGTACACTTCCTTAACCTAATTTACAAGAATATGTGCAATAGTTAATGTAAAACAAATTGAAAAAATACATTAAGGTAGACAGGAACAAGGCAAGCTAATGAAGGTTTACGGTACTTGTAGTCCCTGCACTAGGCGAGACGCCTGTGTCGCAGGGCCCACATTCTAGCGTTTACTTAGCATCAGTGCGGTGCAGTATCAATGCATTTTATTTACCGTTAGGTTTTGAAATTAAATACATAACTAAATTTAAATTAATTAGATTTGGAAAAAGATTAAGTAATAATTTGATTGATGCCTGAGTGTATGATGACATGATGTGTGTGCGCGTGCGTGAGCGTGTGTGTGTGTGTGTGTGTGTGTGTGTGCATGCGTGAGCGTGTTGTGTGCGTGCGTGAACGTGTTTGTTGTTATGCTGATAATTCCAGCGGTGTAGTCAAACATTTCCTTGACTGTGAGATATACCTAACCAACCCCAGGTTAACTGATAATTTCCAGTAAATTCTCAGTCTCACCATAAGTAAGTGAATGTAAATACTTGAACAGCAAGTATTTACATTCCCTCAACGTTGTATCGCGAATAAAACATTTTTTGGTAATTTTGTTGTATATGTAGGTACGGGAACCTAAACTCGAGTCGCTGTGCAAAGGCAGTGTTTGTATATAAGAGGATTGTCTTGTATCATGTTGTAGGTACATCAAGAATAATTCAAATTTAAAAAAAAAACAAAAAATTTAAATTAAAAAAAAAAAAAAAAAAAAATTTAATTAATTAATAATAATTATTAAATATATTTTTTTTTTATTTTTTTTTATTTAATTTTTAATTTTAATATTTCGCGTAGATATGACCGGATTTGACCGCCAACTCGCACGTAGGTAAGCGATGATGTGGTCGATATTTCTTTTTTTTTTCATGTTCAGGCATTGTGACACGAACTTTTACGTTGGTTGAATGGAGCAAACGTATGACTCTTCTGTCGTCACATCGTGTAGTTCTAGTAGGTATGCTTAGATATAAAGTGCGTCTGTCTAGTAAGGATTTGTAGTAAATTTGTGAAGACTATGTAGGTGCCAATGGGCGAGGGAACAAAGGGCACCACGAAGCGCGCGCAGAGCGTAGGTGTTGGCGCGCGCTCGGGGGCCATGATAGCAGCCCGAGGGGGATAAATTCATTAGGGAAAGTAGGTACGCTTTGGCCGCTCTATTCTCTGTAGGAATAAATATAAAAATATAATTGATTCGAGAAGAGTTTATGAAGGTGTTCTTGTCTAAAAACACAAGAAAAAACATAATTTATTTGTGACTCTTCAAGACTTTTCGAATTGAAAAATTTGCAATTGGGTGCTTGACTCGTTAGAAGATTGACGCCAATTTCTAGGCCCTACACACCAAGATCTAATAGGAGTACCTAGGTAGATACCTATCTCTATCTCTTCTCTTCTCTATCTCTACAAGTCGCTTTCCGCGTCTGTCTGTCTATATGGCCGCTAACTCCTCCCAAACCACGCAACGGATTTTGATGCGGTTTTCACCATCAGTTAGATACATTTTCACGGAAGGTGAAAATGTATCTAAATGATAGGTGGTGGTTTATAATTATATATATATATATATATATATAATTAGCGACCCGCCCCGGCTTCAGCCGGGCGGGCGGGTCGCTAGTTCTTTTATATTCACATTTAGAAAAGCGCTTGGGGGAGTGGGTTCGATTCCCACAGGACCAACATTTATGTTATGAACATTTGTGTTCGTTCTATATCTGGGTGTTAATATCTATTAAAGTATATATTTAAAAATATTTATGTATATATGTATCAATCAGTCTGTGGCAGCCATATTACAAGCTTTTCTTAGTTTCGGGTCAGATGAACGTGTGTGCAAAAATGTCCTTAATTTATTTATTCATCATAGTCACCTTACAAGCAGTGCACTGCACTCTGGCTTGACCCCAACCATGGCTCTCTGTATTCCTACAGAATAGTATAGATGCCCTATAGCCCTATCCCGTACATATACCTAGAGTATGCAACACCAGGCCCGCCGCTAAAGGCGCGCGGCTCACCGTGACGGACAGAGACGCCTCGACTGGTTCATGAATCCACACTATTTTACGGCTTTTGCTACATTCCCGAGCGTTATCTAGCCCTGCCCGCTGTGATCAATATTATCCCATTAAATTGTTCCAGGCCCTATTACTTGTTTTTACAAGCTTATTGACGACTTGCAAAACGTAAAAAGGTGCTTATTTCTAGTAACATTAATTTAATATGATGTGTCGTAAGAATAAACAAGTCTAGTAAAAATAATGCGAGAGTACATTATTTACTTACAAAGATATAAGTGTAGTCTACCTACATACAGGCCCTTCTTTCCCACTGGGCACTCTGGGCACGTGCCCAGGGCCCCGCGGCCGACAGGGGCCTAGTTCCTGCCAGATCACCAAATGATAACCAATATTTATTACCGACAATCATATTTATTTCGAAAAAATCATAGGATAATGACTGACTACAATACCTACTTGCTTATTAGCTTTACTCTACTCTCGCCTGAAAATCAGCATATCAACTTTCTTTGTCTATTCGAACAAAATAGTGCTCTGTCAAGGTCATAGGGGCCCCATTATTGTGCCCAGGGCCTATAATAGGTTAAAGACGGCCCTGCCTACATAGGTACCTAACATACCGAACACCGGCTGGATGGTAACGAACAAGGCTTACTACTTAGGTACTTACTCCGCTGGTGCAGCGACCCGAAGTGGGTGTTGGCCTCCGACCCAACAGAACGTCATCGACTGTCTCTCGCCAGATAAATGAACGTTGAATAAATACCCAGACCTGCTACTCTGCGTCCAAACCACGTCCAGGCCGAAGACCTTTCGCATGGTCATAAAATATCTAAGTTAATTGTTTGTTTGCAGTATGATCCGCGAGTGTGGAGGGCAGGGCGTCCTGGTGTCGGCGGAGGCGCGCGAGGGCTCGTGGGGCGCAGCGCCCCGCGGCGGCGGCATGCTGGTGGACTGGGCCGCTGACCACTCGCCACTCAGGACCGGAGACAGGTACCTACATTCTAACATTCTGTCTTGAGACTCCAAAAATATTTCATGGTCTACATCAATGATAACGACACACATTGACTGGCACGAAGGTAAAGGTAATTTAATTGGAACTTGGACCCATCACGATAGCGGATAATTATTATCAACATAATACACAGATATACACAACCAGATCGGCAATATATTTTAGTGAAAGAGACAACTTGATATGGCTCAGCACAAGTACGAAAAGGACATAAATAGAATTTGTTGTCCTTATCGGCGTGACCTGTTTTTGGTACCTCAAGTGTCAAAATCTGTAATAATCAGTGACAAACAAAACGGGTCTGAATTATATTTATTGCCTTTTTTTGGTGATTTAATGTGATAAATGCGTGTTTCCTCTGAGAAATAATTGTAAAAGATATTTTACAATGGTTGGTTGTAGCATTTTGGGCTGCAAGAAGCGCAGTGAGCGAAAATACGATGATGAGCGAGAGGCACTGAGCTAGCCACGCTCATTGAAAATCTATAGGTAGTAGATCTGTGACATAATATTATTTTATGTGACGTGTCTTATGTCATGCTCCATTCGTAAGAACAGTTTAAAGTTGCGACAGCGATCATCATTACTTTCAAGGTCTAAGAAAATTATGATCATTAAGAGGTAATTCGGCTCGACGAGTTAACAGCAATTAATCGGAGCGTTCGGGCGCGCCGCTGACGAAACTTCATTAGAGCCTCTATCGAGGGAGGGCATCGCTCGCCACTCGCATGCGGCATCACAATGATCCTATCTTCACGGCACCTCTCTTGGAAGTTGGAAGCCAAGCATTCTACCTTATTCGTTTTACTTAACATGTGCATGTACATTCTCCAGGACCACCCACGCTAATTCAGTGTAGACTGTAGAAGTCGCTATACATAATTTGATTGGGTAGGTAGATTAAATTCCTCTTTTGAGTCTTACGAAAACGAGATGCATAAGATATAGATATAAGTATGTAGTGAAGGTACTTACTATAGGTACAAGAGTCAAGAGATACCTACATAGAACGCAGTCCATTCTGTAGCTTGCACTGACTGATCATTTATACCCAGAGGCAATGACACTTCCTCCGTATCCTAGCAATTATCAGCTCATACGTACTTAACGTGAAGCACTTTTTAATACCAATCCCAGACTCGTACGAGTCGATTACGTGCGTGCTTAGCTACAAGCGCCACATTGAACTTTAGTGCTTGGACATAGAAAATAAAAGGGTTGGCATATTTGCAGTTTTCTATGTCCGCAGAGTGGACACATCATTTATTTATCATAAAAGCGTGCAATTAGTTTGCGTCGATTGATGCTATATATTAGGTGATATTACGGCAGATTTACGGCATCTTATGAACATTGCAAGATTAAGTATGTACCTGCTCGTCGTCTACGTTTTGCCACCAACTCGCCTGATGGTAAGCGGCGGTGTGGCCGAGGACGTAACACGTTGATCTAGAAGAAATCTATTCGCACTCTAGCCTTGAAGGTGCCTAGATTTCAGTTCTCAGGAAACAAGGAGGACGGCAAGGAGTACCTTGGTCTACTAATCGGACGAGCTAATCCACAATGCGAAGCACTAAACCGTCATGACACGTAGGTACTCCTCGTCTCACGCCCAAAGCAGGCCAGCCAGGATGCAGGCTATTGAAATTATTACCCCAATTAGATCGAAATGCAAAAATTCATCGAATCGTGCACGCCATCTCGGCGAACTCGCGTGAAAGCATTTCGTAGAACAATGCATTGGCGTGCGTGTACAACTATTTTTTAGCGAACGTTAAAAGTATTCATAAATTCTGTATGTAAGTGCCTACAGAAGAATGAGTTCACGTGCACTTTTACCTACACGAGTTCGTTGACTTAAAGTTGTAATTCGACCCGCATAATAAGCTTCGAGCACAGAATAGGTCCTACTCAATAGATAGGTACCTACAAGTTTAATAAGTCTATTAATTATTGTACGTACATCTAGTGAATAGATCTGTATAAAGATACCTATGTCATGAATGGAGTGAGGATTGAAGAGCTGGAATCTACAACATTCCTGGGGTTTGAAATAGACCGGGGATTAAAGTGGGACCATCACATAGAAAAGGTCTGTGGAAGGCTTGGAAGTGCGTGCTTCGCACTGAGTCGGGTGGCGAGGGTGGTTCCGAGAGAGGTAGCACGAGCGTGCTACTTTGCAACGGTGCACTCTCAGCTGCAGTACGGTGCTGAAATGTGGGCTAGAGCTGCGGACTGGGAGCGAGCGTTCCGCATGCAGAAGCGTGCGGTGCGTTTCGTGGCGCGTGTGCCCTGGGACACTCCAGCTCGCCCACATTTCAAAGAGCTGGGTATCCTGACGTTACCTGCCATATTGATTTATCAAGTGGCAGTGTACGTCAGGGTAAACCTGGAGACGTACGCGGAGCGCGGCTCTAAGCACGAGTACCCGACTCGCGGTAGGCACAAGTTGTTGTCCATCCCGCGATCCTCGGTGAAGTCCTCTAAGTTAACGCACGTCATGGGTCCCACCGTGTACAATCACCTGCCGGACGACGTCACTGCAGCCGTCAGCCTGCACTCTTTTAAGTCGCGTCTCAAAAAATGGCTGATCGAGCAATCTTTCTACACGTTTGACGAATTTTATAAATGTATAATTTAATTTAATTAATGGATTTTATTACATTAACTGTAATTTTTATTTTATAACTGACTTATTTTTTTTTATGTAATTGATTGATATAATTTTTTATTTTAATCTAGTTCTAAATAATTTGGTTGATCAAATTTATTATTTGATTGACATAATTTATTATTTGATTTGTATTATTTTAACAATTTTATTTGACATGTAAAATAACATTTTATTAATAAATGAATATGAATATGTCATATAGGTAGGTAGGTTATTTCCTTACAAATAAAATTAAGTCTGAGTTTGTTTTAATGTGTTCCCAATGAGTGACAGTGAAACTCGTTTGCAGACTGGTGGAGGTGAATGGCACACTGGTGCTGTGGTGCCGCGCCGCGGAGGAGCTGGCGCGCGCGGTCGGCGGCGGAACCCCCGCGCGCCTCGTGCTGCTGCGCGCGCGCGTGCCCGACTCACAGCGAACCTTCACACAGGTACAGATAACTAATTACAAACTAGTCTGCTCACTGTACTTATAGAATATGCTTCGAACTCTTCAGATTAAATGAGAATCAGAGATGATGTATTTGCAGACTGAAAAAGAAAAAAAAAGGTAGATACCGCTTAATAGTTTTAGGTTAAAACTTTATTCTACCTTACCTTAGTTAAGAACTTTCTGACTATTCCTCTGATTAATTAAATTTCATCTAGTCTCTTAATTACAATTTAAAATGTCCAACAAATGTATGAAACTAAAGTTAACAAGGATCCTGTACTACAGCTATCAATTAATTGCTTAAAATACTGATACAAATTCAGACAGACCACCTGCTCGTTTCATTACCTAGATATTAAGATTTGTGACTGTTGCAGAATGAAGCAGCATCATTACGGGCAGAGCTGGGCGCGTTGAAGGCCTCGGCAGACGGCGCCGAGAAGGCCAAAGAAGGCTTGCGAGCTGACAACACCAGGCTCACGCATCGCATCTCCTACCTGGAAGAGCAAGTAGCAGAGTTGTTGCTGAGGCACAAACAGGTATCTCACAACTTCTAACTGAGCGTCTGTCAGTAAAAAGTAAGCGCTCACAGTTAGTGGTAATAATAATGAATATGACTCATGTATTTTTGTCGTTCCAGCTTCAACCGGTGAGCAGCAGCGACAGCTGCATCACAGTGAACAAGACCAAGAAGAACGTTACGAACATAAACATCGGCACGGAGACGGCGGCGTGCCGGCCGAGCCCGCGCTCCGAGGTGCAGGTGTTCCAGAAGGGGCCCGACATCACGGCCATCGTGGCCAAGCTGCCCGGCCTCGACTACGCCGAGTCCAACCTGCCGCTCATGCGGCCGCGCTCCAACGCCAGCGGCGCGTCCTCGCGCGCGGCCGCCTCCCCGCGCGCCTCCCCGCCCCCCGAGCGCCGCTCGCACAGCTCGCACAGCCTGGAGCACCGCGCGGGCCGCATGCGCCACTCGTTCTCGCACCACTGCGTGCACGCCGCCGGCGCGCCGGACTACGGCGCCGAGACCGACGCCGCCATCCGCATGATCGAGCGCAACCAGCGACACATGGAGAAGCAGCGCCTCAGGAGCGCCCGCTCCCGCGACGACTACTTCCGCTCCGACGGCGACCTCCACCTCAAGGAGACGCACTCCTGCACGAGCGCGCGGGACCCGCGACTCCCCGAGATCAAGAAGGCGGCCGACAAGGTCGAGGAAACCATCAAGAAGACCAACTGGGCCGAGAGGAAGACCCTCTCGATCATCGAACAACTGAAACGGTCGCAGCGACTCCGGAAGACGAAGAAAAACGAGAGCGCCGAGGACGTGCGGCTCGAGTCGGAGAAACATTACAGTATGTATCACAGGATAGACGGGAAGGTGCTGGAGAACGCGCACAAGTCGAGCCGGCGGACTTCCAAACTTCACTCGCGGAGCGCCAAATCCTCCGAGTTGGAGTCGGAGTGCTCGGACTTTCCTCACGAGCCGTACGGGGAGTGCGGCTCGGAGTCGTGCTCCACACGGCTCGGACACTACCGGAAGCACGAGGAGCGGCGCGAGGGCGAGGGCAAGTCGCGCCCGACGCCGCCGCGCAAGCCGCTGCGCCTGTCGCTGCACAAGGCGCGCAGCGCGCACTCGCTGCTCGAGGGCGGCGAGTCGGAGGCGCCGCCTTCGGACACGGGCGAGGGCGGCAAGCGACCCGTGAAGCGCACGCACGCGGCGGGCGGGTACGTGCGCGACAGTGCGCGCGCCACGCCACGTCCGCAGCGCAAGCTCAACGGTCTCACGGCGCCGCAGCCCGACGCGCTCTACCCCGACACCGCACCCCCCGCACACCCCGCGCACCGACACCTCGCGCACGAACACCAGCGGAAGTGGTGCTAGCGACGGATACCATGCTACCTGCCCGCCTGTAGCCATGCTACCTGTAGGACGGACATGTCGGACAGTACTTTACGAATAGCACAGCGCAATTTGGACAGAAGTAAAGTTTAAGTGAGAACTGACAATAAACATACTGTTATCCTGCAGTGAAACAACAAACATAACTTTTACATTGATTAGTTTTGCGAGACAATACAGAGATACTGTACACGTGCAGGTCGTGCAGTGCGAACTAACGATATATCTTGTAGCAACGTAACGTATGATGTACATACTCCAGTGTAAGCACCCACCGTGTCATGCTCACCTACTTGTGTAAACATTTACATCAATATTATTGTTCATTTAGTAAAAACAATATATATTTACACTGACTACTTTTTAAATAACCCCGTACAGATAATAGTCCCGCTACAAACTGACACACCCTGAAGAGCAGAACAATTGAAAGATCAGGTTTCATAATAAAATCATTACAATATATTCATCACATACTTGCAACAAAAAAATAAAACATGACAATATTATTTACATTAAACATTAATTCAAATTATCAAACTAGTCCGTAAGGCGGGAGACACTCGGCCGCGCGACCATCTGCTTACTGTAACGCCAAAAATTACAAAAACTATATACCTAACTAAAATATTCGCGCCTACAACTATTGAATAAACATCTACATTTCAATATGAAGGCGGATAACGTCGGCCGAGTGCGGCTCCGGCTCGAGTGGCCAACAACTAGCAACTTCGACAAAATACAGGCACAAGTTCCGGCAATCCTGAGCAACAACCTATCGAGTCGGACTCCTTTATACAGCTGCTCAGGAATTAGTTATTCCTCGCGAGGGAAGCAGTAATATTTGTAAAGTCGCTAGTGGCACGTTCGTAACTAAACTAATGGTCGGCCGCGGCGATCGGCGACGCGACTGCAGTCTTACGATACGACTATGCTACGATAACTGTGGAGCAGCATTCATACATACTCTGTTCATTCCAAGAAGACTCACTTCCCCCCTGTCTTGATTACGAGATATGGTGGGGTGTTTGAATGGCTTCATGATGTGAACAGACCGTACTTGGGAGGCTGACTAGCCCAAAACGTTAATAATCACGTTAAACGTATACACATTATCAACAGCATTAGATTAGCGAGTCTCCGGCATAAGAGAGATCGCGTACAATAATCGGACATAAAACTTCATGTATACCGACAGAAGTATCTGCGCACTGTCCAATAAATTGTGGAAAGTCCACCTTAACTTTCAAACGTTTAACAATAAACAAGAAAAAAATCAGTATATTTTTTTTACATAGGTACTAACTACCTCAGATCAGTCAAACAAGGTAGATGTGGTAAGGTGGCGTGGCGAGTGCGAACGTACCTGGCCTAAATCAGGCTTGATGCATTTAGTCGAACTCACCCAGCAGACGACCTTGTTTTTTTATGTGTACCATTAGTAAGTTCATTGATATCGCTACAAGTTACTTTGTGTGCGTGAGCCATACTTAGATTTGTGGCAGTATGTTTTATTTATTTTTATTTGAACACGAACGATAATTGTACTAAGGCATATCTCCCTTTTTTGTCTTATCTGAGGATCTCTAGTTTACATTATTACAAAAATAATACTATTTCGTCTTTCTTACTTGTATACCTCAAATAATATCGACGATGTCTCTCATGCCTCACTTGTTAAATCAAAATTAATTATATTCAAAGTTAATAGTAAAAAATGACTCATCGCTTACAGTCCTTAGATATTATTGCTATTTATAATATATTGCCGATATAATTATGCTGTATTTAAAGATACATCGACACCCACTAATGTATTTTTAGCGTTCTGATTCTATGAAATGGAAAGATCTAATTTCTGTTATAAACAGACCAATATTTTTAAATGAAAATAACGGCTTAAAATTTTGGAAAAAATTCAATTTAGAAAAGTGATTTTTCGTAAAACTCTCGGTCTGAGAGTGGATTTCGTTTAATTACTAACTAAAAATAAACAATTTTAATGTTATGGTTTACTTGTTTTATACTCGTCTTGACAATCACGGCTTTATTTTTTCGTTTTATGGCCGATAATCTAAATAGGTACCTACAATTTTATTATGCATTTTGTAATACAGCTCTTAGGCATCGTTCACATTACAGACACAGGTGGATGCGTTCTACTCACTACTACTCATTTCCGTCTTTATTTGAAACGCCCTTGATCACATTTGTTGAATGGTTTATTCGTTGTCTGTCCCGCACGTTGCTTATTTTGACAGATACTATGTATACTTGGGCAATTTTGATTGCTTTATAACGGCCTTCAAAAAAGGAGGAAGGTTCTCAGTACGGCCCGTATTTTTTTAAATTATCTCGATTAAAGTTATCATTGACTTTATTACATTACTATAAATATACAAGGTTATTTTTTAGTCACCTAAAACCTCTCGCAGTCATAAATATAATTGAGCTGATTTTAGCATTTAATTAAACCATTGCTTAGCAACCAAATAAAAAACAGATGTCCAAGGCCGTTACTATGAGCCAATCACAGGACACCAAATAACAATTATTTTTGTAACCTCTGTGCATTCGCCTTTTTATAGTGGAATAACATAATCAAACCTCTTTGCACATATTGTATGCACATACACGATAATCAGAGGAGACAAATTTGCCACCAATTCATTTTCAAGCAACTCTCGACGCCCTAAAGCTCATATTCGTAGAAAGCAAGTTCTTTTTGGCAAGCAAGCAAGTTTGTGGACTATGAGAAAGCCTTTGATTCCATCGAGACCTGGGCAGTATTACAGTCCCTCCAGCGTTGTCATATCGACTATAGGTATATCGAAGTGTTTGTATAGAAACGCCACCATGTCGATCCGATTGCAGGACGAGAGCACGGAACCAATCCAATTGCAGAAAGGCGTGAGACAGGGAGATGTTATCTCTCCGAAACTGTTCACGAACGCATTGGAGGACGTTTTCAAGCTCTTGGACTGGAACGGATTAGGCATCAACATCAATGGCGAATACATCACACACCTTCGTTTTGCCGATGATATAGTCATCATGGCAGAGTCGCTGGAGGACCTAAATACGATGCTCAGCGACCTCAGTAGCCTTTCCCAACAGGTGGGTCTTAAAATGAACATGGACAAGACAAAAATCATGTCCAATGTCCATGTTGAACCCGTGCCGGTAGTCGTTGGGAACGATACTCTCGAAGTTGTTGACCATTACACTTATCTTGGACAGATTGTTCAGTTAGGTAAGTCCAACTTAGGCAAAGAGGTCGCCCGAAGAATCCAACTCGGATGGGCAGCGTTCGGGAAATTGCGTGACATCTTCTCGTCCAAGATACCACAGTGCCTAAAGACAAGGGTCTTTGACCAGTGTGTGTTGCCAGTGATGACATATGGTACAGAGACGTGGTCCTTAACTGTTGGCCTTTTGGAAAAACTCAGAGTCACACAGCGGGCAATGGAGAGAGCTATGCTCGGAGTTTCTTTGCGCGATAGAATCCGAAACGTGGATATTCGCCAAAGAACGAAAGTCACCGACATAGCTGTTAAAATTTGCAAGTTGAAGTGGCAATGGGCAGGCCACATCGCTCGGAGAACCGATAACCGATGGGGAAGAAAGGTTCTTGAGTGGAGACCACGAACCGGAAGACGCAGCGTAGGTAGGCCTCCCACTAGATGGACCGACGACATAGCAAGAGTCGCTGGCATCCAGTGGATGCAAAAGGCAGGCTGTCGTTCAGTGTGGAGGTTAAAGGGGGAGGCCTATGTTCAGCAGTGGACGTCTTCTGGCTGATGATGATGATGATGAAGTTCTTCAATAAATAGACGCATTAAAATTAAATAAATGGATCAAGACTATCTACTAAATAAATGTTGAATGAATGAGTTTTAATTCAGAAAACAAAACACGAGCAAAACAATATATATCAATGCTTCGAATAAACGATACAGAGGACGCAACAGTATATTACAATAATTATGCGAAACGAGCGCCCTTCTGCTGTTTCCAGTACAATTCATGGCCGTACGAGCAGGTTTCCGTATAAAACAAACAATATTTACAAGATGTCATGTACGACACTCTGGCCACGAAACGCAACAACCACTTACATAACTGCCCAATAAAATACTTGCAAACAGCTCAAGACACCTTGAGAACAGGGGGGTTAGACAAGAGCCACTTCTGTTAGCGTTAATGCCTCCGGAAAGTTGAAATTGTATGAAAATTACATTAGCTTGCGAGAACATCTCTCAAGCCAATGTCATTGTCAATGTCATTTTCCTACAATTTCATCTTTCCGTAGGCGTTAACGCTAACAGAAAGTGCGTCTTGTCTAACCCCCCTGTTCTCAAGGTGTCTTGAGTTGTTTGCAAGTATTTTATTGGGCCTCATTCAATAACTTCATCAAAACTCCCGTGGCTGATTCAATAAGTAAAAAAACGATGACGATAAGTTAACCTCAAAAAGTTGGCCTTAATTTCCTAGGGAGTAATGGCCAAATTATTAGAGGTTAACGCGCCGCGTCACGTGCGTGTTTGAGTTACTGAATAAGAGCCCAGTGGACACGTCATGTTATCCACACGCCCTCTAGTTGCACGTACGTGACAGCACACTTCGCTGCGCATCTAGTGAACTACTCACATTAATGTTATTTCTCTGCAGATAGTTGATAAATGATTGTTGATTGATAGATGTGTTGGTAGTAGCAGAACAGGTACAAAACACTGCGCAGACGTCCTTTCGACCACATCACAGAATTTTCCCGTGAAAAAAAAAGCAAAGGCGATAAAGAAACACTCAATTTTCCCACACCTTGAAAACCTTTTCACTTCTCATACTCGCAAAGTACTTGTTTATGTCTGGTGTAAGCTGACTTAAACTGCTTTTTATGCTCTAGTGGATAACAGTCTACTTTTTAAGTACTAGTGCATAAAAAGCTTATTCTTTAAAGTTGTTCAGCTGTTTTATATTTCATTTAAGAACTTTGCAAGAGTCTATAATAATACCCATAGATCAGGGTATCATTAAAGATCTAAACAACTTTTATCGAATATAAATAGAACATAGTTAAAATTTCAGTTTTGATTTTATTTTAAGAGATATTACTTATGATTATAATATAAGTCGCGCATTATAAAACCTATTTTATCCCTGCTTAAATATCCGCCCTAGCCTTCGGCTCCGATGCACTTGTTAAACAGTCTACCATTTTTCGTTTTATTTTGTAAACGGTAACAAAATAAAACCATAAAGTTTTTATTACCTTTTAACCATAGTTACAGATGTGAGAAAATTTGGTGCTACTTACCATCTTACAAACGGTTTTTTGAGAGCTCACATAGGAAGAAATGTGAAGCTTCATACATTCAACTTTATCAAAATAATATATTACAACACACATCATCATCGCACACACACGTGCATCAAAATAGACAACATTACAATTCTAAAGTCAACTTTCCGATTTAACAGTTTTACGCGTCGATCTTGGAGAAGCGTTACCTCGCGACAAATGCGGCGCGAGTGGACTCATCGCCTCACAGTGGCTCGATAACAGTACGCCAACTACGAAAACTTGTGTAACGTTACACAGTAGGTTAGTTGACTGGTGTTTCATTTATTACAAATAACAGACATAGCGAAGGATATAATTAAATACATTTCACATACAGAAAAAAATATTTAAATTGGCTGATAAATTTCTGAGATATGAACGTTTAAAGTTTTTGGTGGTTTTGAGAGGTGCCCCTCTTAAACCCCACCAAAAACTTTCAACGCGTATAGGTATAGGTATTTCACAAAAATGTATCGGCAAATTTAAATTATTTTGTTCAGTATATGTATTTAATTATATCTTTCGCTAAGCCTGCTATTTGTAATAAATGAAACACCAGTCAAATAGCCTGTTACACACATAAACATTCGTACTCCGCCCACTGATGTAGACGTGTGCACCGTGCAGGTGAGGTCGCAGATAGATAACACCGGCTCGCGTTTTCCATACCGACTGCTAGTGCTACGTCACGAACATCGTTTCAATTGTTTCCGTATTTCGCGTACTGTGGGCGAAGAACCAATATTTGATACGTATAATACGTATCCAATTCCATACAATTTTCAATTTAGTAATTTAAGACTCAAATATTCGTACATTGGCAGTTGTTTCATGTCGCGGGCGGGCTCGTGTCTAGTGCATACACTCGCGACAAGGTGCGCCCGCCCGCGCCCGCGTGCAGTACTGGCGACACACGTCTCATCCCCACACTTTGATGTTGTCAAGACAGCAGGTGCACAAACTGCGCTCCGAGTAGGGAGATCCCTAGATCTGGTAGCAGCGGTTGTAGTTGATGTATTTCTTGAGCGCATGCGGCAGTGGCAGCTCCTTGAGGGCGCGCTTCATGGCGAGCGAGAGGCGCACGCGGCGCGCGTCTCCACCGCCGGCCCGGCGCGCGTCCCCCCCGGCGTGCATGCGCCGGCGCGGTCTCGCCCCCGCGCCCTCCTCCACGGCGCCGCTGTCCGAGTAACAGGGCCGCAAGCAGCGCGCGCGCACCCCGCGACCGCCACGTCGCCGACTCGTACCTGTAACACCTACTCATATATACCAATGGACGAACAACTCTATGACATACGAGTATGAATGTTCGAATGTTCCCTGAACTCTTACGGCATCAGCATCACAGATGGATATTTTTGACAGATTAAATAAAAAAAACAGCCACAATACAAAAAAATGGGTCAGGAAAATTTCCACTTTAGAATCAAATATTTAAAAAAAAAAAGTAAATTATAAAATCCCTTCATAATGGCTTCAAAATCAATTACAAACACAACTTGGTATTACCAAGGGATCGACTATTAAATCGCTCGCTTTCATTTCGCTCGCTGGTATTCGATCGAAATTACAAACAAAGTCGCATTTTTTAAATATACATCTCACTCGCTAACGCAATTGAACCACTCGAATTTATTTTATTTGACAAGGAAACAAACAGCTGCCAACCAACACGGTAGATACGCGATAAATAGTTACACAAAAGCCAAAAAGAAGTTGAAAACAAAAGAAGAAAGAAAGAAGGAAAAAAGAGAGTAGAAGTTGAGTTGTTTGTTGTGAATTTCTTTCTATCTGTAGAAAATATTTCTTTTTTGCATGAGATTGTCGTGCGGAATCATACGAGCTATTCAAATCGTGCCCCACCAGGTGTGATGTTGAAAAGCTAAAAGCAGACTGATAGGGTTTGGTACATTTACACCACTTACACCTTTATAAAATTGAATTAAATCTACTGCACTTTTCAACAATACCATTTTTTTTATTTTTTTTACCTAATGATAATTGATGGGGTGAGTAAACATTACTTTTTAACTAACAATAAAAAGGAGGGTCTCAAGTCACTGCGTTTAAAAAAATGTGTGACGCATATCTTTTTAAAGTGGTGCGGATTCTCGTTTTATTTCATAGGGTAAAACTTAAAAAAAAAAAAAAAAACATACATTTTTACTCCTTTCACCAGTTCACACAGTTCAATCGCAGAACACTTCCTAATGTAGAGTAAGGCATTATGACTATATTTTTTTTAAACTGATCATAAATAGAGCTCATCAACGAAAACAAAATTTAAATTAGTTCAAAAATTAATAAGGTAAAAGTATTTTAATTCATGGTCGACAGAGAGCGCACTATACTGAGCTATGACGTCGCGCTTCAGGCGCGCCATACAAATGCTATACTAACACTTGAGGCGCACTTCAGGCGCGCCATACAAATGCTATACTCCTGCCATCCCCTTTCTACTACAGGACAAGTAGGAAAACGGCCCACTACCACCCATACATTGTGGATTTTCCTTGGATACGTACCAAACGTTTCGATTCTACGTTTCTAATCCGTACAGCCAAAGTTTGGAACAACCTGCCAGCTTCCTTGTTTCCTGAGAGATATAACCTGGGCCTTCTCAAGGCCAGAGTGAATAGGTATCTTCTAAGTCTGCGTGCTTCATCTTCGACCACATCGTCGCTTACCAACAGGCGAGTTGGTGGTCAAACGCGGACTTATCAGCGTAAAAAAATAAAATAAAATAAAAACTAACACACACTTTGCGAGAAAGGGACAGAGTTCCGCCTCTCTATAACTTTAAACGCTCATATCTCAGAGATTTATCAGCAAGTTTTAAAAAAAAAAACATGTGTAATGTATTTAGTTATAATTATCGCTAAGCGTGTTATTTGTAATAAATTAAACATTAGGAGACATGCATGCGTGCTAGTTTACCTGGCGCTATCCGCTTGCAGCGCGGCCGGGAGGCACCGAGCACGCGCTTGCCGAGCTCGATGCCCATGATGACGTCGGCGACGGCCGCGCCCGCCTCCCACTCGCTGTCGCCTTCCGACTCGGTGCCAGCGCCGCTCGACGCGGACTCGCCCTCCGACTCCGCCCACGGCATGTCCGTGTCGCCATCTGCACGACACACGCACCTGTCACACCACCGCACCAGCTCGAGCCGTGCCGAGCCTTCCGCGCAGACACAGGCTACATACAGCCGGCATGTGCTTACTATACGAACGCGATAAGATGACGGACAAACTTGGTAAGGGTACGCAACCCTGAACCAAAACATAGGAATAGTAAAGAGGTGACCATTTGAATATTTGACCTGCTACCAGACCTACTGGCAGATATTTTATTTTACAAGGAAAACATACAGCTGCTAATTAATACAGTAGATATAATATATGCTGACACAATCAGCTCACTGTAATAGTCAGTTGTGAGAGGTCAGTGACCTAGCTTTCGTCGCATCTCTTTGACCATCTCTCGCGCAGATATCCTTGTTTTATGACGTTTCTTTTTTTACGGGATATTTACCGTGGTAACGTCCACAACCTTACCACGGTAAATATTCCGTAAATAATCATATAACTTTAGTGAACAACCGTGATAGTTTAAAACAGTGTTTCTTTTTTTGTTTAAGACAAGTTCCAGTTCAAAGGTCATCGACCTTTTAGTAAATATTTCATAACGTAAAGAATAGTAACTATTAAGCTTTCGTGATTTGAACACATGAAACAAATAATGTTTCCTTTGTATTTTTTTTTTATAAACCATAAAAAGTATAATTATGTATTATGTTGGGATGATACATCTCTGCAATTTCTGCCAAGCTTCGTACGTTCAAATTTTTATATAACCACCAGTCTCTGAACTATGAATGTTACACACCACAATTCGGTATGCTAAAAAAAATTAACCTATGCCAATTCCAAAACCATTTCGAGATTTTATGTTACTAACCCTTATTTTTCTACTCTGACCCTTTAAAACGATAAGATGCCATTTATTTTAACATAAAACTAAGAAATCATTTGACTTTCATTGACCTCTAAATGACGTCACGGTGTAGCATTTTATTTTCTGTGCCTTTTAAGAATAAAAATATTATACATTTGACACACTGTTCGTCACACAGAATAGAATATTTTTTCATTTCTGAGGTTTGACTGTCTGGTTTTTTTCAGGGCTGCCAATATGGGGTGCTTTTTTAGACTTCTCAACGCAACGAAATTTTGTGCTATATGGTGACGTCACATAATTTCAATTTTCAAAAAAATATTGTAAAATAACTACTCAATAGAAAACAAAAATATTGAAATTAGTTTCTTAAAATAGCCTTATCTACGAAATAAAAATATAAAAAAAATACAAAAAAAAACTTTACATACCGAATTATATGGCTTAGAACCCTACCGTATTATGTGTCTCGACACTCTCTTGGCTAGTTTTATTTTTGTCTATCACCAGACTTTGCTTTCGGGAGCGTTTCCCTTACACCCGGTATGTATTTTAAAACGATTACGGCTACCTGTTTCAGTGATTCTGTTTAGGTGATTACGAAAAGTTGCGCGACCGCAAACCGTGTCTCGGCGCGTTAAGGTTCACGTTCGCGTGGTTTTCCGCACTGCGATGTTTCGAGCCCAAGTTAAGAGGTAGCCGTAAGGCCCCTGTGATTCTTTTTGTTTGCCTAATATAGGTTAAACCACACTCACAATCAACCGTGTACATCCTTGCATCTTGTGAAGGGATATTGGATTGTAAACTAATTATAAGTACCTAGGCGACCGACCTTCGCTCGGTTACTATAACAAATACAACTATATAGGTAAACTTAAAAAGTAAAACCTTATCTAAATACAAAATTTCATCCAAATCATTAGAGTAAAATAAATTTATATACAAGAAAGAATTGCTCGTTTAAAGTTATTAGATTAATTAATAATCCACCGTGGAGTGTTCAGTAATCAAGCTTAATTCCTCCACCGGTGGAGTATTAGATCGTGTTGCGCTTACCGTCGTCGTCTGTGTTGGAAGAACGCGTGTGACTGGTTTTATCGTTCGACTTGTCGTCCGACTTGTCGGGCGACGCGCCGCTCGACGCCGTGCCCTCGCCGATACCGCTATCCAGCTTCTGACGCTTGTTGTCTTTATCCTGTGCATAAATGTTTAAGTTAACTGCGGCCCGCAGCTTATATCTATACAAGTAGCTCGTATTCAATCATAGACAGGTATACTTGTTACATTTCACGTGTTCAATTGCACATAGCACATTTTGGACCAACCAACGGAACCCAGGCCGACCGAGGATGAGGTGGACTGACATCAAAAATACTGTCGGGAACGAGTGGATGCGGAGATCGGCATAAAAAAGGGAGCCCTATACCCAGCAGTGGGTCACTCAAGGCTGATGATGATGATGATAACATTCTAGTAGTAGCTAACTATACCAATGGCTCTATTACTAATGAAGAATTGGGCTACTGAGGAAGGGCTTCTCTTACAGCACGAGCGGGATGTCAGTGCAGGCCCTACTTCTCTTACAGCACGAGCGGGATGTCAGTGCAGGCCCTACTTCTTACAACAGCTATCATCAGACAGGCAGGTGATTTATTTGTAAAATATAAACAGACTTAGTGAAAATTTATATAAATGAAATTATGTTTACTGAAGAACTTATTTAAAATCCGCTGATACAATTCTGAGATGTAAGCGTTTAAAATGTTTGGTCGGATTAGGAAGGGGTGGTCTGTCTCTTTCTCGCTAAGTGTCAGTAATGAAGTTTGTACCGCATACTAACTACTGGATTAATTATAAGAAGCGCACTCCTGAAAATCAGCTGTCTCGGCCATTTCAGCGTAATGTCGGCGGACAACATGCCGTGTAATAGGAAGAGCGTCTCGGAAATCACTATATTTTATCAGAATGTACGGGGCCTGAAAACCAAGCTACGTGACCTGAATAATAGTTTACTGCTATGTGAAAACATGCTGTTTGCAGCTTCGGAAACCTTTCTTGACGGTTCAGTTGAAGACGCTGAGGTAGTTCCAGACGGCTGGTCTCTTTTGCGTCGGGATCGGACCTCCCCCTGCGGAGGCGTCCTGCTCGCCGCAAGACCTGGCATAGCACTGAAACGGCGACGTGATCTGGAGACCGAGTGTGGAGAGGACCTGTGGGCTTCGTTTGTCCATCGCGGTGTTACTGTATATATATGCGTCGTATACATAAATCCGAGCGCAACGGATGATACATACATGAGCTGGTTTTGTAAGATTGAATCATTTGTTAGCTCTTTGAATGGTAAACTTCTAATTACCGGCGATTTGAATATGAATAGTGCTTCTGCTAATATAAACAACTATTACGGTTATTTTTTGGAGTATTGTAATATAACTGATTGCAATAATATTTTTAATTCACATGGAAGCAAGTTAGATGTTGCTTTGACGCGGGAATGCGATGAGTCACAGATGAGCGTGGTCGAGTCAGTGACCGGCGGACTGGTGAATGTCGATACATACCACCCTCCACTTGACTTAACTTTTCGCTTTAGTTCACGTAGGGAGCCCAATTTAAGATTGCCACCGAGCAATATTGACCTTTCTCGCGACTGGAACTTTAAGAAAATTGATATATCCTACCTGAACTGTTTGCTCAGTGAATTGTCGTGGGCTTGCGTCTATGAGTGTACCGATGCACAGACAGCAGTTGATAGGTTTTATGATACACTGTATGCAGTTTTCGATCAGAGTGTGCCTAAGAAAAGGCGAATGAAATCTACTTCTGCTAGATATCCTGTCTGGTTCACCTCAGATATCATTAGAGACATTCGTAAGAAAAAGTTGCTGCATAGGGTATGGAAGCATACTCAATGCACAAAGGATTACCAAACCTTCTCTGAGATTCGGGTTAAACTTAGGAATCGTATATCTGAGGCCTATAAGAGTCATACTGCATCTATAGAAAGCAATCTGAAAAAGTGTCCCCAGCATTTTTGGCAACATGTATCTAGTTTAAGGTCCAAAGGCGGTTTTGAGCCATCTGTGGTATATGAGGGAACTGCACTAGAGGGAGTTCTGGCAGCTGAGGGTTTCGCTGAATATTTTTCAGGGGTGTTTCTCAAAGATCCCCCATCTTTAGATGCAAATAAATGCACTGATAGCCCTTCTGAGGGAGGCATGATTAATATTCCACACATATTTCCTAAGGATGTGGAGCGCGGTTTGAACAAGCTCAAAGTGAGCAGCTCTCCTGGACCAGACCATCTACCGGCTTTTATTCTTAAGTCTTCAAGGAAATATTTGACCTTTCCCCTATGTCACATTTTTAATCTCTCTCTGGAAAGTGGCGCTTATCCGCGACAATGGAAGTTATCTAGGGTCACTTCAATACCCAAGTCCAATAACAAAACTGCTGTAGATGAACACCGCCCCATTGCCATTTTGTGCTCGCCAGCCAAAGTCTTTGAATACATCCTTCATAATGAAATTTATAGGCAAGTCTCGCAGTATCTATGTGACGAACAACATGGATTTCGGCCGGGAAGATCAGTAAACACGAACCTTCTCAGTCTCGTGGACTATGTTTCGAGTTGTCTTGACCGATGCTTGCAAGTGGACGTCTTATATTTTGACTTTCGCAAAGCATTTGATAAAGTTGATAATGACATATTGCTGCAGAAGCTCAGTAACATCGGATTCTCTCCTCGCCTACTCAAATTCTTTGCAGACTTTTTGCGTGACCGCCGGCAATTTGTGAAGTATGGTGCATATATCTCGAAGCCCTACCTTACTCCATCCGGTGTAAGTCAAGGATCTGTTCTGGGACCTCTGCTCTTTCTAATCATGATTAATGACTTGATTAGGGAAGTTAGATTGGCCAAATGTTTGCTGTATGCCGATGACTTAAAGCTCGCTCATGAAATAAAGTCACAAGCTGACTGTGATAGTTTGCAGGGTGATATTGATTCCATCTATCGATGGAGTGTTCGTAATAAAATGTTATTCAACCCCGACAAATGCTACGTTATGACCTTTGATAGAAAACGTAAACCTCTTCGTCATACGTACTGTATTGGTTGTGATGTTATGAAGCGAGTGTCTACGATTAAAGACCTAGGCGTAACTTTTGATCGTGCGCTCACATTTAATGACCATGTAGCAATTACAGCGAAGGAATCCTACCGGCGCCTTGGCTTCGTTATGCGTAATGCCAAAGATTTCCGTGATCCTCACGTCCTTCGACTTTTGTTTACTAGCCTGGTTAGAAGTAAGTTGGAGTCGAGTGCATGTGTGTGGAGCCCGCACTGTGACTCACACATTTTGTCCCTCGAGAAAGTGCAAAAAGCTTTCTTGAGAAATTTTTATAAAAAGACCTGTGGGTATTACCCTTATCTTTATCCCACCGATTTCTTGCTTGGCCAATTGGGGTTTAACTCATTGGAAGTTAGGCGTTCGCTCGACCAACTTAAGACCGGCTGTAAGATACTGAAAGGTGCCATAGATTCGCCTGTCTTGCACAACCGTATGTGCGCTCTGTATATTCCAGATAATTATATCCGGCACAGGCCCAGTTTTAGAAATAAGCTCTTTTCCACTGGCTTTAGCCGTACGAAGTCGCGTGACTTTAGCCCGATGTGCCGCATCATTCGTGGTCTCAACGCATTCCTTAAAGAGTACCCTGAATGTGACATTTTTTGTGATAAATTGCCTGCTATTCTGAAATCTATTTTGACTTTTTGTGAACAACGTTTTATATGACCGTTAAATGTAAGAATACTATTTTAACTTATTGTAATATTTATAATAATTGACATAAGCATTGTATATATTGGACTAATTTTGTAATAATGTAATTTAGATAATAAGTGTAAGTGGCGTTAGCCGTTCTTATTATTATTCAATAAATAAATAAATAAATACTTACACCTGACGTCATTCGAAAGTATATTGCGCTCTCTGTCTAGCAAGATTTAAAATGCTTACATTTGAACACTTAATTTTGTTTACTGTGATCGCCTCTATTTGAGGTCAGCTTTTATATAAGGTGATAAATAAAAATGAGTCCTGTAGCGTATTATGAATAGAACAAATATGTGTACGTGTGGTGCGGTGTCGTCTTCACTGGAGCTGTCGGTCCAGAAGGTGCGCGGGCGGTCGGCGCGGCGCGGCAGCGGCCGGTGGCGACCCGGCACGCGCAGGCGCAGGCGGGGCGGGGCTTCCCCGCCGGCCGCCCGCGACTCGCCGCTCGACGAGCTGGGGCCTGAATCTACGTTCCCAGCTGCCTCTTCTTTAGTTGCAGGATTGAAAAAATAACAATTCATCAACAAATACAAGTAAATTTTAATTGAGATTTGCGTAAAATTAATTGGGAATTCGCGAGCAGATTATACTTTGCTATACGCTTCTTAACTTTCATTCATTCAAGTTTCTCAGATTCACAACCGAACTTGTCTATACTCGGTATAGACTAAAAATGGCTCGTCAAGATGATGCGATTTACCAACTTTACACAAACAGTCACCTGTAGCTGGCTGCATCATGTAACCTGACTTACTATGAGACCTTGGTTTACAGTTTTGGACTAATAATTATATTGAAGATATCATTGTCATTATGTTTGTTGTTGTGTTTATTGAAAAACATGATTTGATAATTTTACTGTGATTTAAATCAAATATAGTTTGAATAATGCCAACCCTGGTAAGGTCGTGCGGGGGCGGCGGAGAACGCCGCCGGTGCGGCGTTGTCGGCGGGCTTGGGCGGCGCGGCGGATTCGGCGAGCGCAGGCGCAGGTGGCGCAGCAGTATCGTCGAGCGCAGGCACAGGCAGCGCAGCAGTGTCGGTGGGGGCAGGCGCGGGCAGTGCAACAGTGTCAGCGGGCGCAGGCGCAGACGGCGCAGCAGGGTCAGCGGGCGCAGGCGCAGACGGTGCAGCAGGGTCGACGGGCGCAGGCGCAGGCGGCGCAGCAGGGTCGGCGAGCCCGGGGCGCGGGGCGCGCGCTCGCCGGCGCATGGCGGCGCGCACGCCCACGTCGAACACTATGAAGTCGTCGTCTGCCGCGGCCGCCGGCGCCTCTTCACGCTCTCGCTCTTCATCTTCCTCCTACACACACACACACACACACACAATACACTATCTAAATGTCATGAAATGTACCTAATTATATCAACAAATTATATGTATAACTTGGCTAGTAAACTTCTGATATACAAGCGTATTAAGTTTTTGATTAGATTATGAAGCGATGCTCTACCCGTTTCCAGCAAAAAGTGTCAGAATGGAATTTGTATTGTGTACTTACAAGTGACGTCATTTGTACGTATAATGTGCTCTCTCTTTAGCAATACATTAAATTGCTTATATTTTGTTTTCGAAGTTCGGCTCTATTTACGGTCATATTTTTTATAACACAATAAAAAATAATCAGCACGGTAGCCTAATTTTAGAGTATGTTGTACAGGTTTTGACAAAACTCGGGTCCAAATCAAATTTGTATACGGATGCACTTGGGATATGTGTTTCTAGGGTGATTTGAATCAAATTGACTTTGACAGAAATTGGCGAATTATTAAGAAGCGGCTGAGAAAACATTATTGTTAGTTTAATTTTATAATCTGTGGAGAATCCATTTGGCCACGTCCACCACGCCTCGGGGTCTCGGAAAGCGCACTATGACTGTAACCATATCGGCACATGCAAAACAATATAGTTTGTTACGTCCGATTAACAGCGCAGCAGGGGGGTTAGACAAGACCCATTTTCTGTTAGCGTTAACGCCTGTGGAAAGATGAAATTGTATGAAAATTACATTAGCTTGAGATAACATCTCTCAAGCTAATGTCATTATCAATGTCATTTTCATACAATTTCATCTTTCCGCATGCACTATCGCTAACAGAAAGTGGGTCTTGTCTAACCCCCCGTGTCATGATACATGACTCTATAGCGTTGTTGATACGGTTTTAGGCAGCCTGTCCAGTTTGTTCTGTGTCCGGTACGTCCATAACTAGTTGCTAGTATGGTCTGGTGCAGTTAATAAATAATAAATATTGGGGACATTTTTTCACACACGGTCATCTGACCCCAAACTAAGCAAAGCTTGTGATATGGCTGCCAGAGACTGATATACATACATATATAGTTTTAAATACATACTTATATAGATATTAACAACCAGATATAGAACAATCACAAATGTTCATCACATAAATGTTTGTCCTAGGTGGGAATCGAACCCACGCCCCCAAGCATAGCATAGTGAGTAGTAAGCGGCAGGTCGCCGCCGGGCCGGGTCGCACCTGGCGCGCGTGCTGCGGCCGCTCGTCGTCGTGCTCGAAGCGCAGCGAGCCGGCCGCGCGGTTCTGCCCCATGGACAGCACGAGGGACAGCAGCGCGTTCATCTCGTGCGCTCCGCCCTCCTCGTCCAGGTCGTGCAGCTCGTTCAGCTCCTCTGCAAAGTGGATTAAGTCTTCCCATTCTGCGTCGCTCACCTCCTCTGCAATTTGGACTCATTCTTGCAGTTCTGCGATCTCATGCGCCCCGTCACGACAGAATCCTTACTAATATTATAAAAGCGAATGTAAAACTCTGTCTCTCTGTCTGGATGTTTGTTCGCTTTTCACGACTAAACGGCTAAGCCGATCTTAACGAAATTTGGCAGGAAGATAGTATGCATCATGAAGACGGACATCGGGGACTTTCCCCCAAAAATTGCGAGAAATCGCGGGAACACCGCGGGATTCAACTAGTAGTTTATATATACAGAGGTTTGATTCAGATTCAGTCTTGATCGATTAACATCAGGCGAGTTGGCGGTCAAGGGCAAGCCTATTTTTAATTATAAAAAAATGCCTCTAAGCATGTGACCCTACCTACACAGGCATACTATATACCGAGATATCCATTTAGCAATAATTTATTTCAGAGTGATCTAGGCGACCACGCTCCATGTTTGGTTGCTTTGTAACTTTCTATTAGTACAAGGTAACAGTAAACTTGTGCTGCAGTTCAAACTTTTCGTTAATCATCCCTACTTTCATCGGGTCACTAGTACAGCTGCTCCAGTGCTGTAGCATCTGTACTAGCAACCCAGAGCCTTCCACCGGTACTTCAAGCAGTTAGGGCTCGAGAAAAGGCATGCAGCAGTGAATGCACTATACACCCCGAGCAAGACATCAGTGCAAATGCAGGTGCAAGAGTGACACTTCACCAAAGCAGAGAAGAGCTGGGTATATATTATATAAAATAAAATTAATCGAATTTTGTTTTTAAAAAAATAAGAACTCCCGATAAAAGAGCTGATAATCTTCAAACGGCTGAACCGATTATCAAGAATCATAGTTAATTAAGAATACTCTCTAACAAATCACCTTTCAAAATATTTTTTTTTTAAATAATAGGTTCAGCCGTTTATAGCTACGATGCCACAGACACACAAAAAAACAGATACACACGTTACATTTATAACACCCCTTTTTTGCGTCGGGGGTTAAACCTTTCAGCCCAGCTCGGCTCCGAAGAACAGCAGTTACATGAAAAGTGTAAGATAGTAGAGTGGAGAGGCAGGTAGGTCGAGGCTCGTTACCATCGGACGTGGCGTCGTAGGGGATGCAGATGCGTCGCGGGCCCTGCCTCGGCTGCGGCGGGGGCTGCGGCGGCGGCTCGCGCAGCGCGGCGTCGCGGCGCATCACGCCGCCGCGCAGGGCAGACCGGATCGCCGCGCGCGACAACACTTGCAGCGGCGCCGGGCACTGCTCCTCTGCACAACACACATATCATTATACAGGCAAACAGACTCGTGAAAGTTGAAAACTTTTGGATTGGCTTCTAAAGTTGTCTCGCAACGAAACTGAAGTCCTCATTCATAGCATATACAGCGAGTAGTGGTTATGTACAGCTGCAGGATCCTTCGTATCCTTCGTTCACACTCTACCTTCTTGCATCCATTATAAGTAGGTACTTAAACCACACGCACGCACGCATACGCGCACACACACACACACACACACACACACACACACACACACAGCTCTCTGGGACAACTATCTTGCCACAGAGATTGTTAACTACGCGTGCTTAGTTTGGAGCTCACCGACCAAACACATACGAAGTCTTACTAATCATAGCCTACTTTTAAGAGATTTGTATACTAATTAGTTGCTCTTTCTATGTATGTTTCCTTTTTTTTTGTGTGAATATATTTATCTTTATCTTTTATTTCTAACTAGCTGCTCCCCGCAATTTCTTCTGCGTGGACAATCCCTCAGGAAGCGTACATTTTCAGATAAAATGTATGTGATGTCACGCCGTGCCCTTCAACAATCCATCTCAAAAATCATGGTCGCTCCTTTGGGAAGGATTGGCACAAGCTTGGGGCGTCGAGTCCATTGATAAACGTTCCAAGAAGCTAATTAGCAACAAATCTTTAGTTCAAACTAAGATTCTAAGCCTTGATCATGAGCGCAAAGTTACTAGTCTATTGGTTTTATACCGGGTACATTTCACAAAGAACGTTTCATGTCTGCTTCATCTGATTCCCTGTGGCCCATTGTATATTGCATCATCGCTTCACATCAGGCGAGGTGGCAGTCAAAAGCAAGGCTCTGAAAGTGATTTTTTTACCTATGACTGACGGATATAGTTAGTGGTAGCAAGTCAGCTTCATGATCATGATGTTCCAGGTTCAATTACAGACCGGACAAATGTTTGGATGAAGTTACCAGTTTCTATATTGAATAGTTTAGGAATTACACATTGTAAGCCACTTTGCCAGGACATAATATTGATGATATTACAAACAATACACATGACATATAAAAATTATAAACATTACTTTTTTTTATTCTATTAATATTTTGATTCAATTTACTATAGGATCATTAATATACAAATTATGATGCAGTGACAGACTGGTATGGACAGACCGACCGACACAATGATCCTGTAAGGCTTCTTTGTCAGACTACAAAATCCTTAAAATTACGTCAAAACAAATTAAATAGCACTACTACTGCTTGCTTACTTTAAATTGCACATTGCATCGGTTCACAGACTTATAGAGATATAAGCGGGGGTAATGTGGTCATGTCTCACCGAGCGTGATGACCTGGCCTCGGTCGAGGAGTGCGGGCTCACAGAGGTGCGCGAACGACACGTTGAGCAGGTTGCGGCGCGTCCAGTGCGTCGCCGACACGCGCCGCAGCTGCACCAGCTGGTCTGCCAGCGGCATCACCAGCACGCCACCCACCTGTCGGTAACAAACCTCCATCAACATCAGCCCTTATCCACCTACTTCTGGCTATATTTTATCATGTACAGTGTAAGCTCTATTTAGCGACACTTAAGGGACTGTGCAATTTATGGCATCATTGGAGTTTTCATTATAATGGAGATAACAAAAATACATTTTATTTTACTATTATAATATTAATATGTATTTACTAGTAAAGTATAAAATTTACAAACAACAAATATTAATATTGATACAAATAACAACACTTATTGCGTATAGTCTGCAATCTTCGTCTACATATGATCGATGAGTCGAGGTAAATACGAGATGTGAGAAAGTACTGTTTATTGCATAATGGTGTATTGTTGTCGTTATTTAGAGTGTGATGCTCAGACAACAAGGTAAACCAACCAGTCATGTTATTTCGTCGTTTTAGGGAGTTTATCGTTAAATCGAGTGTCGCTATATAGAGTTTACACTGTATAATAAATATTATATTGGTTCTCTATAGATGAGGATTACCTTGATAAATTGCTTGAAGTAGTTCTCGTATTTGGCGACCACGCCCGCTCCGCAGTACACGCGGTCATACGCGTGCGACGGCGACAGGCACAGACCGTTACCTGGACAAATGTTTATATTACACGGTGTCAGTGTCGGCAGCCCTTCATCTGACACAAATGCTGCGCACAAGGCCTTCACAACAGCTAAAATAAAGGCATTATAACCGACAGTTTATGACTTCCTATATTTTATAAAATACAATGCTATATTTAATGCATGACACAGATTTGTCTTAGATGGTTATCATAAAAGACTGCCTACAAAACTAATTCACGGTTGACTTTACTTGGACTTGAATTGGGATAACTGAAGGAAAAGATTATCACCATTACTGTAAATTTAGCTAGAGGAATTATTGATTCTGCATCATAACAGCATCATCATCATAATCATCAGCCCGAAGAAGTCCACTGCTGAACATAGGTTTCCCCCTTTGACCTCCACATGAACGACAGCCTGCCATCTGCATCCACTGGATGCCTGTGACTCTCACGATGTCGTCGATTCATCTAGTGAGAGGCCTACTACCATAACATCATAAATAGTATCAATATTACAATTTCGATCACAAATAAGGTCAAAGATTATCAAGTCACTATAATTACTGTTATCTCATTTCACAATATTATACATGTGAATATTTCTTTCTGTCTCTTTGTCTGTCCTGTCTTTGTTTTATTTTATGCAACAAACTAGCTGAACCAATCTGGATAAGTAAAAAAAGAAAATTCACAAAGACATGGGATACTTTGCATGACAGAATAGCTGACAGCTTCAGGAAGCTGACAAATCACTTGTACAACAGGGTGCTGCTATTTTACATATTATGAAACGAAATCTCCCCATATTAGTGAAGACATCTCGGTGGTTTTGAAAAACTAGCTTCTGCCCGCGGCTTCACCTATAGATCTAGACACTACATAGCCCATGTCACTTAGCAATAGCGTAGGTTTTTATCAGTGAAAGAATCTTCAGAATTGGTTCAGTAGTACCAAAGAATACCTCTTATAAAAATACAGTCTTCTCTACGTAGTATAAATTAAAGTTGCTTTCCACGTCTATCTGTATAACCGCTAACTCCTCCTAAACCATGCAACGGATTTTGATGCGGTTTTCACCATCATTAGATAATTTTGCATGGAAGGTTTATATAATTATATAACTAGCGACCCGCCCCGGCTTCGCACGTAAATTACACGCGTGCGAAGCCGAGAGGGGTCGCTAGTACAGTTATAAAATTACCTTTCATAACATAAGTGCAGGTATAAGTTTACTAAAGGCATAGTCCAGTCACTGATTGTTGATACAATACCGCAGAATATAAATTATTCTCATGCACAGTCGTGACTGTCTCCACTAGATATCATTCATTTGGAAGCATGTGTTGTGATAGTAACCCTCCTCCTGGAATTCCTATCATGATATCCTTCATGTTTCACCTTCACAAACAGTTTTATTGCATTATTATTATACCAACTTGCTGAAAATTGCCTAAAAATCTAACAAAGTTATTTACAATCATTGAAAACTACCTTTCTGACAACATTCACTTTGAAAAGTACCTAATGGGTTTCGTACATTTGCTCCACTATTAAATACCATTTACTTAAGTATCATTTGACTTGTTGACTTAGTCTATCATGTATCATCTATCATGTAAACTGACCTGTGTAATATTTAGGCATACAAAAATCAAATTCATCGACAGTGACAGAATTTTCAATGAATTGGGAGAGTTTTTTGTTTGCATATTCACAGACTGCAGGCGAGGCCTCCACCCCATGGCTGATGCCGGGCGACCCGATGACGAGGCCCACCAAGGTACTGAGGTACCCGGTGCCAGAGCCGATGTTCAGGAACGACAACCCTGCCTTCAGTTCAAGAGCTTCCATTACTTCACTAAAACATATAAATATGACAAATGGTCATTATGTTGTTATTGTAATTATTTCATAAAAATATATACATACAGTAGAATCCAGATATATTGACAGTTAAGGGAATGGCGAGACCTTGTCGTACTAACTGGATTTTGAATGTGCAATAATAATTTAAGGTTTATGTACTATGAATATTACCGTAATTCTTATTATGAAACAATATAGTGTACAGAAGATTAAATTCTATGTAAATGTGTATGTATTAAAAAGTTGTCCGGCAGATGTGAAACATGATGTCAGCACGTCACGTCAGTCACTGCATACGAGTCGGTTTTACTGTCAAGGCGCGCCAATAGGTGTTTAACATTTCACATCAATAAAACAAATAATAAAAATACAAAATTTACTTCGTAAGGGTTGCGTATGCGTAAAGCACTTTTTTCTTTAGTTGTGAAACACTTTCGCTTCACTGAACTCATTTTAACGCACTTAGTCTTAGAAAAAATAATACATTATACGTAGTCTTTAACCTTGCCTTAACACAACAGATGAATGACACTGACTATGATTTACGCACACCAATCAAAACGCGTAGGCTAGGAGAGAAAACCAAGACACGGGGCGGCAGGGTATTGTGTGTGCATAGGTATCATAAACAAAATAATGCACATCATTTTAACTAGACAATTTAATGTCAAAGCAGGTCGTTAAAAGCAGGTTTGTCGCTTAAACCGGAGTCGTACTATATGGATATGTTTTCATAGTATGTCTCTATAAATTCAGACATGAATTTGAATTTTCATACTCAAATCGGTTACCTGTTGTAAACAAAGTCGTTATAGACGGATTCTACTGTAGTTAATATTGACCAGTGTGTAAGTAATCTTCATATATGAATAACAAAACCAAATCTTACAGAATCACAGCACATTTTGGTGACAATTTGCAGTCTAACTGTATTTGTAGTGTTAGTTTTAGCTTGTATTTTGTTTAGTTAGTAAAGGCACTTGCCCAGTAAAAAAAATTGCAATGAAGACTGGACAAGTTAAGGATTTGTGTTTAATTAGCGTGTTGTATAATTTGTATTGTTTCAGTAATATGGTTTAGTAATAAGAAATCATTTGAGTGATAAAAAATAAAAGTCAAGGCTTAAACCTAGATAATGGAAAAAAAGAGGATGATGAGAGGGTAGTTCAAAAAACTGAAATTAAGATCATTTAGGGGAATTATTTTTACACTGCTTTTTAAAAATAGAATGTACCTATAAATGCAGGGTGCAGAGAGGTGTAGCGGGCCATTACGCCACGCCAGATCCTTATAGGCCTGGTCTCGAGCCTCGGCAGACATATAATCTGCGCGGTCCAGCGCGCGGAATACCCGCTCCACAGCCCGCGTCCGGATATAGTTTCCGCTCATCAAGTTATCCACCAACTCATCGTTATCGCGTCCCGAACTCACTGCGCCACCCATGTTGTTTGCTGTGCTCACAGATCGTCTGAGACTCCTCACCTCTTCAGCTGATAGATTTTTGTGACGTCACAATTGTTTTTCAACATAATATTTTGTCGCCCACAATCACTAAACGAAGATATAAACCTGAACAATCAATATTTACGACCATCTAGCAATGAATTCATTCGATTTACATCCGATACCCCAAGTTAAAAGATCAAGGAAGCCGAAATGTTAACAAAATATTTAATTAAATCTCCAATTCTTCACCTATCAAACTCCATTTTCAATACTACAATATTTTCTTTTTGACCGTTTCGTAACTTTCGTCATGTTTTTTTTTTAATCATCTCAGTTGACCAATCACAATTTTTTTATTGGCAAAGTGTGGCAATAAAGTAACTGAGAACGATATCATAAAAAAAAAGTTGACAATAAAGAAAATTGACAGTTTGACAGCTAGAAGAAAAACCAAACCACGGGATTGGGGATGTGATTTATTTATTTTTATAATTTTCCTGTGAGAATATTTTGAAATCTGGATAAACCATCCAAATTTCATAGTGTTTTAAAGTCTCCAAGTGGGCCACGACTAAATCTGTTCATGGTGACCTATTACACAACGTTTCGACTGGAAGTTATTGTCGTGTCACAGTCGGGACGTCACTTGTGTTGTGGCGATCGCGATAAGATTTTGTATTGTGGATTTGAGTTTATCGTGTAGCGAGAAGGCGAGGGTGTGATGGCGGAGACGAGCGAGGCGCGCGCGAGCACGTCGTCCCCCAGCGGTGACCCAGGCGGCGAGGAAGACAAGCATGACGAGCGTATGCTGGAGTGTAACATCTGCCTTGACACGGCGCGGGACGCCGTCGTCAGCCTCTGCGGACACTTGTTCTGGTCAGTCTAATACTCTTAACTGCTCGCTCATGTAACGTAACTGTTAGCCATACACAATGAAATATATGTAAATTTTGTGATAATTTATTAGTGTAGGTATTGGAATCAGAGTCAACTGATAAATTCCAATATTGATTGCTAAAACCAACTATTAATGTATTGAAATTATACACTAATGGATTCCACAGAGTGTATTTTAATTTATTTAAATTCTTGATGCTTTGAACACTTTGATGCGTCCGTGGTCACAGGTATCATACATGTCTATAGAAATGCTATGAAATTATTTCCAAATACCGCCAATGATTTTCAAAACATTCCCTAGGATATGCAGTAGTTGCTCATGGTGTCCAAAAGTCCTGCAGTTCTGCGCCGTGCTTGATCTTTTATTAATTTGATGTCTGGATCCCAAGCAGGTGGTAGGTACTTGCCAAACATCCTTTTTATTACAATTTGGCCTTGCATACCAACCTTGGCATATACTGGTTCTCCTTGGTGAGGATTTAAGGATTATCAAAATGTATGTGTAATATGGGTATATCTATTTATAATAACATAGAGGGTAACAAATTTGAAAATGAATTGACAAATTGGCTTCTTAACCATTATTTTTATGGTGTTAAGGAATTTATAAAATTCAATTATATTATAACTTGTGTCTAAAATATTTAAATTATTTAGCATAAGTATGAGCATTTGCACGTCTGCTTGCAGACTGACTACAAAGTGACATAAATATAATATTAAGACCTTTCAATGTAATGTATTGATTATGATCTTAAGACTGATATTAATAATAAAACACTCATTTCAAATTACATTATTCCAATTAACTATATTTAAGTCAAATTTCATCAAATTATCTTATAATATCTACTGTAACGTCACATCTTTTAAAAATTTCATCTAAAAAGTAATATACCTTTTCAATGAGAAGTTTCTCTAGTTTAAATTTTAAAATTTCTTTGTTTTGGAAGTTTTTGGTAGTTTATTGTATATTTGTACCCTCTTCACAAACGTACTTTTATTGTACAGAGCCAATCTACATTTTGGAGCACGTAATATATTAGGCAGCAGGAAAGCAGTGGACAAGGCTAGCACAGGACCGGAAAAGATGGCGCGCTGAAGAGGAGACCTATACCCAGCAGTGGGTGGAGAATGGTTGATGATGATGATGATGATGAATACATTATGGTGACACTTAGTCGTAAAGGTTTCATAGTCATTTAAAATGTTCTTTACAAGAATGGCCGACTCGTAGATATATATTATCGAAGATCGAATCAATCTAAGAAAAAGAATCGATCTATAAAATACTTACAAATATCACTCAAAAGTAGGTATTTATTAAATCACTTCATCAAAACTCACGTGAGGATTCATTATAAATTATTATAACAATGCAATGGATCCTCGTCAAGGTGGTTAAGTACGTCAGTTAGATTTTACCAAGTGGTTGGACTAACCCTTTTGACCCCCTTTTGCTCAATTGCTTTGGAAACATGTATTTGTCCAGTGTGTCTGTCTGTGGCGTCGTAGCTCCCAAACGGCTGAACTGATTTTGATTTAGTTTTTTCGTTGGTGAGGTGACTATTTAGAGGAGGTTATTTGTGGCTATGTATACAATATAATTATAATGTTAAACCGTTTCAGAAATAAATATTTACTTTACTTTACTTTACTTTACTTTACTTTACTTAAACAAGAGTGTTCTATAACTATGATATAATAAATTCTGTTCAGCCGTTAAATGATTATCAGCTCTTTTATCTGGAGTTTAAAAAAAGTTTCTATTCACACTTGTACATTATTTTAGTTCCTGACATTTCAAACACTTTGCAGTGTCCGTGGTCAGAGGTAGAGTAGATGACAAATGTCTATAGATGAAAATATTTGTATTATATATGTATGTATGTATGTCTATTTACCGCAAATGATTTTTATCATTCCCTATTTGTGCAATAGTAGCTCTCGGTGTCCAGAGGTCTTGCAATTCTGCGCTGGGCTTGAGATTTTAATAATTTGATGACTGGATCCCATACAGGTTGCAGTTGCCAATCATCATGTCAATTAAAATTTTGGTGTTTTTTTTCTTTGGTTGTATTGAACCCTTTACTGTTTGCACACAGCTGGCCGTGCCTGCACCAGTGGCTAGAGACGCGGCCGAGCCGCCAGGTGTGCCCCGTATGCAAGGCCGCTATTAGCCGGGACAAGGTCATCCCGCTGTATGGGCGAGGGAACACCAAACAAGAAGACCCTAGAAACAAGGTATCATGCGTTATTATAGGTTCCTTGTCTTTTTGTGACTATAATAGACATAATAGTTAAATATAAAACATTTTTTTATCAAAAATATTATAATTGTGCTAAAGCCAGTCAACCAATTACCAACTCAAAATGGCGGCAAAACTACGGCCACAGATTAAACAACAAAAGAGAGAGAGAGAGAGAGAGAAAAGAGAAACTATTAACAAGGAACTACATACAGATACAATACTTACATTATTATTATTATAGGTTTCTTGTTTTTGTGACGATAACAATATAACAAATACAGTGCATTTCCTTCCATCGACACCATGATGATGTCTCATCCACATAATTATATTTGGTTTTTGGCCAGTGGGCATGAAAAAATATAGATGTAGCATGCTTGCCTAGGAAATACCTATGCACTTTTTTGTAAAACAACCCCAGATTATACCTGTTCGGAAAGACTGACTCCAGTAAGGAGTTCCACATCTCGGCTGTTCTGTTCCGGAAAGTAGATTCAAATTAAAATTATTTGTTGAGAATAAAAATGGATAATTCCACTAGTACTGATACAAAATAAGCTGGTACATTTCTGAGATAATTATAAGCGTTTAAAGTTTTTGGTGGGGATATAGATAGAGATATGGGGATAGAGATAGATAGATGCGGGAGCAAAGCGTGTGTTAGTATAGTATTTGTATGGCGCGCGCACGGTTTGACGTCATAACGTTCTAGAGTGCGCTCTCTGTCTAGCATGAAATTAAAATACTTATAACATTTTTTTTTTAAATTGTTTTCATTCATGGGTTTTATTTAGTATTGTTCCCAATTCTACAGTTTTACAGATTCCTGTAAATGTTGTTTTCATAACTATACATTGGTTTAGATTTCGCTATTCTGCCTCAGTGGAGTGTCAACCTAAAAATACAGTGGGAGTCTGACTAACTGGCATTTTCCAAAAATTCTGATCTGAAAAATCATTCTGATCATTGTATTGAGAATTCAGAATATGTACTGCTCGGTACCACTGTTTTATGTATTTTATGTTTACGAAAACCTAAGACTGTACTATAAATGCATGGGGGTAATTACACTACTTAAGTGTGTATTAGAGAAAACTTATTTTTGGCATTTGTGTAACTATTTATCGCATATCTACCGTGTTGGTTAGCAGCTGTTTGTTTTCTATGTCAAATAAAATAATCCGCTGACCTTGACCAGAATAAAGATATGAAAGTCATTGAACCAATCACCAGCCAAATGTTGTTCACCTCTATGTGTCTTGTTTTGAAATATCCTTTCTGTTTTTTATAATACTTTAAAACATATACTGGGTGACTGGTAAAACAGTGGAAATATTATACGCAAGCCTATTATTAATTTAAAAAAGTGAATATTATTGTACACATCATTATGAACAACTTTCACTATGGGCCCATCCGTGAAATCGCGAAATAAAAATCAGCTGTTCCATACAAAAAGTTCGCTGACACTCGACGAAAATTGACGAAATGTATGGTTACAGCTGGTTTTTTTACGAGAGTTCAGGTTTTGGTCCCATAGTAAAATTGTTCATAATAATGAGTACAATGATATCCCCGAATATTTCCACTGTCGCACCGGTCACCCAGTATGTATATATAAGTAATTCCACGGCCGAAATCAGCATGACAATAGGTTTAACTTACACTAGCATTGATTTACTAACACAAATTAACGCAATGTTGGCTCTAGTACAAAATTCATTAAAAAAAATACATAAGAGAGTACATAATTATACATTTTAGTAATCCCTACAAACTAATTTAAGTCATATGTCATTGTTATAATGTCTAATATGACTTGTATTTAGACTAAATGCACATATAATAAATAAATATTTGGGACATTTTTGCACACATGGTCATCTGACCCCAAACTAAGCAAAGCTTGTACTATGGCTGCCAGGTACTGATATACATACATATAAAATATCAGGGTTAGTTTTATAAACAAATGATGTATTTTACAGCAGGTGCCGCCCCGGCCAGCCGGACAGCGCACGGAGCCGGAGAATAACAGCGGCTTCCCTGGCTTCGGCTTCGGCGAGGGTTTCCACATGTCCTTCGGCATCGGGGCCTTCCCCTTCGGCGTGTTTACTTCCTCTTTTAACTTCGGAGACCCCAGGCCTACAGCCGGTGAGTGGCTTCTTGTCAATTATATTCTTAGAACAACTAAATGTTCCAAACCATTTGATTATTTACTAAACAATTAATTTCCGTCAAGTTTTTAGAAAATCAGTAATTGAGCGGTCATTGTTCCAAATTATTGTAATCTCTCAGCTTCCTACCATCGATATAAAGATCCAAGTTTCGCTCGAAGAAGTCTTACGATAAAGTATTTGATAAAGTAATGGAAGGCTCAGCTCCGCAGGGGTAGGGGGGTGGTGGGGGGGTGACTTAGGTGAGATAAGAACGTGTTGTGGTCCGCAGCCCCGCGCGGCACGGCGCAGTACGACGAGGAGCAGTTCCTGTCGAAAATCTTCCTGTGGGTGGCGATCCTGTTCGTGCTGTGGCTGATATTCGCCTGACCCGGCCCCGACGCGCTGGCCGCCGTGCACGCCGTGCCGGCCGCGCTGCGCGAGCGCAGGTGCCGCGCCAGCTACGCCACCTACTCCGCGGCGCTCTTCTAGACCGACGCACGCCCGACTGCTCGCACCACACACTGTAGCTAGGTGCGGATCTACCATTCACTATAGTCGGCTACGAGAAAGAACTAGAGAAGCATACTTGCGCAGGTTCTGGCGAGAGTAATGGCCGTGTGGTGCGGAGTCGGCAGGCGCCGCGCTCTCACGCCCCTGCCGGCCTAGTGTAGCTCTTACCGTTGTCGTCGTGTCGCTAGCGCTCCGATGATTTATCCAAAGACATTCAACTTCGACTTTCGAACACATAATTGCACTTTGAGCTTCGTGGTCGCGTGACAGTGACTTTTACTTTTTTCATAAAAATGAAGGTTGAATATGCTGCAGGACTATTTGTCATTTTGTGACTAAATTATCCGGAGTAGTAAACAGCGCCAGAGTTTTTTTTTATGTTTTAGAGATTTGCCACATACCTTTATCAGGGTTTTACCTTTACCACGCTGACTTTTCATACAATTTGTCGTGGTCTGGTCGCGGTGTCTTATCCTAAATAATCATCTTGATACAATACCTATAGAGTCACAATCTCTAACTGAAAACAGTCAAAAATCGTCTGAGCTTCGTTGTACATACCTAGACATCAATAATATAGTTTGCAATGCCATATTTACTCTAATTTAAACGTTATGTTGCTTGCATAGTGTTCAACGTCGCTTGTCCGCTATGTCATCGTAGCAATACGCATGTGTCCTCGTGTTTAATTTATTACAAATAACCGGCTTTGCGAGGAATATAACTAAATAAACACAAACAGAATATAAACACATTACACATCCTGAAAAAATAATTTAAATTGGCTGACAAATCTCTGAGATATGAGCATTTAAAGTTTTAGGTGGGGATAGGGAGGGGATGCTCTATCCCTTTCTCACAAAGCGTGTGTTAGTATAGCATTTGTATGGCGCTCCTGAGCCGTGACGTCACGGCTCAGTATAGTGCGTTCTCTGTCTAGCATGAAATTTAAATGCTTATATCTTATTTATTTTTGAACTAATTTTAATTTTGTTTTCGTTGATGGGCTCTATTTATGATCAGCTTTTTTATGAGGTAATAAAAAAAAATTGTCATCATGCCTATTGCATCGAGCGGCGTTGTAGTCTAATCGCGGTTGCCTTGCTAGTAACTAAAATGTCGCACGCTTCGCATTGTGCCGAGTTTTGGTTCGGACATTTGTTTTTGCACTTTGTGACTATAGGTTTTGTATCTCGATGTATATAATATAAAGATCTCTGAAACTTGCCCATATTAGTGTACAGATACATTGTTAGATGTCGGAGTTTACTGAACAATATATTTTCTTATTTATATGTCGGAGTTTACTGAACAATATATATTCAATTATTTTTTGGTCCAGTGTATTTTACGCCTGTCGCACGCTTTCATTGAACATTTTGTCAAATAAAAAAATTGCAATACTGAGTATGAGATATCAAAAAACTTGTTGCAATAAATAACTAATAAAAATCGAAAAAGCAAGACATGCTTGCAAATAAACTAACAATATGAAATAAGACTGCAGGTTTTGTATTGAGTACTGCTGCTCACTTGTTCACTATTTTAGCTATGTGTATACTTAATTTTATTATTTTTCATTTTTATTAGTTTTAGTACAGTTGTAGTGGTCCCAACGCAGAGGAAACGTCTCTTTCTTTTTTGCAACGGACTAGGCATGCGTTTGTCCATAATCTCACCTGGTGGCAAGCGATAATTTATGGTCGAAGATGTAGCACGCTTACCCAGGAAATACCTATTCACTTTTTTTGTTGTTGAACAAACCTTACATAAATCAGGAAAATGTACTTATATACTACTGTACATACACGAGATGTTATTGGAACCATCAGTTTTTTTCTGTATTTCTACTTGATCTACCAGATCAAAACTTGACTCCCACTTATCCATGAGGAAGTCAAGCTTATTGGGTTTTTTCCCCATTTTTAGGGTTCCGTACCTCAAAAGGAAAAAACGGAACCCTTATAGGATCACTTCGTTGTCCGTCTGTCTGTCCGTCTGTCAAGACCCTTTTTCTCAAGAACGCGTAAAGGTACCAAGTTGAAATTTATACTTTACACTACACTAGGGTCTACGGTTTCTTTCGGCTGTAAAAAAATAAAAGTTGTTGTGAACGCAATCAAAAGATATGAACGTTTATGTCGCATATTTTGCGATTTCACAGGGGAATCAAAACCTATAGGGTACTTCCCGTTGACCTAGAATCATGAAATTTGGCAAAAGGCAAGGTCTCATATCACATATATAGGAATAAATCCGAAAGTTACAAATTTGAAGTTATATCATTTAAAAATAATTATTTTGCTATTACAAACTTACATTTTGTAGTTGGGACGTATGGAAGAACCTTATAGTCAACTACAAAGTTAAGTTTGTCTTTAATATTTCAACTTCAGTTAGTTTTTTTTCGCCTCGCGCTCTGTGGTTTCCGTCCAACGGAACCCTCAGAGCACGAATCCTACTCGTACTTATCCGGTTTTTATTTTGTTTGTTATTCATCTTTGCTATTTCATGTGTAGATACTGTATGAGAATAAAATAGCATTTTTAATAAAAAGTGACAACTGAAATCTATACTGTTGAATAATTAACGTGTTGCAAAATTGTAAGTTCATATAGTGTCTCGGACGGATTGTGTGGGAATAGGGTTACCATTTAAAAAGTCCTGACATAAAGCCAGATATTTCAATAAAAGTCCCGACATCTAAGTTACAAAATTCAAACACTGCGCACGTTGTTACAGTGGTAATAGACGCGAGGGGAGGGGAGGCTGTGGAGTGCGGGGACACACTTTATTACTCGTATTACATCGCTCAGGCTAAAAAAGCCGGACAAAGAACTAAAAGTCCGAACAAATCCAGACGAATGGTAACCCTGACTGAGAAGTCAAGATGTCATCATTATAACAATAGTGTTAATGTAAGGGACAAAGTAACATGTGCATTTACTATTATAGAGTGAAGTTAGTGGGCGGGCGGAAATTTTTCAACAATGCTTAATAGCGATAATGGTACATGCAAGTGTCATACATCAGTCCAGGGGCCGCACCCTCACCTGTTGTAAGCGATTCAATTTAAGTGGCTGCGAAAAGTTGCGCGACCGCAAACCGTATCTCGGCGCGTTAAGGTTCACGTTCGCGTGATTTTCCGCAGTCACCTAAACTGAATCGCTTAAAACGTGTGACTGTACTGCCTCTGTATTATGTTTAGTCTCGTTTTCAGCTGACGTTACTTTCAAACCAATATATAGGTGATGTAAAAATACTAAAATTATCATTTTATTAAAATATATGTTTGTTTAATATATCATAATATTTAATAGTCTAGTAAATTAAGGAGTGTGGTAGTCTTAGGAGGTAAGCGCTTTAACGTATGTATTTTATTTGTCTGAGACAAAATACTCACACGCCCTTGGCTTCTTCAATTGGAGTCAGTTGACAGATTTAGTAAATTATTATTACACGAGGTATGAATGATTATTTTGTTTCAGAATATAGAACACTATAATAATATTTTTAGTTGTTAATATTGTTTTAAAGGTTCAAGTGAGACTCACGAATCAAAAGCTATACAATCCAGCCCATAGGAGATCAATATATCTGGAAGGTTAAATAAAATATCTAGACATGTATTTATAGGTAGACTCGATCACTGTGCAGCTATGAGTAGCTGCATTATGTCTCGAAAAGGTATCTGAGGACCAAATGCAAGTTTTACCAGTGGCGTTTACTTATTCGATCGCGTTAACGCTAACTACAATTTGTATGAGAAAAGCAGTTCCATCTACGTGCGCTGGATGGCGCTGTTTTTATTGCATACAAATCGTGGTATCAAAGCTGCCAAATTAAAGTGCGGTTGGGCGGGACACGTGGTCAGGATGCTCCCTGATAGATGGGCCCAGAGGATCACACAGTGGGTGCCTGAAAACGGACGAAGGAGCCAAGGCAGGCCTAGAAAACGCTGGCGCGATGCCGCAACACGTTCCAGATACAGTGGTCAAGTCTGGCGGGTGGTCGCGCTGTCTGGAAAGAGATGGAGGATACCTTTACCCAGGAGTAGGACAGTATAGGTTAATAATAAATAAAAACTAATCATAGTTAGGTTGACGCGAACGAGTAAGTAAACGCAATTGGAAAATTTCGCACTAGGCACTCTGGTGTGATAACGTGCCATCGAAATAATGCAAAACCTCAGACTCCCCAACTGATATTTGCAAGCTGAATAGAATTACCTTACCGATTTTGCTGCCATTTAGCATACACCTTTAGTTCAAATGACAATACAATATGCAATACCCTATATTGTAATATTTACAAAACGCCGCCGCCACAAGATGGCGGATGGTGTATATTTTTGTCTACCCTGTGAATTGGGTATCAAATGAAAGAGTTTGAAGAGTAGGAAACTATAAAGTGACATCACACTAAAATCAGTATGGCCGCCGCTCCAAGATGGCGGCTTACGTTTTCTTTGCTAAGGCTGAAACTTTGTAAATTTTTGTTTTACTATTTACTTAGGTATTAAATGTAGTAATTATATATGACAAAAATATAGTTTTAGTTGAGTATTGTAAAAGATAGTTGTGATTTATGATATCCTAAAATAATTTGTTGGTGGCTGCTGTTGTCTCTTTTTACACATTGCCTTATGAAACAGTATGGTAGGTATTTGTTCGAAAACGTCGTTGCTTGAGCTGTGCTAGAATGTTATATACAGAATTATAATATTATGAAAATTGAATTATCCTAAAAAAGACTTTCGTCTTAATAGCTATATCAGTTGTACTTCCGATTCTGAACAAACTACACACTATTTTCAGGTTATGCGTTGTTTCGATGGCACGATGTAGATTTTGTGAGGTGATACACACTAAAGGTCTCTGTTCACTACAACGGCTCATACTGTGACTGTATGTTAAAATATATACTTTGTATAAATTAATTTGAAACTACGCCCACTGGATCGTTCTATGATCGACCAACACAGACAGTGAGTTCACGACTATATAATATAGCGTTGTTGATACAGTTCGCAGGCCTATCGTGTCTAGTACGTTCATAATAATTATGGACAGGATGGATCAGTGCAGTGGACCTTTAGCCTACGCTTTCGACGTCAGCGGGCAGAGGGGGAAAGCGAGGGGGGTGGCACCACGCGGGCAGATATGGGCGAACTCTGGTTTAAGTCAAACCGAGTTAACTCTAGTAGAAATATGAGTAATTCGAGTTAACTTGACGAACAATAATGCCCGATTTGAGAATCAATTTGAATTGAAATTAATATGTTTGTTCGAACTCGAGTTGACTCTTCTCTATCCCTGCCCGTCGAACTTGAATACGCAGCCATAGTACAATCCGCGTACTACAAAAACTAAAGGGAAACTAAAGAGGGTTATTAGAAATTGGTTATTTATAAAAATATCTAATCAATGTTTATGTACAATATTTATTAAATTTAGACTAGTGGATAGAATGTATAAGAATGATCTACAGACCGATTCTATTAGAATTTTGTTTCTAATAAAGAATAACACAAAAACTAGTTTCTTGAAGTATGTTTTTTTTTTCTTTTGTTCTCAAAAACCATTAATTTTATAGCTAGACTTTTATTTGTCTTGTTAATATTCCTGTATAAAGTTAGTTGTACTGCTACTTAAGGCTTGTGTACACCTTATTGTCTGCCTCCCTGAGGAAGCGACTTGGTCGTCTCCACAGGGTAGATTGTTAAGTGGACTTGGGTGTGAATGAGCCCTTATTTATATTCTGCAAATAATCAAATGGGAAGGTGTTTTATTGTTAATTAATTATTATAAAAATAAAGTATAATGTAATAATTAAAACCTTTTTATTTATGGTGGTGTGCTTAGTTTTTTCAAGTTTTTTAAAGATTCAATGATAGGCTTCAGCATGGCTGCCATCGCTCCTGATACTAAGTGATGATGATATCTACGATGGAGCACACTTGCATAGAAGAAACCGATTCACTCTCAACTTGAAGACACCCAGATTGTAACTATCAGGGAATAGAACAACCGGGATTACTGGGAAATATTTTTCCTACTTGTTCTATTGGTACAACATGCGGTAACGACCCACACCCACTCAGGCAGCACATTACTCATTCTAGTGGGTCACAATGAAAATAATGTAGGTACAGCACATGAGGTCGAGTTTTCAAATAGGTATACCTCAAACCATGCGATACCCCGTAGTGTCTGCCACCCATAGGCTACAACCAAGGAGCCCGTTAGATAGCCCGTTGGCCCAGTTGGTTGTGAACCTGCCTTCTGAGCTTGGGGGCGTGGGTTCGATTCCCACCTAGGACAAACATTTATGTGATGAACATTTGTGTTTGTTCTATATCTGGTTGTTAATATCTATTTAAAAACTATATATGTATGTATATCAGTCTCTGGCAGCCATATCACAAGCTTTGCTTAGTTCGGGGTCAGATGACGGTGTGTGATTTTTTTAATTTGACATTTACTTTTGGCTTCTACAGCTTGAATGGACTAGTTAGCGAACGCAGAGTGCGTTCGGCATATTTAACTTGGTTGTTTAAGTTTAGGGGCGACTAACACAAGGGCACCTCGAAGGTACGAACCTCGGCATGGGCCGTGGCCGGGAGTGGGAATCAGACTTGCCCAGGCACCCCAGAAGGGGTGTGCCCTGGAGCCTTAACGGTTTGTTGAACTGATTGATTATTTGGAGAGAATCTAACAGATCCTGGGGGTCTATGATCCCGCCGGCGGGATCGCTGTGTGTGAGTGTGCCTCTGGGAACCGACGCCTGTGCCAAAAACTGAATATTTCCTATTGACGACGGCGATGGGGTCGTCCGGGTCGTCCAAGATATTTCTAGGGCGTCTACGGAGAGGAGGAGGGTCTGTCGAGTAGTTTGAGGATTTTACTACAAGAGGATTTGGGTGGTGAGGCGCCGCGTCAATGTAGCGGCGGGAGGTATACTTAATGTATTAAATCATGGACTGGAGTTCGACATCGCAGTGCAGATCGACTTTTCGCATATACCAGCTAGCGCCGACCGCTCTGCGTATGAAGCGGTTTTGAATGACCTGCAACTTGTCCAGATCGATGCGGGAGGCGTGGGCGAATGCCACGAAGGCATAAGTTATGACGGGGCGGATGCAAGTTTTGTAAATTATCAGCTTATTTCTAAGTGACAATTTACTACGCTCGCCGAGGGGGCTGAGGCGCCCCAGGAAGAACGCTGCTCGGTTGCGGACTATCTGAATATGTTTGGAGAAAGTGAGTCGGCGATCGAGAGTCACGCCGAGATACTTGGTCGAGATGGTCCAAGGGATAGGCTTCCCGTGAAGCGTGATAGGCCTCGACGGGGGGTTTTTGGACGGGTGGAAGTACATTGCTGCACTTTTTTCGGGGTTGACCGTGATGGCCCACTTCTTGAACCAATCACCTATAGATGAGTGAGGGCTCGTTGAACGTGGGCCCGTTGGATGACTTTGTTCCACCCTCTGGAGTAGAGAGCGGTGTCGTCAGCGAAGAGAGCTATTTCTACGTGGGGATATCTAGGAATGTCGCTAGCGAAAAGCGTGAAGAGGGCGGGTGCTACGACGGAGCCCTGAGGGACTCCGTCACCTATAGGATGAGGTGAGGACGGAATTCCTTCGACGCGATAGCGAAAGCTACGAGCCGTGAGGTAGTTATGTAGTGTGTGAAAAATGTCCCGAATATTTATTTTATTTTTAAGGGTGTATGTAGCCAAGTTTTATTTAAGGGTGGAGCAAAAAAAAAGTACTAGGAGATAAGTAGTATGGTAGTATGTACTGAAGATTTCTTTACAGAATTTTCAGTACTAGTAGAATCATACAAACTAACATCTTTTAAAACTAGCCTACCCTGGCTATATCTTGTCAGAATTTCAGTTGTATATAAAAAAAAACGCTTCTGGAACCTTTTTTTCTATGCGCTCATCATACACAAGCCAGCTTTCTAACATGGTCGACCGTAACCAAGTTTGGTGTAATTATTGTAATCATTGAAGTCTACTTTTTGAGAATTACGAAAAGGTAGGCCTCTACAACACATTCATGCTTCGTGCTCTATGAATACAAATAATATGAACGGAAGTAAGGAAAACCATCCTGTGTATAGTGCTGTTTTGAGAAAATATGTCACCCCAGAGGTAATGCCCGGGCCTGCCACGGTGAGGCGCCCCACCGTGTCAAGCCCATGACTACAGCGTACTCTTTGCCTATGGTCAATGTGACGTGTGTGAATTGAAGAAGGAAATTTAAAAAAAGCAACAAAAAAAATATTATGGTTTTAATCACTTTATTTGTAAATAAATCAAGTATTTCCACACGTTCTTACCAGTTACGCTGCACATATAACTAATGAAACACTCTTCGCCGGACATACACTAAATAAAAGACAAATATATCATTAAAATTACACCAACATTACCCAATAATTTACATATTCTTGGATACCTACTTTTATCCTCAGTTATATTTATGTACTAATTAAAAAACCTAATCTGTTATTCTAAAGTCACATCTTGAAACAAACTCAATTCATCAAAATGTCAACTCAACAAACTTACATCTAAGTATATATATATATAAAAGGCTGTTTGTATGTTCCCTATGGACTCTGAAATGACTGGACCGATTTTGACGAGACTTTTACTGGCAGATAACTGATGTTATAAGGAGTAATCCCAGAGCAGCTAGTGGAACTGTAAGGCTGTGTCCTCATCAGGCGAACAGTGAGCGGCTGACTGACTCTAGAGTGGCGAACTCTATGTCGAGTGAGCGGCGAACTGCAGCAAATTAGCCGCGAAGCGCTGGCGAAATCGTGGCAAGATGGCAAACTCAGTTGCTATCATTGCATTGAGAGGAGTGGGTATAATAGTGAGAATACTTCACCGGCGTAGCGAGCATATTTTGCCGCCGACTGGAGCAAATTTACATGCGGTTACATCGTAGATATGAAAACTCGAAAACTTTTTTTTTCTAAATTATGTTTTGTCTACCTGTCACTTAAAAAGTCAAGAAAAAGTAAACAAAAAACACAATTTATCAAAAATGGGTTTACAGAATGTTTAGAATTGATTTGGAGTTTGCTGTACCACAGTCAAGAAATACAGCTATAACCAATCAATGGCAAATTATCACATGTCAGTAAGCAGTTAGTATTTCTTTACTGTGGCACGACAAACACCAAATAAAGTGGCACTAAGACCATAAGACTAGTAGTGATAGTGAACCGTTACTCGATGCCGTACAGTTTGAGCGTGCGGTCCATACTGGTAGACGCGAGGTAGGAGGCGTGCTTGCCGAAACGAACTCCAGTCGCCGACGCCGTATGATCGTTGAATACCTTCAACTCTTGCCACTGGCGGCACAGATACACTCGCACGTCAGAGCCAGCCACCGCTAGGTATGTGCCGCTCTGATCGAAACACAACTCGCGGATTTGATATCCCTCGTCTAGTTGAATAGTCTTGAAGTTCTTAAGCTTACGCAAATCCCAAAGCTTGACGCAAGCATCCTCCGCAGCCGTAGCCAAGTAATACCCGTTTTCAGAAAATGAGATGGATGTCACCGGGCCGACATGGCCGGGGAAATTTGCCACGTTGCTCTGTTCCTTCAGATCCCAGATCTTGACTTGAGAGTTCTCAGTTCCCGTGCCGAAGATGAGTCCGTCGGGGTGGAACTGGGCAGTTGTGAGCGAGACGCCGGAGAAGTCGCTCACTTTGGTGAGTAGTGTTCCCGTGCGAATATCCGAGAAAGCCCAGTGCTGATCTGTTGATGTGGAGAGTACGTAGTCTCCTGTCGGGTGGAGGGAAAGCCCGGTCACCGGGCCGTCGTGCGAGCGCAGGATCACTGTTGTCTGGGAACTGGAATCAGAGAGAAGACATGTCGGGCAAAACTTGGTGACAAAATAACCGAAAATTGATTCTCAAAAGGTGCTTGTCACAGCATTCATGCCAAGCAAGCAACTGATATCAGACAATAACACTGACTTTACATAAATAATAATAATCTGCGATAAATCATAACATGACAGATGTGTTCAAACCGTGAAAGTTTAAGATACAATAAAACAGGAATTCTGGCATTTTTTAGGAATTTTTTGCAACAGTTCAGTTCAGTTTAAATTAAAATATTGAAATTTTAAATGCGAAAGTAAATTTGAAATGTCAAATGCAAAATGTAAGTTTGTGCAGCTCAATAACAGTTGACGAAATTTAGATGAAGGAGATGATGCAATACAAATAGGATACTTTGAACGTTAGGAAAATGTAACTGTCAAATTGGGTGGTAAACCTGAGTGGCATAGCTAGTACTAGCTAAAATGATGGTGCTTGATACTTACGTAGGTACATTCCACACGCGAATAGTATGATCGGGTGATGCAGTGATGACAGTATCCTCGTCGGGGTGGTAGATGACGCGCGTCACCTTCTTGGTGTGACCCTTGAGTATGGCGACAACTTGCTCGGTGTCCTTGTTGAATACAGTGGCGTTGCGGTCGTTGCCGCCCGTCAGCAGCTTGCTGTGGTCCGACGGGTTGATGTCCAGAGACAGGATGCCCGGCACGCTGGCGGAGTGCAGACCCTGACAGGCAAATGTACCATTAGCAATCAGTTTGTTTCTTTAACTATAAACTTTGATGGCAAGCAAAGTGATCAAAGCTGAACAGATGTAGACCTTAAACTTCTCTCATTATGTATGATATAAATTAATATTATTGTTTTTTTGTAGATTAAATTGTAGTTAGTTGTGAAGAATATAAGAGTGTAGTGTACTCACGGGATGGCTGGCAAGCGTGATGAACGCACGGATCTGTTCGTGCGAGACGAGCCCCTCGGGCACGGTGCGTCCGCGTCGCTTGCGCTCCTGCGTGAGCGCCGTGGCGCGCTCCTGCAGCCGCGCCACCACCTCCCCAGACATGCCCACCGGCGCCGCGCCGCCGCCGCCCGCTGCCACTGCTTCTGGCTGAAACATGCATCACATGCACCTTTAACAGACACACTTAAACCCACAATAGACAGTTACGAGGAAGCTCACGAGTCCACAATGTCTCCAACAAGATCCAGGACAGAAGGGACAGAATGTGTTGTTATGGTCATGTCAAAAGGATACTATCATTGTCTATGTAAGAAACTCAGTAGTACAATAGTTACATTTATTTATTTATTTGATGATAGGCGAGCAGCATATGCTGATGTGCCTATATCACACAGTGTTTCAATAGTACAAGAGCTCTCCCCCCAGGCTATAAAGAACCATGGCCCACTTGGAAAACCCTAAACCGACTTCAGTCCCAAGTGGGCTGAAGTTGGGATAATATGGCAAAGTGGGGTTATATAAAGGGATCTGACACCGAATGTCTTTGTGGTGTGAACCCTCAGACAATGACACACTTGATGGACTGTACAGCGACTGTATGCCACAACTTGCACACAAGACAACCTGAATGAAGCCACGGAGTGCCATTGGGGGTGGCAAAGTTTTGGTCTAGAAACTTCATTTGAAAATAGAATTGTATTATGCGGAACATCGACTCGAAAGAAGAAGAAGAAGAATAGTACAAGTTTCAAGATGCAGACCATGGAAATAGTAATAAAAGACATGATGTAGTGCCAGTGCACGCAACAAACTGAATGTATAATCAAGTGAATAGTAACCGAGCTTGTGATTGATTGAAAGATAGATTACCTGGTGTGTAGGTTGCGGGGCTACAATGCCAGCTTGCGGCTTCAGAGTGGCGAGGGCCTCGCGCGCCGCGGTCACCTCTTTCGTGAGACGCGCGATCACGCGACACGCGGCGTCGTGCTGGTAGAGCGCGTGACTCAGCTCCTAGATGGGGTAATTCGACATCAGTACCTATTCATCATCATCATTTCAGCCATAGGACGTCCACTGCTGGACATAGGCATCCCCCATCAATCTCCAAAAGGGCCGTTTGGAAGCGGCCTGCATCCAGCGTTTCCATGCAGTCTCTTTTAGGTCGTCTGTCCATCAGTTCCTATTACTTACTCCTAAATCATACTGGTTTATGATTTGAGAAGAATGTTAAATTGGCTGTAATTTTTAAGGTTCCTACATATTACTACAACCCTGATAAGTTCATTTTGTTCGTCCATCCTAATTCTGTAGAATATTCTAACTTCTATTGTTAAGTTATAAAGGTAAGTGCAATTTTGCACAATTATAGTTTTAGTATAGATATCAATTTAAAAAATATTAAAGTATACAATTTTGTAGTTTTGGTGTGGCTCTGGTACACGTGAACTGGGAATGTTTTTTTTTGGCTGCCCCACTGTTTGCATTATTGTTGAATAGGTATTTTAAACGTTTTTCTTATGTTGGTGCCAAAACCCCAATAAGATCGAGGATGTGGTCGATGGATTAGTGGCATCTGCTTTCTCTTGTGTTATCCTTCAGTGAGATGTTTTATATATCAGGAAGGTCTCGTCATCCATTTTGAAGGGTTTAATCAGGTCCCCCACATACAGTTTGGGTTTCCTGTGATTTTATTTACCTAACATAAGGTTAAATCGATAACTGAGAGTGAATACTAGCTCATACCTGTCTTGCAGTCTGCAGCTGCTGGCGTTGAGTGAAGGCATGCAGCATAAGGGCATCCCACTCATCCTGCATGCTCTTCAGCGTAGCTGGGATGGATGTGGCGCTCGGGGGCTTCGGCTTTACTATAGGTGGAGCTGAGGCAGGGGGGCGACAATATTTTACTAATCACATTCATTATATATTACTATACTATTGAATTAGGACATTCCTGTAATGATAGTTGTAATATGGATAAATAAATAAAAAAATTAAAAAAAAGTTACTGTGTCAGAATGTTTGTTTATAACAGCTAATCAGATTTGGATGAAATTAATCCTAAACATGGGATTACAGTTTAATATCATACATTGAGAAGCCATTCAAACAAATCATCAATCATTTCATTTATTTTTGAATGCATGAGATATTGTTTATTTTTTTTCCATTGAGGGTAAATCAGTACTTACTTTTGATCTCAATGAGATCCTCAACACGCAGTTCTTTGCCGTTGATAGGGTCCACGCCATTTTCTATGATGTACTTTTCTATCACTCGCTTTTCAAAGACTGCTCCTGAATTAGGAGACACCACGGGAACTTCTGGCACTTCGTTTGATACTAAAAAGTTAGGTTATGATTGAGAAATAGCTTGTGTTGTATTGGTTGAATTATAAATGACTATTAATTATACATTTATAGGTAAGGAATATGTAGAATATTTTTATGTAGTATAAAGCTATAAAAATATGGATTCAGCAAGCGTTAACATAGTGAAGTCCCGGTTGTTCGCGGGTTCATGCAAAATCCAAAAACTACGAGTATTAATAAACAAATCCGACACCTATTACTTACTAGCGCAGTATAGAGCCATTTTGCTTAATTTTTACTGTTAAATAGGCAAAAATTAACTAAAACCGCATGAAATTATAAAAAATACCTAACCACACAACAAACTACAAACAACGCTTTGCCAATTTTGACATTGTCAAGATTGACAGTTTTGACATTGACAATTCAGCATTAAAAAATAAATCCTTTGTGAGAATTTAGGGATCGCACTCTTGTGTATTTGCCAGGTCAAGTAGGTATTAAATTATTATCAAGTTTGATGAAATGTTGTCAGACAGCTACAAGGTAAAGTAAGTCATGGTCAAGTCAAAGCTCAGATAAATAAAAACCAAAGTCATGCGTTAGTTAAATGGTGGAGACTTTACAAGAGGCTTCTATGGAGCTTGAAACCATCATGAAAATATAATTATGTTTCACCGCATTATATCACTTTTACACACTGGGGCACGTCCACGAACACTTAATAAATAATAATCCACCATTATTATGCATTAACACTCGAAAATACACCAACTTGTTTCGGTGTCAACGTGGAAAAACCGTCTACTAAACAGTCAATGGAACTGATAAGTGTCCGTGAATATGGGCAAGTAATATAATGGAGCAAAACGTTTTTTAAAATGTTGATTCCAAAAAGAGAAGAGCCACTATTTTACTGGGGACATACCTAGGACAGTAAAATTCGGAAGACCAGGCGGTATGGCCTTAATAGCTTTAGCCTGCTTAGCAATGGGCGAAAAACACCAACAAAAAACTGTGGGAACCAAAGAGAATATAAATACTACGTGGGAACATTTTACCTAAAGTGGGAAATTCAATTTTCAGTTTTTTTGTCCCGCTTTTGATATTGTCTCGCATCCCGATAACCTATTATAATTTAGTGCCGATTTTTTATAACATGCGAAGATCGCTCAATTCATCATAAATTCGGACACACAGCACAAGGTCGCGTCGCAAAAAAATACGCGTTGACTAGGTCACTCAATAATAGGGTATTTGACTACTTTTGGGAAACTATTGCACATTATTGCCTGATATAATTTAATGTATACTGCATTTATATTTTCTGGATATCAGTCGTATTTGCGATATAAATCGATGTTAAAGTTTGAATTAAAAAATATCGCGCCAAAACGCAGACCTGCGTCATAGCTCCGGTCGAGCGACTGATTGACGTCACACAAAACAAAACAACTGCAGCCAGGCAGCAAAAGTTTGATAATCACTAATTTTCTAATAGAAGTAATGGTTTATAAATGTTGTGTAGTGCCACAATGTACAAATACTTCCATAAAACACCGGAAAAACTATTCGTTTCTGTTCCAATGGACCCCAAAACTCGCAAAAAGTGGTTGGAACTAAGTAGCTCGTAGAGAACCTAAAAGTATTGGAGCTAATTCAAGTGTTTCTATGTGCGAAGATCATTTTGAGGTACATATTTGAGTCTATATATTTCTATTACAATTTGTGTTTTTATTGCATTACTATTTTATGTACTGTTACTTTCTTTTTAAACATTGTAAAGCTTGACATAACCTAACAAAATAGTGATATCCACCTACTACAACATACTTTTTGTACAACTTGATTGAATGTTTTGCTTGGAGAACAATTAAAAATTAATACTTACATTGTAGTTTTTACGTTTTGAGTTCTGCAGCGTAGAAACAATGTCGTAGATTATTATTGAAGAAATATGCAACCATAAATACATTCATTTTGGGTAAGTTACTGCTGTCTGCTTGCACAAAATGTTTCTCCAGTCTTCTCACATTTAACCTCCGGACTGTTTTTGGTGATAATTTCTGGATAAATCGCTCTCAAAATAGCTTTACAACATTAAATTCGCAAATATCAATACAAAATCTGTTTGTTTAGATTTGTGTGACGTCACTAGGGATGAAGCCAATTACAGACCGTTTTCGATCACGTGATCAAATGTCGAAAATACAGTTATTTTATTCGCGTTTTTTACAAAAAATAAGCATATTTTTATTAAAAAATCAATGAAATATGCTTTTTCATTATGTCATGTTTATGGATGATGTCAATTGGCATAATATTTTCAATGCAGTCAAACACCCTATTACGTAAAGACTTTTGTACCCACCTCCCCCCGTCATTAACGATGACCCCTCTACGACGATGACCGACCGATTAAGGTGGCAACCCTGCCACCTGTCTTACTTTTGTGGGTTTTGGCGCCAACGTAGAAAAAAACATGTCGGCTCGTTGGATTATTTTCCTAAACTTGTGTATTTTCGAGTGTTAATGTGTACTAAATGGTGAATTATTATTCATTATGTGCTCGTAAACGTGCTCGAGTGAGGGCAAGTGATATAACGAGGTGAAACGTGTCTTCGTGTTGTTTCCAAAACTCCATAGGAGCCTCTTGTAAAGTCTCCACCACTTTACAGGAGTTTGACTTGACCGTGAATTACTTAGCTTGACTCTGACTTGTTTGACGCTATTAAGACTAAGTAAACTGTTTAAGATTACGACTAAAGGACATTGCATCCAAGGTCATGAAAATTTTAACAAAAAAAAAATCTTACTTTTGTCTAATGTTGTTCTGTATCGTTTATACGTTTTTATTTTACTAGTTAGTTACTAGTTGCGTGGATGACTCATAACATCGTCTATCTGCCAGGGAAAGTTCCGACAAAATCGGTGCAGCCGCTTTAGAGACATACACACATCGTCTTTCATATAATATAAGAACATTTCATAACTAAAACCATCAAGGTTATTTTAAATTTTTATTTCAAAGAACAACTTTTAAGAAGTGCCGATAAAATGGCACATTATAGCTACAGTAATAGCCACGTAAAAACTTATGTACTATGGTATACTGTACACACAGGGCCGCCATAAAATGCACGTGTGGCCTGTTCTTATACAGAAATAACAAAATAACAATTTGTTCTTACTTTACAATAGGCAAGTACCTACATTACAAAAACACTGTATTCTGAACATTTCTTAGTCATTATCTAAGTTTTGATAACTTATCATGAATTTATCATTTGTGAATAAAAGAAATAAATTCATAATTCTAAAGCAAATTTCAACTGGAACCCTAAAAAAAATCTATGACTTAAAATAAATTCTAAATAAGTTATAGCTTTATTAATCCTATTAAGTAATACAGGAGAACCGACGCCATTAACAAAATATAATTGTTCTATAATGAAAATAAAACATTTCTTATACTAAATTGCACTAAGTCCTTGAATAAAATAAATCATTATATTAAACTCGGTCCACGCATTTTATTTGCTCCGACAGCTGCAATAACGTTGTGAAAAAAAGCCTAATGAAAACCACGAATTCTGATCACTTTTGCTAGATTTTTGAAAGTAAGATTGTAGCAGGTACCCAAATACTTCCGTAAAATATTAAAAGAAAATAGTGTCATTCAGCTTTTTACAATGTTATTGCAGCTGTCAGATAAAAACAAACAAATGAAAATACATGAAAGTGCCCTGTTAAATAATATAGTACAGTTAATGATTACTTAAAATTGACTGGCTGAATAATTTTGATACAATTTCATGTATAAAAACTCTATTCCACTGTAAGGTTTTAAGGTAATTGATTTTTTCATTGCCATGATCGCAACAAACTTTTCGAGCTAAATAAAATGAATGGACGGGCCATAACCATTGAACTTGCTTAGTAAAAACAAGTCAAAACCGTCGGACGTAAATACTTCAACACCTAATTATAACCATGTACAGTACATAATATGTACAAAAAATAAATAGCGTTTTTTGTTGTTGTGTATTTACACTTCGGGAAAGCACACGAAGGCATAATAATAATTTTGTCAGATGTTTCATTATCATGTAAGAATAGTCTCGTGTTGCACTTCTTTCGGCTAGAGACCGACTGAAACGAAGTGAGCGCCGGCGCTCATTATGTAATCTTCGAAATTGCGCTTCTTCCGGGCCCGTCCATTCATTTTATTTTGGTCGAAGCACAAACTACGAAAAATATTTTAGTTATTGATTAATCATAATGACTCTTAAAAATTATCCATCTCGTGACTTACAAAATATAAAACCTAGTTGGGATAATCTGGTTATTAAAATTATGACTTTGAAATCTTCATGATCAACTTGTCAAAATAATATTTTTAATCATATTGCTCAAATAATAAAACACAAAACAGATTGTTGGAATCACAACCTTCACAATTAAAACATGATTCACATGATCCATTCTGCGCTCATTTTGAAAATCGTAACTTATATAGGAATATGACAAAAATTATATTACTTTACTTATTAAATATTGTCAGTTTTATGTACATAGCTTACTTCTATGTGTGACTGAATTTCATGTCACTCCAACATCGAGATAAAATACATACAGTCAGAATCTCTCAGTGAAAACAGTCAAAAAAACGTCCGCGCGTCATTGACATACATTGTATCAATTATATACTTCACAATGCCACGTTTATTCCAATTTACACGTTATGTCGCTTGCATAGTGTCCAACGTTAGTTGCCCGCCATGTCATCGTAGCTCTGGCATCGCGCGGCGTTGTAGTCGGATCGCGGTTACCTTGTAACTAACCAAAATCTGCGCAATTCATAACGTGCGCAGAGTTTTGGTTCGGACATTTTTTGGCACGATTGTGACTCTAGTCTATATATATTGTATCTCGATGCACTCCAAGAACTATTGTCAGTCAGCTACTCAAAAGTGCATGTATTAAATAATTCTGTATATTAAAAACTGCAAAGGCAATCCTAAAATAAATAAAATATAGTGCTATGATTAGAGATGAAATGGATAGCTGTTTGGCCGGATACCGGATATCTGTCGGATATTCGGGTGAACATTGACACGTATCGTAACAAAGGACCCCGCGAATGTTAAGCGCGAAAATCGAGCACATAGTCCATACCATAGCCTTACGCCAACCATGCCCTTGCAGCATGGCCGTGCACATACTGGCCATGTCGTAGGAGACCCTAACAGCCGCACTCAGAGACGTTACTTAACTCTTGTTGTTACTGTTGTGTGTGTTACTTAAACTTGTCTCGTTTTCACTTGTGACAATTTCCGTCAACGAGAAGTTGACAGAGCAATTTAAGTATTCCTTAGCTTAAGTAACGTCTCTGAGTGCGGCTGTGAGTCTTAAAATTCCGCAACTCATCAGTCTTTTTGCACCTATGTAAACCCGATGCGAACCAATGAAATCGTAACTATTTAGTAATTCTAATTTGTGCCAATGGCATTTTATTTGGGTTCCGTACCCATAGGGTAAAAACGGGACCCTATTACTAAGCCTACGATGTCTGTCTGTCCGTTCGTCTGTCCTACCTATTAACGGCTTCATCTTTCGAACCGTAATAGATAGCCAGTTGAAATTTTCACACAATATGTAACGTTACGGCGGATTAATTAACAAACAATAAAAAAGTTAAAACGAAATGGGGGTCCCCATACAACGAACGTATTTTTGTATTAGCTCTAATGTAAAAACGATAATACGTACAAGCGTCAAACTTGGCATGATTATAGTACACACTCTAAACTAAAGTATAATAACGAATAATAAATAATGGCTAAGTGCGAATCGGTGACAAATTTCTTTTCATTACCAAGTTATAATTGTGTACTCGAGCTCGTTATACTCGAGCGCCTGTAGCAAAATAATTGACTGTGGCTGCTAGCAATTGCTTCGACTATTTTGGAAAACGTAATAATAACTGGTAATTCGGTTACTTGGACGACCTTATTGTATTTTGTGGTGGTACGGTTCCCTCAGTGCGCGAGCCCGACTCGCACTTGGCCGGTTTATAAGTTATGTGCAACGGCATGAACAAACTGGCGGTCTCGGTGAATTAAAGCGTTCGTGACAGAAGTGTTTATTAAGGTTATGTAAAAAAATAATGAAAAGGTTGTGGCATTATAAAAAATTTCGTCACATAATATTATTATACTCCATGTTATTAGTGTTAAATTGATTGAATAATGAACAAAAATTCAAATTGACATTTAGATAATGCATATTTGAGCTTTTTGTAAGAGCGTATTGAATACAAATTTTCTATTTTGTTAATGTATATGTGTGTTGTGTTATTTATTATTATATATGTATTAACATCCAATGTCTAGTAACTATTATGATATTTTTTTTAATCTGGTTTCCGGCCGGATATATGCTTACTACACGGTGTCCGGTCGGATAATACATTTAGGCCGGATATGCCACATACCAGATAGTTACTGGATATCCGTTTCATCTCTAGTAATGATACATTATTCCTTATTATTCCAATCTCCTTAGAAGATTTCACTAACCAATTTCGATTCTCTCATCAAAAATATTAATTTCTAAATTGAAATTAGTCTTAATTGCAATTTAATATTAATACCATTTTAGTTCACAATAACACTGGCAAAATGGTAACTTCTGAGAATGATTACTAGTAAAATAACAGCCTGCATTTGGCTAAGGGCCTCTTTAGACTATGCTATAATGTAGCATTATTTTCCCACACTGCCACTTTGCTTTAGTTATACAATGTGCATAAAATCCACATTAATTTATAAACAAAACAGCATTGAGATAAATTTCCTATAGAGTCACAATCTCTCAGTGAAAACAGTTAAAAAACGTCCGCGCGTCATTGTACATACATTGTATCAATTATATACTTCACAATGCCACATTTACTCCAATTTAGACGTTATGTCGCTTGCATAGTGTCCAACGTTAGTTGTCCGCTATGTCATCGTAGCTCTGGCATCGCGCGGCGTTGTAGTCAGATCGCGGTTACCTTGTAACTATCCAAAAAGTCGGCGCAATTCGTAGCGTGCGCCGAGTTTGGTTCAGACATTTTTTTTTGCACGATTGTGACTCTATGTATATTGTATCTCGATGCAAAACAGTGATAAAATACACTACCTATAGATGGCATGGCCTTTATTACACATCACTTCAAAAATATTATGTTCACCTTGGTGCAGTCATGATTCCGCAAAAATAGCGACAGAACAAGGCCGTCGGCGCCGCGTCGACAGCTCGCACTTACCATGCTCGTAAACAAACTCAATGCAAAACGTCCTTTGTCGAACTTAACACTATTCTTACACTCAATATTTTTCACAAAAGTTTTAACGGAAAATGTATTATGTAATATTTACATCCGCTTATTAAATCTCACGAAAATCTGTATTCGGTTGGCGGCGAATAAAATAATAAGACGTTAATGCGTTCAATAACTCTCGAGTCAAACTAAACGATAACGGCGTCGATTTTGTCATACCACTCACTAAACTAAACCAATCTGACAGGACTACAAATATCTACCTCTCTTTTCATTTTATTATGTGAGAGAAAAGAAAGAAGTGAGAGAAAGTGTTGGAGATTAAAGGGGGAGGCCTATGTTCAGCAGTGGACATCTTCTGGCTGATGATGATGATGTGAGAGAAGGATGGCAACAATTTTAGTGCTGTCAAATTTAGTTTAGTTTAGAGTACATCAGAATCGATGCTAATATTAAATTTTGTACACTATCTAAAGATCTATTCACAATATGCACACTGGCATCGCGTCCGTGCGCGGTCGAGCTAGCCTCGCCGGGCCGGGTCACTTCGTATATAGTGTCAGATGTCGTCGTACACAACAGGCGGCGAGTCGGGCGGGTCGCCCGAGTGTCGGCGCACGCGGTACGATCACGAGACCAGGTCGCGCAGCTGCCGCACGGCCGCGTACACCTGACGACATATATATTTGCATGATCTTTATAATAACACCATAGACTATCTTTTACAAGAAAAAAAACCTCTCAATCTCATGAATATTATTCTTAGTGTAATTTTAAGTAGAATAAGTAAAACCATTTACTGTTTGCAACACCCTATAAACAGGGTTTAATGTGTATTTAGTGCATTTTTCTTTAAATGTTACAACGCATTATAAATGGCAATGTAAAAAAAACACTCCATTCAAGAGTGCAAGTTATCTAGATAAGAATATATTATCATGTTGAAAACCTTCGGGCGACCTTAAAACATTAGCATAGGTCAACAACCTTACGTGACAAGCAAACAAACATTATCATCGTTACTAAATTAGCAACTATTCTGTCCCAACTATTCCGAGCTAACTGCGCTGAAACAGCGCAGTTCGAAAGATCACGCGAAAGTGAACCTTAACGCGCCGAGATACGTTATGCAGTCGCGCAGCTTTTCTCATCACCTAATCAGAATCGCTTTAAACAGGTAGCAGTAAGGCCCCAAGCCTTCCTTTGAATTTACTGCTCTCCTAGGTCCCTAGCCAGTATTTTCGTTTCCTGATGTCTTTTTGGATCACCTTGTACATGGATAGCTCGGTAAATTCATGATCCAAGAAAACAAGGTCTAGCGCTCCAGGAGTTGTCACCCAATTACGTCACTGTCCAGTTGCCACTTTATTGCAACAAACACAGATATTGGGAAACAAATTTCCTAATAAACTATTAAATAAAATACAAAAAGCATTTCTTTTGTCATTTGGTTTGTTTGCTCAAGTAAAGAAATTCAAGTTAAGCACAAATTTAATATATTATTATAAACCACATTATTTATATCAAAACCACATTGGTTTATTACATTCCCACAGGTAATATACGGAGATTGGGGAATTATAATTTCACGCCACTGGTAACACAGAAAATCAGCTGTCTCATAGAGACTCCGCTATTGTTTCGTGTATCGTCATCTTTCTCGAACTTGTTGTAAATTACTTTAATTTCTGCTGTTGCTTATGCACGTGTACGCGTATCCATGACATCGATGATGTCAGTGAGTGACACCCACGAAACATATTTTTCTCGGAGTGCTATACCTGGCGGAGTATATTATTATACCACGAGTAAATTCTTAGTAGATTCAATAAATACAATGTGATTATGATGTAGTGATGTACCTTGACGGCGGGTCCGAGCCGCAGGCGCGCGCGGCAGACGAGCTCCTCGCGCGAGCACATGAGCAGCTCCGGGCCGCGCAGCCGCGCCGCGCCCGCCGCTAGCGCCGCGCCAGCGCCGCCCACGCGCCCCACCAGCTGACACACTTCCTCCTAACACATTCAACATTCATTCATTAATATTAGGGACATTTTTGCACACACGGTCATCTGACCCCAAACTAAGCAAAGGTTGTGATATGGCTGCCAGAGACTGATATACATACATATATAGTTTTATATACATACTTAAATAGTTATTAACAACCAGATGTAGAACAAACACAAATGTTCATCACACGAATAAAATGGTCCTAGGTGGGTATCGACTTCACACCCCCAAGCACAGAAGGCAGGTTCACTACCAACTGGGCCCTGGGCCAAGGGGGCTATCACACATACACGTCGTCATCCACAGCCTCAGCTATCCCACTTCTGAATGCAGTTCCTTACAGTGCTATCTTCCTTGATCTCGTGATAATCAGTCCAGGTATAACCATCGATTACGAGCATATCACTCCTCAGCAAGTTCACAACCTAGAGTTGAGTAGTCTTCAAGTTATAGAATATTAAGGAAGTTCAATAGAGATGGATTGACATGCATAGAAAAGGTAATAGACCAAACTTCTGTAAGAAGCTATTCCTAATATTCCGGCTAAGCCCAAAAGATAAGTCACACATCATAAAATTATGTCTATGTCTACTCATCAGGAGCCATTAAACGTCCACTGCTGAACAAAGGCCTCCCTCTTAAAGCGGGATGTTGCCATAATACCCACGCTTGGCGGGCTTAGTCACCGCAGTATGTTCACCATGTACTATTAGGATGCTGCAGCCCACCCATCCTCCGGTGGTTCTGGTCGCAGTTCTAGGACATACCCGGGTCCAACAGAGAACAGTCAAATAAAACTAAATATTGTAATGCTATGAACATGAGTGAGGTGTGCGTGCGCAGTACGTGAGTGTATGTGTATCCTACCTCGGTCCACTGCGTGGGGTCGGCGGGCAAGCCCAGGTGCGCCATGTGCAGCAGCACGGGGGGCGCGGGGCGCGGGGCGGCGGGCGCGGGCGTGGCCGCGGGCGGCGACGCACGGAGGGACTCGCTGGTGGCGCGCCACCGCTTGCCTCCGCCCCCGCCCCCGCCCGCGCTCGACACCGACTCCTCGTCCGACGCCTGGCAACAACACAACACTGTCAACTGATACTATATGAATAGGCCAGTGCTCGAAATGGACCGGAACGCCGTTCCGGTTCGTAAAGGAATCCAACGACACCTCACTCGTCAAAATCGGTCAAGCCGTTTAGGCTTCAGGAACCCAGAAACATACATGCTCACATACAACCCAAAAAGATTACCCTCCTTCTTGGACAGACACTTAAAAGTTCGCAAGGTTTGAGAGGAAATGCGTTCCAGTTCGTAAGTAAGTCCAATTCGACCACTGAATATATATAGGTATAGATACCCCTGGCTGGGATAGGCGCATCGAATTTACATTCAATACTCTATAATAGTCTACTCTCTCTCTCTAGATTTGTTTAAGTTTAATTTTTTTTTTTTACCATTCTAATTATTGTATTTTTTTGCCACAAATAAATGATGTCTATGTCTATGTCTATATGAAAAGATTTAGATGAATGTGTACAATAAGTAAAGCAAACAGTACGAAACAATCCGAGCTTAGTGTGGAACCTGTGTAAACTTACGTCATTCTTGGAAACTTCTTCGACTCGCTTGTGCTTCGGCGGCCTACCACGAGGCCTGCAACCAGAGAAAAACAGTCAGGAATTGTACCAAAATTATACACTCACTCAAAATGTATAAACAAGTACCTCTCTTTGGGCGGATCACTCGTCGGCGTGCTTGTGTTTATTGGTTTTGAGATTTTGCTCAGGACCCTGAGACAGAAATGATTGTTAGTTGATAATTACATTCAGATTCATTGGAAACAAGATTCAGTAAACACTGAACACAGAAAAACGCGAAAGAGATCGGTCTTGACGGCGGTAAAATTTTGACAGGTATCTCTCAAAGCCCTATCAACTTTGAATTGCATTTTTAGGTAGAATTTTTGGTGATCCTCAGTTCAAAAGTATCTCAAAAATTTAGAGGTTTTTAAGTTACACTGTAAATGTTGAACCTATGACTAATACATTGTCAGTGTTAATTTGTAATTATATAACCTACAAATCTCTACATAGTATAAATTAAAGTTTCTTTCCGCGTCTGTCTGTCTGTCTGTATGGCCGCTAACTCCTCCTAAACCACGCAACGAATTTTGATGCGGTTTTCACCATTGTCAGTTAGTTACATTTTCACGGAAGGTTTATATATAACTAGCGACCCGCCCCGGCCCGGCTCGGGCGGGTCGCTAGTGTGATATAATTGTCTCCAAAAATTTGTTTATGTTGCTCTTGTAAGATATGCAGCAGAGGATCTCGAATCTCGAGCTGGAGCAGCAGCAGAGCGCAGGCCTTGCGTGCTTTGATTAGGCACACTCATTTATTATTAGGGAATTGATATCAATACATCTTGTTTCGTATCGGCTGTTTAATATACTTCAGTAATTAACTTTCTATTACTAACAATCACTACTTTAGATTTAATTGTAAAACGATATAAAAACTTGCACGTAACACAGGGATGACATTTCCATACAGAAGAGAGATATAGAACGATGTTGCTACACCTCAAAACAATAAGATGAGAATAGACAATATTATATTCTACAGCTCTGATGTTCAAAAGGGTACAGTAGTATACCCATTTAAGGATATACATGATTTGATTAGTAGAAGGTGTTACCTGCGTTCAGTAGTGAGGTTGCGGCGGTCGGGCAGCGCGGGCGAGCAGGCGCGGTAGGGGCACGCCGAGGCGGCGCCGTGCTGCTTGTGGGCGCCGCCGCGCGCCGAGCCCAGCCCGCGGCACCCGCCCACGCCGCACGGGCCCGCCACCGCCAGCTCCTCGTCCGCTGCACGAACACAACTGTGTTAACTAACGTTGCTCATGACAAGTGAAGGTGACATGTCGGTGTCGACATACTCACCCGCACGTTATTGTCCACCTGACAGTGCTGGAGAGTCAATACGGAGTGTGAATCATCATCATTTCAGCCGTAGGACGTCCACTGCTGGACATAGCCCTCCCCCATCGATCTCGTTCCCCTGCGGTCTCTTTTAGGTAGTCTGTCCATCTAGTGGGTGGACGTCCTACGCTGCGATTACCGGTCCCTGGTCTCCATGCGAGAACCTTTCGGCCCCATCGGCCATCTGTTCTGCGTGATATGTGCCCTGCCCACTGCCACTTCAACTTGCTAATCCGGTGGGCTATGTCGGTGACTTTCGTTCATCTACGGATCTTCTCATTTCTGATTCGACCTCGTAGAGAAACAGAGCATAGCCCTCTCCATAGCGAGTACGAATGAGTTGTTCAAACCTGACCTCGATTTTTTTTTTGGAACTATTTAGAGTATAGATCTATTTTGACCACCAACTAGCCTGGTGGTAAGTGACGATGTGGCCGAGAAAGGAACACGTGATCGGCTCTATTTATATTCATACAATAAAAAATAATCAGTAGGAACAAAACTCTTGTAACTCCAATAGGGTACTACGTTCAGGTTAGGTTTCCTTGAAGGATTCTCCTGAAAAGGCACATGTAGTAATGGTACTGACTGAGTGGCGGCTCGAGCGGGTGTCCAGTCTTGAGGCACCAGCCGACGGGGTGCAGGTCGGGCGAGTCGTCGTCCAGCCAGCACGCCAGCTCCTCGGCCCAGCCGTCGAACGACACCCGCACCTGGTGCCCGCGGACCGCCGATATCGTAGCTACGCGAATCAGGAACGGAACCTGTATGGACAAACCAATCTATTACATGTACTATGTCACAGTAATAGGGTTCTTCTTTATATTATTATTGTCAATAGCCCCGTTGATCCGTTGGTAGTGAACCTGCCTTCGGCGCTTGGGGGTGTGGGTTCGATTCCCATCTAGGACAAACATTCATGTTTGTGATTAACATTTGTGTTTGTTCTATATCTGGGTGTTGTTATCTATTTAATTATGTATTCAAAAATATATATATGTTTGTATATCAGTCTCTGCATGGCAGCCATATTACAAGCTTTGCTTAGTTGGGGGTCAGACGACCGTGTATGTGCGAATATTTATTTATTTATTCTTTGGGCAGACAGACCCTGAATATGTACAACAGCGCAGTCGTTAGGTATGTATGTAGCGATGGTAGCCGAGCGGTAGCATGTGCACCCTATAATATGAAGTTGATTCTGATAAAACGACAATCTGCTAATTACTCTAAGGGTGGATTGCACCATTTGCAATAACAAACATCGAAATTTCAGTTAGAATACCAGTTAGGCAAAAAAATTGTTGCACCATCTGACAATTGTTAAATGACAGCAAAACTTTAACTGTTAACCGTAACTGACCGCACTTCGCTGGTTAACTGTTATTGTTTAAGTTAAATATCTGTCAGATGTTAAAAATGTTTCCTGCTATGCACCTGAGGTAAATAAGGTCTCATTTGACTGGCAACCCCGGTAACTTTAACTATGCCAGTGAATACGCTGGTGCAACGAATTTAGCAGTAACTTGTTAAGTCAACCAGTACCGGCGTTAGGGTAGGGCCTGGTTGGGCGACCACCCAGGGTGCCAGATAAAAAGGGGCGCCACAGGCGCCTATAAAGGGGCGCCGCAGGTATATAAAAATCTATTTTTTGCCTTTTCTCGGTTTGAATGGCAGGGGGGCCCTCCCTGCGCTGTGTGGAAGTCTCGCCCAGGGCGCTAGTAGTGCTAAAACCGGCACTGAAGTCAGCATTACTGTTATTGTCAAATTTGTCATAAACGTTTACTTTAACTTCTACAATGGTGCAACCGAGCGTGAGTTGTTCAATAAAAATAAACTTAAGTACAGTGTTCATACCTTTTTATCAACAACTTCCAGCTTCATGCCCGTCTTGAATCCCTGCGGCAGACGCGTTTTGAACGCGCGCGGCGGCGCTGCACTGGAGCTGGTCTCCGAGAGATAGTTCTCCCACAAGAAACTGTCAGGATCCTTGTAAACTGTGTACGAAGAAAAATTACATCTTATTCAGAAATCCAATTTAAGATTAAACTAAGCAGCCAGCCAATATTCACTCAAAACAGCTTGTAGAGACGAGGTTCATGCCCAATAGTGGGCGCATACGAGATGGTAATAGGCATACTGAGGAAGTTGGCAGAGGGTACACAGGTCGCTTACGCTGTGTTTTAGTCAACATAATAGTCCCTTTGGTGAGTGCTGTCATGCCCAAACACTACCAAACAAAACGCACATGTTCATTAAAATAGGTTTGATTGAGCAGCACCTAATGCAAAGTAAGCTTTTAACATAGAAACCAACTTATGAGCCACTATCAAACAAACAAATACGATGTTTATAAGTTATGCAAAGGGCTAATTATTTAAGGGCTACGTGGTGGCCAAGGGCGAGTCCTGTTTGGGCTGATGATTATCTATACTAATATCATAAAGAGGAAAGATTTGATTGTTTGTTTGTTTGCATTGAATAGGCTCCGAAACTAGTGAACCGATTTGAAAAATTCTTTCACTGTTGGGAAGCTACGCTATCCCCGGGTGACATATAATCTATACCCGTGCGAAGCTGGGGCGGACCGCTAGTGATAAACAATTGTATTATTCCTTAACAAATCCATAATAGGTATAGGGGCTATAAGATACACAAACATTCATAAATGTTATTATGATTTGCAGTGTCGGCTCGGATATACTTTTAACACTTAATTCATTATTTATGGTTGACCGTCCAGGCGTTTGACCACAGCTCAGAGACGTTAAGTGACGATGTGGTCGAAGATGGTAAACACGCTTAATTAAGAGTGAAATGTAATTTATTCATTATTATTTGTAGAAAAAAAAAACTACTTCAATATACAAAATATTATAGTATTAAAGTAGTTTTTTACAAAAGTAGAAAATGTCAGTTAAAACAGAGATTGAAAGTCCTCAGTAAAACTTTTGCTGAAGGGAACCACAAACTAAAACGTCATCTGTGTATATATATTTGGTTTTGGTTGATGTTTACAAAAAGCACTAACAAAATTTCGATAAAATTTTGCCTACCCCTGAAGTATGAACTACCAAACAAAATAGAATCATCAAAATCAATTCATAATTGGCGAAGTAAACGCGTAACAAACATACCAAAAATATAAAGGGTCGAATTGATAACCTCCTCCATTCGTCGATTATAGGGTTATACACAGCGTTTTTTATATTTAGTTCTCCTGTTTTTCTTTACTCGGTATATGAACGTACTTAGTAATAAAATTAAATGTGTAGTATAAAAATAAACCAACCGCTTCCAACCGGCCCTTTTGGAGATCGATGGGGGAGGCCTATGTCCAGCAGTGGACGTCCTATGGCTGAAATAATGATGATAAAAAAATGAAAGTATACAATTCAATGTTCAATGCGTGGTCATAATTAATATTAGTAGGTTATCAAGAGAAATAATTCAGAAAAATTAATAGTACCTATGACAAAGTAAACAAATGGGACCTGGCTCTGGCAATGTTTTGATATGTAATGTAGACTAAATAATTGACATAAAATCGAGACTAGGAACAAATAATAATAATAATAGCTTATATAGGTAGTAATAAACATCTAATAGGGAATATGCATGTGTTTTTTTTATATTTTTAATTAACTGTTTACATCGTTATATCATAGTAAAAAATATAATTACAGTTGGAAATGCTCAAATTAATTTTTAAAATAATATTTAAAACATTGAATAAATTTGAGCTGTTTGAACGCCGCAATTTTTCGCGGGCCTTGGATGACGTCAGAAGCCACGTTCTGTGTTTGTTTACTATAGGCGATACAGTTATTTCACACAGATTTTCAGTTTTATTGATATCCAGACCATGGAAGAAGCTAAAAAACATTTTTATAGGTATCGTCTTGTGCCAAAGTGTACAAACACTATTAGAAATACACCCGATAAAGTGTTTTTTCTTATTCCAAGAGATGCGAAAATACGTAAACAATGGTGTAAGGTTATGAGAAGAGATGAAGTATCTCCAACATCATGTTTGCATTGTCGTGAAGATCATTTCAATGTAAGTATGTTATATTATGATAGCATGGTGTGAGTTAGAAGTATGTTTAGTACTTATTGAATATTATGCACTCAACAAACAAACAATAAGTAGGTACATTAAGTATTAAGAGTAAACAGTATTCACATTTTTTTTAAAAACTTAAAAATTCACGGAAAATTACGGAACATAAGTAATGTTAGGTATAATTACTTATAAATTATTATAATATAGACAGTAGAGCAGCAAATTCATAAAAAATTTAATGACCAATGATTATTTATAGGTTATGTTTTGGTAATTACAGCCGAGTGCATTTATGTGTAAAAACCTATGTAATGGATTAAAATATATCATGGATTATAACAATTACCTTGCCGCTTTCAACTTCAACTTAACTGTAAAATCTGGATTTGATGCAAAATATGCTGTCATTATGAATGCATCTAGATATTTTTGGTAGATTGTCCGAATGTGCTTTGACAAAACCAGTCTCAGTCATCGTCCTAAATGATCTTTAGTCTCACGAGAATGCTAAAATTACACTAGCTAATGGAAAAAACTACAGGAACTCAATATAAAACGATTTTTCTCTCAAACACTACTAAAACAGTATGAATATCGACGCCGCTAAAGGCAATGTTGTGGCTTTTGACGTCACGTTTCGTTTCGACCAATGGTGAAGCGTTTCGCAAATTTGAATTTCCCTCTTATATTTTGCACTTTTTATTTAATATTTTAAGCAATTAAAATGTAAATAAATTAAAAAAAAATCTTTTAGATATAAAGTCAGAACAATAAAGATTCGGAAAAAAATTATTTCAACCAGATTTAAACCACATGCATATTCCCTATTAAGGTATAAAATACAACTAAACCAAAATATGATTCTAACAATATTCTAACATAGACATAATTTAGTTTCTTTCTTTTTAACTTTAACAAAAACTAACATTTGTACGCTGTAACAGGTAAGGACATGAGATACGTCTCCATTCTTACGACCATGTATGCTACTTTATACGTATGTGTAATTGTGTACCTACCATGTTCTGACAAATAAATAATTTGAATTTGCTCTCAAGTGATGCTACCAGAACATACGGTTAGGCGCTTGGACTGCTCGGCAATATATTTTTTAACTGGAGCTAGCATTAGATTAGTTTGTTAGCGTTAGATTAGTATACATTTGTGAAAATGAAATAATAATAATAAATTATAACTGACATAATTATTTATGCTATTTTTTTGTTTGTTTGTTGTACATAATTTTTTATATACCATGTGTAATATATATTTTATTAAATGGCTTGTAAATATAAATGTAGTAATAAATGACTTTGACTTTGTTTGTATGGAATATGTAAAATTCCATTATTATATTAGGTATCAGTTTAGGAAACCTTGAATTTAGTTTAACGAAGCGTTTCCATTCACAACTCACACGTTTAACAAACTTTCCTTGAAGTAACAATAAATCCTTACAATAACACAAGCTAATTACGTAAGTGGCCAACTCATTTACCTTATGATCATTAAGAACTACAATTTCCAATGTAATAGTTTAGTTAATAATCGTAGTAGAGATTACTCGGTGGAGACATGTCGCCGGGCCGACGGCCGCTATGGCACTATCGGTGTAGATGGGCGTGACTCATTTCTATACAACATAGATAAACTCGACCCGCTATCCTGTTATACTTCACTTGACTTGTTTGTTTCAATGCTTCCACCAAACTGTAGGCCTAGCACGGGCCGTGGATAAATTTTCTATCCACTGTTTTTATCCCGCGGGAAAGAGACAAGCGTATCTATATTCTAGCTTTGTTGCGTCGACGCGTGGATAAAAACGGTGGAAAGACAATTTGTCCACGGCCCGTGCTAGGCCTGCTGGTCGATTATTTTTTCCTTATTCACTCGTGGCTTCAAGACACCCAGATTGTAATTATAGGAGAACAATTCAGGTAGCGCGTCTGGCGGTTCGTACAATAATTCCTTCAATATTTTATTGAAGAAGAAATAAGGGGGCTCTTTTGTCGTTTCTCTCACTGGCACATTATATATTGAAGACAAAATTTCAAAAAGTGACGATGACATGTTTTGTTTTTACTATTTTATTCCGTTTAAAAATGTAAAATAATATTTATTTTTTTAAACCGCTAAGTGCGTGCCGGTCACGCTTACTGAAGGTTCCGTACCACCCTACCACCACATAAATTGTTAACTACTAATGTACAAAAAAGTAGTGCAAGAAGACAACATCACGCCCAGCGGTCACCCATCCAAGCACCGACCACGCCCGCTATACGAGAACCGGTGAACAGAAATTTGTCACCGACTAGCACTTGGACAGTATTTACTATTTGTTATTATACTTTAGAGTGTGTACTATAATCATACCAAGTTTGACGCTTGTATATATTACGGTTTTTACACTAGAGCAAATATAAAACTATGTTTAAAAACACGTTTCATTTAATTTTTTTTTTTTTGTTAATCCGTCGTATCATATTCTGTGAAATTTTCTACTTACTATCTATTACAGTTCGAAAGACAAAGAGCTATTAAAGGACAGACAGACAGCGTTGGCTTAGACGCTTAGTAATAGGATCCCGTTTAAACCCTTTGGGTATGGAATCCTGAAAAGGGTATTAACTTCCAGGCTGACAGACAGACAAAGTGATCAAATTAGGGTTCCGTTTATTCATTTTGCGGTACGGAACCTTCGATCAGACAAACAAGCAAGGGAGATATGCCTTAGTACAATTATTGTTCGTAATCAAACGTCTCCATATTTCATTTTAAAAAACACTATACCGCTTAACCGCATAACGCAAAAACTGTAAGAACGGCACACATATTCATTATTTTTCACGCACACTAAGAAACTTGTAGCGACACCTATGAACTAATAGTCCACATCCAAAAAGGCGACAAAATAAAAAGACGCATTGCCGATAGTTCTACTAAAGGCATCAAGCCTGATTAATGGCAGCAGCGTCTTACCTGCCACGCCACTTTACCACCTCTCTTGTTTGTCTGATCCGAGTAAGGAACCCTAAAAGTAAGTATGTTAAACCCAAGAAGTGATGCTTATCCTCAGCAGTGGGCGACTGCAGGCTGCAAATGATGATGATGTTAAAGTCGTAAATAAATCAGCATATAAAATTGCGGATGGAATCAATAATTTCAAGTAAATATTGCTGTTAACACAAAGAAAGTGAAAGTCAAAATGTAGGAGGTAGGTAATAAAGTAACAATGTACAATTGCAAATTACAAATTCAAGGTTAGTCAACCAACCAAGTTTTATGTCCCGTAATCATAATTTCTGAATAATTATGTACTTTACTTATATGTTCATAATTGTAAATTGCAGAACACTGCAATGCGCTGAAATAGTATCATGTATAATTAAATAAATAAAATATTCGGGACATTTTTTCACACACGGTCATCTGACCCCAAACGAAGCAAAGTTTGTGATATGGCTGCCAGAGACTGATATACATACATATATAGTTTTAAATACATACTTAAATAGATAGAAACAACCAGATATAGAACAAACACAAATGTTCATCACATAAATGTTTGTCCTAGGCGGGAATCGAACCCACGCCCCCCAGCTCAGAAGGCAGGTTCACTACCAACTGGATCAACTGGCTATCCAGTTGTACCAAGTATGGATGTATTGATGTCCATTAGGGCAACAAGAGATTACAATTAAAGAGACAATGGCGTCGATTCTGGCACACCACTCACTAAACTAAACCAATCTGACAGGACTAAAATTATCTGCCTCTCTTTTAGTTTTAATATGTGAGAGAAGGATGGCAACAATCAGCTCTAAAACTGTTGCCATCCTTCACTCACATATTAAAATGAAAAGAGAGGCATATAATTTTAGTCCTGTCGACGCCATTGGCGTCTATTCTGTCATATCACTCACTAAACTAAACCAATCTGACAGAACTAAAATTATCTGCGTCTCTTTTCATTTCAATAAGTGAGAGAAGGATGGCAACAATTTTAGAGTTGTCAAATTTAGTTTAGTTTAGAGTACATCAGAATCGATGCCAATAACGTTTAAAAAAAAAAAAAAACCGGCTAAGTGCTAGTCGGGCTCGCTCACTGGGGGTTCCGTACCACCACATAGCTTGTTAGCTACTTAAGTTCAAAAAATTGTCCAAAAGGGCAAAATCCCATCAACGCCAACTTATGCAACTAACGCAACTTAATGAGAATCACACTAATACTAGAAATACAAAAGTTTGTGAGTATGTGTGTGTGTTTATGTTTGTTCCCACTCGACTCCATAACGGCTGACCCAATTTGGATAATATGATGATAGTCCTAGATCATTTCTTAATCAAGGAGACTCCTTCATTAAACGTTAATTTTTACAATTCTTGACGGAATCCCCCGCGTTCTCCATTTTTTTTCTACCGCGCCAGCCACTGATATTATTCACAATTCACATTTTGACCTTCCAACTAGGTATATCTATGCTAACAAGTTTTTTTTTTTTAAAATCCCCTATTAACGAGCTGGTATTCTTTAAAAGGCTGAACAGATTTTCATGAAGTTTCATAAGTAAGAACACTCTCGATCAAGTCACATTCCAAACAAAAAACTAAATCAAAATCGGTTCAGGCAAGTATCATAGATTCAAGAGCTCGGCTAGTTTGGGTAGGTTGGTAGGGGCACATGCACAATACACCCCAAGAGTGATGTCAGTGAATGTAATATCACCCCCATGCCCTTTAAATTAAAATTAGAATCGGTTCAGGCAAGTATCATAGATTCAGGAGCTCGGCTAGTTTGGGTAGGTTGGTAGGGGCACATGCACAATACACCCCAAGAGTGATGTCAGTGAATGTAATATCACCCCCATGCCCTTTAAATTAAAATTAGAATCGGTTCAGGCAAGTATCATAGATTCAGGAGCTCGGCTAGTTTGGGTAGGTTGGTAGGGGCACATGCACAATACACCCCAAGAGTGATGTCAGTGAATGTAATATCACCCCCATGCCCTTTAAATTAAAATTAGAATCGGTTCAGGCAAGTATCATAGATTCAGGAGCTCGGCTAGTTTGGGTAGGTTGGTAGGGGCACATGCACAATACACCCCAAGAGTGATGTCAGTGAATGTAATATCACCCCCATGCCCTTTAAATTAAAATTAGAATCGGTTCAGGCAAGTATCATAGATTCAGGAGCTCGGCTAGTTTGGGTAGGTTGGTAGGGGCACATGCACAATACACCCCAAGAGTGATGTCAGTGAATGTAATATCACCCCCATGCCCTTTAAATTAAAATTAGAATCGGTTCAGGCAAGTATCATAGATTCAGGAGCTCGGCTAGTTTGGGTAGGTTGGTAGGGGCACATGCACAATACACCCCAAGAGTGATGTCAGTGAATGTAATATCACCCCCATGCCCTTTAAATTAAAATTAGAATCGGTTCAGGCAAGTATCATAGATTCAGGAGCTCGGCTAGTTTGGGTAGGTTGGTAGGGGCACATGCACAATACACCCCAAGAGTGATGTCAGTGAATGTAATATCACCCCCATGCCCTTTAAATTAAAATTAGAATCGGTTCAGGCAAGTATCATAGATTCAGGAGCTCGGCTAGTTTGGGTAGGTTGGTAGGGGCACATGCACAATACACCCCAAGAGTGATGTCAGTGAATGTCTTATCACCCCCATGCCCTTTAAATTAAAATTAGAATCGGTTCAGCCGTTTGGGAGCTACGATGCCACAGACAGACACACACGTTAAACTCCACTCCCCTTCCCTTTCCCCTTCTATTTGCGTTGGGGGTCAAAAATCACGTCGGCCCATCTATTAGTTGTTGCGTGAAAAATTGACAAACAAGCACACTTTCGAAATAAGCTCTAATTAAGTTTTTTGTTTAATTTCTTCTTTTTTTTCATTGTATGTGTGGCGGAACTCTTTTTCACCAGTGCGACCTTCGCGGCCGCCTTTATTATTTTATTTCAATAGAGTTGTGTTTTGTTTTATAAGAGATCTGTCAAGAGGTGAAAAATAGATGTTTTCGATTCCGCAAAATAAATTGTTTTAATAATAGGAGAAATAATATCCTAAATTGGTGACCCCGATACGAACACAACATAAATTAAGACGATTCGAACACAAGAAGAGCAAAGGTACGCAAATAGGTACGAGTACTTTCTTTGGTGGTACGAGTGAAGCGACCACGGTCGTCTGATTGTTCGTCGATGAGAATACGAAAACGTAGAAAAAGAAGTGGTGAATTCGACTACGAGAGCTGTGCTGCTGGCTGCTGGCAACGAACGCATGGAGCGCGTCAAGACTAAAGTCGAAGTATCTTTTGGAAGAACCAGTGTGGACTAAAAAGACAAAGTGTGATTTATATTGTTGTGTGTTTTTTGTGTGTGTATTTAATTTTATTTTATTTTTGTGAATTTTTGTACATATTTTTAAGATATTTTTGTACCAATGTTTTTTGTAGGGCATTCGCGCACACCACACTCCCACGTTTCTTTTGTTTTCAGTTTTTGTTTTTGAATTTTGTTTTTCTCTTAGCATGGTTTTTCATGACAGCACACGTCATGAGTGACAGTGAGCAGGAAGACTTCAAACCGGCTTCCGCGGGTACGGGTGGACGTGAAATGTCAAGCAGTGACAGCAGATCTGGCACAGGCGGTACGGAGAAGGTAATGATTAACAGAGTATCTATACGTACCCCTCCATTTTGTAGAGATCGCCCGGCCCTATGGTTTGCGAGTTTAGAGGCGCAATTTTCCATCAATAATATTAGCCAAGAAATCACGAAGTTTAATTACGCAGTTGCGCACCTCGATACCAATTGTACTCGCGAAGTAGAGGATTTGATAATCCAACCTCCGAGGGAGCAACCCTACACGAAATTGCGCAATGCAATAATATCTAGGTTCTCAGATTCTCAGGAGCAGAAAATACGCCGTCTTCTAGAGAAGGAGCAGATCGGCGATCAAAAGCCGTCGTTTTTTCTGCGTCATCTGAGATCATTAGCCAGTGCAGCATTTCCGGAGGATATTCTGAAGACAATTTGGATGAGCAGGTTGCCACGATATCTTCAAACTGTCTTGGCTGCTCAACGATTAGAATCGTTGGCGGAGCTAAGCGAACTAGCGGACAATTTGGCTGAAATTAACGCTCAATCAACTTCATTGGAGGTATGTACTGTTTCGCCTAACTCGAATACTGATCTTGTACAGGAGCTGACTAAAAAAGTTGATGAATTGACCCGTTTAGTAGCGTCACTTTCCTCTGCTGGTTGCAGCTCGCATGTTGGTACGCGTAGTCGTGACTTCAATCGTAACCGTAATCGTAGTCGCAGCCGATCACGTTCACGTAACTATGATTTGTGCTTTTATCATGACCGTTTTGCGACAAAAGCACGTAAATGTGTGCCTCCATGTAAGTGGTCCGGTTCCCCGCCTAGTGATCAGGGAAACCAAAACAGCAACTGTTAGAGGCGACATCCAGTTGCTCGCCAGCTAGTCGCCGCCTTTTCGTGACCGACCGGAGATCCAACCGGAAATTTTTGGTGGACACTGGTTCGGATATTTGTTGCGTTCCTCGTAGCTTTATAAAAGGACGTACGCTTCAGCCATTATCATATAATTTAGTTGCAGCTAATGGCAGTAAAATTATCACATATGGGCTGGTACAGTTGAACTTAAATTTAGGGCTACGACGAGATTTCACCTGGAACTTTGTCGTGGCGGATGTGGAAAGTGGTATTATTGGCGTAGATTTTTTGTCGCATTACCAGCTTTTACCCGATTGTTCAAAAGGTAAGCTGTGCGATAGTAAAACTGGGCTTACTTCGTCCGCGGACCTTTATACCGCGGAACAGCAAAGTGTGAAGGTAGTATCTCTTCCTGACTCGCCATTCACAGCGATCTTGGAGAAATACCCAAGTATAACGCGACCACCTGGTGCTCCTAGAATTATTAAACACAGCACCGTACATTATATAAACACTACCGACGGTCCCCCTGTGACATCTAGACCGCGTCGGTTGGCACCATTAAAACTGGGCATTGCAAAGAAAGAGTTCGAAGACATGGTCCGAGCTGGTACTTGCCGACCATCTGATAGCTCTTGGTCATCGCCTCTGCATCTCGCACCTAAAAAGGACTCAACGTGGCGTCCTTGCGGTGATTATCGTGCATTAAACGCCCGGACGATTCCTGATCGCTACCCTGTCCGATACATAGGCGATTATGCGCACAACTTGTCTGGCTGTACCGTTTTTAGTACTATAGACTTGGTCAAGGCCTATCAACAGATACCGGTGAATCCAGGCGACGTGTGCAAGACAGCGATAACTACTCCATTTGGATTATATGAATTTCTGTATATGACTTTTGGTTTGCGTAATGCTGGGCAGACTTTTCAGAGATTTATCGATGAAGTAGTCCGTGGCTTAGATTTTTGCTATGTCTATGTTGATGACATTTTGGTTTACTCAAAAGACCAAATAGCGCATGCGCAGCATCTGGAAATCTTGTTCCAGCGATTGCACGACTATGGCGTTGTGATTAATACAGCCAAGTCCGTATTTGGTGCCACAGAAGTATCTTTCCTTGGGCATCGAGTCAATGCTGCGGGCACGCGTCCTCCTGAGGACAGAATTCGTTCTCTGGTGGATTACCCGCCCCCAAAGACAGTTCAGGGTATGCGCAGATTCATAGGCATGGTCAATTACTACCGCCGGTTTTTGCCAAGTACGGCTAAGTACCAAGCGCCGTTAATTGAAGCAATCACTGCTATTCAAGGCAAAGGCAATAAACCTTTTGTGTGGACTCCTGAGCTAGAAAAGTGCTTTGAAGAATGCAAGAAAAGCTTGACGTCCGCTACAATTTTAGCACACCCAAATAACAGTGCTGAGGTTGGGTTGTTTACTGACGCTTCAGGAACGCACGTTGGTTCTTGCCTACAACAGCGCGTCGATAATGATGATTGGCAGCCACTAGCCTATTTTAGTAAAAAGCTGACTGCTAAACAGGCTCAGTGGCCGGCGTACTATCGGGAACTCCTTGCAGTGTACGAGAGTGTTCAACACTTTAGGCACCTGTTGGAGGTACAACACGTCACTATCTACACTGACCATAAGCCGCTAATATACGCTTTTGTACAACGACGTGAGAAATTGCCGCCTATCCAATTAAACCAACTGTCTTTCATCAGCCAGTTTACTACTGATGTAGTGTATATTAAAGGGGTTGATAACATCGTAGCTGATGCCATGTCGCGCGTTGAGTCTATTTCTCTTGAAGAGGATTTTGCTGCACTTGCGTTATCGCAAGAATCGGATGAAGAGCTAGCTAGTATGCGTGGGAATTCGTCTTTAAAGCTCGAACCCATCCTCATCCCTGGCACAAATATCACAGTAATTTGTGATACTTCAACTGAGCGACCACGTCCATACCTGACACCAGCATTCCGTCGAGCTGCATTCGACAGGTGTCACAACCTCAGTCACCCTGGCGCGCGGGCAACCACTCGCTTGGTAACTGAGCGTTATGTATGGCCTCAAGTAAACGCAAATTGCCGTGAATGGGCTCGAACTTGTTTACGCTGCCAACTCAGTAAAGTAACTCGCCATGTTAATTCGCCACTTGGAGAGTTTAAATTACCGTCAAACAGATTTAGGTCGGTGCATTTAGACATTATTGGACCACTTCCTCACTCGAAAGGGTACAATTATTGCCTGACTGCGATTGATAGATACACACGGTGGCCTGAAGTATGGCCTATGTCATCAATCACAGCAGAAGAGGTAGCAGATACATTCGTAACTGGTTGGGTTTCCCGTTTTGGGGTACCAAACATTTTGACAACCGACCAGGGCCGGCAGTTTGAATCTGTGTTGTTTCGCCGTCTAATGGATGTATGTGGTACCAAACGGGTGCGCACGACTAGTTACCATCCTTGCGCAAATGGCATGGTGGAACGCATGCATCGGCAGCTTAAAGCATCTTTGATGTGTCATAATGACACATGGGTAAGAGCTTTGCCGTTAGTTTTATTAGGGATGCGAACGGCGCTCAAAGAAGATTTGAAGGCATCTTCTGCAGAGCTCGTTTATGGAGAGACTCTTCGCTTGCCTGGAGAACTCGTCATACCTCCAATAACATCGCAGAGCCCAAGTGACGTTGTAGATTTCGTCCGTGAGCTGCGCAAATATATGGAAGCTCTCCGTCCTGTCCCTGCTACACGCCACGCCCAGCCATCGACTTTCATATTTAAAGATTTAGCTAAAGCGTCGCATGTCATGTTACGCGATGATACAGTACGAAGACCGTTGCAGCCGCCTTATTCCGGTCCTCATCGTATCATCGGGCGAAGAGACAAAACGATCACTCTCGATATTAATGGAAGGGAACGTACAGTTAGCATAGATCGCGTTAAGCCTGCCCATTTGGATTCGGCGTTTGGCAATTGTGAACCAATTGTGCCGCCTGCGCCAACTCCAGCTAGCAGTTTCACGCCTGCGTTGGTCCCTGCACCTACACCAGCTCCTGTCATCACCCGGTCCGGGAGGAGGGTGAAGTTTAGAGGGATGTTAGATATGTGATTACATATATTTTTTTTTTTTCCAGCTTATTCTTCCTTTCTCCGTGGGGGGGTGGTGTGGCGGAACTCTTTTTCACCAGTGCGACCTTCGCGGCCGCCTTTATTATTTTATTTCAATAGAGTTGTGTTTTGTTTTATAAGAGATCTGTCAAGAGGTGAAAAATAGATGTTTTCGATTCCGCAAAATAAATTGTTTTAATAATAGGAGAAATAATATCCTAAATATGTATGGTGTGTTCATTGTATATTTTTTTTTGCCACAAATAAATTGGACAAACAGGGACAGGGAAACAGGGAAAAACGGACACTTTCGCATATTTAGTCTTATATAGAGTTTTTAGTCACGCGGAAAAGGTAGGTCGTCAGAAGGACTAAAGCAGGCAGGTCACGTTAGTGTTGAAATGTCACTAATCTGGGCCATGTACATACATAACCTATACTATAGCAACAGCGACTACTTCGTATATTTGAACGATCAAGCCAATACACATTGTTACAGACAAAGAAGAAAATCTGGGGCACGATTGATAACAGTACCTAGTATTCCTCAGACTGGTAAATCTATTCCAAGAAATTGTTACCATCATAGGATCTGTCTTGCAATATATATATTTTGTATGCCATAGATGGCAAACAACCTGACGGGCCGCCGCGACGACAACGCGACTTGGCCGCCACCCGACGAATCGGCTTGCGCTTGACCGCCATCTTTTCTGAAGTTAAGCAATATGTGGTGTCACTAGCTATACTCGTGACTTAATGATTGTAACACCCATTCAAGCAGGGCGTTCCACAGTCTAGCGGTTCCCACATTGAAAGTGGAATCAAAGAGTTTCGTTTGGGTTTTCTGAATATTTACCATGAAACGGTGTCGCAAAATACTACTTGGTAGATGGATGATCAACTGTTCTCGGGCCATGTATGGCGAGGTGGCGGTCAAACGCAAGCCTATTATTTATTTATTTTCGGTATTTTTCTGTAATAAAAAAAAACAGTTTTTTTTTTTTAATTTCTAGTAAGTACTCTAACCTTAGTTGGTCCTACTCGACTGATGTCTCTGAGACTCGATCCTTATTAGAAAACAGAGTTAAAAGGCAAAAAATAAAGTCGAGCCAGGTTTCCCATCTTGCCTGTGACCATTCCTCAAACAATGCAGCATGCATGCATTAGCATTTAGCACACAGCATGGAAGAAGCCAGACTTTAGTATGCCAACTTTTCTCTCTTCCTAAATAGCTCAGAATTTTTCTCCTCTATATCCAGAACAATAAGGCATCGCAGAGTGTAGTTTGTCAGGCTTCAACAAAACAGTAGCAGTACTCACAGTTGGGCGGAGTGAGTCCGATGCCGTTCTCTTCAGCCCAGCCCACGGGGTGTATGTACGGTGAGGATGGCTCCACCCAGTAGTCGTACATGTCGTCCCAGCTGTCGAAATTAATCCGCAGTCGGTTGTCCAGCATGTCGGCTACTGTCGCCACACAAACTAGCTGGTTCTTGCGGTCGTCGGCTTCAAGCTTCATGCCGGTGCGGAAGCAGTTGGGCTTGAACACCTAATAATAAGGACTTTGTTACAAATCTGACAAGGATATAGAAGGGTTGCAGGGATATGTAATCCTCCTTTATCATTGCCACCAAGCAGTGCATTGTTCGCCTGTTTTGACAGTAAAATTACAGAGCAAAATGCAATCAAACATCTTATATGCAGAACCACAATTTTAGAGTGTTTCAGCTTTTAATTTTTTTATTTTCTCACATACATTCCAAAATAAGTTTATCCTAAATAAGCTTTCAGCTTTAGCAACGCTTGTTGCGTTCAGTAGTTAATGTGGCCACCTTCCGTCATCATCATCATCAGACTTTGAATATCACCTAGGGGTATAGTAAAGTACTCATCAAGACCAGTCCAAAGAGCCCAAACACAATGGGGTTATCTTGATGCTTTTTTTTACTTCCTACGACCACCTTCCGATTCCATCATCAGAAAAGCTCCATAGTACCAATTTAATGCATTGTCATCCAAGTTACATAGGTGTACCAAATTTCAACTCAATTGAAGCTAGGAAGTGGGTCAAATTAGGCTTGCAAGATTTGTACTTAACATACAAACAAATATACTTACTTATCCTTACTAATATTATAAATGCGAAAGTAACTCTGTCTGTCTGTCTGTCGCGCTTTCACGCCAAAACTACTGATCCGAATTAAATGAAATTTGGTACACAGATAGTCTATAGCCTATCTATAGGACATAGGCTACATTTTTTAGTTTATAAAAGTTTTTTTTCTTTTTACTATATTATACTATATACTATACTATATTATTATATAAATGCGAATAGTATGTTGGTTTGTTTGTTCCTCTTTCACGCAGCAACAGAGCAACGGATCGACCTGATTTTTGCATGGGTACAGTTCAAGGGCCGTAGAGTGACATAGGCTACTTTTCATCATCATCATAATCACCATTTTTCATCACTACGCGGGTGAAGCCGCGGGCGCAGCTAGTATTATATACACCTAAAAACATGCGAAGTTAAATGGAGGCCTTGGTGGTTTACCTTGCAGTGGGAGAGTCACAGCTAAAATAATATGCAAGCAGGGTTGTTAATTAGCTAACACCCTCTTGCAGGTTTATTGTAGGGTGGGCTTCCCTACAATACTTAACAAATTTTGTAGCATGACTTTATATTTAGCCCGTTGGTCCAGTTGGTAGTGAACCTGCCTTCTGAGCTTGGGGGCGTGGGTTCGATTCCCACCTAGGACAAACATTTATGTGATGACCATTTGTGTTTGTTCTATATCTGGGTGTTAATATCTATTTAAGAATGTATTTAAAACTATATATGTATGTATATCAGTCTCTGGCAGCCATATCACAAGCGTTGCTTAGTTTGGGGTCAGATGACCGTGTGTGAAAAATGTCCCGAATATTTATTTTTATTTTATTTTATATATTTTTCTTGTTCCATATAAATGTAAAAATATTTAAATTAGGTCTCTAAAGGACATTCAATTACATAACTAAACATGTTTTATACAAACTCATATTTTTTTGTGGTGAATGTGTAAGTTTCGTAAAAAGTCATGGAAAGTTGTGGACTATAATGTAGGGAAGCTGACAGCATGAGGAAGTTGGCTAATTATCAATAACCATAATTATACAGTATTGTGTTAAAGAGTTACCGATGTTATAAAACATACGTACCGAGGTTGTGACGTGCAGAAAGAGATTCCTGGGCGCGGCGATGGCCCGCATCTGCTTCAGGTACAGCGGCCAGGAGAAGGAGGAGGAGTATCCAGCGGGCGGGTCGAGCACCCGCCCGTTCTTCTCGCACCAGCCAGCTGGGAATATATCTGGGCAGTCGGCATTCACCCAGTAGTCGTACTCTTCAGGGTAGCCGTCGAAGTGCAGCCGCATGCGGTACCCTTGCACCTCCGCCACCGACACCACTCCAAACAGGGCTGGATGCTGCGGGTCGATGGCCTCCATGCGCATGCCTACGCGGAATCCGATACGCCCGTACGGGAACGGATTTTTAAACAACTTCACGGGCGCCGCCTTTGCCTTACACGCCTCTAAGTATTGCATCCACGAGAACCCAGTTTTGCCACACATCCATGGATACTTCTCATTCTCGGCGAGATCAGAGCCCGGGCGTGGCAGCGCGACCGGCACGCTTTCTACCGGCATCGAATCGTAGTGCTTTAACGGTGCTTTATCCTCCTTGTCAGGCGTAGCCTCCGACTCGGACAGCTGCTTCCTCATCAATATTTTCTTGATTTTGTTCCGTTTCTTGATGAGCTCAGCTCGCTCTCTGTCTCTGCGCTTCTGAAGAGCTTTCTCGATTTCGCTCTGACAAGTGGAGCTGCAGAAGTTGGGAGTAATGAACTCGGCCGCCATGCCGTGGCAGCCGCATCCATCGCATCGATACAGGTCTTCAGGAGACGTCTGTTTCTTGTCGCGGTTCCTATCCATCCTCTGCTTGAGGGGTGTGTGGTACTTGGCGTTCCTATGGATTAGTTCCTCTGCACCACAGTTGTCGACGAGGTCAATCAGTCCAAACTCATTGGTCTGAAACTGCAGCATACTGCCATGCAGGCCGGCTATGCCGTTGTTCCACGTCAGCCCCGGAGGATCCTCATCTGAAGTTTCGCTTTCGCTTTTAACCCTGGAAGAGACCTCATAATTGTTTGCTTTAGGAAAGTACGATACTTTATTGTTTGTGCACGTTTCGGTGCCCGTATCTTGTTTCCTATCTTTGTAGTCCTCGACATCAGAATCGCCAATAGTTTTGGTATCCAGATCTTTATCCAGTTTTTCGTCACAAAACAGCGAGGGCACACGATGATCATCGTTGTATTCTGGCTCTTGTTCCTCAACCTTTTCGGATTCTTTCTGATTGTTCAGAAGCATTCGTGAACTTTTGTTAGTGAGATTTTCCGTGCATAGTGATATTCGCCTTTTTAAGTTTGTGTTGGTGTTTTTCTTGTCGCTGTTGTCAGAATTAGAGCGCTTCAATATCGCGGGCGCTGCGATTACTGGAGGCACGTCATTTCTGTCGATAATATTTCTATTCAGAAGACTTTTACTCTTTTCTGGTATGGACAATGTGAATGACTGTTCGTGGTTTTGACCACCTTCATCATCTTCTATGGAAACAGTATAAATGTCATCGTTCATAGACGCATTTGTCTCGGGTATGGACAGAGTGTACTCTCCTTGCTCCCCAGTAGGCTCTGCTCTAGACCCAGCAATAGATATTGTGAATGGTTGTTCCATTTTCGAACCATGATGTATTTGCCCATCTTTTTCATTAAAATTAAGAACCTTCCCCAGAGGGTGCAAGGGAGGTACTTCAGAAGTGTTAAGACCACCAGAGTCCCGCATTACAGTTATATTTCCCTGAGGATCATTTTGTATCTGTCCATTGGCTATTTGCAAGTTGATGATGGGTCCTTTTGATGCCATTGTAGCTGGCAGAGTAACTGGTAAGATGAATTTGGTATTTTGAATCTTAGGCATATTCATCGGAGTCAAAAATAGTTTATTGCTGGGGTTATTACCCTGATTGTTGGAAATAAGTATAGATTGATTTTCTGATATGTTTTTTGTGTTTGTTTTTTTTACAGAACCGAGATAAGCTATGGCTTGTTTAGTAGGTGCTCCTGAAGCGATGCTGACTGGAACGATGACTTTATCGTTTGCTTTTGGTTTCTGAATGACAATTGGTTGAGTAGCGTTAACGGGAGCTAGTATGGAAGATTTATTGTGTATGGGCAGTTTTGGTGCAATATTTGGTTTACTGCTGACACTTGATAACAAATGTAAGTTTGATTTACCGATAACCTGAAATTATACAAAAAACTATTTTAATACTCATTTCATTTTAATGTTAAGAAACAAAACAATGACAAAGTGTATGTGTGCTACTTACAGGTCTCCTTACAATTATTTGTGGAGGATTTCCACTTGTGCTGGCCTGGCTGATGACCTCCGTGCTGGTGACTGGCTTCAGGCCTGTCGGAGTCTGGATGTACACCACATGAGGCATGGGCCGCCCCCCTCCTCGTAGTTGGATGGAGTTATTGGAGGAACTTGGAATTTGTACAACCGTAGGATTCGATCCTACTTGGACTTGAGATACGGGTGTAGAGTTGTTCATTTTAACTTGAACTCCAGATGAATCAGATAATTGAAGCTGTGAAGTATTGGAGACTGTCAGCTCTTGTGTACCCTCCATATTAGCAGCCCTCGAATTGGAACCCATATGGACATGAATGATGGAGCTGTGTAACTGCTGAGTGGGGCCGTGCAGAAGAGGCATAGAAGGCAATGTTGCGCTTGTCAACTGAATATTTTGGCCGCCGCCTGGAATTTGCAATGGAACATTTATTGTTTCGCCGGCAGATAATTGCATAGGCACACTGGTTGTACCGGAAACTTGCAATGGTAGACTGACAGGAGCTATCTGGAGTGGAACTGTGCTGGTAGGCCCGGACAGCTGGACAGGGACATTTATGTTTGAAGTGGAGCCCGGAATTTGGACTGGTACGTGCACAGTTGACAGATGCAGAGGGTAAGGGGAGTTACTTGCATGAATTTTCACAGGAGTGATGGACTGTGTGACTAAGTTGTGAGTGATCGACATAGAGTTCTGGGGCGCCTGCATCGAAGACACGATCATGCTGCTCGGGATTGGCGCCTGAAACAAGAAAAACAGCGTCAGAGGGTCAAGGCCTGTTGCGCCTCAAATCACGTACCTATTTTAGCAATTGGTTATACTTACACGCAATGTATTCAGAAGGACATTATTTTGTGATCCGTTCTGACGCGAATTACACCCAACTGACGTATTCACAGATTTTAATAGCCTCTTTTTCAAAATTTCAGATTTAGGCTCATCAAACTTTTGAAGTGAATTACAGTGCCGTTTCTCCATTTCTCGACTACGAGAACCACGACGAGTGCATTTCACACGTTCGGTTATCTTTTACAATACATTATTGATGCCCTGTAATGCATTTTAAAAATAAAATAGCGCAATGTGAAAAACACAGAAACGCAACGTTGCTTCAAAGTATTCATAAAATTATTCTTTTTTGTAAAATGTAAACCTCATAATCTTCATAATAAATTAAAGTCTAATCAAATTGTAACAAATTCTTTAGAATAAACATTTTTCTTCTGCGAATGAATTCGCACTCTATCAATTTTGTGGAGCTACTTTTACAGAACCCGAACCTTCTATAAAAAAGTTCACGAAACACTATTTATAAAGTTTTCTACTTACATTTTATGACTATCATATAAAAAAGAATTAGGCGCACTTATTTCTCAATAGCACAACATCGTAAACGTGTTGAAAATCACTAAATAAAAATAAAATATGCTTGATGCAGCTACGATATTTACCTGCCCAGCAAAACTGATATCTGACAACTTAGCCAAAATAAAATGTCTCAGCAATACTATTAGGTTGGTACTTCCGACTTTTATAGCCAATCCGGAACTTTAGTTTTTGTGCCGAAGCTTTCGCGCGCTCACATAAAATAACTTTCGGTAGAAGTTCATCAATTAAAACTAACTTGTCCCACCTTTCTTTTCCATAAAAAATATATAATTGAATTCATTGCATCTAAACAAAATCATTTCCAATACATAAATAAACTAAAGCTCAAAACAATAGTTTGTAAGCCAAACCATTTGAGATAGGGTTACATCACGGAACACTATTACTCCTAGCGGAGGGTTACATTCAGCGGTTCAGCGTTAGCGGTTTTATTTTCTTTGGGCTTTGAGGCTACATCTCACTGTGCCAAACCACAGATTAGTATAATTATGAAGCTAGCTATGCCAAACAAGGAACCATTGACCGCATCGCAACACGGTCTCGGAGTATGCTGGGTTGCTGGGGCCTGCTGGGCCCTGGCCCCTGATTCAGTAACTAACACGCACATAACGCGGCGCGTTAAGTAAAAGATGGCCTTAACCCGCTAGGAAAAAGAGTTTAAAAAAATAGAGGTTAATTTCAAAGACTACTATGTTAATTTAACGCGCCGCGTTAAAGTTACAGAATCAGGTTCCAACAAGAAATCAGTCAACAACAAAATAACAGAAATGCGGGTGCCATGGAACTAGTAAGTACTTACGATTACGAAGTACATACTTACTAGTTCCATGCCGAGTACGGTACGTGACTGGGTGTATACACTTTTTACAAATTACTAGCAGCTACGCCCCCCGGTTTTATCCTCAGAAACCGTAAATTTTCGTGGGTAAAAAGTATACTTTGTTGCCTTCCAGGGGCCTTACGCCCAACTGCTTACGCGGTATAAAATTAACGTTAAAACTGCGCAGGAAAAACTGGAAAATCACGTGAACGTGAACCTTAGCGTGCCCAGATACGGTTTGCGGCCGCGCAACATTTTTTCATTGCTTTAGAAGCTTAGACAGCTAGCCGTAAGGCTCGGAATCTATGTATATGCAAATAAACCGGCCAAGTGCGAGTCGGTTCACGCACTAAGGGTTCCGGTACAACCACAAAATAAAAAAATTGTGCAAAAAGACAACATCCTGCACAGGCGGTCACTCATCCAAGTACCTACCGACCGCACCCTACGTTGCTTTATTTGGTAATGAACAGGATCTTTGTTGTTATTCTTTAGAGTGTGTATAATCATGCCAAGTTTGACGCTTGTATGTATTACCGTTTTTAGATTAGCGCAAATACAAAAATACAAACACTGCCTATTAAGTGTTCATGAACGTGCTCGAGTGTTGGCAAATGTTACAATGAGGTGAAACATGTATTTTATGATGTTTATCTAACTCCATAAAAGCCTCTATTATAGAGGGTATTTGACTACTTTTGGGAAACTATTGCACATTATTGCCTGATATAATTTAATGTATACTGCATTTATATTTTCTGGATATCAGTCGTATTTGCGATAGAAATCGATGTTAAAGTTTGAATAAAAAAATATCGCGCCATAACGCAGACCTGCGTCTTAGCACGTGACTCATTGACATCACACAGATGTAAACAACTGCAGCCAGGCAGCAAAAGGTTGATAATCAGTAAATTTCTAATAGAAGTCATCATTTCAGCCGTAGGACGTCCACTGCTGGACATAGGCCTCCCCCATCGATCTCCAAAAGGGCCGGTTGGAAGCGGCCTGCATCCAGCGTTTCCCTGCGGTCTCTTTTAGGTCGTCTGTCCATCTTGTGGGTGGACGTCCTACGCTGCGCTTGCCAGTCCGTGGTCTCCATTCCAGAACCTTTCGGCCCCATCGGCCATCTGTTCTGCGTGATATGTGCCCTGCCCACTGCCATTTCAACTTACTAATCCGGTGGGCTATGTCGGTGACTTTCGTTCGTCTACGGATCTCCTCATTTCGGATTCGATCTCGTAGAGAAACCCCGAGCATAGCCCTCTCCATAGCTCGTTGTGCGACTTTGAGCTTGCTTATGAGGCCCATAGTGAGAGACCACGTTTCAGTGCCGTATGTCATCACTGATAACACACACTGGTCGAAGACTTTCGTCTTAAGGCACTGAGGTATTTTGGACGAGAAGACGTTGCGTAGTTTACCGAACGCTGCCCAGCCGAGTTGGATTCGCCGATTGACCTCTTTCTTGAAGTTGGACCTACCTAGTTCGACGGTTTGTCCTAGGTAGACGTACGCGTCAACAGCTTCAAGAACTGAGTTCCCAACTGATACTGGGGTGGGCACAACATGGATATTTGACATAACCTTTGTCTTGTCCATGTTCATTTTAAGGCCCACCTGTTGGGAGACTCGATTGAGGCCTTCGAGCATCATGCTGAGATCTTCCATCGATTCTGCCATGACCACAATATCGTCGGCAAACCGAAGGTGAGTGATGTACTCGCCGTTGATGTTGATGCCGAGTCCTTGCCATTCCAGGAGCTTGAAAGCATCTTCCATTGTGGCAGTGAACAGTTTCGGAGAGATAACGTCTCCCTGTCTCACGCCTCTTCGCAATGGAATTGCCTTCGAACTCTGCTCCTGTACTCGGACCGACACGGTGGCGTTATTGTACAAACACTTCAACACTTCGACATACCGATAGTCAATACGGCATCGCTGGAGAGACTCGAGCACCGCCCATGTCTCGACCGAATCAAAGGCTTTCTCATAGTCCACAAACGCTAAACATAGTGGCAAGTTATATTCTTCGGTCTTCTGTATAACTTGGCGTAGCGTGTGGATGTGGTCTATGGTACTATAGCCTTTTCGGAAACCGGCTTGTTCGATAGGCTGGAAGTCATCGAACCTGCGATCGAGACGATTCGTGATGACCCTCGAAAACAGCTTATAAACATGGCTCAGAAGCGAGATGGGTCTGTAGTTCTTCAGCAAGGTTTTGTCACCTTTCTTAAAGAACAGCACCACCACGCCTCTGTTCCATGCTTCTGGCGTTATACCTTCGAGTAAGACAGAATTAAAGAGCTTCTGAAGGACTCTGAGTACCGGTGTTCCACCCGCTTTCAGAAGCTCTGATGTGATTCCATCGTCCCCCGGCGCCTTGTTGTTCTTGAGCTGTTTCAGGGCCATCCTAATCTCGTACAGCTAATAGAAGTAATGGTTTATAAATGTTGTGTAGTGCCACAATGTACAAATACTTACATAAAGACACTGGAAAAACTATTCGTTCCTGTTCCAATGGACCCCAAAACTCGCAAAAAGTGGTTGGAACTAAGTAGCTCGTAGAGAACCCAAAAGTATTGGAGCTAATTCAAGTGTTTCTATGTACGAAGATCATTTTGAGGTACATATTTCTATTATAATTTGTGTTTTTATTGCATTACTATTTTATGTACTGTTACTTTCTTTTTAAACATTGTAAAGCTTGACATAACCTAACAAAATAGTGATAACCAGCTACTGCACTTTACCCGTCGTACGTCGAAAGTATGAAGTATCATACTTTTTGTACAACTTGATTGAATGTTTTGCATAGAGAACAATTAAAAATTAATACTTACATTGTAGTTTTTACGTTTTTGAGTTCTGAAGCGTAGAAACAATGACGTAGAAATCAGGATTATTATAAGTTACTGCTGTCTGCTTGCACAAAATGTTTCTCCATTCTTCTCACATTTAGCTTCCGGACTGTTTTTGGTGAAAATTTCTGGTTAAATCGCTCTCAAAATAGCTGTATGACATTAAATTCGCAAATATTAATATAAAAACCTGTTTGTTTATATCTGTGTGACGTCACTAGTGATGAAGCCAATTACAGACCGTTTTCGATCACGTGATCAAATGTCGAAAATACAGTTATTTTATTCGTGTTTTTTACATAAAATAAGCATACTTTTACTAATAAAATATGTTTTTTCATTGTCATGTAAGTCATGTTTATGGATGATGTCAATTGGCATAATATTTTCAATACAGTCAAATACCCTATTATAGTATAAATCTCAATGAATAAAGTCCATGCCGTTTAACTATGGCATGACTCGGACTTGACCGTAACTTTCTTTGCTTGACTGTCACTGTGACTTGTTTGACGATAAAAATAACTCAACTTATCACCAGCAAATGCAAAAGTCATGCTACGCCAAAATCGTCATAGAAGAAAAAAAAACTGCTTGGCGCCAACGTGAAAAAACATGTTGCCTCATTGTATTAGAATTATTTTCGTATTCTTGTGTGTTTTCGAGTGTTTTCTATCGTGTAATAATAGTGTTAACACACGTATGGATTTGGTTGACCTCAACCGCCGTCTGACCAACGGGAGAGAAAGAGAGGGAAATATGATATTCTCACTCTTTCTCTCCCGTTGGTTGCACGGCGGTCCGTCAACCAAATCCATTCGTGTGTTAACATTATAATAGTGGATTATATGCGTATTATATGTGTTCGTAGACGTGCTCGTTTGGATAGTGATATAACGCGGTGAAACATGTCTTTTCGTGTTATTTCTATAACTCCAAAACCCCTTGTAAAGCCTCCTCTTTACTATTCAAATGATTCAACCTCTTTACACCTCTTTACTAGGGCTGACTGACATTGGCAAGTTGCGGCAATACCACGGCAATACCGTACGAAGACACGAAGAAAAAAAATGTAATTTGAAAAAACCGGCCAAGTGCGGGTCGGGCTCCCATACTGAGGGTTCCGTACCACCACATAACATGTTATCTAATATAGTATATACAAATAGTGCAAAACGCTTAGAATAAGTTAATCTAAGGCAAAACGACAAAATTCCATCAACGCCCAGACTGTCCTCCCATTCAAGTACGACCGCGCCCGACGTTGCTTCACTTCGGTGATCGTACCATTCGTACCTCTACCTACGATCACCTTGGCCATTATTTATTATTTGTTGTTATACGTTGACAGACACAATATAAAAGGTACTCTTTGGACAGACAGCCGTCCGACCGTTGGTCCGTCAACCAAGTCCGTTAGCTCTATAATATGTATGAATAGTGGATAATCTATGATATATTAATATATTATCTGTGGTTTTATTATTCATGATCCAAGATATATTATTAAACCATGATTATTATTATGAAGTTTTGGCGCCAACGTTGAAAAAACATGTCGGCTTGTGCTATTATTTTCCTAATCTTGTGTATTTTCAAGTGTTAATGTGTATTAAATGGTGAATTATTATTCATTAAGTGCTCGTAAATGTGCTCGAGTGTGGGTAGTGATATAACGAGGTGAAACGTGTCTTTTCGTGTTGTATCCAAAGCTCCATAGGAGCCTCTTGTAAAGTCCGCTCTTTACAGGGGCATGAGTTTGACTTGACCGTGACTTACTTAGCTTGGCTCTGACTGTCACTATGACTTGTTTAACGCTATTAAGACTATTCAAAACCAAACAAAACAGATGAACAGGCGATATGGCTTTAAAGGCTTTAGCCTGCCCGATGGGCGAATAATAATAATAAAAAATAAATTATCATTCGCGAATTTGCTGGATTAAAATCATTATAACAAAGATATTTAATGAATTGGTGATATTTTAAATAATAGGGCAAGTTTTTTACGTTTAAGATATAAGTGAATGTGAAAATACCGAAGAGAATTGAAGCAAATTTATGTGTCTGGCCGCTGTATCATATTGCGTACGTAGCCTGCAAGGAGTTCGCTTATTTTTCGCAATTATTCGTCTTATTGGATATCTTCTTACCACACCGCTGGAGTTAAATATTTACATATAAGTATAAAAAGTAACTACCACTTTTACTCTCAGTAAAGTTCAATTTGTACCAAAGTATGTTCGTCAAAACTTTTTTGTATTGGTTCTGTCAGATCACCTATAATTATATCTAAATAAATAAATATTATTTCTACATAATTATATTACCACTTTTAAGTACTTGCTATTGAACCACTGATAACTGATACTTGCAAAGTATTTTTGGTAGTTGTTATATATCTCATGATAAAAGTTTGAGTTCTAGAATGTAACTTTGTCAACTCTACTTAAGTTAGCCCTGTTGCACACAATGTCCAGGTTAGAGTAGTGCTCGCTTATAGTCAAAGTCTAAGATTTTTATTTGCTTGCCAGTATGGGTACACAAGGTCTTAAAATAATAATAATAAAGTACTACTGTGCATACAATTTACATTATTTGAGTACAAGCATGAGTGAGTGCAAGTTACTTACTAGACATGTTTTGTTCATTCATTCTTAAGAAGTTTTAGTTTTTTTTGACCCGTTCAATCAATTGATTGGCTCCTTCGGTCAGTTTACTGCGAGTCTCGACCCGCACGAGCCGAAGCCCGTACCAATGCTCGGTCTGTGTGCTGCGAGCCGAAGCCTCCTCGCTCAGCTCCATTGGTCGGTTTGCTGCAAGCCATGACCCGCATGAGCTAAATCGCTTGCCGCTGCTATTTTGGTTCTTCAATTCGGTGCGAGCACCCGTCACCGTTATCCTTCTGAAACAGTTCGATCAAAATAAATAAATAAATATTCTGGACATTTTTTCACACACGGTCATCTGACCCCAAACTAAGCAAAGCTTGTGATATGGCTGCCAGAGACTGATATACATACATATATAGTTTTAAATACATACTTAAAAGAATGAATACTTTCCGTCATAGCGAATTAATCAATTGTGAAGAGCTTGCGACCCGTTATAGTTGATGAATTAGTTCGATCGCGAACAACACAGTCATTGCTACAAGTTACTGACACTTGCGTTAGTATCTGCCTGATTGTGCTTGTTTCTCCTGGCCTGTTACACCACCGCGCTACCCATTGCGATCGGTACTAGTGCTAGTTCCTGGTGCATGTCTTTCCTGTTGATTATAATCAAATGCTGGTGCAAACATTTCAAAGTTTCAATGATTTTTATACTAAGCTTGTTTTTATTATTTATTTACACAATAGACAAAAATAAAGCCAGCCAGTTAATTTAAGTCAGGCTGCATTGCATCATCGATCTTATGTATAAGCAAAGGCACAGACAGTCAAAAGAAGGTCCTAGTTATTGTCATCACTAAGAACTACATTGTGTGTAATCGTGAAGATTTTACGTTTCAGTCTGCCCTAAATTAAATAAATATGAAACTGAACTGCAACATAATGTGCTGCGTATTAACCTCAGATGAGACAAACAAGAGAGATATGCTTTAGTTAGTACAATTATAGTATGTGTTTAAAATGTCCTAAAAAATTCGTACATTTCTTTTACCATATCCCTAAACCGTTTAATGCAAAAACTGTAAGTAAGGCTCACTTACTAATTTTTCACACACTAAGTGTCATAACGGTGAGTGTTTCTCTAATATGTTTGTGATTGTTATAGTTAGCGGCAGAGGCTTGATGTCAGCACTGGAAGATGAGCAGCCAGCACCAGTACATGTCCGTTAACAGCACACCCAGCACACGAGTCGGAGACATTGAACATATCAGTGAGATATTCACACTATATCATCCCTTACAAATAAACATTCAACACAAATCCATTATTGATGACAGAAATATTATGTTAATCTATGGCCCAGTGCATGTAGAAGTAGGTTTACGAATTAATTTAAAAAAAATAATGGCATGCGTTTGACCAACAACTCACCTAATATTAAGCGATGATGCGGTTTAAGATGGAGCGTGCTTGCCCAGAAGAGACCGATACACCTGTGATTTGAAGACACCTTTTGATTGTATCTGTCGGGGAACAACCATTGAGGCAGCGCAATTCACAGACTTGCAGTTTGCACAATAAAATTGGAATCATAGCAGCTCGTATCCAAAACTACTAGCCCAAAATTTTTGCTTGTCTCGTAGTTTGAAGATTTGTCACCGACCCGACTCAATGCAAAACAAATGTGTCCCCTATACACTATTTTGGGGGTTAAGCGTGGAGGCGTGCTCGCCGCATCCCCTGCAAGCCCTGTCAGTATCTGAATTCGTTCATGTACTGACGGAGCTTCAACTCCACTTAAACACTACATGGTGGAAGGGCCTCTTCAGATACCCGCCTGGCTTATTACCACCCTTCCATATAAGCGTGTCGCCAAATGATAACAATTGTGTTATCGTGTTCCGTCACTACTATGGAAGCACCAGTTCCCCCTCCCCCCGATGATGTGCTACACTAACGAAGACCGTAGGGCCGAGTGGAACAAAAAAAGCGGCTGCAGCTTACAGATGTGAAAGGTGGTTGTGGGGTCCAGGGAGACCCGGTGAAACGGCTGACCGCTGGCCGCCCGCGGGATAGTACAGGGACCCGAACCCGGGGATTACTTCCAACCTCCGCCCCGGGAGGCTGTCCCACCATCCGGCGCATAATCCTGTGGAGTAGCTGTCGTGCCGGAGTAGGAGACCGGAGTGGATCCCGACAGTTGCTCCCAGGGGGGACCGGGGGCCCTTCCGTCCCCCACGCCCACCAGTCACTACTCTGTTTTCATAAGCTGCTTATAGTTCCACTTATGCTCTTGCACTTTTTGCCCCTCGGTTTTTTTTGTCGGAAGTGAATCATCATTCTTTAAATTAAAATTTTTTAATGGCCAGAAAACATAAGAAGAACGTATCTTCAGCGGCTACGGACTCCATTTATCAAGTGGACTTTTGTAACATCCGGGGTATTCACGCTAATCTGAATGAGGTTCACCATCACCTTGAATCTGTGAAACCCGCCCTGCTCTTCTTGACGGAGACTCAAATATCGAATCCTGCCGAAACGTCCTACCTTTTATACCCTGGGTACAAACTCGAGCATACCTTTATGCGTCGTGCCGGGGTATGCGTTTACGTTCGGGAAGATGTTTGCTGTCGTCGTCTCTCTGGCCTCGAAGACTGTGACCTGTCCACTCTATGGCTTCGCACAGACTTTGGGGGTCAAACCCGTATCTACGCGTGCCTCTACAGGTCACATAGCGGGGACGCGGAGACAACTCGTTTATTCGAGCACATTGCCAGAGGAGCTGACAAAGCTTTAGAACAGCACACTTCCGCAGAGTTAGTGGTTCTTGGTGACTGCAATGCCCACCATTCTGAGTGGCTCGGCTCTAAAGCCACTAATCACGCGGGTCGTGCTGCATCTGATTTTGCCTTGGCTCACGGCCTCTCTCAACTAGTCACTGGAATTACTAGAATTCCTGATGTTGAGAGCCATGATCCTTCTTTGCTGGACCTCTTCATGACCTCACGCCCTGACCATTACCAGGTTTCGGTCGAAGCGCCACTTGGTCGCTCTGATCACTGTCTCATCCATACCTCAGTGCCATTCTTTAATCGCGCTCGTACCGTTCCTTCTGGTAAGCGCAATGTTTGGCACTATCGGTCAGCGGACTGGGACGGATTGCGTGAGTTCTACGCATCCTACCCCTGGAGGCGGATTTGTTTTTCTTCAGACGATGTTGGCACTTGTGCTGACTCCGTCGCTGATGTCGTGCTTCAAGGAATGGAATGTTTTATTCCAAGTTCTGTCGTGCGTGTCGGTGGGCGGAGTCGCCCATGGTTTAACAAATCCTGTGCGGAAGCTTCAAGCCTGAAGCGAACCGCCTTTAAATCATGGTCCGAAGCACTTGCTAGTCATAACTCGGACACCTCCGCCTTGAAGAAAAAACTTAATGCTGCCTCCAGGTCCAGCAAAAGGATTATTGCCGAGGCCAAAGCAGCCCATATCAGCAGAGTTGGCGACCGACTTGCGTCATATCCAACTGGAAGTCGAGCTTTTTGGTCACTAGCCAAGGCTGCTGAAGGCAACTTCTGTCAGTCCTCTCTACCAGCCCTGCGTAGGCCGGATGACACATTGGCCCATAGCGCAAAGGAGAAAGCCGATATCCTTGGTACTCTCTTTGCCTCAAACTCGACTCTCGACGACGGGGGCGCCACATCACCCAACATTCCGCGGTGTGCGAGTTCCATGCCTGAAGTACGTTTCTCTCAGAGATCAGTACGGAAGGAACTCATGTCCCTTGATGTGCGTAAGTCGAGTGGGCCAGATGGCATTCCGGCTATCGTCCTTAAAACCTGTGCTCCTGAGTTGACTCCGGTCCTAACGCGTCTTTTCCTGCTTTCGTATTCAACTGGATGTGTGCCGTCATCATGGAGGACTGCCCTAGTCCATCCGATTCCTAAAAAAGGAGATCGGTCTGATCCGACTAATTACAGGCCCATTGCTATTACCTCCCTACTCTGTAAGGTGATGGAGCGTGTGGTAAACACCCAGCTCCTCGGATACCTGGAGAAACACCAGCTCATCAGTGATCGCCAGTACGGTTTTCGTCACGGCCGATCAGCTGGTGATCTTCTGGTATACCTCACTCACCGCTGGGCTGAAGCCGTTGAGAGTAGAGGGGAGGCGCTTGCAGTTAGTTTGGATATAGCCAAAGCTTTTGATCGGGTCTGGCATAGGGCACTCTTATCCAAGCTACCATCTTACGGCCTTCCCGAGGGGTTATGCACTTGGGTCGCCAGCTTCCTATCTGATCGGAGTATTAAGGTCGTTGTCGACGGTTCTTGCTCCGACAGCATGCCTATCAACGCTGGCGTCCCACAGGGTTCTGTGTTATCGCCAACGCTCTTCCTTCTCCACATCAATGACATGTTGCTTTCGAGCAATATGCATTGTTATGCGGACGATAGCACGGGCGATGCACAGTATACCGGTCGTGCTAACAACCCTCATGCCGTAGTTGAAGAAAGTAGGAGTAAACTTCTGTCTGAAGTCGAGACCTCCCTTGAGCAGGTCTCGGTCTGGGGTGAACCGAACCTGGTTCAGTTTAACCCAACAAAGACGCAAGTTTGCGCGTTCACCGCTAAAAAAGCCCCATTTGTTGTAGCTCCTCATTTTCAAAACACTCCGCTCAAGGTTTCAGAAAGCATTGGAATCCTTGGAGTCGACATTTCTACGAATGTACAGTTCCGCGGTCACATCGCAAGTAAGGCCAAGCTCGCATCTAAGAAACTTGGTGTGCTCAACAAGGCGAAGCGGTACTTCACGTCGAGACAAAGACTCTTGCTTTACAAAGCGCAAGTCCGACCTCACATGGAGTACTGCTCCCATCTATGGAATGGAGCACCCATGTATCAGCTTGACCCACTCGATGCATTACAGCGTAGAGCTGTCAGAATTGTCAACGATCCCAAGCTCACTGAACACCTTGAGCCACTCAGCATGCGCAGAGACGTCGGGTCTCTTTGTATCTTTTATCGCATTTACAACGGGGAGTGTTCTGAAGAACTGTTTGATCTGATGCCGGCGTCGCGGTTTTACCATCGCACTAGCCGCCACCGCCTGAAGGCTCATCCACACATCATAGATCAGTGGAAATCGCACACTGTGCGATTCACACGATCCTTCTTGCCTCATACCTGCAAAATGTGGAATGAGCTACCTTCTACGGTGTTTCCGAGAAGTTACAACATGGGGTTCTTCAAAAGGCGAGTTAATAGAGTTCTAAAGGGTCGGCAACGTATTTGTGATGCCTCTGGTGTTACAAGTATCCATAGGCGACGGTGACTGCTTACCATCAGGCAGCCCGTCTGCTTGTTTGCCACCTATGGCATAAAAAAAAAAAAAAAAAAAAATACATAATGTCTTGCACAGTGCACAGCCGAATTTCAAGTATTCAATGAACAGACCTTTGCCTCCAATGATCACCAACTAACCATTTCATTTCTAGCATATCGTGCATTGCCTTATTTATTATAATATGTATCTAACATGTTAGCATTAGGCTTCAAACTGTCAATTAACAATCAATTCGTTACTTCAAAATTTTCAAGGCAACCTAAATTTTTAAATTGAAGTGCAATATGTTTTTAATGCCTTTAAAACAGATATCTCTTTTAATGGAATATATCAATGTCTCTGTTGGAGACTGGGATTTTTTGGTATTGGTGGCTCATACTGAAAATAGGTTTATAATAAGATGTACCTGGTAATGAACTTTAACATAGATATAGAAGAACCAAATGACAAAGACACAAATCCATCTCTTAAAGCTATCTCTAGCTAGTCACTATGGTACCCAAGGGCAGCACAAGAAGACAGGGGTGTCCAATAAGAAGATGGGATGACGACATTCGGCTGACCCTTGGGCCATACTGGACAAGAGTGGCAGATGATAGAGAGCAATGGAGACAGTTGGAGGCGGCCTATGCCAAAAGGCACACCGAACTAAGAGACATTTTATAAAATTGTAGAAATAATTTATAATCATAATTTATGTTAAAATCTCATTCGGAGTAAATGGCTATTGTATTGTATTGTGAAGCTATCTCTACATGAACCCCACATTTCAATATTACACCAAGTCAGATTAGTATGGCGATGGGCCCACTACTGGCGCAGCTACACACAAATGTTTTAGACATTCCAAGTGACATTTAGGTATGTCTGCCGCAGGTCACCTGTCTGAACACATAGGTTCTCTGTGCCTGTCGTCAGAGTACTCGGATGTGACTCTCATAGTGGAGGGGCAGAGGATCCCCGCACATAAAGTCATCCTCGCAGCCAGCAGCGACTACTTCAGGGCTCTGCTCTATGGCGGAATGAGGGAGGCCAACCAGGTCAGTATGTAAATGTTTACTAAAAGAAAGCTTATCGAAGCCCAGATGAGTTGTGTTGTGTGAAGCAGCGAAAAACGTTCAAAACGTCATGCCATTTTCATACCACATCTCGCCTTTCAAGTTATTGTTAGTCGAAATCACGCCAATCTCAGTTTAGCTGCAATGGAAAACAAGTAGTTGAGATAATAGAAGAAATTATGAATAGAGTTTTAAAAAAATTACAAAATGTGTTGCACTAGAGCCGCGACGCTCGCGGTGGCGCGTTTGTTCGCTCAGCTTGTTCTACAGATAACATAACATCAGAGACAGAGCATTCCCTCTGATGAACTTTTTGACCTCATCCCTCAGTCCTGGTTTTACCACCGCCACGTCGCCATCGCCAGAAATGTTATCCATACGTTAAAATATGTTGAAGTCTAGCACAATTTTAATTCATTGTTTCTGCCACGTACCTTTAAGTTGTGGAACTGTTTACTACCTCCAACTTTTCCTCTGAAGTATAATCTGGTCTGCTTCAAACGAAGGGCGAATAGAGTCCTCAAAGATAGGCAACACACTGACAATGGCCCGGGTATTGTAGGTGTCTATAGGCTACGGTAACTAGTCACTTGTTTGCTACTATTATATTAAAAGACAAATTTTGTTCTAGGCTGAAGTGGAACTTCAGGCTCCCTTGCAAGCTTTCAAGGCTCTACTGCGGTATGTCTATTCTGGTAAGATCATAGAAAATAACTTGTAACTACTTGAAGTTATATATTTACTAACTGATTTTAGTATTCACTATCCTCACTTTATCATTCTCACTGTTAATTATTAAATGCGAAAGAAACTCTGTCTTTAAGGATTTTTTTTATTTTCGACATTGATAAATTACTGGTCTTGATGAAATTTGGTATTTGACATCACAAGGACAGAAATTGGATCGATAATTTCCACCCAGAAAATACGGGAAATCCGCGAACGAAACCGCAGGATGCGGCTAATTAAACGCACTTACATTTAATTACTTCTTAGTAAGCTTCGTAAGTAAGCCAAAAAACTTCTTGTAAGCATCTGCATGAACACATAATCGAAAGGAAAAGATAATATCTAATAGCACATAATATTAAAAGGGTATCAGTGGGCATATGGGTAGAATGGACATCTTTGTTGATTATCGTACTGGTCGCAGGTCACATGGGACTATCGCTGCTGCGCGAGGACACGGTGCTGGACATGCTGGGGCTGGCGCACCAGTTCAACTTCCAGGAGTTGGAGGCCGCCATCTCCGACTACCTGCGGCAGGTACTGGCGCTGAGGAATGTGTGCGCAGTTCTCGACGCCGCCAGGTATACCCACCACTAGCCAGGTGAACTGAGAACCTGAATTTAAAAAAATATCTCTATTGTATTCCGTTTCAAAGATGTGGCGTGTTCTGATGTACTGTATTTATTGATGATGATATAACAGCTGATAAGGTGAATGACCGCACTCGCGGTACTTGCATACAAACAACAAATACTGCGAGCGTGCAACTACTCACCTCTATTTTGTTCATAATATTGAATACCTACCTAGTTTCTGATTGTGGTTACTTTTAGGAGTTACTTTTACTTTTAGGAGGTTTAGTAACCATCTCTAGTTACAGGTTTGAGCCACCTTAGGCAGGCCACCAATATGGTCAATCTCCTGGATAACACAAACACTTTTTTTCTTGTATATTATTACTCTTACAAATAGAGTTTGAAATATGTAAAATATAATCTCCAACTACACTGGTTAGTATGATGGTGTATGAATTAGAGCGATGGTGACATTGGTGACTGAGCGGTAGCATGTGCGCTTTACAATCTGATGGTACCCAGTTTGATCCTCGGCCATGCACCAATTACTTAAATAAATTATGTGCGGTTATTAAAATACCACAACATTGTGAGGAAACCGGTATGTATAAGAACCTCAAAAGTTCAAAGACATCATTATGACATTCACCAGCATGCACTGGGCCAGCACGGTGGATTAGGGCCCATCCTCTCAGAGAAAGCCTGTGTCCCAGCAGTGGGAACATGGTAGGCTGATAAAAACGATGAGTATGAATTTAAGTATAAAGTAATTTTACCATCGGGCAGATCATTCGTTTGTTTGCATATTGTTAACTGATAACAAATCTTGGTCCAACACAGATTGTATGGGCTGGATGCTCTGATGGACTACTGCTTCAATTTCCTGGACAAAAATGCGATAGAAGTCCTCCAGCACGACTCCTTCCTCCAACTTTCGGTCGTAAGTCTTCAATATTATGTTTACTTGCTAGTAGTAAAAAAAAGGTATTCCTTAAAATCATTGTATATTAAAGTTAAATACCATTCAATAACTGACTCATCACGAAATCTCGAAACTACTTGACCTATGAAACTGAAATTTGGCCGGTAGATTCCTTATGTGCTGTAGAGATCCGCTAAGAATGGATTTTGCGAAAGGGCCGCATTGGGAGGGTCAAAAGGGCGGTGAAAGTTTATATATTTATAAAGTCTACACGTGCGAAGTCGCTGAAAACTGGCAGTGAGAGAACAAAATTAAGTTACTGATTAAAAAAAAAACTAATGAATGATATAATAATATATATGTAAGAAATTTTGGTTCCCGCCTCGGGGGATCCCAGAGCTGGGGCATATTTCATTCAAAAATTAAGCCTCGCAATCCAGCGGGGCAATGCTGCCAGGATTCTGGGCACCCTGCCGCATGGTGACGATTTGTTCACCTAGGTTATTTTCTTACTTTCTCTGTATATATTTTTAGTAGTAATAGTTTTATCGATAAGTTTTATATAATATCCCTATGCTTTGTAATTGTTGTACGAAATATATATGTGAGTGAATAATGTACTGTAAAAATTGATTTAATTTGCAATTTATTATTTTCTTTTCCACCAGCTACAATGTACAACACATGTGTTATTTCAGAACCTACAATATTCGTTCTGACACCTGTCTGTTGAGTGCGACGGGAACAGAATATCGTAATATCGCATGCACAAGAACAGCCAATAAGTCAGAGAAGTTGGTGACATTGCCACTTAATGGGTGTGGGGGCTTGGCAACTAGGCTGTTTAACTATGTATGGGTGGCCCATTGATTAGTAAAAGTTAGGTATTATTTGGTATTATCATAGATAAATATATACGTATTATAAATTACTAGTGGTATGTTCATAGTCGCTGTTGTTCCCAGGAAGCCCTGCAAAGCCTCCTGGAGCGCGACTCGTTCTTCGCACCAGAAGTAGATATCTTCAAGGCAGTTTGCAACTGGTTCAATGCCAACCAGCTCTGGGTGAAGTCGGAAAGCGGACAGGCACAAGTGGTGAGCAACTGATTTTTAGATTGTGTCTGGTCTGTGTGCCATATCTGCACAGATGCAGTAGATACTCTTCCATGTTCAAGGGTGAAGATGGTCATGTTAGTTTATTCCAAAGTGCAGCAGGAATTTGTCATAATTTTGTCTCTCGAAATGTGCTGATACTTCTCTGGAGCAGTAACTCGAAATGGAGTTCTAGTATCTCCGATATTAGAACGCCATTGGATCCGACCCTGCGCTGTCTCTTGCCGTCGCCTGGATATACTGATAGTATGTCTATAAAGCAATTTTTTTTCCATCCCCAGGAGAAGATTCTAAAATGCGTCCGTTTGACCCTCATGAGTCTGGAAGAGTTGCTGACCGTAGTCCGTCCGTTCGCCCTCGTCACGCCGGACATGCTGCTTGATGCCATTCAGGAGAAGACGCAAACCAAGAGCACCGATCTGCGGCACAGGGGGCTGCTGGGTGAGTTTAATGATCACCACAAATGACAGACTTTTAGTCTGTGGGGCTGCACAAAAAACCAAATCCTGTGTGACTTAGAGGGAAAGAGAAAACATGTTCATTGAATTTTTATTCAAACTATCTAGGTCCTAGATTGTTTCATGCCTTTTTAACCACCCTAGAGCTCTAGATACTAGCGTGTTAACAAGGATAGCGATTGGGAGTGCGCAGCTAAATGCCGATAAATCACTTGATGCTGCATTGATTCACACCACACTTATTATTCTTTCTCTATTCCTCAGTTCTGGAAGAGAATGTGGCGACGCCGAAGCGCGGTGCGCGCGTTCTTTCCGGCGACATGCGCTCCTCCTTACTAGACGGAGACACCGAGAACTACGACATGGAGCACGGCTACACTCGGCACACTATCAGCGACGCGGCGGACAACCCCGGCATCCTCGTGCGCCTCGCCACTACTACCATCATCAACCATCTGCGCTTGCTACTGTGGGATCGTGACAACAGGTGATTCATTGCCAGTCGGGCCAGATAGGAACCAACATTTTGCCAATGGTTAAGAATATCCATCTGGCTCCGCTGTTGGAGCAAATGGGATGAATCTCGACACTTAACCCAAATAATATTCTCAAACCTTCAGCCAAAAAGTTATAGTCTAGTTATTTAGAATTTAAAAAACGTAGCTTTATTACAATAAAACAGCAAGTTCTAAATAATGAGACCCGGGAGATGGAACCACAAGGTTGTCGAGTGCATTGTGCACTACATAATAGATGAATCATACATTTTGCCCGTGGTGGACATTTTAAAAGTCCATCATGAGCAAAATTTCATTCAACCCAGTCTGTTCTCAGGGCATTTCTTTATAATATCTACAGCCACATTATTGTCTATGGTTAAGTTAATGTCATACTGTTTTGCTGAGCAGTATTATTGAGAATTTACCGCCGTTTTGTTGTTACAAAATACTCTGATTTGACGATAGTTCTTCTAACTGATGCATGTTATTTGCAGATCATACGCATACTATATCGAAGTATCGGTAGATCAGAAGGACTGGGTGCGAGTGATCGACCACAGCAAGCTGTTCTGTCGCTCGTGGCAGCGGCTCTACTTCGAGCCAAGGGTCGTTCAGTTTATCCGCATCGTCGGCACTAGCAACACCGTCAACAAGGTATGTACATGCTATATACAAGTAGCAGTCAACTAGAGGGACTGGGTGTGAGTGATCGACCACAGCAAGTTGGCGCTCAGCACTACATTTCGATTGTATTTCAGGGGATTCATTACCAATAGGCATGATAATTATTTTTTATTACAGTATAATACAATTCTTTATCAATAACTCCACAGTTACAAGTCAAACTTCTCCAGTGCATTACTTTATTAAAAAGCTGATTGTAGAGCCCGTCACCGAAAACAAAACTAAATGGGTTTGAAATTTTTTGGCGTAGGCACGATCCGTATTTTTTTGTCAGCACGTCGCACAATGAAACTTTTGCATTTGGATTGGAAAAGACGAACAAAAAATGTCAGAAAACACAATGTCCTAAAGTGTCACATTATGCAGATAATTGAACATAAATATTGCAAATTGACAATTTTTTTGAATATGTGTGACTATGTGTTCGAAAACCTCTGGTTCTGCAGGGATACGATGGATGCAGGCCGCTTCCGACTGGCCCTTTTAGAGATCGATGGGGAAGGCAGTCCCCAGCAGTGGACGTCCTACGGCTGAAATGATGATGATGATAATGAAAGCTTGTGCGAAAAGTTTTGTTGATGTCTGATGTACATCAAAGGCGTTGTTCACTGTTTGGTTTGTTGCACTGTGGTAGAATCCTGTATGGGTTCAATAAGAGCCAGTTGTTTTTGAGGGTTAATTAATAAAATGTACACATGCGTGTGTTGTTCAGGTTCTTATTCGAGATGGGGGCGATAAGTCCTGGGGCCTTACGGACAACAGCTAATTGCGGCACCTAATCCGCTCAGTTGGAAAATCACGCGACCGCAAACCGTATCTGGGCGCGATAAGGTTCACGTTCGCGTGATTTTCCAACTGAGCGGATTAGGTGCCGCAATTAGCTGTTGTCCGTAAGGCCCCTGCACTGACGTCCCGCTTGGGGTGTATTGTGCATTTCCCCCTACCAGAACCTACCCGAGCCAACCAAACTCCTTGAAATATCAGAGTGAGGCTCTGGGGCGCTGGCACAGAGCCTCACTCAGATATTTCGTGTTGTTCAGGTGTTCCACGCGGTGGCGCTTGAAGCGCTCCACACGGCGCGCGTGCCGCCGCTCTGCGAGGGCCTGGTGCGGCCGCTGCACAACGTCGCTACCGTCGAACTCTCCTCCGTCGTCATCGAGGGCATCAGGTACACCCTTTACTCCTGTGGCCTTTGTAAGCCTCTTATCAACTCTAATAAGAGAAGTACTTCTAGCTACCTGTACCTTTCTCCATTTATGTGGGGTCGGACAGTATGTACGTTTCTAGTGTATGTATATATAGATACTCATAGAGAAGTAAAAATATAACGAGACATTTTTGCACACACGGTCATCTGACCCCAAACTAAGCAAAGCTTGTGATATGGCTGCCAGAGACTGATATACATACATATATAGTTTTAAATAGGTACATACCTAAATAGATATTAACACCCAGATTCCTGCCTGATGTGAACCCTCCGTGTGAGTGCGTTTGTCAGTGGAATATCTGCCACCATTCGAAAAGGTGAGATGGTTTGCGGCTCAGACCAGACAAACAAGGGGGACATGCCTTAGTACAATTATCATTCATATTAGAATATCTCCATGTTTCAGTTAATTTTTTCACTATAATGCATAACGCAAAAACTGTAAGTACAGCCCAATAACTCATTTTTCACACACACACACACACACACTATAAAACCTGTAGCGACACCAATAAACGTGTCGAAGAACCGCAAAAGTTTAAAGATGCACTGGGCCAGCATGGTGGATTAGTAGGGTCTCTTTCTGAGAGAAGGCCTGTGTCTCAGCAGTGGGCACATGATAGGCTGATAATGATGACGATTGCGCATGCGCGTGGCGCTTACTATTAGGCTAACTAACTAGGCTAACTAACTAGGCTAACAAATATAAACTTGCAGATAACATTAATGAATCGAGCCCCGTTTCTATCACTTCTAGGATGGAGTGGTTGAGAGTGTACTCCCTAACTGTCCTGTGTGGTCCTGATTAACTAACTAAAACACCAGATAACGCGGCGAGTTAAGTTAACCTCTAAAAATTTGGGCTATATTTCCTAGGGGATAAAGGCCAACTCTTTGAGGTAAACTAAATGCGCCGCGTTACGAGCGTGTTTGTAGTAAGCGAATCAGGGCCCTGACAATTCAACAATATGTCGCAGTCGTTCCCGCAACGCGCTGCTAAACGGCGACACGGAGCACTATGACTGGGACCAGGGCTACACGTGTCACCAACTCAACTCGGGCGCCATCGTGGTGCAGCTCGCGCAGCCCTACATGCTCTCCTCGCTGCGCATACTGCTGTGGGACTGCGACTACCGACACTATTCCTACTACGTCGAGACTTCAGTTAACTACTGGGACTGGGAAATTGTCTGCGACCGCACTAGGGATGCTTGCAGGTTACACTCGCTTTTTAATGGTGTTCATTATTGAGTTAGTGGTCATTGTATTATGATTATCGATGGTACATGGGGTCCTCTCTCTGGTGTAATACTTTCCTAGGGCTGCTTCTGGCGGCTAGTTGCATTGCGCGCACACTGAATCAAGGTGCCTTGCAGCTGAGACTGGCATGCAGAATTTTGTATCTAAGGTGGCACATTTCGCCTATGGTGGGAAATTCAAATTTCAAACAGTTTTCTTGTCCTTGTAGCTAGGCCGGGTATTTATTGTAAACCATCATGGAGTTTGCGCAAATTTATTAATGCAATAATAAAGTTATTTATCTCTAACGCACATTATTACTTACATTTGTCAATAAACTAATGTTTGCTGTTTCAAACGGTTTATTAACAAATGTAAGTAATATGGTGTGTTACTGATAAATAGCTATACATAATAATGTAAAGAACAACCAACGATTTGCGCAATCACTGTGCCATTGTACAATAATTACCCACCCTAGCTACAAGGACAAAAAAACTGTTTGTAATTCGAATTTCCCGCCATTAGTGAAACGTACTAGTGCTAACAGACGCTCGAACGCGGCTGACGGACCGACGTGCAACCAACGGGAGAGAAAGAGTGAGAATATGATATTTCCCTCTCTTTCTCTCCCATTGGTCAGACGGCGGTTGAGGTCAGCCGCGTTCGAGCGTCTGATAGCACTATACCACCTTAAAGCATCGGAATGAAAGGCGCACCAAGTGAAGGTGAATATCTTCTGTGGTAATGCGATGTAATTGGTATAATGTAATATCTGTTGCAACCTTGTATCCACTGTTACCGGCAAATACTATCTGTAGTTGTACCTTTTTTGTACATTAGCTACATACAAAATAAACTATTTACAAAATATTTGTAATATACACTACCAATCAGTGCATGGTCAATCATATTCAAGAAAGTTTATAGCTATTTATAATATTCCTAGCTTCCATCCACGGCTTCGTCTGCGTGGACTTTGACTTATAGTCACGTTGACCATTGCCCATCCCATGTGAACAGTGTTTTCAAGATAAAAGATACATTATGTGTTAATTCGGAGTATAACCTATCTCAATATATCTTTTTATTGTTTCGCAGAAAGTGTGAAAAGTAGAGTATTACAATACAATACAACTTTATTACACACCGAAAATACAAATGAAACTTAAACTAACATAAAAAACAAATAAACGGCAGTATAATGGGCGGCCTTATCGCCTAAAGCGATTTCTTCCAGGCAACCTTTGGATGGACAGGACTAAAGAAGTTGAAAAACGGGGATAAAGGTGTCTTCGTCTTGGGCGTGCTTGAATCCCGAGCGTAATGAAGGATTATATTCATACTACTTCTTCTTCCTCTCTTCGCTCGCTAATGAAACCTTTACATACTACTATTTATATATACTTTCATGTTTAACTACTTACATATTTATTATTTGATCCATTAGAATGAGATTCATTTAGGAAGTAATTTGCCTGGTTTGTTTTCAGATCGTGGCAAGTAATCTATTTTACACCGCGGCCTGTTTCCATCATACGCATCGTCGGCACTAACAACTCTGTCAATGAGGTAATTATTGCTCTTTACTTACAACCCACTGCAAAATTATTAAAAACTAATTATTCTTGTTTTGAATGGCATACAAATTATTCATTTTGGATAGTCCGTTGGTCCAGTTGGTAGTAAACCTACCTTCTGAGCCTGAGGGCGTGGGTTCGATTCCCACGTAGGACAAACATTTGTGTGATGAACATTTGTGTTTGTTCTATATCTGGTTGTTAATATCTATTTAAGTATGTAATTAAAAACTATATATGTATGTATATCAGTCTCTGGCAGCCATATCACAAGCTTTGCTTAGTTTGGGGTCAGATGACCGTGTGTGCAAAAATGTCCCAAATATTTATTTATTTATTTATTTTATTCTTGTTTTGAATGGCAAACAAATATTTCTTGTTTTGAATGGCAAACAAATGATTCTTGTTTTGAATGGTAAATAAAAGATTCTAGTTTTGAATGGCATACAAATATTTCTTGTTTTGAATGGCAAACAAATGATTCTTATTTTGAATAGCAAGCAAATGATTCTTGTTTTGATTGACAAACATCTGATTCTTGTTTTAAATGGCATACAAATGATTCTTATTTAGAATGGGATACAAATTATTCTTGTTTTAAATTGTAAACAAATTATTCTTATTTTGAATGTCAAACAAATTATTCTTGTTTTGAACGGCAACCTAATAATTCTTGTTTTGAATGGCATACAACGTGACGATAAACAATGGTTTATGACGCCAAGAGCACATAGATTCAAAAAGGTACAAATGTGTTCTGTGGTAATGTAATGTGGGTTTGTTCCAGGTGTTCCACCTGGTGCACCTGGAGTGCCCGGCGCAGGTGGAGGACGCGCGCGAGGACCCCGCCGCCAAGAAACAACGCCCTTCGCATGAGAACAGGCTCAACCCACCCAACGGAAATGGTGAGGACGACATCAATGACGATATAACCATTTGACGGCTAGTACTTTTCCCCAGTCACTAAAATAGTACTCTTCTCCTATTTTTTTGGGTAGGGATTTATTGCTCTTTAATTTTAAGGGCCCTTACTTAATAGCTCTGCAGTTTTCACCCCCCAGTTTGCGTTCGTTGGTAACATATGCCAGTTTTAGTTAGTAGCCGCAAAAGATCAGATAAGAGAAACAACATCAAGTGAGCTGTTGTCAAACGCCTAGCAATAAAAAATAAACGATAACTTTCGTGTTTGTGGGTTTGATTCCCACCTAGGACAAACATTTATGACATTTATGTGATGAACATTTGTGTTTGTTCTATATCTGGCTGTTGTTATTTAAGTATGTATTTAAAACTATATATGTATGTATATCAGTCTCTGGCAGCCATATCACAAGCTTTGCTTAGTTAAGGTCAGATGACCGTGTGTGAAAAATGTCCCGAAATATTTATTTATTGTTGTGCAGGATCGGGGACGCCCCCGCCGGTTGCTGAGCGTCCCTCCTCGCCCGCGTCATCCACCTCCAGCTCGGTGGGCTCGGGTCGGGCTGCGGTGCGCTCCCGCTCGCTGCCGCCCGCTGAGACCGCCACCGAGGCCGCCGAGCGGTACGACGAATGAACCACCCTGCACCTGCATGTTCTGTCATACGCATAGAACAATCAACATCGACACAACGCCTGACAACGTCGTCGACCGGCTCAGCCGTGGCAGGCGTCTTTCTACCTACCATGAGGTCGGCGGAGTAGCCGCATCACCTGCCTCATTTCCCACACTCCTTGAACAGACTACATCAACACCTAGCAGTCTACTAAAACAGAGGCGAGCAAGCAATGTTTCTAATACTTAAGCTACATATGCCTTTTGCAGCGACCAAAGATAATATAACCACTTGATCGCGCATGTAGTCAAAATTCCCTTTTGTAAAGTAAGCCCATTCGGCCGCGGTGGGGTATCGAATGCCGGCTTGTGATTGGAGACTCAAATGTCATTCCTTCAATTCGCGCCTAGGAATCAAGTTTTTTGATACGCGCAAAAAGCATCACAGACAACATTCTATACTGAAAACCTTCACTCCCAAGTCTAACAGCGGCACAAGGAAACATAATTTTCTAGTTATCACAACAATGTAATCTAGTAAAGGCTTCGATGTAAATGCAGTTTCTCTGTTTATGTTTTCATGTCTGTAGCAGGTAAAAGAAGAAAGAAACAAAATTTGTAAAATGTTTAGTTATTTAGTATGTAAGTTTATTTTTTCTAGTCTATTATATCGGAATGGTTATTTAATGTAGCATGCTTGGGAAATAAGTTTCACTTTCTTCCGTATACTCTAGAGCTAATATTATAATTATTTTATAGCCTGTACAGACAACAAACTTTTTAGTCCATCGGTATCGAAATGACAGGTGCTTTTCACCTGATACTGCGGTTTGCATTCAAAACTGTTTCTTGGACTAATATAGTGTATTTCCACTTCGTCGCATCAGTTACAATAAGGAAATATGGATCAATTATTTATGATTAACTTTACAAAAAACTGTTAGCGATATTAATTTAACCCAACCTTTTTTCTTTTTTTTTATTAGTAATAGGCTTGCGTTTCACCTCCAACTCGCCTGATGTCAACCTGAACCAAATAAGTGATTAATGTGTATTGTTTTTTTTAACACACCAACCAACAAATTAGATTCAGGTGTAACAAATTTTATTTTTAAATCATATTAATATTTTTATTTATTTTATTTGATATGACGAAGCGGAAATACACTACATTCGTCTAAGAAACAGTTTGAAGATGAAGTTCCGAAAAGAAAAGCCTGATTGAATCTAGCTAGGCTCTTATTATTTGGTAGAGCTTAAATTACTAGGGGAACACAAATTATGAATAAGGTAAACTGTTTTAGTACTATAATTTTCAGTGTTATGTCACTCACAGCTTTTTGTTAGCCATGAATACTACAACGATTTTAATTTAATGTTTTGTATTGATTAGGTTGTGAAACAATTTAGTAGGGGTTTTTATTAGTGCTTATTTTGTAAAAAAATAAGAAAACAATGATGATGGAAATATGGACTGATGATGGGATTGAGACATTTCCAAATTATGTTTTTACCTCTACTTATATTATAAGGTATAAGTCTTCAAAATATGTAATTAATGTTAGTGTAAAAGGTATTGCATATCAACGTTTTGCGATGTTTGTTAGGGTCTGTTTGTCTAAGGGCAAATGACAGCAGAAACTATGTAAACAACACGGAGCTCATAACTTCGGAGCAGCATTATAATAGAAAACAACCTGCTTTTGCCTTCAGAGAATATAGACCCTTGGCTACTGTGATAAAAGGTAAAAAAAATGGTTTGTTGTTGTAAGATGGAAGTGGGATTATTTCGAAAAGCTAGTTGTAATGTTAGAGTAAGGCAGCATTATTGAGCTTTCGATAGTATAGGTATGTTTTAATAAAAGTTAATTTTGTCTCATAAAACAAGGTTTTTTTATTTCAGAATTGTTCATGGCACATATCTTTAGCCAACATGAAATAGGGCCAAATCACATCAAGATAGCGGCACCCCCACACTTGAGCGGCAGGCCACAACTCTAAGGAAATAATTTATTACGACAAACTGCCGGTTGGTAGCTATCTCGGTGTGAATTTAGTTAAGTATCACAGTGATAGAATTTCGGTATTAGATTTAAGTGACTTGGGAACCTCTTTCCTTGATAGCAGCCTTAGTCCTTTTCAAAACCCGTTCAGTTGGCACAATATCTGGATTATTTTCTTCGGCAAATTCATCCAACCTTTTCCTCAGTAACTGTTTTAGTTCTTCTATACTCTCTTTGTTATGTAACGCTGATATCCCTATTATATCTTCAAAAGATATGACATTTGTTGGTCTTATTTCTTCTGGCATTAAGTGCAATTCTTTGCTTATATTTTGATAAGCTTCTTTTATTCTTTTAAAAGTTTCTTCAGAATCTTCTAAATCCATTTTATTGACTGCTAGGATAGCAGGCTTTTGAAGTAACTCTGGATCATACAGTTCGAGCTCTTTGTTAAGGAGTAAAACAGTTTCCAAACAAGACCTGGTTGGATGTTTAGGACTGAGCTGGAAGCCTTTGACATCAGCTATAAATAAGAGTAATTTGGTCCTCTCAACATGTCTCAGAAACTTATGGCCAAGTCCTACATTGATGTGTGCTCCCTCGATAAGCCCTGGAAGGTCTGCTATTGAGATCTGTCTCATGTCTGGATACATAATAATACCTTTGTTTGGTTTGATTGTTGTGAATGGATAGTTTGCTATTTTAGGTTTTGCTCTGGATATGGCTTTTAGTAAAGAGCTTTTGCCCGCATTCGGGAACCCGACAAGACCAATATCCGCAATCAACTTCAGGTCCAACCTGATGTGATGAACTTGGCCATAGTGTCCTAGGAATTGATTTTTAGGATTTCCTCCCGGGCCTCCTCTGGCAATTATTACTGTTTGATCTACCTCGTCAATCGAGCCCAAGACCTTACCCTCCTCAGTGTGGATTGTGACGCCAAGGGGCACCTCCAATTTAACGTCAGCACCTGGTTTACCAACTATTTTCGTTTTTCTGCTATCTTCGCCGGGTCCAGCATTTATTGTCTTGCCACGAAATAATGACATGATATTTTTTAGGTTCGCGTCTTCCTTTCCCACACAGTAGACGCATCCTCCCTGTCCTCCCAGACCTCCAAACTTTGGGAGCCCCGTTCCACCAGTCCCACCTTTGACATGGAGTCTGACTGAATCAATGAATTTAGATCGTAGATAGTTTCGGGGCTTCTTGAACTCTTTAGCAGCAAACAGCGTTCTTAGTATAAAAACCATTGTGTTATTTCAATTTAAAGTCGTTAGCACGATAACATCCTTGCTCACAAATCTCACTTTTCAAGACAAGAATTTCCTTTGAAAAAATTATCTAAAAACAAAAAGTACTCTGACATGAAGCATTGAATTTTTGGTTATTTGCTATCTTTTTCTTACAAATGTCATATTCTAGTTTGTCGTTTCATTCTATTGAGTATGCTAGAGTAAAATAAAATTTCTTAAAAATATAGCAAGAACATTAGTTTGTCCAAAAACAGCTGACAATGAACTTAGGGTCAACTTAGGGCATAGATTCAGTATACCCTAGTAATTTTAAACTTTCGCGATTTGAACACGTTTTAAACGTTTATCGGGACTTATCACGTATTTTTTAATTTAGGTAAAAAATATGTACCTTTCGCTCGACGTTTCGACCATGTTACAATGGCCGTGGTCACGAGCTGACTGAAAACTGCGGGTGAGTCCGGCGAGAAGAGCGGGTGTTTTGTTCTCCTACCCTCACTTGATCTTGAAAAATGGCAGGGTTGTCACTACGACACACAACACTGACTGTATCGGTAAATGTCCTAGTACCTACACCGCGGTTTGTACACTTGCTTACTATGGGATTCCACGACGCCGCTAACTTAAATCCATCTTCCCGGTTGAAATTGCGATGTTTTCTAATTTCAACAGCTTCACGAATCATTCTAGAAAAATAATGTCGTTCAGTGGAGTGGACCTTCGGATCGTGGAGCTCGATCCAGTGACCGGATCCCGCCTCAAGCAAATGTTCTGCAATAGCAGACTTCTGTGTCTGGCGATTTTTGACGGCCGCGATATGTCCTTTGATCCTTTCAGCTATGGTACGCTTCGTTTGACCTATGTAGGAACTACCGCAGCTACAGTCGACCTTGTACACACCAGGGGTCTGGAAAGGAATAACGTCTTACCCTACCTCAGTATACCCTCTACGACTTAGGGTATAAAAAGTCCTTGCAATGAACCACTATGAAATTAAATTATTCAACTGTAATGAGTGTAATGTTGTTGGTTGATTAGTCAAAAAGTTCTTGACTGGATTGGATTGGTGGGTTTGGGAATAATAATGGATTGGACAGTCTGCCTAACGGAAGAAAAACAGAAAAAAATATCTTTCTCTCTCGTTTGGACGGTGGTCCTTCAACCAAGTCCGTCTCGTCCATAGCTACTTTTCAGATCAAGGACGTTGTACCACAGAAGACATAATAGACATGGTTGTACTACGACCACTGTTGTCTAACTTACCCTAAGTTATGGTATAGGTTTATAGACATTTATTCTCATATAAGATGTTGAATCACTTCCATGAGAACACTGCTAACAATAAATTTACAGTTCGTCGTCGCAAAAATAAATAATAACATTACAAACATGTAGAACAAAATAATATAATATATACCAAAGAGTACCTTTATATACGGGTATACAACAATACAACGTCCTTGCTTTAAGTTGATTTAGATAAGTATAAAGCGGTTATGGTTTATTCTCTTTGCTCTATATCTAGGGTATTGTTTGTATTGCGGAAATCACATAAACGGTTTTTTTTTTCTATTCTGTGGTCCTTGGACGTGATTCTGTTTTTAAGTGGTTAACTTAACGCGGCGCGTTATGTGCGTGATAAAGTTACTGAATTAGCGGGTAAAGTTACGGAATCAGGGCCTCATGTTCCTGTGAAGGCGTTAGGATTTTTATTTTTTCCACCTTAGCACCCTCAAAATGTTTTGATTTTTATTTGAATGTAAATGTCATTGTCACTTGAGTAGTGTCAAACATACCTATGTTTGATTTGACAATTGTTCTGTTTTTGTTTATAAATTTTTATTTTAGTTGTACTGTTTATTTGACTGTGATTTTACTTTTCTTTATCTTTTCCTGCGAGATATTTTAGGTGGACTTTTGTAAAAAAAAAAAAATGAAGTTTACTATTATGATTATTTTATTAATAAGTGAGAAGTTTTCACCAACTAAATGCAGTGTCGGCGACCGGTCTATTGTTTATCAAAAGTGTTTGGGTTCATGCATTCAAGACAACTGTTTGGAAGGTAAGTAAGTGGGAAAAGAAACCAGCAGAAATGTTTCCTGAAATAAGTTTAAAATAAACATATTCTTCAGCTAGATGTTTTATTAATAAATTGACAGGCTTCAAAAACTGATAATAACAATTCAACATGACATTCAATTTTACACCATGTAGGTAGGTACGCAGACAATCTTCAAATGAGGTTGTAACATTCCTCCCCATTTAAATCTCGTCGATGAGGCGACGTGGCGGTCTGCCTTGCCGTTGGCTTCGACGGGTCTGCGGGTGTAATGATTTAGATGATAATGATTTTTAATGATTTAGCTTTAGCAATGCTCGCTTTTGTTTCCTCAAAAACTTGTCCTTCGTGGTCAGTCCAACGCCATTTTTGTTTGCCGCTTGTTAGGTCGTAAAGATCTGCGCACAGTCCATGTAGATGTGGAATAAACCGTTCGTAAAAGTTGACAAGTCCAAGGAATGATCGTAATTCTTTTGCGTTGGTAGGTTGTGAAGCCTTGGTGATTGCGTCTATCTTCCCTTTCGTTGGGCGTACGCCGTTTCGATCTATTGTGTGACCGAGATATTCTATTTCTTTCTCTAAGAAACTACATTTCTTTAAATTCACCTTTAAACCAGCTTGGTGTAACCGGTCTAAAACTGTAGAAAGCGTGCGTAAATGCTCATCCATACTTTTTCCTGTAATGGCAATGTCATCAAAATACACTGCTACGTCATGCATATCTCCCAGCAAATGGTCGAGGAAATTTTGAAAAATTGATGGGGCTGTTGAAATACCGAACGGCATTCTGTTGTACTGGTAGTATCCTTTGTGGGTTGATATTATTAGATACTTTTTTGAATCTGGTGCTATTTCAAATTGTAGATAGGCATCTTTCAAGTCAATTTTTGAAAAAATTATGCCGTTCGCCAACTTCTGTCGTAATTGGTCAAAAATAGGAACTGGATGTAAATGTTTTGTTAAAACAGGATTAAGGGTGGTACTGTAGTCTCCACATATCCTGACATCCCCTGTAGGTTTTAAAATATTTACAGTGGGTGTAGCCCACTCTAACGGTGTTATGTTTGGGTCTACTTTCTGTACAATACCGGCTTCAACAAGGCGGTCTAGTTCACGTTCAACATTTTTCTTCATGCTGAATTTAATCGTTCGTGCAGGAAGGTGTACAGGTTCCGCTCCAGGTTTAACATGGATGTTAACATGATAGTTATTTACTCTGCCTAGTTTTCCATCAAATAGCTGGTTGTGTTTACTGAGTACTTGTTTGAGTGTTGCCGGAGTTGTTGTTTTGACTGAGTAGACAGGTTTCGGAAATTCCATGTCAAACATTTCACTCCAGTGAAGACCAAAAAGCATTGGGTTTGCGTTTTTCATAACCACAGCAGGCAATTTTTTTTGTCGTCCTTCAATCTCCACTGTCATGTAGGCAAGTCCTTTTGTTTTAAGTTTGTTATTACCGTAAGCTTTGAGTTTAGGTGCCCTTGATAAAGGTGGTGATCCAATTTTCTCCCAAACATCAGTGTTAATGATTGTATACGTAGATCCAGGATCCCAATCCATGGTACAGTTCACTCCATTGATTTTTACGTCGATTTGTTTGCAATCTTTCTTTCGAGTGCGGGCAACGTTACAGACAAACTCGTCGTCATCATCACTATCCGAAGTGTCGTGCATGGAACTCGACGTAGCTGTTGTGGTTTGAGTGTCGGCAACTCTTTGTAATTTTTGCTTGCCGATGTATTTTCCTTTCGCTGGAATTATGTAAGCACGTCCTGCTTTTATACAACAACTTTCAAAATGTCCCTTAACATTGCATTCGTTGCAGATGTGGTGTTTCGCTGCGCATTTAGAGATATCATGCTTGTCACTCTTACCACATCGTAGACATTGATTAGAGTATAACTTGCGTTGTGTGTTATATTTATCTACCTCAGGTCTCTGAGTCCCTTTTCTTTTGATCCGGTTGATACTCTTGTCTGGTGTGTCATGTTCGGCTTGTTCACGGGATTGGGCAACAGCAAAAATTTCTTGAAATGTAATTTCACGTGTTGTTCCGTTTTGTGTTTCTTGCAAATCAGGCCATTTTTGCTTCAGATCTGTTTCTAAATCTGGGTGATTCAATCCCGTGGCAAATCGATCACGAAGTTGGCGTTCTAGGAACTCTTCTTTGTATCCACAGTCTCTACTTAAACTTTTCAACCTATTTATATAATGTTCCATTGTTTCATTTGATTCTCTTGTGCAGTTCCAAAAATCAGTTAATGCTCGATATCTAGTTTTTTTAATTTTGTAAAGGTCCAAAAGTTTGGTACGTATATCATGATACGTGCTGACTTGGAAACATGGTGTCAACGCTATTTTGATTTCGCGGAATGTCTCTGGTGTCATTAAATTTAATAGTATGTCCTTCTGTAAATTTTCATCAGTTACGTTTAATGTATGACATTTGTTTTCGAAAAAATCTATGAAATCTTCTATTTTGGTTCGTTCAGAGTCGTATTTTTCCATGTTGAAATTTTTTATTATCATCATTTTGTTGTCATTTTTACTTGGAGCGCTCGTCACGCACCGTGTTTGTGGGTCTTGACCCTTACGTACTGTTTCGATGAGTAATTTCAAAATTTCTGTTACCTGTTCTTGCTGTACCTGTTGAGCACGCAAAAACTGTGCAAATTGTGAGTCGTTCATTATTGTAATTCACTTTTTATTCTCGTCGCCAATGAAATAAGTTTAAAATAAACATATTCTTCAGCTAGATGTTTTATTAATAAATTGACAGGCTTCAAAAACTGATAATAACAATTCAACATGACATTCAATTTTACACCATGTAGGTAGGTACGCAGACAATCTTCAAATGAGGTTGTAACATTTCCTGTACTTAAAATTTTACTTTACTTTACTAGTGCTAACAGACGCTCGAACGCGGCTGACCTCAACCGCCGTCTGACCAATGGGAGAGAAAGGGAGGGAAATATGATATTCTCACTCTTTCTCTCCCGTTGGTTGGACGGCGGTCCGTCAGCCACGTTCGAGCGTCTGTTAGCACTATACGAAGACCACCTATTAATTATTATGTAATCTATACATAAAGGTGCGTTGCGCAATGCATTGGTTTAAATCTATATCTCTTCTCCATCTCCATTCTGCGCTCAGAAAATAATAATAAATGGAAGCGTTATACCTACTAATTCTCCTTTAGCATTAGCAATGTAGCAGTATTCTGACATTGTTTACCACAAATATTAACATTTCTCGACAAAAAAATTTTCATTGTATTTACTGAAAACTTACAATATACTGGGACTTATTTTGGTCTTCATTATAATACTCGGAGGGTTCTGAAATCCAAATTCTGTCAGTTAGGTTAGAAGGCTAAGGCGGCAGCGAAGCGAAGCTCCTGCCATAGCCTTCATGATATTTTTTGTAACACAAAATCCCTTAAATTCAGGAGAAAGAGTGGTCTAGCCAAGCCTATTATTAAATAATGAAAAACATTGCATCATAACAAAGATGAGAATAATTGTAGCGACGAGGAGCAGAGTATAGCAGAGCCCTGCTATACTTTTTGCCTCTACAAACAGAGCTTTCATTGTTCCACTACACCCTGCTCTGCTAGACTGCACTAAAAGTCAGCTTGTCTTAGCTACACAGCACTGCATGTGTTTGCTTCAATGGAAACACCAACCTCTTTTCACAGTTTTTTTTCCGCTTTGCTTTTTTATACTTATTATATTTTTTTAACAAAACAAATTACTTAGTACTTCTTGAAAGATATTAAATTCATATTTAATAAGTAACCTTTTAAGTTTCAGGCAATAAATCTTACAGTGGAAACATACCTTTGAATGCATGGAAAAAGTTATTTAAGAAATGTTAGTAAAACATTGTATAAATATTAGTAAATATTTTTCTAGTTACAGCTGACTTAGCTAGCCAGTGGGTAATATTGTATATTCTTTCTCCACTATCAAACAATTATAATGATGATTATTTCATGATGAAAATTCAAATATTACGAAATTTTACTTAGAAAACTAGCTGTTGCCTGTAACTTCGTAGTTCAATGCACAACTAACAATAATACAACTTTCCTTTCTTATTATTTTATTTTATTGTATTTTTGTTTGTTTTGTGGATGTTGTAGTGTTTTGTTTACAAAATTAATGCTTTCTTTCTTTCTAACTAACTTTTACTTATGAACCGAAGTCTAACTACTTACTTTTATCCCCTATTTAATCGCTTTTAGGGATGTTTTTAAAATTTTAAAATTTTCAATGGGCAGGCCACATTGCTAGAAGAACCGATAACCGATGGGGAAGAAAGGTTCTTGAGTGGAGACCACGAACCCGAAGACGCAACGTAGGTAGGCCTCCCACTAGATGGACCAACGAGATTGTGAGAGTCGCTGGTATCCAGTGGATGCAAAAGGCAGGCTGTCGTCCAGTGTGGAGGTTAAACGGGGGCCTATGTTCAGCAGTGGACGTCTTTCTGGCTGATGATGATGATGAGGGATGTTTTTTTTACCCAAGACCGAATGGAAAGCTTCTTGTATATGCATTTGGGGGTAAGAGGTTGTATGTTAGTGTGTAGGTTTGTATGACTGTTGCCATCTTTCTCTAAAAAGGTTGGACCAAACAATGTAAAAAATTTAAAACGTAAGAATTAACCTATAACAATTGAGAGGAGCTGTATATTATAACATAATATTAAAATGAAGTACTTGTTTCAGATGGCACATTGTTCTCGCTCAAGTCGCGGATACAGCAGGACGCGTGGAGCTCAGCGCTGCAGTGGCTGTGCCGGGACGAGTGCTGCTACAACTGCATGTGGCTCACCGTGGCCCGATACCAGAAGGCAGGATATGGAGAACCTAAGTTTCATGGCAAGGTAACATGAGATAATATTTATTTCTAAGCATCTGTTACATAAACATTTACACACACATACAAGCATGACTAGAAAATTACATAAAATTATTAACTGATCCTAATAATAGATGTTAAGATGGAAGTACATACTTAATTAGATAGCCCGTTGGTCTAGTTGTTAGTGAACCTACCTTCTGAGTTTGGGGGCGTGGGTTCCATTCCCACGTAGGACAAACATTTGTGTGATGAACATTTGTGTTTGTTCTATATCTGGTTGTTCATATCTATTTAAGTATTTATTTAAAACTATATATGTATGTATATCAGCTTCTGGCAGCCATATCACAAGCTTTGCTTAGTTTGAGGTTAGACGACCGTGTGTGCAAAAAATTTCCTGAATATTATTTAATTATTATATTACAAGTCTAATGTTGTATGGTTTCACAACTTACGGAACTACTAGTTATTACGAGACAAATATTTACGTATATGTAGGTACTAGCTGCGCTCTGCGGTTTCACCCGCGTAGTGATGAAAAATGGTGATGATGATGATGAAAAATAGCTCTGGCACTCTGGCTCTTGAACTATACCCATGCAAAAAATCAGGTCGATCCGTTGTTCCGTTGCAGCGTGAAAGAGGAACAAACATACATACATACATCCATACATCCATACATCCATACATACATACAAACTTTCGCATTTATAATATTAGTAGGATTTGTATATTGTATGATTTAATTTATTCTAGTGGCCATTTACAAGGGTGATGGGAGTGCAGGAGCCTGCAGCGGCATTCTCGTCACTTCTGAACCTGGCAGCTAATGTATACATGTATCGGAAGATACGGAGAGAATTCCCGATGCAAAGCTCAGCTCTAGCTGCATTCTGGCATGTATTTGCTTATGTAAGTTTACGTTAGGTATTATCTGATATTAATCGTTTCCAAGACATATGTATATGCGAAAATTGGACTTAGCAACGACATCCAGATGAGGACTACGTTCTTGGCGGGTACGAAATAATCAATGAGAGCACATGAGACGGGCATCCCTACATCCCCTTGCTTCTCCGCTTGGTTTGAAGGAGTGGCGATATTCTCGCCTCGCGCGCTCCCCCTTCAATACCGCCACGAATGTAGTCCCTATTTGTAGTTCAGTCTGTAAGTACGTGTGGGTGTGTGCGTGTGTTTGTGCAGGTATGCATGAACGCATGGGTGTGGTCCACAGTGTTCCACACGCGAGACAAGCCGTTCACTGAGTTCATGGACTACGCATGCGCGCTCTCCATGGTCATGGGGCTCTTTGTCGCCGCCGTTGTCAGGTATAGTTACCTTATAAGAACTACAAGGTATCTAGCAAGCCAGATAACACCAACTTGAATGCCAATGCACCCTTGTTTTTGTTGACGCTAAATCCTTTCCTCTTTTGCTAAAAGTTAGATGATTAATGCTTTTCTTACTCACTTATGATAATGATGAGTGATGATGATGGCTGATCACTGATGTGTTCTATTAGATGCTAAATGCTTTCTTTCCTCGTTCCAGAATGTTTCTGCAGGTAGAAAGTAAATCCATTCCACTTAAAAAAAAAATATGCTTAAAGCTTTCCTTACTAATTTATGGGTGATGTTCCATTAGATGCTGAATGCTTTCTTGCCTCGTTCCAGAATGTTTCTGCAGGTAGAAAGTAAATCCTTTACACTATCGAAAAAAATTATGCTTAATGCATTCCTTACTAATTTAAGATTGTGTTCCATTAGATGCTAAATTTCATTCTATCCTTATTTTAGAGTGTTCCTATAGAATCACAAACACTGTAAAATGAAGACAGCGTCTAATCATCTGTACTATAGATCCTTCCTTTTTTACTATATAAGTCCATCATTTTTTCGTAAAAAAATTGATGCTTTATGCTTTCTTTACTCATTTAGGAGTTTTGTCCAATTAGATGCTAAATGCTTTCTGTCCTTGTTCCAGAGTGTTCCATAGACGGCGGCGGCTGACTGCGCTGCTGCTGGCTGTACCGCTGTTCTACTTCGTTACCCACGTGCAGTATCTCTACAGCGGGCGGGTCGACTATGATTACAATATGAAGGTCAACATTTTCTTCGGTAAGCCATTGCTACTGATTACAGTGGTCTACAATATCTATCTATCTATCTATGTTGGTCCAGTTGGTAGCAAACCTGCTTTCTGAGCTTGGGGGCGTGGGTTCGATTCCCACCTAGGACAAACATTTATGTGATGAACATTTGTGTTTGTTTTATCTCTGGGTGTTATTATCTATTTAAGTATGTAGTAAAAATATATATGTATGTATATCAGTCTCTGGCATCCATATTACAAGCTTTGCTTAGTTTGGGGTCAGATGACCGTGTGTACAAAAATGTCCCATATTTTTTTATATAGACCAAGTAGTTAAGCTAGATTAGATTGATTGAAAAAACAGACCTTAATTAAAACATTGGACAAAATCTTAAATGGATACTGGCTGAATACTAACAATAATATAAAATGTACTATAACTTTAAACCCTATTATCTAAACTAAACCATAAAATAAAATGCTTAAGAATTTATAAATACGCCAGCTTTGGACTGGTAATGACTAAATCCATTGCCGTTCTGTGAAACTCGTCATAGGAACTAAGGAACAAATCAAGATCTCGATTCCGGTCAAGCACAGCTTTGAGTAGGCGCACTGCGTTTTGCAGCGGGGCATGTCTTCCGAGTTCAGTCCTACAACCTGGCACCATGAACAGCTTATGCCGACAAGCTCTAACATTGTTGCTGTTCGGAACGGCAATAATAATTTTCTCCAGCACTGATGTGTTACCGAGACGCCCAACAACAATGCGCAGCACATACTCCATCAGTGATACGGTACGCCTCACTTGTAGAGTATGTTTATATTGATCATTGATCCTCTTAATATCCGTTGGCAGGCGTGTCGGGGTCGCTGCTCTGGTTGGTGTGGTCGGGCCAGCAGTACTTGTCGGGGCAGCGGCACGCGCGCTCCATGTTGTGGTTCACGGCGCTCAACGGAGCTGCGTTGTCACTCGAGCTGCTGGACTTCCCGCCGCTGTGGCGCGCCTGGGACGCGCACGCGCTGTGGCACCTCGCCACCGCGCCGCTGCCTTTACTGTTCTACAGGTATACTGCAGTGTAGCTCCGGCGGTCCACGGGGCTCCATTATCACTGGTCTTGCTGGACTTCACGCTGCTGTGACACACAAGAGCGTTTCCACATGCTCCATAAAAAATATTCATTAAAAGAATGTGATTGAACTTATTGCAAATTTTCAGTATTTTTCCTGTCGTAGAGCGCACTATACTTATAAATGACAGGCTCAGACCATGCGAAGTAGCTTGCAAGTACTAGTAACAAGTAGAAGTAGCCAGTACAAGTAGGCGTACAAACGCAAATAGCCACTCGCCCGGTGACACTCACAACTCGTATGCGAGTACGCGTAGTCGCACGAGACGAACGATGCGTAGTGGGCGTCGTGCAAGTACCGCGGGGTAACGAAGCTTCACTTGCGCAAGGTCTAGCTCGCTAAGCACTTTCACTTCCACTTGCACTAAGCAAACCATTGCGACGACGCGTAGTAGGCACTTGCAACTTGTACTTGCTACTTGTACTACGCATGGTCTGCAAAGGCCTTTACTTCAACTGATGCCGCCCCATACTATACTGATCCCGCGGGATAAGTTGAAATTGTTTTTATCGAATGGACCCGCTTATAGTATACTTTTATAGGTGACAGTCTATTAGTAGGATCATGATGATATCCTTATGGTCCCACCGGTAGCCACCGGTACCGGTATGGTCCCAAGTATAAGGACATATGTCCTCGTGCTCCTACTAGTAGTACCCAGTAGGAGCATGCGGAAACGCTCAACCATTTGGGTATGTCTTCAACTGATAATCGTGGGAACACGTCCGCCTTGTCCCGTGGAATTAAACCATTAACAAGTATAGATGGATGTTTTTTAAAAGCCCCGATAAAATAGCTGATTATCTTCAACGGCTGAACAGATTTTCATGAATCATAGCAAAGAACACTTTCGATCAAGTCACCTTTCAAACACAAACACCAGGCGAGTTGCCGTTCAAACGCAACCTAAAAAAAACCGGACAAGTACGAGTAGGACTCGCTCTCTGAGGGTTCCGTTGGACAGAACCCTCAGAACGCGAGTCCAAAAAAAAACTAAATTTGAAATATTGAAAGACAAACTTAACTTTGTAGTTGACTATAAGGTTTTTCTATACATTCCAACTACAAAATGTAAGTTTGTAATAGCAAAATAATTATTTTTAAATGATATAACTTCAAATTTGTAACTTTCATTTATTTCTATATATGTGCTATGAGACCTTGCCTTTTGCCGAATTTCATGATTCTAGGTCAACGGGAAGTACCCTATAGGTTTTGATTCCCCTGTGAAATCGCAAAATATGCGACATAAACGTTCATATCTTTTGATTGCGTTGACTTACAACTTTTATTTTTTTACAGCCGAAAGAAACCGTAGATCCAAGTATTTAGTATAAATTTCAACTTGATACCTTTACACGTTCTTGAGAAAAAGGGTCTTGACAGACGGACAGACAGACAACGAAGTGATCCTATAAGGGTTCCGTTTTTTTCCTTTTGAGGTACGGAACCCTTAAAACGAAATCAAAATCGGTTCGGCCGTTTAGTATTAGGAGATACGCTGCCCGGACAAACGCACAGACACACACGTTAAACTTTAACACCCCTTTTTGCGTCGGGGGGAAAACGTGTATATTTTTGTCAATTTTCTTAATTTGATCGTCAAGTCACGCGTATTGTTTGCAGGTTCGTGATGGACGACCTCAGGTTGCTGCAGTCTAGCTACTACGAAAAGTTGGATGTCAAGCAAACGTGAGCATTGCGCTCATTCGAATAAGCGTTAAGTTTCTGTAACTATGAATGTTTAAGTAAATTTTATCATGAAAACTGACCAAGCAGGATTTAAGAACTAGCCGTTAAGATTAAGCCAGGTATTTCGACTATAGTTTCAACCGCATACGGCGTTCTTATTCTAGGTGAGTGCGAGCGCACTTTTCCGTCTCGATTTGCATCTAATGAAACTATAGTCGGTATAACCGGCTTAATGTTACGTGAGTAATTCCCGTATAAAGGGTCTCCTGCGCCAAAAATATAACAAAAACAAAACACGTTTAACAAACATCGGGGGCTTATCATGAATGTCCGTTCGTTTTTCGGATTTTGATCGCAATCGCGTGCCATTTCGTTCCATTTACTTCCTCGCATCGAGCGCGTGAACGAGATGGCACGCAATCGATATTACAATCCGAATCACTAACGCATTATTATAATAATCCCGATGTTTGCTAAATATATTTGGTTTGTTAGATTTTTGCTTTATAGATAATTGTATAAAAAAAAATTAAGTTATTGCAAACGGCTTACAATCACGTTTATGTTTATCGGTCGAGTAGATTGACCGGTTTTACGCGAGTTTTGACGAAGAAAATGTTTTAAGTTAATGTTGGTTCTACTTTTTCTAGTCATTCAGCTCTATAGTTATACTATTTAGTTTTATACCTCATAAGTACAAAGTTAATAAATGACACAGATATCTTCTTACTAAGACTGATTTTTACTTACATTTTTAACAACACTTTTAATTTCACAAACGCTCACATCAAAAAACTTCACTTTAGGATACTGACGCATCAGCCATTAATGATCAGTTGCTTCCACTGCTGAGCGCAAGGCTTACATTTCTTCAGCAATCCTTTAGGAAACACACCTTTACGGTTCCCATTATTCTTGACAGTGACAAAATGGGGCCGCATATTTTCGGGATTGATGTCATTTCTTACATAGTTTGGATAACTCTGGTAATTGTTGTAACCTGGGTTATTTGGTCGGCTTACTTTGCAGTTCTCTCCATGTCTAGTGTAGTGATTGTTGCTTGCCATGTACGGTGACTTCAAGGCATTGCCTGGCATTCGTAGAGGTACTTGTTTGATGGGGTCTACTAGGATCTGTCTAGCTTCATAGTTCTGGTAGTAGGATTGTCTGTTACCCTGGTTCCTATCTGGTGGCTGTCTCGACGCACTGGTGGAGTATCTCTGTTGTTGGTTTTCGTGGAACATCAGCTTTTCGTCCCAGTATCTTCTGTACTCTTGCTCCATATAAGGAGAAGTTCTTATATGTTTCTCAGGACTTCTAGTTCTAGATGTTCTTTTCTGAGGTTGCTTCGAGTAAAACACTTTCGAATGAGGTCTACTTCTCACAGCTTGAGCTTTCTTCGGTTTTGGAGAAGCATCAACAAACTTGTGGCTGTAGACCGTTTGGTAATCGTCGGAATCGCTTTCTGATTCTTTTTCACTTTCATTTGCGACATCATCTCTCCGTCTCCTTCTCCGTCTCGACTGGAAGATTTTGAACATCTTCTTGAATATGCCACTTTTCTCTTTTTTCTGAAACAATATAAACTTATTTTGTTGTAGATTTTATTGAACCTACCTTCAAAAATATGACAAGCTCTTACCGCATCCATGAGCTTTACTGGCTCCTTCTTGGTTTCTACTACATCGGCTGTTTCTGTGTCGGTGCTGGATTCTTCAGTATCTGCAACAGCAGTGTCATCACTCTGGTCACTCTGTTCGTCAACTTCATGATGAGTAGACATTCCTTCTGTTTTCTGATCTCTCCTGTACTTAGTAGAATGTTCATTCTGGGTGAACTTCCTTTCAGTCTTGTAGTAATTTTGCTTAGATTCCTCGGATACATCTTTCGCTTTGTTCGGATTCACGTAACTATTTAAAGTAGTGTCTGTGGTTCCCGTCACTGTACTATCTCGAGGATGTGTATTTTTAAATATTTCGGAAATGGCTTGAGCGATATTCTTGGATTCCTTGTCGGTCTCCCTTGTAAGCACGTCGACATTACGGTTTGGTATCGCTTTAGATTTAGTGTACTCACGAAAACTGTTATCCTTTGAAGACGCTTCCATACTTAATGCCATAGATTTATATATTTCTTTTATCAATTGTTCAGTCTCTTTACTTCGTTCGTGAGCTTGGTCAGTGTTGGTGGCAGCGCTAGCTGCTTGTTTTGTATAAGGTTTAGTAAAGTTGCTATTTCTGTAGTAACTATTGCACAAATGTTTTTGGGGTTGTATTAACAATGGATATTGCTGGAAGGGTATGCCTTGGGCGCCTGGGTATTCTGGGTAAACATAGTTGCTACAAGTAATCGGGTGCGAACAAGAAGGAATGTAAGGATTTATATTCATGTTGTAAGGACTATATGTATATGTTTGTAGCAGCTGGGAGGCTCCGTACTCGTAGCCATGCGCGGCTCCATTTTGCACGACCGCGTCTTTCTTTGGCTGCACTGGAGGACTTCCGACATTGCTGTTAGTTTTAACTTCTGTCAGAACAGTTTGCAGCATATTCTTGATTTGGTTGAGTGTCGTCTCTGTTTTGTCTTCGGGCGGGTCAGTGAGCGTAGCAGCAGTTGTAGCGGTCTGCTGGTCTGCGAGTTTGTGTCCGGCCGCCGAGCCAGATGCCACGTTATGTTGTTGCGTAGTAATGGTGTTAATGTTTTGATTTTTGAGTTCTCTTATTTGTTTTGCATATATGGGACCGAGGTCGACCTCAACCAGTCGGCGGCGTGGCGTACTGGCTACAATCCGACCTGCTGCCTTTCTGTTCACCAGTACCTGTTTGTCGAACCTCACACGCTCGTCCCGTAGCGGAGACACGGTGCAGTAGTTCACTAACGTAGGTGATTCGACTCTGTGTTTGGGGCGTGCTTTCTCCGGCCAGCACTTTATGATATGCTTCTTAGGTTCTCTTCCCTTGTGCTTTCCAATATCGGTTCTTTTTTTTTCTTTGACAGGAACTATGTCGTAATATTTTGAGTCGTAATATTCGTTCCTATCAAATTTCCCGACTGTCTCACATGTTGGATATTTGTTAACATTATTTTTATTGTTCATGTACTTATCAATATTCTGAAAATGACCATGGAAGCAAGAAAAAACGTCTGATTCAAAATATGGCGATTTCGGTGAGATGCCTGAAACATGGTCCCTACACTCGGGAGACGAAATATCACTTAAATTTGAAAATTTGTTTGCGAGCGGCTGGTTCTGGTACTGTTTTTTAATTACATTAGCTATATACGACAGATTCAGATTTTCATCTTTATTGCCTACATTGGGTTTCTTGTGGGTAAGATCATCCGTCAAACTAAAGTGATTGTTGAACGGGGTCTTAGTGTCAGTCTGGGCACAGTAAACGAGCCGACTTTTGGCCTTCTTTTTGTATTCTTTATTCTTCTTTGAAAAAAATCTTTTGTTTTTGGCGGCCTCCTCCATTTTTGGTAAGGGATCCATGCGGCCCATGGATCCGCTCCGCTTCAGCTGCGCGGAAGAGCCGCCGCTCGGATAGAGTTCTGATAATGCACTGGTGGTGCTGAGCAAGCATTCATTGCAGAACACTTGCCTCGGAGAGGTTTCGCTGCGTTTTGTGCAAGTGATACAAGTTTTAGGAGGTTCTTTGGCTTTGACGTCAGCTAGTTCGTTCTGAAGCTGGAAGATTCTTTGCTGAAGGTCCGTGACATCTATCGGGATGCAGGATATGATCTTCACCTCGGTCCTAGACTGGGTGTTGCCTGAAATGGTTTATGTACTCTATGAATTATAGGCGAATCATTTAAAGGGATCATTAACGTTTGCTCTCACCTAAGTTGAAAGCTACCCTCCGCAGAAAATTTTCTACCGCTTTGAAACTTTGCTTGTAATTTGACACGTTTCTACAATTTTCTCCACTCATTTCGCAAAAAAACTGAAATAAAAATAAATTTCAACGATGTTAGGTTTAACCTTTTTATCAGTGGGGATGGCATACCTAGTCATGAGCTAGTGTGAAATACGCATGGACTACGACATATGTTTTTAACCACTTTTTACCACAGAAGCACCGAAGAACCTCCCGACATTTCGTTAGTAAATTGATCCACATGAATATCCTCTTAGAACTGTTTAGTTTGATCGCTTGTTCTGACACGTTCATAGGTACTTGTACCTCTAAAATGTAAAATGATTACAAGTTATGCTTCAGGTACCGGGGAATCTATCCGGCTGACATTCTACGATCAGGCAGGTCATCTGATTGTTTGCGTTTGCCTCTCTTAAGTCTCTAGAACGAACTTACCGACGACGGACGGTGTCGTTAGCTACGAAATCGTGTGCATTGAACTTTCACAAATAATTTCATTTTGGTTGATGCGTATCTCGATCGTTTTAACACTAGAAATATTAGAAAAAAATGTAATTATTTTTAGGTTTAATTAACTTCAAATACTTGACAAATTGTCACACACAATATTTTCTATTGGTGGCCAGCAGACTTTAGACAAGAAGTTAATTGAATAAAACCTTATAGATATGTGCACACTGTGGCTGACCATGACCATGTGGTAGACCATGTCTCCAACGCTGTACGAAGCGAAGTCTTTACGAAGTACATACTTGTTATGATCGACCCGCGGCGTGGTAGCGGGAGCAGAACTCGTCAACTTTAACAGTAACGTTTTTTTCCAACTATTATAATACCTATACCTACTTCGGACTCAAATAGCCCATTTTCGTGTGGGTCAAGATGTCACAATAAAGGCATTTTACGAAAAAAACAGAATACTAGATTGAAATTATAGTTTATCACGACACTCCTCGCACCTAATCGGTGTAAGATTAATGCAGTCTAACCAGGGACACAAACAGTGGCCGTGGTCAGATCAATCTAACGAACCGATCTGACTATGGATACCTAACGATTTTAGGTATCTAGGCATTGAGCTAAGCTAATTTGAATTGACACTATTTTTGTGTAACTGTTTGATTCACCTATAGTTTCCAAACGATCTTTCAAGTTGTAAGTAGATAATTAAAAAGAAACGGTTTTGTTTTAAAACATACTTATATTAAAAACATATAGTAATCAAAAACATTTATGTTACAACACACGCTTCGAAAAGAATTTAACACAGCTAGGTAGAATCACATGAATATTCGTGCTCGCAACGAACCCTGTGGTTCGCCGAAGCTAGACTTGTCTCTGCCCATGAGTGTCCTAACTATAAGATTCCTCGGAGAGAAAGGATTTCTCTTGTGAAACATCTTTTTAAGCATGGCATTCCTCATCTTCATGTCGCGTTGCACCAGGTTCTTTTGAGTTTGGTAACCGAAAGTGAACGGATTTATTTGGTGGTCCATCTTTGTTTGGGGATTTTTCCAGTTAAACAATCCGGAGTTATTTTTAGGTTTCTCATTTCTCATTTGAGGTGTCTGCGTGGAGCCGTTTTTTGGGAAGTTGTCGTTTTGCGTGCTTCCTGCAGGCTGTTGTATTTTCTGCGTTATCTTCCGGAAAAACGAGAGCTTTCTCTCGCTCTGGCATCCTATGCTCTTGACTTCCACCTCTTTCAGACATAGAGGTACCTGTGGCTGCGTTTGATGGTAGCCCTCATAAGGCTGTGAGTAAGGTAAATCTGATGGACACTCTCCGGGCCGGTACTGCGGATGGGGTGGATGGTGACTCTGTGGTTGCAATCTAGGATCCCAGTAAGGAACGGCAGGATCATAAGGTGGTCGATAATCCTGTCGATACTCCGGTCGGTAATTAGGGGATACGGGTGGTGGCCTGTCATACACCTGGCCGTGCATCGCGTAGTTAAGGGTGTTTTGCCGAAACGGTGGCTTCTTCTCTACTTCCTCGACGACTGTGTTTTCACTTTCGCTGAGTTCTTCAATGATGTCCTTTTTGATTTTTTTACTAAGACCGAGAGATTTTAACACTTTAGCGAATTTGCTTCTTTTCACCTGAAACATATTTTGGATATTATTTTAGTTAAAACGCAATACACCAGGCAATCAGCATTAAAGGATTTAGAAATCTAAATGGCTGTGTTAAAATTGTATTATGAGTACCTTATCTAGTTCCGAAACCTCGGCGCTGGATTCAGTTTCCGAAGTAGAGTGAGTAGCTTCGAGACTTAGTTTATCTAACACCGTGTCAGAGTAACTGGCAGTGGTGTCGCTGCTGTATACATCTGACATCTTTATGGCTTCACAACTCTTTGAAACACAGTTTGTTTTTGGTGTCCCGACTTTTGCGTCATGTCTAAAAAGTCGCGTGCTACCACCGACGCTTCGTGAGGTGAGCACTTTATTCTCGGTCAGAAATGCTTGTTTTGCATCGCTTCTTCCTTTGAGACCGCTGCTTTTTCTACAGAATGTAGGACTTTGGGAAACAAATTTGTAAATCTCTTTTATGAGTTCATCGGTTTCGCAAGCTTCGTTTGCATGAGTTTTCGTATTTTCGTTGGTGTTGCATGTTTCGTTAGACTTGTCGACACATTTGTTATGTGTGAAGCTCGTACTGGGCATCGCATAACCGTTTTGCATACAGTTAATTGGGCACATTGGCATAAGTGGATAGCAACAAGTATTTCCAAAGGCTGGCAACGCGGGCATGAATGGAGAAGGAGCCACTGGACAGTGTGCTGAATTGTAATCGCTAAAACTATGCCTAGCATTAGTCATGGTGTTTACATTATGTAGTGGACTATTACCACTTTCAGTCATTTTAGTGCTGACATTTGACTTTTGATTGGATGAAGATGATTCTTTCTTTATCTCCATTAAGAAGCTTTGGAGAATATCTTTGATTTCGCAAAGTGCTTTATCTGTCTTGTCTGAAGACACAGTTTCCTGAGTTTTATTCAAAGGGGTTTCAACCGGGACTGTAACATCTTCAGTAGCTAATACAGGATAAATAGCACTCATTATACTATTGGCACGTCGCACGCCTACTTGATGTAACTTGTTACTTCTTCTCGTTATTTCAATTTTAGTCGGGTCATAATCTTCTTCAAATTCTTCATTGTCTTGATGTCGTGTTGTATTTTTGGGTGAAATGATATTATTACGATTGACAGATCGGTGATAGTTTTCTTCGCGGTGTCGCATTGCATGCTTCGGTGACATTCTTTTTACGGGATTTCTTCCGAATTCTACGTTATAATCAGATTCCGCATACCGCGTTTTCAAGTTTAGTTGTGGTCTTTGCGTCCTTGGTGATGGAGGCACTTCTTTGTAGTAAGCAGAACACATACTATCTTCTAAAAATTTTCTTCTAGACTTAGGACTTGACTTTTCTTTGACTGGCACCAGGTCATAGATATCAGAGTTATCATAAGCATCTACTTGTCTTCTACGATGTTTTGTGCGAGGATTTCGTCTAATATTGTAGAGCCGAGCATCGCAAACGCTTCTTATATCAGTAACATCACTATGATGGCTAAATGTATTGTATTGACATCCTGCACAGTTACAAAGTTTACGGTCTTCTGGAATATTGTAACAGTCAGCAGTGAAACCAAACTCGCGATCGTGGCATACCGGTGCAGAAAACTGACTCAGATCAGAATGTTTTCTTCCAAACTTGACAGGTTTGTATTGGCGTCTAATAATGTCTGCTATGAAATCCGGATCAAGTTCTTTTTCGTTATGCCTTGATTTATTGTACTTCAAGGCGTTTCCTGCTTGTTCTTTGTATCTTTCAGGGCTTTGTTTTCTGTGTGTTTTATTTGCGTGATGGCTATTTTGTACCTTACTTCGATTTCTTTTCTCTTCGACATTGCCTGAGAAACCTGGCATGGTGTAGTTCATTTTTCTGAATTGATCTAATGAATGAAAACTACTCGTGGAATATGCGGAGACGACGTTTTTGTGTGACGATTCAGTTTTATGCTTTTGATAATTTGATTCGACATCATAATCGTTTCCTCTATTACTAATTTTACTAATTTTTTTCTTTAATTTTTGAATTCGTTCGTCATTGAAATCAGTTTTCATTGTGTTGGCTGATTTTACTTTATTGCTTTCATTATTTGTTCCGAACGCGTAGTCACTTTGGACAGATCTCTTATATTGATTTTCTGATTTGGTAAATATGATATTAGTTTCTTTTCCTTTCAGTTTCGTGCCTGACTGTATCTCTCGCTGGCTTATTACGTTTCTTGAATCTATCGCAGTAGGACTTTTAGAGTGTATTGAGTTATTGTCTCGGAGGTTGTCACGACATGTTTTGCAAACTTCGTTCAGCTGTTGTTCTAGTCCTGCTATTTTGTGATTGATGTCTGTCACGTTCACAGCGATGCTGGAAGTAATTTGGAGAAGGTCCGGCTGTGATAGACTTCCTGAAAAAAATATGTAGCACAAAATATAAAAGTTTTATCATTAATTTGGAGATCTAAGATTTTTTTATGCCATAGGTGGCAAACGAGCGATCACCGTCGCCTATGGATACTGCAACACTAGGGCATCACAGATACGTTGCCGACCCTTAAAGACTATTAACAGCCCTTTTGAAGAACCCCATGTTATAGTTACTCGGAAATGCCCCAGGAGGCTCATTTCACAATTTGCAGGTGTGAGGCAAAACTATCGCGTAAAACGCACAGTGTGCGATTTCCACCGATCTATGATATGTGAATAAAATTTCAGGCGGTGGCGGCTAGTATGATGGTAAAACCACGATGCTATCATCAGATTGAACAGTTCTTCAGAACATTCCCCGTTGTAAATGCGATAAAAGACAAAGACTTCAGGAGCTTGGGATCGTCGACAATTCTGACAGCTCTACGCTGTAATGCATCAAGTGGGTCAAGCTGATTCTTGGGTTCTACGTTCCAAAGATGGGAGCAGTACTCCATGTAAGGTCGGACTTGCGCTTTGTAAAGCAAAAGTCTTTGCCTAGAAATGAAGTACCGCTTCGCCTTGTTGCACACCAAGTTTCTTAGATACATACATACATAGTAGTACACACTTTTTTTTTTTTTTTTTTTTTTTTTAATATTCGGGACATTATTCACACACGGTCATCTGACCCCAAACTAAGCAAAGCTTGTGATATGGCTGCCAGAGACTGATATACATACATATATAGTTTTACATACATACTTAAATAGATATTAACAACCAGATATAGAACAAACACAAATGTTCATCACATAAATGTTTGTCCTAGGTGGGAATCGAACCCACGCCCCCAAGCTCAGAAGGCAGATTCACTACCAACTGGACCAACGGGCTATCTAATTAAGTATGTACTTCCATCTTAACATCTATTATTAGGATCACTTAATAATTTTATGTAATTTTCTTAATTTCTTAATTATAACCTTACCTAAAGCTCGTTTAAAAAACCCTTTGATAGCCCTGCACCGACGCCTCGTCTGAGGTGATATACGACGCCGCGGGGTCTGCAGGGTCATAACCGATCTTCACAGAAGAATACTACTAACCCTGAAAATAATTTTGGTGTGCAGGTAAATAATCGCCTCACCCAAACGTGTATGGTATCGAAAGCGAACTAGAGGTGAATAGACGGAGTAGGCACTCACCTTACCTACTGAAGGCGTCTTTATCAAAACAACATAAAGACTGTGTTAACGTCATTATCAATTTTCATATTTGCCGCCTTATTACCTAAAAAGATACCGAAATGATTAAATTAGTTTACGCTTATTGATAAATAATTTTTTACCGTAAATAAAAACGTTAGACTTTTGAATTTAATTTGACTTCGTCAAAATAAGTATATTGTTTTTTTAAGAAATACTAAACAGGTTCAATCTCATGACATAACATTTCACACTATGATATAACCAGAAAGTTTGTGAGTGTACACACTCACCTGTGTGTGTATTTGTTTGTTCTACGCAACTCCTTAAAATAATTATGATTTATAATGTGTTTTCTAGGCGCATATTATTTATGTATTTATACTTTTATTGTTAAGTAGCTGTTGCCCGTACGCGAATTCTTACGCGTAGAATTACATAGAAAAAAATGTTAACCCTATTTTCCTCCCTTAATACGGCCCTTTTGCAAAATAATTTCTTATAGTAGACCTCTACTCTACAGCCCATAAGGATTTTTTACCAAAATTTAGCTTCGTAGTAACAAAGTTTCAACACAAAATTCAAACTCTCTCCCCTTCTCTTTCTCCCCTTAATCCGTCTTTTTCGGGAAATCGTTATGTAGAAAACTTTTTTTTTTTAATTTAGACTATGGCGAATAATTAATACAAAATAAAATTAATAGGTGCCATTGATGTAAGTAAATAAGTCACTGGTCTAACCGGTCTCAAGTGATGCGCTTACCAACGAATAGCTATTAATTAATTATTATTATTTACTAGCTGCGTCCCGCGGTTTCACCCGCGTAGTGATGAAAAATGGCGATGGTGACGATGATCATGAAAAGCTTAGTAGTGTAGCCTATGTCACTCTCCGATCCTTGAACTAAACCCATGCAAAAAATCAGGTCGATCCGTTGCTCTGTTGCTGCGTGAAAGAGGAACAAACAAACCAACGATGACGACCTAAAAAGAGACCGCAGGGAAACGCTGGATGCAGGCCTCTTCCAACCGGCCCTTTTGGAGATCGATGAGGGAGGCCTATGTCCAGCAGTGGACGTCCTGTGGCTGAAATGATGATGATGATGATGAATATAATATAATATAGTATGATGATATATATACATATAAAGATATAGTTTTTATTAACACACACTCTACTTTATGATATGAGAATGACCTGTTTCTGTAGCATATCGAGCTGGTAACAGCGTGCGCTGCCATAGTTGTAGGTACCTACAAGAATTACTGCAACCTCAGGCGAGTCAGTTAGCCAAACTATTTGTGCCGTTAGTTTTTTTAATAATTGTCGTTGAACCTCTGACAATTTGTCATTGTTTTTGACTTGACAAATCTATATACCTAAAAAGTTTTTTTTAAAGATTTTACTTCAATTGTAGTTAATAATTTTGGCGTAATGCTATCTAAATTGATACGGCCGGGTTGCCAGAGTTCAGTGATGCTGTTGGCCATCAAGGGTCCGCAGAAGATAAACAAGCGGAAGATCCTGGGCTTGATCCCTCCGAGCCAGTACGACGTGCCCATTCCTAACAAGCTGCGTATCGGCTACTGCATGAGAGAGTATTGGGAGACCATCCCACTGTTCGCGGTGACATTCTTAGCCTTGGGCATGATGGCCTTTTCTATTCTTTGGGCGTGTAAAAATAAGGTACGTATTACAATAGTAAGCCATATAGTCATTACGAAAGATTTATTTATTTATTTTTTGGGCCCTGATCTACTGCTAAACCAATTGTTTTTAAATTGTTACTGTGTTTACCAAAAGTGTCAAAACTGACTTGTCAAATTTTGGAGTACATTCTTCGACCAAAATAAAATGAATGGACAGGCCCAGTAGAAGCGCATTTTTGAAGATAACAAAATGAGCGCCGGCTCTCATTTCGTTTCAGTCTATCTCTAGCCGTAGGATGTGCAACACGTGCCTCCCCCTTAAACCTCCACACTGAACGACAGCCTGCCTTTTGCATCCACTGGATGCCAGCGACTCTCACTATGTCGTCGGTCCATCTAGTGGGAGGCCTACCTACTGCGTCTTGCGGTTCGTGGTCTCCACTCAAGAACCTTTATTCCCCCCATCGGTTATCGGTCTATATCGGTTGTCGGAATTTAAATCAAAACGTGTGCGATGTACGAACATTCGATGCGTAAAATACGTATCGAAATTTAAACAAATTTCGAAACTGTAATTTCTATGGAATTCGATGCCTATTTTACGTATCGAATACTCGTACTTCGCCCACTGTAAGCAGTACAGTCGCTCACGGTGTCCTGAGGTTTTGTAGTTCGAAAGAACAGGAATTAAAATAATGTTAAATATACGCAATACAATTCGTTAAAAGCACAGAAAAGAGAAGTTAATAGAAGGAAAATGGGAAGGATAATCTGTTACCGGGCATTATGAGTGAACCTTGATCGAACATTTTTATTTAGATCAACGCGTCGAACTCCTCTTGGCAGTTACTGTTGCCAAATGATTTCGAACGACGGACGTTTTGTTTATATGGATGCAACTGGCTACAAAAAAAACTTACAAAAATGCCCTGACAGCTGTTCTAATTTATAAACCTGAACGAAGCGCTTTGATTCCACTTTTATTGTGCGAACTGCTAGTCTGTGGAATGCGCTGCCTGAATGGGTGTAACCCGATAGTTACAATGGTGTCTTCAAGTCACGAGTGAATCGGTTTCTTCTGGGCAAGCGTGCTCTACCGTAGACCGCATCATCGCTTAACATCAGGCGAGTTAGCGGTCAAGCGCAAGCCTATTATTTAAATATTTTGTTTAAACTGTACTTAAAAGTGTTTAATTAGAATGAGGTGGGTTGGCAGGTAGACGTGGTGTTCTCGACCCGCAACCGCTGCAATATCTCGCGCACGATGGACCTGCGGAACCCGACCGTGCACAAGCTTCGCATCGTCAACCAGCGGTACGAGCCCTGGCCAGAGATGGCGGACGTGTTCGACAAGATGGTTGCCGCCGAGAAACGCGCGCTCATGCGCATGCAGGCCTGCAACGCGCCGTGACCTGCATCTGCCAATATACGATACGAGTGGCCGCTTCCGATCGCATTTCATTCTCGGTTCTAGTACCTCGTATACGTATATCGATCGGGTTGTCTTCTCATTCCTAGTGGGGATAGGGAAAAGGTTCCAGGGCGAAACCCCTATGTCCCTGGCAGTTCTTCGTCCATACATATGGACGTGTCTACTGGGTATTAGTTAGTTTCGGGGGATTCAGGGGCCGGTATGCGTCCTCCGACCACTAACAGCTACCGGCGCGATCAGGCCCTGCCGGGTAAGATCACCGATTTCCCGGGGAAATTAAAAAAATAATATTTAAACGCTCAATTAAAGAGCTGATTATCTTCAAACGGCTGAACAGATTTTCATGGATCATAGCTACGAACACGAGTGAGTCCCAGTTCAAACAAAAACATTATTAAAATCGGTTCAATCGTTTAGGAGTTACGATGACACAGACAGACACCAGATGCACACGTTAAAATTATAACAACTCTCGTGTTGCGTCGCGGGTTAATCACATCGTGTTGTCGTTGGTGGATCCTATTTTTTATGGGATGGTTAGACACTAGTTTCGGATCGAGTACCTATACTAGAAAGTTTATAAATCACAAATATATTTTACCCATTTTGTTTTTCATCAGCATTTCAACCTATCGTGTTTACTGCTGGGGTTCAGGCCTTCTCTCAGGGATAGGGGGGCCCTAATCCACCATGATGGCCCAGAGCATGTTGGTGAATATTATATGTATTTGAACTTTTAAGTTTCGTGGACATACCAGTTTCCTCACGATGTTTACCTTCATCGTTTTTGAGCGATGGCATCGAAAAATCACATAATTTTTTTAGGTACTAAATAAGTCATCGGTGCAGGGCTGACGATCGAACCGGGTGCCGTCAGATTGTAAAGAACACATGCTACCGCTCAGCCACCATCGCTCCATCCATCATTATCGCATTTTGTTTGCCACGGGAATAAACTGCAGAACAGAAACGATTATCACAACAAAAAAATATATTTCTAAACCAAAAGTTGTTTGCAAACAGTCATATTGTAGATTGATATAAATGATTGAATTAATAGAATGATTCTATATAAATAATAAATTATCTTTAAAAAATACGACTTCAAAAAACTACAAAACATAAACATTCTAAGTTAATATGCTACTACAAAGAACAAAATAATATTTTTACACAATATTTTGAAGTGGAGCGGACTATATTTAGGAACAAACTATACAAGATATAAATTTTTCAAAATGTATTTTGTAGTTTTTCCCGGCCGACTTCAAAGTCCGTGTAAAAATACACTATAAGTGAAACACCTATGATAGTGAAATGCTCAAAACCTTCTTTAACTCTGTTCGGGGCGAACTACTAGTTTATTTATAATTACCATGCATGAATATTGAATATCCCTTGTTTTTTGACTCGAACATAGTGCCTGAACACATAAAACATAACTATTTTAGCTATAGAAATTCGTATTAGGCGCTCGAGCAATATTTATCCATGATATTCAAGCTGCTTTAAAAACTACTAAGCCAAAATTTACGTAAATTTTGTGGGACCACCTCGAGAGTTTCCTCTACATGATAAAAAATAAACACGCAAAATGGTTCTCAGATCGTACTTACACACATACACTTACTTCGTATGTACATCGATCGTATTCGACGTACATACATTTAAAAAAATACGGGCCGAATTGAGAACCTTCCTCCTTTTTCGAAGTCGATAAAAAATTTGATAATGTTCGTTGGCAAGTGTGTCCTTGAGTACGAATGGACCGTTTTGTAAATTTTTTTTAATGTTCGTAAACCATTTGCGTACATAATATTTACTTTGCGATTACTCAAGATCATAAATTGATACAAATTTATTTAAATTTGGACACGGCGACGCCTGAATACTTCTGCAAAACGGTTGTACCGACTTGAAACGATGAAGCGATTCATCGTAGCATTAACCGTAGCTCTGCTACGTCGTATATTCAGACATCGTAGCCAAGTCGTAGCCAGTGCTACGACGTATTTCAATCCGTCGTAGCAAAGATAATTTAGTCGTAGTCAAGACGCACTGGTACAATGTATTTTAATGTAGCTCGTGCTAAAAGTGAACGTTAGGTCGAGTACTAACGCACGCAGGTAGCACACTTCCGCCGCAAAATCATCGCAGCGAAGCCACTACTCTTTGAAATATAAACCTTATTATAATGTACCTTACATTAGAGTTTTAAATACGCGTGGGAGAAACGCCAAACGTGTCGAGAGGCGCCTTCGTATCTAGTTTGCTAAATTACTGCTGCATAACACTGTTTTAAACTATCATGGTTTTTCTCTACAGTTACATGATTATTAACGGGATATTTACCGTGGTAAGGTTGTGAATGGAGCTCCCGATATTACGTTTTTTTTACTGCTGTATGTTACACGATATAAGTTTACATTTAAACTGGTATCAGTTTTGCTGCTACGGTTCGCGGCGAAGGTGTGCTACCGGCGTAAAAGCGAGTACTTGTCGTCAATCCACTGCTCCGTGTTTTAAAAAACACGACCCGTACTTTCGGAGCTGATTATTAGTTTCTTATATATCGTGATACCGCGGCGGCGGAGTTGTAACACTCAGCCTCCTCTTGTTTGCTCACCCCCTCCACTGCAGTCGATTGGTTTCGCCGATCGGAGATTACCGCGCTGAAATGGATTTTTTAGGTTCCTTTGATGACAGTTTTTAGGTACCCACGGTATTGGCAGATTCATAGCTTTTACGATAGGAATGGAAGTCGGTACGCTTTTTGTTTTTAACCGACTTAAAAATAGGAGGAGGTTATCAATTCGAATTGAAATCTTTGTTACGTGATTCTCCGCCAATTATGAATTGATTTTGATGATATTTTTTTGTTGTTTGGTTGGTCATAAATTCCGAGGTGGTCCCATATGAATTTTATCGAAATTGATTCAGCGCTTTTTGAAGAAAAAAAACATACACTGATGACGCTTTGGTTTGTGATTCTTTACAGCAATAGTTTTGATGAGGACTTTCTATCTTTGTTTTAACGGTCATGAACATTAGCCAATCTCCTTATTAATTTAAGTTTGTACATGTTGGTATTGTCTAGAAGTCGGTTTCTCTTTTTTTTTTTCAAAAAATTTACTTTATTATTATTTGAACACAATTTAATACATTTAGTCACGGAACACTATTACTCCTAGCGGAGCATTTAGTGGCCGGAGGGCATTTCCGTATGATTCGACCTAATACTTTCTTTTATAACTATATCATAAATTATGAAAAGTACGCAGTAAGTAAGATGTGTTCACATGAAAGCGATATGCAGCAGGAGTTAGTGAACCTCTACCAGAGTGAGCTAGTTATCATTTCAGCCATACGACGTCCACTGCTGGACATATTTCCCCTATATCCCTTTCCCCATCGATATTCAAAAGGGCCGGTTGGAAGCGGCCTGCATCCAGCGTTTCCCTGCGGTCTCTTTTAGGTCGTCTGTTCATCTTGTGGGTGGACGTCCTACGTTGCGCTTACGGGTCCGTGGTCTCCATTCGAGAACCTTTCGACCCCATCGGCCATCTGTTCTGCGTGATATGTGCCCTGCCCAATGCCACTTCAACTTGCTAATCCGGTGGGCTATGTCGGTAACTATCGTTCGTCTAGAGATCTCCTCATTTCTGATTCAACCCCGAGCATAACCCTCTCCATAGCTCGTTGTGCGACTTTCAGCTTGCTTATGAGGCCCATAGTGAGAGACCAAATTTCACTGCCGTATGTCATAACTGGCAATACATACTGGTCGAAGACTTTCGTCTTAAGGCACTGAGGTATTATGGACGAGAAGACGTTGCGGAATGTACCCAACGCTGCCCAGTCGAGTTGCGAGTCGCCGATTGACTTATTTCTTGAAGTTGTATCCGATTCATCCTAGTTCAACTGTTTGTCCTAGGTAGACGTACACGTCAACAGCTTCAAGAACTGAGTGAGCTAGTAAAAATATACAAATGACCAACTTCGCCCCGCGGTTTCTCTCGCGTGGCATTTCCTCAAAACCCGTACGTTTTTTCAGGATTAAAGTACCTCCGGCCTACAATTATCTCTATGCCACAATCACGTTGATCCGTTGCTTTGTAAAAGAAGAATAAACAAACCAACAAACATTGATATTATTAGTGTGATTGGTAAAAGAAAACTCCCAAAACATCATTTCCAATATTTTTATTTTTAAATTAGTGGCAGTGAAGTTTGTCGGGTACGTTAGTTTAACTAAACAGAATCCGGTACTGCCTCAGTCGATGAGAAGGTCCGAATCAAAAAATAAGGTTTCGGAATACACATTTTAGTACTGAGAGGTACTTTGGATAATACACCACTCTACATTTCAACTCTCCAACGGAGCCACACTCGAGCCGATGTAGAGTCGGCTCACACACTGGCGCTATTACACTCAAACATCCTTCAAATAAAGAATTCAAATGTAGAGTCAACTATAAAGTTTCACTAGTGAAAATCAGTGCCAGATCTACGTTACAATTATTATTGGTTTGGCATATATTGGCACTTGGAGAATGACCAGAGTGGCGTGCGTTCGATGCGTCATTTAAGGTAGCATTCCGATCTTGAACACTGCGAACGGGGACCGTGACCGGGGGCAGCAGCCGCGTTGCGCGACCCACTGCTCAGTATAAATTTATCATCATCATCAGCCCTGAGTGACCCACTGCTGGGTATAGGCCTTTTTTCCCCCTTTGTTTATATCACTCTCCCCGGTCTCTCGCCATTCGCATCTACTCGTTCCCGACAGTATTTCTGATGTTGTCAGCCCACCTATATATTTATATGCCTATAAATACCTATAAATTTATATGGAGTGCTAAACAATGCAAGCGATCCACACGTCGCGCGACGCGGTCGTTTGCATTGTTTAGCTCTGACTAGTGGGTTGCGCGACGCGGCCGCTGCCGCCGGTTGCGGTCGCCAACATAGGAATGCTACCCTAAGGGTGAGGCTAGACGGGTGCAATTAGATTAGCATGTTTTGTGTGGCGTAATTTTGGTTTCATATATTTGCGTCATCCATTAGCTCTAATCATGCTGATGTATGAAATCAATTGCAACGTAAATACGGGACATGAAAATACGATCAAAAATGTGGTAATTTCACCCCAGTTTGAGCAGCCGGCATCGAACGCAGCGTCAAACCAGCAGAAACAAAACTCGAGGATTTGGCACATTGTAACGAAACATCGCTCGCCCTAATACCTATACACTGTACTGGTTATCATGATTTATCTAACATTCAATATTTTACGTATTTACTTTGCACAACGGCTCAGTGAGGTTATGTTAACAATATTCAAATGTGACGTCACTATTTGAGATACCGCTATAAAACGAAATATTCGAAAACCTTTGGCTTCCTTCTAATTGGCAAACGGTCGTACTATCTGTATCGCATTAATCGTATGAAAACGCGAACATATTATCTTGAGTGTTCTACTTTGCGCGAACAGTGGACGTTGCCTCCGTGTTGCACGAAGCTGCACCGCATACCGTGAGCATACTACTGTTTTCCAGTTAGGAAGAGGCCTTATCGTGTACATCGTATTATCTAATGTAGTATGCATAATCGAGTTTCATAATTGAGAATTGCGAAGAGTGACAGTCGATTCAGATTCTTGTACGAACTTTGTTTGGAAGTTTCTGTGAGTTGTCCTAAGTTTGCGGAATTGAAATTCTTAGGAGATTCCCTGAAATGTAGCCAAAGGGATTCGATAGATTGAATGCTTACCTGCATTCAATTAAAAATGTGAATTTTCATTTCAGAATGATATTTTATTATATCCTCAACATGAAACGAAGGAAGTTCCCTTGTTTATGTTTAAAGGGTTACTTATAACCTTTTGCCCTTTTGCTATGTGTGTAAAATCTATGTTAACATAGGTATATCGTGATTCATATTTTAACTCATGATATTTTCATAAAACTAGAAACGAAATAGACTGTCACGCATCTCACCCTGTCTATAGGAAGATATCCCGGCTGCATGACTCTTAATAAATACAATTCAGTCGTGGAACTATCTGCGACTCAGAGCGACGAGTACTGTAATGGCGTTCTACGGGACTGTCCATCATTTTATAGAAATCTGACGAGAAAATGCATCAAAGGGATTCGTACATTCGAACAGGCCGTTCGTTGATGTGAAGCGCCACGCTGGCCCAAAACAGTTGCGTATTTTTGCCTACTTTAATTATCAACTGTAGGTGGCTGGTGGTCGGCCGGGTTACTTGTACCTTTGTCTTTGAGTGTACATCTAGTGTCACAGTTTCGGGTAATTGATTGAATCTGGTTGCTTTGCGGAAGTTTATCTTTAATACACATTTAGGCAAATTCTTGTGTATCCGCTTCAAATAAATACACTTCCTTGAAGCGGAAATACACTAGAGACGCGTCCAAAAACAGTTAAGAGTTTCAAGTCTCTCAGTCTCACCCTCAGGCGAGGCCGGGAACTCTCGTTATTTTCTTCACCTATTTAAGATTATGATTCTATTATAATGATCTTGATTAATGTTATGAACAATCCCGTAAACTTCCGGACAGTGCACAATATCATTATACGATTTATACGCATCGATGGAGGAGTTAACTCACACATACGGATTCTGTTAATAAAACTAAAATATAGCAAAAATATAAACAACATTATTAATTCAGTTTGTGTCTTGTAGACGAAAGCTCTATTATAAGGGAAAGTATGAGTGCTGAGTGCGCATTAACTGCCCCATCGTCCCACTTAAACCGTAACCGACCTCTCACAAACCATTTTTTTTTACAATTTATTCCATCATTACTCCTATACACATAAAAATATTAAAACGGAACGTATTTTAACTAGATACCATATACTTAATGTGCGTAACGGACCGTAACTCCATAATAATCATCATAGCTGTACAAACAAACGAGAAACTTACAAATTGAGGTTTAAATTTATTATATTATAAATCTTATGCATAGGGCTCACAGAAATTGTCACGATCCATTTTACTTACAAAAATTAACTAAAACGGCCGATATTTGTACGATCGCAGTCGCACGCGTGGCCGACAGAACTCTCAGACATCATACGCAAAAACGCGTCACGCGGTTCATACATTCGTAAAGCGCAATTGTTAACACTGAAGATTTTACTAATTCTGTACAAAAACTTTATTTCCCTTCGCGACGCTCGAAACATAATGTTTCAATTTTTCAGCTTTCATTCTCAGGCCCTTGACGAGCAAGAGTTTCCGACACAATCTCTTACTAAAATTACTCACAAATATTAAAATGAGCAATCATCTTCATAGTTGCATTGTTGGTTAATCCGCCGGCTACTTATGAACCCATTCCTTATCAATCGAACGTATTATTAGTAATGCACGTTCTGATATGGTACAGCGGACCAACGAGAGAAAAATAAGGGAATCATATATCACACTCTTTTCTCTCTCGTTGATCAGACGGTGATAGGGCCGTACCATCTGAATTTACCTTTAGTCTTACGGCTTTCTAAACCCTAACAGCGAGTTTTTTAAAATTAAGTAAATTAGGTACCTACATGAGTTTAGGACAAGTCACAATATCAAACTTTAAATCAAGGTTTTATCATTTTAAAACATGAAACTGGGACGCGAATGATCCGTGAAAATATTCTCCTTGCCAGTTTTCGCGAAGGATTGGATCGACTCTTTGTGATAGAAGTAAAGTTGTCACAATTTTATACGTTATTAAAATTAATGAAATTTTCACGGAGCGCCCAGTATTAAGAGACAAACATAAACAAGTTGAATAATACGAGCGTAGAAGCCTTTTAAACACCGAAATGACTAGGAAACCGTCTCGTGGAGCAACAAGCTTCCCAACTCGACGCTGACGTCACCGCGAACCATCCTGTTGTCACATTATAATCATAATTTTTAATAATACTCATCGTTATTATTACACCTTATGTAACTATACAGTTATGAGACCCCGCGGGTTGTAAAACTTATTAAACTTGATTTAATATCATACATTAGTGCGTGATCCACCCACGTATCGGTACTATACAAAAATTAAAAACATTATACAGTAATACTACGATACCATAGACCTATTAAATACAAGAATCAACTTACGCCTACAAAAGGTACCCGCATCGGCACGATGACTTTATGCAGCGACGGTTTATTCGTATTTTAGTTACAACCTCTTTATAACGTTCAATTTTATAATTATTAATATTTTATTATAGCTCTTATATTATTATGTGCTCTCTCTGAAACATGCTCTTGTGTGTGTGTCGTTTGTGGTGTGACGTTCTCTGGCAAGCCGGCCGAGCCCTGCCGCTCCAGGCCCGCGCGGTGCGGCGGCGCTCCGCCCCGGGCCTCCACGTCGCACCCCTCTCTATACTGGCTCGGCTCTGTAGAATCAGTCGCGTTTCCGCCGGTACTCTCTCTGAACACCTAACATACTTGAGCTGACCGACAGTGTGAGCAAGTAGGTACACCATCCTCCGACGTAATGCGTTACTTCCGTCTGAATACCACGAGATTAAAGTATTAGACAGACTACGTTTTCCTATAAGTAGTTATTTATTGTTTTTATTGAGCCTTACTCACGATACACTGGTGTTATTAATAGATTAGACCGCGACGACGACTCGACGGCATGATGCGGTGCTGCCGGGAGGACCCTAGTTGCATGGGTTCGTCGGAACTTAATACCCATAGTTAGGCCAACCTCGAGTGTGAATGAACGATGGGGTCGCGCTGGCTGGCTGGCGACGCGGGACGAAGCGGGGGTGCAGGCTGCGGGACGGGGGACGGTGCTCGGCTCCGCGGCATCAACTTCCTCACCGGTATATCGCAATCTTCGCTAACATACGTGTATAATTTTATTATTTATCTAAGAACATTGACGACAAAATCGATGATAAACGTTTGTGCTGCGGTTGAGTCCCGCGAGGCGGCGCGGGCGGCGTCTCCGGGACGAACACTCAAGTAATCACCTTAGAAATCGACATCGGAAGTCCGTTTCACTTAGAATAATTCCTCTATTAATGTATAACCTAGAGACGATAGAGTCCGTAGTGGGCGTGGTCGCGGCGGTGCGGCGCCCGCCAGCGCCCCGCTAGCGCGCTGCGATGCGGCAGAGCGCAGTGCGCACGGCGGCGGCGGCGGCCGGCACGGCGGCGCCGCACAGGCCCGATCAGAGCCGGTCCTCCTCCTCCTCCTCCTCGGCCTCGTCGCCGGCCTCCTCGTTCTCCTCACGGTAGCCGGGGTGCTCGCTGATCGCGTAGTAGTTCCCGTTGTAGATGACGCCCAGCTCGCGCAGCGCGTCGCCGCGGATGGTCGCCTTGATCGTCCAGTTGTAGCAGTCGTCCGACTCGGACTCGCGGTCCAGCCGCTCCACGTCCAGGATCTTGGAGCTGAGCCGCTCGAGGATGATGCCGATGTCCTTGATGGTGAGGTGCCGCTTCTGGTCTACGCTCAGCTGGTCGATGAGCAGCAGGAACTTCTCGGAGGTGACGGCCTCGTCCTCGACGAGCGTGTTCTCTGTCTCGCTCTCGGAGGAGTCGCGGTCGCCGCGGCGCGCCGACTCCGCGTCCAGGAAGCGCACGTGCCCCTTGGGGCGGCCCTGTGGCGAGGCGCGCGGCTGCGCGTCCTGGATGGGCGACGTGGCGACGCTCTTGTGCACGGCGATGCGGCGCCCCTCCTCGTGCAGCGCGCAGCAGTGGAAGTCGCATTCGTCGGGCGGCGGGCGCGCGAGCGCTGGCGCCGGTGACGCGGCCGCGGCGCGGCATTCTGCCGTGTGCACATGCACGCCACCCGGTGGGTGCTCCAGCGAGCCGGGGCCGCGCACCAGCCGGCCGCGCACGACGCCGGCTGTCGGCTCGTCGTGGTTCACGACCGTGATGTGTGGCGGCGGCGGTTGCGCGCGCTCCACCGACGTCTGGATGACGAGCGAGGGCCGCCGGTCGGGCTTGGCCTGGCGCGAGGGCGAGCGCGCGGCCGGCGACGCGTTCGGCCGCTGGTCCCAGTGCAGCACCACCGTGACGCGCCCCTTGTTGTCCATGATCTTCCATGAAGGCGTCTCATCGTGCAGCTCCAGTGCGTGGATCGTCTCGCATACTATCTTCGGGATCGCTGATATCGCTGGAAATGCAGAAATACATAGTAACAGTACGGCTACAGTACAGTAGGAACTACCTGCCTCGGCCTCGAATATCTAGGTACCTATATACTATTTAACTAAATACCTACCCATAACCCAACTACCGACAAAAACGACTCTGATCTACGCTTAGTAGATCAGAGAATTTCAATAATGCAATAAACAAGATTTCAATGTATTTATGAGAGTTAAGTATTAATAGGTGAAGCAGAAGTATGTGTGACTCACCGGCCTTGATGACGTCGACACCCGTGGGGTACCATCGCTCTCCCTGGCGCAGCAGCAGCAGCACGGTGTTAGGCGGTAGTGTGCGCCAGTACTCGCCGTCCTCGACCTGCGTGCCGTCACTCTCCAGCACCAGCCGCACCGGCTCGCTCGCGCTCACGCTTAGTTTCTCTTTACCTGCGCCAACGCATAACGCAAGCTCATTACTAACCAAATTTAGATATGCTGGAGACTCTCTATTAGCAGTTAGTTTGTAAGGCCGAAACTGCACTGGCAGGAAATTTGGCTTAGCATCTAGAGTCTATTACCTGCCTACGTTGCCTATTTTTATTTTTATTAAGCACTAGCGGTCCGCCCCAGCTTCGCACGGGTATAGATTATAGCCTATGTCACCCGGGGATAGTGTAGCTTCCCAACAGTTAAAGAATTTTTAAAATCGGTCCAGTACTTTTTGAGCCAATTCGTTACAAACATACTTACATACAAATCTTTCCTCTTTATAATATTATATAATATAATATATAATATAAATATAGTATAACTAGCTGCGCCCCGCGGTTTTACCCGCGCAGTGATAAATAATGGTGATGGTGGTGATGATGATGAAAAGCCTATGTCACTCTCTGGCTCTTGAACTATACCCATGCAAGAAATCAGGTCGATCCGTTGTTCCGTTGCAGCGTGAAAGAGGAACAGACAAACCAACAAACCAACACACTTTCGCATTTATAATATTAGCATTTATACTATTACTTTTACTTTAGCATTTATATTATTTTTTTTTATTATTTTTTTTCGCATTTTTTTTTTTTCAGTATGATATTTTATATTTATATATATATAATAATATCTTAAAGGTGAGTGGCGAGATTCCTCGATGTTCCGACTGTGTTAGAATACTTTGTTGCATAGCCGAGTAACCAGACAACTTGCTAGGCTCTACGCGGTAGCAACACCGGCTAGCGTAATTTTGGCCTTACTAAGTACGGCGATGATTATGTATTAGAAATTTACTGGAATACGGCAGATTAGACTATCACAAGATTATAGTAAAGGAAAAGTATGGACTGTTTTTCAATTTAGTAAAAGCTGGGAACTGTTCTGCTTGAGACATTTGTCGTTTGATCGGGTGGTTTAGTGATTGATGGCTTGTATTTTATTTAGTTTATAAAAAGAAAGTTCGTTTGTAAAGCGTAAAATTCTGGAAACTACCAAGTTCTTCCTAAGCTAATGCACTTGTTTATGTAAAGCATTAGAAGAAAATATAGGTTACGTCCGCATTTGATGTCTGTACGGATAACGCTCCATTTAGAAATTGCATTAAACCGTGGACTATCTAGGCCATGTTATAAATGTAGGAATAGTGGCCATCTCCACCGGTCCGCAGTAGACTGAATCTATCGATCCCCCGATAGATGTCTCAGGCGGAACAAACTTCAGCTCTACAACACAAACCAAATTAAGAAATAATCTAAGTAATTAATTTGAGTTTAAAAATAATACAATCTAATTATGGCTAGACAGGACTCTCAGAAAACTCCGAAAGGTGATCTCCAATGCAACTTCAAAGTGAAGCTAAAACAAGTTCTACAAAGTTGCACAGTTTTTGAGTACTCATTTGCACTGAACTGCTTGAATGTTTAGGGGAAATTCATATCTGATTTCAACCCAACACATGTCCTGCGGCGTGGTATTGATTGAGCTTACAGCTGCAGAATCAACATCGCTCGACAGATGATACCCACATTCTTAATCTATAGCTACAGCTAGTTGCCTAAACTTCCAAAAACTACATATCGATGATAGAAATCTTCCAGTACTCAATGTAGTATAAAAATCAGCAATATTAGGGAGAAGGCAACTGCAATCGGGGACAAACCCGTTTGACTCCGTCGTCTTATGACCAAGTGCGCTTGACTGTTCCCGCCTCTAGTTTCCCGACTGTTCCCGCCTCTAGTTTCCAGACTGTTCCCACCTCTAGTTTCCCGACTGTTCCCGCCTCTAGTTTCCCGACTGTTCCCGACTCTGCCTGTCTACCAGTTATTAGAAGTGAGAGCACAGAGCTGAGGCAAATTCACTCGCGTCATGATTATTACATTACGTCGGATATTGGATCAAATATGAGCCTATTGTAGCATAAACAGCCTTATGAAAGCTTGTAGCTTATAACAGGGTATTGTTAGACAGGTCTAGTAATTATAGACTCTGTGCCAGTCTGTACAACTTCTGACGGTTATTTTCCGTAAACTGCTAGTGTAATTTAATTGAGTTGATTATGAGCCAAGAATTAGACGAATTTAGGTTAAAAGCTGGCTATGTTTAAAGTGTTAAAAACTTTACTATGTACCTACCTATTTAAATTGTGGTATAAGTATTTACGTTTTCTTGTTTCAATAAATAAACATAATCATAACATTACAATTTATTTATTTTTATTGTAGGTAAACGCTATTATATAATTTCATGATCTAAATTATAAAATTACACTTTACGGTTTTTATTTGGTCGCATCATCATCATATCAGCAATAGGACGTCCACTGCTGGACAATCTTTGTGCTGGACATAGGTCTCCCCCATCGATCGATGCGATTTGGTGGCATCCATCGAGATACAATAAATATAGAGTCACAATCGTGCCAAAAAAAACTAATTAACACTCGACTTTTTGGTTAGTTACAAGGTAACCGCGATCCGACTTCAACGCCGTGCGATGCCAGAGCTACGATGACATAGCGGACAACTAACGTTGGACACTATGCAAGCGAAATAACGTTTAAATTGGAGTAAAATAAGACTTTGTGAACTATATAATCGATACAATGTAACAAATGTACAATGACGCTCGGACGTTTTTTGACTGTTTTCACTGAGAGATTGTGACTCTATAGGTATTTTATCTCAATGGTGGCATCGCAAATTACTAAATGTGACTAAATGTAACCATAGTGACGCCGCCTAGTGTTGCCATACCTCCGTATTACGAGTATAACGTGTATATTTAGCTGATGCTATGTTCTGTACAGTTTTTGTATCGAATTAAGGCGTGTAGGCGGGCGAGATGCGAGATATATATTTGGCGCTCGGATTCGCGTCGATCCCCGGGCAATACTGTGGGCGAACCACACTAAATATAGAGAACCGAGAAACGAACCGTGGTTATGATAAACTGAATACTTTTTGCGTAACTATGAAAAGTTTGGTGATATTTTTATTTGATGATTGTTCATCGAACTCGCCCTCGGCATCCTTCTCTATAAGTACAGCTGATTGATGTCCTAACGTAGGCAGTAAAAACACGTTTAGATAGTATGTTACTATATACAATTTTCAAAGCAGCTTATTGTAGACCGTTTTTTTTAAACGAAATAAAGTTTGTGCCCGTGTTGTAAAGTACCAAAAGGTTTGTAAAGTACATGCGAGTTCCGCATGTTGCCAAAACTCAGTTTTATCTTTTGAATAACATACAATTAGTTATTTATTATACAAGTGCGGTAAGTTGGTTATTACAAACGAGTAGACGAATGTAAGCCCGAGACGAAGTCGAGGGTAACGGAGCGTGCGGTAAAATTCATTACCGCACGCTCCGTTGTATGATCCGTAATGTTTAACTTTCGAACGATGTATACAGGCTTCGTAAGTGCACTTTTTGAGCAAATGTGTTGTAAAATATATTATATAATCTAACTATAGCGCCGGTTCGAGAAATTATTTCTTCCAACTATTTCTTACAATTACTTATAAATATTTCCTTTTTTTCTTCAATATTAATGGAAATGAACGGAATATTATTTTTGCAAATCATTTATAATATTCTTGATACCTGATCAAGATTAATAAGTATTTAAGTTTTATTTCATTGATTGTTTTTTGTCGCAACTATATATTTAGTGGAAAGTGATGGTCGTGCACGGTGCAACGCACGCCTCCTCAAGTTGTAGGCTATCGTGTCACTTAGGTACGCTTACTATTAAGTTATCAACAAGCTTTTATTTTAAAAAAAACATATTTAAACACAAGCTTTTATTTAAATTGTGTTTTTTTGACGGTCATTTTGTAAATATAACAGTATTGGGTATTGTATATTGTATTGCTACCAGAATTAAAGGTGTATGCAAAATTTCAGCAGTATCGGTTTGGAGGAAAATTTAACCAAAACAAAATACCAAACATTGCAAGTATAATATTAGCTTGTATTTTGTTTAGTTAATAAAGCTTGTAAAAAGGTGTCCCACATGCTTTTGAATGTTTTTCTGTTTTCATTGAAAGAAATAATACTCTATTTCCCATTAACCGATTATTAATAGTACAATTACTGTCAGTAAGGTTGCAGATTTTATTCAAATCACAATAGATTGTGAAGCACAAATGTTGTACTAGAGACGGCCAGTCTGCAGTTCTGAAGGACACAAAAGGCCCATGACCTTACCGACACAAAAATAGCTGAAGGTTGCAACGACCCCTCAATGTCAGAAAAAACACTTAAAGTATTGAAAAATTCCAAAGGGGAATCGCAAGGACAAATTGATGACGTATCTTATCCCCTTCAACTGACCTGTAGATAGTTATGTCTCTTAAAATATAGTTTTTTTTTCAAACCTAACCTTAACCGACTTTACAAGCCTAACTGACATAACTAACTGACCACTAACTGACAGGTTAGGCGGGTTTACACAGCCCACCTGATGTTTACTGATTACATACCTATAAAGATCTGATTTAGTGAAGATATATACGTTTGGGAGAAAACGTGTGTGTAGTTGAAATAAGTATACAAAAATACAGTAATTTTGTAAGCATTTTTTATTTGAAATTAGCTTTTAATGCGGTGATTCCAGGCTATGCTTGATCAAAATCTGTTCAGTACCTACTTCAGTCATTTTAAAGTAATGAGATCTTTTCTAAATTGTTCGTGTGTTTTATTTTGAGAACCATTATCAAATATACAAACTAGCACTAAAATATAAAAAATAAATAAAATTGCTGCTAGCAGGTATCATTCTCTATCTATGTGCATAGTATTGTTTTATCTCGTTATTATTACAGTTTTACAGGTAAATTGGATTTTCCATGTAAAATGTTGATACGTTGCAATAAATCATGTGTATTCTATTGAGGCATATCGTATTCAGTAAAAAATTATACATTAAAATATAATCTCGCCGAAACTTTTTTGAAATAAAAACCTCCATAATGTATGATGGGATATTAAAGATCTTTTGACCTATCAACGGTCTATTGGCAGTCTAACTGTATTTGTAGTGTTAGTTTTAGCTTGTATTTTGTTTAGTTAATAAAGGCACTTGCCCAGTAAAAAAAAAAAGCAAAGTAAAAAAAAAAAGATCTTTGATGATGACCTAATATCAAATAAGAACTTCTCATGTTTCAGTAAATTAGTTATGAATGCTTTAATAATATGAGGTGAGGCTTGTTTTTTTGTTTTTACGCCGCGCGATGTCAGAGCTACGATGACATAGTGGACAACTAACGTTGAACATTATGCAAGCGACATAACATCTAAGTTCGAGTAAATGTGGCATTGTGTACTAATAATCTTTGGTACTATATAATTGATACAATGTATGTACAATGACGCTCGGACATTTTTTGACTATTTTCACCGAGAGATTGTGACTCTGTAGGAATTGTATCTCAATGCTCTATTCCCTAGAAATAAAAACCAACCTGCGGCGAGTTACAGAATCAGGGCCCAGTACAGTCATGAGATATTATTATTAACGGGATATTTACCGTGATTAGTTTGTGCATGGAGCTCCCGATATTTCGGCGCAGATATTCATGCACCATGTAACAAATGCAATAGCAATGATGAAATAGCAAACTACCAAACTCGAATTGTAATAAAATAAAACGAACTATAATTATGTGATATAAATAAACAATAGGTATATGTCCAGCAGTGAATGTCCTATGCCTGAAATGATGATGACGAAATAAAGAATTTTGTTTAATGTTAATATTTCGTTAATGTAATAAAAAAAATTTTTTTTTTTTTTAAAACAGAAAATTAACGAAAACTTAAATAAATAACTAAAAACTAAAACTTAAAATAACTAAATACAAACTAAAAACTTAAACTAAAAGACCATTAGTGGAGGGAAAGGTCCCCAGAATGCTGGCAGCATTGCCACGTTGAATGGCAATGCTCAATTTCTGGGCGAAATAGAAGCCAGCATTCTGGACACCCGACGCCTCCACCAATCGCCTGGCCAAGTCCCGATAAAGGCCCATAGCCGCCGGCCCCCACGGACCCATCGTCTCCACCCCAAACGGAGCGAACATGTACACCCGGTCAAGGTGTGCATATTTGCGCCGTTTGAGGTTTTCGGCTTGAGCGGCGGCGGCGCAGGCCTGAACTGATGTTTTGTTTTTTTTTAAAGTTATATGATTATTTACGGGATATTTACCGTGGTAAGGTTGTGGAATGAGCTCCCGATATTTCGGCGCAGTTACATGCACCATGTTCACGGGAAGACTGAAGAATGCGGGTGGTTGGAGAACAGAAAAAAAACCAGAAAAATTCGCGTTCAAAATGTGTTCAAAATATTATACGCAGTGATACAGTGAGTGTGTTTTGTCGGGACTTAGGGTCGAGTTCGAGTTCCAGTGATAACCGTAGCAAAAGACTAAGAAAGAGGGTAGATCGTTATGTCTGCACCTAACTTTTTAACTGTTCTCCAACCACCCGCATTCTTCAGTCTTCCCGTGAACATGGTGCATGTAACTGCGCCGAAATATCGGGAGCTCATTCCACAACCTTACCACGGTAAATATCCCGTAAATAATCATATAACTTTAGTGAACAACCGTGATAGTTTAAAACAGTGTTTTGTTTTTTTTTGTTTTCGTGGATTTTTATTATTTCGTTATATTGATTAATAAAAGGATATGATATCCATATGGCAATTTATCAGATTTTATCTCATATATATTACATTATTTTAATTCGTGACGTTTTGAACAATTTTGAGGGGTCGTGGGCACAGGTAGACAACTTCAATGTGTAATCATAGTGATATATCAATGGTATTAAATTTCTAACTTCTTATTATGAATACATTTTAAGAATTTGTACTTGCATGTAGTTCTATTAAGATTCTTGATTTTCAAAATAATTATTTCTGCATATAAAGTAGCATGCAGGTTCGTACAAATTATAATGTATCTCATGTCCTTGCCAGGGCGGCGTTTAAATATGAGAAAAATAAAGTTTGTCAATTTTGGTTATAGGATATCTAAAATAAAAAAATAAAATAAAACATGTCAATTACTACCTGTTTTTTTATCTTCTACTTCCTAGTCTCGATCTTATGTCAATTATTTAGTCTACACATAGGCTAAGTATTTGCGTTCTCCCTCTACGAGTCTCCATCATATATCAAAACATTTGTATTACTAGGAATTGACTTCTATTGTTGTACTTAAATTTGGATTATTATTTGAAGCATAAAAAATCAGGACACTTTTGGTGAATTTGATGGTTTGTGCCGCATCTGTTGTTGATAAGTACTGTTTATAGAAATTTTAAGGTTTGATTTGGATGTTCACGGACATCGTTTACAAAAGTGAAATACCTAACACACACACACACGCACACACTTACTCTCTGACTTATTGACAAATGTCAAAATCTCGAAAACTATTTGACATACGAGTTGAAATTAGGCAAGTATTTCCTTATAGCGTAGACATCTATTAAGAAAAGATTTTACGACAAAGACGACCTTATAGATGTATGGAAAGGATATGAAAGTCTACGCGTACAAAGTTGCGGACAACAGCTAGTAAATGATAAATGTACGTAATGATTTAGTTATCCGTTATGTGTGTCTCACCTCTGTGTATCAGCTCCTCGAAGCTAGTGACGACGAGCCCCTTCCTCACGTTCCGCGAACTGTCCCATATCTTGAAAGGCCTCTTCCCTCTAACCTCCTGGAACACCACACAGTTTCACAAGTTAATTCACTCATCAAACCCACAACAAATAGCTACTTTCACTTTTGTTTAACTTCAACCACACATTCCTCCATTTTCGACCACAGTCACTTACCATCAGGTAAACTGTGGTCAAACGCATAACAATAAAAGTTATAAACTCGTAATCCAGAGGCACATTTCTATCTAAACTACATTTAACTGGAAAGTACTAAAACCATTTTGGATTTAATTATGTCTAAAACAGTTTTAGTGCGGTAACATTTGGTGCTCACGAATGGCAGATAACGGCCGGCGTTACTGTTTACCATTGGTTACGTTCACCGAGTGTACTCGCTGCCATGATTACTGGTTCCCATCGACAAGCAACACGTCTCCGCCTCACAGCACTGCTCCGAAAACTGACTCATCATGCAACTTGCAATCAGTCCGATCAAGTTCATCCACTGATAAAAATAACTGATATGACACCACTACGCTCTACGGCTACGGCGCCGTAGACTAGCTACGGCAGTCGTAGTGCGTAGCCGTAGCGGGCGTCAGTGCAGCGGTGCAACGGCCGCCCGCCCGCTCCGCCCGCGCCCGCCCGCACGCACTGTGCGTTGACCCACTGACACCGTCGCCCTCACACGATCTTTAATCTAGACTAGGACTTTTGAAGTTCGAGCACCCGACAGTTCATGCCCTTTGCAGTACCGAGTTCAGCGACTCGTACACCGCTCCCTCCGAGGACAGCCCTCGGATGCCGATAGCTCCAATACGTCGGTTTCTATCGGCACATATCGAGCCGTAAAAAAGCCATTATAAGTTAGAAGCTCCGACGTCCTCGATTCGCGTTACTTCCTCCGATCACGCGAGACCTACCTCCTGTATTTCGACAATCATCTTGGCGCTTCACACGTTTACTTTCAACATCACACAGGCATCTGTATAAAGTGTAAATAAAAAAATAAAGAGTGTAGATTGTATGAACGGAGTGCGAAGTGATAGAGGTTATGTGTTGGGAGTGATGTTAAGGCGCGGGCGGTCCGCGCGCCCGGAGCGCCGCGGCCGCACTGGGCGGGCGCGCCGTGACCGGGTCGCGACCACCCGCCCCGCGCGCCGCGCCCCGCGCCCCGCACTGCAGCGCACCCCGTAATCTCCTGATGCCCTGATGCCGTAAGATGTTGAAATTAGCGCTGCCGATAATGCACTCCCCGAAGGTCTCGGGCCGTTCCAGGAGAAATGACCGTCACTTGTACGACATATATCGTGTGTTAAGGACGACACTGCGAGTGACAAATGACGTTACGGTCACAATCGTGAAACTAGAGCGTGCATTATTTTTCGACAAGGTTTAGACGTGATTAGCATCAGCTTGGTATTAATTAGACATACTATATTCTAAATGGAGGTCAAAATGTCAAAACAACGTTTACACGTTGAATGACGAAAAATCGCGCACAAAAAATCGTGATTGATGGTGACCAAGATCAAAATGAACTGAAGTGAAGCTACGTAGATGGTAAAATGAGCGATGTCGAAAATGCACTCTGAGAAGGTCTCAGAACGGTTGTGACCGTAAAATTAGCTGTCACATGCAGTATCAAACCGTCGTACGGTTTGATACTGCATACGGAAACTGAATTATTTGTTTTGCTAAATACGTCAAGAGTCAGTGCTGGTTTTTATTTGCCACCAATTTTTCAGGAAAATACTTTTAATATTATAAATTGCAGTTTCCTCGGTGGGTGATATTCTCATCTCTCTCGTGGCAAGTTTAAGATTGCAAAACTGTACCTTAATCATTTTAGATAAGTACAGTTTTTTTTGTTGATTTGTAACTACACAACAGAAAATCCTCATCCCTCGTAATAGACAACATTATCTACGCCTTAGCAAGTAGCCGTAGCACAACAAAATTACTCGTATTGTGCCCGACTGGTGGGGGTAATATATTTTGAAGTACATATGTATGTTTTTGTGCATGTCTATTACCTTCTCTAGCCTAAATAGTTCGTCAGATTTTGAGCGTTGCATTCATCATATCCGAAACGTCATTAGGCCACATTTTGCAAGTGGGTTTCTTGTGTTCCATTTAATATTTACTAAATATTTTCAATCAATATGCCATGCAGTATGTCATTTACTAGCTTTTGAGCTTTTTGGTAGGAATCACCTTAAGACAATACTTGTACATTTTTAAAACTATTGTTTTATAGAACATATTGTAATATTTTGTGATATTGTGTACATCTATTTAACAATTTTTAAAGACCATTATTGTTTTTTAGTTTACATCTTTTAAACAGTAGTTTAAAACAAAAAAAATCTAAAACCAACTAAAAACTCTGTTAAATTAATGTTTAAAAGATGTCAAAATCATAGGTACTCGAATTCTCATAGCGTTTAAGTAGACGTCACGGTAAAAATTAGGTGCATTTAAACAAGAAAGCGAGCTTATAAAAAAAAGTTTTATTTCGAATTTCATTGTCAAAACGTCGTCGAGAAAAATCCTGGTAGAGCGTAGAGGGAGAAGTACTTAGTATACTTAGCCTATGTATGGCCTATGTAGTAGAGACTCTGACTTATTTAAAGTCAAAGTACTTGCCAGGATGTAATTTGAGGCCATAGAAAAGTTAATATAAGCTTTGAGGATTGATCCTGAAAGCTTAAATTAGCTTAGAGTAATTTTTAAGTTTGCTTAAACAAGATATACTGCTACAAGAAAAATACAAATCAAACCGTAATAAAACGTAAACCGTGTTTCACGTAAACGATAACTCGCAAAAGTAATTGCAACTATGTCGTTTTTAGGGTTCCGCACCCAAAGGGTAAAAACGGGACCCTATTACTAAGCCTGGGATGTCTGTCTATCCGTCTGTCTTTCCTGCCTTTAAACGGTTGTATCTTTCGAACAATAGATAGCCAGTTGAAATTTTCACAGAATATGTAACGTTACGGCGGATTAACTAACAAATAATATAAAAAGGCAAAAATCAAAAACAAAAGGGACCAAAACCCACCCCTATACAACAAACGTATTTTTTTAACGTATTTTTGTATTAGCTCTAATCTTTAGGGTATATACAAGAGATCTTTGGCTCTAATGTAAAAACGGTAATACGTACAAGCGTCAAACTTGGCATGATTATAGTACACAGTCATATAACAACCATATAATCATATAACAACAAATAATAAATAATGGCCAAGTGCGAGTCGGTGACAAGTTTTTGTTCAATACCAAGTTATAACTGGTAATTTCGTTATTAAATTTTGTGGTGGTACAGAACCCTCAGTGCGTGAGCCAGACTGGCACTTGGCTGGTTTATTATAATAACAAAAAAATTTAACAGCCAATTGATAGGAAATGATATTGTACATATCATGGGTGCATGGTGCATGTAACTGCGCCGAAATATCGGGAGCTCATTCCACAACCTTACCACGGTAAATATCCCGTAAATAATCATTTAACTTTAGTGAACAACTGTGATAGTTTAAAACAGTGATCACTTCTTAAATGCGCGACTGTAAATGATGCCGTGGTTCCCGGACTATGTGTAACATTTGCACGTTATTTTGCGGGTCACATCGCATGTAAGTATAACATACGCAAACTGCACACGTGGGCAGCGCAATATACAACAATCGAATTCGATATTAAAATCTCTGTTTAGCGCGTCAGTTTTATTCATTAACGCCCCACGTGTGGACGACGTGGGCGTGTGACTTAGTCTGTCAGATTTATGGAGTTCGCACATCATATCGACCCATTGACTCGACAACACTCAACTTGTCAAGTGCGGATCGCGACACGCTTACCAGCCATGTCACTCGGATAATTGACCAAGCGGAGCAAAGGTCTTATAGAGCCTATTGTAACAGATTATCGTTTATTTGTATGTTTGCGAGTTTGTATGTTAGACGTGTTCGATGATAACTTGCGTAGTTACCTACCACTAATACGATCTGCATGACATTTTACAGCAAGTAGTTTATTCCAATATTTTTTGTTCAAATATATAGTCGTCATAATATAGCATACTAGGTCGAGGAATTGCAAAGAACTCACGAGGACACAGTTCGGGGCAAACCACTAGTTTAATCCGTATCTGACACGGCTACAGTTTTTATGCTTTGCTAATTCCTGACTTGTAACAACCCTAAAAAAGTAAACAAGTAATTTCGTATAGAGTGCATGGTCAAGTGTCAGGCTTTAAAGGTAGCATTCCGATATTGGCGACCGCGACCGGCGGCAGCAGTCACGTCGCGCGACCCACTGCTCAGTATGAATTTATATGGAGTGCTAAACAATGCAAGCGATAGTCGTCGTGCGACGCGACGTTAGGCCACCCGAACGTTTCCGACATGGATTTACGGTCGTTGTCCGAGGACAAACTAGCGGGCCTACAATTTAACGTGCCATTCGAAAAGAATATTGAAATATGTGTAGTGTCGTGCATAGTCAATAAAGTTTAAAGTGGAAGTAGGTAGTACTTTGACAATATCTGTTTTAGCATAGCTCTCGCTTTAGTTGGATTAGGAATTGACAATATTTAACGATTAAAACAAAGTAAGTCAACGGAGCGTTAGTCACACAGCTACGATATTTATGTTGACAATATTCTGATATTATGGTTTAATTAGGAAACGTAAAAATCGAAGGTATTGCACTTAAATAGTGTAGGTATCTACTATCTCTATATCTATATAGGTAACCACCTAAGTAGATTGTGACTTTGCAACACGACATAGAGTTGACATCTAGTTTAAGTCAAATGAACTTCGAGTGTATGGTGTGCGAGCTCCATTAGCTTTATCGCGATTAACTGCCATCAGTTGTCTTGTAAACCCTAATGAGTTTAATTTGAGCTTTAGGGGTAACTTTGGGGGTTATTTGGGGTCCCTACGAGTGATCGGGCCCAGAGCGACCCACGTGATCGTTACGTTAAATGTCACGTGAGTCATTGTCGTGTTACGTGCAATGACATTGCGTGAGTTGGGTTTAAGAACGCTTTCGCCGATTACGCCTTCTCTCTCGCTCGTACTTAAAAAAAATATACAACAATATATTCCAAAGATGATGTTCAATAAACGGGATTCATCCCCTAATTGTTACCCGCTGAGATAAAATAATGTCTTTAAACTTAAATAGGTTCACCCTTGAGGCCTATTTAATAAATAAGTCAATGAAATAGGTTGACAATTAAAAACAATTGGCTAAGGCTAATATCGAGTAACATGCATTTTGAACATACTTTTATGAGGTCGGTTGATAAAATTACTGATATGTGAGAATGATTTTAGTATATTTTTCTATATTATGTCTATAGTCAGTTTTATTTCTATCTAATCGTGTTATGTATTGTAATTATAATAATTAATGGAATAAAATCTTGTATGAATCAACATAGTTAAAAAATCATTTCATAGCGAAAAAAATATCAGCTGCTCCATACAAACAAATCATTTCACTCCCGACGTAACGTATGAAAATATTGTTTTTTTCCCGCGAATTTTGATACGTCGTAGAACAAAAGTTGTTTGTTTTACATATTGTGCCCTCCCCAACTGATAACCAAGAACCTCGAAGATCTAAAAAATTACGAAAAACAAAAAAAAAACAAGATAAAAACCAGCTCGGAAAAAGACACGGGAACAACTCAGTTTCTTATTCTAATCATTGTACCTTCTAAGCTCGTCATAATTTATAAGTACTTACCCGTAATTATTCATGTCATAATTTAAGCTGTGCAAAATTGTTGCCCCCCTCTTAATTACACGACTGTTCCAATTATGGCGTTAGTGGGGGGAGGGAGAGACGTAAACTGCAACAGTTTATGCCTTTTTGCGCCTTGAGGGGTGACAGAGTTGCTAATACATAGGGCTGTTGCTCTATGAAAGATATATTTTTTAGTTCAGAGTTAAAAGACGATATAAAAAACATCAGAAAGACAAATGCATGTCGGGTAAAAATGGAATTGTAAAATATATAATGAGTCAGGCAATCAAGATCGGTAATGTCGTGGGGAATGAAGGTGTGAGACCGTTTAAAATTCTACTAGACAGCGGTGTAGAAGGAGAAAATAACACGGCACCATCAAGCTGCACTACTGCAGCTTGGTGCTTTGGGACCAACCAAATTGGGTCCGGACCAACCCATGAAGTTTGAAAATTAAATTACTTAAAAGTACTCTACATTTTTATAGACTCACTGAAACTAAATTTTGATGCATCTCTCACTACATCAACAAATTTTTTTAAACGTATTGTCTGACACAAGTTCTATAAATCAAAGAGTAAAGGTAAAAAATAGCTCGTAACATTAACGACAAGTGCTCAGCTATTTATATAAGCACTTTTAATGAAAGATCCTCGCTGTCCAACGGGCAGCCCTACCAGACAAATGAAAGTCGGAAGTGTGAACATAAAAGTGGAGTTCGCAAGACGTTTGTTTTTACAAAAGCTCGCTTATTGGAGATGCCGAGCGCGGAATGGCTTACAGGTATTCGAGAGAACAGAACGGGAGACGCCGACACGGCGCAGGCATGGTGGATTAATGCTCCAGGAATGAACGGGGAATTTATTAACGAGTGATGTTTATACGTAGGAAAGCGTAGCATATGACACGCTAAATACTTGATCGAGTAACGCTATGAAAGGCAGTGATTGGGAACAAAAAGGCGAGACTTGGCTGGCTGTGCACAAGCAGTGGGCAGATGGACTATTGATATTTATTTAATTTCTTACGTGTTTGATTTGGCTGTGAAAGAAACGTTGGTTTCAAGTTTTTTTTTTGGCTTGTGGGTGCTTACATACTGCTATTATAGGAGGAAATAAATAGCTAAGAGACATTGTAAAAAAGACAATATTAAATAATTGTGTCATAAGAATGAGTCTTTGTGATTGAGTGAGCGCAGGCATATTATTTTTTGATTCACATCAGTCTGCATCATAATTGTGAAAGGTTCCACGATCCACTCCCATGAAATCGCTACAAAACATTTAACTGAGTTAACTTAATGAATAATTATAGTCAACAAATGAGACGGCGACAAGATAAAACTGATTATAATTATCGGTTTTCCATAACTTTAATTTAGAGAAAGGGGCTGGGGGTCATTCTCCTGCAAAAATCCTCGGGGAGGCGACTTTATGAGGCTCTTCATCAGGAGATTAATGCTAAAACGAAGGAATTAAAGAGTATCCCGTCGATTGGAGCTGCTGGGACATTGACCCGGCGGCCGCGCAGGCCCTGCGATCAGTTTGTCAATTATTTTCTCATCGTGACAAACATAACGTGAATGTAAGCCGGTGTTTTGTTATAATTTTTTATGAAAATCGCTCATAAATAATTATTATAATAAAAAAAGTTAAAATTTGTAATAAATAAATAATTGAATAAATACAAATAAATTTAATAAGTAGGTTTTACCTGTATTTTTGTATCATAGAAAATATTTTTTTCTTCTTTTTTTTGTTGTTTGTACGAACAAGGTGGTCTTCTCGAGGTAGGTAATTTTTTTTTTAAACCTCATGTGATTTTAGCATTAAATCGTTGACAAAAGCTGTACCTATGAGTAACTCACAATTGGAGTGACAAATGCACGGTAAGAGAATGGTTGATTATACAATTAGGAATAGTGATTGGATGGTGGACCGACATTTACTTATTGGGGTTCTGTTAGGATGATTTTTTTTCAGGTCCGTGGTATGTACTCATAATTACAAATAACTTTTATTATGGGATCAACCCTAAAATCGCGGGGGGAAATTCAGCTGTTCCATACATTTTGTCGAGTGTCAATGACTGTTTTCTATGGAACAGCAGATAATTTTTTTCCGCTATTTCTGGTTTGGTTCCTAAATAAAAGTTGTTCATACCTACCCTTTAGTATTACCACATCGTTTTGTTTCACGTTGTTTATTTAAAAAAAGCACTAGCTGACTGAATTACGTAAGGTTGGGGGCAAAGGGCCGATGAAACTTTTTGTGAAAGTGTACTGATAATAATATTGACGTAATGATAGTGATGTAGTGACGTTTCTATAGTATTAATGACGTGTAAATTTATGTACCTAAAGTCATCGACAAAAGGAATTTACTTTTGTCGATGCCTAAAGTAATATTAATCTTACTGTGAAGAATTATGGAGAGTATAATTGTGATTTTTAGACAGCGTGTATATGTTTGTGCCGTTTGGGGTCGAGACCTTAGGACCGTGGGGGCTGGCCGCCCATGATTTATATAGGGACTTGGCCAAACGATTGGTGGTGGAGCATGTGACCGGAATGCTGGCGCCTACTTTCGGGCTTTTATATTAATATTTTTTTAATGTTTATAATAATTAGAATAGTTTTAGTTTTTAAATACTGTGTTTCAAATATTTTTCGTCTAAATATTGGAGAGTATTTATTAAACCCCGACGCAAAGAGAGGGGTGTTATAAGATTAACGTATGTATCTGTATTTCTTTGTGGCTGTTTATATCTGTGTGACTGTTTGTGGCATCATTATAGCTTCCAAATCCAAAACGGCTGAACCGATTTTGAATAAGTTTTTTTGTTTGAAAGATGACTTGGTAAGTACGAGAGTGTTCTTAGCTATGATTGATGAAATCTGTTCTGCCGTTTGAAGATTAACGTTTGAAATCAATGTATAGGTACATTGTAATACACATTATCTTTTATATTGTTTTGATTATTTCAGAAATAAAGTTTTGATAAACCTTTGTGCTCCTACGGTTTGGTAATTTAACGTAATATAAAACCGCTGCATAGCCAAAGGGCTAAAGAGATGAAGAGTAAAGAGCTGCAATATAACATATTTGTTTTTGCGATATTGTTAGGGTAAAGTGAAACTGTGACTGGTTGACCATTTTATGGCGGAATGGTGATACTAATGTTGACACGGCAATACTCGAAATGTATACCACGGACTGGCAAGCGCAGCGTAGGACGTCCACCCACAAGATGGACAGACGACCTAAAAGAGACCGCAGGGAAACGCTGGATGCAGGCCGCTTCCAACCGGCCCTTTTGGAGATCGATGGGGGAGGCCTATGTCCAGCAGTGGACGTCCTACGGCTGAAATGATGATGATGATACCTTTTTTAGAGTTCCGTAGGACTTACTACAAAGGACCCTTATAAGTTTTTACTGTCCGTCCTTCCGTCCTAATTCTTTAGAACCTTCTAACTTAGTTATTAAGGTACCTTGCATGAAACTTTGCACTATTACAGTTTAAATATATATCTAAAAAAATAGTATAAAAAATGCATTTTAGGGGTGGCTCTGGTATTTTGTACAATTGAAATGACCCGTTATGAGGATATCGTTGAATAGGCCTTTTGAAATGAAGGTTTATCATACATAACTAAAATTGAGTTCTATACTTGTACGTGCTCTATCGTAGACCGCATATTCGTTTAACATCAGGCGATGTAAAGATCAAAAGCAAGACTATTATGTAAATAAATAAAAATATTGCAAAATTTCATGCACTTGTCTTAATAACTATAGAATTTAGAAGGTTCTAAACATTTAGGACGGACGGACGGATCGACAGACGGGCAGACATACATGACATACATGGATGGATATAACAATCTTATAAGGGTTTCTTGTAACCAAAAACTCGAATAAAAAAATCTATAAAACGTAAAAAGATGAAATACTGATAACGGAAAAATAAAGTGATTTTTCCGTTATCAGTATTTCATCATTTTACGTTTTATAGATTTTAATTAACTAGTTAATGTTCTAAAAGTAAGTAGGCATACAAATAAACTAAATAGGAAAACATTTCGTTGATATTTATTTCGCAAATTACGCTATAGTTTTCTCGAGACATATTTTAGGGCTCTGCAGCAAAACGGAATCCTTGAACCTAGTAGGAATATAAAACAAGTGACACGATTTTGTGTTTTATCAATTGGTTACCTAGCTAATTAAATTAACGAATTTGTATACACATATTTTTATTCAATGCTCTACTACTTCATTATGACTTTTTTGAATGTAAATTTTACGTGTTTCTATCACACAGGTTTTATAGTATATAATTATGTATATGTAGCAACCCGAGTATTTCTTGCAGCCGTTACTGCATCGATCGAAAACTATTTCGTGGCATACAAGTCCGAACTAGGGCAGGTCTACGCGGCTCGGGCTACGCCGCTCCGGAGCTACGAAGCGCTACGGCACACCCGCTACGCATGTGCTCACTTTATGTAATAACTTATTTCATATTTTGAGGGTGCATGTTCTAAAATTAGGTTAGCTATTTTAGCTATATATACAGCACATGGTAAATAGGGACACTGAGCGGAATATCGAGTCGGTGCACGAGCTGAACGTCGTCCATGAACTGTAAACCCTGGGCGAGTGTCGCTGGCGGAGCTCCATCACGGCCGGGCTGATTATGTCGAGGGCACAGGCAATGCATGTGCAGCGGCATACTGTAGAGCGAGCGGGAGGGAGCGCGGGGTGTCGGGCGCGCGCGAGCGAGACACCGGCTGCGGCAGCGCGTGCAGGGCGGGCACGGGCAGCGCGCGCGGGCTTGGCGCCGCCGGGTGTCGCCAGCGTGCGGTTACCTCTCTGGCCATCGCGGCATGACCGCCGGAGGCCGGTGGGCGCGCGCTCACGCCGCCATCGCACGCAGCGCGCGGGGGACTCGCGTCGTGTCGCGGGGCACTTGAGCGCCGCGCCGCCGCTGCGCCCGTGGCCGCTGATCGATCTCGCCCACGCGCCTGCGCCAACGACCACACCCGAACAGACTACGAGCCCACACGACCGACCCGCTACACCACGGGGTTGCTATACACCTAAACCTAAAAGATGCACATATTTCTAACGACATCATGCTGAGATGAGACCAGTTTGTGGCAAAAAACCAAACTTCTCGAACTCTAAATAAGTGTGTATAGTGGATTATTGACACAAATAAAATATTCTATATTATATATTTTATAACCTTCATTGCTGACGTGCAGCATTGCAATTAATTGTATAAAATAGGCCAACTAATATGTAACCTATTATTCAATCTAATACGTAGTGTCGACATTTCAAATAGCAATTAGGGACTCCAGCAAAAGATGACTTCGCAAGAAGATTATGTAGTATGAGCACAATAATAACACTTAACAATAAAATGTACCCTATGATAATTATAGTAGTCTTCATTGAGTTGGGAAAATACACTAAATAAAATAAAAAATGGTTCGTGTAAAACAATAATAATTTCTATTTGAATTAACATGTTATTTAACGTTTGGCCTAGTTTCGTGTGGATCATGAATGTCCCCGACACACGGGCAGTGGTGTCCGCCCTGGCAACTCCCGGGTGCATCCGCCCTGACCTAGTTGCGGCGCACAGTGACCCGCTTCGCGCCGCCTCGAACACACCTACATGCACATGTTGCACTGCTTATACACCAGGAGCTGGAACACAATGATTCAAACACTGTTTTAAACTATCACGGTTGTTCTCTACAGTTATATGATTATAATCATTACTATCCACAACCTTATCACGGTAAATATTCCGTTAATATTCATGTTATTAAAAAAATGGGACATTTTTTCACACAATGGTCATCTGACCCCAAACTAAGCATAGCTTGTACTATGGCTGCCAAGGTCTGATATACCTACATACATACATTAGTATATTTTTAAATACATACTTAAATATATATTAACAACCAGATATAGAACAAACTCAGATGTTCATCACATGAATGTTTGCCCTAGTTGGGAATCGAACCCACGCCCCCAAGCGCAGAAGGCATATTCACTACCAACTGGGCCACTGGGACAGTCTAACTGTAGTGCACAAATTAAATTAGGTACTACTTAATTGATGCCATTGTTAATAGTGGGCAAAAAAATATCATGTGATTGAAGGACGAAACCCAAGTTATTGTTAAAAAAAATACGAAAACCATTCGAAAAGATATATTAAATTTACTTTTATATTTAAGTCAATTCTCTCCCGGTAACGCATCAGGCAAACCAAGCTACACTAGTGGCGCTATATACAACAACAAAAGAAATAGGACTATATATAGGACTATATTTTATTCGACTCCTTTACAAAAACTTATATCTAGGATAGGATAGGTACAATCAGTGTCGAATGGGTCCGTCTCAGCATTAATGCTGAAAGTCAAGGACTATCAGCGCCTGTTTTCAGACGAACCCTTGAGTTTACACTTACACTAAGGCAATAGGCAAAAATGCCGATAGAAGTGAAAACTTGACGTCACATTATAAATTATGTCGGTGAGGCGAACCCGTAGAGAGAATCCTTAGTCAATGCGCGAACCCATAAGTTTTGCCCCCACAAAAACCGCTCGAAGTTTTCACTTCAAAATTAATACTAACTTACCTACCAGAATCACACGGAATGTAATAGGTACTGTAACTAAGAGAATGTAGTAGCAGTAGTTTGTAATACCACGGTATTACAAACTGGTATTATATAACGTCAGCTCTCCGAGTAGCGGGTACCTTGCAGATGTCACACTGCTATCTGTTCTGTGGCTGTGTGCTCTGAGCAACCCCACCTCGCGGATAACGAACTGTGAAATAAAGGCAAACTCGAGCCGTGGACGTCGCCATCTATTATTATCTATAACGCCCATTTATATTATATTTTTATATATACATATAGTTGTAGATAGATTGGCTTCACTTTTTCTCTTCATTTATTGTTCTCCTTCCACACTACTGAAGCGATGTTTTAGAGTAGGTATAGATCGTACATAAAGGGCGCAGCAATGAATGTACATGTGACTGGCCACAAACCAGATCTCACTCACTTGTACATATCTTATACTCACAATTTAAAAAAACGCGTTGGTTAGAACCTCCTCCTTTGTTCGTCGGTTAATCTATATATATAAAAATAGATCCCTGTTTACCTTGAGAACGACTTTACCGATTTCATTCATCTTTCTTTTTTTTAGTTTTCTTATACTTTGTAGAAGGTTCTTACGGAAAGAAAAATTAAGAAAATTCAGCAAAAACGACGATTTTAACTTCGCGCGCTTGACAGATCTAAGACAGGACAACGTCTGTCGGGTCAGCTATGTAGTAAAGCATTAAAAACATCAATGAGCTCAATGAGATGGGATGGCTCGGGTGGAGCAAAAAACGACGATGGTAAGGTTGATTTTTGTATAGCGGGCTGACTGCCTTTATTAACTAAACAAAATACAAGCTAACCAAACTAGGTAAGTACCTACTACCAGTTGGCAGCGTACCTACCCGGCATGCAGGCGTCATGTCTTTACGTTGAGCCAAGAAATCTTAATAATTTCGTATTCTCATACCTACGTATTCCTCTGGAAATACATCTACTTCTTAGGTATAGAAGTAGACTGACTGATAGTAGGTACCTACTTACATTTTCAAGATTTGGCTAAGTATGATGTATGATAAGACCTACGCTATAATGCCTACCGTTGACGCGTATCGCTACAAGCTACGCAGCCCACGCTTCGTGCTACGTGGCAAATTCACGCTACGTGCTCTACAAATAGAAGAAATAATAGTATATTGCTGTCGCGGTATGTAATAAGTGCGTTGCTGGCAGCGATGATGATGGCCAGTCCAGGCCATCACAGCTCGGTCATCAGCATTGCAGCCCTTAACGGCGAGTTATCCGAGTCGCGTAGGCAACTCGTTAGTCGTTACTCGTTATAGATTTGGTTAACCTCAACCGCCGTCTGACCAACGGGAGAGAAAGAGAGGGAAATATGATATTCTCACTCTTTCTCTCCCGTTGGTTGGACGGCGGTCCGTCAACCAAATCCATACGTGTGTTAACACTATTAAAGACTCTTGACCCAACATCTTTAACCAGGCACTACCGCTCAGCGGTCTCAGTGCGATTAATTGATTAACTCTTTATTTATCACACTATTAAAATTGATACAGACGACCAAAAATGTTTAAAAAAAAAACGTTTTTTAGTTGGTATAATCCGAGCCGCGACTGCTCGCGGATCAAATCGCATTACGAACTAAACCTATTTGTCGCGAAGCCGTATCTATCTGGAACTGGGAGCTCTGCTCGAAGGCTATACTAACTCAGATCAGACAAACAAGGGAGATATGATAAGGTGCGGCGTGGTGGGTGCAAACTCATCAGGCCTAAATCAGGCTTGATGCCATTAGTCGAACTAATCCTGAAGACGACCTCGCTGCTCTTTTTTGTGTTGTGGACTGTTAGTTCATTGGTATCGCTGCAGGTTTCTTAGTGTGCGTTAAAAATGAGTAAGCGAAATCTCCATAACTTTACTGGGGCATCCGTTGGGCATCCGCCACCGAAACACCATTTTTTTTTGGTGAAATACAGGAGTATGGCTCTTACAAAGGTCTTGTATATACCCTAATTGGGCTCTTATAGCTTTTGTTTGCCCATTCAACCGGCGATGACAGCTGCACCAAGCACCAACACTTTAGTTTTTTAGGGTTCCGTACCTCAAAAAGAAATAAGGAACCCATAAAGGATCACTTTGTTGTCCGTCTGTCAAAACCTATAAGGTACTTCCTGTTGACCTAGAATAATAAAATTTGGCAAGAAGCAAGGCCTCATCAGTACATTTAAATGTAAAAATCCGAAACTTGTGAATTTCAAGTTACATCACATTAAACAAAAAATTTTATTACAAACTTACATTTTGAAGTTGGTATGTATCGCAGCACCTGATTGCCAACTACAAAGTTAAGTTTGTCCATAAATATTTCAACTTCGAGACTCGCTACCCAGGATAGATGAACTATATACACACATATTTAGTTTGTACGGAACCCTCAGAGTGCGAGTCCTACTCACACCTGTCCGGTTTTATTTTTATTATTTCCTCTGTAACGATTATGGCGTCGCACTCTTGTGCATTTGCCAGTGCCAAGTATAAAAATTATTATCAAGTTTGATGGAATGTCGTCAAACATCAGTCACAGTCAAAGTCAAACAAAGTAACGGTCAAGCAGGGACGTTATATTTTAAAACCTATAGGGTTGTTGCTACGTCCATGCGGTCAACTTAAATACATGCTAGTAAAGTGATGAAGACTTTACAAGAAGCTCCTATAGAGCTGCTGCTTTGGAAACAACACGAAATTACATTTTCACCGCGTTATATCACCTACACTCGAGCATGTCCAAAACACTTATTAAATAATAATCCACCAAAGATCTTGTATATATACCCTAAAGGGAACGTAGAACATCCTTGATTATACAGTACTATTTGACAGCCGGCCTTGTACGCTTTGTAAATCACGTGACGGATTCTGTGCTCATCTGTGGTGCTCATAGATTACTTATACTGAATCTATGGTGGTGCTCGTACCCAAACCACAGATATACACAACCAGATCGGCAATATATTTTAGTGAAAGAGACAACTTGATATGGCTCAGCACAAGTACGAAAAGGACATAAATAGATTTTGTTGTCCTTATCGGCGTGACCTGTTTTTGGTACCTCAAGTGTCAAAATCTGTAATAATCAGTGACAAACAAAACGGGTCTGAATTATATTTATTGCCTTTTTTTGGTGATTTAATGTGATAAATGCGTGTTTCCTCTGAGAAATAATTGTAAAACATATTTTACAATGGTTGGTTGTAGCATTTTGGGCTGCAAGAAGCGCAGTGAGCGAAAATACGATGATGAGCGAGAGGCACTGAGCTAGCCACGCTCATTGAAAATCTATAGGTAGTAGATCTGTGACCCAAACAAATCACGTGACATTGACAACAATAAAGACTGCGTAACGTCAATGCCAAATTGACTTTTGAAATTGACAAATATTGATAATTGATAAATAAGAGTTGAAGTTGAAGTTGATAAACTTCAAAGTCAAACAGCTGCAAATCAAAACTAAAGGGAAGCGGTTTTTGTGTTCATTTTGAGAAAATAATTAATTTTCTTATTTATTCCTGTGATCTGTTGTTAACAAAAGAAGAGGCTCTATTCCAATGGCATTTGCGATGTATCTGCAACTACTTTTATGAGAGGACTCCAGTTAATACAGTATCGCAGGCGTGAAGACGGATGGAATGTTGCCCCAGAGTACCGAGTATGAAGATTAAAATATTTACTATAATAATTCACGCCTCGTACTAGCTTAGTTCCGGCTATATTTTGTTTCAATAAGTGTCAACGCTGCTTTCTAATCGATGTTTTTTCTCATTGTGATATACTTTATAGTAATAAAGGGTGATATTTTGTTTTGATTCCGCCTACGCAAACTTATGCGGCAGTAGGGCACTTGGGCTATATTTAGCTGTTGGTTCGTTTTAGGTAAATACTTAAACTAAATCATGAATGGAACTTATCTTTAACTATCTAGTGTTTTACACTGATCAACACAGATTCACCTACTTCTACATCTTTATAAAGTAAATAGGTTCCTAGGCTATTTACAATGATAAATTTTTATAATTAAATAACGATAGGTAAATTACGACTTCATGAACAACACTCGTGAACAAACGAATCAAATATAACGGGTTGCGAGCTCCGCGCAATTCGATTCATTTGTTCGAACCGAAATGACAGAATTCTGGTCGCAGCTCGCAACGAACCGAAGGAGCCGGTTGAGCGCCGCGGCACTTCGCTCGTCTTACCTGCAATCGTGACCGAATATAAGTCAAATAGAATGGATTGAGAGCTTAGCATGATTGATTTGTTTACTACGATCAAAAGTATTTGTTGGTTCGATCAAACTGAAAATACAGAATGCAGGTCACAGCTCGCAGCGAACCAAAGGAGCCGAGCGAGCAGTTGAGCAGCGCGGACTTGTGTGAACAGCAATATGAGTGTACAAATGAATATCTACCTAAAACCTTATGCACTAAAATCTATATTACTTACTTAATTTGACATGCTGAATATTAACACTCCAATATACGTTTATGGTTCTCTTCATGATCAAATCAAATAACAACAGTTTACCTACTTAGTGACCTCAGTGACGTGCGTCACATAGTAACATATTATAATTAAGTACACTATTTTAGCATCTGTTAGTTGTGTGTGTGCGAGTGCAAAGTGAAAAAAAAAAAAATTATTAAAATATAAATTATTAAAAATAAATTGCCATTCCACATTCGTCTTTAAAACAATGTGCAACAGCATATATTATGATAGCTAAATATAATACATACTTGTTACCAAGGTTCTCAGTTCTCACGACCTGCTTAACTGATTGACAGATTCACAAACCATGAAAACTTTTCTAACAATCAATTGAACAGGTCAAAATATCCGGTTCATATTCACAACAGGTCAGTATTGATAATTCTGGTTCTTTATAAATGAACGAACAACACGTCATGTCTATATCACTCGCTTCATGACTTGTTTTATGAATGATGGCAATGTGTGTAGGTGTGGAGCATGATGCATGTGCGCGTGAACCTGCGCGTGGCGCTGGGCGCGCTGTGCCTGGCCGCGCTGGCGCTCATGCTGTACTGGTCGCACTGCCCCGACCTCGCTCCTAGACCCAGTATGTACCTACTAACTTACACCATCTCAAGAACTGCAAGAATGTTTTTAAGTAAGGCCGCATATGTACCGACGACATTGTTAGAGTCGTGGGCATCCAGGTTAAAGGGGGAGGCCTATGTTCAGCAGTGGACGTCATCTGGCTGCTAATGATGATGATGATGAATCATTTCCTCCAGTTCATTACTCAACCATCTTCACTCATTGGTATGAATTGTTTTCAAGACTTTCCATTTGAACAATGCGAGTTCAAATCATTAAAAACAAACGTCATTTTACATCAGCAAAACCACATATTTCATAACCTGTCTGCTTCATATTTAGTAGCTTATTGGTTAGCCTAAAGTTTGGTTGTGGCCCAACATTAATTATAATGGCAGTATATCTTATTCACAGTAGGGTCGGTGTTGTCGAGCGGCAGTTCCGACCGCGGCGCGGACATCGAGTGTGTCATCAATGGCGAGTACTCGGTGGGGTGTCGCCGGGACGCCGCGCGGGACGAGGTCTTCGTGCCCTTCTCACTTGTGCACAAATACTTTGAGGTGAGTGACGTCAGTGGTCTGAGCTAGGTTCCTTGCACTTCACTCTACTATGATAATCTCGAATAACGTAGTTCTGTCAACTACGATCATAGATTTACCAGTATACTAGTTGAACTTCACTATGTTACTTCAGATATTCCAGTTTACCTGCATTGTCTAAGATAAAAGTACTCTATTTCCGTCCTCGTGCTGCACACTGCATCCTTGCAAAAAGTAACAGTTACTTTTGCACTTACAATAGGTACTAGTAAGTGATCAAGTCATCATCAGAAACCCTGCCAATTCACATTGGCACTTGGTTGGATTTATTTGTGAACTCCCCTGGCGATCCTTGAGCCAAAAAAGGCAATATGGTCTGAATATGGCAATACTGAATGTGTGACATCTAGTAGCAGAATTTGTCACGTTTTTAATATGCCACTTGCTTGCTTGCTCTCTTGTTTTTGAATATTTACAAAATAGTAGATTGTTACACATGGGATGCTATGGTGAACTTTTACACACAAGATATATTGGCGCTAATACTTTGAGGGTGTAAAAGATCACCTACTCACATGTGTAAACAATCTACTTCTCATCACAAGTGTCCTAAAAAACATCCTTAGAAAAACCAGTTTCATTTTTGATTTCCCGCCAAAATAATGAGCAAAGCTTTTCCTCCCTGGGGAGGCAAATCAGTATTTACCGCCCGCATTTTGAGTGATTATTAATGAACCACGTACCAAGCGCTAGTGATGAAAATCATATTTACCTGTTGTTGTAATTTTTATCAGCGCCTATAATGTTCCGAATGCTAGAAAAGAGGCCCTCCACTTACCTTTTGGTTAAGTATAAAATAACATTCTTCCAGATTTACGGCAAAGTGACTACAACAGACGGTGTGGAAAAGTTCGAGTGGTCGCACAGCTATGGCAAAATCTACCATCCGAAGAAGCGTTACGACCCGCGCGGCACTTTCACCACTTTTGAGAATTACAACGTCGAAGCTAGAGACCGTGTTAAATGCATCAGTGGGATCGAAGGCGTCCCGGTTTCGACCCAATGGGAGCCAAAAGGGTTCTTCTATCCAACACAGATAGCTCAGTTTGGCCTGGCACATTACAGCAAGCATCTAACTGAACCAGAGCCGAGAAGAAGAATTCTAGACGACGGAGAAAAGCATTTAGAGAACTGGATTGTCAGTCAAGACGCATATATGGCTCGAGAGTTTGACACAGTTGCTCAGTCTAACGTTCTAAGGTTTTCCACCTCGGAACCGATGGCTAGCCAGGTGTGGCTCAAAGTTAACATTAGCTTAGACTTTGTGCTAAGTGTGGATGTGCAATTGAAGCCCAATTCCTCGCTCATTGTGGTGCTGCAGAATAAAGATAAGAAGAAAGAGACTGTGTATTTGCACTATGTTACTAACACACAATTAATTTACGTTCAAGTAAGTACGAACTGAATATGATACTCATTTATTAAATAAAGTTTCGCATATTATTTATATTGATATATTTTAAACCACCGACGCAAAAGAAGGGGTGTTATAAGTTTAACGTGTGTGTCTATCTGATGCATTGTAGCTCTCAAATAGTTGAATAGATTTTGATTTCGTATTTATTTATTTGAAATAGAAGGATAGAAGGTGTGCTAATTTAGCATAAAGGAATGAAGCATGTTACATTCTTTACTCATATGCCAAAAAAATTGTTACCACAATGAAACAGATATATTTTTGTCAGGATGGCGAATTGCAGGGTTGTACACTGTTTTAATGTACTAGGGACCTGTAAAAGGTTCCAAAGGCTCCATATTATTTGACAGATGGCGTGCTACGCTTTGTAAATCACGTGACGGATTCTATGCTACTTATTATTCTGTGATCGGGAGTGTTCTTAGCTATGATTATAAGATCTTTAATCGGGGCTTAAAAAAAAGTTGGTACTTGTAGAGATTCCACTCTACAGTTGTGATTTCTTAGAATATTATGTTAGTCATTCTGCAATCCGCATAATTAGAACTAACCAAACGATCATGCTGTTCTCACCTATTGAAATATTTTATTGATCTGACTGTAAAATCGCCGAATTTTTGAAAACATACTAATATTATAACTGCGGAAGTGTTTGTTTGTTTCTCTTTCACGTAGCAACATAGCAACGGATTGATGCAATGACAATATAAGTTATCTTTGGATTGATGTGATTGTTTGCATAGAGATATTTGGGAAGCCGTAAGGTATCATAGAATACTTTTATCCCAGAAAAATGTACAGATCCTGATTTTCACGCGAGTGCAACAGCGGGGCGCAGCTAGTGCCTTTCATAAATATCCTATCAGAAGATCCAAAGCCAATAGTCGACAAATAAGTTAATTTGTGAAAAAGACTGATGCATTTTTTTTATATGTGATACCTGGCTAATTATTGTTATATCCAGGAGGAGCACATCTACCACGGCATCGGCGTTGAGCAGACGTGGCGGCGACTCACGCGAGATCTGATCATCGACATGCAGAAGGGCTGGGCGCTGCTGGACCGCCCCAAGAGGCGCTCGCCCAGGAACAAGTTCAAGGTACTCTACACAATCATCAGCCTATCTTACTATATAAATGTAATAGCGATAAAAAAAATTGAAGACCGGCAGGATTCGAACCGACACCATTGATTATACGCCCCGAGCGCCTTAACAGATGCGCCGCTCAACACGATTGGCGTTTCTCCCACGCGTATGTAATACTCTGCTGTAAGGAACATGATACAAGGTTCATATTTCAACGAGTAGAGGTACATATTTCGCTGCCACAGTTTCGCGGCGGAGGTGTGCTACCAGCGTTAAATAGTAGTCCTCAAGTGCGGAACAACACGTCCTAATCTAGTCCCCTGCTCGACATAGACCTCTTCTAAGTCTCACCAATCAGTCTGATCTTCGGCTTTTCGCTTTCAGCCACTTCATTGCAGAAGCGCTTTGACTCCGCTTTTATTGTGCGAACTGCTAGTCTGTGGAATGCGCTGCCTGAATGGGTGTTCCCCGATAGTTACAATCTGGGTGTCTTCAAATCACGAGTGAATCGGTTCCTTCTAGGCAAGCGTGCTCCATCGTAGACCGCATTATGCAATATAAATAAAAGGATTTTTAGTACAGTTGTCATCCATGCGAGTCTAAATACTATAACAGACGTGTGGATTTGGTTGACGGACCGCCGTCCAACCAACGGTTGAGAAAGAGCAAGAATAACCTTTCCCTCTCTTTCTCCCGTTGGTAAGACGGCGGTTAAGGTCAACCAAATCCACACATCTGTTATGTAATCGATGTTCGTCTGTATGTTGTGCAGATATCGAGCATCATCCTGAGCGGCGGCGGGTCGCTGGACAACGTGACCGTGTCGTCCGCCTCCCACATGGCGCAGTTCGAGGCGGCGGCCGCGTGGCTGGCTCGCGCGCAGCGCGCGCGCGGCGGCTGGCCCATCCCCGTGCGGCGCCGCATCGCGGCCGGCGTCGCCGAGCTGGAGCCCGGCTGGTCGGTATCTCTAGCCCTGGACACACTGCCTCCATTATCAACATACTAATCTATCCATCCTTACGTCGTGAACTTTGGCAAAGTCCGCACGCAGCGTTTCCAAAATTCCTTCCTAAAAAGTTTTTTTAAAATAATATATGTGGCAAACAAGCTACGGGCCACCTGATGGTAAGTGGTCACCGCTGCCTATAGGTACCTACAATACCCGGGGCATTGTCAGTGCGTTGCCTACCTTTGAGGACTCTATTCACAACTGCACAGGAATGGTATGCGCTCCCTGCCTCGATGTTCCCTATAAAGTACTGGGTTTCTTCAAGACAGGAGTGAATAGGCACCTCATGGGCAAGGGTGCCCCATCTTAGACCGCATCGTCGCTTACCATCAGGTGAGTTGTACTCAAACGCTAGCCCATTTAATAATTAAAAAACCGGACAAGTACGAGTAGGACTTGTGCTCTGAGGGTTCCGTTGGACAGAACCCTCAGAGCGCGAGTCCAAAAAAAAACGTAAAGTTGAAATATTGAAAGACAAACTTAACTTTGTAGTTGACTATAAGGTTCTTCTATACATTCCAACTACAAAATGTAAGTTTGTAATAGCAAAATAATAATTTTTACAAGATATAACTTCAAATTTGTAACCTGCAGATTTATTCTTATATACGTGCTATGAGACCTTGCCTTTTGCCAAATTTCTTGATTCTAGGTCAACGGGAAGTACCCTATAGGTTTTGATTTCCCTGTGAAATCGCAAAATATGCGACATAAACGTTTATATCTTTTGATTGCGTTGACTTATAACTTTTATTTTTTTTCCGCCGAAAGAAACCGCAGACCCAAGTATTTAGTATAAATTTCAACTTGATACCTTTACGCGTTCTTGAGAAAAAGGGTCTTGACAGACGGACAGACAGACGGACAGACAGACGGACAACGAAGTGATCCTATAAGGGTTCCGTTTTTTCCTTTTGAGGTACGGAACCCTAAAAATAAAAATAAACTATCATTGGCCAATGTAAGACCTGTGATTCGGGACGCGACATGAAACAGCATAATCGAGACTAGATCTATCAGTAAATGACGGTAATCCTATAAAATGTTATTGGCAAGTTTTTTAATGGCATAGGTGGCAAACAAGCTATCAGGCCGCCTGATGGTAAGGGATCACCGTCGCCTATAGATACCTGTAGCACATCACATCATCATCAGCATCACAGATACGTTGCCGACCCTTAACGACTTGAAGAACCTGATGTTATAGTACCTACTCATCATAACAGAACAATCCGCAGCACACGCCATGAGCTAGCCAGGGTCGGATCGTCGGATACGCAAAGTGACTGGCATTCGACATTAATCTATGAATATCCTGAGGTAGAAGCCTCCGACTGTATGCCAATAAGCTAAGTTAGCCATAGTAAGTTTAACCATAGTTAACCATAGTTGATCGAAAGAGGGGTGTAAATGGGACGGAGAGGGGACAGGAACCAGACAAAATTAAGATAAGCATGGTATAGGAACGGGATGGAACAAGGCTGAGGATTAGTTTGATCAGGACGAAAGGTCAAGCCCAAAAAGAACAGAGTCGGTCTACTTCAATACTGAACAAAAATGCGAAAAATAATTAATCTAAAAATATAATAATAATGAATCTAGTTGTTTACTGGTTTCGAATTTTTCCACAGTCCTAAGTTTTTTATCATGGTTAATTCCAGGCATTCAGCAATGAGTCAAGGGCATGCGATCTCGCTTCTCTCCCGAGCCTACCACCGCTCCGCAGACGGCGCTTACCTTCAGGCGGCGCGCCGCGCGCTCTATTTACTGGACGTGCCGAGCCACGCCGGCGGGGTTAAAGCGATGTGGATGGATAAATACGTCTGGTGAGGAGTTGTGCACCTTATAACCTTGGGGGTTAGACAAGACCCACTTTCTGTTAGTTTTAACGCCTGCGGAAAGATGAAATTGTATGAAAATGACATTAGCTTGAGATAACATCACTCAAGCTAATGTCATTGTCAATGGCATTTTCCTACAATTGCATCTTTCCGCAGACGTTAACGCTAACAGAAAGTGGGTCTTGTCTAATCCCCCAGGTTTTAACAGCTAATAGTTTGTGTTAGAATCGCGCGTTAGGAGATACAGCAGAGATACAGCTATGCGGCGATGTAGAACCGACGTGGAAGGACAATACGTCTGGTATGAGTATCTCTATACATTGTTCCTTAACTGTTTGTGCATAAAATTACGCAATACACGTAAAAGTCACGTGTTGCTTGTGAGGAGATGTTTACACATTTTGTATATTTTATTTTATTTTGCATTTTTAGGGAAACTTATAGCCTACCAGTATATAAGTTGAAAAAATATTAGGTCACTTGGCCAGTTACAAGTTCCCGCCTATAGAAAAAAGAATAACATTTTGAAATTTTGCGTAGCAGTAACTAATAGTATAGAATAGATGAATAGGACTATGAGTAAACTCACCGCAATAAACAAGTATAAATATACAGGTTAAGTTAAATATTTGACGTCAATCATCATTATCAGCCTATCATGTTCCCACTGCGCTGGGACACATGCCTTCTCTCAGAGAGGATGGGCCCTAATCCAGCATGCTGGCCCAGTGCATGTTGGTGAATTTTATACATCACACATTAATCCACCATGCTGACCCAGTGCATGTTGGTGAATGTCATGTCTTAGAACTTTTGAGGTTCTTGGACATACCGGTTTCCTCACGATGTTTTCCTTCACCGTTGTTGAGCAACGGCATCGAAACCGAACCGAACCAAACCGAACCGAACTTATATATTAATTTAAAATTGTAATGTCATGTAAATCAATGGGTCTATACATAAACAATGGCTTATATTTTCAGGTACGAAGAGTACCCGACCAAGCCGCCTCTGTTTGTGTTGAACGGTTTCATCTACACTCTCCTCGGTTTGTACGACCTCCACGTTATAGAAGGCGAAAACTCCATTTCATTGGCGAAGAAAATGTTCGACGACGGAATGACGTCACTGAAAACACTCCTACCGTTGTTCGATACGGGCAGCGGGAGCTTTTATGATCTCAGGCACTTTACACTCGGAGTTAGTCCTAATATTGCAAGGTGGGATTATCACGCAACTCATGTTAACCAACTTTATCTCCTCGCTGGCTTAGATGACGATCCGATTTTGATTAACACGGCTAAACGATGGGAAGGCTATATGCAGGGCAAACGAGCGGCACACAATTGAAAAAAAAAGAAATTTGACGTTTCTTCGAATCTGTCAGAGTGACAGTTGAGTCTAGTCCTGTCCTTGTCTGGTGTACGGAGTTTGATATCGTTGTCTCTGTTATGAACAGACGTTTCGGCTTCCGAGGTGGTGTATGAGTAATTCAATGACTTTTTATTGAAGAAAATTCTCATTTTGTAGTTCTCTTTAAAAAAAGATGTAGTTGTTCAGTAACTAAAAGACAAATTATCATCACCCTTTTTATAGTCAAAGTGTATTTCTGTTTGGGCAATCTGAATCATTGAGAAACACTAAAGAATAGTTATTCCAACAAAATTGTGGCCACGAACTTATGCAAAAAAAAAGAATGGAAAATTTCAATTAGCATTTATTTATAGTATGGTGGAACGCAAACGTGATTCCATGAATTCCTAGTTGCCACTAAGGTTTGTCCAGTACTTTTCTCAAACAGTGCGTGAATATTCAAGCAAAAATATTTTCGTGAATTTTCTCAAATATTATTGAACCCTTGCCTAGCAACAAAAATTGGATGGTCATATCTTGTCCTATGTGCCAATCTTAGGACACATGTCGAAGCATTTTGGAATTTCAATTATTTTATTTCTGTAAATTCTAACATTACCTCTGTGCATTCGCAGCATTTCTCTTTTTTGTGGAAAAACATAATCAAACCTCTTTTAAAATTAAAATATTGTACGAACGTACCTGCAAGATATTAGAGGAGATAAAAATTGGCTGCCAGTCACTTCAAGGTCACGACCATTAACTCAAATTTCCGTCTTATTCAAATTATAGATACATTAAATTTCATGTTTGAGAAAAATTGCTATAATATTAAGAAACTGTGGGTTATTTGACATGCGTTCTATAGAAAGCACTCTTTTACATAAATCATTTCATCATCATCATCATCAGCCTGTAAACGTCCACTGCTGAACAAAGGCCTCCCTCGTAGAGAGGGGTGTTGCCATAATCCCCACGCTTGGCAGGCGGCTTGGGGATCGCAGTACGTTCACCGTGTACTAATAGGACGCTGCTGCCCATCCTCCGGTGGTTCTGGTCGCAGTTTTAGGACATACCCGGGTCCATAAATCCATAAATCATTTACCTAATCATAAGAAATACACAATTCTATGACGATGTTGAATCTGTTACATTAATAACATGCGCAGACGACTGACGTTATAAAACCTGTACGAGCTATAGAGACGACAAAACAGTTTTTCTGCGTTCAAGATTGAGAGAGAACTCTATTGATGAAAGTATCTTCTGTTCAAACATGTCTATGTCATTTATGTATAGGCATAAAAAAAAATATTATAATATAATAGGTGTTGAGTTTGTTTCGTATATTACAATTAAGACTTATCAAACTGGTACAAGATAATAAACGATTCCAAAATTCACTGCCATGAACAGAACATTACTTTAAAACACTTTTAAACTATCACAGTTGTTCACTACAGTTATATGATTATTAGGGGGCGTCCATTAATTACGTGAGGTGTTTTAGGGGTGGAGGGGGTCGAGCCGAATCTCACGTCAATTTTTTTTCCGCAAGATAGAGTGTAAAATTGTGGGAAAGCTGGGTTAAATGAAGTAAAACATGTTTCTCCACTAAAATATGGCTAAATCCTACACAACGTATTAAGGATTAACGCACACACTAAAAATACGCATTTAGAAAAATCTCACGTGAGATTAAGGGGTGGGTAGGGGTTCAAGCCAAATCTCACGACATCTTACCAAGGGGGGAGGTGGGGGTCGAAAAATCGCCAAAATCACCTCACGTAATTAATGGACGCGGGAGCGTCAATAAATATCCCGTCAGGGGTGACGGGATATTTACCATGATAAGGTTGTGGGTGGGGCGGGGCTCCTGATATTTCGGCGCAACTACATGCACCATGTTCACGGGAAGACTGGAGAACCACACCCTACCAGTCCTTCGACAACCTTACTAATATCCCGTTAATAATCATATAACTGTAGAACATGTCTTGTGAACAAAGTGGCAGAAAAACATATTAGACGGTAGTAAATTAGGCTAGACAATGTTGCCAAACATTAGCTTAAAATTGGCGAAATCACACATGTACCTTTTTAATATTAGCATGTACATTAGGACTTCGAGATATTTTGTGTTTATTTGCTGAATTTGTTTCGTTAACAAAGGAAAAAAAATGCAGATCAATATAATAAGTTCGTTGAAGATATTTCATATGTTTTACTAACATGTCGAATAATGCTACATAGCATTGAGAAGTCAGACTCTATTGGATATACTTTTAGACTGTCTATGTATGTATTGGCTTTAATTTTAAACAATCTAAATTTGTACTGTCGAAGACTGATGAAAAACGATTTGAAATGAACAAATTAGTATGATAATATGACATTTTGAATAATAAATCCATTGTGGGCAGTCCTCTAAACCTGCCCATACAAAATTCAAGTTCAAAATTCTATAGTTATTTAAGTAAATGAATATTCGTACTTCGTACTGATAAAACAGAACTTAAATCACATTTTTATGACTACTTTTGTTCTGCATCTAACATTAAGACTAAACTGACTAAATACTAATTAAATCTCTGTAGATATTATAAGAAACTAATATACAATTTAATCATATCATTGTAAATAGTTAAATGTAATTTTAAATTATTTATTTAGTGTATCTATTCATAAGTTGTATTTATATTTGTGAACATGCCAGTACTTGTTAGTGCAAATTCGAAATAATGTTTTTGTAACATTGAAATAAGCGTTTAACGCACATTGAAACAACATTTGGGGTATACGTATAACGTTGACTGTACCATTTTCTAAACTAACCTATACTGATTAAAAAATAAAAATCGAAATTAAAATAAATGCAGATGATATTAGAACTATCAGTTTAAAAAATGTTGTAACATAATCAACACAATTATTTCCTTAAGTTTAGTTTGATTGCAAAAGCAAAAAATCAAACAAATGGTTCAATGCGGTTAGACAAGACCCACTTTCTGTTAGCGTTAATGGCCGCGGAAAGATGAAAATGACATTGACAATGACATTAGCTTGAGAGATGTTATCTCAAGCTAATGTCATCAACATACAATTTCACCTTTCCGCAGGCGTTAACGCTAACAGAAAGTGAATCTTGTGTAACCTCCCAGGTGCGTAGGGTTGGGACACTGATCACCGATTGGTCAGTTAAATGCTACGATATCGCTACTGGCGCGACTTGTAGGAGGAACATCTTTAAAGGCACTTCTGCTAGTGTTGACTGAACGAGTTCCCGAGCCAGGGCCCTTTTCTCAAATTTAACATTACAGTTTGACAGCTTCACCGCTTCGAACAAAATAAAATGAATGGACGGACCATTGAATTCAACATACATAGTAAGAGTCTCTGGCATCCAGTGGATGCAAAAGGCAGGCTGTCGTTCAATGTGGAGGTTAAAGGGGGAGGCCTATGTTCAGCAGTGGACGTCTTCTGGCTGATGATGATGATGAACCATTGAATTTGCTCAGTAAAAACGAGTCAAAACCGTCGGACATTATACTTCAACACCTAATTATAACCATGTACAGTACATTTGTTACAAAAAAGACAGTGGTTTTTTGTTGTGTATTTACACTTCGGGCACACGAAGGTATAATTTTGTCAGATGCTTCGTTATCATGTAACAATAGTCTCGTGTCGCAGTTCCTACGGCTAGAAACCGACTGAAACGAAGTAAGCGCCGGCGCTCATTTTGTAATCTTCAAAAATACTCTATTCAAATGAAGGGTGAATAGAGTCCTCAAAGGTAGGCAACGCATTGACAATGCCCCGGGTATTGTAGGTGTCTATAGGCGGCGGTGACCACTTACCATCAGGTGGGCCGTAGCTTGTATGACACATATTCTATTTAAAAAAAAAAGCTTTTTCTGGGCCCGTCTATTCATTTAGTTTTGGTCGAAGCATCACTGTACAAAATCTGCAAACATTCGTAATTTATCAAACCGTCATTACGAAAAATGTGAATAGGATATCTTTGTGATAGTAAATAGGTCGATAAATTTAATGTTTAGTTAAGTTAATAATTATACGATATTTAGTATCTTTACATCACAGGTACAGCGCAAATAAAAATACAGAGTCCCCACGGCGCACTGCCAAAGTGACGCCAAAATCGCTTCCAAAACTACGTGAATTCCCAATAAATACACGACTCACGCGTGGTTTTTATTCGTCCACCTTCGGGGGATGAACTTGTAATTTCGAAAATACTACCATATATCGTTGTATCATCATCATCATAATCAGCCTTTTAACAGTCCACTGCTGGACTTTTAGCCTACCCCCGAAAGGGTGATTTGGCCATATCCCCAACGCCGGCCCAGTTGCGTGTTGGTGCATTCACATACGCCATTGAATTCCTTCCATCCTTCGCCATTGAATGCGGAATTATCCGTGTATTATTTCAATTTGGATATAAGACGATGCCGAGGGTGTGCTGTAGTGATATTCTTACCTTGCCTCGTTAAGTTTCTAGATTTTATTATTAGTCCATTATTTTCTATTTATCTGTCTTGCTAAAACAAATCGATTGAACATATTTATTTTCTGTTACAAATCTTACGTCAAAGAATTGACAAATAACTAAATGTAATCATATCAACCAATATGAAACTTGTATAAAATGTAAATAAATATAATTATATATCTATATAAATAATTGAACAATTAGGTTTATATGCAATAATGTAAAACATTTCGTTTCCCTTTTTACCATTCAATTTTATTGTAGTATATTGACGTCAAGGGCATCGATTCTGTTGTACAACTAAACTAAATTTGACAGCTCTAAAATTGTTGCCATCCTTCTCTCACATATTAAAATGAAAAGAGAGGCAGATAATTTTAGTCCTGTTAGATTGGTAAAGTTTAATGAGTAGTATGACAGAATCAACGCCATTATGATATTTTGTAAACTAAATCCGATTTAGACAGAGCAATCCACAGTCTAGCGATTGACACAATCAAAATGGAATCAGTTCAAATGTTGTTATTCTGTTCTCATATAATATTAAAATAAAGAGATGCAAGAATTTTTTGAGCTGTCAGATTAGATTAGAGATTCGTGTAACTAAATCAACGTCAATTACCAAGTACATATATCATAGTAACTACCAAAATATGTCTTTTAGCCCGAAATGAACCGATTTAGGAAATAACAATAACTCTGACATAATACCTGTAGAAATATAATACATTACAATACTTGTATGCAAATATTGTAGTTAAAGCTTTTTCATACTATTATTTATATAGTTGTTTGTAGGTCTGCTGTGGACCGAAGCACAAATGAAAAAGATAAACGGATGTCAATTGATACAATAAATATGAGGGTTATTACATAAGTTGACATTCGCTATCACAATCGTGTCATCCCGTACGCGCTATCTTACACTATAATTATATATTCGGCTGATCAAAATTAATAATAATTATCATTTTGGAATAGATAATAATTAAAGACTACCTCTTTGTGCATTATAAAATTGTAACAAAATGTTATACTTGTACTGAACTATATACATATTGTAAATTTTGACAAAACGCACGAACCTTTATTTAAAACGGGTTTTACTTTGTCTGCAGATTAACTCCCATGCCCGGCTATAAATGTAAAGTAGGGAAGGCTTTATCGAAATGTTTAATACGCGACATGCATCCTAGAACCATAAATAAAATACAAATAGACACTTTTAGCATTCGTTGAAAAAAATGCGTTCATAAAAAACATCTAAAATGAACCATATTTTAATGGTGTTGTAGATAAAAATAGCATACAGAAATATTAGAGAGAGTGAAAGAGAGAGAACCGGTTAGATAGCCTATCTCGAAGCACTCTCCCTTTCTGGCAGGCATGGCTAATATACAGAATGGTTGAATATGTCAGCAAAGCCATGTTTCGATGATGTTTGTTGTGATTTTTTGAAAGAATGCTGCCGACCTTCGAATCAAAATTAGATTTCAAGTGCGAATTCAATCTCAGATATAAGTTTCTAGCAAGTGCTAAAATGTATTCGGACTTTTTTGTTATCCTGTTGTTTTGTCGGTTTTAGAACGCATGTCGCTGCGTTCAGCGCTAGTCTGGGGGAAGTATAAATATTTACGTAAGTACATAGGTACTTAGTTTCATACTTCGAAATTGGTATGGAATTCTATATATATGTATTCACGCACGCAAATATTTCTCCTTCGCCCACTGTTGACATCATAAAATATATCTAGAATAATGAAAACTTGTAACATTCCAATTTTAATAAAGAGCTTATTACTTAGTAGTGATTGTAAATACTTCTAGTTGTATTTTTATTTCTTTGGGTTTTAGGCCTCGTCAATATTGGCAAGCAGGCGCGATAATGTTATGTGATCAAAACGCAGATCAGACAAACAAGGGGGGTATGCCTTAGTACAATTATCGTTCGTGTTCAAATTTCCGCGCCAACGCGGAAAAAACATGTCGGCTCGTTGGATTATTTTCCTAAACTTGTGTATTTTCGAGTGTTAATGTGTACTATGTGGTCTCTCACTATGGGCCTCATAAGCAAACTCAAAGTCGCACAACGAGCTATGGAGAGGGCTATGCTCGGGGTTTCTCTACGAGATCGAATCCGAAATGAGGAGATCCGTAGACGAACGAAAGTCACCGACATAGCCCACCGGATTAGTAAGTTGAAATGGCAGTGGGCAGGGCACATATCACGCAGAACAGATGGCCGATGGGGCCGAAAGGTTCTGGAATGGAGACCACGGACTGGTAAGCGCAGCGTAGGACGTCCACCCACAAGATGGACAGACGACCTAAAAGAGACCGCAGGGAAACGCTGGATGCAGGCCGCTTCCAACCGGCCCTTTTGGAGATCGATGGGGGAGGCCTATGTCCAGCAGTGGACGTCCTACGGCTGAAATGATGATGAAAATGATGAATGTGTACTAAATGGTGAATTATTATTCATTAAGTGCTCATAAACGTGCTCGAGTGTGGGCAAGTGATATAACGAGGTGAAACGTGTCTTTTCGTGTTGTTTCCAAAACTCCATAGGAGCCTATAGTAATTTTTAAACTTTCGCGATTTGAATCCATAGGAGCCTCTTGTAAAGTCTCCATCACTTTACGGGGCATGAGTTCGACTTGACCGTGACTTACTTAGCTTGACTCTAACTGTGACTATGACTTGTTTGACGCTATTAAGACAAAGTAAACTGTTTAATATTACGAGCACAGATATACACAACATTATTATTATTATTATAGAAGCCTCTTGTAAATCTCCACCACTTTACAAGGGCATGAGTTTGACTTGACTGTGAGCATAGATTCAGTGACTGTGAGTTACTTTGATTGACTCTGACTGTGACTATGACTTGTTTGACGCTATTAAGACTATGTAAACTGTTTGAGATTATGACTAAAGGACATTGCATCCACGGTCATGAAAAAAAAGAAGCTTTTAGGGTTCCGTGCCCAAAGGGTAAAAACGAGGCCCTATTACTAAGCCTACGATGTCTGTCCTAACTTTGAATTAAACGGCTGTATCTTTCGAAGCATAATAGAATAGATGGCCAGTTGAAATCTTCACAGAATGTGTAATATACGGCGGATTAACTAAGAATTGATAAAAAGGCGAAAAGTAAAAACGATAGGGACAACAAACCCCATATCCCCATACAAAAAAAGCGGGTTTTATATACGTAGGTATGTTTGTAATTGCTTTAATGCAAAAACGGTAATACGTACAAGCGTCAAACTCATGATTAAAGCACACACTCTAAAGTATGACATCAAATAATAAATAATAGCCAAGTGTGAGTCTGTGACTTTCTGTTCAGTACCACGTTATAACTGGTAATTTTGTTACTTGGCTGACCTTATCATTCGGCTCACCGAATCGAAATGCTACCATATATTACTAATTTTGAATTCGGTTTTTAAATTTTTATAATTATATTGTATTTTGTGGTGGTACGGAACCCTCAGTTCGATAGCCCAACTCGCTTTTGGCTGGTTTTTATTTCCGGAGTTTAGGCGCCAACGTAGAAAAAACAAATGACGGCTTGTTGTATTATTTTCTTAAAACTTGTGTATTTTCGAGTGTTAATGTGTAATAATGGTGGGTTATTATTTATTAAGTGCTCGTGAACGTGCCCCATTGTGGGAATGTGATATAACAAAGTGAAACAACGACCTATATTTACTACGTACTTTCATTTGAATTCTTTGAAGTTTAGTGAAACATGTTTTTTCATATTGTTTCCAAAACTTCATAGAAGCCTCTTGTAAATCCCCCACCACCACAGATTAGGTAGTAGATCTGTGCCCACCACTTTACCGGGGCATAAGTTTCACTTGACCGCAAAGATCTTGCTTATAATAGTGCTAACAGACGCTCGCGAGTACGCGGCGGAGCTCAACCGTCAGCCACGCTGACGGCAAAGAGTAGGATATATAAAAGGTACTCTTTGGGATAACTAACGGTTTTCGTCCCAGACGATCGTACCAAACGGCACGGACCGCCGGCAGTGCTACCATAATACACGGATGTGTCCGTATCTGTACGACTATTGGAATTCCAATACGGGTGAATCATGGTTACGGATTTATGCTAGCGACAGCTAATTTATATCCAGATTATTCAGTAGATTCATAGCACTATTTAATATCGATATATTTTATTTATTAAACTATTATGGCAGCACTACTGGTCTAAATGAGGAGCTGTAGAAATAATATTACAGGTGATTACCATGACCCAAAGGTCTGATATGCCAACGTACATAATAAACGTTTTTTTACCGCATTACGAATACATAATAGGTACGGACCAAAAATAATATATAGGGCAACATTTTATTTATAGGAGCGCAGAATTTATGAGGAATTTAACCCTATAAAATTGAGTACTTATTTATATAAAAACACTGGACGAAGAAGACTTTCGCATAATAATATACCAGTGATCGAATCACTTTTTTTCTTTTAGAATTATTATTTAAATAATTATAATAAACTTATAATTATCCTTCAGACCTCCTCCTTCCATGATAACTATGTAGTATCGTGCCCTCGGACGCGCAATTAACACGAATTTCAAAGCCTAACCAGAAAAAAAATGATTTTTCCACATGGTATCTCTCTATTCGCCTACCTGGCAATAGTATTCATAAGTTCATTCGTTCTTTCGTGCGCGCAGTTGACACAACTAGAAATAATACAATTTTAGAAAAAAGCCGTAATATCACAAAATATCTTCAAAATATGGATAACAAAAGGAAACAGGAGCAACTGTTCGAAGAATTTTCACATTACGTCAAGAAGAAACACCGGGATGATGAAGAAAAGCACCGATTTCGTCGGTGTCAATAGTCAATGTTGAGTTGATGATAGCGATTGCGAAGAAAAACATTCAGAAGACAATATATTTAATGACCTAGTTAGATGGTATGTATCACTTCACCAGGATTACACGCCCTATCCAAGAGCTGTCACGGGGGGTCAGCCAGCGATAGTCCATAACTAGAGCTTTCACGAGGGGTCAGCCATGTTATTTGGACGGGCACGAGTACAAAGCGGATCATCTTTAGCCAAGAACCTAATCACGTCCTATCCGAGAGCTGTCACTTTGGGGTCAGCCAGCGATAAACGTCCATAACAAGAGCTTTCACGAGGGGTCAGCCACGTTATTTGGACAAGCACGTGTTACACCAAACTGAAAGGCATACCTATCATCTTCAACGAAGAACCTAATCACGTCCTATCCGAGAGCTGTCACTTTGGGGTCAGCCAGCGATAAACGTCCATAACAAGAGCTTTCACGAGGGGTCAGCCACGTTATTTGGACAAGCACGTGTTACACCAAACTGAAAGGCATACCTATAATCTTCAACGAAGAACTTAACCACATCCTATCCGAGAGCTGTCACTGGGGGGTCAGCCAGCGATAAATGTCCACAAATAGAACTTTCACAAAGGGTAAGCATACTCATTCTTCACCTGTAATGGTTTTTTCTTTTCTCCATTTGCACTGTAAACGAGAAGAGTTAAGAAGAAAACAAGAAGTCATTGAAATATATTTATCTATGTTGAAATAAAGCCCGTGAACTAGCTATGAAGGAGGAAAAGGAAAAGATAATAACTCAATATGAAATAAACTAAACTGTATTCATTTTGATAGCACCAAAACTAAACCCAGAAGCTGTTTTAGCACTGGCAGAAAATGCAAGGAAGAGATAATAACATACAGTAAACATGAATAGGTCACAGCAGCCTTGGCAGCCCTTGGGTGGGGCAGCCCTTAACAGGGTTAATCAGTGCCAAATGAACAAATAATAAAGAAAATCAGTGATGCAGCAAGTATGTGATACGAAACAAACGTGCAATACGTTGAAACCAAAACCGTGTGGAGGGTTTTTATAAAATGTCAATAAAGACCTTAGGTCTCCCCTTCAGGAACAAGAGCCAAAACAAATTTTCTTTGAAGAAAACTTATAAGAAGGCTAGATCTAAGAAGCACCAAGCAAACTCAGGCTCAAAAGACTTAAACTCGCAAGGCCGATGTCGGCCCACAGCAATATACGCTCTTAACAGACCCGAAATATAAACTCACGTTGGAACTCACTGCAAAAAGACCGTCGACGCAACTAGCTCCACCACAAGTCGCTAGACTAAGGTATTACCATAATTCATCTTCTAACCTTAGTAACAGGGACAGTCTTATTAAAGGCTACAAATTGCAATTTTGGTAAAAACATACCAAGATAAAGAAACTACAAATATAGGGTTTTCACAATCAGAGTAAGTTGTACCTATGGTTATACTCAACAAAGAGGTGCGGATGAAGAATGCGAGGAAGACGGTGACCAGAATGTCTCCAGTATAGTTCTCAGAAAGAAACCTAATAGCTCATACAGATTTATCCTAAACCGGAAACAGCTGCAAAATTCATAAAAATTCAGCATTTTTATGAATTTAGCAAATTAAGACACAAGGACAGCATGTAAATTGATGTCTCCACATTGTTTTTTTTAGCAAAATTAGACCCTAAAGATGCACACTTTATGGTATTTTTTTAACTTTTATCATAAAGAATACTTACTTTTCGATTCAATGGGAAAGTTTGCCAATTTAACGTTTTACTCTTCGTTCTGTGTACCGCACTTTTGTTTTCACAAAAATATATTATACTGAAAAATATTAAGTCCAGTAGTGACTGAACTAAGAAAAAAGGGTTTTTTATCAGTGGTTTTCTTGGATGACTTTGCTGATAGCAAATTCATATTGTAAATGCTTAGGAAGCTTAGTCAATATTGATCAAACCCGTAAATTACTTGTAACCCAAACAAATGTATTTTCTTAGGTTTCAGATTGGACCCTGAGTAAAAAATTAATTTAGAACTGCCCCATGACAAGAAAACTCTAGTCAAACAACACATCGAGCGAGGATTTGATTCCTAGGAAAAACTTTATAGCATTTAACATCAGTATATCTGGTAATATCATATGGCATTATATACACAAAACAATTAGATTACCGGTGGGATAACAATTAGATTCTTGTTTGGGTGATCTGCTTTGATGGAGAGATCACATAGACAATGCACACAGGTTACTAAAAAGGTTACAAACAACAAAACTAAAATAAGGTTACTCTAAAAATGCTTTAGACGCTCCAAACTCAGTTTGGGGGTGCATGCTGTGGGACAAGTAAAGAAAAAGGATTTTGGACAAGAGAAGAACAACAAAAACATATTAACGTAAAAGAAATGACCCCTTTCTTGATTTAAAATGTTTTGCAAAAAACTGCAAAAATAAAAAGCAATATTTAAGAATAGACAGCGATTTTATACTGATTTCAATTCAATTGATTGGATTAGGTGGTGAACACTTTCCTCACCTTCACCTAGTTGCTAAAAGCATCTGGTAATGGAGTGAAGAAATAAATTTATGGTTAGGTATACTTACGCACCTTACATTTCACCAGTGAACATTTTTGAAGCTGATCTATATCTAGATGTAAAAGATCTTAAAGGGAATTATCACAAACAGCATACGAGACTATTACACTAGAGCGGGTTTGCCTTAGATAGACCCTTCCGCATCTAGACTCAATTCCAAATATATATCATGGCACACAGATTCAGGAGACTGGACTGTATACCTACGCATTGACAATAGAATGGTCATCCTTCTATTTTCATGCTTTTCCACCATATTGCCTATTTATTATTGCCATATTGCATAATTCGCAAATGTTTAAGGAAGATAATTATTGAAAAAGCGACTGGTATAATAGTTGTCCTGTCCTGGGATGCCTAGGTTCCCATTCTATACTTCAATATTAAAATCAAAATAAATTTAACTGCCACCTAAAAAATCCCTGCTCTTATCAGGTTCTGGAACACCACATCCACTGCACAAGGAGCTCTGTTTGGCTGCAGGAATACTAGCCAGGAAGCCTTACGAAACTACGAAGGCATGTCTAACGAAACATCAGAGATAATGTTAGTGTATCTTTCAGACAACACATTAAAACAGTATAAATCAGGTATTTCATTTTGGGTTAATATCTGAGACAGACACAAAACAGACTATTATGAAACTAACATAAAAATGGGTTAAGGTTCTTATCTAAACTTTTCAACAAAGGGGCAGCCAGCATATGGTTCTCTAAATAATCAAAAATCAGATAAAACTCTTATCACAGGTCAGCAGTGGGACAATAATGATAGCATCAATCTATATGTACTTTAACTTCATCAAATGACATTGTGCAACGATTTTTAGTGGGGCGTCAATAGGATGTATCCCATGTATTCAAACATCTATCTTCCACAAAGGGAGATGCTTCATTCACAGATATAAACAAGAAAACTGTTATGTTAGCTTTAGTTGGCCTTAGTAATAGGACATTTACAACCTCTCAAACCTCTCAGGAGATTACAAACTCTCCTTAATAAGAGTAAATAACATCAACAAAAGCATTAAAAGTATACAAATATAGACCATAAAAACTAGGCCCAAATCAACTTGAGACCCAACCAAGGTTAGAGATTCCCTTTTCTTAAAATAAGCCTGATATTTGTATGACAAGTGCATTATAATTAAGAAACTAGACAATAATTAGAGTAGAATATTTTTTTAAACCTCTCTAGCACACTCGAAACGAGCATAATTAAGGTAGACACATTAGATCACTGGATCTATGTCACTTGAAAGCAAGTGACATACCTATATAATATAACTTATAACTAAATTTACAGCATATACCACCAGGCATACCAGCACCTCGCTGCTTACAGACGAAATATAATAAAATTATATACTAACAGAAGAAAGAGCAAAGGACTCTATCTCTTCCAATATTTTATAACCGGCCTACCTTAAATCAAAGATTTCATAATATAGGTACTACGTTAGTAGTATGTCTCTAAGCCTTAAATACTTTCTTTATAACATTTAATTACCTACTAGGTATATTGACTTTGGAGCCGCAACATAAACTGATCAATACTCATTTAAGCTTAGCCTACTATAGATATCGTCTAAGCGGGTAAGAATATTTGATTTACCACCGTTTTAAACTATCACGGTTGTTGTGTTGTTATATCGGGAGCTCATTCCACAACCTCACCACGGTAAATATCCCGTAAATAATCATATAACTTTATTTGATTTACCACCTTATCATTAGACTAGACTATAATTTATTTGCTCTTTATCTTCTTTAACATAATTATGTCAAAAATTGCAAGGTGATTAATTTTATTATGGAAGGAAAAAACAAATTTTTGTGTTTATTACTTTAATACTGTAGAATTATATACATACTTGATTATAAACAAATGTTATTATTGTATCATGCATAACAATAATAAATAAAATTTCTATAAATGCTTTAAACATCCTACATAGTTATCATGGAAGGAGGAGGTCTGAAGGATAATTTGAGATCAAACTAACTTACCTGTGGGTAAGTGCAGTTCGATCATAATTATACGAAGACCTCCTCCTTCCATGATCGAACCCACCCAAGTTCTTTTTTTCCCATGTAATCATCAAAATGGATTACAACCCAGGAAATAGAAATTTTATCATCCAAGGATTAAGACTTTGAACTAATGAACTTATGAATACTATTGCCAGGTAGGCGAATAGAGAGATACCATGTGGAAAAATCATTTTTTTTCTGGTTAGGCTTTGAAATTCGTGTTAATTGCGCGTCCGAGGGCACGATACTACATAGTTATCATGGAAGGAGGAGGTCTTCGTATAATTATGATCGAACTGCACTTACCCACAGGTAAGTTAGTTTGATCTCAAATTAAAATCGTAAACTTGTACGAAAAAAGCACGCACGACCATCCACTTCAGCGTCTCGTAGTGATTATATTCTCTTTGGTTAGCGACTGACGGCCGTTTGTCCGCGGACCGCTGTCCAGACGGGCGGACACGGCGGACCTCCGCCGCGTTGACGATGGAAAACATGAACGTAGGATGGAAAACGCTCAACCGCGGCGGACCAATGGTCCGTCAACACCGCCCCAGACGGACGATTTTGGTACGGCCATAGACAAATTGTCTATGGACGCACGCGGCTGACGGTTGACCTCCGCCGCGTACGAGCGTCTGTTAGTACCACAGGTTAGTACTATAATAATTCCATGCATAATACCGTGACTTACTTTGTTGACTTTGACGCTATTATATATTAAATTTATGTAAACTTGATTAATATTTCGACTGAAAGACTTTGTATTCATGGTCACGAAAAAGTTACAAAAAAAATTTAAACCTTTTCCGCACTTGCAACCAAAGAGTACTTTTTACGCAGTCTGTGACTTTTTAATATCTTGCAACCAAGGCAATATTGCGAATTGCGAAGATTCGTCCACAGAGTACTTTTTATATACTGAAAGATTCGTCATCGGACTTTTGATTGGGTTTCCTATGTTTTTCATTTTCAATTCTTATTATTTTTAGTTTTTTTCCAATAAACAGCATATGTGATAGTGGTTCCGACTTCTAAAATAAGTATTGCATAGAGGTCTTGATAAAGATGGTTAAAATGGAGCAAGAGGATGCGAACATTCGTTCGCTACCATTGTCGTTGCTCCCTAAATCAACTAAAGACAAGCTATCAGACTTGTTAAATTCTACTAAAGTCCTTCCAACTGATGGACCTCGGAAGCTGCCCAGGTAAACATGTATACACTTTAACGCGAGTGAGTAAAAAACAAGGAATGTTATGCGCTAGATTGTGATTGTTTTCGTAGGCGTATGTATGCGTAAATACATAATATATTTACTAACCTACCATGTAGGGTTCATGTCTATCTGTTATTTTCTAAAATATTTTGATAGAATTTTAGCTATTTATTTATTTATCATAACATTTAACTTAGCAAAGATCAGTTTCATATCCATTTTAATTCCAGAGACTGGCGCGGGCTCGCCGACTTAGCAGAAATTCCATCAGAAGTGCAAGCCGCTATCCGTAACTATCCTAATCAAACTGGCCGAGTATTGGATCTCTGGACTCGAGACCCAACCGTGGTCTTAGGCCACCTGTTAGACCACTTGAAAACATTGGACCGCTTCGATGTTTATGACGATGTTTGTGAAGACTTGGCTGAACAGTTGACAAAAAATGATCAAAGGATAGGTAAAAGATACAGTTAGCTTGGTAGCTTAACTTGGTACCTAACTATTTCAGTGTGCAGCAGAAAAGTGAGCTGGCAGAACAAGTCCATCTCTGAATTGAGGACTTAAATTTTTCATGTCGTTCAGTGAATTTGCTGAATTAAAATAAAATTAAAGTAGTATAATGTTAAATTACTGGACATATCCTGGATTAATCTGCTTGTATTGTTTGTGTTACGGATATATACATAAATTTTATGTATATATCCTTTGCTTTTACAACAGCGTGGGCCACACTGTGCCGTTACACATAAAATTTATGTATATATCCATAACACTAATATTTTAAAAGCAAAGGAGCGAAAATCACCATTCAAATTTGTGCTCACCGGACAATCTCTTTCGTTTGATGGTTTATCCCAATACGATGCATTGGCGAAATTTTGGTGGCTCCTCCACTCCACAAAAAAGGCCGTTAAATAAGAGTTGAAGTTCAAAGGAGCTAAGCACGCAATCAGGTTAGGTCAGCTATTGTTGTGCATGCAATATTGTATCTATCCTTGTTGCATGCTCCTGTCAATCCAAATTCGACAGACCAGTAACAATATGATGGTTCTGGAATAACCCACCTATCTGTATTACCGTGATAAAGTGGTCGGCTTATTAGAATACTTTGTACCCATTATTTGAATAAACTAGAGAATAGTCTTGCACATAGTAGTTCGCGACCTGGAGTGCCCATTTTAGTGTACAGCTCCTTAGAGAACTAGGTTGTTTAGTTCGTCGGCTCTCGTTTCGAACCCGAGAAAGCCAGATTGTTTGCTTGCTTTGCTGTAGTAGTGACGTGACTAGCTCAGGCCGCCGCCTGAGCTAGTCACGTCACGCTTTCTTGCTCACCTCGCTATTACTAGTCTGTCTTCGAACGAATTAAAGAGTTAGGAACTTCAGCTGTGTGAGTGGTCTAACGACCTAACACATTCGTGGACTACACAAGACTATTAGACAAAAAGCATAACAGCATGCAGCTATTCTGTTAAAGCAAAGGATACAATTCAAAAATGTTGTTTACAGTGAACCATCAGAATCAAGCTCCATCTTCAATAGATGAAGACGATGAGTCGGAGGTCCTCACCTATGATGACTTGCCGGGATACATTCATCAGTATGATGCCTACGTGCTGTATGCTGAACAAGACCAGGCGTTTGTAGACGACCTGACCGAGTATCTAGCTTCTGGGGGATTCCAGGTTATTGATTCACTTATTGCATTCTTTGTTTACTTCATATTAACTTCACTTGTAACTATGGAAACAAACCTCGGAAGTTAATTTCAAGCTACTTCTAATTGTCGTATCGATTTGAAACCTTACAAGTATATGTAATTCAAATGACAATACAATAATTTGGTTCTCTTGAATTGATCTGATGATGGAGCCAGGAGGTGGATAATGGAACTCTTCAATAGAGAATCACACAGAAAGTCATCTAGCATCAACCATCATGCCATATGAGCCGATCAATGCGGTATCGACTCTTCTCACCCCTGTCTCCTTACCTCCCCGTGGCGCAAGTGTGGATACCCTATTGTGTTACACTATTCAGGGAGTCACAAAAGCGTGTTTTAAAAATGAATATATCTTCACATACATTAGATAAACTAGGCTAAAGAGGTAAATTTTCGTGATACACAGTTAAGTGAAATGTTTGCAGATTAGAGATTATGCGTTTTGAAGAAAATAACAATTGGAACTTGTGGGAATTCACATAGTAGCTCTGTCTAATCTTGTACTATTAAAATTTTAAAGGGACTAATCTGTTTGAACAGATTTGCACAAACAACAAGTTGCTGCCGGGGCAGACCAAATACCCTCATGTTGCCAAGCTGATCTCGGAGCGTTGCCGCCGAATTATACTTGTGTACTCACCGGAATTCCTCAACAGTCCCGCCGAAACATTCTTCAGGGACTACGCACAAGCCATCAGCATCGGTGAGATGTTAATACATTGACAAACCAGAGCTAGCAAGATTTCAATTAAAATAAACCAGCCAAGTGCGAGTCGGGCTTGCACACTGAGAGTTCCGTACCACCATAAAATACAAATAGTAGTGCAAAAAGACAACATCACGCTCAGGCGGTCACCTACCAAGTACCGACAGCGCCCTAATTAAGAAATTTGTCACGACTCTCACTTGACCATTATTTATTGTTTTACTTTAGTGTGTGTGTGTGTGTACTATAATCATGCCAAGTTTGACGCTTTTACTAATTACTGTTTTTCATTAGAGCTAATAGAAAAATATGTTTTAAAAATACTTTTTTGTATTGTAGATCTTTTGTTATAGTAGTATTTTTAGGATTCCGTGTTTCTTTGATATTAAAATAGGTAGAAAACACTAGAAGCAAGTAGTCTCTTTTTGACAGCTTGTAAAGAACCAATTTAATGATACGAGTTCAATATTGACGATTGTATTGTTGTTTCCAGACTCACGGAAGAACAAGATCATCCCGATAATGTACCGAGACTGCCACCTCCCCAAGCACCTGGCCGTGTACCACAACCTGCGGTACGACAGCGGCATGTACAACTTCTGGGACAAACTGGCCCACACCGTTAACATCAGCAGGATGGCCAGGTATACATCACCTGCACTGCCACTACTTACAATTTACAGTCAAACCAAGTATTTCGGCACTAGAAAACATAAACATAAACTTTATTTCCATTAAGCCTTAAAAAGGACGTATGTAAGTTATCTTTCTGGTGAGTTGCATCCAGTGGATGCAAAAAGCAGGCTACCGTTCAGTGTGGGGGTTAAAGGGGGAGGCCTATATTCAGCAGTGGACGTCTTCTGGCTGATGATGATGATGATGAAGTTATCTTAGATCTAAGTTCCAATTTACAGTAGTTACAGTTAAGAATAATGCGTAAAACTATTAGCTCCGGGCCAACGGCAAACTAGGCAACGAAGCCCGTGTCTTGGGTGCCCAGTGGATCCAGTTAAACATAGTGTATATTTCGTGCACAGGTTGTACATGTTTAAGTGACTTAGGACTAAATTAATAGGCGAATTTACAATACAACATGAGATTCTGTGGCGAGTCAACATATGCTAGAGGCTATGTAGGGGAGGGGCGGGGTGGAATATGGTAGATTAAAGGCAAAACAGTGGGACAATTAAGTCTTTGACAACACTGCATCTAGTTGGGGCTTACTTATAAACGTTACTTAAGTATAAGCAATGCTTAAAATTGCTCTGTTAACTTCTAGCTAATGGGTATTGTCACACATTAAAACGAGACAGAGCAAGCATTGCTTAAGTAACGTCACAGAAGACATTAGTACAAGTCAAAGATAATATTTATTGTCATTGGTTTGTGGTCTCCACTCAAGAACCCTTCTTCCCCATTGGTTATCGGTTTTATGATTATCGGCTCTCTATTTATTTTATTATTATTATTATTTCACTTTATTTCAATATAAACATGGGTCTAGCCCGGACCTTTGATAGGCATTGGTGGGGCTGAAGCCAACACCAAGAGGCCCCGTTGAATATAAAATACAATATTATTGAATGCGTATAAAATGGATTATAAAACTATTGTACAGTATAGGATATAAAACGTCTAGGCTATTGAGGTGAACAACTTGTGGATGGGATAACAGATCTATGGTATGAGGTACGGCACCTGCCAATTATGCCTCATTTCAAAATACTTAGGCAGGTGATGACTTGCCACTCACTAAATGGGCCCCCCATAATGGCTGCCGCATATTGGCACCGGAAGGGCAACATTGACGTGGGTGGCTTAGGGTGTCGAGAGGTGTGCTGCACTTTCACTAAGAGCTACTAGCGGCGTTATGCCCTTTAACACTTCCACCCTGGAGCTTATGTTTTTAGCTCTTGCGGTTTCCACCCCCCAGACGGCCGGTTAAGGCAAGCCAGGGGTCAGGGTCTCTGGGGTTTTAGACCCCTTGGAATCGGGGTACGCGGTGTCGCCACTCACCGACGGCTCGCCATAAAGCCGCCCCTGCGTATTTATTATTATTATTATTATTATTATTTATTAATTATACCTATATACCGTAGCCCGTTGGTCGAGGTGGTAGTGAACCTGCCTTCTGAGCATGGGGGCGTGGGTTCGATTCCCATCTAGGACAAACATTTGTGTGATGAACATTTGTGTTTGTTCTATATCTGGTTGTTAATATCTATTTAAGTATGTATGTAAAACTATATATGTATGTATATCAGTCTCTGGCAGCCATATCACAAGCTTTGCTTAGTTTGGGGTCAGATGACCGTGTGTGCAAAAATGTCCCGAATATTTATTTATTTTTTATATATTAATTTCACTATGGTAAGTAAATTTTAAATGTTTGTCCCAGGATTCTACCCAACAACAGCCCTGTGACGCCTCGGATCCAAATTCAGCAGGCGCATTCAGCTGTCAACATAGTGGAGGTGTCCACGTCCAACCAGAACTGTTTAACAGTCGAGGAGGACTGCTTAACGCAACGGAGCGTGTCCGTAGAAACATTCGGAGAGGCATCATCACCTGAAGGCTCGGTCACCAGCGACACCAGCGAAGTAGTCAAGAAGAAGAAACTGACGAAAATAAAGAAAATGCTAAACAAATTTCACTGGAAAAGAAATGTAGTCAACGCGTAATAACGGAGGCAAATGTACAAAGAATAGAAAATATGCAGGCCAAGGTGTAGCGGAGTCCAGCATACACAAGTCCATAAACATCCAGTTGTCGCTAAGGCTTGCACAGTACTTTTTCAAACTTTTGTGGATATGCCCATAAATATTTGGGATAATTTTTACATTTCGTTAAAATGTTGCCAAGCAGCCAAATACGAAAAAAAACTAGATGGCTGTAGCTTGTACTATGAGCCAATCACAGAAAACCAGCCATAGCCCCCTGGAATTGTCAATTGTTTATTGTCTGTAAATTCTAACATAACCGCTGTGCATACGCATCTTTTTAGTAAAAAATGAGTGGTGTATCACAAACATAATCAACCCTTTTTGAACAATTAGAGGAAACAGAACAAAGGCGACAGCTTAAAGCTTAATTTTGGTCTAAATGAGTTCTTTAAATAATGGATATATTTTGCCAAGTTTGAGAAAAAGAATATTAGGTAGTGTTATGCTAAAAATATGCGGCCTTATAAATGTTACTTAAGTTAAGCAATGCTTAAAATTGCTCTGTTAACTTCTCGCTGATGGAAATTGTCACACATGAAAACGAGACAGCAATTTTAATCATTGCTTAACTTAAGTAACGTTTATAAGTAAGGCCGTTAGTCTTTTACGTAAGTAGTTACATATACGCGTAGGATTAAGAGTACTTACTGATCGAATCATGCACCTTGCACGGTGCTATTCATTTGAGTCAAAAATATGCTCTTGTTAATATTTTTTATTACCTTGCATATTGAGTTTTTTTGTCGCAAAATAAAGATGTGTCTGTTAAATACTTAAGAATTCTAGTTATGGTCTCCTAGAAATTGCCTATTTGTCTTGTTTAGTAACGAAAGTGTGTTGCAGAGACAATCACTACAGTTTTTGACATTTGGTGATAACTTTATTGTATATTGCTAGAAAAATAGGAATTAGGGTTTGTATATTTATGTTGCCTAAAGGGTAGTACGTACACAAGGACACAGCATGTACGTAATCTTATAGCTGTAACAGACACGTCAACATGGCTGACGAACCGCCGTCCAACCAACGGAAGAGAAAAAAAAAAACTTGGTCAGACGGCGGTTCGTCAGCAAAGTTCGATACGTCTGTTATTTTGGCATGAAAACTAATACTTGATAGACCAGTGATGAAGTACGAAGCAGTCTTCCACAAAGTACTTTTTGTAACCAAAGAAAAAATCTTATGAACATTTAATACAAATCGGTTCTATTCACTTTGTGAAATCGCTGTTGGCGATAAGGCCGCCACTCATGGTACTAGTTTTTAAGTTATCTTTTTCTATTTAATCATACTAAATATAAATGCAAAAGTGTATTTGTTTACACAGCAACAGAGTTTGTAAAGAGAGCAAAAGTTGGAGGCCGGAAGAGTGGTAGGATTGTTTGTATCCTGGAAAAATATTCAGTTTAGGGAATGTCTACGCAGGTAAAACTACGGGGTGCAGCTAGTTCATTTCATATATGTGTACAGGAGCCTTACGGCTACCTGTATTAAGCGATTCTGTTTAGGTGACTGAAAAGTTGCGCGACCGCAAACTGTATCTCGGAGCGTTAGGCGTCGTCCTAATTGGCTAATGATCGTATGAGATAACGATGCGTTCAAAATGATCGTGCGATGGTCCAACAGGTGTCCTAATAGGTCGCGCGATGCCGCCGCGCCGTCACCGCAACGGCGCCGTTATGTCTACTCAACTAAGACAACTCTACACACCGGTGCCGCCCTCGCAAAATTAAAAAAAAAAAAAAAAAAAACGATTTGATTCCTTCGAACCTTGTCAGAATGCCCCCCCCCCCAAATGAAATCCAGAATGCCCTCCCCCCCCCCCCAAATTAAATTCTGGATCTGCCCCTGGCACGATCAAACCCCTCGTACGATCGTTATTAAACATTTTCATTTTCTGTGCTCGCGAGATGACTTGCAAGCTTCAATTAGGACATAAATGTGTTTAATCTCGTCGTGCGACGAAATCGCATCGTTTGCTCGCACGATCGTAGCTAATTAGAGTTTAATAGGAAAGAGTTTATCTTACAAAATTTGGCAGACATAAATTGAGTGCTATTAATATCCGATAATTATGAATGTTTATCATAATTAACGAGATTGAAATATAGAGATAAAATTGATATATGAACAAATATTGTACTTTCTAATTTTAATTATGTAATGTAGGTTATATATGCATTTTTATTGTGACATCGATAAATACATCCTACTGACGTTTATTAATTTTGTAAGTTAGTGTTTGCACGTCAACTCGCCTGCATCTTTTAGCTAGTCATATATTTCAATAAGTCAGTAAATACATTAAAAAAACCTAATTGAGAACATCCTGCCTTTTTTGAAGTCGGCTAAAAATTAATATTTGTGTTATTGTGATGAATTATGAATTGTTCTTATAAATGACTAATATTGCAATTTATTTATAATTACCCCGTTTTGTAGTTTTTTTTCTTATAATGATGGCAAGCACAAGTTCATCAATACTGATCTCACAATATAAATGTAGTTTTGTTTGTAAAGCTTAGCCTTCTTCAGTCAACTGTACCGCGACATAGCGCTGCAATGAGCGCCTAGGAGAAGCATTAGTGATAAAATGATAATGAATAACAATTAATATTACCATCAAGATTTAATTACCACGCACAAGGTAAATATACACTTAATACAAAGTTAAGTTTAATATTTTGTAATAAGTATGATCTTTACTAAACTTTTATTGTATATAATATCTTTAAATTGAATGTACATAAAATATAGATTCGTTCAAAGAGCGCTTCATTATATAAAGTAATGTTGAGAAAGTTATATGTTTTATATAAGTAAGAATAAGTACATCAAGTATATTTTTCTAAAAGTATACATTTTGTCATATGTACCTATTTAGAAATAAAATGTATATTGTTAAATAAATACTCTCATATACATTACCTAGTTTATTATTGTAAATATATTTATAAGACAGTCATAATCTCCTATAGTTTGAGATAAAAGTCGATGAATGCTTTGATGCGTGACAATGTGACTAAGATTATTATGATATGTTATTTATGTTATCAAACAACTGCTATAGTCATGTTTGATAACCTGTTATATTTGAAACAATCATTTCTACGAAGCCACGACATGAAAGAAGTAATTACCAACGCTATATAGAACACAGGTTCTGGAATGGAGACCACGGACTGGTAAGCGCAGCGTAGGACGTCCACCCACTAGATGGACAGTCGACCTAAAAGCTGGATGCAGGCCGCTTCCAACCGGCCCTTTTGGAGATCGATGGAGGCCTAAGTCCAGCAGTGGACGTCCTACGGCTGAAATGATGATGATGATGGTATAGAATATTACCAACTATCTTGATACCACAATATCAGGGGACGAAGTAATTTGGAAATAGTTACAGCAATTAGGGAATTTTTTAGTTCAACCGAATTGCAGCAGCAAAAATGCAGCTTCCAACAACATATTTAAATCCAGATCAAAGCTCTACTCTGCTCAGTAAAGCATACTACTCGGTCAAGGAGTATGTTGGTGACAAAGTATACCTAATTATAATTCTAGCACCTAGATGTACCTACCAAAAATATGACTTGTAAATTTTATAATCTATCAATAAATAATCTGTATAAATAAAAAGGGGATGTCTGTAAAGTCGGTTTACGGACGATAATTTTACGAGATAACGCTTAGGCCGATCGTGCCTCTCTATCGCTTGTTCCGCGCTCTCGCTTGCACGCTCGGCTCAGGCGGAACGTGACATTTTTCGTACGTGCAGCCAGCGTTCATCGATTTATAAGACGTTATCACGTCAAAAAAAAAAAAAGTAACATAATATAAAGTTTACTATTCCACAAGAGTATTATAGTAGAGAGATGCAGTGCAGCCGCACAAGGTGGTCGGTCCCGCAGCTGGCCAGGAGCGCTTGTTTGTTCTTGGGGTCTTGTTTCTGGGGCTTGAACGCCAACCGCTTTACAGTCAGGTGGTGAGCCGCGCTGGGGAAACAATAACGATAGTTTTACTTACTGCTAGGGGCTACCTGTTTTAAGCGATTCTGTTTAGGTGATTGCGAAAGTTGCGCCACCGCAAACCGTATCTCGGCGCGATAAGGTCTACGTTCGCGTGATTTTCCGTACTGCGCTGTTTCACATTCTGTCGAACAGAATGCAAAAGATGCCAAAATATGCGAGTGGTCGCGACGTGAGCCGACGACGCTACTTCCGGGTTATGTCACCTCCCTACAGTACAGTGGACGAAGTACAAATATTCCATACGAATTTCGAAATTCAAAATGTGTATGGAATTTGAAGCGAGGGAGAGCAATGGTGGCCGAGCGGTAGCATGTGCGCTTTATAATCCAACGGCACCCGGTTCGAATCTTCGCCATGTACCAATGACTTATTTAGTACCTAAATAAATTATGTGCAGTTTCAATGCCATTGTTCAAAAAAGGCGAAGGACAACATCGTTAGGAAACCGGTATGTCCAAGAACCTCTAAAGTTCAAAGACATATGACATTCACCAACATGCACTGGGCCAGCCATTGACGGATACCGGGGAGGGCCATGCTCCCCCCCATAACACCTAGCAAAACCATACATTCAACTCAATTTTTCGATTTGATTCCTTCGAACCTTGTCAGATGTAAATGAAATCCTAGATCCGCCCCTGGGGCCAGCATGGTGGATCAGAGCCCATCCTCTCTCACTCTGAGAGTAGATCCGAGTCCAAGCAGTGGGAACGTGATAGGCTGCAATGATGATGGAATTCAATAATTATCGAATATTCCTCCATGTCCACAGTATATTACAACAACCCAACTCTCACGCTTGTCTTGGAGACACGGTTACCCTGCTTGCTGACTTACCTAGTATCCATGACATGTATAAGCGTCCACAGTCCGTCGAACGCGTACAGACGCACCACGCCCGACTCCAGCCCGACGGCGATGATTCTGGACCCGTCGAAAAGGATCGGCGCGAAAGCGAGCGCAGTTACCGATGAGCTGGACAACTCTAGCGCCTTGCCTTGGAGACTATACTCGCCGAGGGATGATTTGGGCGGGGCGGGGGTGATGTCTGTTTTGGCCCAGACGCACACCTGAGACAAGAATGTTGAATTCAGTTTGTGGGCGTTCCCTGATAGTTACAATCAGATGTTTTCAAGTCGCGAGTGATTCGGTGTTTCTAGGCAAGCATGCTCCGCCGTAGACAGCATTACCACTTAACATCAGGCGAGGCACAGTCAAGACTAAAGAATCATACTAATATTATAAATGCGAAAAGTTTGTTGGTTTGTTTGTTCCTCTTTCACGCAGCAACAAAGCATCGGATCGACCTGTTTTTTGCATGGGTATAGTTCAAGGGCCGGAGAGTGACATAGGCTACTTTTCATCATCATCGTCACCATTTTTCATCACTACGCGGGTGAAACTGCGGGGCGCAGCTAGTCATTTATAAACAAAGATATTTCAAACTGTCAAGTCAGCACCCATAAATTTCTAAACCAAAAAAGTTCACTATAACCTTACTATTAGGGTACCATTAGTTGCAAGATAAATTAGACATTATCATCGATTCTGATGTACTCTAAACTAAACAAAATATGACAGCTCTAAAATTGTTGCCATCCTTCTCTCACATATTAAAATGAAAAGAGAGGAAGATAATTTTAGTCATGTCAGATTGGTTTAGTTTAGTGAGTGGTGTGACAGAATCGACGCCATTGTCATAACGACATATGATTTAAATAACTATTGGTATTTCTAAAATGTATCTAAATTTATTTAGGTAAAGTCTGGTATTAGGCCTGGTATGGGACCAACCCTGAAATCGCCAGAAAACATCAGCTGTTCCATAGAAAAGTGTCGTTCACACAAGACAAAATGTTTGGAGAAGTTGATATTTTTTTCGTGATTGCAGGGTTTGTCCCTCACTAAAAGTTTTCATATGAGTATAATAAGTTATACTCATATGACTATACTATTATTATTAACTAGCAGCGCCCCGCGGTCTCACCCGCGTAGTGATGAGGATGATGATGATGACGAAAAGTAGCCTATGTCACTCTCCAACCATTGAACTATACCCATGCAAAAAATCAGGTCGATCCGTTGCTGTGTTGATGTGTGAAAGAGGAACAAACAAACCAACAAACTTTACGCATTTTTAATATTATTACTAGCTGCGCCCCGCGATTTCACCCGCGTAGTGATGAAAAATGATGAAGATGATGATGATGATGCAAAGTAGCCCTCTCTGGCTCTTGAACTATACCCATGCAAAAAATCAGGTCAATCCGTTGTTCCGTTGCAGGGTGAAAGAGGAACAATCATCCATACATACAAATTTTCGCGATTATAATATTAGTAGGATAGTATGACAATGGGCTTCTTTCCGCAAAACGCGTATAAAACATAACACACAAACCTTTCCATCCCTAGATCCGGTTCCGAAATATACCCCGTCGGGTGCCCAAGCGCAGCACCATATTATCCTGGCGTGAACTCCATTCGTCTTGTCCGTGCTGGCCACTTGTTCGAACAAGTGTGACCCTTGTCGCCTTTCGAACAAGCACCAGCGGCGGTCGCGCGACACCGACAGCAAGCGACGGCTGTCCGATGAGAATTCCACTTGTGTAACTGTGAGCTGGTGGTAGACCAGCCTTTGTATCTGAGTCCAGGATTTCGTCTCCCTGTAAACGTGTAAAGTGTGGTGAAGATTAGTGTGCAAAGAACAGGCAAAATGCCTGATTATTTTTTATTGCCTCATCTATACAAATATTATAAAGAGGAAAGATTTGATTGTTGGTTTGTTTGTTTGCATTGAATAGGCTCCGAAACTACTGAACAGATTTGAAAAATTCTTCCACTGTTGGGAAGCTACACTGTCCCCGGGTAACATATTGAGTATTATATTTAAAAAAATAATAGGGATCCTTACTAAAACTCCAATAATGTAACCCAAGGGGTAAAAAATAAGTTTTACAATTTTAACTTTGCGTGTGTGACAGTTCTAAGACAGCAGGTCAGCTAGTCTGACTATCATCATTTCAGCCGTAGGACGTCCACTGCTGGACATAGGCCTGCCCCATCGATATCCAAAAGAGCCGGTTGGAAGCGGCCTGCATCCAGCATAACTATAAATCAGTACATCCAGTCTGACTATAAATGGAGTTGATCGAAGTAAACAAAATTAAAAATCGGTAAAAATTTGGAAGTTATAAGTTTTTTAATTTCCTGCTAGACACATAAGAAAAAAACAATAGAATTGAGAATCTCCTTTAAACTCAGTTAAAAAAGGTAACCTAACATCCTGCGTCAGGGTTGGTAGTGCTCACCACAGAAGCACGGCGGCGTGCTCCTGATCAGTGGCCTTGCAAGAGGAGGCTAACAGCGTGGAGTCAGGACTGGCGGCCAGCGAGAACACTTCGTATCCGTGCCCATATAGTTTCTGGTGCTCCGGCCAGAGGGTGTTCTGCATTAGCGTCTCCTCTGTCGGCGGCTCTGAAATTAAAGTGAAAAAACGATTGTAAGAAATATAAGCATGACCAACAATGATCAATGTAATTCCATTCTGTGATGAAGGACTTACACATGTACAACGATGTACATACGTTACATAACATTGTACATACATGTACAACGATGTTGTAGTTTCCTGAAACCTAAATGAGATTTTGTGTACCGTGGAATGGGGCTACTTTGATCAATTTCAAAATGTAATTCAAGATATTTAGTAAAACAGTTCTGCAAAATTAATTTAAAAAAAATGGGAATTTAGTTTCAAATAAAAATGTTTGTAAATACACGAGAAAAAATAATAATAATGGAGGTGATCAATGCTAAACTGTCTGTAAGTGGGGTTACTTTGATACCCCCTCAGTTGTGATGTTTTTTATATGCCGAAACACCACTTGAGGGTGACGTGAGGATTCGAGGTACCTTTATTTACGTCTATGAATTTGGAGGATAGTCTTTTTTTACCATATCAATTCCATCACTGGTGAAAGTGTTTGGGTGATTATTCTATTTGCTGTATAGATGGATTGGAACCGAGTGTGTAGTACCCTGCTAATTCACATGACGTAATATGTGGAGAATGTTTGTATGAATGAATTCCTTACCAGTCAGGTTGATGGGAACAAAGTACCCGTCGTTTCCATTGTCAGTGAGCGTGTTGTCATCTCCGCTGAATACGGCCTTGTTGGACAGCCCTAGCGACGGCACCGCCGCGCCCTCCGGACCTGCAATTATATCGTCAACTCTACTTTGAGGACAAGGTATAAGTACTAGCTAAAATCCAATTCCAAGGCCATTTGTATTGTAAGGCGACCAAAGTAGTGGATACTCGGCGACTCGAATAGCCCCGATTCTTTCAGCGTGTTTCGGGTTAAAGAACTTTATTTTCTCAACAAGAAATTTACAATTTCACTTATGTGAGGAATTAAATTAATTTAGTAACATGTTCATAAACTTAAATAATACTAAGTTTTACAGTATCATAAAGATAAGCACTAACATAATTATATTGTATAATAGTTTGTTTTGTATCTACCCTGCATTTATTTGTCAAAAATGGTCCGCTTTGACCGGTCGCTTTGTTTGACTTTATTTGCCTAATAGTGTTATATCGTTTGAAATATAGTTTTTAATAAAAAAATATTGCTGATATTTAATCTTCAGTAATGTTGAAATGCTGAGCGAGATAGTGAATGTACATTGCGTAGGCTATGACTATAACTACTTTCTGGAGCGTTCTGTTGTTTGGTGTGGTGGTCTAAGGGGGAGGCCTACGTTCAGCAAGCGTCTTCTGGCTGATGATGATAATATGTAAATTAAACAACAAAGTATAAATTTCTTATTACATCTATTCAATACCATCTATATCACGCATGAGTAAAGCTGTAAACTTGGGTTTTCACTCTACAAGTGGGCTCTAACAGAGTGCAATGTGACTACTCGAACGCTACCCATATCATGTAAACACGTCATCCATCCCAAGGAGCTCAGATGTCAGCAACAACTTTGAGTGGGCCGGGCGGTGTTCTACTTAAGCAGCTAACTCCGATACAATTTACAAAACAAAGTAAATGCAAAATTACAAGTCTCGTATAAAAAATAGGGAATATGCACGAAACAATTGATAATGGAGCCAGCCAGAATTATCAGAAGAAATTAGAGGAATCAAAAATCGACATTTAAAAAAAAAATGCAGTGAAACAACGAGACAAAACAATGATACTCAGACATTCATCTAATGACATGTAAACTATATTTTGAATGCACTCCCATACAACCTACATAGGTTGCATCTCGTACAAGCACACTCGGCCCGAGTCCACTCCTAGCTTGTATCATGAAAACCCGGCTGAAACACTTGCATAGACTTACTAATCTAAACAAATAAGTTTTCAATATTGTGATAAGGTTTAGGTCACACTTCAGATCACACCCTGGCTTTAAAGAAAACCCCAATGTTTTGTGTCTTCAGAATAATCCTGTTTTCTAATACTCGCTTGTACATCTGCATCCTTTTTATCGCCAGAGGTAGTTCATCATATTCCCTCTCCTGAAAACATAACACATTTTTATAGGATTTAAAAATATTTTTGTAAATTAAGATATCATCTATCATAAGTTATCACAAAGCTAGATTATTTTATTATTGCGCCATCCCCTTTACAAATAAACTAGCTTCACTTTGTTTTATCTCCCATTAACCTGATTTCCTGCATTTTTATGGGTGAAGTATCTATGACTCTCCTTTTTCCTCACTATTTCATAAAGATCACTTCTGCTGTTTAGTTGTGAACAGTAAACTAATGGAGAGGTGTGGTCCACTTGCACATTTACATTATCATGTCACATTAATATTTAAAATGTTAAAGTACGTGTGTACGTATGTATGTATTTGTTCACACTCAGCTCTGTAGCAGCTGAACAGATTTGAATGAAATTTGGTATGGCTTAAATACCATAGATCAAACGTAAGCTACATTTTATTACAAATATAAATATACAATTCTTCTAGGGTATCGAGTGAAACCTGGGGTCTCTATAAGCTACTTCCCAAAAAATATACAATCCCAAATATACAATATATATCCCAAAAAATATACAATTCTTGTAGGATAGTAAGTAAAACTGGTTTCGAGCTATAAGCTACATTTTATGCGAAAAAATATACAATTCTTGTAGGATAGTGAGTGAAACTGCGGGTCGATGCTTGTTTACAATATAAGTGTGATTGGCTATCGAGGATATAATTATCATTGATACTTACTTCTGGAAAGAAATCTATAGCCATGAGGATAATCTTGTCAAAAGTTGTTGCAATAATGACTGTGCCAGACTTTGTTTCAAACACATCAAGTTGTATTGCAAATTGACCGTGTGGAAGAATTATTATCGGTTCCATAATGGGTTTGGAAGCAAACTTCTGATCCCGCTGTCGGTACAACCAAATGTAACCTTTAATATCCGCTATTAGAACATTTTCATCGTAGAAAAACAGCGCCGTTACAGTTTTAAAATCCAAGTACAAATGATTACTTTTCTCAGTTTCTATGTTGAATAAATATCTTGAATAATATATGTAGTTTTTGTCGTTGATTGCACAGATATGTCTAATTTGGTCTCTCCATTGCGGTGGACAGTGTATAGGCTTGACGGACACATTTCCCTGATATAATGTTACAATATTTCCACAGCTTGTGAATAGAAATGTTTTGCCATCAAAATGTTGTATCTCAATAATATTGTAGTTACTACGATGTATGCATATTGAATTTAACTCTGGCGACAGCAGATCGCACATAAAAACATCGTTGTCATTGTAGAAATACACTTTGTCTCTATACAGAGAGAATCCCATGGCTTGGTAGTATCTTTCGGCTTTATACTCCTCGTTGTCCACCGGTCTGACGACGCCGAGCGCCAGGTTGTACAATAATATTAGAGCATATTGATTATTAGCAAACTTGAGCTTCCGGTACTTTCTCGCTCTGGGTTCAATTTTTAAGTTTTGGACGAATTCAACAAGTGGGAACTCTAATTCCTTATATTGTACATCCCACTTGTTAATAAAGTTGTCATGGTTCCACATTGTAAGGTTTTTGTAGATATGGTGCCACATGCAGGTACGGTGGCTTTTTTCTTTGGCGATTCTTGAAGCATAAGGAAAATCTTTGCAGCATATTTTTTCCCAGAGATATTCTGAGCTGTCTATGACGTTTCTCCACTGTTTGCAGACTCTGCGACTAGCTCCCAATGTTTTACCGTCGGTTTTCAGTAAGATATCAATAAAAATCTCGATTGGAAGTTTATTGATGTTCATTGTTTTTATTTTCTTTTAAATCAGATGTTTTCCTTACAAATTTTGCTTGCGGTAATATTATGAACATTTGTGAAGGAGTTCCTTATTGACTCACGATCCAGAAAATTATTCTTTACGTAAATTTTTCAATGTTTATCCATTTTTATCAGTTTCCAATTTTTATCACTTTGTGACCTTGACAACTCGTGATCGATGGGAAAACAAAATTTGACGTCTTATCTGTCAAACGTCAAACTGGCAAGATTGCGAATTGCAACTCTGCGCCTTTCGTTCAAAAACCGAGCGACCAGAACAAGCTGGCCAGAGTTTTGGCGCCAACTTGAAAAAAACATATCGCATCATTGTTTGATCTAACCAGTATTTTCGAATGTTAATGAGTGTAAATGGTTGTTATAACACTGAAAAATTTATTACAACTTTCACAAAATTATATATTCCTTGTTTGCTTGTTGTGTTGCTGGTCGATGGCCTATGTCCAGCAGTGGACGTCCTATGTCTGAAATGATGATGATGATATTCCTTGTTTAATAATTACCAGATTTATCACTCTGCCCTCAAACTCAATTCCTGATCATTTCAGTGTGCCCTTAGATCAGACAAACAACAGAGATGGTAAGGTGGCGTGCCGGGTGAGTACGCATATGGCCTAAATCAGGCTTGATGCCTTGAGTCAAAGTCACTCAGCAGACGATCTTGCTACCTTTTTTGCATGTGGACCATTAGTTAGTTCATTGGTGTTGTTTTTTTTTAATCTGTTGCCTTTATTAACTAAACAAAATACAAGCTAATACTAATACTACAAATACAGTTAGACTGCCCGTAGACCGTTGTGAAGGTCTAAAGACAATCCAAATGATCAAGCGCACTACCAGTTGGCAGCGTACCCAGCACGCTGGCGGCATTACCACGTTGAATGGCAATGCTAATGCGTTGAACCAGAAACACGCCAGCATTTTGGTCACGCGTCGCATTAACCAGGCGCTCTGAAAGATTTTTGAAAATGAGGTGAGCTCCCGGTCCCCAAGGGCCCAATGTCTCGACCCCAAACGCCTCAAATATATAACCACTGCCGAGGTTAGCATATTTGCGTCGCTTGTGCTGCTCTGCCGAATCGGCAGCCGCACCAGCCCTACCTTGTGTCTCAGGAAGATTGTGTTCAGCAGAATCAGAAGTAGACCGCTCACGGCGACGGCCCAAGCTGAGGTTCGTACCTTTTGGGTGCCCTTAAGCTAGTCGCCCTAAACTTAAACAACCAAGTTATGCCAAACGCACTCTGCGTTCGCTAACTAGTCCGGTCAAGCTGTAGAGGCCAAAAGGCCAACAGTATAAGTCAATATAAAAAAATATATAAAAAAGCAGTAGACCGCCTCATCACTTAACATCAGGAGATCAAACGCAAGCCTATTAAAAAAAATAAGTATTTTTTTTAAATATTTGACACAGAAATTTGAACAAACAATAATTTTGTACTACGGCATATCGCCCTTGTTGGTCTGATCTGAGAGTATGCCTCTTACATAGTGAAGTCTCCGCTACTTAGTGAGGTTTAGTTGTGAAAGCTGTTTTGTTATGACTCACCTATGGTATTCCCTTCAACTAGCACCTGTCCTGTAATGTTCTCAAAGTTGTGGTGGAAGTTGTTGGGCGCGGTGAACACCCGGATGACCTTCTCTTCAGCGGCCGACGCGAACATACGAGACGACACGAAGGCCAGCGAGGCCATGTCGTAGCCGTGGACCTGGGGACGGGCTAGCTCGTGCCATTCCACTAGACCTGATAATCACACAAAAAAATTACCTTAGATTTAAAAGTAAGGCTTTACAGGCCTATTACAAAATGAACCGTTCAATTTTAAGTATTTGTATTTTCGGACATAAAACGAATAAATAAAGCCGTAATTTTCAAGATAAATATAATATAAGTAAACCATAAACATAATTTTTTTTATTTTATGACAATAATTTAACGAAATCCATTCTCAAACTTTCCCTCCTAAAGTTTGACGAAAAATTACTTTTGTTAATTGGAGGTAACAAATGGATATGTTGAGTTTTACCAAAATCTGAAGCCGCTACATTCATTCAAAAATACAACTGAGTTTTCTACAGATCTTATTAGTTGTAAGGAAAATTATTCTAAAAATCCAGTTTTCGATGGGTTTTTTTCGTCAAAAAATGTGATAGGACCCTAGTAGATTGTACAATATATCTAAGAGACACACTGAAACAAGTAAATATTATATAATTTTGACAGACCTTGAGCGACAAAAAATATATTTTACACTACACATCCTAAGGTTGCCTGGAAGACATCGCTCTTAGCGATAAGGCCGCCGATTGTTGCACTAGTTTTTAAGCTGTTTTACCGTGTGCATGAATTTTGTGGCGTGAACAGTAAAGAGTTTATCTATATATATAAGGTAGAATATTTGTGACACACGTTTGTATACCATCATTTATGACAATATTCTACTTTAGGCAAGGCAAGCTACTTGCCGCTATAATCAGACTTATTTGGATCAATATTAATTCTTAAAAACCTGTCGAAAATATTTATTTATTTATTATTAAAAACACTTATAACACCATTACAGATAAACTAAAGCGTTGCTATAACAACTTAAATAAATTTAAACTATTTGAATTTTAAGGTACAAAATTTTTATTGTATGAATTTTTTGTCTCGTTATACCTACTTACAGTGACATCTATTGCATCAACAATAGATGTCCCTGAAAGTATGTTTTTCACATATTCTGTGAGCAGTTTATGTGAAAAGCATATGAATCGTAATGAATGAGTTACCGTCAGGCCTATTCCAAGGCGCATGCACTCTGGTGGTCTGGTCAGCGGAGACGCTCGCGAGGAAGCGTCCCCTGTGCGGCTCCCACTTCACGTCCTCCACTGCGCTGTGATGCCCTCCGCACACTACTGCTGGCTTCCATTCGTTGCTTTCCTGAACACAATATTATTTTATTATAGAAACTGACGTGGTTTTCACACATTTTATTTATTCACGTAAGATTAAGCCGGTCACACCGACTATAGTTTCAACCGCATTAGGCGGTCTTTTTCAAGATGAATGCACGCACGCGGCTGCGTCTATATTAATATTGTTCTTTTTACATGAGGCTTGCGTTTGACCTCTAACTAATTTTTTTTATGCGATGGGTGGCAAACAAGCAGACTGGCTGCCTGATGGTAAGCAGTCACCGTCGCCTGTGGATACTTGTAACACCAGAGGCGTCACAAATACGTTGTCGACCCTTTAGAACTCGATTAACTCGTTTTTTGAAGAACTCCATGTTGTAGCTTCTCGGAAACACCGTGGAAGGAAGGTCATTCCACATTTTGCAGTGATTTACTTAACTTAGCATGCCTATCACCCCAGTCAGAAGATTATCTTAAGGCCCAGAATATGGCGCACCGCCATCTCACTCGCACCCAACATAGGTTTGAGGTGTTTTTAGATATAAAATTACTGTATAGTTTTCATAAATGTGCATCAGTCATTTTGCGAAGTTAATATTTCAAAATATTTAGGTTTTTTGTATGACCACAAAAAATGATACTATTTATTCTGGTCATGACAAAAAATATTCGTTCTCAATAGTTTTAAATACGTAAAATGACTGAAGCACATTTTTCAACAGTAGACAGTAAATTTATAACTAAAAAAACTCAAATGCGCAAGCATCAATGCGGCGAGATCGCTGCAGCCTTTATTCTAGCCCTTAAGAGAAAAGTTCAAATATCTGAATCTGTGGCACTCTGGCACACTCACTCTCTCACACTAATAAATATTAGATTAATTCTGTCCCTGTCATTACCTTTGCACAGCTAATAGCTTATCATAGCTGATATTGATAACATTGGGAACCGTGTACCCACTATACACTGAGGTACACATGCCCACATTCGAACATTTATTCTACAAAAGTACAGAATAAAAAAAACCTTACCTTACTATGTCTCCAAACATGAAAACTTCCATTATGACCATGGCCGAGCACTTCCCCCCGGGGCCCAAACCGGCTACCATAGAATCCTAATCCGTTCCCCCCCACCTCCCCCAGCCGCACCCGCTCTGTCCATATGCCGGTGGTGGCATCTGGCTCCCAGATGATAATGGTCTTATCGAGTGAAGATGATAGGAGACGGTAAACTGGTTTGCGTTTACCTGAAATAGAAGAAATATTCTTCTATTATGTACATAGAATCCGGACAGACAAATAAACCGGCCAAGTGCGAGTCGTGCTCGCGGACTGTGGGTTCCGTACCACCACATAATTCAATAACAAAATTACCAGTTATAACTTGTTAATGAACAGAAAGTTGTCACCGACTCGCACTTGGCCATTATTTATTATTTGTTGTCATTGATTTATTATAGTTTAGTGTACTTTAGAGTGTGTACTATAATCAAGCCAAACTTGACGCTTCTACGGACTACCATTTTTACATTAGAGCTAATACAATAATACGTAAAAAAATACGTTTGTTGTATTGTTGTATACCCCCCCTTTCGTTTTTACTTTTTTATTATTTCTCAGTTAATCCGCCGTAACATTACATATTCTGTGAAAATTTATATATGTGGCTATATATTACGGTTCGAAAGATACAGCTGTTTAAAGGTAGGACAGACAGACAGACATCGTAGGTTTAGTAATGGGGTCCCGTTTTACCCTTTGAGGTACGGAACCCTAAAAAGACCAGTCACAAATATTGAAAGCCACATCATGCGATTCAAGTGGTGCTGTGCAAGACATGTGGCTAGGCATGGTGACGATTGATGGAGGAGAATCCCGACAGAGTGGCTACCGATAGCGGACAACCATTTCGTCGGCAGACAAGGCGCTAAGGCGACATCAGACCCATCGCAAGTCATGCGTGGGTGATATTCTCCCGAGGCAGGGAACAATGGCACAAGGGAGAGGAGGTTTACACCCAGCAGTGGGTTGTTATAAGATACCAAAGTTTACCAGACCAGAGCGGGCATGAAAAATCGACACCGCTTTATGGTTAATATTCCGAAACCCCGTACGAAGCGCTTTGATTTCACTTATATTGTACGAACTGCTGGTCTGTGGAATACGCTGCCTGAATGGGTGTTGCCTGATAGTTACAATCTGGGTGTCTTCAAATCAAGAGTGGATCGGTTTCTCTTCTAGGCAAGCGTGCTCCATCATAGACCATGTCATCGCTTAACATCAGGCGAGTTGGCGGCCAAGCGCAAGTATAATAATTTATTTAAAAAAAAAATGCCTTGCGCCATTCTTCACCCCGATTTAAAAAAAATATAAATTTACGGGGCATTTTTTTTTTCACACACGGTCATCTGACCCCAATCTAATGTAATATGGCTGCCAGAGACTGATATACATACATATATATTTTTACAACATATTTGCTCAAAAAGTGCACTTACGAAGCCTGTATACATCGTTCGAAAGTTAAACATTACGGATCGTACAACGGAGCGTGCGGTAATGAAACGCATCATACAACGGAGCGTGCGGTAATGAATTTTACCGCACGCTCCGTTGTATAGCACCGTGCGTGTACTTTACTTTTTAATTTCCATTTTTTGTTTTTCTTACCGCACTTGTATCATAAATTACTATTAAATTAATAACCAGATATAGAACAAACACAAATGTTTGTCCTAGGTGGGAATCGTACCCACGTCCCTAAGCTCAGAAGTTAGGTTCACTACCAACTGGACCAATGGGCTATCTAAACTTATGAGTGTGTCTTGTGTCTGAGAAGGGCAGAATAATTATAATTATGAAGGAAATAGAATGCCATTTCCTAAAACGAAAGGGAGCAGCGAAAAAGCTTATTAGCTGTGCTTAATCTTGTACTAAGTAAGGTGGTCATACCTTCTGCAAGTGTAGACCAATGCCACTGTATCCCATACACCCATCCCTCGTGCCCTCCAAGCACTGCTTCTAGTTTCACCGACCACTGTCGTCCATACCCAGTGAAAAGCTTCTGCTCCACTGCAATGATACCAGTGGGAGTCACCTCGCCTTCCTGCCGGGGGCTGATGCGCCAAAGACGGATGTACGAGTCTTGGGACGCTGATGCTAGGAGAATTGTGGTACTATCTGAAATGGTACACAATCAAAGATTAACGAAAACATTAAATTTTTGAGAAACAAATGGTAGGCTTTTTGTGGAACAGATACAAAATGCTAAAGAAACAAGTTCTTCATAAAAAAGGGCAAATAACTTTTTCAAAATTGAAGCATACATTTACATTAATTAAGGCTTCTTGGACATTGGTCATATTCATACAAACATGTCTGTTAGTTTTAAGAAACGTGAAGTTTTAAATATTTTGTTAAAAATAATAATATTTTGCGCCGGGCAGTGCTCGTCGATATCACCATCCCAAATGACAAGAACCTCGTGAAGGCCGAGGACAAACTCAGCAAGTACCTTGACTTGGCTCACGAGGTTACCGCCATGTGGGATGTTGACTCGACGATCATTGTCGTATTGGTGAACGGCCTTATAACTAAGAGCCTTGAGCACCACCTTAAGAAGCTCCCGCTAGACGGTTGGGTCAAGGTTCAGATGTAGAAGGCGGTAATCCTTAACATGGCACGCATAGTCAGGAGGTTCCTCACTCTGCAGCCCTAACTACGGGTAGCTTTGGCCCCGCCCCGCTGCCGGCGGCACCTTACTTTTTATGTAATTTTTTATTATTTATTTGATGTAAAAAACTTTAAAATTAAGAAAGACAATAAATGAAGCGAATGAAAAAAAATATGGTTTTTGAACATTTTGAACAGCTTGTAGCAGGTTCCCGATATACTTTAGTGAAATAATAAACGAAAATGTTAATATTTACCTTTTTACAATATAATTGCAGCTGTCAAAGCAATATATAAACAAATTTATAGAAATAGTTTCAGAGCTATGAAGTGTATGTGTGCAGTAGGGTGTGTTGAGTGTATATTATAGTGTTATTAGTTATTTTTGCGACGACGAACTGTAAATGTATTGTTAGCAGTGTTCTCATGGAAGTGATGTAACATCTTATATGAGAATAAATGTCTATAAACCTATATTAACGGTGAGTACATACTAATCTCCAACACATCCAGTCCCCTGACCCAGTCTTCGTGCCCCCACATGGAATGCACCCTGTGGTACTTGTCGCCGGTGTACACATGTATCTTGTGATCATCTAATGCACAAAACAGGATTGGTTTGTTTGCTAACGGCATGACGTGGGCGCGCTGAGTCAGCGCGAGGCCGTTGTTCAGCTCGATTGTGTGTTTGAGTGTGGTGGTATCTGTAATGGATTAACATAAACATTATTTTAGTGGTAGGCAAGTTACAATAAGGTAGTCGTGGTAGCCCATTTTGGAGACCGCGAAACTTGAATGCGTGAGGTCGCGGGTTCAAACCCCAGGCCCGTACCAATGAGCTCTTTGGAGCTTATGTACGGATTTTCATACCACTGGCTTTTCGGCGAAGGAAAACATCGTGAGGAAACCTGCATACGTACGGAGAAGGAATTTAATGGCGTATGTGAATCCACCAGCCCGCACTGGGCCAGCGTGGTGGATATCGCTCAATCACCCTTTCGGGGGTAGGCTAAAAAAGTCCAGCAGTGGACTGTTAAAAGCCTGTATATGATGAAGTTACAATGACTTCATCTAAATGAGTCTTCATCATCATCATCATTTCAGCCATAAGACGTCCACTGCTGGACATAGGCCTCGCCCATCGATCTCTAAAAGGGCTATTTGGAAGCACCCTGCATCCAGCGTTTCCCTGCGGTCTTTTTTAGATCTTTTGTCCATCTTGGGGGTGGACGTCCTACGCTGCGCTTACCGGTCCGGTTCGGTTAATTGAGTCTTACAATCATCATAGACTAATACAGGGTTAAATGGAAAGGGTGTTCTAAGTCGAAAGGGGTACTTTACACTCATCATATCGAAGAAGTTTTATTATGGGACCAACCCTTATAAAAAAATCTCCCATATTTTAACCCCAAATACATTTTTTCGAGTGTCAATGACCATTTTCCTGGGAACAGCTGGAGAAAACTGAAGGAAAGCTCCTTCAGCTTAGTGAGTGTACTTTCTAATAAGCCCAGCGTAACCCAGTATAATAAATGGGAAAGTATGTTTGTTGGTCTGTGCCTCATCCAACCAGCAACAGAGCAATGGATTGACATGATTCCATGCAGGTAAAACCATAGGCCGCATGCTAGTAATGTCAACAAGTATACAATGTTTTTTTAAAGCCCCTAATAAAGAGCTGATATTCTTCAAACGGCTCAACAGATTTCCTTCCAAGACCACTCTCAATTAAGATACCATTAAAAATAAAACGTTTGAGGTTTGGGTTTAGTTGTTGGAAGCTATGATGCCACAGACGCACAGATACACGTAAATTAAGCTTATAACACCTCTTTTTTGCTTCGGGGTTTAATAAATGCCTTTTCAAATTATGCTGTGAATATATCACTACGTTTATAATTATTGTATAAAATTATTTAATGCATCCTGTGGTTTTCTAGTTGCAAAATCTAGACAATTCACAATTTGAGTTGACAACATTAAGGTGGTATGTTTCACCAATGGCGGGAAATTAAAATTTCAAACAGTTTTTATTGTCCTTGTAGCTAGGACGGGTAATTTCAATTTTCCACCAATGGTGAAATGTACCACCTTAACAACATACCATTACTCCTCTCCCAGACATTAACAGTGCAATCAATAGAGCCTGTGTAGATTAGAAGCTTGTTTTCATGATATATTCCATGCACACACGTAACGGCATCCGTGTGGCCCGTCAGAGTACTTGTGACCTTCCATGTTCCATCCACTAAGGTCCATATTGCTGCGGTCTTGTCCGCGGAGCATGAAACCAGCTCCGTGCATCTACCGTCAGGTTTGTACAGCCATCTGACAGTGTTCACAAATGAACGGTGATGGCTAAGTACTGTAACAGGATCTTTGCATTTTTCGTTCTGAAATAACGTCACACGTTCTTCGTCACTTTTGGGTAAATTAATACTTGTATGGTTTCACTAAGTAATTTTCGAGTGAAACATGTGTACACATGGCCAATTCATTTTAACACAACAGGTTGTTGAAAATATCGATTATTTGTTTTCATCGTAAAAACTTAAAATTCAATCGTATGGAGAAAATAATAGGCAGATTTCTGGATTAAATAGCAGTATCTAACACCGATTTTAATTGTTTTTACTTACGATATCATATATAATAACAGCGTTTGTCGCTCCATAGCAAATCAATCCTTCCTTGTTCCAGTCAACTATTTCTGGTGTGCGATTGCACCCTACAGCCGTGTAGACTTGATTTACTACCACTTTCATGTTTATTAGTTTACGGAGCGAATTTATTTATTTCTTCATAAAAACATTATTTTCTTCCCAGATAACTACCATAGTATAGTTGTCAAAAAAACAAACAAAGTTTGAGATTTGATTTGAGAATTTTGAGGTTAACTTTTTTTTATTCGTTCCTCTGTGAGGAGTTTGGCGTCGCACTCTTGTGTGCATTTGCCCAAGTTTGATGACATAGAGTAATATATTTGATGAAGTCAAACAAGTTAGAGTCAAGTAGAACACGGTCAAGTCAAACTAGACTTATGAAGCGTCTTCTTTGAAAAACCTTCTGAGATATTTCGGTACATCGATGAAAAAATAAAAATTCTTTGTTTCGGGATGTAAAAAAATTGTAAAAGAGAGTGTTCCATAGAGTAATATATACAAGGAGTGTTCGTTCGGTAACTGCATAGAGTAATATATCTCCGTATATATATAGTAGTCTTTGTAATATATACACCGGGTAACTGTGCTCGGTAAGGACGTAAGGACGGTAAGCAAAAGCAAAATATCAGAAATAAATAATAGATCATGAATATATTGAAACTGGACACCTAAGCTTCTGAAAGTTCTGAATACCTATGTTATGGAGAGAATTTTTTTACTGTATAAAGTGAAAGAAAACTTATTTAACAGCCAAAATGCCCGATGTTATGATTGCTGGTATACCAGTCAGCTTCCCTTTTGAGCCTTACGATGTCCAGAAAATATATATGGAACGAGTGATTGAGAGTCTTCAGAACAGTACTAATGCTCTACTAGAATCTCCTACAGGTACCGGAAAGACGCTAAGTCTTCTGTGCTCTTCATTAGCATGGCTCCTTGTCAAGAAAGCTCAGTTGCAAATGAATGCTCAGGTGGGGAATTTTACAGACCACAGCAATAATTTTAGTGGAAACCTTAGGGAAGATTTAAAATCCGGAGCTGGTAAATCTAAGGACAATACAACATGGGGTATGCCAAAAATCATCTACTCATCAAGAACCCATTCCCAACTGACACAAGCTATGCAAGAGTTAAAGAGATCAAGTTACAGACACGTGAAGGCAACAGTTCTAGGCTCTAGAGATCAAATGTGCATCCATCCAGAGGTTTCCAAAGAGACAAATAATATGAACAAAGTACACATGTGTCAATTGAAAGTAAAGTCCAGAACATGCCACTTTTATAACAACGTGGAAACTAAAAAGGAAGACAGATCAGTGAAAGGTGATGAAATTCTGGACATAGAAGATTTGGTTGCTGTGGGAAAGAAATTAAAATGCTGCCCATATTATTTATCAAAGGAACTGAAGCAAGATGCTGATATCATTTTTATGCCATACAATTATCTTTTAGACCCAAAATCAAGAAAAGCGAATGGAGTAGAACTAATGAACAATATTGTTATTTTAGATGAAGCACACAATGTTGAAAAGATGTGTGAGGAATCAGCATCTTTGCAGATCAGAACAACAGATGTGGCTTTATGTATTGAAGAAATTACTCATGTTATGTGTTCATTCAGTGAGACAGCTGAAGAACAGATGGACATGACAGTGGATATCAATCAACCAAAAGATTTTACCGCTGATGACCTGTGCATATTAAAAGAAATGATGCTGGCATTAGAAAAGGCAATAGATGAAATCGATGTTGGAAAAGAAGGAACGACTTTACCAGGAGGCTTCATATTTGATCTACTCTCAAAAGGAGAAATAAAGGATCACAACCAAATGTCAGTGATAACTTTGATCGAGAATCTTATTCAATATCTATCCACTGCAAGTGCCTCTCCATTTCAGCGTAAGGGTGTCGGATTGCAAAAAATTGTGGATTTGCTGAACGTAGTTTTCTGTGGCACCACACATTCATATAAGGAGAGAATTAAGTTATGCTATAAAGTTCATGTCCAAATTGAAGACAAGAAAAATAACAAAAAATCTGATGGTTGGGGAGCTCTTAAAGCTGCAAACACTAAGACAGTCGAGAGGGTCATCAGCTATTGGTGTTTTAGCCCTGGGTTCGGAATGAAGCAACTCATTGATCAGAATGTCAGGAGTATAATACTGACCAGTGGAACGCTTGCACCTTTAAAACCACTGAAATCAGAATTGGGAATCTCTATTGGTGTACAATTGGAAAACCCCCATATTGTTAAGGGAAACCAAGTATGTGTCAAAATAATTAGCCAGGGACCAGATGGAACACAACTCAATTCAAATTACCAAAATAGAGACAACCCTAAATACATTTCTGCTTTAGGTAGAACGATATTGAGTTTTAGCCGAGTGATCCCAGATGGTCTTTTAGTTTTCTTTCCATCATATCCTATAATGACAAAATGTCAAGAAATGTGGCAAGCAGAAGGGATTTGGTCAAGCATCAATAATATTAAACCAGTATTTGTGGAACCACAGAGGAAAGACACATTCAACGCTATCATTCACGACTATTACAGCAAGATCAGTGACCCCAACACAAGAGGAGCTTGTTTTATGGCCGTCTGCAGGGGCAAAGTATCCGAGGGCTTAGATTTTGCAGACATGAATGGCAGAGCTGTCATAATTACTGGGCTTCCATTTCCACCGATGAAAGACCCAAGGATTATTCTGAAGAAAAAATATTTAGATGAGCTTAGATCTAAAGACAAAGATTTCCTTTCAGGAGATGAGTGGTACTCCCTTGAAGCTACAAGAGCAGTAAATCAGGCTATTGGGAGAGTAATAAGACACCAAAATGATTATGGAGCAATTTTACTCTGTGATAGTAGATTTAATAGTCCTAGGCTGAAAAGCCAGCTTTCTGCTTGGTTGAAAGATCACATCAGCGTGTCCAACAAGTTTGGAGAGACAGTCAGTGAAATATGTAGATTCTTCAAAACCGCACAAACAACATTGCCCTCTCCCAAATTAAAACCTCTTCTACCCAATGAATCAAACAACAGATATTCCACTGAAACCAAACATTTGCATGCTAGTGGTGTCGCATTCCCCGTTACCAATTCAAGATCAGTAAAAACTGCTACAAAGAAGTCTGTTACCCAGTACCCCAACTCAAACGAAGTCTATGCAGACTTTTCAATGGATTTCTACAAAAACTCTAAATCATCAGCTTATGTAAATGAGTTTAAACCGAAAGAAGCTAAAGACCTCTTTAGTGCACTGGACAGCAGTAACAGTAGCCAAGCATCTGATGCAGCTTCTCAACCTTTGGTGGCAATACACAAAAGAAACGCTGAAGATGCAAGTTCTACTTCTACTGTAAAACGGAAAAAACTTAAAATCAAGCCCTTTGGATTTGAGGAAAACTTAAACGTCAATACAGGTGCTAGCGCTGTAGTGGTTGAAAAGGAAGCTCCTATGTCACTTGTGGACTTTGTAAAAGAAATAAAAGTTCTATTGCAACCTGATAAGTATAAAGAATTTCAAATTTCAATATCAACTTACAAGAAGGAAGGAGACTATTTAGCATTTATTAAAACCTTATCCAGTTTACTTGAGAATGGAAAAATGTTTTACTTATTTAAGGGCATGAAGAGATTTTTAAAAGAAGAACATAAAACGAATTTTCAAGAATATTGTGATAGCGTGAAACTAGATAGATGATTGGTGCAACAACCCTATATGTAATAGGGTTGTTTAGGTTATAAAATAAATCAATATTATAATCTATAATTAATTTATTATTCTAATAAGTAAATACAAGTCTTAGAAAATATTATTGGGAGTTTCATTTATTTTATTTCCTATTTGAACAGAGTTAATTCTGAGCATTGTCTGCTGTGCTCGTTGGAAGTTGATTCTCATGAATTGCTTCCTCCTTTTCTTCTTGAAATGCGTTCTTGTGTGGGACAGGCCTTTAGATATTATTGTTGCAGTCACATTCACCAAGCCTGGTTGAACAAGAGGTCTGCCTATCAGTGAGAAATCTTTGGTCCCAGCTAACAGTACTTTATCCAACCTTATTTGGTCTCCGATATTAGGCGGCCAATATCCTTCAACAACGAGCAAGTCTCCATCGGTTACTCGCCATTGCTTTCCCAGGAGATGGATTATCGCAAAATTACGAGAAGCACTTTGTTCAATTAATTTGTTGCAAGTTTCGATGACACTCTTCGTAGTTTCTGTCACAGATTGGTTTGCAGTAGCTGAGTTGTTTGTTATAAATCTCGATAGGATCCCACCTGGAAATAAATTTGTATGTTTTAATTATATCCAAAACAAATTATTCAAAAGTTAAACTTTTTGTGGAGGGTTTCACGTATCGCTACCTTGGGCATTGCTGAACGCGCTAGCAAGCCTTTGCAAGCCAGCTCTAATCATCGCCATGCTATTTTACGGTATTGAACTTTTCCAATGAGAAATAAAACGAATTGAATTATTCAATCATATCAAAACATTATCATGATATAACCTAAAATTCTAGTTTTGCTTAGCTTAGACTAAACTGAAGCTAGCTGCATATTGTGACATTCACTGACATTGACAACATAATGACAGACAGGCAGCTTTCACAACAATTTTTTAAAAATGTTTTTGACTCTAGTTATATTATTTATTTAGCCGTGTCAAAAACAATAAATTCGGGAAATCGAAAAATACAAGTTTATTCATCATCATCATCATTTCAGCCGTAGGACGTTCACTGCTTGACAGGTCTCCCCATCGAACTCCAAAAGGGCCGGTAGGAAGCAGCCTGCATCCAGCGTTTCCCAGCGGTCTCTTTTAGGTCGTCTGTCCTAACGTGTGGACGACCTACGCTGCACTTGCCGGTCCGTGGTCTCCATTCGAGAACCTTTCGGCCCCATCGGCCATCTGTTCTGCGTGCTATGTGCCCTGCCCACTACCACTTCAACTTGCTAATCCGGTGGACTATGTCGGTAACTTTCGTTCTTCTACGAATCTCCTCATTTCTGATTCGATCTCGTAGAGTAACCCCGAGCAGAGCCCTCTCCATAGCTCGTTGTGCGACTTTGAGCTTGTTTATGAGGCCCATAGTGAGAAACCACGTTTCAGTGCCGTATGTCATCACTGGTAAAATAACTCTGGTCGAAGACCTTCGTCTTAAGGCACTGAGTTCTCAAGCCTCAAGTATTTTTTATTATTATATAAATAATTATCTTCAAACGAGTCATAGCCATAGTAAAAACATTTATTTAGTTTTTTTTAAATGTAGGTAATAATAGACAAACAAGGGACGGGCCACCTGATGGTAAGTAGTCACCGTCGCCAATAGACACCTGCAATACTTGGGCGGCGTTGGCGAGGCGTTTGCCTACCTTTGTGGACTCTATCCACTTTTCGTTTGATGTAATTGAGGTCAAATTTTGGAGGAAAAACAGAAGTTTAACCCATTCCACAACTTACAGGTGAGTGGCAGAAACAACCGATCAAATCCTTTGGCTCCTTTATTGAGAGCAAGACTTAATTGGCTGCCAAAAAGATGGGTATCTTATCGAAGGTGCGACGGTACCTACTTCACGTCGGAACAGTTGCTATCACTGTACCAAGCACAAGTTCGGTCGTGCATGGAGTAGGTACTGCTCTCACCTTTGGGATGGATCAGCTAAGTACCAGCTTGAGGCATTGGAGTCTATAGAGAAAGGTGCCAAGAAGCTCATCTGCAACGAATCCTTAGTTCCGACTAAGGTTCTTAGTCTTGCGCATCGACGTAAAGTTGCTAGTCTATCGGTTTTATAACGGATACATTTCGGAGAGTGTGCATCGGATCTGCACAATCTAATTCCCTCCTGCCCATTTTTCTATCAGACTGCCAGAGCGGGCACGAAAAATCGTCACCACTTCATGGTTGATATTCCGAAAACCCGTACGAAGCGCTTTGATTCCACATTTATTGTGCGAACTGCTAGTCTGTGGAATGCGCTGCCTGAATGGGTGTTCCCTGATGGTTACAATCTGGGTGTCTTTAAATCACGAGTGAATCGGTTTCTTCTAGGCAAGCGTACTCCAACGTAGACCGCATCATCGCTTACCTAACATCAGGCGAGATGGTGGAGAAATGCAAGTTACTAAGTTATAACTCGTACCTGATTCGGTTACTTGGACAACCTTATCTTTTCTTTCACCGAATCGAAATGCCATATTTTATTAATTTTGAAGTCGGTTTTTTAAATTGATAATTATTGTATTTTGTGACGGTACGGAACCCTCTAGCAGCGAGCCCGACTTGCATTTGACCGGTTTGTTTAGGTATACATTTAATGAAATATGACCCGCCAAAGTTGCGAAAAGCTTGTGCATTTCTAAAAGAAACTTGTAACTTGCCATACTGATAGGTCATATTAAACCTTAATTCTAAATTGTTACAAACATTTCTGATGATAACTTTTTGAGATAGGTAATTAGCGATAAACCTGTAATAAGTACAAAACGTTCTAGCTCAAAGGTCTTTGACTTTTCCGTAAAATTGTCCTTACAAAGAATACTTCTCAAGTACTTAGATTCCTTATTGACTAAAACTAAATCATAAAAAGTAGGTATTATGTTACGATCGTATGATGCACCTCTGAAATTTGAGACCCCACAGAGCTTCGTTTTTTCAAATTTTTATGTCACCACCAATTTCTGAACTATGATGATTGTAACCACAATAAAACTATGTGACTTTGGCTACGAAAAACGGAACCCTGCCATGTCTACCGGTAAGCGCAGCGTGGGAAATCCACCCACAAGATGGACAGACGACCTAAAAGAGATCGCAGGAAACGCTGGATGCTGGCTGCTTCCAACCGGCCCTTTTGGAGATCGATGGGGGAGGCCTATGTCCAGCAGCGGACGTCTGGCTGAAATGATGATGATGATGAATAAACTTGAAATTTTAAATAACGATGAATTTAAATTGAATAATAAAATTGAAATTGTTTTTTTTAATGATAAATTTAATTTTAGAGAAGACAACAAAAACCGGCCAAGTACGAGTAAGACTCGCACTCTGAGAGTTCAGTTGTACGGAACCATCAGAACGCGAGACCAAACAAATACAACAACAAAAAAAGTTTAAATATTGAAAGACAAACTTAATTTTGTAGTCGACAATAAGTCCTTTCGATACATACCAACTACAAAATGTAAATTTGTAATTGCAAAACAATATTTTTTGATATGATATAACTTCAAATTAACAACTTTCGGAATTTTTTCTTTATATGTGCTATAAGACCTTACCTCTTGCCAAATTTCATGATTCTAGCTCTCCGGGAAGTACCTTATAAGTTTTGATTCCCTTGTGAAATCGCAAAATATGCAAAAATATGCGACATAAATGGTTATATCTTTTGATGGTCGCGTTGATTTACAAGTTTGATTTTTTCACAGCTGAAAGAAACCATAGACCCGAGTATTAGATATACATTTAACCTTGACAGCTTTACGCGTTCTTGAGAAAAAGGGTCTTGACAGACGGACAGACGGACAACAAAGTGATCCTATAAGGGTTCCGTTTGAGGTACGGAACCCTAAAAATTAAATGACAATATTAGGTTCCTAATAAGAAAAAAATACGTAGGTAGGTACATAGTGTCTTTATTCTTGTATTGTAATTGAATTTAAGATAGGTACACATAAATATAGAAACCGCAAGCTCGTCAAGTCGAATAAAAACCCTAGTGTAAAAGTAACTTTAAAACGTAGGCGATTTGAACAAATTTTTATGTTTATCGGGACTTACCGCGCATTAATTATTTAGATTTACTTACGTAGATTAAAATGTATGTTTTGACCATGTTAAGTACGTCGAGCGAAAGGTTAGGTACATACCTTTCGCTTCTTAGTACACCAGTGAAAGGTACAACCTTAAAACAACCTTATTGTATCTACCGTAGTTTTGTATTTACTAAGACTTGACGAGAGCAATTTGGTGTTAGTTTAACTTCTTTCGCACGGCTAACTACTTTTGAAGAGTTTTTACCACGGGTTTTTAGTTCACTAGGTATGGCGTTTGACATTTTGTATTGTCGTCTGACGTGAAGAACTGAATTATGAGGCGTGCTAGTTGGAGAAGTGATCCAAATTAAGAGAGGAAACAGACATGCAACTTGCAACGTGAACTTGCGAGGTCTATCCTAATATATGTTTTAATCGTTTATCGGGACTTATCACGTATTATTTAAATTAGGTAAAAATATGTACCTTTCGCTCGACGTTTCGACCATGTTACAATGGCCGTGGTCACGAGCTGACTGAACACTGCGGGTGACGTTTAAAACATGTGTTCAAATCGCGAAAGTTAAAAAATTACTATCCTAATATAGTTCTATGGATATAGTTATAAAAAAATGACTATGCCGCACCAACAAATGGGAGTAAGGCCTAATACTCTTACCTACTTACTAACAGTACCTACCTTTTTTATGCAATAGGTGGCAGACAAGCTGACGGGCCGCCTGATGGTAAGCGACCACCGTCGTCTATGGATACCTGCACCACCTAGAACAGATTTGCCTAAGTACCTACTAAGCCCAAAGGTACCCATCATTATGAACAACTTTCACTATGAGACCAACACTGAAATCGCGAATAAATATTAGCTGTTCCATACATTTTGTCGAGTGTTACCATTTTCTAGTTTTGCGCTACCATCCATTTAACTATACGGCCTCCATAAGATTTTTTTTATTTCCAACGTTCGGCCGTTCGTTCTACAGACAAGTTGGCCTCAATAACAGATATAAACCACGATGTGGCCTCAATGTACTCGGTTGACAAGTCACTTGACAGCAGGGCATGGTGAGATTCCATTTTGCCGTTCGGCCAGCTGTAGGGTTCGGGCGTTGCCGAGGCGCGTCGGGTGCCTTCAGGTGCGTTGCCGTGGCAACCAGAGGGCGACGGTGGCGCGGCGGCCGCAGCTGAAAATAAACACGAGAGCGGGAGTTCGCACAGAGGAAAATGGAGCTATACGGGCGGCTTTCCCGCGACGTAGAGAACTTCTGAGATATCGAGCTTTCATGCTGGGTGATGGAGCAACTTTAGACATGATTAGGTACGTTGTTTGTACGAAATGGGTTTCTATGTCTAATATTTAGGGTACGAACGGATGACGAGAGCCTTAAGTAGTAGGTAATGTTTAGATTTTTTAGCTTTTTCTCCAATATCGTGTACATAATTCGAACTTAGAAAACCGATGTAAATTGAGTAGTTCTCAAATATTGTGCCAAGTGCTGGACCGGCTCGTAGCGGCTTCGATACAGCTTAGCTTACCATTGATCACGTGTTTACCCACTTAAGTTTACCGGGGCTTTTCCACGTGTACCTCGCCGCTGGCAGGTCCCGGGTCGCGCGGGCGCGGCACGCGGCGGGAGGGGGCGCGCGTGGAGGGGAGGGTGCGCGCGCAAGGCTCCAGAGTCAGTCGCTGGGCGGCGCGCGGCCGGCCGGTCGATAGCTGCGCTGCTGCCACGGCCATGTTGCAACTACCGTGAACGCGCGACGCCCGACGCGCCGCGTAGTGCTGTGCAGTGACGTGGACGCCCCCCCCTCGCCGGCATCGAGCTTTCGGTACGAACCATGTGTTCACTGTGAGAAATGCGCTCGTGAAGGATTCAGGAGCTCTGAACTTGCGGGTGAGGAGCGCATCTCCACGTGACGAGACCTAGTATCCCACCAGATCCGTGTAGCCCCTACCCCCGCCTCGGTCGGTCCCCACTATCACTGCACACATCAAAACATCACGTACCACACATCCATCCAGACCACTGACGCTTCAAGAAGACAAACACATCTCCCCAGCTTCTTTTACATACGAGCTTTAAGCTAACAGACATTTGGCAATGAAACAAATTAATGATAGATATATATATTAACATCGTAGATCCCGTAGCTAGTACAAACTAGGTCTGATAGAGTCGTACCTACATGTAGGACCTATACCTACGTGTGTCTAGGTGAAGTTAGGTTAGGGGTAGGAAATGAGATGCAACGCGCGAGGGTAGCTATCTGAGAGGTTATTGATGAACTATAGCTACGTAAAGGTATTGTGTTCGTTGTGAACAATTTCGTGAGGCAAACAGATTTTAATTAATTTTGAGGGTAGTAGCTGAAATTGGGAATTAAAGACGATATTGGCAAAGTTTCGGGCTCGAGAGGTGATTTCGTACGGAAATTGCTTGTTTCAATCGAAATATCGGCTAAAGCAAAGAAAAGTTGCGTTATGTTTTGCTACGGATTGGGCTGCTACGTGCTACGAGATTTCTCCGAGCCGCTACGAAACGCTACGACAGCTACTAACAGCTATGATTGGGGTAGTTTCTTATAATTTTTTATCAAGCTTTTTGTTTGGAGTGTTCTTAGATCAAAATAATGTTAAGAAATGTTCACAGATGTCGCTACGGGGTTGATTGATATAGTAGACTCGAAAAATCGACTGATTTTAATGGATGCTCTATAGCTACCTACTGAATTCGTTTACAATCTTATTAAATCTACTCGTGAAACATTGAAATTGGTTATTATCTCATTTTGTGGGAGTTCAGAATGGTGATTAGAAGAATAAACGATTGGCTACTGACTCGATGAATGCCAGTCGTGTGGTTTTCTCTGTTTAATTCAACGACTTATGAGACTATGTAATTGATAGTAGTAGAATTATTTTTAAATTAATCTCAGTGGAGTATCTTACATATTGGAGTTATACTACTCTGCCAAAACTGCATGAGTTTGTAGGCAGAAATCTACTCTCATTACTTACATTTCACTATGTACAAGTAGGTAGGTATACAATGTTACACAACGTTATAAACATATTATTACAAAATAAGTTATAATTAGTAACAAAGAGTTATCACGGGAACACCAGGAATCATCATCATCATCAGCCAGAAGACGTCCATTGCTGAACATAGGCCTCCCCCTTTAACTTCCACGCTGAACGACAGCCTGCCTTTTGCATCCACTGTATGCCCGCGACTCACCAGGAATGGACGCCAAGAATCTGCAATAAAAGAAAGAGTCCGAAAAAACAATTTAAAACCAAAATTTTATTAACTCACTGTTGGGTAGAACAAAGCAATAATCGACTTTTATAATTCAGATGGCCGATGGGGCCGGAAGGTTCTCAAATGGAGACCACGGACCGGTAAGCTCAGCGTAGGACGTCAACCCATAAGATAGACAGACGGCCCAAAAGAGACCGAGGGAAGCGCTGGATGCAGGCCGCTTCAAACCGACCTATTTGGAGATCGATGGAGGAGGCATATGGCATGGATCGATAGGGGAGGCAGATTACTTGATTTTATGTATCACTATGCTAACCAAATAAAAATAAATTTTATGCAACGTTAAAGAAATAAAAATGTTTATGTTATGGTAGTGACGATGAATAACTCGATACTTTAGTAAAAATCGAGCTACCAATTTTACTAACGCATCGTATCAAAGAAATGAGTGATATTTCTCACTCCACAAATAAAACATCTCGCGCAAGTCTCAGGTCCCTTCCCAGTAAACCAGTAAACCTGCCCTCGTAAAGCCGCAGGATGCAAATCTGTCAAGAATAGACATCACATAAAATATCCCTTACGTCGCTTCCAATAAAACTGCTTGTAAAATCTACTCAAAATTCCGGAGATACGTGCGATCCGATCGAGCTTTAAGTTTGATTTTACTTTTTTATTTTTGGTCACGAGTAAGTTTAATATGGACAGAATTATACCCTTCCATTTTCAAACATCACACCCTCACCCATCTCATAATGCATATGAACCATTGATTTATATGTATATATGTACATATGTATGTACATATGTATTTATATGTATATATGTACATCCATTACTTTTTATTTATTTATTTTAATTTATACCCAAATATATAATTTATGAACTGAACATATTAAACTTTACGTCATAAAGTTAATTTAATGAGGTTCCCACGACACGGGCCTAGAGCCTAGTGTGGGACCACTGCATATTCGAACCTGATCTTTTATATAATATGAATACTAGCGACCCACCCGCCCGGCTTCGCACGGGTTAAATTTACGTGCGAAACCGGGGCGGGTCGCTTGTTATATATGTGTTATAGCATCGCTTTAGTTTATCTGTAATGGTGTTATAAGTGTTTTTAGTAATAAATAAATAATAAATCTATATAAACATTCCGTGAAAAATTATCTAACTGATGGTGAAAACCGCATCAAAATCCGTTGTGTGGTTTAGGAGGAGTTAGCGGCCATACAGACAGACAGACGCGGAAAGTAACTTTAATTTATACTATGTAGAGATAGAGAAGAAATAGAGATAGAGAAGAGATAGAGATAGAGAAGAGATATAGATAGATATTAATAAGGTGCTTATAAAGTGTTTAAAGAATTCGCTATATTTTTTATATAGTGTTAAATAATGTTAAAACTTCCATTCTTTATTGATCTTTATAATTTTATGCAATTTTCTATTCATATTTTTATAGCTGTGTAAATGTTCATGTAACCGGCTCTTATGAATAAAATAAAAATCTTAACTACCTTATGTTATATTTATTTTAAAAAAATATGGTGTTGCGTTAGATCACCACCTCGCCTGATGTTAAGCGATGGTGCGGTCTACGATGGAGCACGGTTGCAAAAGAAACCGTTTCACTCGCGACTTAAGAACACCCAGATCACTATCGGGAACACCTATTTGAGGACAGGAATAGTTGGTAAATGCGTTTGTGTTCTGCGTTGGAGGTCTTGAGTTCGATTCCCAGACACATTTAAATGGTGATTTTAAATATCTTCTGCTTCTCTCTTGGTGTGTCATGACATTTAAGAGACATTCTAACCCAGTGAGGAACTATGTGTATGATACGTTTTTAGGGTTCCGTAGCCTGACAAGGAACCCTTATAAGTTCGTTCTGTCCGATTGTCCGTCCGCCCTCAGTGAAAAAAATACTGAATTGAGAATGTCCCTGCTTTTGTTTAACTTGCCCTGTTAGTATGTATGTGAGGGACAAATCTTGTAACTGAATTTTACGTAATCCCGTCGAGTTTGGGTTCATAGGATTTGTCTTCCCAAGCACTTTGGTCTTAGATGATAAATTCAATATGGAGAACGCATCAAGATGGCGGACAAAATGTTCACGTCATAATATGGGCATCAAAAAAAAGGGTTTGCTAAAAAGAATACGAAAAAACTTGTGTAATATAAGTTTTTTTAATTAATAAAGCTTATATTGTGGTAACCATTTTATTTATTGAGGTGAATATTAACTTTATGTACGTTTACTTAGAATATTCCTATTAACCTCCAAAATGAGCTTTCTTACTAACTACCCCTTTGTTTTTCACATTATAAGTTGTTTTTTTTAACTTTATAAAATACTAACGGTCCGCCCCAGCTTCGCACGTGTATAGATTATAGCCTATGTCACCCGGGAATAGTGTAGATTCCCAACAGTGAAAGAATTTTTCATATCGATTCAGCAGTTTCGGAACCTATTCAATGCAAACAAACAAACAAACAAACAAATCTTTCCTCTTTATAATATTAGTATAGACTAACTTACCTAACCCTCCTACTAAAATACCTACTCATCGAATATGAATCGTAAGCAAGTATGATATCTCATAAGCAGCTGTAGTTCAGTTTGCTGACTGAAAAAAGTACAAAAAACAACCAGTATTTTAACTCGTATTTCATCCAGCTAAAACCTCCAAATCCTAGCTAACCATAATTAATTTATCCAGCAGTTTAACGTGCCTTTACGTTTTGTTAATTTGTTTATCGGGTCACCTTCCCACCTGGGGTAATGATCGCTTCGATTCCTGGCCCAGGATTACAGTCACTCGTTATGGGCCTTGGGATTAGGTATTTACGACGCCGCGCTCCTTTCTCTACGGTTCACCTGCTTCACTCTATGTTGATTAAGTAATAATTGGGGTGAAAATAATTTTAAATCTTGTTTACTAAGGCTTTTGTTTTGTATGTAAGCTGTTGTTTGTTTAGTGTTGTAGGCTTTTGTTTTTTATAGTTAGACCTGTTTAATGATACGTAGCTTACATATTTCTGGGAAATTTCTTGTTGTGTCTATGAAGTTTTTGAACGAAACACTGAGTGGGAAAATATTGCGGGCTGCTAGTAAGAGATTAGTTACTAGACTTTTTTAATAGGATGAGTGCAATAATTAACTAAACAAATTGCCTACAAAAACAGTTAGACTGCCCATAGACCGTTGAAGGTCTAAAGACAATCCAAATGCTCAAGCCCACTACCAGTTGGCAGCACACCTATCATGCTGGCTGCATTACCACGCTGAATGGCAATGCTAATGCGTTGAGCTAGAAACATGCCAGCGTTTTGGTCACGCATCGCATGAACCAGGCTCTCTGAAAGATTTTTGATAATGAGGTGAACTCCCGTGCCCAATAGACCAATGTCGACCCCAAACGCCTCAAATATGTAACCACTGCCGAGGTTAGCATATTTGCGCCAATTGTGCTGCACCGCCGTTACTAAACTAGAGTGGATGTTTTCTATTAGAATTTATTGTTTGTTTTATTTTAAGGCTTTTGCAGGTACCAAAAGTTCGGTATCTTAGTACCAGTGGCGTAACGTGGACTAATAGACGTGGGCGCAGTCGCATCAGGGAGGCCCCTCTTCCTTTAGTACCTACTTCAAAGATCAATGCAGAGATCTTACCCATGGCTTCCATATTTTTGTTACGAAAAGCAAACCCAGGGGCCTTACAGTTTCCTATTATTACACATTACTCAATAGTTAAAAGACCGGTGTCACTAGTAGTAGACTAGCCTGTCTCCTGAGTAGAAGGCTGGTTAGATTTCCGGCCTGGCATATATTTGAATGATGATTTTAAATATCTATCCTGGGTCTGGATATCCTCGACATATCTGGATATATAAGTAAAACAAAACATGACTCTAAACCAGAACTTTGTCAAAAACCACAAATGAAAATAAAAAGATACTTCCACTCAAGTTCATCAACATTATTCCCGAAGCAAAACAAGAGCATTTGAACATTTCCCTAAAACGCGGAGGTTAGAACTCCCTCCGAGAGCCTTTATTACAGGCATCGTTACCATTATCAGTGGCCGCCACATTTTCCTCCGCGGGGTAATGCTGAGGATGTATTAAGACAGTAACGGGGGCCCATCATCGTCTATAAGGCAGGTAAAGGGAGATGCTTCAAGGCCCTATTTATAGAGGATACTGGGATAGTATTGCTTTGTGAAAGCATGGGCCTGGTTGATAGATGTTGCACTGTTTGAAAACATTGTTAAGATAAATTAAATTCTGTACAGATTTCTTAGGTGTTCGCGTTTCTTACTCGTTGAAATTAAACATTAACGTCATTGATGATATTTGTAAGTAAGTTCATAATATTTCTATAACAATCCGTTACCTAGTCTACTGTGACCATCAAAGACAACTGCAGTGTTGGAATCGGCAGGAACTCAAATAATGTAAAATACACGCGATAAAATCCGTTACCAAGTGTTAAATTTCAATTGTTTATAATTTGTTGTCGTAAAATATTATGACATCTACTATATAAAAATAAGTCGGGTTTTCCTTCCTGACGCTATAACTCCAGAAAGCACGAACCGATTTCCACGGTTTTGCATTCGTTGGAAAGGTCTCGGGCTTCGTGAGGTTTATAGCTATAGTAGCGGGGCCGAAGGCCAAGCTCTACGCGTACGAAGTAGCGGGATTCAGCTAGTATTTTATATTAACAGTTGTTTTGATCTATGTTGTGATGAAAGACGTAGTCCTAAACAAATAAAAATCAGACAAAAATCTATTTTGAAAAATCCAAAACCAAATCGAGGTGTCTAGGTATCTAGTTAAATGAGACATTTACCATGAAATGCGTGTGAAACAAGAATATTTTATTTTTATTTTTTATTATCTTAGAGAAACTAACGGTCTTAACTAACAGAGTTAATAATTAGCTAGAGATAAAGGGGCCATATAAAAGTTTCTACTTATAAAAAACAGAGAACATTATGATTATATTAAGAACGCCAAACATGTGAATAAAAAAAATATTGATGAATAATATTAATTACTAGAACAAAGAAAATAGGAATAGACTCTAAATAAACTAAGACAAACTATATATAATGAATATAATATATGCAAACTATAATACCCTTCTGTTGCCTGCTGTTTGAGGGAAAATAAGCTATTGGTACTTAGGTAAAACGATACGTTTTTTTGAATACGAAAAAAAAAAAATTGAATCAAAATCAAGACTCTAAAAGCCTATCTCAAGATCACTCTACCGATACGGGTACCAACGAGCAGTTTCACCCCGGGCGCTCGGCAATAATTACAATGTTGGTTTGTTTTACTACATGGAACTTATACGTGTTTGTTTGTGCAAGACGGTTTCATGCGGTTCCCACGCAACGCTTAACTGAGACTTACGTACATTGTTATGATTTCGGCTGTTGGCAACTGTTTCAACTGTTTTGATGTAGGTATCTAATGTCTATAGCGAGTAAGAGTAAGTAGGTTAGGATAAAATTAAGTACATTCCTTTTAACATGCTTTTATTTAACTTGCAATGTTTTTAAGTTAGTTTAGGTCAAATCTTGCAAGCTGAATTAGAATCACTTCCTCTTATCCTGCGGAGTTGAATATCTACATGTTGATTCAGTTCAGATTATAATGTATTTTGATGGTAAGCATGACCTGAATCGACATCCAGGATTAGCTTCAGATAAAGAAACTTTTCAACGGTCAGCGTGCTGTTGAAGACACGAAACTTATCCCTCTTCATCTATCTCTCTCTTTTTTTACTAAATTGTATATTAAATAATAAAAAAATATAAAATTCGTAGACAATTTACTATTTAAATTAAAGTAAGTTGCGAGTTTTATTGTTTTTTTAATATTAGCTCATATTCTCACAATATGTATTGGAAAACGTCGGTACATGAACGGAAAAGAGTTTTACTGCATCGCGAAGATGGTAAGCCCTTAGCTACGTGTCGAGCTTACATTCGTCTAGTTGTTTTTGCAAAAAACAATCTACCAGACCAGTTTGACAATGTCATCATTTTGATATTGTTATATTTTATGGCAGCTTGTGAGGACCGCCTTCTGTGGGCGAAGTACAAGTCTTCGATACTTAAAACACGCATTGAATTCCATAGAAATTTCAATATCGAAATCAAAATTTGCATGAATATCGATACGTATTTTACGTATCCAATACTCGTACTTCGCCTTCCGATGTCTATAGTCTTGACAAATAAATGTATTATAGTCTCAAAAAAAGGACTAAAGATTATAGTGGCTATTTTTATTTTGTGATTGATTATGTGTTCTATTGTAAGACAACATATTTTAAGATTAAAATCCAAAACAAATCATTCCTAACACTAATATTTGTAAGTGTGTATATTAAATGGTTCGTTCGTTTTTTTTCACGCAACAGAGTAACGGATCGACGTGCATTTTTGGATAAAGATAGTTGTGGGGCACAGACTAGGTATAGCTACTACATAGTTGTAGGGCTAGCAATACTTTTTATCAGGGGAAAATGTACAGTTATCGAGTAAATATCGACGTGGGTGAAACCACGGGAAGCACCTAGTAAGAGATACTTCTCCTACTTATGCTGATTTAGCCAAAATGTGTCTTGACCTCTGATACCAAACGACGCCACTCTGCCCTATCTTGTGCCCTATCACGCCATTATTACATATATTATTGTTGTTTATTTTATATAATTTAGGCAATACAATTTAAACAGCCATTTTGTGCCAACAAATGTTCAGAAAGTGTTTGTAACACACCTCGTGTTTGAAAACACTGGACCGAACGTTACCCAGCACTTTTGTACTAGTATCTCCGTTACTTACATACCAAAACAATTTACAAATTGAAGGAAAGCAATCCATTAAGACGCAGCGCAGATGTAGGTTATCGACTGCAGCGGCATCTAGACCAACCTTAACCGCATGGCCACGCCACAGCCAGACGCGATTAAAAAAAAATTTAAAACTCTCAGCTCGCTTACGTCACGGGGGCGTGCGCGTGACGTCACAGGCGGAAATAGAACGGGTGGGGGCACGGGCCGTGCACCTCGTCGTTCTATTTTAGACCCAGTTACATACTGCCCAAGGTTTTGTTTTGAAAACATGCAGCTATTTGTGTGTTAGTACGTCATGGGATGTTAGATTGGATAGGTATTCGTATTCGATAACAGATATTTGTGTCGCGGAAATTACTCAAGTTACTAGAAATCAATTATATTATCATACTACCTATAGACAGATGTTAATGTAGGAAAAATAAGATTAACATAAATAAGGATATGAAATTTTAATACTGAGACTTTAAAATATACTAACAAATTCTTTGTGGCACTATTATTGACGGTCGTGAAGAATACAATGAACCCAGATGTTACCTCGCTTAATTTTTTTTTATTAAAGTTAATTGGTGGCCGAACGTAGACCTATACTCAACAATAAAATAAAACACTGTTTTAAACTATCACGGTTGTTCACTAAAGTTATATGTTAGTTTATGTTAGTTTATGTTTATAGTTCCACAACCTTACCACGGTAAATATCCCGTAAATAATCATATAACTTTAATAAAATAAAAGTTATACAAAGTCAAAGTCAAAGTCTAAGTACAAGTCAAAGTACTTTCACTTCTTACGAATAAATGGTGTACTAATCGAATTTTATAAATTTACTAGCGTCCCTTCCCTGCTTCGCATAGGTGTAAGTTTTATTACAAACATTCCGTGAAAATTATCTAAATGATGATGAAAACCGCATCAAAATCCTTTGCGTGGTTTAGGAACAGTTAGCGGATATACCGACAGATGCGGAAAGATGAGAGAAAAAGAAGAATATGTAGAGAAGTATGATTTATTAAGGGATTAATTATGAAGGTGATCATAGCCTATTTTATCTCGAAGACAACTGAAATACCGTTTTTCATATCACGACACATAATTTCATAAACCCGAAGTGTATCAGGGCTAAATCGAATCTACCAGGAGACCTTCAACAAACCAGATCAAACTGGAATCCCAGAGAGCTGGGGCCAATGTCGCTGGGCCACAAATAGCGCAAGGCCAGCTCTGGCCCGCTGGTGATAGGGAAAAGTGAACGCGAGCAGGCTCGGAGGTATTTTTAGATGACATTCGGGTCATTTTGAACGGGAGCTAGGAAAATAATTAGATTTGTATTTTGTGTGGAATGGATTAATCAATGAAAACTTTCTAGTGTTTAATGCAATTGTACGTAAGATGAGACAATGTTTTTTCAAGTTAACATTTTATTTTAAGTATACTGGATGTCTATCATTATCTTACTATTAATGTATGTAGATTTGGTGGTAATTTTAATTACTTATAGTTAAAAACAATATTAATAAAATAAAAAAAATTAGAACAAGCTTTTTCGTATTTTTCTCAGCAAACCCACTAATTGTTACCCAAATCATGATGGCAGATAAGAACATTTTGTCCGCCATCTTGGGGTGTCCGCCATATTGAATTGATCATCTAGGACCAAAGTGCTTGGGAAGGCATTACGTCGTTCCCCTTAAGAGTTCCTATGGCCATCTTCTAAGTCTGTATGCTTCATCTTAGACCACATCGTCGCTTACCAACAGGCGAGTTGGCGGTCAAACGTGAAAATATTCCCGTTAAAAAACACCTTTCGTAATTCGTATTTGTAATATTAGTGTGATCTTACGAACGTATGATTAAATTAGTTATTCAGTAACCGTATCATAGAATGACGTCATTAAATGTATGTATCCTTTTCTTAGCATTAGAACAAAGCTCCAGCATGGCACATTGAAGAATCATGACACTGGGTATACAAATGCATTTTCTTACATTTCTCTTATGCAAAATGTAGGAGCTCTAACTAGGTGCTTGTTACGCGCTCGCTTATTGCGGTCGTAGCTCGTAGCACGTAGCACACGCGTAGCACTTTTGTAGCGGCAAACGACTAGCATTCTGTACGAAAACAATTGAAAACTGCAAGATGTTGAAAGTACGATGGCATTTGTTTTATGTGAAATAATAGAATTGAAAATAAAATGTGTTCTCATTGTATTTGTTTTTATCGTAGCCGAAGTGTTATTTTTCATTGTTATTATGAAAAAATTTATTTTTAACCGACTTCATAATTGTTTTGTTTTGTTTGTTACACCAGGAATTTCCGTCATTTATGAACCGTATGGATTGAAAAAAAATATTAATAGAAATTTCATCTAAATCGATTTAGTACTTGAATTTTAAATCAAAATAACTGGGAAAATTTGGTTACATGGGTGATAATATTATGTTATCTAGGGAGCTCATTCCACAACTTTAACACGGTAAATATATACTAATATTATAAAGAGGAAAGATTTGATTATATGTTTGTTTGTTTGCATTGAATAGGCTCCGAAACTACTGAACCGATTTGAAAAATTCATTCACTGTTGGGAAGCTACTCTATCTCCGGGCGACATAGGCTATATATATATATACCCGCGCGAAGCCAAGGCGGACCGCTAGTAATCATATAACATTGTCAACTATTTGAAATATGTCAAAATTATTTTAGCACATATTGTTTTGGAAGTTTAGAGAGTTTTTTTTAAGCATATTAGCTTTTTTCATGAAATGTAGAGATTCAATCTAGTTATAGCAGTAAAAGGGTTTCATTTAAAAATAATCAACCTCACACGTTCCTAGGGTCGGTATGAAATGTGACATGTAGCGGTATTGCACGAATTAAATCAAGACAGCTTAATTTGGGGAGAAATCCTACTTGTAACTTGGCGTTGGATTACTCGTCTTTTTAATAATCTTTTAACTTATTTTTACAAAAATTATATGTGAGCGTTTATTATTTCATTTATTATAACTGGCTGACCCGACAGACTTTGTCCTTAACTAATTGTACAATTTTCGATTTAAGAAACTTCATATTTTTCCTGTTATTTTTAATGAGTATATGAATTTCTAGTGTAATTCCGCTTCAACGTCGTTTTGAGTACAATAAAGTTTTAGGACAAATTATTTTACTCTATAGATATTTGTGATGCTAATTTAAACCTAACCTGACATAAATATTAATTACATAAAAAAGTAAAATTAACCTAACCTGAAACAAACCTGTCCTGTCCAGTTAACCTGTTATTTTTATTTTAAAAGCAAACTACTCAACCGATTTTAATGAAATTTCTATGGGACTAAACTGAAAATATATCCTTTCAAATACAAAAATTCATTTCCAAATCAGTTTAATAACAAATGAGTTCTGAGGTAACAAACATAAAAAAAAAAAAAAATATATATATATATACAACCGTATTGATTTATACCCTCAGTAATATTTTATTATTGAAAATATTGAATGTGCGAGCGAAAGAGCGCTTAAATAGCAATGGATGCTTAATTGAAGCATTTCACTATATCTAACGCAAATAATTTATGCCCATAAAGTATACCTACAAAGTTTTCGTTGGTTGACATAGCCACTGAATATTTAGGTATACTGATATATTTTATAATAACCATAGTCACTTCCCTACCATAATAGTGGCCCTTCCAGATTTATCAAATCGCCGAAGAGATCGTTTGTTGACCGCCGACCGGGAGAGCTAGTTACGTCATAATATAAAACTTTCTGAGCACCCCCCGAGGTCTTCCACATAGCCTGATAAAACGGACCTTAGTTTTCGTTCTTCACTCATCTTAACTTAGAGAAATTTTATATTGTTTGAAAATATGACAAACTCGTTGCGGTCCGCAGTTTCATCTGCAATTCAATATTAACCGTATTTTTTATGATAAAAAGTAGCCTATGTTTTGATACAGAATTTCAAGCTATATACTAAAACCATACCAAATTTCAATTAAAACCATTAATTCAATTTAATTATAAAAATAAAACCTTTTCCTAGCACGTTTTGCCAATATAGAGTAAAGTGTGGAAAAACACACACTCACATACAAACTTTCACATTTATTATATTAGTGGGATGTGATGTTATATTGTTTGTTATAACGCTGGATGCAGGCCGCTTCCAACCGGCCCTTTTGGAGATCGATGGGGGAGGCCTATGTCCAGCAGTGGACGTCCTACGGCTGAAATGATGATGATGATGATGATGATGTTATATTACAATTTTTTTGTTGTCATTTGGTTTTGTATTTTAACCCGAGAGGTGCCTTGGTTGGTGGAGTCTTGTAAAGCCAAAAATTAATTCTTTAACCGAATTAAAGTCTAAACATCTACGAATTAAGGTTTAAAATTAGCATATTTTGCTTAAGTTCAGATTAGAACATAAGGCACCTCAAGGGACATTACAAATGTCGAAATGCTACATCTGAACTTGACAAGACTACTCTCTTCTAAGACTTCACTTCCTTATTTTAATCTTTGCTAACCAATTCACAGAATTGGCCAAAAAGAATCCTTACATTCACTTCTTGAACTTTTATTTTTGCATGGACTCTGAATCTGTCCCATGTGAATGTGAATTCACGTACATTCCTAGATGCTGTAGAAGAAGAACAAGAAACTCTAGCGCAATCTCTTTTCTTAACAGATATAGCAATATCGGGTAATAAATGGACAGATTAACTACCCGCCACGTGCACTGGGCAGCGCTCCAAGCAAAACTGTCCTGAAAATCACAAGCCATGCGTTGCGAAGCGCTTTAAATCGACTGATTATGGCGGTAATGGCGTATGAGATGAAGTTTGTTTTTAGTACAAAATATAAAACAGCTTTTTTAACTGGTTCAATACTTTATTGTATAAAAATTACAAGTAAAATAAAAACTCAAAAAAAATATATAGCTTTTAGATGATATACAAAATTTTTGGGATGGGTTGCATTTTGAATTTCTGTATGGTGTGAATCTAGCCGGAATGAGCCCTAGTCTAAAAACATAAAAACCAGTTTATTTCACAACAGTGACGAGTCAAAAAATCGGTTGTGCGTGATTTTTGCATCTCAATTTAATTAGTTTATGGTTCGAGGCTTAGATTATGCCTCACCTAGGATACGACACAATTCAATTTTATTTAATTTCATCACATTCTATTACCTCGAAAGTATAAAGAAGCAATTTAGGATAAACGAATAACAGACAATTTTCCAAATAATATTATATTTTTGTATTTTAATCACGGCGTAGCGCTTAAGGAAAATATTATCTTTCCCGCTCTAAATCCCAAGTCTCGTAATTAATCACAATACAAACAAGATTAGGGCTCCTCAGGCGACCTCAAATAAAATAACGTTGTTTGTAAATAACATAGAAAATATAATTTTCTTGCGAAAGTCATAAATAACCATTGGTAATGATACCTAGTTATTGTTGTGTAGGTATAACTTATGTATAACACTCTAGAATTACCATAACGATCCAAGGTAGGCCATGGCCGACACAAAATCCACGCGTTTTAATATTGAAATCTCATTTTCCTACAGACAATAGGGTATTTGACTACTTTTGGGAAACTGTTGCACATTATTGTCTGATATAAAATAATGTATACTGCATTTATATTTTCTGGATATCAGTCGTATTTGCGATATAAATCGATGTTAAAGTTTGAATAAAAAAATATCGCGCCAAAACGCAGACCTGCGTCATAGCTCCGATCACATGACTAATTGACGTCACACAAAACAAAACAACTGCAGCCAGGCTGCAAAAGTTTGATGATTAATTAATTTCTAATAGAAGTAATGGTTTATAAATATTGTGTAGTGCCAAAATGTACAAATACTTCCATAAAGACACCCGAAAAAAGATTTGTTTCTGTTCCAATGGACCCAAAACTCCCCATAACTCGAAAAAAGTGGTTGGAATCAATCTAAGGTTGGAACTAAGTAGCTCGTAGAGAACCCAAAAGTATTGGAGCTAATTCAAGTGTTTCTATGTGCGAAGATCATTTTGAGGTACATATTTGAGTCTATATATTTCTATTATAATTTGTGTTTTTATTGCATTACTATTTTATGTACTGTTACTTTCTTTTTAAACATTGTAAAGCTCGACATAACCTAACAAAATAGTTATATCCACTTACTACAACATACTTTTTGTACAACTTGATTGAATGTTTTGCTTGGAGAACAATTAAAAATTAATACTGACATTGTAGTTTTTACGTTTTGAGTTCTGCAGCGTAGAAACAATGACGTGGATTATTATTAAAGAAATATGCAACCATAAAAACATTAATTTTGGGTAAGTTACTGCTGTCTGCTTGCACAAAATGTTTCTCCATTCTTCTCACATTTAACCTCCGGACTGTTTTTGGTGAAAATTTCTGGATAAATCGCTCTCAAAATAGCTTTACAACATTAAATTCGCAAATATCAATACAAAATCTGTTTGTTTAGATTTGTGTGACGTCACTAGGGATGAAGCCAGTTACAGACCGTTTTCGATCACGTGATCAAATGTCGAAAATACAGTTATTTTAATCGCGTTTTTTACAAAAAATAAGCATATTTTTATCAAAAAATCAATGAAATATGCTTTATCATTATGTCATGTTTATGGATGGCGTCAATTGGCATGATATTTTTAATACAGTCAAGTACCCTATTTACACCGGTCTCAAAAACGCGAGCAACGTGCCTCAGAAAATTAAGAACCATATTTTACCTACACAAGACGTACGAGTACTCAGAGATTTTTAAACTTCCAGATAATACATCCCTATACCAGTTCGCCGAGACCTGCACGCGACCACCGCTGGCCATTTTTTATTCTCGTTCAAAATCTCCGAAGCGAGAAAGGTTCTCATTGTCAGATCGACATGACTTCGGCCAATTTGAGTTGGACTTTAAAAACATTCAGATTCCCCCGCTTATCTGAAAGTTTTCCCTCAGAGTGGGAAACGGGGCGGGTCCATTGATTCTGGCCATATAGGGCTGATAAGGTTCCGAAGCGTCTCAAAGTTGTAGCGTAAGATAATGGATGGGGCTGCAAGTGATAGGGCCGAGATGCCCTCATTGGCTCTTGGAACTATGTTGAGTTGACACTGTTAAGTAGTCGGTTAAGTTTATGCAAATCTCTAGAATGGATACTGGCAAAGTGATTTTGGAGAAGCTTAGCTGTGCCGAAATAGGGTTGGTCGCTTTCCTCTGTATATAACAAGTTTTACATAATTTTCAAATTTTTATTAATTTATTACATCCTCTCGATAGGGATACTGGAAAATTTGTATCCAACGTTATATTATCAAATACCCAAGTACCTATTAGTAATTCTTTCCTACGTACAATTGTATGTTAGTTGCATGAAGCTGTAGTTTCTGCAATGTATATTTGTTATTTGAAAGATCAAAAACATGACATTCCCCAACTTGCAGCTCATCCTCTCTCTTTGGAGAGGAGAGCAAGAGAAGGCCTGTATCCTAGTAGAGGGAACATGCTAAGCTGATAATGATATTGATGATATTTGTTAAAGACAAAATAATCAGTAAAAGAAGTACAAATATTAGTGCGTAAAATATCTATCAATTTCCATACAAATTTTAATATTCGAACTTGACATTTGTATGGAATTGGATACGTATGTACGCACGTAAATATTTTACTTCGCTTAATTCGGAGAATGTACTAAAATTTTCTGAGTCTTTGGCATACTTCAATTAAACAAAAATATAATTATATTACCTCGCCTGATGTTGAGCGATTATGCGGTCTACGGTCTCATTTATTTTGTGACTCATATTTTTTGCTGTTTTAATTAAATAATGCTGAGAAAATGATTGCCAGTTCATAACGACAGAAACAGTCTGTCACATTGTTAGAAAAGCAGACGGTCGTAAAGTTCGTCTACCATTTGTAAGTTATATTTCACGAAGAGTTTTATGAATATCGTGCTTAATATCTGCGCTACAACTTTCTGCATAATCATAAAATTTATAGACAAGAAAATCTATTTTGTAGAGTAACTTATTTCTTTCCATCCATGCTTCATCGGCTGGGGGGATTTATAGTAGTAATTATGTGCAATCTATTCACAAATATTCGGTAAATCAGTAGTAAAAACATAAACTTGAGAGCATTAGAATTGTCTCTAGACGTAGATCGGTGTACGGCAATAAAACTTTTTTGTATAATATATTAGGTTTATGCAATGATCTAATACGTAGTGTAGTATGACATCTTTGGGTTTTGTTATAAGTTAGCTTTGCTGTAAAAAAATATGTCAAGCTCGATATTACCAAAATAAATAAATATTATTAACTAATATTAAAAGCAAGCCTATTATTATATATATATAAAAAACAGTATTTTTGTTGTAGTTAGGATTTGATTTGTTTTTCTCTGTAGATGTTTTTTTTTATAATTAGATTTTTAAGTAGCTAGGAATTAATTTGTTCTTCGCCGTATTTTTTATTGTTATTGTAAATATAATACGAATGTCGTCGTTTATTTTGAAAAAAGGTTTATAATTTAAAGTATGGCAATAACAAAAATAACCAATAAAATATGCCTACTGACGAAATAACAAGTATAAATTTATTTTTTAAGCTTCCGATAAAAGAGCTGATCATATTCAAACGAACGAACAGATTTTCTTGAATCTAAGAACAATCTCGATCAAGTCACCTTTCAAATGATAAAACTAGATCAAAATCAGTTCAGCCGTTTGGGAGCTACGTTAACTTTTAACACACCACTTTTTTCGTTGGGAGTTGAAAGCCTTAAATAAAATTGCCAGTATTTTTGTACTTTTTATTTAAGTAATAAAGTATTGTTGAACAACACACTGTACAACGGTGCAAGGTAAGATACTTGCGTTGTCAAGCTAATGAATATAAAGATTAGATGATTACAAAGAACATGTTTCAAAGGCTGTATGCCAGTATCGTAATATTTATAGGGGAACAAAAGGCAGATTACGCTCCGAGGCAAGGCTAGACGTCACAAATCTGAACGAATGTACTTTACAACAGCACTCCTTTTAACAATAATAGTCGAGTGTTCACGACCTTCTCCTGCTATTTCAATGTAAGCTTTATTGTTAAGCTTTTAAAGATAGCATTCGCATGAACTAGGTAGTCGTAAGGTGAAGAAAACGACTAAATTGTTAACCTCTCGCAGTAATAGTGCTGTTTTGAAATGCAGCGACATTCACAAAATATTTATATAAGTTGGTTATTTACCTTTTATTTTAGTGTAGCAACATTATATTCCTTATCTTCGCTTATCATTAGGCGAGGTGGAGTCAAATTCAACTCCTTGTAATATAAAAAATATATCTAGTCAAGTGTTCTAATTAATGCAGGCAGTCGAAAATTTTACTTATTGTAGTTTCGCTTAACTGTGTTTCAATATCTATATTGTTTTCCGGATGATAGAACTTTTGCTTCTAGAAAAATTATTACATTTTAATAATTATTTTGATATTATTTTAAATAAACCTAAAGTAACGTTTTTTTGGATGTCTGACAAAAACATCCTGTTATAAAAATATCTTGGAAAATTCTAGAAAATATGCTATGTAGCGTCTCAAAGTGCTCTGGGCCTTCGGGCATAGGTCGTTGTCCACATTCGTCATCTAGCACTTAAGTTGGATAAATATATAAACACGCGTGCGACCCGCGATGAACGAGGTGAAGACGTCGTATATAGCTTGACAGAAATTTGTGTCTTTAGACTGTGTGAAAAATTGCTATAAAACCATAGTTACCAATATACGATATAAGTTCTTTTAAAAAAATGCACCTACATGGGCTCTTGGGTCCATGCCACGTTTTTAATGTTTATTGGCTTTATGAAGAAAGTATATAATTCATTGTTATTTAGTTCTGAACTATATTTGAAGTTTCAAGCTAATTACGAAGTTACATTCAAGTCAGTTTTAAAAATTGTATCAAACATATGACAAAAAGACAAGCCAGATAATTAATAAAAAAAAAAGTAAAAATGATTACTAATATGCATTTTTAAGCTACAGCTCAATTTATTATGTGTGCAAAATATAGGTGACGTCATTTCACCTTATGATCTTCGGATGCAGTTTAGATGAGGAAAGATCTCTATCGGCCGCAATTGCGATAGATAGTTGCGATACGTCGCGCGTCTGAAGCCAGCCTTACAAATTCCGTGAGACGGCATGTTGTATAGACGATATATTTTTGCGCGAAAAATTGATTCAATTTGGGCATATGCAAAACGATTTTAGTTTCCTCGGCTCGGGTATCGTGGATATTGTTTTTATGTACTTTGCTGCTGTATATGTATTGTGTTTTACCGCGTGTGGCGTTTAATATCGTGGTATGAAATAGAGATATAAAGGGAGATAAAATTCTCTAAAGGGCCTTAGCTATACTAGTATATTGCTGGTAATATCAAAGATTAGAGATAATGTAATATTTTAAAGGCAGTGTGCGCAAATGCTCTAGACAAGTCTAGAGTTAGCTGGGAGTGTTAGCTGTCAGTTACTATTAGACCTATGTTACGCTGTGACTGCGTTATGTTTCGTCACAATCATCAGCCCATAATACTAATCCACTACTGGACATAGGCCTCTCCAAACTCAAGCCACTCAGCCCGGTCTTCGGTTGTTTTTCCAGCCACTGCCAGCTCTGCTCTCTTACGTATATCGACATAGTCAAAAATATCCAAAGTTTCCGACATAGTACAGCGTATTAGCAAACTGAAGTGGCAGTGAGCTAGCCATATTAAATGCAGAACCGATAACCGTTGGGGTAGACATGTTTTAGAGTGGAGACCACGAATCGGCAAATGTAGCGTAGTGTTTCATGGCCTCTAAAAATTAAAACTCACCTTTATCAATCTAGCGCCTCTCACGTCTATCAGCTTCAGAGATCTTTTGCCACTTAATTTTCACGTCTGAGTTTCTAGAACTTATATTAGATTAATTCACTAAATCAAATAAAATTCAGTTAACTGTTGAGTGTAACTCCGTAGCAATAGAACGGATTATGGATAAAATTTGGTATGCATGTTGTTTACACCCTGTATTAACACAAGCTTTTTATCCCAAAATTACAGTGTTTGTATGTTAGCCGGTGTAACAGCACACGCAGATAGTTTCTAAGAGAGTAGATGATTCGAATAGAGGCAGACATTTCAACCTAAATGGAGAAGAAAGGCGCATTTAGTTACGTGTCGACTATTGAATACAAATCCACTTTAAAACAAATATCTAAATCGAAATACGAAATTGGTCCGAGTAACAAAGAGAATGTTTGAAGCGTTCCGTCTCTTGCTCTAACTAGATTGGACGTCTAGTTAGGTCCCTGTCTAGCGTTCGGCTCGAATCCTAAATTAGTTTAAGCTATAGTTAGCGTCTGAATTCGCGACTTGTTAGCTTTTAACTTATGCACTCCTTTTCTTTGACTATTCGTAATTAATTTCCCTCCGTGTAGTTGTTTCTGCGACAAAATCTAAGGTATCTGTACAAAGGGAGCCAGATGGGTAATTTATGGCGTTTGTTAAGACTATCTTTGGAATGGAAATTAGTTTACTTTTGTTGCTTGTTTCTTGTAGCTTACCTAACATTAGTGTAATATTGTTATTTGAAAGGATATACTTTCAGATGTCTCATAGAAATTTCATCCAAATTGGCACAGTAGTTTGGTTTTTAAATCAAAATATCTTGAACAAATTTGTCATCCAAGTAAACAAAATTGCGCAATTATTAATTTGGAAGTCAGTTTTTTTTTAAATTGATAACCCCAATCGTAATTTAAATATGATTGGGTATGAAATACACCAACATGTTATTTGCTTATGAACGGTGTTTCTCAGTAATAAGCGTTCTAGTTAGTAGTAATTAAATTCTGCTTAATGGAAAACAGATAACAAAAACTTAATAGTAGGCAACTGTATTCAGACTGAAACGGAAAAAAATGTTTCACATTAAGTATGTAAAAGATAAAAAGTAAATTTATTATCTTTCCCTAAGAACTTGGGGAGTTAAAGAATAAAAAGTGTGGACGCAATGGAGTAAATTTATGCTAAGTTTTATTCATGTAAATCAGGAAAGAGAATTATTTATAAGTAGAGGACTGCTTTCATAACGCACCTATCACGTGGATTGTCCACGTTGATATACAGGGCAAATGATAATAATCTAACGAGACACCTACAGAATACTGTTAAAAAAGTGCTAATTTTAGTCATATTACAAAGTTAGGTTAATATTGTTAAATTAGATATTATATTGGTAAATTAATAAATAGAAAATTTAAATTGAATAATCCGTGAAGTAATCATACTTCATAATAATATTTTAAATGCGGAAGTATGTTAGTTTATACCTCTTTCACGCATCAACAAACCAACGGATTGACGTGATTTTTTGCATAGAAGTGAGATAGACGTATCAGTATGGACAAATGTACTGCATACGACATTTCTTCTACAAGGACATTCCAAGGACATGCGAAATTCTTTCTAGTATCTTCTACAAGGTATAGCTTGGTTTAGGTAGTAGCGTAAGAACGATTTGACAAAACATTTCAACAGAGCTCTTACTCTTTTTGTTACGTGCTGAAGGTGGCCAAAGCTCGCTCTTCGAACAAAGACATGGTCGAAGGTAGTCATACTGGCAGGCCAAATCTCTTCCTATTTTTAAGAATTAAGTCTATACACATTATCTTTCTTCGTGTTAATTGGTACGTATATATATTATGTATTTTAATTAAAATATTTATGGTATGTATGCAGCATTGCGTATTTAGTGTATATATGTATGTATATATATTTATTTATATTTTATGTGCACCACCGACCATTTTTCAACTTCTTTAGTCCTGTCCATCCAAATTTTGCCTGGAAGATATCGCTTTAGGCGATAAGGCCGCTCATTATACTGCCGTATATTTGTTTTTTATGTTAGTTTAAGTTTCATTTATATTTTCGGTGTGTAATAAAGATGTATTGTATAGTGGTACCACAAATTGAGTTCAATGTTAAGAAGGATACAATTATTCTGGACTTTTGTCTTTTTCATTGCCATTAATCATCATAAACATTGCTTGTAGTCAGCCCACCGACATGTGAGTAACCAGTGTTGCCAGCCACCAGGATCCCCACCATTTATTTCTGGCGCAGCCTCGCCGCTGACGTGAAAGGGCGCACAAACGAATAAAAAAACAGTTCCGTTTGTTCATAACAGGGAGTTTACAGCGAAACAGGGTCTTTTTACTGCGCCCGACAACGCGCCATATTTGCCCGGCTGCCTCTTTCTTTGTGATTTTTTGTCACTCTGTTTCGGTGTTTTCGCGCTACAATGCGTTTTCGAAATATGGGTATCGGATTTATTTTCGAGATAAGGGTCGAACAATGCCAACAGGGAAGATGGGAAAGCAACAGTAATACAAAAGATAAAGTCGTCGGGAACGTGGAAATGTTTTTGTATTAAAATTCGTAGCACGAATATCATAATGTGTACGAGATTGATGGATGGTTGAGGAGGTTCCTGGGATAATGCGGACTGTATAGTCCGACTCCGTCAGGAGTTACAAATGAGAACGCGGGGAGGAACAGGCTTCCTCTTTTTATTTTGAAACCCTATTAACAAAGAATCGTATACTCAGTTTCAAAGATGGGCTTCCGTAAAGTAACGCTCGATTTAATCAACTAGAGAAAATATGATGCCACAAGCTTTCAAAATACTACATAGTCGTTTCTATTAGATGAAATCGTAGTTCATCGTCATCATCATCATCATTTCAGCCGTAGGACGTCCACTGCTAGACATAGGCCTCCCCCATCGATATCCAGAAGGGCCGGTTGGAAGCGGCCGGCATCCAGTGTGTCAGTAACCTTTGTTCGTTTATGGATCTCCTCATTTCTGATTCGATCTCGTAGAGAAACCCCGAGCATAGCCTTCTCCATAGCTCGTTGTGCGACTTTGAGTTTGTTTATGAGGCCCATAGTGAGAGACCACGTTTGATTGCCGTATGTCATCATTGGTGACACACATTGGTCGAAGACGAAAGACGAAGTCGAAGAACAAATCGTGGTTAAATACATGTTATGCTTGCGGCTCAGTGTAAAATAAACATTGACCAAGAGCAAATCAGACGCACCGAGAGTCCCGTTGATACCTTTCGGGCATGGAAACCTGAAAAATTCAATTTTATAGAAAAAAACGCTTGTATATATTAGGTATCATTTGTAAACGTAATTTTTTTGCTAGAATTATACAACGACGTATCACGTAACGAAGTTTTTAGGTTGGGTACGCGGTTAGTCTGTACTGCGTTAGAGCATTTGGATTGTATATATTGTATAATTGTTGTATTTATTCAACGCGTTATATGTGCACTGGGCAAGTGCAACTGTTTTTGTATAATAAAATAAATAGCTTAGTTTTTACTGTTAGTTAAATTGTACTTTGTTAAGTTAATAAAAGCACTATCCGGTATTTTTTTTTTACTTTATCATAAATTAAGCGAAGTCTCATATTTTGCGACGTGAGGTGATTGATTCCAATATAAACTATCACCTAAATCCTGGGAGTCAGCGAGGGTTGCGAGGTTTCGCGGATCGATCAATGTGCCGGTGAGATTAGATAAACAAGGCTGTAACGGTGCCTCGCCTCCAGCTACCAAGTCATGCCAGGGGAACAGGCTGGTGGATGTGGTATCTGACATACCTTGGAGGTAGAGCAGCCATTACTTAGCTCAGCAAAGTATTCTTGGCATGTTGTTATCTATCTTTACCGTTCATACTATCTGTTTAAATAAGAGCGGTAGATACTAAAAGACTAACGATTAAATATAACAGATTTTTTTATTTAACTGATTGTCAAAGATTTCATAATAATAGATAGTTGCTGACAGTATTATGCGCTTGAGCATTTTGCTTTGAGTATCTTGTGACATATTTTGTAGCGATGATGATGTAAAAACACTGTTTTAAACTATCACGGTTGTTTACTAAAGTTATATGATTATTTACGGAATATTTACCGTGGTAAGGTTGTAGAATGAGCTCCCGATATTTCGGCGCAGTTACATGCACCATGTTCACGGGAAGACTGAAGAATGCGGGTGGTTGGTCAAACAGTTAAAAAGTTAGGTACAGACATAACGTTACTACGGTAAATATCCCGTAAATAATCATATAACTTTAGGAAACAAGTGTCACTTGAAATCAGCAGTTTTGTCTCTTCCCAAACAAACTTACCGTTACAAGGTAGTACGCTATTACTGTAGGCTTTTTCTAACATCTGCGATTACATAAAAGTGCTATCGAAGATTTGCCTCCTCCCTCGCAGCGAGCTGTGCAGAGGTTGGCGTCCCCGCGTAGTGCGGAAACGATCAATCAACCGGCAGCTAGTCGCAGCTGAAAACAATATAGCTCGGCTTAGATTGAACGCTTGCTATTGTCTCTGTATACACACTACTCTACGTACACAATGCTTATACTTATACGCTGTACGCTAACAAATATGCATCGGTTTTTGTTGAACGCGGCGGATTTAGTGTTCCTTTGAAATCAGTCCCGATCAAGAAAGATTATAAAAGCTGGATTAGTGATGATATATGTGCTATGAAAGACTTCCTTAAAAATTTACATAATCTAGAGCGTATCTTTCCGACTAATGATGAATTAAAGGTATTTTACAATCAGCGCCGGTAGATAGATAGTGTGGAAGAGGTCGTAACACGCTACGTGCTACGCGTCTACTTCTACAGTGATGGTACACACACAGGTTCATGTTATCATTATTATCATCAGCATCAGCCAGAAGACCTCCACTGCTGAACATAGGCTCCTCCTCAGAACTCCACACTGAACGACAGCCTGCCATCTGCATCCAGTGGATGCCCGTGACTCTCACGATGTCGTTACGCTGCGTATTCCGTTTCATGGTCTCCACTCAAGAACCCCTTTGGTTATCGGTTCTTCAAACGATGTGGCCTGCCCATTGCCGCTTCAACTTGCAATTTTTGGCAGCTATGTCGGTGACTCTGGCAGCTAGGTCAAGCTTACCATAAAATTGCATTGCCATCGGAACTGAACCAACATGTAAAAATTCAACTCGGCGGAATAAGAAGAAGTGGTTCTAATTTAGCTTGCCATTTTATCTAAACAAACAAATACAAACATTGCAGGTTAAATAAGAGCTTGTAAAAGGGGTGGTGGTCTAGAGTTATTCAATAAAACAACAACGCACTCACCACCTTTGCATAGCTGTCTAACTCATCATAAAACGATGCTAAAACCGCTACGAACACTCGCAATACAACGGTATCCCGCCGGGAGGTAAATGTTACACTTTTATCTCAGGAATAAACTGCAATTTGGTCCGTTGAAGCGTCACGTGACCGCGCCCTCATAAAGTGCAACGGCCGGTGGTGTTGGAGGTTGCACTCCTTTTTACAACAACTAGAATATGTACAGAGAAATAGTTCTTGAAAAGTAAAACTGTAACCAAGTTACCACACGCAACAATGTAAGAGCGCAGGCGAGGGTCTACAAAAATTGCAGAAGCGAGGGGAAAAAAAACGTCAGCATATTTGATAAATCATCATCATCATTTCAGCCATAGGACGTCCACTGCTGGACATTGGCCTTCCCCATCGATCTCCAAAAGGATCGGTTGGAAGCCCTATGGCTATATCCTATGGCTGAAATGATGACGATGATGATGATTTGATAAATGCCAACAAGAACGATAATCTGACAGATACATACATAGACACGTATCTGCGGCGCGTGAATCTAACCAGGGCGCGTACAACAGCCCCAAAAACATTCTAATTTTGATCATAAATTGAACTTGATCTTCCTATAGCAAAAAAGGCGAGACAACGTTTAAAGTGACATTAAAATAAGATTTTTTAAACTTCCGACGCAAAAGAAGGGTTTTGTAAGTTTAATGGGTGAATCAGTTTGTCTGTGTATCTTATGACATTGTAGCTCCTAATAAGCTGAACCAATTTTGTTTTGACTTTTTTGCAACGTGACTTGAACGAGAATGTTCTTATCTATAGATATCTATCTATAAATATCTATCTATAGATAAGAAAACTCACAGGATTTACTAAAATCTGAAAAAAATCTGTGAATCTGTCGTTTCACAGAAAATAGGACGGAAAAGAGAAGGAAAATCTGTTACCAGGCATTATGAGTGAACCTTGACTTCTTGAATTCTTATTTAGATCAACGCATCGAACTCCGCATCACAGTTGCCAACTGATTTCGAATGACTGACGTTTCATTTATATGCGTGCAACTGGCTACAACAAACCAAGGAATTACATCAAGAGGGTATAACAATCATACATAAGATATTTAAACTTACAAAAATGCCTTGCCAGCCGTTATAACTTAAACAAAAAAAAAAATTAAAAAAATTGTGGGTCGTTTGAAGATAATCAGCTCTTTTAAAGTTTTAAAAAAAACTTGTTGAGATTATGCCCCCATCGGTACGCCCCCGGGCCACAATTTTGCGATCTTTGAAGCTATTCCTCTGTACGTTTTGTCCTCACAGTATAAGTATTGCGGTGTCACGTGACCACTCGCCGTGACAAAATTTACTGCCGATGTTTATTGAGCGAATAGAGTTTCTGTCTCTGTATCTTGGAGTGTTGGAAATAGAGATATTTTGAAACCTGGTTTAAAAGTGCGGTGTATGTTGCAGTGTTGGGGTCACGTAATCACAGCTGTTGTTTATGCGACACGTGATTATCTCTTTAAATACAAATAATTTATTTTCATTATAGTACTTTCCAGAAACAATAACTGCGCTAACCATCAAACTGGGTTTGATCACCCATATCTTGATGTTAGGCTTCCCTTACATGGCGAATAATTTTAAGTACAGTGTGAGAATTATAAATTGTGAAATGAAATTAATATCTTAATTAACATGCGAATATTATAATTATTAAATTTTCATGCAAATGCAGTTTTTCGTGGTTTTGGTTGCTAAGCGAGACGGAGCCGGGCGCGCGCATTCACCTTGAAAAAGATCGCCAAATGCGGTTAAAACTATATTCGGACTAACCAGCTTAATCGTAAGTGATTAATTCCCGTGTTATATAAACAAAAATATTTTTTTTTACTCTCTCATAAAAAAATGCCAGTTCAATTTAATCATTTCAACTTTACCAAATTGATTAGATTTTTATCTTAATCGGCTTACAGATCAACCGTTTTAGGCGCTGCGTAGACAATCAAGTGGAAGCAACTGGACACAAAGTCTGCGCAGAGAGTGGCTGGTTTCATACTCTTTATATATACAATACAAATACAAAAATATTTATTTGTCTCTTAATAACAGATATACAAGCTAGGTGAATCTCTGACTCCTATGCTAGGTAGAGTACCTGTATTATAGGAGTCAGTTCCTTCCAAGTAATAGTGACAGATATTGACAAAACTAATAACTAAATTTAGTATTATATGCATGCAGTATTTGTGTGTTTGTGTATACGTAAGTGTGTAGTGTGTGTGTGTTTTAATGAAAGAAACCCTATTGTATGTAATATGTTACAAGTATGTATGTATGTTACAAGTTTTTAGTTTTTAAATAAATTCTAGAAGTTTTTCAGCACCTTTGTAGTCAATTTCTTCCAGCCATTTAACTATATGGAGATAGTGTCTCTGTGCAAAAGTGGATTTTGTAGCAGGGATTGGACACTTGTTTCTTTTTTTATTTTGCTTTGGAATATGTGGAACTGAACATTGATGATACTTTCGAATAGAATGGAAAAAGAAAAGTCAAGATATAGATATAGAAATCAAATATTTATTGGTAGCTTGTATCCGACACAAGACACAAAAATGTCCACGGTTTGCGCCCTGCCTTAGTGCATCAAAAAATACAAAAATATTAGGCTTGCGTTTGACCACCAACTCACTTGACGTTAAGCGATGATGCGGTCTACTATGCAGCACGCTTGCCTAGAAGAAACCGATTCACTCACGATTTGAAGACATGGAACACCCATTCAGGCAGCGCATTTCACCGACTAGAAGTTCGCACATTAGGTGGAACAAAGCGCTTCGTACGGGTTTTGGAATATCAAACATGAAGCGGTTTGATTACCAAACAAATAAACCAAGTACATTTTGTCATGTTATTTTATTTTAACAGGAAACGTTAAACACAGAAAACAACTAGTAAACTTTTCAAACAACAATAAAAACATTCAGCACTATAACCGTTTTATAAAAGTATTTACGCTGGTGTTTACACAAAACCGGCAATTTCCCTCCAAGGCCGCGAACACTTCAAAATATGACACGTCCGAAAGGGCCACAATAAAAAAGGGTAATGACCATTGTGTGTTACAGTTGAAGAAAACTCTCACATTCCTTATACAAGAGTTAGAGCAACGTTTACGAGGCACTTAATAAGAATAGCGCTTAACGACACTAAAAATTCATTTATTGCCGTTTCACTGAACGTAAAAATTTAGTTTTATGAGTGCTAGTGTAAACTTCGAGAGATGCGCGAGCGACGCGCGAACTGCGCTCGACATGTCTTGATCTTGAAACTTTATTCGCTTATCTCTACGTTATTGGGTAAAAATGGCCCTACGGGTATACAATGTCCTAGCTTTTCATGTATTACAATAAGGTTAATGGAATAATTTTGTTTCAGGTTTTTTTACAATAATGCGGCAGTCTATTGAGGACTAGCTTAGGCGCTACTGAAGCCGGTGAGTAAAACTATTGTGTTGTTTTTTAATAATCGAATGACAAGATCTGCCCGTAATGCTTGCAACAAAACTCTAGTTTTAATAAGGCCTATATGAAAATTTTACCCGCCCGCATATCTCGAAATGATTTCACTACATATCATTTCACCAACCCATTAAAACAATCTAACAAAAAAACATTTGTTGTACGAACAACTAAGAATTTGAGGCAAACAAGCACTAGAGTGCGTCTTCGGATTTTAGTAGTTAAAACAACACTTGTTGCTTAATGTCTCTTAGGAAAATATAATCGAAATAAAGGTCACTACTTCACTTTAAAATCATAGCAAGAACCAATATCACACACATCAACAGCCTGTAAACGTCTACTGCTGAACAAAGGCCTCTCTCTTAGAGAGGAGTGTTGCCATAATCCCCACGCTTGGCAGGCGACTTGGGGATCTCAGTACGTTCACCGTGTACTAATAGCACGCTGCTGCCCATCCTCAGGTGGTTTTGGTCGCAGTTTTAGGACATAACCGGGTCCCAGAATCAATATATAATAAGTATGTCTAAAATGTAGCATTTGATTCAGTGTATCTCTTAATCCATGCTATAGCACAGACCACTTCATTTGTCTCTCTCGCAGATGGCACTGTGCCCGCTCTAATACAATATTGAGGGCGTAATGCTTCGACAAACAGAACGTGTCTTAGCACGATTTAAGCCAGCGCTGCTTTGGCCGTTCCATCTATATTTACTTAATGCCGTTTAGAGGAAAATAAATCAGTACGAAATTCTATCGTCAAAGCTCCGGCAAACTGCACGTAGCTCAGCACTATCTGCTTCGGCTATTCCATTTGGCGCTTCGATTGCTCTATTAAATGAGGTATAATGATTGAATCTAGCTTAAACCAGAAAGAGTAGACTTCTTTCTACGGTCATTTGTAGGCTATGAAACTGCTTAAACTCTCCGACAGGCATTGGTTCTAGCTATATCGCATGTAATTATTGATTCTAGCTATATCGCATGTAATTATTGGTTCTAGCTATATCGCATGTAATTATTGGTTCTAGCTATATCGCATGTAATTATTGGTTCTAGCTATATCGCATGTAATTATTGGTTCTAGCTATATTGCATGTAATTATTGGTTCTAGCTATATCGCATGTAATTATTGGTTCTAGCTATATCGCATGTAATTATTGGTTCTAGCTATATCGCATGTAATTATTGGTTCTAGCTATATCGCATGGGGTATAACTTCGTAGCAATGTCTAACTCAGACCTACTAATATCTCGACAGGTTTTGTTTGGTTTTTAATCGCGAAAGTTTAAAAATTACTAGGTTTTGCATGCTTTATTTTCCTTTTTTCTTTGTACAAAGCTAATGTGTAATCGTCACATGACCAACCACCTCTGTTCGGCGGAGGGTATTGGTATGCCATCTCACAGGTTTTCTTAGTTTGGGTACCAATGCACTTCCACTAGGAATGCTAATATGTAATGACACCATTTATTACAATTATTGTACCACCACCATGTATTTGTGGACGTCTTCTGGCTGATGATGATGATGATGATTACAATTATTAAGAAGATGTTTGTTATCAATAAATTTCATTTCATTTTTAATAGAATATGGTAATTTGACTGATTTTACAAAACCATCTTAAATTGTTTATTATATAAAATATAGCAATTTTGTGATTTAGTCTTCATAATTTTCAGTATTTGTGTTTTAAATAGCAAATCAAAATTCAAATTATTAAACCACCGCGTAAACTTTGGCGTGTATGTGGCTACGTGACATCAGTGACGTCACACATAAGCAAACGAGTTCTTCTCGCCATTTTTTATTGCCTCTATTTACTTTTGTGACGTCATAAGGACATTCAACGTACATAGTGTTTGCAGTCAAGTCACGTGATCAATGAAAATCATATTTTTATTCAGAATTTTTCTGAAAATGGGTATTATATTAATTTGGTTTTTAGTAATTAAATAATAATAAAAAAAACATCTAGCATTACACCATTATGAATTATATTTTTAATACAGTCAAATACCCTATTATGTTTTGATATGTGATTTCTGATCGCAATGAAAGTTGTTTACTTTGAAGCACCAAGATTGACTTACGCATAATACCACAGCGTAGAAACATACAAAGGTCCTTACGAGTCTACCTACCGTGCGATACACTCTTACTTTCAAGAATAATACGTACACCTAAGTACCGGGTATTTAGCCCTCATCAGGGCGGCTGCAGGAAGCCGCGCTGGGCACATTAATCACGGAGACAAAGGGCTGTATTGTTGCAGCGCTGTTTCCAACCGAGGGATGTACCTGCGACCTTGGAGAGGCTGCGAGGTACATGGTTGTAGCGGAGGGTTTCGTCAAGATTTCACCGCAAGTTTTTTAAAATCTGTTGGAAAAAATTGGCTCAACAGCGCGAGAAACTCATCTAGAGGTCTAGGAACTATATATTTTCACGGCACTTGGACGGGATGTTCTCTTAGTAGTCTTTTTGACTTATGAGGCCTATTACAAAATGAAACCGTAAAATTTTTTGTATTTGTATTTACGGGCATAAAACGAATATATAAAGCCGTAATTTTCAAGATAAATATATAATAAGTAAACCATAACATAAATATGTTTATTTTATGACAGTAATTTTACGAAATCCGTTCTCAAACATTTCCCTCCTAAAGTTTTACTAAAAACTATTTTTGTAAATTGGAGATAACAAATGGATATGTTGAGTTTTATCAAATTCTGAAGCCGCTACATTCAATAAAAACCGGACAAGTACGAGTACAAAAAAAAACTGAAACAAAAACTGAAACTGAAAAAGTTGAAATATTGACAGACAAACTTAACTTTGTAGTTGACTATAAGGTTCTTCAATACATTCCAACTACAAAATGTAAGTTTGTAATAGCAAAATAATTATTTTTAAGTGATATAACTTCAAATTTGTAACTTTCAGATTTATTTCTATATATGTGCTATAAGACCTTGCTTTTTACCAAATTTCATGATTCTAGGTCAACGGGAAGTACCCTATACGCAAAATATGCGACATAAACGTTCATATCTTTTGATTGCGTTGAATTACAACTTTTATTTTTTTACAGCCGAAAGAAACCGTAGACTCAAGTATTTAATATAAATTTCAACTTTATACCTTTACGCGTTCTTGAGAAAAAAGGTCTTGACAGACGGACAGATGGACAGACAGACGGACAGACAGACGGACAGACAGACGGACAACTAAGTGATCCTATAAGGGTTTCGTTTTTTCCTTTTGAGGTAGGGAACCCTAAAAAATTCTGATTTAATGTAGCAACTCAATTTTACAGTACTCAATACTCAATACTCAATAGTTTATTGCAGACATATGTAGGTACATGGAGTTCTTAAATTAAATAAAAATAATACATATGACCCTATTTGGGTATGGCAATAGGCGGACCGAAACGATCTATGTACATTTCGTCAAAATTGCCATTGAAAAAATTGTAGTAACATTTGGATTCTAAAATACATTTAAAGTTATTCATGAAAGTTACTTCTTTTTCGATATCTTTTAATTTTGGCAATTTATTAAATATTTTAACGGCCATTGTTTTAGGGCCAGAGCTGTGTATTTCTAGGTTGGACTTTGGTTCGATTAATTTATGTCTAAATTGCGGCCTAATTTTGCGCGATTTATCAGATGCCTTTTTAAAATCGTCTGGGTGTTATTTTACAAATTCACACATTTCCAGAATATATATTGACAGTATTGATAGTATTTTAAATTTTATAAAATAAGGCTTGTGAAAATAAGGTATAGTATAGTCGGGGGAATCAGTTCTTATTAGTTGTATAAAAATTATACAAAAAATCCAGTTTTCGATGTTCTTTTCGTTAAAAAATGTGATAGGACCCTTAACCATAAAAAAGCATATGTTATATATCGGGACGATAATTATATCTCTGAAATTTGGTTATTTCCACGGAGCTTCGTTCGTTAGATTTTTTCTATAACCGCCAATTTCTGAACTATTAATTTGACTACAATTATATGGTTTTGGCTACAGAACCCTATCATATGCGTGTTTTGACACGCTTTTGGCCAGCTATTTAACAATAGGAACACTATCAACGGAACGACAATATTATTGATATCAAAGACATTTTCACATAGAGTCAGTACTGGTAGAAAAAAATTGGCCTTTACAAAGCTTATTACTTGGTGGAATAAATTGTGATACCTCCAAAACTGAAAATGCACGACCATGATAATTCGAATTCCATGATGATTCGAAGAAATTTATCTTATATATTTTTTTTTTAATTCGTTGTGAATCAATGACAGTTTTAAAAAGGGGGAAGACGCGTGACATCCAAACATTGTACCCACAGATATACACAACCAGATCGGCAATATATTTTAGTGAAAGAGACAACTTGATATGGCTCAGCACAAGTACGAAAAGGACATAAATAGATTTTGTTGTCCTTATCGCCGTGACCTGTTTTTGGTACCTCAAGTGTCAAAATCTGTAATAATCAGTGACAAACAAAACGGGTCTGAATTATATTTATTGCCTTTTTTTGGTGATTCGCATTTATCACATTTATAAATGCGTGTTTCCTCTGAGAAATAATTGTAAAAGATATTTTACAATCGTTGGTTGTAGCATTTTGGGCTGCAAGAAGCGCAGTGAGCGAAAATACGATGAAATATCATTTCACACGTAAGTAAACATATAAAGCTTGTAACGATCACCTAAATAAATTCAGGATATCAATTCGCAAATATTTTATTCATAATTAGTCAGTTTTTAGGTCGATTTGTGGTCTAATTCTATGAATTTTATCAAATTATTCACTTAGAAAATAAATTATGAATGTTGCCAGTTTATGAAAGAAATTACCCACCGCAACTAACATAAATTATTCGTTCTGCAGGTTTCCAACTGATCCTGTCACATTGCTGAAAAAAGCTGGCACATTGCAAGAAGTGCAAAATACCGACCCTTTTTGCCCATATGCATATGGTGAATGTTAATATTAAATATATATTAATGAGGCCACAGTTATGAAGCTGGAAAAGCAAAAGGCGATTTCGGCAAAATACTTTTGTATTTTGTGATTGTGCAAAAAGACAACATCACGCCCAGGCTGTCACCCATCCAAGTACCGACCGCGCCCGACGTTGCTTAGCTTAGTGGTAAACAGAAATTTGTCACTGACTCGCAGTTGGCCAGTGTTTATTATTTGTTGTTTTACTTATGTTCACTATAATCCGCTAAATTTGACGCTTGTACGGATTGCCGTTTTTACACTAGAACAAATCCAAAAATACGTTTAACGTTTGTTGCATGGGGGCCCTTCCTTTGCCCTTCCGTTTTAACTCTTTGACTTTTTTATTATTTTTAATTAATCATAAAAAATCATGCTATGGTTACTTTACAACCCTTTTTCTAGTACTATATTCTAATCCTAACAAATAATTATAATAAAAACGCAAGTAAGTTTGTAACTTTCTGTCTGTTTTTTTACGAGGAAACGGCTAAGTCATGGTATAATAATATACTCCACCAGGTATAGCAATTCGAGAAAAAATTTTTACGTAGGCGTCCCGCAATGATGTCATGATGTCAATTTACAACAGGTTCGAGAGAGATGACGATACACCACGTAACAGCTGATTGAATAAAGTGGCAACTGGACAGTGACGTCATTGCGGGACCACTCCCAGATTGCTAGACCTTGTTTTCTTAGATCATGGGCTAAGTCAAATTTTGTCAGGACGATAGGGTGTGTCATGAGGACAGACAACGTACTTTTCTTCCCAGAAAATTGCAGGTAGCTCCGCGGGTTGCAGCAGATAGTGTATAAAATATAAATATTTAAAAGGTAGTATTGTTTCCAAAGTACTCATTGAAGATTCACATCCATCATAGTAGGTAAATTACCCTAACTTATAGCAAATCTTTTTAATGTGGCAACACACCTTGTTGAAGCGAGAGGCACTGAGCTAGCCACGCTCATTGAAAATCTATAGGTAGTAGATCTGTGATTGTACCCAACAAATATGGCTCTGTTTCGGCTCGAGTCAGCGGCGACGTTGATGTCTACACGGTAAACGTCAACTTCACCGCTCCATTAGACACTACACTAGACCATAGAAGTGACATTTAAAGAAAATTAAGTTAATTGTTTTTAAGTATTTACGTGTGAAAAGTAATGCCGTGAAACTTGTTTTTGTCTTCGAACTGTTGGTGCACCTTGAGAAAACGCAGAAAGTAATTTTTGCTGCTTTATTTCACACAATTTTGACAAGTAATTCACGTGCTATCAAAACGCCAGTTCGATTGTGACTGAAGTGAATTGTGCCCTGCCTATATTGTGCGGTCCACGTCAAGAAGTTCGTCCCGCATCTTCCCCCTATTTACTTACATCAATGTTGTGAATTCATATTATTACAATCAAATAATCATAATTAAATATCATCGCATCCATCAAAGAACAGATATCTGAAGCCGCAATCGTAATTCCAAACTGTATAATTTGAAACTATCCTTCAACATCAAAGAGACAAGAACTAAGAAATTAATTTAGAAGATCTGCAGATACCTAACCAAGTGTAACACTGTTTCCTAAAGTTAGATTAGCATGATCCACTCCATCGGAACTATGATCAATCGGGATTCTACATTATAGGAAGAGGCAGGGCTGTCTCTCGCATACTTGCAATTACGTATTCATATTCTTATGATTTTTTAATAAAAAGAGCGGCAAACAAGCTTTTTGTCCGCCTGATGGTAAGCAGAAACCGCAGCCTATGGACATCTGCAACACTAGCGGTGTTGACGGTGCATTGCCAGCCCGCAGAAGTAGTTATAGACACCCTTTTTAAACGCTTCATGTTGTAGCTCGGCGAAAAGGCATTTGGGGGAAGGACATTTTATACCTTGCAGGTCCGCGGAAGACAGGAGCGGAAAAATCGGACGGTGTGGGACTTCAAGATCTTGTATCTACGTAATTTTATTGAAGGAAACTGATCCCGGTATCGGTGGATACAACTCGCCGGGATCTGTGGCTAATTCAAACCGATACGAATAACGCAAGCCTATTAATTATAAAAAAAGATACCGGGATCCGTGGATACAAATCCTTTGCTAGGGGGTGAGCTTTAATTAAACTTTGTTTGTTCCTAGGTACATATGGCACTGAGACCTTGTCCTTAACTGATGGCCTTTTGGAAAAAACTCAGAGTCACAATGCGGACAATGGAGAGAGCTGTGCTCGGATTTTCTTTGCGCGTTAGAATCCGGAACGTGAATTTTCAAAGAAACAATCATACATACATACATACATACACTTGAAAAACATAACTCTCCTTCTTGTGCAGTCGGGTAAAATAATAATTATTCTTATTACTTAGTGAACAACCGTGATAGTTAAAAACAGTGTTTTATTCTTATTACTTTCATATAAAATAATGTTCAAAGAATTTTCCGAATTCGTTTATAAATGGAGAATTTCTGAGGTAACAAACAAAAAAAAAAACGAATTCCGAACCCCTTCCCAAACAGCTGAACCGATTTTGATTTAATGTTGTTTGTTTGAAAGGTGACTTGATCGAGTTATCTTAGATATAATTCAAGAAGGTCTGTTCAGCCGTTTGAAGATTACCAACTCTTTTATCTACTTAATAATTTGTATTTGTTTAAATTCAATGTTGACATCCCTAATAGTCAAAATGAACAGGACCAGACAAGGCATAAAACTTGGAAAATGCCGGACGGTGGATCGCTGTTCTGTCAATAATTGATAATGGATGACGTCATTACGTCAGCGAGTGATTGATTGGCTGTTCCGGCATGGAACCCCCCCAACCCCCGCCCCTCCCTCCAGCGCTCCTGTGATGGAGCATTACGGGCTATTTAAAATGCTAGGTCCACAAGGTAATGGAACATAGTTCCTGAATAAATAAGGGGGAGATGATGAGATGGTGCCCGCATTTTTGAGGGAAAACTTGCGCGGTTATTACCGCGTAGAGTTTTTTTTTGTGGATGTGTTTTAATTATTTTTAACTTTATGTGGATATCGTATTATCAACAAATCTATGTTTGGAATTATTACCATAATCCTGTACTATATACTGTACGTATATGGTACTGAGACGTGGTCCTTAACTGTTGGCCTTTTGGAAAAACTCAGAGTCACACAGCGGGCAATGGAGAGAGCTATGCTCGGAGTTTCTTTGCGCGATAGAACCCGGAACCTAGATATTCGCCAAAGAACCAGAGTCACCGACATAGCTGTTAAAAATTGCAAGTTGAAGTGGCAATGGGCAGGCCACATCGCTCGAAGAACCGATAACCGATAGCTAAGAAAGGTTCTGGAGTGGAGACCACGAACCGGAAGACGCAGCGTAGGTAGACCTCCCACTAAGAATCTACCCGAATTTTATGGTGGTACGGAACCCTCAGTGCGCGAGCACGACTCTCACTTGGGCGGTTTATTTGTATATGGAATTGTTGTTGATTCTGTAATAAATTGATTGAATTGAATTGAATTCGAGCCAAGTGCATTTGAAAGATAACTAGTCCGATTATGCAAATACGAGAGTATTTGGATTCAGCCAATCACAGCCAAGAACCGTATCCGGAAGGGATGCGCGGTAAGGGTATTCTTTGGATGCGCGCAGCTTTCTATTATTTTTTTTAAATTCTTTCTTCCTGTGAGGATTTTGGCGTCGCACTTTTTGTGCATTTGCCAGTGTCATGTATCAAAATATTATCAAGGTTAATGAAATTTCGTCAAACAAGTCACAGTAAGAGTAAAAGTCATACACAAAGAGTACTTTTGGTCATACTCTAGTGACCAAAGACTACTTGTGGTCGCTTTAGGCGATAAGGCCGCCCATTATACTGCCGTTTATTTGTTTTTATGTTACTTTAAGTTTCATTTGTATTTTCGGTGTGTAATAAAGTTGTATTGTATTGTATTGTATTGTATTGTAAAGTGGTAGAGACTACATGAAGTTTTGTGGAGCTTTGGAAACAACACGAAATACATGTAAAACAGAAAATTAATTTACTTTCCTACACTCGAGCACCTCCACGTATACTTAATAAATAATAATCTACTATTATTACACATTAACAATCAAAAATACACAAATTTAGGAAAATAATACAATGAGACGATATGTTTTTCTTCACGTTGGCGCCAAAACTCCCTTTCTATTGTCAAGTTAGTTATCCAGTTTGTAATAAATGGTAGGTATCTTATTTTTGTGTCTCTTTAATAATAATAGTATAGAAGGTGTATAATAGAGTAATGAGTCACTGTTTTAGACTATCACGGTTACTCATTAACGGGAGCTCATTCCACAACCTTACCACGGTAAATATCCCGTAAATAATCATATAACTTTAGAGTAATGAGAACAGAAACAATTTAAAAAAAAACACGCGAGGCTGCTGTCGAATTATTATTAACCCTTAACCTGTCACGTCAAAAAATGTGAAGCCCGTGGTTAATTTCATCTAGAAACTCCAGTTCCTGGTTATCGTCCCGGCCTACTATCAGGCGGACCAGTAAATCAAGCCCGGACAAAAGGCCGCGACTTTGATAGATTGATCCCTCTATCGTCCGGTTGCATATAAAGAAATGTTTTTGTACTAATGCCCGCAGAGCTTATGCTTTTAGTGGTGTTTTCTGATTTATTTATTGCTGACTTGAGGTGATTTCAGCGATGATTTTTTGTTGCTAAACTGAAGTGGAAGGTTCTGTACTTTTCGTTAATTTATCAATTGAGTTATAAAATTTGTTATCTGTTGTAAATATAAGGTTCGCACAGTGTCAACCTTAAGATTCAGTCCCACGATTCAATCGCATTCCTAGTTTTTTTCCATATCAAACCATTTCAGTTTGTAGTCATCTATTTTATATCTGACTCTGCCATTCTCTACAGTTTCACACAGCTATGCATAGTAACAGCTTTGTCCCTTAGAAATGCCCAAATCTCTCAAAGTTTCATGTACACTATACGTAGGTATGCATACGTAGGTACGATCTTCATACGTACAGATTAGCACAAAGGCATCCCAACAGCGCAACCCCGACATTTAACGTCCATCATTAGTGTGTCCACGCCGGGCCAAAGGTGACGAAAGTTGCCATTTAAATTCCAACAAACAGAATCGGACTTTCCCTACTTTGCACCAAACTCGACTTTATTATCAAGCAATAAGGATTGGCTCTCTAGTTGTCAGTGTTCGTAACTTGTACAAACCGCTACAATGAGGTGTTAAACACCGCCCGGGGCGGCTTGTGCGGGTAAAACTGGCTAAAACCAGATAATTCCGGCGCACGCGTATACTGCTGGGTGTGTAACAAAGTTGCATTATGGAGTGACGAAAGCTATTTTAGATTGCCTTAATAGCATAAATTGGGAAGAGCCTATAATAATAGGTTGACATATTTTTACAGCAATATGTTGTATTTATTATATTAGTAATTTTATAATATTATTCCTATTTTTACTGGGAAATCTATTTTAGTTTTAACAGTATGTGAGATGAATGTTAGTGGAATTTGTCCGTTTTTATTCTCAATAAATAATTTGAATTTGAATAATTTTGTGCATTTTTAAGGTAGGTAAATAATACTCAAGTTACTTAAAAGTATAATTATCTCAAACGACGTTACAAACGCTTCAAAACGCTTTTAGAGCATTTTTCAAAAATCTCAATACCACAAAAATATCTTTCTACACTTTCTCTTCGGCGTAATGAGAAAACCTTTGAGCAATCAAACGACGATGTGTGCACGAACGTTCCTCAATAGTGATTGACGTGAACTTCACAATTCACAAGTTTAATGTGAACATTTTATACGCAAAATGTCTGCTAAATATGAAGGTCAAGAGTTTGAGAGTGAATTGAAAACGATGATCTAGTTTTGTAAGCTAACTCAGTAGTGGGCGGAATCGAGTACCACGCCGCAGAGCGTGGGTGTAAATTCCTACAATGAGGTTGTACTTTTGGTGATAGAAAACGTAAACGTACGTACGTATTGAAAGTAAATAATGTACTTATAACAGAATGCAAGTTCTAGTATATAGTGGTTAGCTTCCTTTCTGTCGTCTAGCTCTGAAGGTGTAATTTTTACCAGCCCCGATTTGAAACTAGTTCCTAATGTATTATTTACATGATAATATTCGTGGTAGACGCAGCGTAGGACTCCCACTAGATGGACCGACGACATTGTGAGAGTCGCAGGCATCCAGTGGATGCAAAAAGCAGGCTGTCGTTCAGTGTGGAGGTTAAAGGGGGAGGCCTATGTTTACTGTTTAGCAGTGGACGTCTTCTGGCTGATGGTGATGATGATGATGATTCGAGGTCTACGGCGTAGACCGAACAGTTCTACGTCTTCTTCTACGTAGACGGAGTTATTCTAACATGTTCTTATGACAACTACCTATTTTTAGGATGTCCAGAATGCTGGTTTGTATGTTATCTGAAAGTTAGCCTCGCAATCCAGCGAGACAACGCAATCCATTGAGGCAACGCCATCCAGCGAGGCAACGCAATCCATTGAGGCAACGCCATCCAGCGAGGCAACGCAATCCAGCATTTTCGGCACTTTGCCTGAAATTAGAGAATGTTTGAATTATAGGCCTTCGTTACTTATAGTATAAAAGATCTTCAATTAGTTCGTTTTTTAAGGTTCCGTACGCAAAGGGTAAAAACGGGACCCAATTACTAAGCCTACGATGTCTGTCTGTCCGTCCGTCTGTCTGTCCTACTTTTAAACGACTGTATCTTTCGAACCGTTATAGATAGCTAGTTGAAATTTTCACAGAATATGTAATGTTACGGCGGATTAACTAAAAAATAATAGAAAAGTCATAAAGTGAAAACAAAAGGAGGGTCCCCATACAACAAACGTATTTTTTTAACGTATTTATGTATTAGCTCTAATGTAAAAATCGTAATATGTACAAATGTCAAACTTCGCATGATTATAGTACACATTCTAAAATATAACAACAAATAATAAATAGTGGCCAAGTGAGCCACGAGTCGGTGACAAGTTTCTGTTCATTAGCAACTGGTAATTTAGTTTTTGAATTTTGTGTTGGTACGGAACCCTCAGTGCGCGAGCCCGACTCGCACTTGGCTGGTTTATTATTTTAAAGTTTTGTGTTTGGTATTATTAAGTTAACTCTTGTTTATTGCACATAAAGAAAACTTTTTAGGCTTTGATTATGTATAATTATGTCTTTAGAATATATCAACTGAATAGGTAAAGCTACTACGTAACTACTACTACTACTAGTTACTACTACTAGTACTACTACTAGTTAACAGATCGTTCACAGTTATTTAACCTCTGGCATTATGTCATTGTCTCTGTTTCTTAGAACTGCTTCACTAGATGTCACAGCAAGAAGCTTGCTGAATCCAGAGGTAGAATAATTGAACGGTCTGTAACTAAGATAGATAGAGAGAGAGAGAGAGAGAGAGAGAGAGAGAGAGAGAGAGAGAGAGAGAGAGAGAGAGAGAGAAGATCATATTCAAATTCTTCGTTATTTTACCTCAAATGAAAACACAGTACTACTAACAGCGTATACAAGAAAACATGTTTACAAGAGACCTCTGAACTTCGACAAATTCACGTGACAGTCGAGTGCATTTCAAAACTTACGTCTTTATGGTCATAACACACTACATAGACTCGACACTGAACTGGTTACACACATTCAAAGTGAGCCTGTTTTTATTTAGAATAAATAATAAGTATTTTGTACACAATGTAACTACAGTAGTTTTCATGAACTTTTTGATAAAATTATATATTCTGCTTAGTAAAAGCATGAGTTATTTCACATACCTACCTACATTTGAGTTATGGCGCAAGCTATTATAATTTGTATAAGTTTCTGCATATTGCGTGCCATAAAATACGAAATGAATGGCTAATTTATTTAAAAAAATACATGAGAAATGAAATGAGTTTTAAGTGATACAGGTTAAAACGTTTATTTACATTCAGTTATTTTTGACGTGAATTTTTTTACAACAAATCGTTAAAAATAATCTCAAATTTCATAAAACGAAATTCCAGGTTTTATTTACATCTTATTTTAGATGGACTCGCTGATCTGCAAAAGACCCATGTTCAGCAGTCATCTAAAATAAAATAATTATGACGACATAAATGCCATAATTATATCAAAAGTCAATATTAAATGTCAAATAGAGCACAATTAAAAACATAGAAAACAATAATTGAATTTCTACCAGGGCACACATTTCAATGACTTGCTTTCATGCTCTCATGCTGTCTCAGCTACGTCCATCCAAAGGTTGCCTGGAAGAAATCGATTAAGGCGATAAGGCCGCCTATTATACTGCCGGTTTTGCATTATTTTTAAGTTACCTACTTTTGTATTTTTTTATTTCAGTGTAAGTATAATAAAGTTATATATTATTATTATTATTTCATCGGGACTAATTTTAATTTGATGCAGTGTGCTATGACCTTTTTACTGTTAGTTGGCAAGAGGTGTAAAACTTGGATGGTAGTTCGCGATCTCCGTGTTATTGTGTGGGAAAACATTCTGAATTGTTGTAAAAACTGTTTACGAGAAACGAGAAGTGGATCGGAAGACTTTAAGCTTTTAAAATATGGGAGAGTTAAATTTCAACAGACTTGTTGAAGTTGCTTGAAGAAACTTTACGAAAATGTAAAAACCTATATACTAATATATCGTGTTGTACTGCTAAGCTTCAAATAAAACTAGTGGCATAAAAAAATATACCAACTTCAAAAAAGGATGGACTTTCACAAATAAATATTTTTTTTAAATTAGCTTTGAGAATAGCACTCTTTTCCGAGATCAAAAGCGGGCCGAAACTTTTGTTTTCTAATCTGTGAAATTCTAATAAAAGTATCAATTAGTCTTGAACCTCGGCGCAATGTTGTTAATCTATCGGTTTTTTATTTCAGAAAGTGTGCTTCAGATCTGCATGATCTAATTCCCTCCTTTCCATTTTTCTATCAAATTGTTAGAGTTAGCACGAAAAGGCGACACCGTTTCATTCCAAGTTCCGTTTGATTTACGTTGATATTCCAAAAACCTGTACGAAGCTCTTTGATCCCACCTATTGTGCGAACTACTAGACTGTGGAATGCGCTGCAAGAATGCCCCGATAGTTAAAATTTGGGTGTCTTCAAATCGCGAGTTAATCGGTTTCTTCTAGGAAAGTGTGCTCTACCATAGACCGCATCATCGTATTAAATCAGGCGTAAACGCAAACCTATTAGGATTGCATATAGTCGCCACCCTATTTTTTTTTAATTCTGCCCTCGATACTCATAATAGGCATGATGACTAATATTTTTTTACTCATAAAAAAGCTGATCACAAATTAAAATTAGTTCAAAAACAAATAAGATAGAAGCATTTTAATTTCATGCTAGACAGAGAGCCCGCTATACTGAGCCGTGACGTCACGCCTCAGGAGCGCCATACAAATGCTATACTAACACGCGCTTTGCGAGAAAGGGATAGAGCATCCCCTCCCTATCCCCACCTAAAATTTTAAGCGCTCATATCTCAGAGATTTATCAGCCAATTTAAATTATTTTTCAGTATATGTAATGTATTTAGTTATATTCATCGCTAAGCCGGTTATTTGTAATAAATTAAACATTAGGACACATGCCTATTATAGTCTTAAAATATTGGCAACGTACGTGTAGCAGATATTCGTAGGCAACAGTGACTGCTGACTTTCAGGCAGCTCGTCTGCTTGTTTGCCACCTATGGCATAAAAAATGTGACGTAAATGTGGAGTTAACGATATGCTCATATTTGTGGAGAGTAGGAGAACAGGAGATAATATTTGCGCTGCAATAAGATACTGTAGATATGTTTACTAGGGTATATAAAATGTTTATTCTGCATATAAGTGCAGTGCTAATCCTGGCCGAGCACGGTCGGGCTCCGCGCCGCGTCGCAGCAGTATCGCCGCCGCACAGCGACCGCTAGTGTGTTATCGACGAGTCGCATATCCGTACCTTCTATTGTTTCAGGGTAGATGCTACAAACTGTCTTTTATAACGATTTATGGCCATTTTATCGTTTTGATACGCTTGTGTCGGAGCTCAACTAGCCAGTGGCCGGCTCCGTGCGAGTGAGCTATGACAAGAGCGGCTGCTGGTTGAAATAACAAAGAAAAGTTCAAGAACCAAGACAATTTTCTTAGGTTTTTCGACACAGGCACACAGATACACAGATACACTGATACACAGATGCACAGATACTCAGACAGACAGATACACTAATACACAGATACACAAATACACAGATACACATATACACAGACAAACACATACACTAAAACACAGACACACAGATACACAGATATACAGATATACAGATACACAGATACACCAATACACAGATCTTCAAAAGGCGTCCTAAAGGGTTAGCAACGTATTTGTGATGCCTCTGGTGTTACAAGGTATCCATAGTAAACGGTGACTGCTTACCATCAGGTAGCCCGTCTGCTTCTCACCTATGGCATTAAAAAACACACGTTAAACTTATAACACCCCTTTTTATGTTGGAGGTAAAAAATAGGACAAACTAATAAATCAAGGGTAAAACCGCGGATCACAGCTAGTCTGAAAGGGCACCAAGAAGGCGCCAATCGAGGGGTGTCAAACCATAGAATTAATAAAACCTTAATGCAGAGAGAGCCTTATGTTTTATTCTGTTTTGGTTTCGTTCGTTTGACAAGTGAGTGAAAGCCGGAAAGCCCCCGAGAGTGCGCCGCTTTTTAACACGAGTGTGGTACGTTACGTGCTAGTGTGACTTACGGCTGCCACACGACGCAGTGCGTGGAGACAACTCTGTTCTATATTCAAACAAATAACTTGTTTACCACCGACCGGTATGGATCAATGGTAGCGTGTCTGTATGAGCAGGAGGTGCCGGATTCGATTCCCAGCCTGGTTTTTTTTAAATTGATAAATTTGAATATGCTCATGGTATCAGTTGTCTTTGTGCGTGTTCACAGTGGTGCTGATGAGTGTGAAGCATTACTTATTGATAATATATTTATATAAAAGTTAACTGCTGGCTTTTTGGAAAACTTAGAGTCACACAGCGGGCATTGGAGAGAGCTTTACTCGGATTTTCTTTGCACGATAGAATCCGAATCGTGGATATTCGCCAAAGAACTAGAGTCACCGACATAGCTGTTAAGATTTGCAAGTTGAAGTGGCAATGGGCAGGCCACATCGCTCGGAGAACCGATAACCGATTGGGAAGAAATGTTCTTGAGTGGAAACCACGAACCGGAAGACGCAGCGTAGGTAGGCCTTCCACTAGATGGACCGACGACATTGTGATAGTCGCGGGCATCCAGTGGATGCAAAAGGCAAACTGTCGTTCAGTGTGGAGGTTAAAGGGAGAGGCCTATGTTCAGCAGTGGACGTCTTCTGGCTGATGATGATGGTATATAAAAGGCAATGTGTGGATGTATGTATGTTCCCTGTAGACTCCGAAACGGCTAAACCAATTTCGATAAGCGTTTCAGAAAATCTTCAAATTAGCCCAGCGAGTAATTCTGTGAAGTTTGGTAGCGGACAGATAAAAAGTTTTTTTGGTGATTTAATATTTTCCCTACAAAAACAATAATTGAGTCTATACATTGACATATTAAATCAAAGAAAAAAAATCATTAAAGTCAAAGGAGATTGCTTCAAGGAGGTATATAATGCGGGTGAAACCGCGGGACGCAGTTAGTTGACTATAAACTTGATAGTCAAAAAACAACCACACGTTCCACACCACTACCACGATCTAAGCAGCTAGATTGTAATATGCTAGCGGAATAGCTGGTGTTCCCCGATAGTTACAATCTGGGTGTCTTCAAGTCGCGAGTGAATCGGCTTCTTCTAGGCAAGCGTGCTCATCGCTTAATAACAGTCGAGATGGTGGACGAACGCAAGCCTATTTTACAATAAAAAAACACACAAAAGAACGGTCTCAAAGAACGCACCATACCATAGCAGTTGCTGTGCTGTCTTAAACTTTGAACTAACTCCAAATCTCTCACGGCATACGGCACCTATAAATCCGTAACCAAACAACCATAATATTTCTTTTTATGAAATCTTCCACCTTTAACATCACCTAGTTTCCTATTAAATAATATCATACAAAACCTTATTTCCTTCAAACTCACTGTCACCGACGTACATTGACCGGCACACTTCCTCCCCGGCGTTCTATCACACTGAAACGTAATCTATTAAATAAACTAATACGCACGTATACGTACCTACACGTACAATAAACCAAAATTTTAATAACACATATTAAAGTGTTTTACGGGCTGACCGAGGACGAGGTGGAACGACGACATCAAAAGAACTGTTGGACGAGAGGATGCGACTGGCGAGAGACCGGGAGAGTGCATAAACAAAGACAGGCATATGACCAACAGTGTGTCATTCAGGGCTGATGATGATGATGATGATGATAAAGTGTTTGTATATTTTGCAAGGACTAAACGTATTCAGATTTTCAATACTGCGGGGGTACTTAGCTTGTATCTGGATACAATATAAAATACTGGATAAAATGCTTTACTAGGTGTAGCTTGTATCTGAATACAATATAAAATACTGGATAAAATGCTTTACTAGGTGTAGCTTGTATCTGAATACAATATAAAATACTGGATAAAATGCTTTACTAGGTGTAGCTTGTATCTGAATACAATATAAAATACTGGATAAAATGCTTTACTAGGTGTAGCTTGTATCTGAATACAATATAAAATACTGGATAGAATGCTTTACTAGGTGTAGCTTGTATCTGAATACAATATAAAATACTGGATAAAATGCTTTACTAGGTGTAGCTTGTATCTGAATACAATATAAAATACTGGATAAACTGCTTTACTAGGTGTAGCTTGTACCTGAATACAATATAAAATACTGGATAAAATGCTTTACTAGGTGTAGCTTGTATCTGAATACAATATAAAATACTGGATAAAATGCTTTACTAGGTATAGCTTGTATCTGAATACAATATAAAATACTGGATAAACTGCTTTACTAGGTGTAGCTTGTCTGAATACAATATAAAATACTGGATAAAATGCTTTACTAGGTATAGCTTGTATCTGAATACAATATAAAATACTGGATAAACTGCTTTACTAGGTGTAGCTTGTACCTGAATACAATATAAAATACTGGATAAAATGCTTTACTAGGTATAGCTTGTATCTGAATACAATATAAAATACTGGATAAACTGCTTTACTAGGTGTAGCTTGTATCTGAATACAATATAAAATACTGGATAAAATGCTTTACTAGGTGTAGCTTGTATCTGAATACAATATAAAATACTGGATAAATATTGGATAAAATGCTTTACTAGGTGTAGCTTGTATCTGAATACAATATAAAATACTGGATAAATATTGGATAAAATGCTTTAATAGGTGTAGCTTGTACCTGAATACAATATAAAATACTGGATAAAATGCTTTACTAGGTGTAGCTTGTATCTTGTACAAGTGAAGCATAATTAGGACACTGTTTTAAAATGATAAAAAAAAAAAAACAATGAATATTTAATATAGTTTTTGAATACGTTTTTTTTCTTTAATAAATTTTGGTTTGAAATATGCTATTTTAACAATATTCTAACATAGACATAGTTTGAACTTAGAAGCAAACTAATAATTTTTTCACCTCAAATTTATACCGCACCTGGCAAGGACTGAGATACAAACAACTTTCATTTTGTAGTTGTGTTAATACGCACATACAACTTCACATTTATAATTTAAGTTGAGTTGGTACGTAGGTAGCTACTACGGCATAGCTACATGGACTTTTTATCCTTATAAATCTCCCGCCCTATAGAGGAAGCGAGAAAAAATGCGGGATGCAGCTAGTTATCCATAAAAATAACAATCAGATGACTCTCAGTTTCCTCTGATAGCGTACGTCCATTAAAACTTCAGCCCTTTATTTAGCAAGAGGGAAGGGGGGGGGGGGGGGTGATCCGGCAAGTACAAGTTTAAGCCTCCGAGGAAACTCCGGGATGGTTTTTGTCGGGACGCCAGTTTTTTGCAGTGTAACTAGGCCACTAGAATGTGGTGCAGTGGAGATGTACGTTTGGTGTTTTTGTTTGAGGTTTTATTGCAGTGCTAGTATTTATTTATTACATCCACAGATCACATAATTATGTTTTAAATTTTCGGTTTTTTAAAGTTTTGGCACCAGACATTTTGTCCATTTAGCCAGTGTCAAGGTGTAGAATTTTTAAGTGGTCTCTTTTGCCGTCATAATAAACCATTATTTGTTATTGTTATACTTTACAGTGTGTACTATAATCATGCTAAGTTTGACGTTTTTACGTATTACCATTTTTACATTAGAGTAATACAATAAATACGTTAAAAAATACGTTTGTTGTGGTAAAATCCCCTATATTTTTTTTATTTTTTTTTATTTCTTAGTTAATCCGTAGTAACATTACATATTCTGTGAAAATTTCAACTGGCTATCAATTACGGTTCGAAAGATACATCCGTTAATAGGTAGGACGGATGGACAGACAGACAGCGTAGGCTCAGTAATAGGGTCCCGGTTTTACCTTTTGGGTACGGAACCCTAAAAACAAAACAGTTTATTTTACCAGAAAAGTACCTATCAATAGTTGGCGGCGTATCCAGCATGTTGGTGGCATTACCACGCTGAATGGCAATGCTTATGTGTTGAGCCAGAAACACGCCTAAACAACATTTTGGTCACGTGTTAACCAGGTTCTTTTAGGTTATCTATCGATCTTGTGGGTGGACGTCCTACGCTGTGCTAACCGATCCATGGCCTCCATTTTAGAACCTTTTGGCTTTTTAGCAGAGATGTACGATAATATTTATTTGTCAGCTTTCCATCGTAATCTGAGAACTAGTTGTATATTAGGAGTACTGGTTTTAAAACACTGTTTTAAAACAACCCGTGAACATGGTGCATGTAACTGCGCCGAAATATCGGGAGCTCATTCCACAACCTTACCACGTGTAAACGGGATGACATATAAAACACTCAGAGTGGCGACTACTTCATTTATTCAGCAATCGAAATGAACAGAGAGAGAGTTAGCTGGCAGGCTGGCTTATATATACACTCCCCTCAAAGGCTTGGCGAGCTTGACAGTGGCATGGCGTGAGGGAGGGGGTGTGTCATGGCGGCTGGCTGGTTGTCATTCGTAGTTTCGCAGGCAACGTCACGTCCGTTTTGTTACACTCGACCATCCTGCAACAATTGCTCCCGCAATTGGGAACAAACAACAAGGTTTAGTTTCTAATAAATTAACAATGTGTTCAGTCTGAGGCTGACTACACTACTGGCAATAATAAGGGCTACGGGCAACATTAAGGGCTAGTGGTAATATTAATGGCCAATGGTGAAATAGAAGAGAAATAAATATGCTCGCAGTCAATTAACTTGATTTATTTCTCAGTTATCGGACAGAGTTTCGACTTATCTTCCTTAGAGCACCGTAAAATAATAATCGACAAATGAGGTCTCGCACCATTTTAAAGGTTTACCGGTAGGTATAAATGGTAGGCCAACGCCGGAAACGCCGTCACGGCCAATCAACAGCTGACTTTGCTGTCATTGAAGGGCTTCCGCTGTGGCGGTATATTTGTATATTTGTCGAAGGCTTGGCTTGGCGTGCCTTGGCTTGGCTTGGCTTGGCATGGCGTGCCTTGGCTTGGCTTGGCTTGGCATGGCGTGCCTTGGCTTGGCTTGGCATGGCGTGCCTTGGCTTGGCTTGGCTTGGCATGGCGTGCCTTGGCTTGGCTTGGCTTGGCATGGCGTGCCTTGGCTTGGCTTGGCTTGGCATGGCGTGCCTTGGCTTGGCTTGGCATGGCGTGCCTTGGCTTGGCTTGGCATGGCGTGGCTTGGCTTGGCTTGGCATGGCGTGGCTTGGCTTGGCTTGGCTTGGCTTGGCTTGGCTTGGCTTGGCTTGGCTTGGCTTGGCTTGGATGGCGTTACAAAGGGCTACTGGAGATATTCCAACTATCAGTGATCGGTTCCATCAAACCTACAATTGCCTTCAAAGCTTTAGTTACCATCAAAGCTATAGTTACCATCAAAGCTATAGTTACCAATAAAGCTATAGTTACCATCAAAGCTATAGTTACCATCAAAGCTATAGATACCATCAAAGCTATAGTTACCATCAAAGCTATAGTTACCATCAAAGCTATAGTTACCATCAAAGCTATAGTTACCATCAAAGCTATAGTTACCATCAAAGCTATAGTTATCATCAAAACCATTGAGGCTGCTTTAACTATTGAAGCCACCGAAACTATTTCTTAATAAAATTACCGAAGATGTTAAAACTACTGGCAGTTGCTACTGGCAAAGTTAGATCTACAGAATTATCAGAACTACTGGGTTATTAGAATAATGAGAGCTACTCGCACTATCAAACCTATAAGAATTAATTACTATCACCATCAGAACAATCGGCACTATCAGCAACATAATTTGTAACAAACAGAACTACTACTGCGCAATACTCTAATTTATCAGAGTTCGGTATCATTCTAATCAGAAGTACTTTACTGCATCACAGTACAGCGTTGTCACGTTTGGTATAATACCATATTTGAACTAGAATGTTTGTACCTGATATCCCCGAAACCTATGTAAGGAATTAAGGATTCGTTTACAGAGCAAATTCCTCTCGCTGCAATTCATACGAAGATACTACTTATTTGTAACTTGACCATAATATCAAAATATAGACAGCAACTAAATGGTAACTACTAAGTTCATCTTTGGAGCAGTAAAGGTATAAAAGCTATGCCTATCTAAAAATATCACAATTCCGTGGCAAACATCAAATCTGACACACCTATTACAGAATGAATATAAAGTACGTACTACGTAGGTACTTCAAGTGCTCATATAAATTTATAGCACTGACAGTCCTATATTTATTTTAAAGGTACATCATAACAACAACTAAACTAAAACGACGGCGTTAGGCCATTTATTAAGGTACCTACACCTTGCATATTAAGCACCAAATTAATTTTAAACTGGCAATGCTATTCCTATGCTATCAGCAAACTATTGCTATCAGTACCTAACCATTACTTTCGTGAGAATCAACCAACTCATAGTTTATACTCGAGTTGCGTTGCATCATTTTGCGCGGTTAAGTATGTCTAACAGTAACAAATTCATATTTCGGTTATGAATACCTAATTGAGGACATAGACAAGTTAAATGTAATTTTGGAAACATGATTGGTGAAAGTTTTCTCGAAACTTAATTTAGTGGAAATAAATTTTATTTTAAACTTAATTGGTTCCTTAATAATCTGTAGTTTTATTATTTGTTGCTTGCACTTTTCTTTTCTGTTCTAAAGCGTGAGCCAACTCTTGCGTAATAATTCCTACAGGCGCAGATCGCACAGATTTGTCACCGTTTCGTCGAGGGGCAAAACTTGGCTTTGAACTGACGATGTGGTACCGAGTATCGACTCGGCACAGATTTGAAATAAGCTACCCCCCCCATGTGTTTCAGTTTTAACTGTGGTTTTATCATGCTCAGTACTGGAAATGCTATTATCCCTTTGCGTTTAGGTGTGCGTTATTTTAGGTAGTTGTCATATCTCCCAGGTTCAGTAGAGATGTAATGACTAGGCTTTGCATTGCAATTTGCTAGGCCCACTAGATTTATTTCCAGAAAAATCAGGCTTCTTTCGCCAACTGAATAATTTTCAGGTTTTTAATGACAAATTTTCAGTCTTTAGTAACACCAGTCCAATTCACCAGTACCTAATCTGAATCATATTCCATCACAAATTACTACTTTGAAACGCGAGAAATTGCTTAGTTATTATTATCCAGTCTACCCGCAAACATGACAATAAAAGTTGTTTTCCATCCTACCCACAGACTCGACTTAGAAATAAAATGAGGCAACGAACTAACGAAACTAGCACTTCCACATTATAATTTTCCTAATCTACCTACAGGTTTCGCAGTTTCTCTGATCAAAAGTGTAAAAGTCAATTATAAATCTTTAGACAAACTCGGCATCGATTAAACTGGAGTGAATAGTTGTATCTAATCTATGTATGATATGTAAGGGCTGTTTAACCTAAATCTTACATGTTCATAAGCACGCGAGTGTGATTGCACGTCAATCTACCAACCATTGCAGTTTTTTTCTTTTCTTTATGATCACGGAAGAAAATTATCGAACTTTCGAGTGCATCTAATAATTTTTTTTTTTGTTTCGTTTTGACCTACGAATGAGTAGGTAGTCACTAATAATAATTATGTAAATTATAAAGCAAAGCACGGGCTAAGACAATGATTTAGTTTTCGTCTTTTCTTTTGTACAGTCTAAATCACGTCTGTAGGTACAATAAAATCTATCGAAATTGGAACTAGGCAATTAGGTACGATAGTTACTTAGGAAATGTGCATGATATGCTCACTGCTATCAGTTAATGGTCATATTTTGAGGTCATATTGTAAATTTTCTAATCCTAACTTGAATTAGTGGCAATAAGGTCAAAAATAGGTATATCTCATAAGCATAATGGCAAGTAGAAACGAACACACCTGGCTATTAGGCTCGCTAGCTCCAACTGATGCAGGCTGGCCTCCGCTGCTTCAGGCCCTAGTTAGGTTAGGACCTCGCCCAGCTGCTACACGCCACACAGATGCAGGCCCCATGCTGGCAGGCAGACAGGCAGATTGGCACGCAAGTGGGCAGGCTGGTAGGTAGGTAGATAATAGTGTCTTGTCACGTGTCTTGCGGCCCGAGATGGAATCTTGAAATCTTCGATGTCACAGTTTTCGCACGTAGTGGGTAGTAAGGTCACGGGCAGAAAGCAGGGTTCGCAGTGTTCAAATGCCACGGAAGCGGCAGCACGCGATATCCTTATTTCTTCTTCTTGCTCAGTACGTGGCGTCGAATGATGAGAAAACAGGGTGGGTGGTGTTAGATCTTCATAACTTTGGCGACATTATTCTGCATTTTTACTTCGTTTTGCATCAGGTCAAATAAGCAGCACGATGCTTTAGCTAGGCAGAGACGAACTTCTTGCAGTGCATAATTACGTCACCGTAAATTCTTCTCAAGCAGTAACTTCGTCGTTATAGACAGGATTATGCAGTCTTCTTCGAGGATCAGAATCAATTTGGCCAAGCGTCATGAAGCCGCAGTGCGCGTAGGTATTACATTTTCTTCTTTATCCCTCTTCTGAATGTAAACGGGATGACATATAAAACACTCAGAGTGGCGACTACTTCATTTATTCAGCAATCGAAATGAACAGAGAGAGAGTTAGCTGGCAGGCTGGCTTATATATACACTCCCCTCAAAGGCTTGGCGAGCTTGACAGTGGCATGGCGTGAGGGAGGGGGTGTGTCATGGCGGCTGGCTGGTTGTCATTCGTAGTTTCGCAGGCAACGTCACGTCCGTTTTGTTACACACGGTAAATATCCCGTAAATAATCATATAACTTTAGTACTGGTTTTGTTAAAAACTAAGGTACTGATCTCCATAGCGGCTTTGCGAGTGTTTTATTCAAGGTGAGGTCGGTTTAGCCGACCGCATTCACACCGTCACGTAACGTTGTCAAGGCACGCGTTGTATGTCCTCTTGATGCCTTTGTTAAAAAAAATAGCTTTTAGCTGGTATTAAATTTACAAAGTAAACTTTTGAAATAAAAAGGAATTATATTTTTTTTGTAAGATTATGCTATTACTATTACAATTAATAATAATAAAAACACGGCATGTATAGATTTTAATAGGTTTTTATTTAAATATAATAAATTTACATCAGCCTGGATGTTTTAACACTGAACTTGATATTTACGAGGACAGAAGACAATGGCAAACCTTAAAAGCTCGGTTGTAAATTCAAATAATCATAATTGAATCTAACTTTTTTAAATACTGTAATGTATAAACGAACAGTTGGTTGTACGGATGTTTGCGTACTTCGGTGTGACAGCCAGCAGTCGTATGATTGAGTGACGGCCGCACTGCAGATTATGCGAGTCGTCGGAGCGCCAGCATTCAGGTTAACTCCTGCCGGAATGTCCGCTATCCCCTTTGATTTATGAATTCTTTTTAGCTTTTCAGACGGTTCATTCTATTTTGAGTCTTTGAGTGTTCATCTTTTTTGAAGGTTTCCAAACGGATCTATTTCGTTTGGGACAATTTCAGCGGATGAGTTATTTTTTGAGTGGATTAGAGGTTGTTAAGAGAAATGGAAACGGAATAACGATTTTGAAAGCCATTGAAAAGCATCTCCATTTTCGGAAGTGATATTGTTTTGCCTGCAGCGTGCTGTTTCACCTGCAATTTATATTCTTAGGGTTACGTACCCAAAGGGTGTATATGTAAAAAAAAACGTTTAATTTTTCTGTGGTCTGGCCCACAGAAAAGAAAAAAAAATCGTTTAAGTCTACTACTTTTTGACAGCTGTATATTTGAACCGTAATAGAAAGCCCGTTGAAACTTTAACATAATAATATAAATAAATATTCGGGAAATTTTATCTTTACATAATGTAATGTGGTACTGAGACGTGGTCCTTAACTGTTGGCCTTTTGGAAAAGCTCAGAGTCACACAGCGGGCAATGGAGAGAGCTATGCTCGGAGTTTCTTTGCGCGATAAGATCCGAAACGTGGATATTCGCCAAAGAACCAGAGTCACCGACATAGCTGTTAAAATTTGCATGTTGAAGTGGCGATGGGCAGGCCACATCGCTCGAAGAACCGATAACCGATGGGGAAGAAAGGTTCTGGAGTGGAGACCACGAACCGGAAGACGCAGCGTAGGGAGGCCTCCCACTAGATGGACCGACGACATTGTGAGAGTCACGGGTATCCAGTGGATGCAAAAGGCGGGCTGTCGTTCAGTGTGGAGGTTAAAGGGGGAGGCCTATGTTCTGCAGTGGCCGTCTTCCGGCCGATGATGATGATGATGATGATAATGTAATATTACGGCGGATTTACTAAGAAATAACAAGTAAAAACTAATACAATAAACAACAAACGTTTTTTTAAACGTATTTATGTATTTGCTCTAGTGTAAAAATGGTAATACGCAATAGTACACAATCTAAAATAAAACAAAAAAATAATAAAACACTGTTTTAAACTATCACGGTTGTTCACTAAAGTTATATGATTATTTACGGGATATTCCACAACCACAACCTCACCACGGTACATATCCCGTAAATAATCATATAACTTTAAAAATAATAAATACTGGCTAACTGCGAGTTGGTGACAAATTTCTGTTCACCACCGGTTCTCGTCTGGTGCTGTCGGTACTTGAATGAGTGGACTGCCTGGGCGTGATGTCTATTTGCATTACTATTTTATACTTTAGTAGTTAGATATTTAAGTAGCTTATGGTCTTAATTAAAAAGGTGATTATTTCTTAGACAAATCAGCCAAATAATAAGAAAAGTTTACATTAAATTTTTGTATTTTATGTGGTGGTACGGAACCCTCAGTGTGCGAGCGAGCTATCTACATTAAAAGCCACGTCTGTAAATGGTATACTCACTCTTTTCTCATCAAAACCAATGCTTGTAGAGTTAATTTTCCGTACACAGACCGTACCATTAATATCAAAACGTAAGTCATAAAGCATAGTCTACACTCTCCGGGGTAAAGGACGGACTATATATAAACCCGCGGTTACACTAACGACGTAAGTTTTTCTATTTCAAACTTCTGCGACAGATATCGCTTGGAGACGTATTACGTGTTGCGACGGGCAATGGCAATAGGGAAAAGTGTTTGAAAGTTAAAGAAAATTAATTCATGCATTTATTTGATTCTAAGTTCTAACAAAAAAAAAAAGAAATTATCTGTCAACATTTTTAAACATATTTATCATATGTCCTAACAATCTAAAAAATATGTTAAATTTTTTTGGCCCAGAATGTTGAAATGTTAAAGTAGAGTTTATATATTTTTTTACTTGTTAGACTGCCCATAGACCCTTGAAGGTCTAAAGACAATTCAAATGCTCAAGTCCACTATCAGTAAGCAGCGTACCCATCATGCTGGCAGCATTACCACGCTGAATGGCAATGCTTATGAGCCAGAAACACGCCAGCGTTTTGGTCTCGAGTCGCATTAACCAGGCGCTCTGAAAGATTATAGAAAATGAAGTGAGCTCCCGGTCCGACCATTGTGTCGTAACCACTGCCGAGGTTAGCATATTTGCGTCACATGTGCTGCTCTGCCGAATCAGCAGCCGCACCAGCCCTACCTTGCGTCTCAGGAAGATGTGACGGCGCCAAAGTATCTACACAAGTTGCGTCCCATACAAGGGGATTTGTATGGGACTTTCCATCGTCACGTGCATGACAGCTCGTTAAAAAACAAATAAATAAAAAAACTGGACAAGTACGGACTGGACTTGAGCTCTGAGGGTTCCGTTGGATGGAACACTCAGAACGCGACTCCAAAAAAAAAAAACTGAAGTTGAAATATTGAAAGAGAAACTTAACTTTGTAGTTGACAATAAGGTTCTTCCATACATTCCAACTACAAAATGTAAGTTTGTAATAGCAAAATAATTATTTTTAAATGATATAATTTCAAATTTGTGACTTTATTCCTACCTATATATGTGCTTACCTTTTGCCAAATTTCATGATTCTAGATCAACGGGAAGTACCCTATAGGTTTTGATTCCCCTGTGAAATCTCAAAATATGTGACATAAACGTTCATATCTTTTGATTGCGTTGACTTACAACTTTTGTTTTTTTACAGCCGAAAGAAACCGTAGACCCGAGTATTTAGTATAAATTTCAACTTGATACCTTTATGCGTTTTTGGGAAAAAGGGTCTTGACAGACGGACAGACAGACGGACAACTAAGTGATCCTATAAGGGTTCCGTTTTTTCCTTTTGAGGTACGGAACTCTAACAACAACTGCGGGTATAAATAGTTTTTTTCGAAAATAGGTACTCACAAATGTCCTATACAAAGTTTGCTAGTAGCATGACAAGTGATGCGTTATTTCAATTAAGAACCACGCGAGTGAGCGCTGTAATCCTTTATCGTTATTAATATATGGATTTCACAGTTGCAGTTTTTCACAATTTAGTCAATCACCATGTAACCCGCGTTTCATTTATCCCAATCCTTTTGTTGAAAATTTGTATGAAATTCACAGCCTCTGATCAGACAAACAAGGGAGATATGCTTAAGTAAAATTATCGTTCGTATTCAAATGTCTCCATTTCATTTTTTACCATTACGCTAAACCGCTTAACGCAAAAACTGTAAATACTTCTCACTTGCTCATTTTTACACGCGCACACTAAGAAACTTGTGCTAATAGCCTGGTTGCCTGGAAGAGATCGCTTTAGGCAACAAGGCCGCCTGTTAAAAGCCTAGATAATAGTTTTATTGTAATGTTTATGTTATCCTTGTTTTGTGGTATTTTAATAAAGAGTTATTGTATTGTAATAATCCACATGCAAAATAAAAGCGGCAAGGCCGTCTGCTGGGTGAGTTCGTAGAGGCATCAAGCCTGATGCGTTCGCATCCGGCACGCCACCTTAGCATATCTCCTATCCTTGTTTGATCTGAGTTCCCAGCTCTGTCTCGATTTTATGTGGTTTTGTGAGGTTGGAATTAAAACCGCACGCTTAACTAGTGACTACATCAAATACTTTTTTATTATGAAAAAGTACTTTTAACATAATTTTGATTTAACTGTACGGGAATAACTCACGTTCGGGCTCATACTGTTCTCGATCCAAGCGCTTATTTGCTCTGACAGCTGCAAATAAGTGAGAAGTTTCAATTATAGTTATGGAAATATTACGGAATATTACAATGACAGTTTTTTTTACAGAATTTTTAATGTTATACTCCTACTAACATGTAAGTAACAATTACGCAATAAATGCATACGAATATAATAGGCTGAAATGATGATGATGATAATGATGAGTTATACTTTAACGTATATTTATATATTGCTATTATTTTACTGTCGACTGTTATTGTAAGCGCGCGATATGTTCTGATAGGAATAACATGTTCAACGGGTCTCAAGGCATAGGCTAAGCCGAGTTTGGGGTCCACAGATAACTCATATGCAATGCTTTTGTTTTATTAAGAAATTAATGTATTTTCAAGTTTAATTAAAATCAGTTTACAAGTCAATATACAGTTTTAACTTTACTCTATTATAAAAAAAAAACAACAACAAATTAAAACCTAACTATCATTCTATCAAACCGCTACCAGTGTGATTAGAAATTAATTAATTTGATATTGAAATCAAGCAATCGGATTAGCAAGTTGAAGTGGCAGTGGGCAGGGCACATAGCACGCAGAACAGATGGCCAATGGGAATGAAACGTTCTCGAATGGACCACGGACCTGTAAGCGCTGCGTAGGACGTCCACCCACAACATGGACAGCCGACCTAAAAGAGACCGCAGGGAAATGCTGGATGCAGGCTCTTTTGGTGATCGATGGAGGAGGCCTATTTCCAGAAGTGGACGTCCTATGACTGAAATGATGATGAAGTCAATCAAGTAGAACTCTCAACTTACTCGCAAATCTTTCCAAACTTTTGAGAATACCAGAACTATGAATTTGCAAAACTATCCAACAAGACCACGTGTTCTAGAGCCGAAGTGCACGTCCGGGCTGCAACTTCAACTCCTCTGAGATAGTGGATTGGCCCATCGCCTGAATAGTACATGAAGCACTACACTACCGACTATGGGCTGCCAGTGTTTCGTATGGACCGCATTTTTCATTCCCAGAGGCATACGAGGATGGTGTAAAGCGCTTAATATTAATACGTATGCACCACTCGCTTGTTGCAGTCGACATGCAGCATTTTGAGGTTAAATAATGCATTTTATCTGTTTTACTCATACTTTCTATCCGATGTTTTAACAAATTCATTGCATAAGTACTTCGTTTCATTAGTCGAGATGAGCCTTTTATTGACAAAAGGTTTATCTAGCAGTAGGTTAATTTTCAAAGCCCGTTTTTGGATTCCTCTAGATAAGTTTTTTGAAATAGAAAAAAAGGCCAGCTACGAGCCTCCTGATGGTAAGTGGTCATAGCTGCCTATAGACACCAACAATACCCGGGGCATTGTCAGTGAGTTGCCTACCTTTGAGGACTCTATTCACCCTTCGTTGAAGCAGTCCAAATTGTACTTTGGAGGAAAAACCGAAGATGGCAAGCCATTCCACAACTTACAGGTGCGTGGCAAAAACAATCGATTAAATCGAAAAAACGCAAGGCTTCCACGCATCTATGTGTGGATAAACACGGTGTGGGATATTACGGTTTGCATGACAAACTTGCAGTGAAATTCGGCATTTTAGTGTAATTTTGGCGAACTTGAAATGGTTTCTTTTCCCGTCATATTCATAACTATTTCTATGGAGACAGAGTGCCTTCTAAATTTCTCAAAAAAAGTTTAGTTTAACCGAGCAGAATGAATCTAAAGAAAGAAAGAAAACATTTATTTTGTGCACAGCTTCTGCAACATCAACATTACAAAACAGATAAAAAAAACAACGAAAGAATAGATAATATATGTACAGTTGTTGCTATAGTCCAGTGCGACAAAAAAGGTCAGTGCTCAGCGATGATGTTGCAGATTTCTCTGCAGCGCTGTTCTAAAATGTTATCCATAAAATTAAAAAACTATAAGAAATGTTGCCAATATGTTCTCCGGATATCGCCTTGCAACCTGACCTAACCTCTTCTCTTGACTCTACCTGCCCTCTCCCATTAGCCCGGTACAAATATAAGACCGTAGATAATTTTCATCGCATCCCATTATCCGGCTCGCCACGTCCCCCGTCTACGGATAATCCCCACTAATTACAAATAGAATAATAGATGCTCATATAACTTAACAAATTCATGAACAACATTTCTAAGTTGTCCAAAATTTATTGTCTCCTCTCGGCATTTATCAAAGCGACTTCCTTCGAGTTAGAAAGCTTTACAATCGAGAAGATGTGAGACTTTCTGTTCGTGATTAAAATTAAACTCTTTGGTGACTGGATGAGATGTCCCGGTTTAAGGGTCGGTGTCCACCAAACAGTAGTACATAGTCGAAACGTCGTAGAAATATTTTGGTTGGCAGATAGAATAGTCTTAAGATGTACGTCTTTTAGCCCCAACGCAAAAAAGTGAGGTGTTATAAGGTTAACGTGTGTCTGTTTGTGATATCGTAGCTCCCAAACGTTTGAATCGTTTTTGATTTCGTATTTTTTGTTTGGTAGTTGGTTTTAATTTGTTGTTGCTTTTCCTGTATGTTATTTTATTATTAAGCTTATAGTTTACTTAATCGAGAATGATTTTCGCAACGATTCAAGAAAATATCTTCAGCCGTTTGCTGATTATTAGATGTTTTATCGGGTGTTTAAAAAAATGCTCCATTTACAATTGTGTCCTAAAACAATAAAATGGTAAAGTTGGGAACAGTTGCTGTTATTGTACCAAGAACAAGTTCGGTCGTACATGAAGTAGTGCTTGCAAGTTTGCATTGGATCAGCCAAGTTCCAGCTTAGGGCAGTCAATTGAGAAACGCACCAAGAAGCTCGAAATCAGCAACGAATCCTTAGAATCGCGGAAAAATGCCAGTAAAAGTTGAAAAATCAATCGAAGCAACCTCATGCCCCCAAATACGTTTCCCCATCAAATTGCACATAAATAATATAATATTCGCCGCATCGGAGTAACACTCTCAGTTTGACCTTTATTTCGGCCAATATGGCTATTTCTATTTTGGCTTTCGATTTTCTGTCAATAAGCACATTCGACCTTCGTCATTCGCTACTGCCTTTGACACTTTGTAATTTCGACATTTCGTTCACGTGTTATAATATTGTACGGAGGTAGGTACCTTATTAAATTTCCACCTGGTTAATGAGTAGGGATTCAGGTTTAGGTTTTGTGATAAAATTAGAAGTAAATATTATATTACATTTGAATTATATGATTATTAACGGTATATTTATGCCTGTATGTAACTGCGCCACCTTATCACGGTATATATCCCGTTAATAATTAAATAATTGTAGCGAACTATGATGATAGTTTTAAACGGTGTTTTATATTTCACTAAAAACAAACAACAAACGAAAGTAACTATATAATACCTAACAAAATTAAATTGACTATATAAAACTCCATTAAATTAGCTGTTTTTTTTTTCCTAGTCAAGCTATAGGTACTTAAATAATAAAAAACCACTTTCGCACACATGTTCATCAGACCCCAAACTAAGCAAAACTTGTACTATGGCTGCCAGAAACTGATAAACATACTTTTTAACCGACTTCAAAGAGAAGGAGGTTATCGATTCGACTGTACGTTTTTATTTTTATTTATTTTTTAAATTTTTTTATACATACTAATATCTAATATAGATTGTCATTGGTCCCTGTTCGGTATATAGAATTAAATTGGACATCAGAAAAGAATAGTAATAATAATAGTGAGGCAAATTTGACGACAAGACGAAAAATATAAATCTTTTTATAATTTAACAAATGTAAAGGAATGAAACACGTATTCGCATAAATTAAAATGGTTTCTCTAGTTTAATTATAAGTATTTAAGTCTCGAATAGAAGTGTTAACAACAGCAAGCATGTAAATACAACGGTACAAAGAGCGTTAATGACGCGTCAGTCGCACGACCCCGCTGCGGCTACGCTGCGGCGGTGCGGCTCGGCGGTACACTGGGGTGCAAGGATAAAGTAGAAGCATGAGTATTGAGTACACGATTAAAAATGTGGTCAATATTGGGTCTCTACTACTAGTTAGGGCCAGCTCTAACACCGTCCTCAAAATGATTGCGGCCAGGTTGGACTGTACTTTCCTCCGGCATTGTTGTAAGAGACATGTACCGGTACCAATGCCGGAGAGAAAGTACTAGTGATTGTACCTGACATTATTGTTGAAACTGTGTTTGTATGTCTTTAAATTTGTTTTGTTTAATTTAATTTGACGTTTACCTAATTGATTGTTTTGACATTATTTTAAATTTTATTTGTGTTTGTGATTTTATTATTGTTAAATTATTTAATTATGTTATGGGTTTTATAATAGCCTGAAATAAATGAATTTGAATTGAATTGAAACTAGGTCCTAATTTCACATTTTCTTAACATCGGTTTCATTTCATATTCCCACGGCAGACATGCCTTCTCTCAGAGAGAGAGGTAGGGTTCCAATCCACCATGCTGGCCCAGTGCATGTTGGTGAATCATGCCTTTGAACTTTTGAGGTACTTGAACCTGGTTTCCTCACGTAGTTTTTCTTCACCGTTTTTGAACGATGGTATTGAAACTGCACATTATTCAGGTACTAAATAAGCCATTGGTGCAGGGCCGAGGATCAAACCGGGTGCTGTCAGATTGTGAAGCACACATGCTACCGCTCGGCTGCCATAGCTTCCTGGACGTGTAATGGATGTAATTAATATGCTGATTACTTTTGTACGTTGTATCAGGAGATACCCAGTGCCGGTTTTAGCACTACCAGCGCCCTGGCCGAGATTTCTACGTACCTACGCCGTTCTTATACTATAGCAAATGCAAAAATACTTTAAAACGTTTTTGTACCGGAGTCCCCATAATAGGGGTCTTTCGTTTTTACTTTATTATTATTCCTTGGTTAATCCGCCCTAACATTAAATATTCTGAGAAAATTTCAACTATCTATTACGATTCGGGAGATACAGTCGTTAGATGTAGGTATGTTATGTTCATAACTAAGATAGACTGAACTAGAGATTCGTTTCTGACGATTTTCTTGGCATGTTTCTCAATAAATGGTTCCTCGGTTTCATCGGCAAAAAAATAACATTCCCTAAAAATACAGCTGAAATGTGTAACATACTTCAAAACGTAACATCAAAAGGATTTTAGTTTAATCTAACCTGCAATCTACTCTCGAGTAATTAGTTCAGTAGAACTTGTCAGGAAGTTCACTGCTAGCTGCATTTTGAAAAGTGGCGCTCGGTGCTTCTCGCCGCATTGATCCTTGCTGGGAAATTTGGAAAAGTTTGTCATGTGTGATTTTACTGCAGACCTTGCTTTATAGGAAGAACGGTATTCATTGCTCCGCTGGGTGGTGACGCAAAGTGGGCATTGGCTCTTGGTTTCCGACACCAAAGAAAGCTGGCAATCCGATTATCATTCAGAAAGAAATAAACTGGCCAAGTGCGAGTCGGTGACAAGTTTATGTTCATTACCAAGTTATAACTGGTAATTTCATTACTGAATTTTGTGGTGGTGCAGGACCCTCAGTGCGCGAGCCCGACTTCCACTTAGTTATTGTTAAAGTTTAAAAAAAAACGAAATTATGTCTTTGTTAGAATATTGTAGTAGAAGAAAAGGTAGAAAGATGTCGTGATGATGGTGGTCCGAAGATGGAGTCTAAAGTAGAGCGGAGCGGAAGAGAAAAGTAGATTGACTCCACCACTGTGTGGGATACTTAGTCGGAAAGAGAGTGTAAAAAGCTAGTTTAAAAAGTTACGAAAAAGTTTATCAGACCCGTTTTTAGAAGACCGTTAACTAACTACCTACGCTCCACTCTATCAGTGCAGATAGTATCGTATCCCGGCAGCATCCTTCCATAACTAGTTAACTCGTTGCACTGAAGCGATCACTTCGATTGGACATTGGAACTTCTTTTACCAGTTAAGAAGTTAATTAATTGAATCTACTGAAGCCTTAAGAAGCATGAAAAGAGTAGATACATTAATCATGATGATTTGTTTTGTTTTCTTTACAGTTTATAAGTCAAAAGCAATATGCAGTAAGCATGCGTTAAAAATGCAGTTTCGATTGATAATTGAAAAGACATATTTAGTAAAGTGATTTTACAAGCTCCACCGTGCTTCGATACTCAAAAATTTATGGCAAACAGTTTATGTAAACGCATTGACGCGTTACATTCGAGTCACGAGATAAGTTGAATGAGAATCACGCAATGTATGATATACAATGAAATGTTTGTTTCCAGGGCTGGTTTCAGAATGTTCTGGTAAAGGTATTGTTTTTGACAGCGGCTGTTCAATAGCGATAAATTCGAGAGGAATGATCAATGATTGGAATACTTGAAAGTGACGGGAGCTGTGTCGAAAAACGGGCGGATTTGTAAATAGATAGCAGTGTTTGTAAATAGAATCCATTTGATATATTTATCGGTGAATTGCGGTTGAATTCAACTCAATAATCATTAACAACATCCCAACATCACGCTATCAACGACATCCTGAAGCATGCTCTTGTGTCTGCAGATATGCCGAGCATTTTGGAGCCCCTTAGATTGCCGCGGTACGACAGTAAACGACTTGACGGACTTGCGCTGGTTCCATGGGAGAGAGGAAGCTGCCTCGTGTGAGATGCTACGTGCGTGAGCACATACTTTATGTTCAATGCGTTGTTTTGTATTTTACCTACATAATAAAACCACGTGATAAGTCCCGGTAAACGATTAAAACATTTATTAAAATCACGAAAGTTCAAACGTTACATTCATCATAATCTGTTCAGCTGTTTCGAAACTGAGTGTGGACAAACATACACGCTTACATATAAACTTTCGCATTTATAATTTTGGTGCGACAAGTTTGATTTCCCCAGAGGATTATAGAGTAATTTGCTAACTTTATAGTCAATCAAATGCATTAGTTAGAATGGCTGACTTGGCCTTTCTCGGGATCTCAAAACTTTTTAACTTTGTAAAAAGTGAGAAGTTGTGAAACTTTTTACGGAAATGTTTTTACTGGGATTTAAAAATGTAAACAAAAGTAGCACTTATATAAGAAAAAAGTTAACTTTTCGAATGACTAGTTTATTTACTAAGTATATCACTCTTCTCACCTCATAAGTACACTAACAATAAATATTACATAATACCTAATACTTTAGTTAATAATCAGTAATCAATCATATCTCACTCTAAGAGTTTACACTGTCGTTACTTCAACGTACGGGTCTGAGTTCCATTCTATCACTGAATAGTTACTCCACACAAAATTCCCCTTGAGAGATAATGGTGCTTCTAATGCTAGAAACAAGATAGCTTTAGCTCCTTCCTCGAAAGCCTTTGCACTTCTCCGCCCTTCCTTATGCGACAAATTTCCAGGATTCACGCAGTTGATCACCACTCCTTTATCAGTCCACTCTCTGTGCTGTAAAAATGTCACAGCATTCAATGATACCTTGCTGACAGCTTGCACGTTCGCGCCCCATCCTTCCGTTTTCTCAACACCTCTTCTGGCCGCTTCTTCGTACTCCTGCATTATAGCTACCAATTCGTCTTCTGTTAAAGCTGTATCACTTATTCTCCTTTTTATTTCATCATTTTCAATAGTAGCTAGTAGACCAGCTGGCCCAGAAACGTTCACGACTCTTGCACCTTCATTTAAAATTGGATACACCAATTTTCCAAAGTTTATGAATCCGTAAAAGTTGACACTCAGCGTTCTTCTGACTCGTTCAAAATGTGATATGTTCCTCTCTGTTACGTAATCAGTTAGGTTTATAAGTAGATCTATTCTTTCGTCCAGATCTTGAATGTGGTGTCTCACTTTTATAATACTTTTCGTGTATGTGATATCCATTTGTAAGTAATGCAGATCCAGTCCACCATTTTCTAAATTTTTCAAGATATTGTAGCCATTAGATTCGTCTTCGGTGGTAAAATATATTCTTCCATCGTATATTTGAGTTAGTCTTTTGAGTACTTGATAGCCTAAATTGCTGGTGGCTCCCACAACTAGAGCTACCTTGTACATGGCTAGTTTAATACTAGTATTAAATATGCCTTATCAGTGTTATCACCATCAATTCGGTGACGTTATCAGCTAACATGCTGCGCCGAGATAACTATTTGGCGAGATAGCGCTCTAGCTTGTCGAGTGTTGATGGAATGAGAGCGTATGATGCTGTATTTGATTTTTTCTTCAAAACTAGGTTAGATGTGATCAGCTACTGCACTACTTAGAAGTTTCAAGAAAATAATTAAATTTTATACTTTTACCTAGGTACTAACTTCGATGTGTTACAATACAAATATTCATTATATTCTCTTAGATTTCTTATATATTCTTTATTTTTTTTATTCTTTGTTTTCTTTCTGGTGTACACAATAAAGAGTTTTAATCTATCTATCTATCTATATTTTACGGCAACATTTATTGAATTATATATTTTTACTATAAATAACAAAACAAAATGTATTATAAATTAATAGAGCGTACTATACGTACAAATGACGTCACTTATAAGTACGCTATACAAACTCCATATTGACAGTTACATTGCGGGCATCTTTTCCTGACCCAACCAAAAACTTTAAACGCTTACATCTCAGAATTTTATCAGCTAATTTAAATAATTTCTTAAATTAGTAATTAGTAATTTATTTCTGTTATAATTATATATAACACGTGATAAATCTATAGTTTTTTTCTTTAAGCTTGTTATTTTTAACAAATCTGGGGTGCAAGTACCGTTCTTTTATCGATCGTCAAATTGACAGTTGAGGTCGTCAAATTCGATAAAATGTATAGAATCGATCACAGCGAGTACTGAAAAAATGGCATATTATCGAATTTGACGACCTCAACTGTCAATTTGACGATCGATAAAAGAACGGTACTTGCACTGCAGACACGTATCCGATACCTTGTTAAGTTATGATCGCTCTACAAATTAAGAACATTATGATTAATTTGTCACACATTTTTTGTTAGTTGTAATCTTGGACTTGATTTAAACCAATTCTTCTACAGACAAATATATTTTTATGGAATAATTATTAGATAGAGCAAAATAGACAACTTACGCAATAGAAATAGGTTTGATAATTGATAAACATCGGGAACAAAATGATGCAGAGTTCTGGATATACCTACTTCAGTCCAAGAACGTCAAGACGTTCACTGCTGAACATAACCTTCCCCTTAGACGTCCACGCTGAACTGCCTGCCTTTTGCATCCACTGGATGCCCGCGACTCTTACAATGTCGTCGGTCCATCTAGTGGCAGGCCTACGCCTGAACTTAAGGACCTGTAATTAATACTTCCCTGTTACAAGTCTGATTATTTCTGATACATCAAAAATAAATAATGGGCAAAAGTTTGTGTAGAAATTGAATACAAACTACCAACATTTATAGGATGGTTACTACGTAAATATCTATTTATTTTACAAATGTATAATACTATTACTGTGTTTATTTGTACGGTTTGTTATTTGTTTCATTGCATTTGTTATTTCAACATTCACGGAACTGGATTGTATCTCTGTTTTATTTGTGAAAACTTTTAAAGCTTGTTTGTTCTTATTTTTCTTACTATGTCTTATGTTGTTAAAGCTGTTTGTTTTCCGTAAATAAATTAATAAATAAAATTGTTTCTCTCAAAGTATTAGTACTTTCTGGACGATAGTAACAATCTGGGTGTCTTCAAATCACGCGTAAATCGGTTTCTTCTAGGCAAGCGTGCTCCATCGTAGACCGCATCATCGCTTATTATCAGGCGAGGTAGCGGTCAAACGCAAGCCTATTATTAAATAAAAAATAAATAAAAAAGAACAACGTATAAACCAATCTTCTTATATTCCACTAGTGACCTGCCCCGGCTTCGCACGGGTGTAATTTACGTGCAAAACCGGGGCGTGTCGCTAGTTATATATATAAACCTTTCGTGAAAAATTATCTAACTGATGGTGAAAACCGCATCAAAATCCGTTGTGTGGCCTAGGAGAAGTTAGCAGTTAAACAAACAGACAGGCAGACATGGAAAGAGATTTTAATTTATACTATGTAGAGAGAGATAGAGAAAAGAAGAAGAGAAGATAGAGGAGAGATACTTGTATTGGCGGATACAGGCCATGGGGCCCCCAAAATACCTAGCAATTCCATACATTCGACTCAATTTTTCGATTTGATTCCTTCGAACCTTGTCAGAATGCCTCCCCCCAAAATGAAATCCTAGAGCCGCCGCTGAATACTTGCACTTGCCTGCAACTTTGTGTACGTAATTTTTTATTAACCCCTGACGCATTGTAGCTTGATTTAGTGTTATTTGTTTCAAAGGTGGCTTGATCGAGAGTATTTTTAGCTGTGATTAAATTTAACCTGTTCAGCTGTTTGAAGATTATCAGCCGTTTTATCAGGAAAAAAAAATTATACAAGTACTAGCGATCTGCCCGCCCGGCTTCGCACGGGTGTTATTTACGTGCGAAGCCGGGGCGGGTCGCTAGTTACATATATATATAAACCTTCCGTGAAAATGTATCTAACTGATGGTGAAAACCGCATCAAAATCCGTTGCGTGGTTTAGGAGTTAGCGGCCATACAGACAGACAGACGCGGAAAGCGACTTTAATTTATACTATGTAGAGAAGAGAAGAGATTAACTTTCGATCTTCTTTTGCCCCCCTTAATTCGGCTCTTTTGCAAAACTGTTTTTAGCGGACCTATACACCCCGTAAGAATTATACTTCCCTAATTTCAACTTCGCGGGTCAAATAGTTTTCAAGATTTCGTGATGACTCAGTGAGAGAGTGTGTGTCGTCCCTAAATACCACAAGTATTACTTTACGTTAATGTCGTATGCGCAGTTTGATAAGATGGCACACATTTTTGATTCAGATAACGCATGTAATCTATCCACCTACAAATATTACGCATTGCGGATTAAAATATATGTTAAAGATATATGATTATTTGCGAATTTTTTACCGTTGGTTGTGGAATGAGCTCCCGATAGCGGGAACAACCGCGGTTAGTGAACAACCGTGATAGTTTAAAACAGTGTTTTAAAATATATGCTATCTTCATTAGTGGTGGTTTAACAGAGGTAATTTCACTTGTTAAGAGTAAATTACTAAATGCAATTGTTCAATGTAGGTATCTCGATTTTTGTGCATAAAATTATAACATAAAGCCGTAATTGTTAAGATGAATAAACCCGCACGTAGCGCTTTGATTCTACATTTATTGTGCGAACTGCTAGTCTGTGGAATTCGCTGCCTAAATGGGTGTTCCCCGTTAGTTACAATCTGGGTGTCTTCAAGTCGAGAGTGAATAGGTTTCTTCTAGGCATGCGTGTTTCATCGTAGACCGCATCGTCGCTTAAAGATCGCCGCTTTAGATAGCCCGTTGGTCCAGTTGGTAGTGAACCTGCCTTCTGAGCTTGGGGGCGTGGGTTCGATTCCCATCTAGGACAAACATTTGTGTTTGTTCTATATCTGGTTGTTAATATCTATTTAAGTATGTATTTAAAAACTATATATGTATGTATATCAGTATCTGGCAGCCATATCACAAGCTTTGCTTAGTTTGGGGTCACATGACCATGTGTGAAAAATGTCCCGAATATTTATTATTTATTTATTTTTATTTATATCAGGCGAGATGTAGGCCAAGCGCAAACCTATCTATTATAAAAAATAAAAATAAAATAATACAAGTAAAACATATTAAAAAAAAAACAGTAATTTGTTATTTGTTATTGTTTACAGTTATTGTTAGTAAATTACTTTTTTATGTAATTAATATTTATGTCAGGTTAGGTTTAAATTAGCATCACAAATATCTATAAAGTAAAATAGTTTGTCCCAAATCTTTATTGTACTCAAAACGACGTAGAAGCGGAATTACACTAGAAATTCATATACACATTAAAAATGGACTTCGGCAAAGTAACGCCTGATTCAATCAACTATTATAAGACTAGTTAAAAGACTCAACTCTAAGCCAATATTCTGACAATGAAGTCAAATATTGTTTCTATCTTTGTCATACTATAGTATTTAAACATATATTCAGTATACCGAATCTATGTATTTAAACATAGATTCGTATTTATACTGAATCTTTGTATTTAAATATTTGTTTATTACGCTCATTCCTGGTATTAACTATTCACATAAACTCTTCGAAATTTTGATTGTTTATTGCCGCCCGACTTTAAAATCCGTGCCTAAAATATTATTTTTGTCCTTTGTAGTAGCATATTAACATGTTTGTGTTTTCTGGTTTTTTGTGGTCAGATTTTTTTAAAGAAAATTTATTTGTCTATTAATATTATAAAGAGGAAAGATTTGATTGTTTGTTTGTTTGCATTGAATAGGCTCCGAAACTACTGAACCGATATGAAAAATTCTTTCACTGTTGGGTAGCCACACTATCCCCGGGTATATATCTATACCCGTGCGAAGCCAGGGCGGGCCGCTAGTTTCGAATAAACATAAAAAAAACTACAATTTCAATAACAATAGTGACAAGTGGTGTTGACGCACTGGAGCTTTCCTCGCGTCCTGAGCTCGGAATGCTCCGACATGGCTCAAAGACATCAATAAATATTTATTGCTTCGTATTCCGTCGCGGTTGCCGTTATACCTACAACTTGTTTTAAATTGATTATTTATTGGCACTTGAAATGTTCAGGATATCTCCAGCCACCACACACATGCACACATGCTTTTGTTGTTTATGATAGACACCTTATTATAGGTTCTGATAAATTGTTTTGGCAGACATAATAGGCTATCTGCTTGATTAGGTCAAGGCAGCCAATGTTTGATTAGGTCAAAAACAGGCTTATTAATTGTAGATTATTCACCAAGGGGATAAAGTAGTGTCTTAAGTCACGGGCGTCATATTAAATCCCGAGCGTAACGAAGGATTCGTGGATTAACTCCCGAGCGAAGTGAGGGAGCTAAGAATAGAATCCTTCATTACGCTCGGGATTCAAACACGTCCAAGACGAAGATACCTTTATATCCCCGAGGAGACCACTCTATTTTTCACACTTTATGCGATACAAGAGCCAAGAATATAAGCCACGATTTTTGGTCACTTTAGCGAGGTTTATGAACGTAAGACTGTAGCAGGTACCCGATATACTTCGGCAAAATATTTAAAGAAAATGTTTTTATTCAGCTTTTTACAATGTTATTGCAGCTGTCAGGGCAAATAAATGAATGGAAATAGATGAATCAATACTCCAGAACTATGGGGTTTGTCTAATATTTTTAGTAGAAATCAATGTTAGAAGCAGTAGATATAATATCATATACCAGTAGTTGGAATACTAAAGCACAAAATTATGGAAATTCATGATATTTTATCTGTATAGTGCCTATTTATTTGAAGTACTCGCGTAATAAAAAAAACTGCTTGACCTGAAATGGATTCTTGTTTCGCGTGCGTCGACACAATGAGAAGCTCCGAGGCAATCCGCCGTTACCGTTACGTGTGATGACAGCGCGTTAAACGCGTAACTCGTTATTTGATGAACAACGTCGTTAAACGTTACATCGTTACGGCACGCTAGCTATTAATTCAGACTGTTATGTTGTCAAGTGATTCCTCGCATGATTTGCTTTTCTAAAATGAAACTTGTCCCTTGAGACGCGAGTTGAGCTTGGGATTTGTTTACCGCTTGAACTTTGCTTGAATAAATTTATAATTAAAATAAATAAATAAATATTCGGGACATTTTTGCACACACATTCATCTGACCTCAAACTAAGCAAAGCTTGTGATATGGCTGCCAGAGACTGATATACATACATATATATTTTTAAATACATACATAAATATATATTTACACCCAGATATAGACCAAATACAAATGTTTAGTTCACTACCAACGGGGCAGCCTTCTTACAATACTTCCACTACTTTATATAATACTAGCGGTCCACCCCAGCCTCGCACGTGTATAAATTATAGCCTATGTCACCCGGGGACAGTGTAGCTTCCCAACAGTGAAAGAATTTTTCAAATCGGTTAATAGTTTCGGAGCCTATTCAATGAAAACAAACAAACAAACAATCAATCAAATCTTTCCTCTTTATTATATTAGTATAGAAAACTTCCTCATTACTTAATTGATTACAATTTTTTGTTATAGATGGCAAAAATTCATGGCGTCAACTTTGCAAGCGTTTTAACTTAAATTTTGAGCTCTTAGGCAGGTCAAGGCAGGTTGGGCAGGTTGTGGCAGGCTCTTAGGTGGAAGGCTGGAGGCGTATTAATAAGAGATGAAATTTAAAACATTTTGTTAGCATCGTCACAATCATCATCTTTTTGGACCTTCCTAGTCTACAAATAGAGAACGACCATTTCATTTAAATCACCTTTATGTAGTAGATTTGTCGAAAATAGTGTGGGTTACGCAGAAAGGGTGAACTAAGCCGAAAGGGGTCCATAATACCTACTCATTATTTTGAACAACTTTAACTATGGGACCAACCCTGACATCACGAATAATATCTTCCGCGTATTTTTGGAAGGGTGTGAATTACCGTTTTCTATGGATTCGTTGGTACTGTACCACCACAAAATACAAAATACCGACCGCGCCTTACGTTGCTTAACTTAGTAATGGACAGAAATTTTTGACCGACGCACACTTGGTCATTATTTATTACTTGTTGTTATACTTTAGAGTGTGTACTATCATCTATCGTCATCGTCGTCGTATCCAGCGTCAAAATTGGCATAAGTTTGACACTTGTGGGGACCCCACTTTCGGTTTCACTTTTTGACTTTTTTTATTATTATCTTATATATCTTAGTTAATCCGCCGTAACATCACATATTCTGTGAAAATTTCAACTGGCTATCTATTACGGTTCGAACGATACACAAGACGGACGGACGGACAGACAGGTAGATAGACAGACAGACAGACAGACGGACAGACATCGTAGGCTTAGTAATTACCCTTTGGGTACGGAACCCTAAAAAGTAGACAACACAAACACGAGTGTTCCATATAAAAGAAACACATTATTCCACGCCTACTTACTAAGCGAAAGACGTTTCGGGCGCCATCTGCAGAGGAGCTTTTTAAACATGGTTTACATCTCATTTGCCGATAAATAACAAATGAGCGGCGCCAGAACAAGTATCGTAAAGTTTGCAGATGGGTTGTTAAAATCAAAACAAAGCGGCAACCTTGCGAATGCATTATTCATTAGTTCAGGTGGCCAAGTTGGCAACACTGGGGATCGAGGAAACTTTAATGGGACGTCGCCGTCCATCGGCAAGCATGCCCTCAGATAAAATATTTTAGGTACAACTGTGGTTAATTTGAAAATTAAGAGGTTTGTCAACAAAGTGGATAGAACGCGCCAGAAGAAAGCTAAAAGAAAAAAAGTTTTCTAACTAGTATAAATTGTTTTTTTTTATACATAATAACACCCCTCTTTTTGCGTTGGGGGTTAAAAATAAGTGACTTTTAACGCATGAATCGATCGAATCGGTTTAGATGTATTTTGTTTTATTCGGAAAACGTACAGTGTTATTTTTATCTAGGTTATTTCTAAACATCATTTAGTTGTTTTCGCATTTAGAGTCTAGATTGACTTGTTTACTACGAAAATACATAATCAAAATACATAATAAGAAAATACAAATACATTACTCATTTATAAAACTCTTGGGTTAAGATGTAACGTCAAACTAAATACATACGTATCGCTAGAATTATAACAAAATAACTTTTAAAAAAAATAACATCATGCCGATACATACAATCTTGTTTTTTTTATGCAAGTTTGTAAATATGAACGGATAAATGCACAAGCCGGGCGTAGTTGAAACAAAGATTTAAGTAAAGTTCTATAATTTACTTTATTTTATATAGACAGAAATACTCTTTAAACTTAATTGTAAAGATATAACTTTTCGTTCCAGCCTTTGGAACTAACTTCAGCGTATAAATGATCGTTAAGATTGATACAATCTCCGCGACCAAGTGGAAGGGAGCTAGTTAAAATATAATAATTAATTACAGTGACATTTCCATCAAACTCAGGAATGGGGAGTGAAAGCTTTCCTCTAATTGGTAAATATTGTTGAAATGTTTCTTCAAGCGATAGAACAATATTTTTGCTTTTAATTCATCTTTCGGGTGAACCTCGAACCGAAGATGAGAGCTGTTGATGTCTTTGTCTACTTATGTCTGTACTAGCTGCGCCCCGCGGTTTCACCCGGGTAGTGATGAAAAATTGGGATGATGATGAAAAGTAGCCTATGTCACTTTCCGGCCCTTAAACTATACCCATGCAAAAATGGGTCGATCCGTTGCTCTGTTGCTGAGTGAAAGAGGAACAAAATAACCAACAAACTTTTCGCATTTATAATATTAAGTATGATGCGTGTGTGTACGTATGTGGGTACTTATATTAAACTACAGAAATAAGATAGAAAGACTAAATAAATAAAATAAATATTTGGGCCATTTTTACACACACGGTCATCTGACCCCAAACTAAACAAAGCTTGTGATATGGCTGCCAGAGACTGATATAGATACATATATATACATACATATTTATTTTTTTAATGCATACTTAAATATATATTAGCACCCAGATATAGAACAGACACAAATGTTTATCACATGAATGTTTGTCCTAGGTGGGAATCAAACCCACGCCCCCAAACACAGAAGGCAGGTTCATTACCAACTGGACCAACGAACCAGAACCCGAACTGATGATAATGATTGATAAGTGATCCTCATACAGTGGACTAAGACAGACTAATTATGATGATGTCTTTTTGTCAGTGCAATGTCGGTCCTGCAATATATCGGACAAGTTTTAATGCAGTTATTTTTATTTTAAGGCTGGTTTAAATTATAGTAGAGTTTTACCATTTATTTAATATCAGTTTACAAGTCAATATACAGTTTTAACTTTACTCTATTATAAAAAAAAAAAAATTAATAAATTAAAACCTAACTATTATTCTATCAAACCGCTACCAGTGGGAACTGTTCCCAAAATGCTGGCCCCATTACCACGTTGTATGGCGATGCTCACCCTTTGAGCAAAGTAGAGGCCAGCATTTTGGTCACGAGTTGCGTCTATCAGACGTGAAGATAAATCTTTGAAAATTTTTTTGGCTCCCGATCCCCACGGCCCCATTGTTTCGACCCCAAAAGGCTCAAAAATGTATCCACTATCCAGTGTACCATACTTGCGCCTTTTGAGATCCTCTGCAGATTCTGCCGCCGCGCCAGCCCTAATCTGGGTTCCGGAAAGATGTGACGGCGCAAAGGTGTCAACGCAAGTCGCGTCCCACACTAAGGGCCGCCCCATCTTCCACGGAATCAAAGTCATCCCGTCCGGTCTTCTGCCATCGCCACGTACGAGGCCGGTCGGCTCAAGAACGGCCGCGCAGTTGGCGGTGGTAAAAGCACGGCGGATGATATCATTAAGGCTGGCGTGTCGGGGGATCCTACCTGCACTCCTTGTGCAGGAAAGGCCGTGGTGCCCGAGCTGGTCGACTGGAACGCCACACTGGCAGCGATGTGGAGCACAGCAAGATGCGCCCAAGCGAAGGGAAGTCGCGATCCTAAAAGTGGATGAATCTAATAATGTCCCAGTGTTTGGCGAAGGGAGGGCTTGTAGCCACAAACCTCACTCCCACTCCCCAACGGCCAAGAGCCGGGCGCGATCTGTAGAGCTTAAGCACGTATCTAAAAGTTGTTTCCGCACTCGCTCACAGATCGGTCCGTCCCATAGACGCTGTGAAGATGGAGTCAAAGGTAGGTCAGTGCTGGGGCATACTACTTTCCACGCTTCCCTGGCTTCGTTCATGCATGAAACTTCGTCATAAGAATTTAAAAGAATTTGTTCGATTAATAGTTGATTGCTATGAACTGAAGACAGGAAAGCTGGTAAAGCGACTCCAGCAATGGAGCGGATGCCAAGGCCCCCCAATCGCACTGGAAGTGATGCCTGTAACCACTCCCGATCTATTTACGTTCAAAATAGTTGACAAAGTGTTTCTGATAATTTTGTCTAATTTTTGAAGTAGATCCGGATGTTTCCAAAGCTGGCTACATCGGACAAGGTAAGTAAATTTGGGCACAAAAAGGCAAAAACGAATAATTGTGAAAGCCATATGAGTATTAATTTTACTTAAACGATCCGAACATTGCATAAAATTTTGAATTTTTTCTTCAATGAAAAAGGGAAACGATTCATCCAGGATAGGAGAGCCCAACAAACGAAGAGTACTATTACCAACAATGTTAATATTAGGGGCCAAAATATTAAATTTTTGAATGATTAAATCTTTTTCAGGGTATGAGTCAGGAATGTAAAGTTCGCATTTAGAAAAGTTTAACTCTAGACCAATGGTGCGAAACTCAGACTTCAACAAGGCGAGATCATCATATAAGGTATTTGCATCACCACCCAACGTTCCATCATCCAAATACCAAACATTAAGTTTTGATTGTAAGCGTTGGATGATGGGGTGGATGGCGAGGCTGAAAACGGCAGGTCCAAGGGGGTCACCTTGCTGACAGCCTACAGCTGAAATGATTTCGTTGCCATGATAAGTTAATTTTGAAGAAGAACCATAACATTGCCAATTATAGTTAGTTTTCTTAACTATGATGTTTCAAGAAAGGTTTGAAAAATTCACGACAACATTAAAATGTTTGATGAGACTTGTATTTATTGTTTAACACGTGTATCACACAGAAACCCTGCAGCAGGTTATAAAAAAAAACAACAGAAAAACTAAAATTTTCGTTTCAAATATCACTGGTTCTGTAGCTCGATTTTGAAGTTTACGCAGTGTGAATTTTATTTGAAAGCTTCTAGCGAGTTGGAATAAAAAACATTCTGCCAGTATTTTAAATAAAGTACGGTGAAATTGACACAATTTTGATACAACGATGGTAGAGAGACTCACGTCTGCTGTTTCTATGACTAATTAAAGTGTGCAAACTGTGCAACGTGGCGTAAACTTTGGCTTATTTAGATTTCTTAACCCAATAATATGGAAAAATGAGGTACTAACGCTACACTACCGTATTTTTTCGCGTGGAAATATCCTACGTGGAATTGGCATGGCGCTTCTTTTCACTCTACAACTTTTTTCTTCTTGTGGTTAGATTACCTTTTAGAACACCTCAATATCTACACGACAAAGTACAAATAACTCGTGTTAATCTTCCCGTAGCGGAGTTGACTAATTCTTTAGTGGCGCAGAGTGAATTTTGAGGTTCTTTTTCAACCCCCCCATCCCATCAATGAGGTAAGCGTACAATAGCGTAAGTGCACTAACATGCAACGTACAGTAGTCTATTTTCAGAATATATACAGGCCTTGGTGATACAACTTTTGAGTCACAAGATATAATAAAGTTTCTGGCGACAATAAAATCGTTTCATCGGTAACTCGCGACTTTAGCATGGAAGCTTTCTTAAAAACGTTTTCGCGTTAAAACGTCGTACCTATACCTTCCTAATTGCATGCCAAGGTTGCGTCTATAAATAAATATGTCATAGCCCATAAGCGTGGCATGATAAAAGCAGACGAGCAAGGGCCTATTTTCGTGTTTTGTGATATTTTCAGTGATACGACAATTATTGTTAATTCTACATAATTATGTAGGGCAATATGGAATGATCGGTTTATCCTTAGACCTTTAGGTTAATAAGTCTAATGATCGATATGCATGCGTGTTCTGATAAAAGCTATGGACTCTAATTTCACCCTTTTAGTAGTCGTATCTTTTAATTTTTTATATTATTAATAGGCTTGTGCTTGGCCGCCATCTCGCCTGATATTAACGATGATGCGGTCTACGATGGAGCACGCTTGCCTAGAAGAAACCTATTGTATCTGTTTGAAACTATGGAAATGAATATATTTTTAGTGGCAATGCAGTAATAATTAATGGTACACAGGTCTGATGATGGAACTAGATGGTGGGCAACATAGAGTTCAGGCTGATTAGGTTGTTATTTTGATATGAAACATCTTTTGGCATGCCATAACAGTAGAGCCGATCACAAAACAAAAATAAAATGCGTTTAAAATCAAGGAAGATAAAAGCATTTATAATCTTGCTTGACAGCGCATTATACTTATAAATGACGTCACTAGTAAACACATCATACAAATTTAATACTGAAACTCACTTTGCGGGAAAGGGACAAAAGATTTTTTTTTTTAAATCTGCAATGGCTGTACCTCAGGACTTTATCAGCCGAATTAAATAATTTCTTCAGTATATGTATATTTTTTTTTAGTAGGCCTGTTTTTTAAAAATTATTATTATTATTTATTAAGCTTGTTATATACAAATCGATCATAATAAGACTCCTGATATGATCACCTGACCTGACACTTGACGTCCATAATTTTTGGTATAAATATTTTACGGTGACCTAGGTCACATGAGGTGAAAATTAAAGTCAAATAATAATTTTATAATTAATTTTATTTATAATATTATCACTTGGGTATTTTATCGTATGTTATTTGGCACAGCGTAAGAATACACCCCCACCACTCAATAAGACATCGCGGCCGATCGCGAAATATGCAAAAGGGAGCGAAATATTGAAGGCTCAAAAGTAGCGTGTCATCTAAATGTAAAAATTGATTTGGGTCTTCTACCCTCTGTTCGGGATGATACTCGCGAGTTTGGAGTATGTTGTCAGTTTTGTAAGCTAGTAATATGATATGTTAAGCTTTCTACAACGTTATGACAACTGTCAGACACATTCTTTCAGAGGCCGCACGTTATTTTTTTTTTAGATAAATAAAGCCTTTAATATAATAATAATATATAATATATACGCAGGGGCGGCTTTATGGTGAGCTGTCGGTGTGTGGCGACACCGCGTACCCCGATTCCATGGCTCTAAAACCCCAGAGACCCAGACCCCTGGCTTGCCTTAACCGGCCGTCTGGGGGTGGAAACCGCAAGAGCTAAAAACCTAAGCTCCAGGGTGGAAGTGTTAAAGGGCATAACGCCGCTAGTAGCTCTTAGTGAAAGTGCAGCAACGTCAATGTTGCCCTTCCGGTGCCAATATGCGGCAGCCATTATGGGGGGCCCATTTAGTGAGTGGCAAGTCATCACCTGCCTAATTATTTTGAAATGAGGCATAATTGGCAGGTGCCGTACCTCATACCATAGATCTGTTATCCCATCCACAAGTTGTTCACCTCAATAGCCTAGACGTTTTATATCCTATACTGTACAATAGTTTTATAATCCATTTTATACACATTCAATAATATTGTATTTTATATTTAACGGGGCCTCTTGGTGTTGGCTTCAGCCCCACCAATGCCTATCAAAGGTCCGGGCTAGACCCGTGTTTATATTGAAATAAAGTGAAATAATAATATAATATATAACTTTATTATACTTACACCAAAATAAAAAAAATACAAAAAAAGTTTTAAAATTCGAGATTTGGTTTAACTCCTAGTCTTTCACAAACAACTAGAGGTTTTCAGGGCCCTTTTCCGGTGACTAGGTCCCATCCACCCCGGTGTCCCGTTAGCGGGGCAAATAGGTTATTATTTTTATTTTAACACGACATGACTTTAACTCGATATAGAGAGTTTTCGAGTCGGAAAAACTCGCACTAGGCACTCAGAAGTCACATTAATATTTTCGTAGTTGACAATCGAGTTCAAGTGGTAGTGTCCGTTGTCTCACATTTTTAAACAAGACCGAAGTATTACCGCCAGATCCGCGTTAAATTACCGCCACCGTAGCGGTGTATTTATTGATTTATGTAAATATGCAGATAAATACGATCACTGTGCCGCCGATGTGGTGCGGAGCGGCTCAGCTGTGAGCCTTGTATTTATTAACTGCTGTTATGTATGCGATATGTTACATTCTTACTATTCATCATCATCATAAGCCAGAAGACGTCCACTGCTGAACATAGGCTTCCCCCTTTAACCTCCACATTGAACGACAGCCTGCCTTTTGCATCCACTGGATGCCAGCGACTCTCACAATGTCATTGGTCCATCTAGTGGGAGGCCTACCTACGCTGCGTCTTCCGGTTCGTGGTCTCCACTCAAGAACCTTTCTTCACCATCTTACTATTATCATATAAGGATATTAATTTTATACTAATAACGTGCGAAAGGAACTAACTCGCACATACGAATTTTATAATATTTAGTTTTCGATGAAAATGTTTCTATTAGTCATTGTTCTTTTATTAACCCCCGACGCAAAAAAAGGGGAGTTTTAAGTTTAACGTGTCTATCAGTGTCTCTGGCATCGTAGCTCCCAAACGGCTGAACCATTTTTGATTTAGTTTTTAGTGTTTAATCACTTCTTTAGTCAAGTTCACTTTCTCTCGAGCGTTTTTAGCTATGATTTATGAAAACCTGTTCACTCATTTGAAGTTTATCAGCTATTTTATCAGGGCTTTGAAAAAAGTAAAACAATGTTAGGTACTTGTTTATATTGAAAACTAGCTGACCCGACAAACGTTGTCCTGCCTCAACAAAATAAATAGAACAGCTGATTTTTTCGCGATTTCTGGTTTGGCCCTATAGTAAAAGTTATTCATAATGATGAGTACATACATACCCTTTAGTATTATCTCTAGTCTCTAGTCTCTAGATAGTATAAATTGAAGTCGCTTTCCGCGTCTGTCTGTCTGTATGGCCGCTAACTCCTCCTAAACCACGCAACAGATTTTGATGCGGTTTTCACCATCAGTTAGATACATTTTCAAGGAAGGTTTATATATAACTAGCAACCCTTCGCTTCGCAAGTAAATTACACCCGTGCGAAGCCGGGCGGGCGGGTCGCTAGTAGATTACTAAAACTATACCCAGGGAAACATGCAAAAAAAGATTTTTTACAGGCATGCTTTCCAATTCGTTCATTAAAACACAAAATTGTATAGTTCTCATATATCTTTCCAGCGAGCAACTTGCTGAATGAGCACTCGAATAGTTATTTAAACGTATATTTTCCCTTTGACAACATTTCGACTGTGATGCAATAAAATACCATCAAAAGATTCAGCGCAAATTCTGCTTAATGAAGTCTTCAAATCAGATAAAATGTATTAACTGATGCTGATCAAGATGATACATTTATGCATGTTTGTGCACTTGCATTTTGATTAGGGTTCTGTCCACCATTCGAATAAGCGAGGGAGAAATAATACACCTTGCGGCTGTGTTCAGAGACATTTTAATTTACAACACTTAAAACTACTATCATTACCAGCGAACGAAACGTCACCGCGGGCTAACTTGATCCGCACGCCATCTAGTTACAACAAATGGAACTTAAATATTAATTGATGTTTCGGATAGTATGCATCACATTACACAGCCTAGACAGTTCCGTACCCAAAGGTCAAAAATGGGACCCTATTGCTAAGCCTACTTTGTCTGTTTGTCCTATTAACGGCTGTATCTTTGAACCGTAATAGGTAGCTAGTTGAAACTTTCGCATAATATGCAATGTTACGGCGGCGGATGAATTGAGAAATTCAAACTCAAAAAGTCAAAAAGTAAAAACGAAAGGGAGGTTCCCATACAACAAACGTATATTTTTACGTATTTTGTATTTTCTCTAATGTAAAAACGATAATACGTACAAGCGTCAAACTTAGCATGATTATAGTACACACTCTAAAATATAACAATACATAATTAATACGTCACAATTTCACAAACTACTTAATTCTAATTATAATATAAACTAATGTAGTCAAACAGCCCGCCCCGGATCGTTCCTGGTGCAAAAGTGCCCATAACACTGGCAATCATACAACATTAAATACAATACATTACAAATAATAAATAATGGCCAAGTGCGAGTCAGTGAAGTTATAATCATTCGAAACAAACTGGTAATTTTGTTGTTGAATTTTTTTCGGTGGTACGGAACCTTCAGTGTGCGAGCCCGATTCGCACTTGGCCGGTTCTTTTCTTTGTATTTAGTGCCCTTGTGAAATGAAAATCGCTCTGTATGGTATTCACAAGTATATGTTCACCGATTCACAACACAATACCCAGCCCACAACTTTACGGATACAAAGTGATCAGGTTAAAAGAAGCTTTAATTATATTATTAAATTGATTGATTGTGTATTGCAAAATAATTTTCTTGTAATTGTGTTTTGTTTTTATGTTTGTAGTTATTATTTCGACATTTTAATTTTTCTCTTTTAATACTGTTTCAATTTTGTGTAATATGGTGTATATGGATATTTTCCGAAATAATAATAATAATTAACAAGTATATTATTTTTATTTGGTATTTGATGTATCCAGTATTTAAAGAATACTTCGTTGAGGATCTCGACTTTTCCTATAATAAGTTACCGCCAATTTGTCTTTGGCATTGGAGGTCGCGGGCCATGCAAAGCGCAGAAATATCTATACAAGTATATATATTTTATTGGAAGAGAGCGTCATATTGTTTGCCGTCACGGCATACGAGTCGGTTTCACTGCTAAGGCGCGTCATTAGATGTGTCACATCAATAATGGTTTTGTATATGGAACCAGTGGGTTGCATTATCAAATGAATATAGAGTACGGAGGCAGCCGTACAACATAAATGATCAAATAACGCTCTGAAAGCTCCCAGCGGGCGGTGTCCGATCGAATCGATAGTTTAATTGCAGTTGAGATTGCTATTGATGTTATCTCAGGCCGACACTGTTATTAAACACCTTAGTGACTGGTTTATTTACCTGTTGTTGGAATACTAGACTATTGCTTCGACTGTATATACACAAAAAGTGATATTGTAGTTAACATATAAATATGTATATGTATATTTCCACCTACTGACAGCCTTAACGTTTAACTTTTCATTTATTATTTAAACCATAAGCTTGCACTATGACCGCCATCGCGCCTAATGTTAAGCCATGAAGTAGCCTACGATGGAGCACGTTTGTCTATAAGAAACCGATAAACTTGCGATTTGAAGACGATTGATATTCCGAAAACGCGTTCGTAGCGCTTTGATTACACTTTTATTGTTTAACCTGCTAGTCTGTGGAATGCGCTGCCTGAATGGGTGTTCCCCGATAGTTACAATCTGGGTGTCTTCAAACCACGAGTGAATCGGTGCTAGGAAAGCGTGCTTTACCGTAGACCGCATCATCGCTTATATCATCAGGTGAGTTGGCGATCAAACGCAAGCTTCTTATAAAATAAAATAAAACATAGGTGTCAACATTGAGGGTTGATGTCAGAGAAACACCCAAAAGCTCATCAGAAAGCCAGTCAGTCATCGGAAAAAAGGAGCCAGCTACTTTTTAAACGACATTGACAACTAAACAGATAGGTTGGCGGACCAGTATATGCACTTGCAAGATTGACGAGAACAATTTCTTTAGTAAGCAAAAAATGCAAATTCTCCATTGTTTTTAATCATCTAAACCCAACTGTACTTCAATCTGAACTTTGTCGAAAAAGTATTATAAATTTTTTGAATGCTTTTCCCGCGGCCATATTTATTTCCAAAGTTGGCCGCCTCGAGATCCTTATCCAGTGGAAGTGGGTTACTTATAACGACTTAAATAAGGATATGTAAAGTTCATAAAGGGCCGTTATAAATGTCGAGGGTGGCCATTCGAGTGAACGGGCGCTCGCCACTCGCCCGACTCGAGTTTTAATCAAGGAATCGTACGGTCAGCAATGGTACAATTTGATTATGACGCCTGAAAACTTGACGCCTGCCCTTCACGAATCCGAATAGATTTCGAATCCGTAGCAATACAAGGCATACCGCTAAGCAAGTCCATGCGCGAGAGAGCCGATTTTTTTTAAAAACTTTTCTTTATTTATAATTGTGTGCGCGTTAAAATTCCAAACGGCAAAATGTAGATTCAAATCCCAGCAATGAACTTAAGCAACAAAGTAAAGCATTGTGGTACGATATTTTCTAATGCAATCTGATGTAAAAGATTGTCACATCTAGCATTGACTGCCCTGATCTTCTTAGTAAAATTAATCTTTATGTCCCAACTGGATTATTTCGGAAATATAAACCGCTCTTCAGACCATCTGTCTCATTAACTAACTATCGGCAAAATAGCTTTATCGTTCGTGCGTGTGGAACCCATAATAGGTTACGTAAATATAGTCTAGGTATGGATATATTTGTCTCTAGTATTTCATCCATAAGGAAGTGGTTAAGTGACAACTTTTTCAACAATTATTTGTGAAAATTTTGGTACTATTCTGTCTTAAATATTATTAAATGTATTTCTTATCTTGTTAAGTGCACATCTTAGTTTGTCTTAGTTTATTTAGAGTCTATTGCTTTTTTCTTTGTTCTAGTAATATTATACATCTATATTTAATTATTCACATGTTTTAGCGTTCATATAATGTACTCTGTTTTTTATAAGTAGAAACTTCTAAATGGCCTCTTTGTCTCTAGCTAATTATTAACTCTGTTAATTAAGACCGTTAGTTTCTCTAAGATAATAAAATAAAATAAAAAATGCCCGGCCCTACTGGCCATGAGATGTTGTTCCGAACAAGTACAATTCGGGGTTGTAAAAAAAAAAGCGAATTGGTGATTCCTAGGCAAGCGCGCTACTTCTTCGATTACATCACTTCCCATCAGGTGAGATTATGGTCAAACGCATGCTTAGTCCGTTGTAAAATAAACCAGGAAGAGTTGACTTTTCCAGGGACCCTTGCATGTCACGACTATATTGTTGCGTTGGCTCTTAGGCAACATTAGTAAACTTTCGTATTTGTTATATTAGTGTGATAGTGGGATTAGTGTGATTGCTAACACACGACCAACATTATTTTCATTTCACACGTCGCCAGTTCTGTTGCTGACTCTACGACTCGTGCTAGTCCGGAAGTCCACCTGATTTTTTATGAAACAAAAGAAAGTTATCCAGAATAATCTGGCATTACGGAAGCGACGGCAATCTCGGATTATGCCGAAGATGAAAATAGCCACACAGATAAGAAAAACAGTTTCGGGAAATAAAATTGGCACCTTCGTAACAGGTTTGGTGTTATGGCGTTGTAACAATATTGCGCTCCCGGCAAATGTTTTTATTCGGCGTTGATTATCAAAAGTGTGTTTAATTACAATTGAGGTAAGGACGGAAAAGTTTTTAATGTTTTCGTTGTTTTGTAAAAACAAACGGCAAAGAAGAATATTAATAGTTAACTCGATCTTATCTCTATACAGAATCTATATATATAAAAGCGAAATTCACTCACTCACTCACTCACGCAGAACAGATGGCCAATGGGGCCGAAAGGTTCTGGAATGGAGACCACGGACTGGTAAGCGCAGCGTAGGACGTCTACCCACAAGATGGACAGACGTCCTAAAAGAGACCGCAGGGAAACACTAGATGCAGGCCGATTCCAACCGGCCCTTTTGAAGATCGATGGGGGAGACCTATGTCTAGCAGTGGACGCCCTATGGCTGAAATGATGATGATGATGACTCATCATGAAATCTCGAAAGTTTGACCTACGAAGCTGAAATTTGGCAGGTAGATTCCTTATGGGATGTAGAGGTTCGCTTAGAAATGATTTTGCGAAAGGGCGAATTAAGGAGGACAAAAAGGGGTTGGAAGTTTATATGAAAGTCCACGCGTACGAAGTTGCGGGAAACCGCGGGGATCCGACTTTTATGTAATTGTGCAAGCCCGCTGACCTAATCCCGCATCTCATGCTGAAACATCACATAACCTCAATAGAGTCTCCCATACGAGCCTACTTTCCAATTTATTTATCCAGACCAGCAAAGAACATCAAACAAAAGCCTAATTTGTCACTGAAAAACACGAACCTTTGAGTTGTGCGCCTACTTGTTACATCATAACATTTTTGTCAAACAAACCACAGATGAAAAGCCCAACCTCTCGAGTTGTGCGCGAGCAACACCGCGCAAATTCATTATTTTTATTCAAATATTCGATATGTCTGGATTTTCGGTACAAATACTACCTCCCTTTTTAATTTTCCAGTCGGATTGATACAGGAAACCGTTCAAAGGGCAAGTTTAATACTTTTAATGTTTATATGTTGCGAAAGCGTTGAAGAATTCGAGCAAACAGATTTCGATGCACATACTTTTTGTAAGTTTGGATTAATCGATTATTGATGATGAAAAAAAAAACACCGTACAAAAGCAAAATTAAAAAAAAGTATTCAAAAATAAAACCGGCCAGTGCGAAGTGCCACTCGGGCTCACGCACTGAGGGTTCCATAACACCAAATAACTTGTTAGCTACTAAAATAAATAAAAAAAAACCATTCAGTTTTTACTTTTTGAGTTTTTATTTTTTCTTATTTTAATCCGCCGTAACATTTTTATATTTTTTATTTTATTTATTAATAGGCTTGCGTTTGACCGCCAAGTCGCGTGATATGAACATTACATATTCTGTGAAAATTTCAACTGGCTATCTATTACGGTTCGAAAGATACAGCGTTAATAGGTAGGACAGACGGACAGACAGACAGACGGACAGACGGACAGACGGACAGACGGACAGACGGACAGACGGACAGACGGACAGACGGACAGACGGACGGACGGACGGACGGACAGACGGACAGACGGACAGACTGACAGACGGACAGACGGACAGACGGACAGACGGACAGACGGACAGACGGACAGACGGACAGACGGACAGACGGACAGACGGACAGACGGACAGACGGACAGACGGACAGACGGACAGACGGACAGACGGACAGACGGACAGACGGACAGACGGACAGACGGACAGACGGACAGACGGACAGACGGACAGACGGACAGACGGACAGACGGACAGACGGACAGACGGACAGACGGACAGACGGACAGACGGACAGACGGACAGACGGACAGACGGACAGACGGACAGACGGACAGACGGACAGACGGACAGACGGACAGACGGACAGACGGACAGACGGACAGACGGACAGACGGACAGACGGACAGACGGACAGACGGACAGACGGACAGACGGACAGACGGACAAACGGACAAACGGACAGATGGCCAGACGGACAGACGGGCAGACGGACTGACAGACAGACAGAAAGACACCGTGGGCTTAGTAATAGGGTCCCGTTTTTACCCTTTGGGTACGAAACCCTCAAAACATAAACGCCTCTGTGGCTTTGTGCTTCTGACGGTACGACATATCCAGATGGCCTAACTTCCTCTTCTATACACGTGTCACCACCATTTTGCCCGGTTTACCGTAGCTTACCCTGCCGGCTTTACTCCCTTTGCCTGTACGCAAATTCCATGACGGGCCGGCCAGTGACCGCGATAAACAAATTCGCCAATCCGTAAAACTATCCGGGATTCTTTACGGCCCTTCCATTTGGGAGCTTTGTGGACATTATTCCTTTTATTGCAGTACTAGTATGTCGCCGCTTTGGACAGATTGTGACTTTGTGTCGCATTCAGTGGCCATTTGACTACCAACAAATAGATGTAGACACTAATCTTTATTATCCTTTCTTCTACATAGTCTCACGTTTCATATATTTCAATTAAATACTCATGAAATAATTTTTAACGTAGGTATTAATTTGGAAATGTTTAATATGAAACCATTAAATTTTCCAATAAAATTGTGTGTTTGCTTACGTTTTATTGACGTGACGTTTTATTGCAAGCAGTAGGTAAACGACGCCATGGTTGAATCGATGCTAAATATATATTTCCTACTGTTAATATAAGACAATGTGTAAAAACATAAGCGCTTAAACAGAAGCTGTTAACTATAGGGCGCCCAAGATACATTACATTACAAGCTTTGCCTAGTTTGGGGTCCATTGGCACAAATATTTTTGCGGCTAGTAAATTGTTCATTACTAAATTATTCTATGATTGTTAATTTAAATAACTGGATTTGGGATTAAATGAATTATATTATCTTTACTGATATTATAAAAGCGAAACCCTGTCTCTCTGTCTGGATGTTTGTTCGCTTTTCATAACTAAACCGCTAAGCCGATCTTATAGAATTTTGGCAGGATGATAGTGTATATCATATGGACAGACATAGGGTACTTATTCTCCCAGAAAATGTGGGAAAACTGGAAAATCGCGGGTAGCACCGCGGGATTCAACTAGTATTATTATATATTATTCTTATTGACATTACAATGTCAATAATTGTACTAAAACTTGTACGAAGTGCTTTGATTCTACTTTTATTATGCGAACTGCTAGTCTGTGGAATGCGCTGCTTGAATGGGTGAGTTATAATCTGAGTGTCTTCAAATCATGAGTGAATCGGTTTCTTCTAAGCAAGCGCGCTTCAGCGTAGACCGCATCATCACTTATCATCAGGCGAGTTGGCGGTCAAAAAGAAGCATATCATTCTTTAAAAAAAAACTAACTGGTAACTATAAAGTGATTCTGAATCTTACGAGAGATTCTAAATAATAATGGGAATATTGTAAAATAGTCGTTTGCTACAACGTCCAATTTGTGTCAGTTAGTAAAATATAGCGGCATATCTCATCTCTCCAGCCTCGTGGCCCAGCGTGGGATAAAACAGTCCGCATTGCATTACCAACAAAATTAAATTCCCAATCGCAGGGAACTGGAACCGCTTCAGAGTATCCTTCGAGCGTAGTACTGGTAGCAGCCAGGTGCCATCGCAGCATGCATTTAAATCGAATATTACAAAGTGGATCCGGCCATAACCGCCTCAGACCGGTTCAGGTCGGTTCTTTGGCCACCGGATACCGGTATCGAAGCGTTGGATCAACTATTTAATGAAAGCTCGTGTGGAGTGTGTTGCCATCTTTATGTTACTACGTTAATATTACGTGTTGGTGTCATTTGTAGCTTCTGAAAGGTTATTGTACACTTATTAGAAGGTTTTTGAGTATTTTCTTTTTAGTTTGTGGTGAGTGGTAAAAATCTTCTGTTTACATATTTTTTTGTATAATAATTTTAAAAATCTAGCTGGCTTATGAACTCGCGTGATGCTAAAGAAACGTGTTAAAATTTTGTTGTATATCACGATATTAATTTTAATTAGCTATTATTTTGGGTTTTTTTCTCTGGTAGCGGTTTCATAGATTAGTTTTGTCATTTAGTTCTATATTTAATCTGAACTATATTTACATTAAACTATATTTAAACAATGGTTGCCTGGAAGAGATCGCTTTTAGCGATAAGGCCGCCACTTGTGGTACTAGCTCGTAAGCGTTTTCTATCGTGTTGTAATTTTTATTTCTAGTGTACACAATAAAGAGTTTCTATCTATCTATCTATCTATATTTAAAGTTTCAAGGGTCTAGTTCTTTGACACACAGGTAAGAAAGTGAGTAAATAAAGCGCAAATAAAATTAGGAATCAGGTTGAGTGGTGGTGGGAATGAGCTGTGTCCAGCAAGAACAGGCCGTAACTAATGATGATAAGGCTTAAAACTGCTTCCAGTACCATAATAATAATTATGTATTACGCTCTATTTGGTCACTCAACGGGAAATGTAAAGAGCTATGCTCGGTGTTTCTTTGCGCGATTTAATTAGAAATTTAGATATTCGCCAAAAAAAACAGTCATTGATGGAGAAGAAAGATCGTTGAGTGGATGGAGACCACGAACCGGAAGACGCAGCGTAGATAGGCCTAACTAGACGGACCGACGACATCGTGAGAGTTGCGGGCAACCGTTGGCAGACTGTCGTTCAGTGTGGAGGCCTATGTTCCGCAGTGGACATCTTCTGGCTGATGATGATGATCATCATCAGACTAACTGTCCACTGCTGGACATAGGCCTCTCCTAATGCACGCTACTGAGCTTGGTCAGCAGTTCTTGATGATGATGATGATGTTGATGCTTTACTTGTATTTATAGTCATAATAATACCAAAAAATAAAACCAACGTACACAGAAATAGGTATCTGGCAGTCCAATGCATGCTTATAAAAGGCATGTATTTGAAATGTGACGTTATTCCTACATATCTTTAAACATAGATTTTAAGACAACTTATTAACTTGAAATGTAACGTACTATGTGTTTTAAATAAATTAAAAATACCCCAAAGCTCACAAACCAAACTCAACAACCACAAACCAACTTTAGTTTTACTCATTTCCCTTTTAAAATTCCAATTGTAAAGCATTCCGCATTATTACTGGGTGCGCTGAAGTTTCACCACATTCGATAATCTGCAAGTTTTTCCCGGCGGGATGTGGGTCAAGAGAAAACTCAGAAGGGAGAGCTTTAGGGCGGTGGTTGACGAGCGACCGCGACGTGGTATTTGCGTCGGGTCGCAGTGAATTGTCGACGGAGTTATTTGTGATAGGAGAAATTTACTTTTGATCTTAGTATTAAAAATAAATAAAAATATGGCACAATGCATCCGTATAATATTATAAAAATATTAGTGTTGCTGTTAAAGTCTTTATGAGAAAATGTAATTAATCGACCTTAAAAACAAGTTTATATTGGATTATATTTTTTTTTTTATTTCATATGCTAAAACGTTGTAAAAATAACACACTATAAAGTTTGTGGATGTGTTATTTAATTTTGACACGTTTGATTAAATGTTTAATGGAAATGCCCAGGTGGCTACTTACTCGGAGTAGATCAAGGAAAAAAAACCTCATATAACTACGTATCGAATTCCAGAAACTATAACATTAACTATCTGAATTTATACAGTGACTATAGAAGCAATTTTATCGACTTAAGCAATATTGTAGATCTGAAAGTTAGTTGAGATATGATGATGAGTTAGATGATGATAATCTGAGACGACATTTTGTCGTATCATTCTAAAGTCGTCACTCTGAAATCGCCTTAACCACGCACACATCAGCATTCGTCACGTCACTCACAAAGTCGTTTTGTGTCGGTGTGCGTCGACACTTCCGTGTGTTGTTCTCTTGTTGTTTGTGTGCGCGCTGGGTCTATATTGGTTGTGTGTAGGGGTGTGTACACGTGCTCGCTGTGTGTGAGACGTGTACAGACTCGAGTGCTGTTTGAGGGACCCAACAACTTTACTGATGGATTGTTTTTCCCTCTCTAGACGTGATTTCACGTTATGTAGTGGCTTCATGTAGATTTTGCTGGTGAAGATTTGAATTTGGGAAACGTTAATTGGAAAATAGTCTTTATGTTGATTATATACCTACTCCGTGGTACTGAAAGAAATTAAATAGCGATGATTGCTAACAATTGGCGTGGTATATTCTACTTTGCTCTACACTAGACTGTATGTATGTACCTAAGTGTTTTAGTATTTTTGTTCACACTTATCTCTATAACGGCTGAATGGATTTGGATGAGATTCGGTACGAAAGTAGTTTAAACATGAGATTAACACACACATAATTTTTATTCCAAAATTAATACTTTTCTTGTAAGCTGTAGAAACCGCGGGGGCACTACTTGTGATTATAAATTTTTTTTTTTTTGTATTGAGACGTATATTAATGTGCGTTTCTTTTTTTTCAGATACATGTCATGCGCTGAATCCACAAGCTATGCTATCAGTCATACGTAAGTGATTATTTATAAAATACGTGGCAATAAAACACTTTAGAATTATGACTATAAAATTCAAATTTCATTGAATAGATAGAGTTCAAAGTCAACGATGTCAAAATTTCTTATTGAACCGAAATCTAATATAGTAATTCATAGTTCTGGCTCTACATCAATGGCCGTAAAATATTCAATAAACTACCAAATAAAATAAAAGACATAAGAAAAAAGCTTTGTTAATGTTCTCAACAATTTCTTGGAATCTAAATGCTACTACACCTTGGACGAATTTTTCAAGGATAATTTTGACGATGTACAAATAGACCGTTCCGTTCTTTCTGTTGCCATACCCTAACAGAGTCATATACATGTACCTACTACATGTCATTTTAAGATGTAAAACATGTTATTTAAGGTTTGCATGCCTACATAATGTCGCAATAAACATATTGAGTATTGAAATGCTACAGCTCTTTTAACCACAAAGCTAAAAGATTTTGATGATTTTTTTATATACATCTAATTTGTCTTTATTTGTTTGACATACGCAGCCATGTTGCGGCAAGCGCCTGAAGTTAGCCAATTATCAAACTTCTCGGTCTTAACTGGCGGATAATTTATTCAGTTGTATCCATCATCTGCGAGTCCCGCTATCCGTCCCAAAGGATGGATCTGCTTATACTTGCCAAAAGCGATTAGCCCAACTATTTCAGAGCCGCAACGCAAATTGACCAGATTGCGAGACCTTTTAATTTTGAGGGTAGTTGTTGAAGCGTTTGATGAAATTTATTATGTTCGTTTTTGGGTATCTTTGTGAGGTTAGAGCCAAATGGGTATAAACTTGGTCCGGAAGGTTTGAAGGTCTCCAAAGGATGTTTCTTATTTTATTTGTTAAGGGTTAGCTGTAGGGTAGCGTTATAACTTTTATACTTTCCATTGAATTCAAATAGAGGTCTGTATTTGAATACAGTTGCCTTGAGATTCATTCACGGTTGCCTGGAAGAGATCGCTTTAAGCGATAAGGCTGCCTGTTAAAAGCCTGTATAATATTATTATTGTAATTTTTATGTTATCCTTGTTTTGTGGTATTTTAATAAAGAGTTATTGTATTGTAAGACACATGTTTGGTACGAGAGTAAATTATCTCAACAGAATCCGCGAAAAATTGACTATTTATCAATCCATCAAAACTGTGTTGAACTGTTCCAATATTCATATTCATTTATTTGATAAAGCCAATTTACAAGTCAATAATAACTATCATAATAAATTACCTGTATTATAGGAACAAATTACAATTAAAATTAAATAATGTCAATAAAATTATAACAAAATATGTCAATCAAATTAAAATAAAATAGTCTCAATTAAAATAAAATTATTTCAACTAAATAAAAAATAATAAATATCAATATAAAAACAATAATTATTATTACAGATCTAACTGCAAGAATTCATTCAATACTCAATGTAGATTGATTGTTGTTGTTATAGAAACTTTACAAATGATTTAATGTAAACAAATTTTCGTTTATTTTAAATACACATTAAACTGTATACTGCTTTAATATAAAATGCAAGGTAAGATGGTTCTAGAGAAAACGTTTTGAAGATATAACCGCGCAGCGACGCGTGGAATTCGGGCGTGTCGCGAAAGCATCTCGTGCGAGCTTCCTGAGCCAATTATGGCTCTGTTGGGATGACAGGACCTAGTTTACTGAAGTCTCTGAATATCGCTTTACTTTACAACATAGTTTTTTATGTGCTGCTAGTACGTTTTTGTTTGTGAAGCGTTTGCGTTGAGCGATGCGTTTTTAAGCGATGTTATATTGGAATATTTTTAGTCTCCATTTGTTAAAAACAATGGGGATTTCTCTACAAAAATTGATGGAATGAAAAAAGGGTAAGGATTGCATAAAATATATTAAGAAGAATGCATATTTTCTTACCAATAGTTCTTTTTTCTAGAAACATAAGACCTGAGTGAGACCAATCAGAAATTTTAATAAACAAAACAAACCTTGACAAGAAAATGAAAATACTCAAATCAACTCAATTTTAAATGGAAAAATTTGACGGTTTCTCCAAGAAATATTCCACTTTTGAAATAATACGAACCGAATGATTTTTATGAGCAAAGTAAACACCTAATGAGGGCCAAAATGTTTGCGCGTTCACAGTCGGGCGCGTGGAACGAGGCGCGGAGCGGGCGTTTCTTGAAAATCCCGAATTCCTGCTTGATTGCAGCATGTGCTGACGTGGAATTTTTCACACAAATATTTTTTGTCAAACATTTTTGGGGAACGTCGGCTTTCGAGTCTGACATTTGGTGGCTTGGATTCTCTCACTGGTTTCGATGAATTGCCGTGGTGGAACGTAATGCAGGTTTTTGCTATCATTTGTTTCATTCGCGAATATTAATCTTCTATAAACGAGCAAAAGACACTTAATTTCTAATTGTTTTTTTTTCACCGTGATGTCTCATAAGCTACTTAACTTAGGAAACTGAAATTTAGCTAGTAGATTCCTTATGGGGAGTGGAGGTCCGCTATATTTTTTTTTTGAAAGTGGGGCAACAGAGGATGGAAAGTTTACATAAAAGTCTACGCGTACGAAGTCAAGTTAGTAAATAGCATATTTTGAAAACTTTGAATATACATGTGTACAGAATTCTACCACAAGCGTGTTTTGACAGGTATCTGAGTTCAAATCTAAATTCAAAGAATTCATCTCAGGACTAATAAATCTATGGTGATACTAATTATAAAACTTAAAACTATTGTTAGATGAAAAAAAACAGAGAATTAAATTATTACTATTAAATTACTATTCAAACATTTACTGTTTTTTTAATACTATAAATGATTAAAAAAACATAAATAATATTAAAAAAACTTAAAAACTAGGGGCCGCCGACAGCGTGACAGGGCCCAAGCTAGCGGTGGTCAGGGCTGCAGAGTGAGGAACCTCCTGACAATGCGCGCGCGATGACCACCTTCTGCATCTGACCCTTAACCCAACCATTTAGCGAGCATCTCTTAAGGTGTTGGTCGAGGCTCTTCGCTATGAGGACGTTCACCGAAACAACTATCGGGACAATGATCGTCGAGTCAACATCCCACATGGCGGTAACCTCGTGAGCCAAGTCAACGTACTTGCTGAGTTTGTCCTTCTCGGCCTTCACGAGGTTCTCGTCATGTGGGATGGTGATTATTTTTATTCCCTTACTTCCGGACCTTCTGCTCTTATAATGAATAAGTAAGAAATCATACCAGTCTGTCATCACCCGCACAAAATGCCTGAGTATAGGCGCGTGAACATCTTCAGCCGCAGTCTTGATTCTTTTGATTTGTTTTTATTTACTTAAGTATTTTTAGAGCTAATTTGAAATTTTACAAAGCCTGTCAAGCCACTTTACACTGCTGAAACAGTCGCGACCTTTGATCGCAAACAAGTTGTGATGAAAGACCGGCACCCGCGGCTCCGCCCTACAGTGACAACCTATTTCCGAGTCAAAGGGCGGCCTCGAACCAAGGGCCGATGTTCGGAAACGCTACAATGGCCCTGAAAAGTACAGCCGGGAGGATAGGTTGTTAGGAAGAGTCAAAGTATAAAGCGACCAGTAGAATGATAGAGAAAAAAGAAAAACATACATTTTAGTTTAAAATAATATAAATACGTAGTTTTAAAAAAAAAAAAACACTTCAAAACTATATCTACATTCTACATAGTTATGTACAAATTAAAACTAAAAAGTAGAAAATAACAGTTAAAACAGAGATTTAAAGTCGTCATCAAAACTTTAGCTGAAGAGAACTAAGAACCAAAACGTCATCTGTGTGTATATTTTTGGTTTTAGTTGATTTTTGTTCTTCAAATAAATAAAACAATATAATATATTATAAAATGTAGATATTAACGTGGCGCTTAGGGGATGGGGTTCACCATCAGATATACAGGCGAGTTTGTCGGATCATAAAACCTGGCGCGGAGTTTGTTGAGTTAGTGTACTGCCGCCACTGTGGCAGCCCTCTGACTAGGTTGTTAGGGCACGGGTGAGTCTTGTAACAATGGCGGGACGATGTCGGATGAAATTGATACTACAATCACTGACGTTCCCCAATTCCAACTCCGGGGAAAGAACATCCTTTGTCCGGGGTTGACCTCCGTTATTTTGGGTAAGATTTAGTACAATCTCAACCAGGAGATGGATATTCTGTCAAAAATATACACGTGGAAATAAACTGAAGTATATTGACCTTTTGTCGCCTTTCTTTTAATAAAAAAGTTACTTCTTCCACAGCAAAAAACATTAAATTATTTTGACCTTTGGGTTCCAGATAATTTTGTACGAAACTTTTGTGGCATTTCTAAAAAACAATTAGGCGCAAAGTTCTTGGAAACAAATTCACATTCAAAACTTTCGAGGTACAAAATGTTAGAAAAAAAACGAATATATTTAAAGAAACTGTTTCAGAAGTTCTTTATCATCACCAGCAGCAGCCAGAAGACGTCCACTGCTGAAAGGCCTCCCCCTTTAACCTTCACACTGAACGACAGCCAGCCATCTGCATCCACTGGATGCCCGCGACTCCTGTGGCAGAAGTTCTTGCAACAATTAAATTCTAAAGTGTATAAAATAAAGCCGTGGTAGCCCATTTGGGAGACTACACTTGAAAGAGTGAGGTCGCGGGTTCAAACCCCGGGCCCGTACCAATGAGCTCTTTGGAGTTTGTATGTACGAATTTTTATACCACTGGCTTTTCGGTGAAGGAAAACCATCGTGAGGAAACCTGCATACGTACGAAGAAGGAATTCAATGGCGTATGTGAATCCACCAACCCGCACCGGGCCAGCGTGGTGGATATGGCCCAATCACCCTTTCGGGAGTAGGCTAAAAGTCCAGCAGTGGACTGTTGAAAGGCTGATTACGATAATGATGATGATAAAATAAAGTTATATGATTATTTACGGGATATTTACCGTGGTCAGGTTGTGGTAGGTTGTGGTTGTGGGTGTGTTGACTTTAGTGAGCAACCGTGATAGTTTAAAGCAGTGCTTTGTGTAAAATAAGTCCAGTATTATAAGCGTAGATAAGTTCAAACTAAATGATCACGGATCCAATTATCAGAATACCTACCAAGAGCGTCAAACCAATTTTGCGGTATCTGAATAGTCCTATCATCAATTCCGTCGCGGTCTATTTCATTCAGTCGCTAATAAGACTTGACTTCGTCTCTATGGTAACGAAAAGGTCACGGCATGACCTGGAAAGGTCACCTGTGAGGTCAAGGTAGCTGAATTCACGTAGTTGTAAACCACTTAGTTATACTTTTGTATAACCACACCAGACCAAGTTAATAAACATATGTTTCATTGGACAACGGAACGAATATGACAACGGACCCAACTTTAACCAAATTCAATAAGGAGGAGGTTATCAATTCGACTGTATGTTTTTTTTATAATTATGTATCATAATTATTTCAATAACTTCCTTATCTGTGAAACTGGAAAATGTAGATACATTAGTATGCCGGAGAGAAAGTACTAGTGATTGTACCTGACATTTGTTATTAGAATTTGAAAATGTATTTGTGCGTGTGTTTGTTTAATTTAATTTGACATTTATTTTGTATGTTCTGACATTGTTATATTATATTATTTTATTATTGTAAAACTGTGTAATTATTATTGTATGGGTGGCGTAGCCTGAAATAAATGATTTTGAATTTGAACTAGTAAAATATGGTGAGCAAAAGTAAAAATTGAAAATAAAATAAAAAAACGATGAAAGAGCTAATAATAATCGTCAAACAGCCAATAGATTTTTTTGAATCATATAACAGAAAAATCTCGAGCAAGTCACCTTTCAAATAAACAAACAACTAAATCAAAATCGGTTGAGCCGTTCGGGAGCCACGATGATGGAGCTACACACTCGTTAAATTTGTAACACCTTTGACTGATTGATTATACGTTGATCGTGTACTAATAGGACGCTGCTGCCCATGCGGTGGTTCTGGTCGCAGTTTTAGGACATACCCGGGTCCTGTAAATGTAAATGTAAAGCTCGCTTATCAGCGTGATGACGGGTGAATGACGTCACTGACCACGTCGCCCGCGTGATTGGGCGTCCAGTCGAGCGGACGATCGCGACGCTGCACTCTGACACTGGCCGGCGGACGCACACAATTATGCTTATCTTTCAAATATTATGCACGGAGGGCGGAATTTAAATACTAGGTTGCTGTGGGAGGTGTGCTAAGCCAACAAGAGTACATAGTACCCATAATTATCAACAACTTTCACTATGGAAGCAACTCTGAAATTGCAAAAAAAGGTTCCATAGAAAACGGTTATTGAGTCTCAACAAAGTGTATGGAACAGTTGATATTTTATTTGGGTTGATCCCACAGTTAAAGTTGTTCATAAAGATGAGTATAATGGACCTGTTTCGGGTTAGGACACCCTTTCCGCGTATCCCTGTATAGTTAAGAATACATTGTTGTCCAGAATTAATGATAATTTTAAAAAGATTGTAAAGGAAGATAACAATTTGATCTCAGAAAAGATTTATAAAGCCCGACGCAAAAAGAGGGGTGTAATAAGTTTAACGTGTGTATCAGTGTGTCTGTCTGTGGCATCGTAGCTCAAAAGCGGGTGAACCGATTTTAATTATTTGTATTTTTCGTTTAAAAGGTGAATTGATCAAGAATCTAAAAAAATCTAATCTAAAAAAAGTAGTGAACCTGCCTTCTGAGCTGGGGGCGTGTGTTCGATTCCCATCTAGGACAAACGTTTATGTGATGAACATTTGTGTTTGTTCTATATCTGGTTGTTAATATCTATGTATGTATTTATTTAAAATTATATATGTATGTATATCAGTCTCTGGCAGCCAATTTACAAGCTTTGCTTAGTATGGGGTCAGATGACCGTGTGTGCAAAAATGTCCCCAAATATGTATTTATTTATTTAATTATCAGTAAAGAAAATCAATTCCGCCGTTTGAAGATTGTCAGCTCTTATATAGGAGGTTAAAAAAACAATTTATACTGATGTTTGTATATGAGATAATGTTTGTTGTGTGCATGTTACGTACATAATGATATTTTTTATTGTATAGGCAATGTATAGGCTATTTCATTTAAAAATATTCTACTTTTAAGGGTGAATAATTAAGGGTTGAATCCCGTTCATTATGATGGTTACTTTTTAACAAGCTCCATTTAATATCAGTAATTTTGTTCAAGCGTCTTTTTTAGGGTTTCGTGATCAAAGTGTAAAAACGAGACGGTATTACTAAGCCTACGATGTCTGTCTGTCTGTCCTACCTTTAAACAGCTGTATTTTTCGAACTGTACTAGATAGCAAGTTGAAATTTTCACAGAATATGTAATGTTACGGTGGATCAACTAAGAAATAATAAATAAGTCAAAAAGTAAAAACGAAAGGGGAGGTCCCCATACAGAAAATGTAAATTTTACGTGTTTTTGTATTATCTCTAATGTTAAAACGGTAATACTTAGAAGCGTCAAATTGAGCATAATTATAGTACCCACTCTAACATATAACAACAAATAATAAATAATGCTCAAGTGCGAATTGGTGATACATTTTAGTTCATTACCAAGTTATAACTGGTAATTCCTTACCTGGATGACCTCCTTATCATTTCACCGGATCAAAATGCCATATTTTACAAATTTTAAAGTCGGTTTTTTTAATTGATAATTACTGTATTTTTTGGTGGTACGTAGCCATCATTGAGCGAGCCCGACTCGCACTTGGCTGGTTTATTTGAATTCAGTTTTGTAAATTGATGATTATTAGACGTTACGTTTTAGACACCAACCTTCTGTTTTAAAACCAACTAAAAATACGCGGCGCAAATACTCAGGTGTAACAAACACATCACTAGTAATCTTGGAATCTATCTGAGCACGCGAACCTGTCGTTAAACATAGTAGATTAACTTTTTATAATATAAGGCCTTTTGTTTATCAATACATTACTAAAGGAAAAATAAAACATCTAGCACAATGATAATAATAATAAATTCATAATTTAATCAGATTTAAATTAATGAAGTCACGTTTTTTATATTGATAATTTTTGATCGGCTTGTTTCAATTTTCAGGGTTCCGTAGTACAACAAGAAATCTGATGTAAAAGAAACAAAAAAATCCCGAGTAAAACGAGTCACACAAAAGAAACAAGTATTTTCTCGAGTAAAACTAGTCATATAAAAAAAGAAGAAAAAAAAAAACCGGACAAGTACAAGTAGGACTCGTGCTCTGAGGGTTCCGTTGGAAGGAAGTACAGAGCGCGAGACGAAAAAAAAAACTGAAGTTGAAATATTAAATGACAAACTTAAGTTTGTAGTTGACAATAAGGTTCTTCGATACATTCCAACTACAAAATGTAAGTTTGTAATAGCAAAATATTAATTTTTAAATGATATAACTTCAAATTTATAATTTTCGGATTTATTCCTATATACGTGCTATGATACCTTGCCGCTTGTCAAATTTCATGATTCTAGGTCAACGGGAAGTACCCTATAGGTTTTGATTTCTCTGTGAAATCGCAAAATATGTGACATAAACGTTTATATCTTTTGATTGAGTTGAGTTAAAACTTAATTTTTTTACAGCCGAAAGAAACCGTAGACCCAAGTATTTACAATAAATTTCAAATTGATATCTTTACGCGTTCTTGTGAAAAAGGGTCTTGACAGACGGACAGACGGACAGACAGACGGACAGGCAGACGGACAGACAGACAGACGGACAACGAAGTGATCCTATAAGGGTTCCGTTTTTTCCTTTTGAGGTACGGAACCCTAAAAACAGTAAAACGGGCCATAATTATAAAAGAAACAGGTATTTTCCCATGATCTAAGATAACAAGGTCTAGCGCTCTTGGAGTTGACACTCAATGACGTCACTGTCCAGTTGCCACTTCATTGTAACAAACACAGATATTGGGAAACAAATTAGCTAGTAATCTATTAAATAATATACTTAAAGCATTTCAATTGTCATTTGTTTGTCCGCTCAAGCAAAGCAAATTCAAGTTAAGCACGAATTTAGATTATTTATATCAAAACCACATTAATTTATTGGATTTCCACAGGTAATATACGGAGTTTGGGGAGATACAATTTCACGCTATTGGTAATACAGAAAATCGGCTGTATCGTCATCTCTCTTGAGCTTGTTGTAAATTACTTATTCTGCTCTTGCTTATGCACGTGTACGTCTATCCATGAAATTGATGACACCAGTGGGTATCACCCACGTGACACTTTTTCTCGGAGCGCTATATCTGGCGGAGTATATTATCCCAAGAAAAACATGTCTTGTAAAAAGAGGTAAGTATTTTTCCTAGTAAAACGTCTTTTGTAAAAGGATTAAGTATTTTCCCGGGTAAAACGTGTCTTGTAAAAGAGATAAGAAGTATTTGCCAGGTAAAACGTGTCTTGTAAAAGAGATAAGAAGTATTTGCCAGGTAAAACGTGTCTTGTAAAAGAGATAAGGATTTTCCCGAGTAAAACGTGTCGTGTAAAAGAAATAAGTATTTTCCAGGTAAAACGTGTCATGTAAAAGAGGCAAGACAAGTATTTTCCTAAGTAAAACGTGTCATGTAAAAATACAGCATTTTATGGCTACTCACACTCACATCAAATACCAGAAACAAATAAAAATCTACTCAAACAGAAACTCGGTTTCGGTAACTTTTTGTCACCGCGCCATATGTGTCCAATGTGCAAACGACGTAAAGATGATTCCTCAGCGGTCGACAAGACACCCTAATGTTTACCCCACTTTATGGGGAGTTTTATGACCATAATAAATGGGATTTAATTTAAAATTTTAACGCCTTAACCATTTATTACGGAGCTAGCCGCAAGGTATAAATATTATCGGAGTCGACGAGAGCACGGATTCGAGATTAATGGGATAGAAAATCTCGTCTCAGCTCTAGTATTTCGAGATTTTATTTTAACATTATACGTTGATATGTATGTATGGTATTTAGTTTGTAGCGAAAAATGTCATCAAGTTATCGTTATCTATAATTTTATCTCCATTAAAATAAAAATATAAAATAAATATACTATAATAAACCTTCAAAATATATTTAATATATAAATAAAAACACTCAATATATTAATATACTAATAACAAAGATTGGGTGGACATTCGTAGTCTCAATCATTCCAGTGGAAAAACTAAAATCATAGAATAAACGGAAAACCATACAGTCGACGACTCTATATAATATTAGGAAATTTTGTATACAGTTTACATCAGTAACTAAGTAATATTCCCCCCACTCCACTGCTTTGTATCTTTCTAGTGCAGCTAATTTCATAGTCCAGTTAATTATACATACGGGTAGCTTCTCGCAAGATAGCTAGCGCCAAAACACAGTGACTGATGTAACTACCTACGCCATTATCAATCAGCATGTTTTCGTATACAATCTCTAATTAATAGTAATGAACTTTAGAGCAGATAAAGTAAAATGCGTATTATAGGAGCTGCCGAAATTAAAGCCAATGGGTATCAAATTATAATCTGGATTATTTAATATTCAAATACAAATTCATTTAATTCTGGTAAAGATCCCATCTACAAGCGAAATCAGTTTTTAGTTTTTAGTGAACACGAAGGAGCACAAACTTACACTTTGCATTTTGTTTGCAGGTGTTGGTAAGCACAATTTTTTTTTTATTGGCAATTGGCTTTAATAACTAAAATATAAGCTAACTAACACTACAAAATAGTGAGACTGCGCATAGACCATTGTAGGTCTAAAGACAATCCAAATTCTAAAGCCCACCAGTTGGCAGCGCACCCATACTGGCGGCATTATCACGCTGAATGACAATGGCCAGTATATTGGTAGCAAAATGGTTTTGAAAATTTTGGTTGTTTTCTAATTTGAAATGAAACAGTTATAAAATATTATTTTAGTAATATATACTATGATAATAAAATGCCCTGTAATTTCTTCGCTATGTTCGCTTTCAATAGCAGAAATTCAGGCACTGTCGTTGTAAGTACTGTGAAGGTGTGTTGCCGCTCCCGTGTCCATCCGCGTGGAATTATTTGATAAACTATTTGGCACAATGTTGCTAACATACGTTGAAGTAGAGTGCTTTTATGGATGATACATTTTTGTCATAAACTTACATTTTATAAGTTCTTACTTCTAATCAAAAGTGCAACTCCCTGCACAAACACGGATGCGATACTGCAGGCACTTTCAAAACCTACAAAAATGTATATTTATATTAGTGAGAAAAACGCGGGTTTAGCTTTATCTTGGATACTCACCTGGATATGTCAATAAAATAGTTAAGGAAACATGTTTGCACAATCATTATTAATACGCTTTTGACAGCCCCAACTCGGGGAAGAAGAAAAAAAAAAAAAATACGCTTTTGACATCGATTTGACACTTTGATTGATTGATTAACTCTTTATTGTTCACACCATGAAATTTGATACAGAGGACAAAAAACTTTGCAAGTATATGTAATCCGGATGAATAATTTAGTACCATCTAACGATCTGCTGACGGAGCCAGATGGATAGTGGGACTTTTCAATGGCGAATCACACTGGCAAAGACATCTAGCGGGAAAAACTCAACAACCTATCCTAATGATCTTTTTTGTAAAATTGTCTGGACAAAGAATGTTTCTCAAGTAGTTTTCTTTTTGACTAAACCATAAAAAGTATATGTTATGTTTGTATGATGCACCTCTGAAATTTTTAACCGACTTCAGCAGGAGGTTATCAATTCAACTGTATGTTTTATTTTTTTGTATGTATGTTAGGCGATTACTCCGCCAATTTAGAATTGTTTTTGATAATTATTTTTTTGGTTGGTAGGTCATATCTCATAGGTGGTCCCATATAAATTTTATCGACATTGATTTAGCGCTTTTTGAAAAATCTACAAAACCATGACAATGAGCAACGAATTCAATGTAAATTGTGTACAATTGGTGTGTGTGCCACCAACTTAGCTGTTAAGGTGGGCAAAATTGGAACTACAGTTATTTCTTGGTGAATTTCATACTTTGTTTTCCACGCTGTCAACTGAACAGCAAACATAGAGGAACTGTTCCTAGAACAGAACTTCAAAAAAACAAAGAAGTGTCTCCATGGCGACCGACCCCGGTTGTTTTTCGTTAAATTTTTCATGACCGTCAGTTCATGGTCGTAATATTAAACAATTTTATAGTGTTCAATAGCGTAAATATTTTCTAATTTTTAGTTTCAGTTTGTAACTGTAAGTATTGTCATGAAGTCGGTTATTTTTTTTTATTTAAAATTTATCTTTATTATTAAGTCCAGCGTCGATCTTTAGTTTTTATCTGTAACCACCAATTTCTGAACTATGATTGTGACCACAATTATGAGTCTTTGCCTACGGAAAACGGAACCCTACCGACACGCGTGTCTTGACACGCTCTTGGCCAGTTATTTAGTTTTTAAACTACATTAATAAGCATGTTCCCTGTCATGTTGTACAAGGACAAGAACATATCTCGTGAATTCCTGGAGATTTCCAATGCGCCGCGCGGCGGTGTGCCTACTCGGAATATACATGAGATGCGCACAGCATGCACGCGCCCGTCTACGTGGAACGTATTACTACGTGATGTATCCCCACACACGTACATCTATACGTGAAGACGTTTGGGACCTACATACGTTTGCAGTTTACTTACACACTTTAAATAGGAGGTTTAAACTAAAATACAATAGGGTATTTGACTGTTTTTACGAAATCATCTCAAATTGTCTATAATGTTATAATAAAGCAATTTTGCGATCTATCATAATGTTCAGTATTTCTATACTAATATTATAAAGAGGAAAGATTTGATTGTTTGTTTGTTTGCATTGAATAGGCTCAGAAACTACTAAACCGATTTGAAAAATTGTTTCACTGTTGGGAAGCTACACTATCCCCGGGTAACATAGGCTATATTATATTTTCAAAAAAAATAGGGATTCTTACTAAAACTCCAATAATGTAACCCAAGGTGTAAAAAAATTTAATTTTCAATTTTGACTTTGCGTGTTTGACATTTCTAAGACAGGACAACGTCTGTCAGGTCTGCTAGTATATTATAAATGGACAGTCAACATTCAAATTATAGTACCGTGTTAATGCTCCTTTAGACATTTACGGGATACGTGACTTTAGTGACGTCACAAGCAAGCAAACAAGTGGCACTCGCTATACAACTAGTGGCCTGGTATTACTTGCCTGTGACGTCATAAGGACATTCGACCTAAAATGAGTGTTTGCAGTCAAGTCACGTCAACAACAGAAAAAAATGTATTTTTACGAAAATTCTTTAGACAAAGTTTTAATTAAACCTTTTATAATATTTCATGCATGTCACTAAAACGTATACGAAATAACAGATTCCTTTTTAGGGTCTTTGTAAGTTAAGATAATAGTAAAAAAGAAACAGCACATTAAAAGATGTGTGTATAAAACTTTTTTTAAACTATAGAATGCGTTTACATCAGCCCTAGACAGGTCATAGGCACAAAAAATACTAAACGTATTTTTCCAAGCTTTCTTAGACAGCACAAAATATTATAATAGAACCAAATATAATAATATAGGAATATAGGACAAAGTCGTGTATCACCGCTTTATATCGAATGCGGCGCGCCTGACCGCTATCCCGGAAATTGTACGACGTAGGTTTTAAATTATGGTTAGGTTAGGGCACGTCAGCGTTGAGGTGCTCCGATTCGATGGGACACGACGGGTGATGGAAGGAATTTGGGGTTTAAAATGGTTGTGTTGGTATAGAGTAAACTGCTCACGTAGTCACTGTCAGGCATCTAGCTGTTGTTGTAGCTATTTCTGAGACTCACCATTAGGCGGGTGACCAGCTCGCAGAGTTACATTAGGCTTTCAGTATTAGCAGTCAATCTGCATACGTCAGTGTCAGGTACTGATCTGGTTCCGTAGTTAGTTCATGGCGCTCACTATTTGGCGACAACTTGCTAAGCTTGGTATTGTTTTGGTTTAGTTAGTATAAACATTAGTGGTTTTATCTTTTGATCAATCGTCTTTTAGATCTATCATATATGAAGATTTTGAACTTTTTGAGCCCGACGTTAAAAGTGGGGTGTTATAAGTTTAACGTCTGTCTATCCTTGCGTTTGTGTTTCTGTGGCATCGTAGCTCCTAAACGGCTGAACCGATTTTGATTGTTTTTTTTAATTTGATATGTGACTTGGTCGAAATGATTCATGAAATATGTTTCCGCCGTTTGAAGGTTTATAAATATTACCTTTTACTTTAGTTTAGTTTAGTAATTATTTGTGTATAAACATTGAGTTTTTTATGTTACCTTTGTTATGAATAAATAACTATGAACTATGTGAGTGCCTCTCACACTTCTCTCAATGCTGCCTTCAAGCAAGCAGGTCGCCTTGAAAAAATTAATTTAGAAAAACCAATCTGACCAACTTAAACACCCAACAACCACTATACTTAGAAGGTACAGCACTGGAACATGTCCAATCCTACATATACCTGGGAAAACAAGTATCATTCACTCAGGATAATAACATACAAGAAGTAGAAAGGCGTATTAACTAGACATGGAACAGATATTGGTTATTAAAAGAAGTTTTTAAAAGTGACATCTGTCTGCGGCTCAAAAAAGTTGCAATGGATTCATGCTAACTGTCATGCATTGATGTAGGTAAATTATGGGGCAAAGACCTAGGTGTTTACTAAAAATGTTAAACACAAGATAACCACATGCCAGCGTTCAATGGAACGTAGTATAATGAGACTAAAATTAAAAGACAAAACACGTGCCGCAGATATACGAAATGAAACAAAAGTGATTGACTTCCTGCAACACTCACTTAAGCTAAAATGGCGATGGGCAGGCCATATAGCCAGGTTGCCGGACCAGAGGTGGGCTTACACCACGAATACATGGCGTGGACCAAAAGGCAAAAGGCGGCAAGGCAGACCGGTGGCGCGCTGGGTAGATGGTATCAAGAAGTTGGCTGGATCATCTTAGATCAACCGAGAAACGGACAGGGACAAGTGGAAAGCTCTACAGCATATACAGGTGGCATATACAGGATGTAAGGGGAACACTCTCGAAGCCAAAAGAAGGTAATTGTACTCATCATTATGAGCAACTTTTACTACGGGACCAACCCTGAAATCGCGAAAAAAATATCAGCTGTTCTATAGAAAACGGTCATTGACACTCGACAACATTTATGGAACAGCTGATGTTTTTTTCGCCATTTCAGGGTTGGTCCCATACTAAAAGTGATTCATAATGATGAGTACAATTACCTTCTTTTGGCTTCGTGAGTATGTCCCTTACACCCTGTATATACCCAACAGGGGTTCATCATCTAACATGTATTATAATAAGATAAGAACAACGACGTGAAACAAATTCAGAACAATGTAATCAATCCATTCATAATAATAATTATATAATGTAAAAGTTGACATAATGTACTATAAAATTAATTAACACTATAATTGAAATTGATGAGAAATAATAGTTATTTGTTATACAAGAGTGCAAAGTTGCTTTTTAACCGCGTGCTCAGTTTTGATGACCGAGCAAACGAAGGATTCTAAAATTAGAATCCTGAGCGTTAGCGAGGGAATCAAAAGAGCACGAGGTGAAAAATATTTGCACTCGAGTGCAACACGTACTTTTTCATCCCACCTCAGCGAGGAAATTACTAAATGAAAAAAAAAAAACATTTGCGCATTGTTAACTGTTTCAGTCAATTCTGTTGGCGTCAAATAAACTTCCACGTCACTAAAATCACTCATTTTCACATGATCTTTGAATCATCATCATCATCATAATTTTTTCACATGTTTTCAAGTTTCTTGTTTTTAACCTAAGGTTTTAATAATATGACGTGAAAAGAAAATGGCGTGCGCAAAGCAAATTAAAATAAAGTACACCAAGAAGGTTCCGAGACTGAATTTTAAAATTAAAAATGGTTGTATGATAAATTCGGCACCATGGAGGTGGAAGTAAATAGGTTTAATGGTGTTTTGAATTCACAACTTAGTGCACACGATGTTCTAAATTCAATTTTAATTTATCCTCTAGCGGATAAAAACGGCTTATGCACTCAGATATCTAAGTGCAAAAATACTCTTTCTGAGGTGGGGGATGAAAAAGGCTTTTTTTAACCTGCCTTCTGAGCTTGGGGGCGTGGGTTCGATTCCCACCTAGAACAAACATTTATGTGATGAACATTTGTATTTGTTCTATATCTGGTTGTTAATATCTATTTAAGTATGTATTTAAAACTATATATGTATGTACATCAGTCTCTGGCAGCCATATCACAAGGTTTGCTTAGTTTGGGGTCAGATGACCGTGTGTGAAAAAGTCCCGAAATATTTATTTATTTTTATTATTATTTTATAAGTGAGTGTATGTAGGTATGATGTAGTTCAAGAGAAGTGAGCTAACTAAATGAAACAACAGTGACTACAAGGTGCAATGAAGGTGCTTTCCATTCGAGTGCGCGTGAAGTCAGGCGCCGGATGCGGTCAACGGCGCCGTCATAGAGCGCTATCCGCTGATTATTGCTCTATGAACTATGTCATAGCACAGAACTGACATTAGTGAATGCCATCTGGTGCATAACTAATTAAACTGTCTTTAAAGAATAGTATAAGATATATATATATATATACTAGCTGTTGCCCGCGACTTCGTACGCGTAGACTTTTATATAATATTTCAACCCCCATTTGCCCCCTTTAATTCAGCTCTTTCACAAAATCATTTCTTAGCGGACCTCCACGTACCCCATAAGTACTTGCCAAATTTCAGCTTCGTAATTACAAAACTGTAAACAAAAAATTAAAACCCCCATTTCCCCTCCTTAATCCGTCTTTTACGGAAATAATTTATTACATTATTTATTTTATTTCAAACCATGAACCTGAATAGCAAATTTCATTTCCCTAACATTAAAAACAAAGGACTTTCATACAAACGAGCTAGCGTAGAGAAAGGATTTTGCGAAACGGCCAAATTAAGGGGGGCAAATGGGGACTGTAAGTTTATATGAAAGGCTACGTGTACAAAGTCGCGGGCAACAGCTAGTTACTTATATTTGCAAAGTTTCTAATCATTACAATAGTAGTATGAAGTGTCTTTTATAGATCTGTTGCTCTGATACAGCATTAAAAATACCATTGTAGTATAATGTTGGAATAAAACACTTATTTCTAAATTAGGTATCGCACAAGTTTGTGTGTCAACAGGAAGCGAATCCAATATAGCCTCGCTTTTGTTTGTTGGAATGGATCAATAATTATTAGTTTTAGTTACTTTTGTGAAAGACGTTATTTACCTTCTACAGAAAAAAAAAACATTAAATATTTTAAGTTAAAACACTGTTTTAAACTATCACGGTTGTTCACTAAAGTTATATGATTATTTACGGGATATTTACCGTGGTAAGGTTGTGGAATGAGCTCCCGATATTTCGGCGCAGTTACATGCACCATGTTCGCGGGAAGACTGAAGAATGCGGGTGGTTGGAGAACAGTTAAAAAGTTAGGTGCAGACATAACGATCTACCCTCTTTCTTAGTCTTTTGCTACGGTTATCACTGGAACTCGAACTCGAACCTAAGTCCCGACAAAACACACTCACTGTATCACTGCGTATAGTATTTTGAACACATTTTGAACGCGAATTTTTATTTTTGAGGCAACCTAATACTGGATTCCACGCACTGGCGAGTTGAAAACCATCACCTCGATTGAAATTCTGATATTTCGAGATCTCAATAGTTTCCTTTACTAGCCGTGGTATGTAATGGCGTTCGGTGGACAGGATTTCAGGGTTGTGAAATTCGATCCAGTGGTTAGGTTATTTTATATTTTAAGTTGTCTCAAAATTGTAGATGTTTTTAATAACTTTTTTTTTATGAGGACACAAACAAAACAATCATCACACAATTACATACACAAGCCAGTCAACTTTTTTTATTGAGAACTGAAATGAGAAGGAACATCTGTGGCCAGGCATTATGACAGAACCTTGATTGAACATTCTTTACTTTACAACGTCAACGCGACGAACTACGCATCCAAATAACTTGTACCTTACCTTATTAGTTTTTTGTCACAGTTGCTTACTGATTTCGAATGATTGACGCTTCGTTTATATGGGTGCAACTGGCTACAACAAATTTCTTACAAAAATGGCTTGACAGCCGTTCTAATTTAAACAAAAAAAACAAAAACTTTTCTTTGGTTGTGCTGCTCTACTGTCTTCGGGGTCCATGCCCTTTGTCAATTAATACAATATGTCTTGTAAACTTCTTATAAGCTTTTATTTCCCTTCACATATTTGTTTGTATTTAGTATATTTGTATGATAAGTACAAATATTGCAAGCATAAAATTGACCCACTTCTCGGCGTTTAATTGAGTTGAAATTTGGGAAATTTTAACTTGGATGATGATGCATTAATATGGTACCACGGAGCTTTTCTGATGATGGAGTCGGTAGATCATATGAACTAATGAACACAACAAGATAATCCCTCCGTGTTTGGGCTCCTTGGAATGGTCTTGATGAGTACTGTAGCCCTAGGTGATATTCAAGGTCTGGTGATGATGATGGAAGGCAACAACTATTGAACGCAGCAAGATATCCCATTAAAATATGTTAAACATATGTTAAATCAGCTATACATATGTTATGTTTAATCAGGGTAAAAGCAAGTATTTTTTTTTACTATTATGTTACCTTCGTGATCGCCAGCAGTATGTTCGACTTGGCGTATACGATTCTCAACGCTATCATACGCGTTCCGGAGTGAGTCAAGGATCGATAATGGGGCCCCCGCTCTTCAATTTCATGATCAACGATCTTCCCACAGTCATCAAGTATTCGAAGTGTCTCCTTTATGCCGATGACTTGAAACTGTACCGAGAAATAAAATCAATCGAGGACTGTTTATTGCTACAGAGAGACGTTGATTCGGTTTATAAATGGAGCGTGGAGAATAAGATGGAATTTAATTGCTCAAAATGTTGTCAGATGACTTTCGGTCGAATGCGACGCCCAATCGAATTTCACTACAAGCTAGACCAGAACGTGATATCACGTGCTACGTCGGTCAAAGATTTGGGTGTTTCATTCGACCGAGAGCTCACATTCCACGATCATATAGTCACGGTTGCTAAGGAGTCATACCAACGGCTGGGTTTTGTGCTAAGAAACTCTCGGGAATTCCACAATTTGGACGTTGTAAGACTCATCTTCAGTGCTCTGGTTCGGAGTAAGCTTGAGGCCAGTGCTTGCGTTTGGCATCCGCATGAAGACAAATACACCCTTTTGTTGGAGAAGGTTCAAAAAGCCTTCCTCAGATATTTATATAAGCGTTTGTATGGGTACTACCCATATATGTATCCGACAAAGTTTTTGCTCGGTTCCCTGGGGTACAACTCTCTGCAAGTCAGGCGATCCTATGACCAGCTTACAACAATGTGTAAGATCCTTCGAGGAAGAGTAGATGCGCCGGTTCTTAATGACCAGTTATGTCGGCTTTTTGTTCCTGACCAGTATCTTCGAGCCAGGAAGCATAAGCTTTTTGCAGTTCCGCGTTATAAGACAGTTGCCCACGAAAAATCCCCGATACCGCGTTCACTTGCTGCGCTTAATGCCCTCCTTGACGCTAAACAAGAGTGTGACGTGTTTGCGGATGACTGGAAGTTGATAATGTCGGAATGTTTGCGGTACTGTGAGATGATTGCTTGATTGGGTAGGTATGATAGTTAGGTCCTGTTATATTTAGTTTAATTTTTTTATTTTTTTTTTTATTTATTGTTTTGGGATGTTTTAATTTTCTGCATGGTAACTTTTAATTGTAATGTGTTATGTGTTATTTAATTTTAAATTTTTGTGACATTTTATTTTTTATTTTTATTTTTAAATGTTTATTGTGTAGACATAATAGACAACCATTTATTTTGACATTTTTTGCATGGTAATTATTTATTGTATAATGATAATTTATTTTGACTCTTAATTAATTATTGTATAACGACCATTTATTTATTTATTATGTAATTATTATTTTATATTTTTTATAATCACCTTTTGTATTGTTACTATAATATATTGTGACAAAAATGTATTCTTCGACATGTAATTAGTTAATCTGGTAGGTATTTAAATTCCATAATTATGTAATATTATCTGTCATTAGTGTAATTGGTTTTTGAACCGTGCTAATTGAATAAATAAATACAAATACAAATACAAATTATTAATATGTATAAAAGGCGTTGTGTGTATGTATGTATCGTATGTTTCTTATGAACTCCAAAATGGCTGGACCCCTTATGACGGGCAGATAGCTAATGATATAAGAAGTAATCCACGCGGGGAAACCGCGGGGCACAGCCAGTAAAACATAAAACCAATGAATAAACAAGAGGAAGTCAGTATTATTAATTACGTGAACGATTGTATATAGTTATATTTTCTTTCTGTGAAACAAGTATTCACAAACTAAACCAAACTTCAACCAAATCAAACCCAAACATCAAAATGTACCATTAAACTAGTTAACCAAGATGTGTTTGAGAATCATAACTATAGTTACCCTCCGTAGCTTTATGAAACTTGTACGGAACTTAATCCCGCGTAATTTTGACGTTTGATGAAAGGGATAATCAAATTTCTGGATCCTTGGACATGGGCGGGTTGGGGAGCGATTGGACTTCCGCTTCCGGTTCGATACAAAGTTGCTCTTCCAACTTTTTATTGGCTTCAGATTATTTTAAATTACGAAAGGATTTTTCAATTAGGGAACTTCCTTGTTGGTCTTATGATATTAATACGGAGAGAGAATTTCGATTGTGTTTCAAGTTTAGTCGTTGTGTTTTTTGTCTAATAATGAACGGGCTACTAGGGTAATACGAGCAGCTTTGTGGTATTCAAACATTATTATGTATTAAGTATTAGAATAAAAAGCTTTGATGATTGAAAAAACGCTACAAAAAAAGACTATCAATACTAATATTATAAAGAGGAAAGATTTTATTGTTTGTTTGTTTGCATTGAATAGGCTCCGAAACTACTGAACCGATTTGAAAAATTCTTTTACTGTTGGAAAGCTCCACTATCCCCGGGTAACATAGGCTATATAATATTTTCAAAAAAAATAGACATCCTTACTAAAACTCCAATAATGTAACCCAAAGTGTAAAAAAATTTGATTTACGATTTTGACTTTGCGTGTTTGACAGTTCTAAGACAGGACAACGTCTGTCAGGTCAGCTAGTAATTATATAAAGGCTATTTGCGATGGTGTTTCACGTCGGAACAGTAGCTTTCACTGTACCAAGCATAAGTTCGGTTGTATATGCATGGAGTACTGCTCGCACCTTTAAGATGGATCAACCAAGTACTAGCTTCATCATCATCATCATCATCATCAGCCAGAAGACGTCCACTGCTGAACATAGGCCTCCCCCTTTGAACTCCACACTGAACGACAGCCTGCCTTTTGCATCCACTGGATGCCAGCGACTCTTACTATGTCGTCGGTCCATCTAGTGGGAGGCCTACCTACGTTGCGTCTTCCGGTTCGTGGTCTCCACTCAAGAACCTTTCTTCCCCATCGGTTATCGGTTCTCCGAGCGATGTGGCCTGCCCATTGCCACTTCAACTTGCAAATTTTAACAGCTATGTCGGTGACTCTGGTTCTTTGGCGAATATCTAGGTTCCGGATTCTATCGCGCAAAGAAACTCCGAGCATAGCTCTCTCCATTGCCCGCTGTGTGACTCTGAGTTTTTCCAAAAGGCCAACAGTTAAGGACCACGTATTACGGACAACAACCACAACAACGGACCACGGACAAGTTCTAGCTTGGGGTGTACCAAAAGACTCATCAGCAACGAATCCCTAGTACAGACTAAGCTTCTTAGTCTATCGATTTTTTTATCATATGCATTTTGGAGAGTATGTATTGGATCTGCATGATAATTACCTTCTGCAAATTTTTCTATCGGACGGTTAAAGTGGGCACTAACTGGCGACATAGCTTCATGATTGATATTCTAAAAAAACGTACGAAGCGCTTTGATTCCACTTTTATTGTTTGAACTGCTAGTCTGTGGAATGCGTTGCCTGAATAGGTATTCCCCGGGAGTTACTAGGTGTCTTCAAATCGCGAGTGATTCGGTTTCTTCCAGTCTAGCCGTGCCAAGGCAGTGCTCCATCGTAGACCGCATCATCATTTATCATCAGGTGAGGTGGCGGTCAAACGCAAGATTAATATTGAACAAAAAAAATATAGACTTCGCAAATCCAACAAATTACAAGATTCAAACCTTCGCAATGATTTGGGCAAACGTTCTTATTTCGCTTTGCGCTTTGCTTTAATCATTAAACTACGGTCGCTTTCCAGTCAGCCTCCAAATTTTTGAGTTTTCTTTTGTAGCTAGTCAAAGCCTTTGTGATGCCATCAATATGCTAAAAGCCCCTATTTTGTATATAAGTACCTGGGCGACGGAGCTTGGCTTGGTATTTATAACCTTATCTAAATACAAAACTGCATCCAAATCGTTAGAACCGTTTCCGAGATATGCGAAATAAATGTAAGTACATATTATACAAGAATTGCTCGTTTAAAGTTATCAAATAGATAAAACATAGTGAGCCCAATTCATTAGCTCGTACAATTGCCCATCAATGATTACCTAATCTAGAAGTAAAGTGCTTTTCATGAAAGAAGTCCCACGGCAAACAGCGGAACTAAATTTCCATGTTGTAGTTGTCAGGTGTTGTTACTGTGTTTGGACGCTAGTGAGATTTTTATTAATTTTCCATCGTTCAAGAGTCGTGTACGATGCCAAAAGTTGTTAAAGTTCTACTCGAGAAATGATACTGATAGTGATTGATACGCGATGACAGCACCGCGTCTGGGGGACTTCTTTCGTGAAACGGACTCTAATAGAAACAGCAGCATCACAAATTAAAACAGAGAGACCTGACAGTAAACTCAATGATATATTTTGTTCATATCGATATCTGTTTACATCATAATATCAAATCACACACCAACAGCCATTAAACGTCCACTGCTGAACAAAAGCCACCCTCTTTTTTTTTTTTGTTAAAATTTTCATGACCTGGGATTCAATGTCCTTTAGTCGTAATCTTAAACAGTTTACATGGTCTTAATAGCGTCAAACAAGTCATAGTCACAGTCAGAGTCAAGTCAAACTCATGCCCCTGTAAAGTGGTGGAGACTTTACAAGAGGCTCCTATGGAGTTTTAGAAACAACACGAAAAGACACGTTTCACCTCGTTATATCACTTTGCCACACTCGAGCACGTTTACGAGCACTTAATGAATAATAATTCACCATTTAGTACACATTAACACTCGAAAATACACAAGTTTAAGAAAATAATCCATAGAGCCGACATTTTTTTCCACGTTGGCGCCAAAAACCCCAGCCTCCCTCTTAGAGAGGGATGTTGCCATAACCCTCACGCTTGGCAGACGGCTTGGGGATCGCAGTGCATTCACCGTGTACTAATAGGATGCTGCTGCCCACCCGGTGGTCCTGGTCGCAGTTTTAGGACATACCCGGGTCAACATAATATAGCAGCAGCTAAACCTGCTGAAACCGTGTTCAAAATCCCCGCACCCTTCCAATTACGCCGTAGAGCGGCCATGTTTACTGGTGAATGCGATTTGTCGGCAGGTGTCCTCACAGAGGCGATTCGATTTCCGTCGACGCCGGCCGCGCGACGTGTCGGCTCTGTATGTACGGCTCTCTATGGTCACTGCCCCTTCACGTCAAATGTACTTATATGACTAGTATAGTGGTGTGGTGGTCTAAAATTAATTCATGTAAAAGTTAAGCTTGAAGTTATCCTGTTCCATGGACATTTTTAATTAAAGCTGTGACAAAAATAGCCTGTACCTACTATATACCTATTGTAATTTGCACACCTTAAAGGTTGGATATAGAGCGACTTTATTTTAACTTAAGACATTGGTCTATAGGTCATGTACCTAAATTCTATTATTATAATTAATTTGATTTGATTTTAAATAAAATAAAATTACCTTTGGCTTTTATTCTTATTAGATGTTTGTTTGCAAAGATAATTCAGTATTTGGAGTCCAATAGAAAAACGACAGTACCTAACGAGCCACACAATATTTATTCATTTTGGTTTCAATACTGAAATCAAAAGAAGCAATACTGAATATTTTTATGGACCATAAAAAAAAACTATTTTTTTTTATCCGGTCTTATGGAAACAATTCTCACGAGATACACTTCATCTTTGTACTATGAAGTAAACGAGGAATAAATGTTGCGATCCTATGCTGTATTATTTAGGTGTTTTGTTAACGATCAGTAATAACCGATCGACCTGCCCTCAGGTGACTCTTTGTTTCGTATCAATAATGCTAGCTGAAGGCATCTAAATAATTATATTTAAAAAAGCCTGTCATTAATTAAGTTAGACTTAAAACCAATTAAAACTATGACCAAAATGCTAGTATTTTTCTGGCTAATTGTCTAGCTGACAATTAAAAAAATTACGACCTCCAGAATTCGAACTTCGACTTTTTTCTAAAACATTAAGTATTTTAAGCACGCTAGATGGTATCCATCCATTTTGAATTGGTAACTCTAGCATGCCACAGAACAGTGCAATGGCGTAACGCGTCCGATAAGTAATTGCAGTAGCTATCGCTATTGTTTGCCAATAGCACTTGCGAATGTGAAATTGAACCGACACGAAACTTGATTTTCTCATGAGCAATACGGGACAATACTAAGAAACGTGTACTCTTAGAAACAAATTGGTGCTGCTACGAACAAACGCAGACCAATTGTTTTGATCAGTTTTGTTGCCTATAACTTGAAGACAATTTTTAGAGCATTCTTGCTAGTTATTTGTATTTCAAAGAGGGGGAGCGAGCGGGTTCACGTACTGCTTACGATAATAGTTCATAAGCAGTACGTGTAATCAGATCTCTTAATTCTAAATCTTTAGATAATTATGTGACTGCGAGTAGTACCGTAGATGCCCAACTAGATTATAGGTTCCAGAGGATTGTTGTGAACAAGTTTCTTTATATAAAAACAAGTTGACCCGACAGACGTTGTCGTGTCTTAGAACTGTAAAACGGGCGAAGTTAAAATCGTCGTCAATTTTCAGAATTTTCCTAACTTTACGGGCAATTTTCTTAAAAAAAATATCTGTAAGAACCTTCTAAAGAGTAATAGAAAACTTAAAAAAAAATGAATGATATAGGTAAAGTTGTTCTCAAGTTATGGCGTGACCAAGGTAAATAGTGATTCATTTTTATATGTTTAGATATTAAATACCTGGCAATATAAATAAATAAATACAAAATGGGGTGAACTATTTATTATGCTGTTGGCGGGGGACCATACAAACGTCGCGTATATTTATATGTTAAACGACAGTTAGTTAAGTTATAATTTACGGGATGTTAAAACTCGAAAAGGTACGGTTATACTCATGGAAGCAGCGCTAAAATTACGAAAAAAATATCAGCTGTTCCGTACATTTTGTCGAGTGTCAAGGACCATCTATGGAACAGCTAATCTTTTTTTCGCGATTTCAGATTTGGTTGATAGTAAAAAAAAACTTGATGATGGGTACCTACTATATGGACCCCTTTTGGCTTAGTACACTCTTTCCATGTAACCCAGTTGCTTCGTCGGGTAAAACAAACATTTGTTCATTTTAAAGGCTTTCGGGCGACCTACTACCTGTCACTAACTGTCACTAAATGGTCAGAATTCAGCTATAGAAACGTTATGTATAACGAAATAAAGTCTCTATTCTATTGGATACGTCTTAATGATAAAATTCACAACAAACTCGTAAGTAAGGTCATAGAGTTCACTTTTCAAAACAGTAAAATGTTTTCAGTACAAACGGTGTTGAGGAAAACCGCCAGAAGTAGACATATTTTCAAATGGCTCAGTGATCAAATATTGCTCAAGACCCGTCAAACGTGGTTATCAAGGGGAAATGCCCTCGCTCGTATTGGGTTACTTCAGGCGAAATGTTTCATTACTAAAAAGACCTTCGACAGCGCTTCTCAGACCCATTGGGATTCTGTTTGAACTAAAAAGAGCTTTTGTTGATAAGAATTGTGGAGAATGTGAATTAAAAGTGAAAGTAAATGAATGACACTGCAATAACTAACTAACGAGCTGGGCTGGTGGCTGGCTCTTTCATGATTTACTGTAATATATTTAGGCAATAGTAACGAAGAGAGCTACTATAAGTAACTATTTGTGATTTCTTCTAGGTAAGCATGCTCCATCGTAGGCCGCATCATTGTTTAACTTTAAGCGAGGTGGCAGTCAGGGCAAGCCTACTCAATAGTAAATAATCAGACAAATACGAGTAGGACTCGTGCTCTGAGGGTTCCGTTAGACGGAACATTTAGAGCACGAGTCCAACTAACTAAAAAAAAAAAAAAACTAACTGATGTTGCAATATTGAAAGGCCAACTTGACTTTGTAGTTGACAATAAGGTTCTTTCATACATAACAACTACAAAATGTAAGTTTGTAATTGTAAAACAATATTTTTTATATGATATAATTTCAAATTAACAACTTTCAGATTTATTCCTTTATGTGTGCTGTAAGACCTTGTCTCTTGCCAAAATTTTATTAATGATTATAGGTCAACGGGAAGTACCCTATAAGTTTTGATTCCCCTGTGAAATCGCAAAATATGCGACATAAACGTTCATATCTTTTGATTGCGTTGACTTACATCTTTTATTTTTTTACAGCCGAAAGAAACCGTAGACCCAAGTATTTAGTATAAATTTCAACTTGATACCTTTACGCGTTCTGTTTTTTCCTTTTGAGGTACGGAACCCTATAAAATACTAGCTGTTTCGTATTCTTCTCAGCAAACCTTTTCATTAGATGCCCATATGAGGGCCCAAGATACTCAGGTCAGGCTGCAGAGTGAGGAACCTCCCGACTATGCGCACCGTGTCCAGGATGGCCGCCTTCTGCTTTGGACCCTTGACCCAGCCGTCTAGCGAGAACCTCGAGATAAATAGCTTATATTTATGTTTACTTAATAAAGACATATTATCTGAAAATAAGTTCGTTAATCAGCAATTTTAGTCTGAATAAGTAAGAAATAAACGATACGTAACAAACTTCCTAGTACCTTCTAACAGATATCCGGCGATTCAATCTACAGCTGATAATTACAGTAAAGACAAACATCTACAAAAGATATTTAAAACCGCGGATAATTGTGTTTGCTCAAAACGCCAGAACCAATAAGAATAAAACCGTATTAAACTATTAAGGTAAATTGAGCATGTATGTAACATTTGATACTAGCTAATTTAGACTTTGTCACAAGGATTTAGGATTAAAATTATATTTATAGTTTGGTTTATGTATCTAAAATACCGATAAATTCAAGACACTTTTTGGGAATTATGCACTAGATTCGACATCTATGTGTTTGTAAATCAATGATTATAACAGATAAAATAATTGTTCTAACATGAAAAGCCGTTTTTACGGTGAATAAGCAAACCCCTAATCAGATATTTACAGTTTACGGTTATTTCAGAAAACAAACACGATGAGTGCGGCGTTTTAATAATCTCATCTCAGTGTTTACAGCGGAGGCATTTTCCACAATTTTATGGGAATTTTGATGGTCGGCAAACTTTGACGAGAGACTGTCGAACGCTCCGACTCATCTCATCAAAAATGCTATCAGTGACGTAAAGTTTGCATTTCTTTATAGGTAGATGTTACTGCTGAAATAACGCGTCAAAAATGAGGGAAATCGTATTTTGAAACAGATATTGGCACCAAAATTATAATTTTATGTTAATCGACTGAATGTCATTTTTAGAGTTTAATTATACGCCTTGAAATGTAACATTACTACCAAGGTACTAAAAGTTTTGAAGAATGTGTAAGCTTTTAACTTGAATTTTACTTTAAGATGGCTTTACCTATAAACGTTAATATGCTAAAAACGCTCCAACTTCTCACTGATTGTGAGATTGAGTTGCCCAAGCATTTTAGTTCACTCAAATAAAATAAAAAAAAATTGTAATAGATACTTTGCCTGGCTCAACCACTGTAAGATTATAGACGAGACGTAAACTGTAATAATTCATATTTAAAAAAACATTATAATGTCTTAAACTTAAGTAGTGTTAAGTTTTGTGAAGAGACGTTTAAAATTGTAATAATATCACTTTCCGTGTAATTTCGATTTGAATGCATGATTTATTTCGGCCATTACATATTGTTAAAATAGCAATTTTGTGGTAGATAAAAATAGTTTAAAAGCGCAATAAAGCTCCGTTTAATCCATAAAACTATATTACTTATTTTTTTACTAAAACTATTTGTTATCATTGTACTTCCAAGCAATCTTTTTCAACATTTTGACAGCTCAACTTCCTTTTTTAGTTTTTTTCTTATAAAATACAGAATTAGTTAAAAATTCAATCCGCGTCATGCAGATTTTTGTATTTTACTTAACCGTGTGCTACACGAATATGACGCTTATGAACGGCTTGTCAAGCAAAGTTTGAGCGCCCGGCCACCACCCGGCCAGGGCGGGGCATTGAGAGCGCATGCGCGGGAAACATTAAATATACCCTCACATCCCCCTGAAAGGCACGGCTTTCCCACAATTCGGGGAACAATTAACTTGTTGAGAATTTAATTTGTATGTACTTAAAAATGCTCCCTTTAAGCAATATGAATCCACGAGTACTACTTTGATTCTGTGATTGGAATTAACAAGGTTTGATGGGACTTGTAATTTTTCTTGGATTTTGTTATGTTTAACTTCCGAGGATAATTATATTTAATGTTTGAAATTTTCTTAACGAAATTATACTTAGATAAAGTAATTAGGTTCAGTCAAAGAAGACTACCCAACACGTACTGATCATATGAATTATAAAATTATTCCTCCTACCCTATCAACTTAAACAAGGCTCTTGAATAGCTATTAAATCACAAGAATTTCTAAATAAATGCTACAAATTTTAACTTTCATCCCTGATTGCACCAAAAAAACAAATTCTACCAAAATTTTAAGCTGAGCGGCAAAATGAAATGTGGTAGAATTGCCCCTCACCTGGCATCCCCGCGGCCGTGCGTCAGTTGCCGACTGACTGCGGAGCGAGGAAGACGTGCCTCGCGTTATGACCAGCGCGTTATGACACGCGCCCGACCCTCCCGCGCGAAATGACTGATACTATCATTGCCCTGAAAGTTACTGATGGATACAGCGAAGTAAAAGTGAAAGTGTGTGCCGAATATTAACTCTTTAGGATATTAGTATAGTTGAAAGTTTTGTGAACTGTATAATGTATTGCAATGTCGCGATTGTGGTTTTATAGTGAGCGTCGGTAAGTTTTATTTGAATAATAATTAAAACTAGTAATAGATAAAAAAATATCTAAAAAGCTTGTATTATTTTATACTCATGTAAAACGTTTACAGTAAAACTTTATCTAAATTATTACTTTAGGTGAAATTATAAAAAAAAAACACTATTATTAATTATCGTTTGTTATTTAAGTTCAAACTTCTTCCAAATAATTTTATATTTTAGTAACGTTGTTATTACATAACTTCAAAAAAATTACATTCGTTTCGTAAACGCGTCAAATGTTTTTCGGTGTCACCAAATTATATATTTTAATAAAGCCATTAAAAAAACTACGCAAAATTAATTATTTTAACCAATCAAGCAAAACTAAATATGTAATAACATTAATAATTCATTAGCGTGAGTAATATAAATATAATCTTTATTTCACACTTAAAAACTCTAATTGATAACAAGAAAAAGAACAATTTGGGTGTCTTCAAATCACGAGTCAATCAGTTTATTTTAGGCAAACGCGCTCTATCGCATCGTCGCTTTACATCAGACGAGTTGGCAGTCAAACGAAAGAATAATTGTTAAATAAAAAATAAGGAAAATACATTAACTATACAAAAATCCAAATCAACAAATAAAGATAAAGATTATTTATTTGCACAAAACATGACTAAATTAAAACGCATGCAAAATAGGAAAAAAATAAAACACAATAGGTGGTTTAAAATATTTGTCACTTTGTATCATGTTTGGTACTGGAAAATGGAAACTAACACAAAAAAAATAATCTAAGCTAAATAATATATGTGTGAAAATATTGTTTGCAAAATAAAACGAGATTTTCTCTAAGTCCGTTCAAACGAGAGCTCGCCTGGCGACCTGATTCCAGTTAACAGAAAACTTGCTAGAAACAAAATTATCATCGTATTTAGTTTAATACGGAAAAAACACTACGAAAATGGCAGCTGAGAAGGCATCGACTAAACTTGCAATACTCAATTTAAACAGTAAATTTCAAGAAAAGTGCCTGTAAGCTATAAGCTTGTTCTATCGAAGAGCGCAGCATTGCTTGTCGCTTAAGTGGGTGTGGTCACACGCAAAGCCTGTTATGTAGTGAATTAAAAAATCTGTATGTAGTTAAATTGTTTTTAACCAATATTACATTCGAGTTTTTTACTAGACTTAGAATAAAACTAAAATCAAAAAATAATACTATAGCCAAAAGGTATTCAAGATTTAGGTACTTAACACGCACACACATTTTTTTTGTAGAGTTAGGCCCAGTTCGTCACTAAATATTTTGGCCCAGTTTGAAACGGCCACATTCACACACACATGATATTATCGTTAGGCCACACGGTCCGCAGAAAAGCGGCGTAGCAATTAACCTACGCTCTTTACCGGTCTCTACGAGTTGCGTAGCAATTAGTGCTACGTCGTAGCAGCTCTACGTCGTTACAGCTCCGTTACGTAATTATGGCCGCTTGACAGGGCGGGGATGAGGACGAAAAATTACATTTTACACAAAAATAGTGCAAGTGTCTCTGTAGAAATAAAAATTTCAGTTGTGATGTAGGGATGCAGCATGCGTGAGATTTTATGAATTAAAAAACCCTATATGCATGATAAACACTATATATAATATCCTCTTTGTTTTGCGTTGTCGGACTAAAATAACCTAAATTGCATTATACACAAGTTTAATTTCCATTTATGTATATTATGTGATTAAGAATTTTTGGAAGTTGGTTGTCTTTAATTAAAATTCTATTTGAAGCAGTAAAATGGAGCGGATAATATTTAATGGGCTGTCTATGCGACGAGCCTTTGATCTTATAAAACAAGAAAACAAGTTTAATGCAAAATAAATATTAACGATACTTGCTTTAGTATTAAGCCGAGGTTTTCTCACTTTTAAGCAACGCTTATTACTACAGGTGATGGTTTAGGTTAAAAGATGATGGTTTAGGTTAAAAGATGATGGTTTAGGTTAAAAGATGATGGTTTAGGTTAAAAGATGATGGTTTAGGTTAAAAGATGATGGTTTAGGTTAAAAGATGATGGTTTAGGTTAAAAGATGATGGTTTAGTTTAAAAGATGATGGTTTGGTTTAAAAGATGATGGTTTAGTTTAAAAGATGATGGTTTGGTTTAAAAGATGATGGTTTAGTTAGTATGTAAGTCACATTTAGCGGAGCAATACCATGGTGCTTACAACAGTCGTGCGTTTCACGTCAGTTTTTGAGGCTATTCTCATATTTTTCGAAAAGTATAGCTGTAATGTAAATATTACTTTTGCGGTTTCCTGCGGTATAATTATGAAATCTGTATATAAATATATCGTATACATAATATAGTAAATAGGTATATGGATTAATTTAAAAAAAAACGGAGAAAACCGTAAATTATTGTTACTTTCATATAGTTTTTCTATCGAGCGAAATATCCTTAATCGTGTTTCGGTCTTTGGGGTTTCCTAAATAAATCATTCAGTTTTAATATGACACTTTTTTATAATTTTAAGCTTACCACTTAAACTAGAATGATCTAAATATAAATGAAACGGCTGTTTTTTTCCGCGGATTTAGATAATTCGTAGAACAGCGTTGTTTGTTTAGATGTACTGAGCCCTTAAAATGATGCTAAATGATTACCAGTAGCACTGTATTTCAACATACTATTCTTCATGCACTATCAACATAAGGTGCATCATTAAATGAACACACTCGTTATATTAATTATCCAAATGATTAATTACGCGAAGTAATTGTCAGACACTCGAGATGCATTTCAGTACAACTAAATCCCATAATGAAATACACAAAACAATAGCCGTCTCGGCACTAATCTCCGTAGCGATTAGTGCTACGACACTACGGTGGAACAGCGTAGCAGCGTAGCGTGGTGCTACGGCGTAGCTCGATGCTATGTAGCTACGATAATCGCGTGTAGTTTAATTGCAGAGGATTTTATTGTGACTGCTAGCTGGAGTGTCGTTTGAATTTAAAATATATTTTAAGTTAACGAACATTTACTCGAAGCGTTACGTGTATTTTACGTTAATAAGATTATCTAGTCAGTTTTTAGGGTTCCGTACCCAAAGGGTAAAAAAGGGGCCCTATTACTAAGCGTACGCTGTCTGTCCGTCCCCTTTAAACGGCTATTTTTTTAACCGGAACCCTCAGTGCGCGAGCCCGACTTGCACTTGGCCGGTTCATTTTAGTATTATACAAGAAAAAAATTTTGGTCAGAATTTTCAAGTCATCACAAACGTTGTAGTCAAACGTTTCACTGTATGTATGATAAATAACAGAATAACAGAAGTCAATTTAGAGCAGAAGCATAACCGAGATCAGCAATACGTAAGTCCATAGTAATATTTTTTTCCAACATGGAAAGGATATTCACGTAAAAATATGCTTCAATGTTTTGGGGAGAAGAGTCAAAAAGAAGAGTCTGGCGAGAAGAGCGGGTCTTTTGTTCTTCTACCCTCACAATCTTGGAAAATCGCAGGGTGTGTTCAAACCGCGCAAGTTGAAAAAAAAAAAATTTGCAAACAAAATATATAACAAACTTTTCCTATGTCCATAGCTTGTACTATGACCTTACTGAAAAAAAAAATACTTATCATACAGCACTAGCCATTGGCGTCGATTCTGTCATACCACACATGTGTACCACCACTCACTAAACTAAACCAATCTGACAGGACAAAAATTACCTGCCTCTCTTTTCATTTTAAAATGTGAGAGAAGGATGGCAACCATTTTAGAGCTGCCAAATTTAGTTTAGTTAAATAAAAGCACCTGCAATAGGTTATTTGTTACTTTGCTGTGCTATTTAGACGCACCTTAATGAACACGCTACGTTCTCGGTTTGTTAACAAATAGCTGTTGGCACTTAGAGCCATCTATTTACTGGAACAATGCAGCATTAAGTGTGGGATGCGAGTGCCCATCCAACTGGTTGTAAATGTACCGAGAAATACTAACAATGTAAGGAATACAACACGCAATTGCAAAGGCCACGCAATTGTACGCAATCGAACTCAATTTTTACGCTATCAGTTAACCACAAAAAAAACACTGATACGATATTATTAAGTGCTTGCAATGCTTGCAATCTTTGAATACCTTAGTTCAGTAAAACATGTATTTTCTCACCTAAGTGAATTATTGTTATTCTTTGAGAAAATAAAATCTTAAACCATATCCAATCATTTTACCTTGGCTGATATTGCTACGTTTCGAACTTGAAAAACAGTAATCACAATTATTTTTTATTTACATAACAATAGGCTTGCGTTTGTCTGCCAACTCGCCTGATGTAAAGCGATGCGGTCTACGGTGGAGTACGCTTGCTTAGAAGAAACTGATTCTCTCTCGTGATTTGAAGACATCCTGATTGTAACTATCAGTGAACACCCGATTTAAAAAATATACTTCAAAATTAGTAAGCGCTGTTACAAAATCATTGCTTAGCAATATCAATAATTTTATTAGAGCGCTTATATTTAAAAAAATATACTTAACTAACAGGTCAAACAATATAATTTGTTTTTTTGGAGCTAGTTCGAAAACTACTGAGCTTAATGTATTTGAAGTTAATGTATTTTTGTGGAAATACATCGAGAGCTTCTTCTACAGAATAAAAAATCATTACATAAATTGTTTCATAAATGTCGAAGTAGGAATCAGTCAGTCGAAGTAGTAATCGGGGTAAATACATTAAAAAAACCGGATCCTTGAGAACCTTTCTCCTGGGGCCTTACAGACAACTGCTATTACAGGCACCTAATCCGCTCAGTTGGAAAATCACGCGACCGCAAACCTTATCGCGCCCAGATACGGTTTGCAGTCGCGTGATTTTCCAACTGAGCGGATTAGGTGCCTGTAATAGCAGTTGTCCGTAAGGCCCCAGAAGTCGGTTAAAATGTCACCGCTTTATGGTTTATATTCCGAAAACCCGTATGAAGCGCTTTGAACTGTTAGTCTGTGGAATGCGCTGCCTTAATGGGTGTTCCCCGATGGTTACAATCTGGGTGTATTAAAAAACGTGAGTGAATCAGTTTCTTCTAGGCAAGCGTGCTCCGACGTAGACCGCATCATCGTTTAACATCAGGCGAGGAGGTGGTCAAACGCAAGCCTATTAATTATAAAAAAAATGCTAAGAGCTATTCAAAGCTCGTTGTTATTTTGTTTGTCAAGTGAAATGACCTAATTCCCATAACCTTGGTGGATATTAAGATGAGAATCGACAAACAACATTATAGTGCGACAATGGTCTTCCGTTATATCCCACTTAAGAGCCCGTCGTTATAGATCACGAGAACCTGCTGTCTCCGTCTCGTATGCGCAAAAAGTGACATAAAATTTATGGCCTCTTTTTATTGAATTGGAGATACGACAGTCTTTCAAACTATACTTGCTAGAATGTAGATCATCTTATCTTTTTATACAACGAAGTAAAAAAATGAACAGGTTATTTATATGATGGTATGTGGATGGTACATAAAAATTAAGGCTATACATTGGTTAAAATCACATGGATCTAGAACGAATTCACGAAAAAGTTCTCCAGATTTCAGTTTAGTTTAGTATATTTATATCAGTTAGGTACTATACACTTGCGAGAATTAATAATTAAACAGTAGTACTAGTGATAGTTCAAGTTCACTCAGCAGGATACCCCGTTGGGGTAGACGTGTTCTAGAGTGGACACCACGAATCGGCGCCCGTATCGTAGGACGCCCGGTTACTTGACGGAGTGACGATATACGTAAGGCTGTTGGCAGTGGCTGGAAGAAAAAAGCCGAAAATCGGGCTGAGTGGCGTTTCTTGGAAGAGGCCTATGTCCGGCAGTGGACTATAGTATAAACTGATTGTCATCATCATAATCAGCCAGAAGACGTCCACTGCTGAACATAGGCCTCCCCCTTTAACCTCCACACTGAACGAGAGCCTGCCTTTTGCATCCACTGGATGCTAGCGACTCTTACTATGTCGTCGGTCCATCTAGTGGGATCTAGTGGGACATATTCACTATCGAAAAAATATAAATCTATATAATTATATATATAAAAATGAATCCCTATTTACCCTGGTCTCGCTATAACTTGAGATCGACTTTCGATTACATTCTACTTTTTTAAAAGTTTTCTATTACGTTGTAGAAGTTTCTTATGGAAAGAAAAATTAAGAAAATTGCGCAGAAAATTGGAAAAATTCTGAGTAACGATTTTAACTTCGATCGCTTGACAGTTCTAAGACAGGACAACGTCTGTCGGGTCAGCTAGTAATATATAAATTACAACCTATTGATTCATGTACGGCTGATACCAACTTACTCACGAGTAACAAAATCCTTGTTTGTATATGTTTTAAATTGAAATGGGTTTGTTCCACGTGTTGTTTGCGTGTGTACCCAAATGTGAAAGCTTTTAGTTGAAAAAACATGAAATATTTATGAAATAAATTCGTATTTGAAAAATTGAGTTTTTTTTTTTTAACGCTGATAAGTCCGCGTTTGACCACCAACTCGCCTGTTGGTAAGCGACGATGTGGTCGAAGATGAAGCACGCAGACTTAGAAGATACCTATTCACTCTGGCCTTGAAAATATTTGATCGGTTTGAATGCCATTATGAGTTTAGATTAAAACCTAGCGCTAATATTACTCTAATACATACTATACTTTGCCCTGCGGTTTTACCTGCTATTCAAAACAATCAAATTCAGGGTATGAGCTGGCCATGCTAAGTACCATCCAAAGTTCTTATGGGATTGAGTGGGAGGGAACGAACATACTTAAACCGTATATGAACTTTTGCATTGGTTAAATTTTTATTGTGCGAACGGCTTGTCTGTGGAATGCGCTGCCTGAAGGGGGGTTCCCCGATAGTTACAATCTGGATGTCTTCAAATCACGAATGAATTGGTTTCTTCTAGGCAAGCGTGGTCCCTCTTAGACCGCATCATCGCTTAACTTCAAGCGAGATGGTGGACAAATGCAAGCCTAATTATAAAATAAAAAAATATGAGGTCTTAAAACAGTACATTTGTGAAAATTTGTATGTTATATGTGGATTTGTGGAATTATGTGTTACGTTAGCTTCGTAACGATTGAATGGTTTCAGTGGGCGTAGTGATAAATTATCCTGTAATCACAAAGGAAAATTTTATACGTATCCAAAGAAATTACGGCTTGTGTAAACCCACGGGATGCAACCTGTGTAGGTGGGATGATAATGGCGTCCTTAAAATATACCTAAATATCGAGGAGCGTTCCTTTTCCTTCTCGTTACAGTGTTCGATATCCTTTCTTGTCTAAAACAGATACTGCTTCAACTTTCTGAACGACACAAGAAATGTCTCCTAGGGTTTTGATAGAAACTCTGTTGGCTTAGCAAAAAGGGGACCGGACCATTCGTGGGTCTAGTAGGTCAAAGCATTGACGTTAGATAAAGTTTTTCTTGTTATTTTTTTTATCGAGATGTTTGATATGTGTCTGGGACATGGGCGGGCCCATTCTTGGTTTATTCTCTGTATATTGTTCAGATTGCGGCTTTGTTGAAGCGGGTTTACGTCACGGCCACAAATTGGATGCCGTTTTTTTATGAAATTATAAATAGACTTGCGTATTTTTTTGTGCCTCACTGAATCGTGAATTGCTTTTTTGCTCAGTCTGGAGTAAGCGTTTTATGAAATTGCAAATGAAGTTTTCTAAAATAATAATACTTAGCATGAATGTTTTACTAAAGTTTTAATAATCAACAATGAAATTGCTTTATTTATCATTAAATTTGTATGTTTTATCATCATTACCAGCCTATCATGTTTCCACTATTGGGACACAGGCTTTCTCTCTCAGAGAGCGAGAGGATAGGCCCTAATCTACCATGCTGGCCCAGTGCATGTTGGTGAATGTCATATTATTGTCTTAGAACTTTTGAGGTTCCTGTACATACTGGTTTCCTCACGATGTTGTCACGATGTATTCCATAACGCCATTGAATTTCTTTTCCGTACATATGTATGCAGGTTTCGTCACGTTTTCCTTCACCAAAAAAACCAGTGGTATAAAATTCTGTAATAACTAAAAAGCTCATTGGTTTCGGCCCGGGATTGGAACCCGTGACCTCACGCTTTCAAGTCTAACGGTCTCCCAAATAAGCTACTACGGCGGTCATGTCAGCATCTACTGACCTAAACTCATTCGAGATTTAATTTTCCATTGAGATAACCCCAAGATGAATAAACTTTACCTTCTATTATAACTTGACGAGTCACAAAGGTATCCTAATCCATGAGACCCTTCATATTTTAGGAGCTATCGTACCTGACCAATAAATGATTTTTACAAGGTCTCTGCGAGCCTGTATAATAAAAGGCGTATGGGGTGTAAGAGAGGCGTAAAGGAGGCATGAGAGAGGCGTAAGGGGGGATGTAAGGGCACCGGCCAATACTGCTCGGCCGTAAATTACCTGTGAGCGAGCCCTTTGTCATGATTGTCTCCTCGTATACTAGGGGAACAGTAGGGCAAGTTCGCTTCTCTTTACTTGTTTTTAAACTTTAATTATTTTCACCAATTTTTTTTATAACTGGCTAATATTACGGGTTAAATAATATTTATTACCTAAAATACTAATCTAGTTAGCTTTACACTGATGATAGTTAAAAATCCAAAGCGACAATAGGGGGAAAAAATTGAAAACTCACAGTTTGAGTATATTCTCTACATAGTATAAATTAAAGTCGCTTTTCGCATGTCTGTCTGTATGACCGCTAGCTCCTCCTAAACCACGCAACGGATTTTGATGCGATTTTCACCATCAGTTAGTATAACATTTGCTAAATGGGAATTAGAAAAACATTGAGTTAGAAAAACATTTGAGTTTTTTTTTATTACTTAGCGCGTTTGGCCGCAAACTTGCCTTTAACTACAAAGCAAATGAAAACGTTGCATAAGTTATAAATTCAAATTCAAATTATTTATTGAGAATAAAAACGGACAAATTCCACTGACATTTATCTCACATACTGTTAAAACTAAAATAGATTTCCTAGTAAAAATAGGAATAATAATATAAAATTACTAATATAATAAATACAACAAATTGCTGTAAAAATATGTCAACATAAAATTAGTATGTCATACAAATTGTCATCATAGTCATCGGCCTTTTTGCCCCTGTCCCATTGATCAGTTAAATTTTCACAATAAGTTAAAAACACTTTCATTACTGTTTTCCAATTGTCACAAATAATATCACAATCAGTTTTGGCGGAAAGGAGTGCATTGAAGTGGCGGCGGGCGCGAATCATCGGAGACATGGAGCGCGCCACGGTGTGGCTGTGATCCACGTGGAAAAACTTGGGCAATTTTCCACGCCTATTAGCCGGAACCCCGGGTTTATCTGGCACAAACAATGTGTACAATAAAGTTTTTTTTATATCGGTATGTTTTATTTTTGGAGGACTTTTTATTCGATTTCCTTCGCCATTCCATTATAATATAAAATATTGACACGAAAATTGCTTTATACCATTTGCAATGTCAATCCAAATATAATATTTAATCAGCTTTTTAAAATACTTGCTCTGTGATCTTGTATCTTAAAAAAATAATTGAAAATATGCGGAAGAGATAGCTCTGTCCGATGAACACGGCCTTAGTAAGTAACAATTTTTATTTTCTCATCAATCTGAAATAAATCGTGAACATTTATTTCCCTAACATAGCGTACTGTTTTGCCCGTGCTTACTGCGACGATATGTAGGTACATGTAGACAATTATAGGGGTTGGCTGACATCAGTGTCGCAGTTTCGGTAGAGATTTCACTTACGCTGTTTTGTGTGGAAATATGTGCTGATAAACGGCAGGAAAGAGATTACAATGACGAAAAACCATAAAAATAAGTAGTGTCGCGTTGATAGAGAAATTTATTATTATTTGTGGGCTAAAACTTTAAATATACCTAACATTTATTTATTTGTAGCACACATAGTGCCTATCTTATCGATAGAAAACAAAAGTGTCTATTACGGAAAACAAGCTAGGTGTATGACCACAGCTCACCTGTATCATGTGACAGTGTTCGAAAATTGTAACCACACCAAGCCAGAAAGAAGAGCTATGCTTCTTCATGTTCATGTTGTTTAGTCAAAATCCAATAATTTATAAAAAAAACCAAACATTATTTATTGAACCGTTGCAGTGAGGTATCATCCGAAAGCATGGCATACATTTTTGATAAACAACAGGAAAATCAGCGCAGCAACCCACTCAGACATCTCACAAAAGCTTTCATCCTACTAGAAAATGTCGTAATTACATCCCAAATTATGTTTTTAGAAATCCCTGCTATTTGCCGTCAAAAAGGTGCAAAGCGTAAGTTTACACCGGCGTGAAATCGTTTCCATAATGCCTTTTCCTTTTAAATTAGAAGATGTTCCCCGAGGTAGGTTTAGAGATGGTTTGATGTGATATTTGTCATCAGGAGGTGCGATGCGTGAACGGTAAATCTAATTTTCACACGTATCTTGTAAACGGAGATCGCTCGAATGACGCCCAGGTTTCGCCGTCGAATTAATGCGATTTGTGATGAACCCTTTAAATATACGTGTCGGAAAACACCCTAAATCTGTACGCACAACTCTAAATGGGTTAAATAGCTATATGATCAGAATTCTGTATGAATAAGTCTTTAAAAGCATCGTCGCACAAATTGGATATTTGTGTGACTATACTTTTGTTATTATACTTGGTCCATTTTGATAATTGAGTTTAATTTCGTCAAAATAATATTATACAGATGACTGTACAACTTCAAACTCGTTTGAGGATCCATTATAAACTATTACGAAACAGCGTACACTCACATTATGTTTATTTCATTATGTTTATCGGTCGAGACGGGCGACCGGTTTCGTAGCCATTAGTGCTCCTTTACCTTGCGCACTGGTGGTGGCATCGGCATAGGCCAAGGCTGCGTGCGCTGTCACCCTAGCTGCCCTTGCGTCCGCTTGCACCACTACAGCCGCATATTAAGGTGCTGGATGGTGTTCCTCTGTTTTGCTCTCACATGCTAAACAAAACGTGAGTGTAAGCCGTTTTGTAATAGTTCATATTATTATAGTACAAACATAATTATGACATTAACTTATGTTAATAATTTGTCATCCTCCGTTGTTTACAAGAGCAACTAATTTATGGTACTTTAAAAACAAAATAAATTATTACATATATTAGAAATTATGTGTACTTACCACACCGTGGATTATACATTAAATTGCAAGTATGTGTGTTTGGATTTTCGGGAGGAATACCGGTATTAAAATAGCAATCGTCCTTCCACTTCATCATCATCATCATCATCATCAGCCGGAAGACGTCCACTGCTAAACATAGGCCTCCCCCTTTAAGCTCCACACTGAACGACAGCTCGCCTTTTGCATCCACTGGATACCCGCGACTCTCACAATGTCGTCGGTCCATCTAGTGGGAGGCCTCCCTACGCTGCGTCTTCCGGTTCGTGGTTTCCACTCAAGAACCTTTCTTCCCATCGGTTATCGGTTCTCCGAGCGATGTGGCCTGCCCATTGCCACTTCAGCTTTCAAATTGTAACAGCTATGTCGGTGACTCTGGTTCTTTGGCGAATATCCACGTTTCGGATCTTATCGCGCAAAGAAACTCCGAGCATAGCTCGCTCCATTGCCCGCTGTGTGACTCTGAGATTTTCCAAAAGGCCAACAGTTAAGGACCACGTCTCAGTACCATATCCTTCCATCCATCCAGTCCTTCCACTTGCCACATCTTTAATTGAATTTTTATCATCATTGTTTTTTTATTGTCTCAATAATGTCCGAGTTCTGCGAACAAAAACATTACCTATAATTAATGATACCAATAAAAAATTATGATTATGGTATTCTGTGGCGACATAAAAAATAATCTTACAGTAAAAGTTAATATTTACTGTAAGATTATTTTTATTGTAGGGTTTTGGTTTGCTGCATTAAATTATTTTTATTCCGTTTTCTATTTCTACAAAACAGGCAGTTATGGGGACTGCCGACAGAAGTGAAAACTAATACGTCACATTAGCATGTCGGTGACGCAAATACATAAGTTTTGTATCTACCAAATATCGCTCAACGTGATTAAAGAAGTTTTAATTTCAAAAAAACAGTGGGTAGGTATAGTTAATACTGCTCAGAGCTCACCTTGTTTATCTCCATTGTAATGGATCAGCACAAAGAATAAAACAAAAACAACCGTTTCCCCCGTTTTGTTTTTAGAAGAAGATACAATTTCCTTTCGTATTCTAACTAACGTTTTAACTCCCATATTTACGGCCCGGAAACGGACAATATGTCACACTAGACCACTCACACTTGACATTGTCTTGAGTGCTCCCTCGGCCAGCGTGATCTGACCTCTGGACATGTCTTAATCAGAGCAAATCGCGAACTAAGTCAAAGGAGTTGAATAGATCCGGGGGTCTAGATAAATGGGTGCGATGGCATAACACTTGGATAGATTCCAAAGTGTCTGAAACGGTGCTACTTACCGTGACATAACAGTTTTGGTAATGTACAAGTCGGTTGAGTTACAACTGGGTGTAGAAACAAATTGAACTGAGAAAAATAACGTGTCATAACAATGCAGCCGCAGGCCTTTATTACATACAGATAATTTATTGGTGAACTATATACAATATCCCACGTTATAGTGCTAAATATATATATATACCTATATTTTACTAATAAGTACACTATATAATGTATAGCACAATGCTTAATTTATGTTACAAAATAATTCTTTATCATCATCATCACCATTTCAGCGGTAGGACGTGCACTGTTGGACGTAGGCCTCCCCTATGATCTCCAAAAAGGGTCGGTTATAAGCGGCCTGCATCCAGCGTTTCCCTGCGGTCTCTTTTAGATCGTCTGTCCATCTTGTGGGTGGATGTCCTATGCTGCGCTTACATTAGCATAGCCCTTTCCATAGCTCGTTGTGCGACTTTGAGCTTGTTTATGAGGCACTTAGTCAGAGACCACGTTTCAGTGCCGTATATCAACACTGGTCGAAGACTTTCATCTTAAGTAGGTTTATACACATTTATTCTCATATAAGATGAAGTAATTCGTATATACCTAATATTGAGCAAGCCGTACCCAAGATATAGGCTTAGCCTAGTTTGGGGCCCACTGCAAACTTTCTGTGTTTCAAAATTTATATTATGTAAGTCTTTTATAGAAATTGTATGTGCTGTTTCTTTTGGAAATAAATATGATTTATTTTATTATAGAAGCTGACGTGGTTTTCACACGTTTTATTTATATTACACGGGAATTACTCACGTAAGATTAAGCCGGTCACTCCGACTATACTGCCTAATGCGGTTGAAACTATAGTCGGAGTGACCGGCTTAATCTTACGTGAGTAATTCCCGTGTAATATAAATAAAATATGATTTATGATTTAAGATTGAATACCAAAATACTCTTTGAGAGAGTAGTAGGCCTTTTCGATCAAAAAACATCTTTACCATTTAGGTACTAATGTAGGGTGCGATGGTGGCCGGTCTTAGCATATACGTTTTACAATCTCACGGAACCCGGTTCGATCCCCGACCGCGTACCAATTACTTATCACGATTGTGTTGAAAGTTTATGAAGTGTTTAAATTACAATTAAAAAATAGGTAATAATAATTAATAATAATTAGGTAAGTAATAGTTTTAGTTTTTAAATACTGTTTCAAATATTGTTCGTGTAAATAAATATTCTTTCCATTAAAAAAATAAATAAAAATATACTTGCAAGTCGTACCTAAGGATAATGTACAACACAATCATAAACTACCTACCTACCAAAATGACAAACCAATACAAAAAGTGTAACAAGTGTACCTACAATATTGTGTTACGGAATCATGTAAGTAATAATAGGGTAAGTTTTTTGAGAAATAAAATATTATTATTATTATATTATTATTATTTAGTGCTTAAATAAATTATGTACATTTTCGATGCCATCGCTCAACAACGGTGAAGCAACACATCGTGAGGAAACAAGTCCAAGAATCTCAAAAGTTCAAAGACATGACATTGACGAACATGCACTAGGCCAGAATGGTGAAATAGGGCCCATTCTCTCTCTATGAGAGAAGGACAGTGTCCCAGCAGTGGGAATGTGATAGGCTGATAATGGTGATTAACGATGACTTACTTAGATTGTGCATATTTAAGACGATATGGAGAGAAAAGCAATGGTAACTATAACACGGAGCACTTCAAAAGGTCGGCAATGTATCTTTGATGCTCTTGGTGTTACAAGTATCAGTTATGATCCATACACGACGGTGATCGCTTACTATCAGGCGGCTCGTTCGTTTCTTTGCCACATTATGGCTTAATAGGGACGGCAATATTGAGAATTGGTTGCTTAAATAGAGATAATGATGCGTGTGCGCATAAAAATGGTTAGTGTACAACTTTTAAATAGGTAGTCAAATTTTACCTATAAAAAGAACCAAATATGAGATTCGAATAAGCCCCGAATATTTCGCGGGTATTTTATCCGAAGCCAGCAATTAAGCCCGACAGGTTATCCTCTGTCAATCCACTTCGGCTGAAAAATCCGGTTGAAATTGTACAAATTTAAAAGAACATTTTAAGCTGCAACAGGTTAATGAATCAGATTACAATATTCAGAAAGCAGGTTTAGTAGTTAACACACAACTAATATGAAAACAAAAACAAACTTAATTAAAGTAACTAAATAAATACCTAATTAAATTAAATCTAATTTAAATTTACTATCTAATTTAAAAAAATATCACCATCATCATTTCAGCCATAGGACGTCCACTGCTGGACATAGGCCTCCCCCATCGATCTCCAAAAGAGCCGGTTGGAAGCGGCTGCATCCAGCGTTTACCTGCGGTCTTTTTTAGATCGTCTGTCCATCTTGTGGACATAATATTTAAAAAAAAACTTGCTTTAAATAATATTTTTAAAGTCGGAAGTAATCCAAAAAATAAAAATTCTAAAATGTGACTAAAAGTCAATATGAAAATTTCAAAAACATTAACATGTATTTTTATGAGAATGTTACTAAAACATGATTAAAATATCACACTTGGTAACTTTATATTAATTAAATGTCCAAGCGGGAGAAAACAAAAAGCGGTTTGCTGTTAAAAGGGCGGTTCGGTACACGGGCACCTTTTACACGCCTTTATTCGCCTATTTAATTTAATATACTGTACAAAGGTAAAAAGCGTACCTGTGACACAATAATTTGATTTATAAGGAGCTTCCGTACGAGAGCGGTAATTTTTATTGTGGCCTCTTTTTGACGTCGTATATTCATCTGCCTATTTGTAGGTAAAGGGTCTTCCATTAAGGGCGCTCGAACTTTAGTTACAAATAAAATAGGACGAGAGCTATTTTGTAAAATAAAAATACTCGTCCAAAATGTGTTCAAAATACTATACGCAGTGTATAGTGGATGTATTTTTCTGGGACTTAGGTTCGAGTTCCAGCGATAACCGTAACAAAATAATAAGAAAGGGAGTAGATCGTTTTGTCTGCACCTAACTTTTAACTTTTCGACTAACGACCTGCATTCTCGTCTTCCCGTGAACATGGTGCATGTAACTGCGCCAAAATTTTGGGACCTTATGACAGTGAATATCACATTAATAATCATCTATACTAATATTATAAAGAGGAAAGATTTGATTGTTTGTTTGTTTGTTTGCATTGAATAGGCTCCGAAACTACTGAACCGATATGAAAAAATCTTTCACTGTTGGGAAGCTACACTATCCCCGGGTAACATAGGCTACAATAAATTTTCAAAAAAAATGGGGATCCTTACTAAAACTCCAATAATGTAACCCAAGGTGTAAAAAAATAAGATTTACTATTTCAAAATATTCTCATCATGGTCATCTGACCCCAAACTAAGCAAAGCTTGTGATATGGCTGCCAGAGACTGATATACATACATATATAGTTTTAAATACATACTTAAATAGAAATTAACAACCAGATATAGAACAAACACAAATGTTCATCACACAAATGTTTGTCCTACGTGGGAATCGAACCCACGCCCTCAGGCTCAGAAGGTAGGTTCACTACCAACTGGACCAACGGGCTATCAAAGTTAGAATACCCATAGACAGTTGAAGGTATAAAGACAATCTAAATGCTCAAGCCTACTATAAGTTGGCAGCGTACCGCACATGTATTTTTATTTATTTCCACGGCATTTTGTATTCAATATAATATCGGTCAAAGGCTTTGCTAGGCAACGCCGACTTTTATCCGACAGGTTGCAGAAATTTTCGATGGTTCGATCGCAGAAATCGGGGTCGAAATAATGTATTCCATTGGTTATGTTGAGTTTATAAGGGGTTTAAATGGCTTTATCGGGATAGTTTAATAATAAAAATAGCTTCATTTGAAATGAATGTTTCATGAAGCAAAACACAGTTAGTGATAACACAGTTAGTGTCACGGCGCGTCGGATGTCGTGTCGCACGATAGAGCCGGCCTATTAATAGAATCGTAGGAAAATCTATTTTATTAGCAAACTAGCGGTCCGCCCCAGCTTTGCACGGGTATAAATTATAGGCTATGTCACCCGGAGATAGTGTAGCTTCCCAACAGTGAAAGAATTTTTCAAATCTGTTCAGTAGTTTCGGAGCCTATTCAATGCAAACAAACAAACAATCAATCAAATCTTTCCTTTTTATAATATTAGTATAGACAACATAAGATATATTCGTAGTCATTTCGATTAATTCGTACTATTGTTTGAAAAAAAAAACTTTACGGCTACCTCTTAACGCGGGTTCAAAACAGCGCAGTGTGGAAAACCACGTGAACGTGAATCTTAACGCGCCGGGATACGGTTTGCGGTCACGCAACTTTTCTCATCAACTAACCAATGCAAGTGCCGTTCTTTATCGATCGTCAAATTTGTCAGTTGAGATCGTCAAATTCTATAGTTTTCTAATACTTTGTAGAAGTTTCTTACGGAAAGAAAAATTAAGAAAATTGCGCAGAAAATTGAAAAGTTTCAGAAAACTTAACGACGATTTTAACTTCGCGCGTTTGACAGTTCTAAGATAGGATAAAGTCTGTCGGGTCAGCTAGTCTATACTAATATTATAAAGAGGAAAGATTTGATTGTTTGTTTGTTTGCATTGAATAGGCTCCGAAACTACAGAACCGATTTGAAAAATTCTGTGACTGTTGGGAAGCTACACTATCCACGGATGACATATGCTATATTATATTTTAAAAAATATTAGGGATCCTTACTATATTCCAATAATACCCGTGCGAAGCCGGGGTGGACCGATAGTCATTTATAAAATCACTAACTTTGTAATCAAATTTTTGACTAAAAGTTTTTTTAGTTTTTTCTTGAATAGACTCGTTTCTAGATCCCTTAGAGAATTAGGTACTTATAGTGTTGTAGGTAAAAGATCCATACACATTACACTGTGGGCAAGTCATCTATTTCGGTCTCTACGATTTTTAATGATTTTTTCTATTCCACCTTACATGCCTTCTTATCACGTAATTAAATATGAATCATACAAATTGCTTCCTAATAGATTATAAAAGTCTAATGAATTCACATTCGCCCAAAGGCCGACCACCTCAATTTATTATGCATCCCTCTCATTACCGCCACAAAAGAAAGGGACGGCGGGAGGTACGACTAGATCCGAGGGTGATTTACTGTAAATTACGTGAGGCAATAATTAGTGTTGGGCGCTTTATCGCCCGATCGTGTGTCTTCGGTAAGAAGGATCAATGGATCGTTACTGTTCTCTTAACTTTATACGTGTTGATGCAATAATAATTCCTGTTTATTTAAAACAAGCATATATAAAAAAAAAGATTAAAAAAAAGAGCTGACTATCTTCAAACGACACAAAAGTGAAAAGTAGGTATGACACAAAGGTGAAAAGTAAGTATGACACAAAAGTGAAATGTAGGTATGACTAAAAGTGAAATGTAGGTATGACACAGTAGTGAAAAGTGGGTATGACACAGTAGTGAAAAGTAGGTATGACACAGTGGTGAAAAGTGTGTATGACACAGTAGTGAAAAGCAGGTATGACACAGTGGTGAAAAGTGGGTATGACACAGTAGGGAAAAGTAGATATGACACACAAGAAAAGATTTGAAAGAGAATGTGAGTTCATATACTGTTTTGGCTTAGTTTTCTCGTAAGAACGAAAACAGTCAAATGCAACCACAGTCAGTATAAAATTTCGTAATACACTTTTCTTCAAGAAAACTGTCTCAAAAGATTTAATATTGAAAACTGGAACGTAGTCGCAAAAGACAGATTCAACTATGTTTCTGCTTGAATAAAAAATAATAAGTTTCATTCAAAAGGCCGCGGTATGAGTAAATGAATACCAAACAGTTTCAAGGAAATGAGAGCACTATTATTTGTAACACAAAGGGTGGATTCCTTCGACACAATGAGGAAAAACTTGTTTACATTACACGGAGTGCATCTGATGGGCCCCGGGCAGACGCAATCAAGCCTGATAGGAAGTAAAGGAAAGGCGACAGCGAGAGCGGATTTCAAACATTGATGTCTCATAAGTCATCATTCAGAAAACCTGTATTTAATACATCTAAATATGTATAAAAATTAATCCCTATTATTATTTAATATTTTATTGCACACTTAAAAATTATGTAGACACGTACAAATGGAGGACTTAACGCTAAACATTTTTTACCAGTCATCCACCAGGTTGGAACCAATGTTACGTAGGCGTGCATCAAAAAAGTTCAGAGCTTTGCTCACTTGAGGGAGAGTCGACTCGACAATGTCATATTGCATATCAAAGATAGAGCACAGTGAAGGAGAACAACAAGAAAGGCAGGAAAGCACTTCCACGTGGGTTACACCCAGAAAGAAAGAAAGAAGGTTTTTTAACCTTTTTGATTTGCTCTGCTTTTGCTACAATTGTGTATATTTTAAACTAATTGTATTGTTCATCTGTATAAATAACAAGTACATATAAATATTATTATAGTACTTTCTGTCGTCTGTCCCAGAATAGGTCGTCGGATGCGAGCGAAGAAGTATTTTATGGCTAAAATGTGGAATTTCCCTACATATCAGATAATAAAAATAAAACAGAAGTAAAAAAAAAGTATCAAATACGTGCATAATATTATATACTAATGGTTTTATGTATTTTATGTATAAATCATCTTACACACAATACGCACGTCGGAGCTCTTTTCGTTTACGCCGACATGCGGTGCGTAACGCATTTGACGGGTTGATATCTTAAGGCTATGTAATTAATATTTTTTTACTACAATCAACCATATTATGGACACAGGACCATTCTAAAAATGGTAGTTTTTTAAATATTTTTGTACATTATGATCAATAAATGTTGTAAGTTTCACAAAGACTTTTTGTCGACGGATAATGATTATCGCATTCGCTTATAACTTACCCGCTTGCAATGAACCGCGTCGACAGTTGATTACTTCTGCGCCGGAATTTTAAGAAGAACACAGCGGGCGGCCCCTGTCGCCGATTCAACGTAAACATTGATTGATTATACAACATTGGCTGAAAAGAACAGAATTAGGGTGTTATTTTGAGAATCCTGCAGGTAAAGGTGTATCAATACCAAGCCGGATTACTAAGTCAGGAAGTGACAATATTATGAGTTTGACGTCTTATTTATTTAATTCATAAAGAAACACCAACAGTACCTACACATATTAAATGGGTACTTCTTCAAAGACAAAATTTAAGACTTCTATGGGCTTATTTCTGAAACTAACTAACAAAACGGAGTGTAATTTTTTTTGATTACAGTTTAGCTTTAACTCTAACTGGGACAAGTAATATTTTTCAAATAATGGCAGTCTAAGTATAAATTAAAAATCTTTGAAGTTGGTTCTTCTGATTCATATAACGCGTCCGCTTGCCATTTTGCGGAAGAAAATGGTCGATATCGCAATTTCCCTTTGATAAATCATTATGAATTAAAATTATATCAAAAGGAAATGAACTGCCCTCTTATAAAAAAAATATCTATTAGTTATACCTACCTTAGTTTGTTTATAAATAGGCAAATAAGAAGTGTCCGGCATATGATACTGATTAATGTGGCGTAAGCTGCGCTTGACCGTGCTTGGTCGGGTAATAACACTGAGAGTCTGACTTCCCGCGCGGGGGGAAGCCAGTCGTGTAACGGACGAGCCAGAAGGTGGACGTGCAGCTGGTTCGCTCGAATCCCGGAGTTACAAAGGTAAATATCTGATTCATCTGTGCTTTGTTCAGGTGCCATTTTGATTACAATGTCTACCTTATAAAATTTATTTTATTGTTTTACAACTTCAATCTGTATTTCGTGTAATACTTTTGGGTTATAGGTTCAAGTAAAAAAATGACAATACTGACGTCAGTATGTATGATGAGTTATGGATGTGTGAAGGGAAAATCCTGATTCATCTGTGCCTGATTCATATGGTCAAAATACCATTTGAATCATAAAACAACTTAGTTTTTCTCCTCTCCAGCACGAAAGGAACGCTTTTGTTGCGTAATTCTCCTTGTCAAATTTTTTACCGTGTACAAATCAGTAGTTCTTGTCTTATTTATTATATTTACTACGGTATAACCGTTTAAATAATTCAAATATCACAGAAGTATTCTACATAATTATTACACTTTTTTGATATGTGTTTTAGTCAAGAATCAATAATTGTTATTTAGAATTAACAATCATACCAGTGTTTTTATTACTAACAATAATGTAATAAAATTGTGATCACTTATAATTAAGTGGCACTTTTGACATTAATCATCCTTGTTAAAAAAGCTATTTATTAAAAGTTAAAACCTCTAATTTCTTTTATTTTAATATTGCTGTTCACAAAATTCCAGAAAGTCACGATAAAAAGAAGGAGAAAAAGAGACTCGCAGAACGCAAAAGAATGCAAAACACAAGAAAATATCCAGAAAGGTATGCTTTGCGGAAATTAAAAATGAAAGAAACATATTTGAAAAGAAAGAGAGAAGGTAAAATAGTTTTAGTTCAGAATTTGACACCCAAACAATAAAAAACAGCTAGGAAGAAAAGTAAAGAAAGTTCTCGAAGATGGTATGCTAAAAATAAATTAAAAGAACGTGATATTCCTTCAAAGAGGAAATAATTGAAGAATGTGATCCAGCAGACACTACCGAAGTAAATGATCCTTTAGATTTGGAATTAACATCATCTCCAGATGTTTCGATTATACCAAGGTCTCCGGAAATTCCCAGCTCATCACCATTTTCTCAACGTATAACAAGATCCACTATAAGACAACAAAGGACACTTGGAAATGATTTGAACCTAACAGAAAATGAAACCGATGTCTCATTCAATGCTGACGTCCCTTCGAGAATAATAAAATCAAATAAAATCAATAAAATGTTTTACAAGAATTATTGTTGATCATCAGATTTTTTCCGTGCTAAGATCACTGATAATTGTTGAAATAAATACAAATTATTTTATGTGTGTGAATATGATGCTTTCCTCAATACAGAGCCAAATGACATAAAGTTTTTCATTTTTAGTTCAGATTCTGATTCATCTGTAATACATTCTGATTCATCTGAGCACAAAATATTTGAACGTAGATATCTTGAAAACTACTTTATAAAAACAAGTCCCTCATTGAAATATATGTTCTTTAGTTAACTTTTTTACATATGAACATGTGTGACAGAGCTGAAAGTGAAACAAAATTTTGGCCAGATGAATCAGTCGAAGAATGAAATTTCGAAGAAGTACCCAAATAATACAAATAACACTTATTTATAATTAATACAGTTCTGATATGTGCACCCTTAACAGGTGTTTACAACGTTCACAATTAAAAGTGGTAAGACAAAAAATGACGTCTGTAACAATCGGAGGGTCGTGCAGCTCGGCGCGGGTTGTACACCCTATCCGGAAGATGAGAAATAAGGCACTCGTGTTGTAAGTCGTTGTATTGAATAATTACAATGAAGCATCACAATCAATATCCACGAACGGTACAGGACAAGTATGCATGTTGTAAACGCACGCGCTGGTGGCGAGGCGCTGGAGCGACTGCTTGAACTCGCGGGGCCCGCGGAGGGAGGTAATACATCATACTACGGAGCGAGCCGCGCGGCAGGCAAAGACTACTATATATATACGGAGATAGACTGGCAACTCAGCCATATTTGAAATTAATTATATGTGCCTCCATCTATCCGCCACTAACGGTACTACATTTAACCTACAGATGAATAGCCGGTTGTATTAATTCTATTCTACTACAGAAAACGCTTGTAGTTTTATACAAAATGTATGAGATTTACACAACTGGTGAAAAATTCACGTGACCAATCCCATACATTCCGTAAAAAACTACAATCATTTTCCATAGTAGAAAAAACATCTTGCCTACTGTAAAAATTAAGTCCGCTAAGCATAAGTTTGGCTGCAGCGCTCCGTCTACTTCAGAAATAATAAGCTTTTTTGCGAGCTTTAATAAAATATTTTATTAAACGGCTGTACAGTTTTATACAACTCATAAATAAAATTATCAAATGAATACGCTATAATGTAACACAATTATATCTTGAAGAAATAAACAGAAATTTGTCACTGACTCGCACTTGGTCATTTATTATTGTTTGTTTTTATACTTTGGAGTGTGTACTATAATCATGCCAAGTTTGACGCTTGTACGTATTACCGTTTTTACATTAGAGCTTATACAAAAATATGTTAAAAATGCATTGGTTTTAATTAAACATTATACTATGCTAAATCTTATTTTTAAAAATAACACCTGATTACGTTAAATTTTGTAATCGCGTATTGTTTGTAAGCCGGCTGAAGTATCTTTTTCACAATTCGCTCCTTGCGAATGATCCATTGATAAATTATTTATTAAAAGTGATTTATATTTGCTTTCAAAAACAAATGCACCAGGCATTCTATTGCATATGCTCAGTGACCATACGGAGCCAAACATATTTTCTAATGGGTCCTGTCATCCTGTGGTTGAAATTTATTAACAATATAATTAAGTTGATTTTTGTGTAAAGAATTTACAAGCATTTGGAATCCTTCTTTAGTCTTAATCCAGCTTGTTATGGACCGAACAACCTTTTCCCTCCCGTCATTTAAATATCGTAACGATCTTAAAACTGGAAGAGCTTCACTCCAAAATTTCTGATGTGGTGATTTCGGCGTTACTGCAGCAAGTAAAAATGTCTTCCCTGAATTTCACTGTAAGATCCATTCACCGAATCAAATAATTTATCGAAGAACATCAAAAGATGTGCAGTTTCTTCACATTCTTTTGGTAACTTCAAAAATCAAGCAACATTGTTTTCTATAAATCTCATAATTTTGAGATTGCAAACACAAACCAATCTCGAAAATCTTCTTAAAAATCTTTTTCTTCTTGTGTATCCGATGTTACACCACCTTCATTAGGAACCATTGCAGCACTTGTATCATTTACATTTGTATGTCCTGCGTTTGGTTGAGATTGCATGCCTGAAACACAAAAATATTACTATAGCTTTGCCAGAGTCTCTACCTATTATAGACAGCTGTCATCCGAAATGAAGATCTCGACGAGATCTATCACTTTTGCGAAGGAACTGCTAGTCCAGGATCGACGGTTTCCAAGATATCGCCCAAGCAAGTTTGACAGCTGTCATCTGAAATGAAGATCTCGACGAGATCTATCACTTTTGCAAAGAAACTGCTAGTCCAGGATCGACAGTTTCCGAGATATCGCCCAAGCAAGTTTGATGATGATGATGAATTAGGGCCCATCCTTTCTCTGAGAGAAGGCCTGTGTTCCAGCAGTGGTTTAAACTTCTTTGCTTTTGGGAAATAACATAAAAAACCGACCAGCGTTAAGAGGTAGGACGGACTGACAGACATAGCGTAAGCTTAGTAATAGAGTTCCGTTTTCACCCTTTGGGTACGGTACGCCGCGCGCCGTACGAAACCTTTAAAAGTATCTACTCTGTTCTACCCATAGTACAAGTTTTGATAGTATTCGAAAACTTTTTTCGTTTTCGTATTGTTCCATACATTGCTGGGCTGAAAGGTATTCGATATTTTTTTCGTACTATAGTGAAGCAATCTATACCGCCGTTTACTACCGATTTTAGTTCTTTCGCGTTTCCGCTGGAGGCGCTTTACTAAAGTGTATGGAACAATACGTAAACGAAAAAAGTGTTCTAAAACTATCATATCTGAGACTAAGGGTAAATCGTAATTATATTATAGTAATAAATACCTTGGATTGCTAATTCGAAAAGTCTATTCATTGGGTAATGGTCATTAGTAATACGGTACCATTGTGTTTACATTTTCTTTCGTTGTAGGACACGAATATGTTAACAGTTTTAATATGAAATTACCTTTTCCATCGCTCACGTTGCAACCAGCAACTTGAATGACATCTTGCAATACAGTGATAATAATATAGGTAGTGAGTCCTGCATCAGTTCAAAGTGTTCAAACAACTGCAAAACAAGTAATCATCACAGTTATTACCAGAAATTACCACGATTCCTAAACTAAATTCAAATTATCACCTAAGTATTATGCCATTGCAGACCATGAGAAGTACAAGTAGCAAGTATCTACTAACTACTAGTATCTAGTAGGTACTTGCTACTTGTACTTGCCACCTGTACTTCGCAAGGTCTGCAACGGGCTTTACTCAAGCTGTACTACGTGGCCTAGATAACTGCACAACGAGTTTTTTCTCCGAAATTTGAACAAAGCTTAGCACAAATATATTATGGGTTCACAGTTCGGGGGCACATAGTATAGTATGAAATCTTTGGGGGGGCAACGATACGTAGTAAAATATGAAATCTCAGTTCGAAGGTAGCTAAATTGAAACGGTGGCACATGCGTTCAAATTAACACTAAAATAGGTACACAGAAACTTTGAATCACTCTACTGATAAAATTAGAGATATTACCGTGAAATATATCGAAGAAATGATAAATTAATTATTAATAATGTTCAAATAATATTATTGTTGACGTTATGTTTTTTATTTTGAAACATTTTTGATGGATGATATTGACCACAGAACACTTATACCAGAGGATATTGACACAGTACGTTATGTTGTTTTAATTAGTTTAGTTAGGCGTAGCGTCGAGTTACATTCTCTTTCATCTCTTTGGTTAGGCGCGGATGGATGTCAGCAGCCTTAGAGCGTTCCGCCACTAATGTTCTAAATTACCACAGCATGGCGGCAGGGCACGCGCGGGCGGCGGGCGCGAGGCGCGGGGAGTGATACAAGCATCTTACTTTATACCTACGTACCCATTACCAACACCGTCGCATATTAATTTTGCACGCGCACTGTTACACGTCTTATGACGTCTTGAACTGATCGCCCAATGAGCCGCTGGCTTTCGAGCGCTGGATATGTTTTATTTATTTATTTTATTTTATTTTAAGTATTAATAGGATTGCGTTTGACTGCCAAGTCGCCTGACGTCTTCATCAGGCGAGTAGGTGGTCAAAAGCAAGCCTATTATTTAAAAAAAAACACAAAAATTAAGCAATGATGCGGATGCGATGGGGCACGCTTGCCTATAAGAAACCCTCCATGTTTTAACAGCTAGATCACCACCACGAATTGCAGCTTTGCGCCGCACACATTTTATCCACAACAGGTTAGTGGACAGATGTTTGATTTGTTAAGTTCTGGCTTTTTGAAATATAAAGTTATATGTCATATAACTAATGAGTATGCTATTTAAATCGGCAAATAAAGTTCTGAAATATAAGCATTAAAATTTTTGTTCGGATCATGAAAGGATGATCTATCTCAAGTGACGTCATAAGTAAGTTCTTTGTCTAGCAAAACATTAAAATGCATAAATGCACCTTCATTAATTTTGAACACATTTTGATTTTGTGTACAGTGATCGATTTAATTACCCGGATATGTCCTAAAACTGCGACCAGAACCACCGGAGGATGGGCAGCAGCGTCCTATTAGTACACGGTGAACGTACTGCGATCCCCAAGCCGCCTGCCAAGCGTGGGGATTATGGTAACACCCCTCTCTACGAGGGAGGCCTTTGTTCAGCAGTGGACGTTTACAGGCTGATGATGATGATGATCGATTTAATTTACAGTCAGATTTTAAAAATAAAAATAAATCAGCCGATTGCTTATTTATTCCTCAAATAGCATGATTGCTGCAACCGAAGGGGTAGGATTAGAACGGTACTGACTCCCAACCTTTGTGTAGACACGTGCTCCCTACGGCTGTGGTGTATACAATTCCATGTGTCATTGCATTGCAATCTTAACATCACTAAATCATCATCATCATTTTAGCCATAGGACGTCCACTGCTGGACATAAGCCTCCCCCACCGATCTCCAAAAGGGCCGGTTGGAAGCGGCCTGCATCCAGCGTTTCCCTGCAGTCTCTATTAGATCCTAAGATGTTGAAGTGGCAGTGGGCAGGGCATATATCACGCAGAACGATGGGGCCGAAAGGTTTTGGAATGGAGACAACGGACCGGTAAGCGCAGCGTAGGACGTCCACCCAAAAGATGGACACCACTAAATAATACCACGAAAAGTACAAACCCAGTTACAGTCTCGATAATTTCTCAGTATTAATAATTAGTTATCTATGTGATAGCAAACCCAGAACACAAACTACTAAGCTATAGGTATTAGCTAACTAGACACTATACATCGATCGTGATCAGGTCGTTTGTTTATCGTCCATCGCATGCCCCGGAGCCGTTGATTGCCTCCTTTGATTGTTGAAGCGTTCGATGGTTGACACAGCTTCAATTTTCGCCTGCTTTCGGCAGTTTGAGATGAGGTGGAGGGTGGTCGCCGTCACGTTTGGTAATCGCACGTGGGACGGGAACGTGACACATTGTAAAGTTTAAAGCTCGGTTATTGGAGATCCGCATATCCATGCATGTAAATAATCTTGTGTTTAAAGTTCTGTTACAGTTTGCAAATTCGACGTAGATTTGTTATGTTATAGCATATACATATTTACTTACATGTTAGAACACGTGCTTAAATTTTAAGACGTGTATTCAGTTAAAGCCAATTTTGTTGTCCTAAGCTAAATATTCTGAACTCTAAAGTCATTTACCATAGTTTGCTTGCTAGTTTGAGTGCTTTATTAACGTGTTAATATTTGTTTGGAATTGTCCAGATCCTTGCTAAAATCAAAAGATATGGCGTTTTGCTATAGTGAAATAATAATTACGCAAAATGCCACATCCTAGATTACCACGTAGTCAACTTTTTATCCCGGATAAATACGGTGCCTGATAGCGAGTAAAATCACGGGTCATTGTTTGTTAGGTTTTTTACTTGGAATTTCAAAAACATAGCCTAAATACGAAATATATTGTAACAGCACGTGACATTTTTAATGCCATAGGTGGCAAACAAGCAGTTGGGCTACCTAATGGTAAGCAGTCACCATCGCCTATAGATGATAATAATAATTTCAAAGTCAATGTCAGAATTCTGGCATTCTCAACAACCGAAATATAGGGAGACCTGGGGCCTTACGGACAACAGCTAATTGCGGCACCTAATCCGCTCAGTTGGAAAATCACGCGACTGCAAACCGTATCTGGGTGCGATAAGGTTCACGTTCGCGTGATTTTCCAACTGAGCGGATTAGGTGCCGCAATTAGCTGTTGTCCGTAAGGCCCCTGGGCAAGAATAGCACAGATTGTTATCCCTAGCAACAGAGACTGTAGTCTATGGCCTACTGACTGACAACTTGAACACTTCGTAACCTACATACACCATCCACCGCATTCGCATATTTATGTATACCGGATAAAAATTGAATAACCGTGGCTGGTCCCTAACAGTAATCCGTCCCGGTCGGGCGCGTGACCCGACATAATCACGCGGCGCTCGCTTCAAGAGCGCGCGGATGGGACATGGGAGGAGAGGTAGCGGGCACCACCTTTATTGAGATGCCTTGAAGATGAGTGCTTATAGGTATATTGAGACTATGATAGCCCGTTGGTCCAGTTGGTAGTGAACCTACCTTCTGAGCTTGGAGGCGTGGGTTCGATTCCCACCTAGGACAAACATTTATGTGATGATCATTTGTGTTTGTTCTATATCTGGTTGTTAATCTATACTAATATTATAAAGAGGAAAGATTTGATTGTTTGTTAGTTTGTTTGCATTGAATAGGCTCCGAAACTACTGAACCGATTTGAAAAATTCTTTCACTGTTGGGAAGCTACACTATCCCCGGGTAACATAGGCTGTATTATATTTTCAAAAAAAATAGGGATCTTTACTAAAACTCCAATAATGTAACCCAAGGTGTAAAAAAATTAGATTTGTAATTTTAACTTTGCGTGTTTGACATTTCTAAGACAGGACAACGTCTGTCAGGTCTGCTAGTATCTATATAAGAATGTATTTAAAACTATATATAACTATCAGTCTCTGGCAGCTTATTACAAGCTTTGCTTAGTTTGGGTTCAGATGACCGATAAAAAATATTCCCGAATATTATTTACATATTTATTATTTATTTACTATCAAAACGTATACGATGTATAATCGCACCCTGCTGCCTCCGGGATAAGTAAGATTTCTCGATGGCCAGTGGACACTGGGAATTCCGTAGAAAAGCACCGATATCGCTGCACGTTGCATTAGGCACCACTCCCAGAAAACTGTTCCTTTCTCCCTTCTAACAACGACGCGGGCCACACTGCGTCCTTATTTTGCCGAGCTGGTTTGAACTGTAAGTACCAGAGTGGCGTTTACCAACTTCCACTAACTTGAGTTCAAAGCACTTATCGTTTTAAAGGCAGCTAAGGTGACTATTCTCTAAGCACTATCAACGCCTTGCGGTTACACCCGCAATCCAACAGGATCCTTTAATATTACCAGGAAAAAGTAGCCCATGTGTTGATCCAGGGTATAAGCTAGCAGTTGATCCAGCTAGCACGGAGTTGAGTGCAAGCAAAAACAAACACGCATTTAAATACAAACTTTTGCATTTATAAATATCGCATAACATAGTGTAGTGGTGCTTTATCTATACTAATATTATAAAGAGGAAAGATTTGATTGTTTGTTTGTTTGCATTGAATTGGCTCGGAAACTACTGAACCGATTTGAAAATTCTTTCACTGTTGGGAAGCTACACTATCCCCGGGTGACATAGGCTATAATCTATACCCGTGCGAAGCTGGGGCGGACCGCTACTTAAATATAAAATGTAGAAATATTAACGTATTTGTGATGCCTCCGGTGTTACAAGTATCCATAGGCGACGGTGACTGCTTACCATCAGGCAGCTCGTCTGCTTGTTTGCACCTATGGCAAAAATAATTGAAAAAAGGAATACTTACATAACGCAACGACATTTTGCAACTGTTTGGTATTTGGGAGGCGTGAATATTATAAAAGTCACCGGGGGGTATTATCTATACTTCTATACTAAAGAGGAATGATTTGATTGTTTGTTTGTTTGCATTGAATAGGCTCCGAAACTACTGAACCGATTTGAAAAATTCTTTCACTGTTGGGAAGCTACACTATCCCCGGGTAACATAGGCTATATTATATTTGAAAAAAATAGGGATCCTTACTAAAACTCCATTAATGTAACCCAAGGTGTAAAAAAATAAGATTTACAATTTTAGCTTTGCGTGTTTGACAGTTCTAAGACAGGACAACGTCTGTCAGCTCAGCTAGTGAGTAATATAAATAACTAGCTTAGTTTTTTTCAATAGAAAAGAACGGTAAACATGCATACGGCCAGCCTGATGGTAAGCAGTATTTGCTGCCTATCGCTATCTGCAACCTAGTGGCGTTGTTGGCTCTTTGTCAGCGCGGGAAGACGTTTGTAAATACTCTTATACACTACTCCATGTTGAATCTCAGCGGGATGACCTTCAAAGGAAGGTCATTCCACACCTTGCAGGTCCACGGAAGAAATAAGAAAAGAGCTCATAAATCAACTATAAACACACAATCTGTCGTCATCTCTTCTGCCACAGACCAAGCGACCGCAGCCGCAGGCGTTCAGGGCCAGTCATCTCAATCCGTGGTCGTAGGACGTACCCACCCCCCACTTCTCACCTACCCCCTTCAATCCCTGCAATCCAGTAATCAGTACTTGCGAACACTACCAGATTATCCGGCATACCAGAGAATAGATTCCAATCTCCGTGGAATAATATAACCGTTTAGGGTTTAGGAGACTTTCGGCAATTGGCCGTACGAAAAGGGTTCTTTTTAGATCACTCGGAATGTACTTGTGCGTTAGTGGGGCTTTGGAAAATAAGTGGGCTGGTTTTTTAAAATTTTCAGAATCGTTGTACCAACGAAGTGTCTAATGTAATGTTACGTACATTGCCGTTTTGTAAAGACAGTTTCTCAGGTCTTGTCTAAAAGCTCGAAGCCAATCACCTATTTTTATAAAGAAACTGTGTATAAAATACTAGAAACAATAAACCGGCCAAGTGCGAGTCGGGCTCGCGCACCATGGGTTCCGTACCACCACAAAATACAATAATGATCGATTTAAAAAACCGACTTCAAAATTAGTTGAATATGGCATTTCTATTCGGTGAAATGATAAGGTCATCCAGGTAAGGAATTACCAGTTATAACTTGGTTATGAACAGAAATTTATCACCGACTCGCACTTGACCATTATTCAGTATTTGTTGTTATACTTGAGACATACAGACAGACATACATACAGACAGACAGACATACAGACACACAGACATACATACATACAGACAGACAGACATACAGACACACAGACATACAGACATACAGACATACAGACATACAGACATACAGACATACAGACATACAGACATACAGACATACAGACATACAGACATACAGACATACAGACATACATACAGACAGACAGACATACTGACAGACATCGTAGGCTTAGTAATAGGATCCCGTTTTTACCCTTTGGGTACGGAACCCTAAAAACGAATATAGTACTTTGCATGTTTTTACTTTAGGTTCATTACAAATCACACTTCTCCACTTAGTAAAGTATAAAGTTAGAAAATGTGAGTTTCTTAATAGCTTTAGTTAAGGAAACAATGTTTTGAACTAAAACAAATTATGATGTTTTTTACAAACTTCTTTAGTTTTAGGGCAGCGAGGTGTAATAATAGAGACGTTATACGCGAACAACACGGCTTTAAAAACTGACTAAACGCAGCATATACCTACCGCCACACGCACTTGCATCCCCCCTACACACATACACACTCACACGCACAAACATAATATACACTCGCATTTATTTAACTACTTTAACTCTTAACGGCCTTATCTCCATTTCCTCATTTCTACTGTATAAAATATCGGTCTATACCAGTATAAAATAGTTAAAATTACTGTTCACATTAAATTTAATCTTTCTCATAGGATCCCTTTGAGAAAATTTGTACGTGCTTAAAGACCAAGTAGATTCCCTGTTCTCTATGTTTACAAGTTTTATACTTAGTTAGAGGAAAGGTATTGAAATAGTCAAAAGAAACAGGTCTAAAAACTGTTTAACAAGATTATAATTATTAAGATCAATGTACATTAGATTTAGGACCAACTTAGAAAATAAAGATTTATTATTTATCTATTTATTTATCTACTTACCTACGCATGTATATGTGCATTTTGTGAAATAAGGAAAATAATAAAAAAAGTTGTTAGAAAGAGACAAAAATACAATTTGTTGTGGACACTCGGAGTGCGTGACTGAGAGGGCTGAACGAAGTCGGGCAGCCAGCCTTGCATTCGTCTAGTCAATATGGTGGCGGGCACAATACTTGCCTGTGTCAAAAACGTTATTTTCTACATACATGTATTAAAGGGGTTTATATGTATGTATGATGATAGTACTTCGAAACAGTTGGACAGCTTTTGACAAAATTTTCACTGGAAGATAGCTGACGTAAGAAGTAATTCCCCCGGGTGAAACCGTGGGGCGCAGTTAGAGACATAAAAAGCGGTTTAGATACTGGAAATACATATTATGAAATTATTTCATTGACGAAAAAGCATAAACCACATGTTGCCATAACCTTTGAACTGAAATATTTCAGAGCTTATCTTTTATCAAAATTCGAATTCCTCCATTCATTCCAATGCTTTACGACGATGTTTCTATGACCAATAATCCAACGTCCTGTATTTATCATCATTACCCACGTTCCCTTCGACAAAGATATGCATGGGGAAATCTATTGGGACAAATTCATCCCTACTTCATACCGCCAAGGAACCCTCGTCATCGAAGGGATAAATCGGCTCCAAACCAAAACTGGCACAGTGTAAACACAGACAGTAAATCAATTCTTAATCGTGCTTGCAATCGTAATTATTTGATGACCTTCTGCGGCCGACGGCGACAAGTTGTTGGGAATTTATGACAGTAGGTGCTGGTTGGCTGGGAGTAGGGCGAGGTCAGTTTCAAAGAGATTAGGGATATTTAGGAGCTTTAAATGCTTAGACACAATACCCAAAAATACTTAGACTCAAGAATTATAAACAAAAAAATATTCTAATTTTCTAAAATAAGGCCAGTAACGTTGGTGGTTTAATTTGTACTTTGGTAACTAGCTAATATACAGGGCTACGCGGAAAGGGTGTAAGCTGAAAGGGGCCCATTATACTCATCACTATGAATAACTTTTACTTGCATGTATGGAGCAGCTGATATTTTTATCGCGATTTCTGGGTTCGTCCCAAAGTAAAAGTTGTTCATAATGATGAATATAATGGAACACAAGGAAAGGGTGTATTAAGCCGCAACTTAATACACCCTTTCCTTGCAACTCTGTATAACGAAGTTTAAGTCACATGCTTTAAGGCGCTTGCAGATTATGCGTAGTACAAGTAACAAGTAGAAGTAGCAAGTACAAGTACGCATTCAACCGTAAAGTAGCCACTCGCGCGGTGATGCGCACAACTCACGTGAGAGTATGTACTCGCACGAGTGTTTGAACGAGACGAACGATGCGCAGTGGGCATCGCGCCAGCAGGGCGAGAATACGCAGCTTCACTTGCACAAGGACGAGCGCGATGTGCTACTAAGCACTTTCACTGCCATTTTCACTAAGCCACTTTGACACACCGATGCAGACGATGCGTAGTAGGCACTTGCTACTTCTACTTGTTACTTGAACTACGCATCGTCTGCAAGCGTCTTTTGTCGTATTAGTTTTAGTGGAAAACAGAATATTTAATGTCGCAAACCTTTTGTTCCAAATTCACGAATGAATTTCCGCGCGCTATTTGCCTCACTGGTCACAGACTGTGTCGCGGGAACTAACGTGCCATTGATCTAATTGTTCGGGCCTTGATTGATTATTAATTTCATTCAATAGTGTAGAGCCATATAGAGCGTGGAACGTGTGGTTTTCAATATCAGGCGTGGCGTGTAATTAATTTACAGGTGTCCCAGAATCGATAATGAACTTAGAGTGTGGAGGTGAATTAGGGGTATGTAAAATGTATGTGTCACATGTCCCTTATTTGTAGTTGAATGCGGAAATTGAACCCAAAGGGAGAGTTATGCTCTAGCTCTGGTTTCTTAGGGTAGCGGCACCGTCACGTAGCGGATGCAACATTACGGACGCAACAGCCGTCAAGCAATGGCAGCACCACTTGTTGACGTTGCGCTGTCAAATACTGCTCTCTAGACAACAGCACACAGATATACACAAATCTGTGCAACAGCACCATTTTCTTTACATAGACAATGTTCTAGTGACGTCATTCACCCAATGTACTACCACAGAATATATATTAGTTCAAGTATTACGGGCATAGGCTAAGTATACTTCTCCCTCTACGTATTACGGGCGTTTCATGACGGCACCGCAATCCTAAGAAACCAGAGCTTAACAGACGTGTGGATTTGGTCCATCAACCAAGTCCGACACGTCTGTTAGGGCTTTAACATATAATTTAAAGTAACCACAAAACACAAACATTTTAAGTTAATATGCTGCTACAAAGAACAAAACGATATTTTTACACAAATTTTAAAGTCAGGTGGGAACCTCAAACTAAAATATTGACAATTTTAAATCTAAGTTTGATAATGAAATATAGTTCCCGCCCGTCTTCAAAATCCATGTAAAAATATTATTTTGTTCTTTGTAGTGGTATATTAACTTAGATTGTTTGGGTTTTGTGGGTTTTTTAATGTCGGTTTGTTACAAGAAAGTTTACGTTTACCACTGGATAGTTATTTGAATTTATAATTTTACTAGCAATTTCCAAATTGATAACCTACCAATCTGTTTATGTGCCATAACAAAATCTGACAGTTTAAACTATGTTTTAAACTATCACGGTTGTTCACTAAAGTTATATGATAGTCATTCCACAACCTTACCACGGTAAATATCCCGTAAATAATCATATAACTTTAAATTAAACTATAATTTAATAGAGAATGAACGTAAATTTCGTTATTGGAATCGAAAAATTCATGAGCTCTCGTTTACTGGTTCTCGGTTTATTTTTAGATTGATATCACAGCAAATTTCTCATATTCTGCATCACCAGTGAATTCTATTTTCAATTTAGTTATGCAAACTGCAAAAGATTTTTCAAAAGAGCATCTTGTTTTCCAGCATTGACTATGTCAACAATTTTACTTTCTCTCTTTTGTTCACAGCAATACACGTTACTAAGAAAAACTTACATTTAAAGTAAGAAAAACTTAGATTGAAACTAAGAAAAACTTAGATTTAAACTAAGAAAAACTTAGATTTAAATTAAGAAAAACTTAGATTTAAAATTGTAAATTTTTTGAAATAACAATCACATTAAAACAGCTTCATGTATCTACGAGGTCAAAAAAACTTAAGTAATTTTATGTAGCGAAATATAAAACACCAAGGGGGGGGGGGGGGGCGCGGTTTCACCCGCGTGGATTACTCCTTATATAATCAGCTATCAGAATCAGAATCAGAATCAGAATAATCTTTATTGTAAAAACTGGTACATTATAAGGTGTTATATTTTAGTAGTATCACAGTTTACCCATTTCGGGCATACAATGTTTTGTTTGTTACTTACTAATAAATACATTTTTTTTATTTATTTAAAATATTACGTATTTGAGACACGTTGCTACGTAAATACAAACGAAAATAAAATATTATAACTCCTCTTGTTACTTAAAAATAATTTTAGAAATAACATAATAAACTTAATATAATTTTAGTGAGATGTAATTTATAAAAAATATGCTACTACAATTATTTACAACTTTATTAAATAACATAATCATTAAGATACTCTTTTATACTATAAAATACTTTGGATAGCAGCCAGTCTTTTAATCTATGCTTGAATTTTGTCACTGTTAGTGACTTCAACTCCAGTGGTAGGTGGTTATATAATTTAATTGCGCTATAGAAGGAACCTTTTGAAAACATAGTATTATTTACTTGAGGTATGTCGACATTATATTTTTGTTTTGAGCGTAAGATGCCAGTACGACTAGTTTTTTTTTCAAAAAAGTAGTTTTCATTATTTTTCACAAACACACAAATTTCTAGAATATAAATGCAAGTTAATGTTAAAAAGCCATTTTCCCTAAATGTGAGACGTAATGAGTCAGTGTCTTTTAAATTATAAATTACACGAATACATCTCTTTTGCAAAAGAAAGGTGGATTCTACGTTGACGGAGTTTCCCCAAAATATCACTCCGTAACTTAAATGAGGATATACATTTCCATAGTATGCGTTAGTAGCGATACTTTTATTTGTTGCATTTTTAATTACAGATAAAGCATAGCAGTATTGAGATAATTTGTTATTTACTTTAAGAATATGGTCTTTCCAATTTAAGTTTGTATCTATTATTACTCCCAAGAAGTTTGTATTATTTACAAGTTGAACTTTGTTACCCTTATTTTGAATGTCTAGTTGCAGTGTTTTTTGTTTGTAATTCCTAAAATGCATTAGTTTAGTTTTATCAATATTTACCTTCAAATTTATCAGTTCAAGCCACGTAATAATATTGGTAAGATTAGTCTTTATTTCAGTTTCAAGGTCTTCATTGGTGGAGGTTTTCGGAATGTAAATTGTAGCATCATCTGCAAACATTACACACGTGTGCTTTGTTTGTTTAGGTAAATCGTTAACGTAAATCAGAAATAATAGTGGCCCAAGGATACTTCCTTGGGGGACACCAAGTGAAACCTTCTCAAATTTTGATTGAATTTGTTCTATAGTTTTTGAGTTTCTGTTATATACCTGTAGAGAAGTTGCTTGAAAACGATTATTTAGATATGATTCTATGAGTTTGTGACCTTGACCTCTGATACCAATACGTTCTAATTTGTTTAACAGCGTTTTATGGTCCACGCTGTCAAACGCTTTTGACAAGTCTAAAAATAAAGCAACCCCTGTTTTTTTAATATTTATATCATCCCAGACCTGCTTAAGCATACTGAATATTGCTAATGACGTATTCTTACCTTTTTGGAATCCGAATTGGTTGGGGCTGAGAATATTATTTACATCTAGAAAAGTATATAACCGGTTAAATATAGCCTTTTCAAATATTTTTGAGATGCATGGTAGGAGTGCAATAGGTCTATAATTGTTTATTTCATTTTTGGGACCTTTTTTGTGGATGGGTTTTATTAAAGCCTTTTTCAGCTCATCAGGAAAACATCCTGTGGAGATTGATAAATTAATAATGTGAACAAGAGGTTCGGCAATAATATCTATGCTGCTTTTTATCAGTTGCATTGGAATATTATCATGTCCTGATGATTTTTTATTTTTCTATCTGCCAGTATAAGGAATCCATAACACATCGCTTTTTATAATAAGGAGAAGAAAGGTTTTACTATGATACATGAGATAGAAAAATCACACTAAAACCATATTATCCGCTTTTTCGCAGTGTAAAATTGTTGAACATGAAACATATTGTACAATGAAAACATCAAAGGCAACAAATCCGACACGACCACCAGGTTAAATATTCACCAAATGGCTGATCAGAAAAGCTTTGTGGCGAGGCATAGTTGCTACAACCAGCGGGTTTAATCCATTGACCAAATCCGAGGAATTTTACTACATAGAATAGAATATAGTAAGATTTTTCGAATGGGAACTAGCACATTACGCTGTTTGAATTCGAAATAATCGAATGAACATCGAATTCAAAGCTCATGCTACAAAAAAAAAGATCCTCGTTGTTCCGTTGTATATTCATTAATGCACTATGACTTAAAATATGTATAATACAAAATTGTCATTCCAATATAAAATAAACCACTGATATATTACAAAATCACAAAAACCCTACGATTTCCTAAGTTTGTTCAAATACAATTATTCGAATGACAAAAAGTGATTCGAACAACGTATTTAATCGATCAACATAAAATTGACGTGTGAGGTTTTCCGGGATCAAATTGCTATAGCGCATACAACGTATTAAAATGCTTGAATAGTCCGATATCTGAATAAAAATAACTTTTTTTTTTTTTACCGAGCATCGCTCATCTCTAAATGTAACCAGTATCTGTCGGTAGCATCGGTCACAGCGACTTTGTGACTGCGTCAGTTTTTGCACCTGATTTATTGGCCGGATGTAGTTAGGCAGTTTCAGTTAAAATATGGCCTTGTTATATCACTATTGCAATAGGAAAGTGATAAGAGTGCCAAGCTTTAATGGATATGTGCGGGGTCACAATAGGCATGATGACAATTTTTTTTATTACCTCTTAAAAAAGCTGATCGTAAATAGAGCCCATCAACGAAAACAAAATTAAAATTAGTTCAAAAATAAATTAGATATAAGCATTTAAATTTCATGCTAGACTAAACGCTCATATCTCAGAGATTTATCAGCCAATTTAAATTATTTTTTCAGTATGTGTAATGTATTTAGTTGTATTCCTCGCTAAGCCGGTTATTTGTAATAAATTAAACATGAGAACACATGCCTATTGTATAATTATGCACAAAAAAAGATACGAAAAAAATCACTCTACAAGCTACAAAACGGGAAGCAACCTTTAACTAGATCTCGAAAACGGTGGTGAAACGATCTGAATGCAGTCTGCAAAGAACACCAGGAAGTATCATAGAAAAAGGATGGAAGGTGATCCCTCCATCACATTCCTTCCAGGTCTTTTTCCAGCAGTGAGAAAGTGTAGGCTAGTAAATAAAAATACTACTACTTACTACTTGCAGAATTGTAGAGAAGCATTGGGCGGCCTGTTCTTAACCATCTACAAACGGATCGGTTCAGAGAAGCAGTAATACCTGCTCTAACAAAACACAAACGCCCCTTTTTAACCGACTTCAAAAAGGAGGAAGTTATCAATTCGATTGTACGTTTTTTTACCCGTTTACCCGATTACTCTGCCAATATAGAATTGTTTAATATGATTTTTTACTTTTTAGTTTAAGTTTGTAAATGTAAGTATAGTAATGAAGTCGGTTCTTGTTTTTTTCCCAAAAAATTTACATTATTTATTTAAAAAATTAACATTTTTACACAGATTGTTCACTTAGCTAAGTTAGGGTAAACACTGAATAGATACAAAAATTCAAAAATCCACGTAACTTACACTATACTACCAAAAGCACTCTACTAGTATAGTTTAATTACAACGTCTAAACAAAGCTATAAATTCCCCATTTACTGCCACCAACAACAACTAAATTGAACTTGCCCTGCTCGTCACGCACAAAGTGCAAATTTCTGACATAACATGCGAATTTAATATCTTATTTGAGAGGTTAATAGCGAGATAAATTGATGTGATAATAGTAGTAGCTCAGATGAGAACAAATTGAATTATTTTACTTAGTATTAAATGTAGCAAACGCTACGACGCGACGGTGACTGCTTACCATAAGGCAGCCCGCCTGCTTGTTTGCCTTATAAAAACAAAAGGATAGTTGAAATATTGTCTGCGGATATCAGAATCAGAATCAGAATCAGAATAATCTTTATTGTAAAAACTGGTACATTATAAGGTGTTATATTTTAGTAGTATCACAGTTTACCCATTTCGGGCATACAATGTTTTGTTTGTTACTTACTAATAAATACATTTTTTAATAAATCTTGATAAATCTTGATAAATCTTGATAAATCTTGATAAATCTTGATAAATCTTCATATATTAGGTGCCTATAGTTCCATATTTCTTTTTGTTAAAATCTTCATGAGCGTGGATTCAATGTCCTTTACTCGTAATATTAAACAGTTTACTTTGTCTTAATAGCGTCAAACAAGTCATAGTCACAGTCAGAGTCAAGCTAAGTAAGTCACGGTCAAGTCGAACTCATGCCCCTGTAAAGTGGTGGAGACTTTACAAGAGGCTCCTATGGAGTTTTGGAAACAACATGAAAAGACACGTTTCACCTCGTTATATCACTTGCCCACACTCGAGCACGTTTACGAGCACTTAATGAATAATAATTCACTATTTACTACACATTAAAACTCGAAAATACACAAGTTTAGGAAAATAATCCAACGAGCCGACATGTTTTTTCCGCGTTGGCGCCAAAACCTCCCTATAGTTCCACTCTTTAATATGCTGCCATGTAAAACAGCCAATATGCATCGATTTCAGATACATAATTTACTAGCTGTTACAAGCCGTTTATCATACTAATATTATAAACGCGAAAATTTGTATGTATGGATGTGTGGATGTTTGTTCCTCTTTCACGCTGCAACGGAACAACGAATCAACCTGATTTTTTGCATGGGTTTAGTTCAAGAGCCAGAGAGTGACATAGGCTACTTTTCATCATCATCATCATCACAATTTTTTATCACTACGCGGGTGAAACCGCGGAGCGCAGCTAGTAATATTATATAAGTAGGATTCCCCGTTTCCCCCGCCATCCCACAGGAACTGTTTATCTTTCCAGGATAAAATGTAGCATAATTTCATTCAAATCTGTTTAGCCGTTACGGTGTTGACGAGGAACAAAACATTCTCATAGTCAAGCTTTCGTATTTATAACATTAGTGTGATTTAGAGCCAGTTCTATCCTTCTATCCAAAATCAACGAAAATCGTTTTTAGACGAATTTTTGTAACTCCGCCTCCCTACTATAGACCAATGCTTGACTATGACTTACTTGGTTCGAATTGATTGGCATGGACGGCCGATTATTCGCTGAAGGTTTTTGCTACTTATTAGGTACCTCGTACTTATAATACTTACAGGATATTTTTGATAAAAGTGTAACTGGATAGTTTGGTATATTTAGATTGTTGTTGATTTTGTATTATGGAATTCAACCTACCCACCGCGGGAAGAAGTCGGCTCCGGGAATCAGCTTTCCTTGTCCGGAATACGACGCATTATAAAAACTGTATCCACAAATTTTTATCCAAATAATTTTTTTATTTTTATTATCCTTGTTCCACTCTTAATAGTTTAATAAGTCCCAGTTGTTTCAAAAGCGGTTCATTTAACTTCTCGGTATGTCAATCTACTTTCATATTTTTTTATACTTAATACGCTTGCGTTTTACCACCGTTTAGCTTGATGTTAAGCGATGATGCGGTCTACGTTGGAGCACGCTTGCCTAGAAGAAACCGATTCACTCGTGATTTGAAGACACCCAGATTGTAACCATCAGGGAACACCCATTGAGGCAGCGCATTCCACAGACTAGCAGTTCGCACAATAAATGTGGAATCAAAGCACTTCGTACGGGTTTTGGAATATGAACCATTTCATAGTATGGGATCGACATATCGATAAGTGGACCTCAATGTTTAAAAAAAAAAAATATGCCATAGGTGGCAAACAAGCAGACAGGCTGCCTGATAGTAAGCAGTCACCGACGCCTATGGATACTTGTAACACCAGAGGCATCACAAATACGTTGCCGACCCTTTAGAACTCGATTAACTCGCCTTTTGAAGAACCCCATATTGTAGCTTCTCGGAAACACCGTGGAAGGTAGCTCATTCCACATTTTGCAAGTATGAGGCAAGATGTTTAATGAGCTTGGTTACCAAATTCAGGCTTATACATATTTAATTTTATCTACAGACTAGCTGTGCCCCTCGGTTTCACCCGCTATTCCACAGGAACCGTTAATTTACTTTGGAATAAAAAGTAGTCTATGTGTTAAATCAGGGTATAAGCAGTCTTCATTCCAAATTTCAATCTATTCGGCTTAGCCGTTTTACCGTGAATAAGTAACAAACATACACTCACAAAATTTCGCATTTATAATATTAGTTCTACAGATTTATATTACACTAGCGGTCCGCCCCAGCTTCTCACGGGTTTAGATTATAACCTATGTCACCCGGGGATAGCGTAGCCCAATAGTGAATGAATTTTTCAAATCGGTTCAGTAGTTTCGGAGCCTATTCAATGCAAACTAACAAACAACCAAACAATCAAATCTTTCCTCTTTATAATATTAGTATATACTAATACCCACATATAGAAGAAAAAGAAAGCGCGCTGAAGAAGACACCTATCCATCCAGCAGGAAGTGGAAAATCGTTGTTAATCATGATGAATACTACCAAAAAGACAGCATAGGTATGATGTAGACATCTGGACACATCTTGTCTATAGATGGCATAGCTATTCTCGAGACACCAGTTACTCCGCACTGGTGTCCTTTGGTCTCACACTGGGTCTTCATGTCATCCTTGACAGTTTTTTTATTAACCTTTACTGTCCCACTCCTGGGCAACGGTCTCCCCCATTTCTTTCCAAACAGTGCAAACACCCGCCAGACTTGACCACTGTATCTGGAACGTGTCGAGGTCATCGCGCTAGCGTTTTCTAGGCCTGCCTTGGCTCCTTCGTCCGTTTTCAGGCACCCACTGTGTGGTCCTCTGGGCCCATCTATCAGGGTGCATCCTGGCCACGTTTCCCGCCCAACCGCACTTTAATTTGGCAGCTTAGATACCAACATCAGCGATTCCAGTAATTCCTTAACTGTTACACTTTCTATTACTTATGTAGATGTTGAATAAGAAATGATTACTATGAGTAAGTTTGTATCGTAGACCGCATCATTGGTCATCAGGTCATCAGGTCAAAGACATGTCAAAAGTATGCCTATAAAAAAATTGAGCCCAGTCCATGAAGATGCGCTACTGTATCTATACGGAAATAGAGTTTCAACAAACACAAAGCCCTAAGTGCAAATTCCGAATCTAAAGCGCGGAATTCAATACACGAATTCCTGAGTAGCGGCACAAAAGCAGGGGTTAATACAGCTGACTTCATTTGCTGGTTGCGAGATCGCGCATAATTCCGCATTTGAATGTATTTATTATGTAGTGCGAGGCGCTTAGTCTTGGTCTTGGATTTATTCGTCTTGAATTTCGATAAATTTGAAAAAAGTCAACGTGTTCTCTTTTTTCCCCCCTCTCAGAACTGTATTAAACTGCAAAACACAATTGCACAGATTGAATACTTAAGTTGTGGCCTACAATACAAGACTCACAATCGAACCACATCTCTGTTACTTAAGTACAATCAAACTAAGTTCTGATCTAAGTGGAACTTGACAAAATGAATAATAATAACTTTTTGTCCAAAAAAAATAATGAAAAACCTGGAAACACGCGGCTAAATTTTGACTTTGGATCACAGGTGCTGAAATAAGATTTTTATAAACTAGGCAATTGACAATTGGAATATCTCAGCATGATGCTCGGAGTCCTCAATCGAGTTTCCCAACGGGTGGGCACTTAAGACGAACATGGACAAAACAGAGCTCATGTCAAGTGTCAATGTTGTGCCCACCCCAGTTGAGAAATCAGTTCTGGAAATTTTTGACGTATAGATATGTCTGCCTAGGACAAACAGTCCAACTAGGCGGGTCCACCCACAAGGTGGACAGACAACCTAAAAGAGACCGCAGGGAATCGCTGGTTACAGGCCACTCCCAACCGGCCCTTTTGGAGATCGATGGGGGAGGCCTATGTCCAGCAGTGGACATCCTATAGTTGAAATGGTGAAGCAATTGATGCCTTTTTACGAGTTTTGCTCCCTTATTGAAAATATTTGACAATCAAGACTCGAGAATGTTTTAGACCGTTATCCCCCATCCCTAAATTCTATGCGTGTTACAGCATTATTTACAGTACCGCGTCTCTGTAACTTAATCTATGGGTTGTTCGTTTGCTATGTTTGAGACTTAATTAAAACTGGATAGTGATATAAACTAATCCTTTAACGCGACGTTGTTAGCAGATATTCATTAAGACATTTACTTGCCAAGTGGATAATTTTTATCGTTTGCCGGCGGGGTAACTTTTTGCCTTCGCGGTCTTAAGCTAGCATTTTCACTTCCTTATACTATAAGACATATTTTGTCTTCTTTTTTATTTGATCTATTATGGTCTCTTTCTTTAGAGCGATGGTGGCTGAGCGGTAGCATGTGCGGTTTACAATCTGATGGCACCTGGTTCGATCCTCGGCCCTGCACCAATGATTTACTCGTATTTAGTACTTGAATAAATTTGTGTGCAATTTCGATGCCATCGCTCAACAAGTATAAATTGTTTTTTTATACCATGTAAAAGGGAAAATATTCTTCAAACCGTTAAACAAAATCAACCGCTCTCTCCATTACTTGCTGTGTAACTTTGAGTTTCTTCGAAAGGCCAGCAGCTAAGGACTACGTCTCAGTACCATATGACCCTTGTCTTGAAACAAGACTATTGCATTCATTACATTAGTATTATTATGATAAACCGTGTAAAATGATACAGAGAGAAGCTGTTGACACTTGGAACTGGTCTCAGAATGCCTCCGTGCCAACGTTACGAACAAGATCCTGAAACAACTTGAGTAAACACTCAACTACTTCCCGTAAGTAGTTTCTCTGAAGCTCGGCATTCACTTTGTGATATTTTATTCACAGTTGAGACAAGCAGTTAATACCTACTTAGACTATATTTACTTCGTAAACGAATATCCACTTGGTAATATAATACTTAGCTCGTAAGACAATTAAATTAGATGGGGAAATATGTTTGGTCACCTTGTACGACATGACAAAGTAATGAAAACCAGCATAGAAGGAAAATATGAAGAAAAAGAAGTTCAGGAAGATCAAAAACAATATCATCATAATTATCAGCCTATTATGTTCCCACTGCTAAAACACAGGTCTTCTCTCAGCGAAGGAGGATGATTAGGGCAGGAGAAGAAAGAGGATAGGCCCTAATCAACCATGCTGGCCCAATTAATCTTGGTAAATGTCTTTGAATTTTGAGGTTCTTGGACAAATTTCCTCACGATGTTTTCCTACATAGTTTTTAACCCTCGACGCAAAAAGAGGGGTGTTATAAGTTAAACGTGTGTATATGTGTGTCTGTCTGTGGCATCTTAGATCCCAAACGGCTGAAACAATTTTGATTATATATTTGTGGTTTGAAAGGTGACTTGATCAAGAGTGTTCTTAAATTGATGAAAAATATGTGCAGTCGTTGAAAATTATCAGCTCTTTTATCGAGGTTTTTATAAAACAATTTAAATTTATACTTTCTGTAAAACGTTTTGATCTTTAAAAGCATTAAATATATTCGTCATAGAAGATTTTAAGACTATTTAATTAGGTACAAGATGCTTGCAAGGAAAATAACATAAATAAATTAAAAAAAAAAAAAAAAAAAACTGAACAGTTCTCATTGCCCGATTGAAATATTTAATAAATCTGACGACATCTATCTCAAACCCAACCTTCAGATATATTTACAAGCACAAAAATAAAAACTCATTTGAGAGCAAAGAAACATTAATATTTCACTGTCCTAAAATAATGTAAAGCGAAATATGAAAAAACGCGGGCGTGCGTATTTACACTCAACATTTGGTTAATGGACGTGTAATCCTTTCTATGAGAAATTTTATTTACGTTTTAGCCTTTTTGCGTGCTTATTTGTAGCTAGGCTAATGGCATTAGGATATCTCTAGATATCATTACTCATTTGGAATTGGGCCTCGCACGGCTTTAGGCTACCCGGAGGAGGCCTACACATCGTAACCATCACATCATCAGCCAGAAGACGTCCACTGCTGAACATAGGCCTCCCCCTTTGAACTCCACACTGAACGATAGCCTGCCTTTTGCATCCACTGTATGCCAGCGACTCTCACAATGCCGTCGGTCCATATCGTCTTCCGGTTCGGGGTCTCCACTCAATAACCTTTCATTCCCATCGGTTATCGGTTCTTCGAGTGATGTGGCTTGTCCATTGCCACTTCAACTTGCAAATTTTTATAGTAATGCCGGTGACTCTGGTTCTTTGGTGAACTTCATTCTAGAGTCTAAAATACTAACTATAGACTATCCCTCTGTGAAAAGCACACATGTTTATGCAAAGATTACATGATTCATAGACGAATTTAGAACAAACTACCTTGACCTATATATCTACCACCACCACTGATTTTTCGTGGAAGGTGCTGAGTGGAAAGTTAAAGTGATTTTTTACAACTTTAGCAGTATGAAGCAAAAAAGTACGAGAAAATATATGTACGAAACATACGAAAGTACATTTTTATGTCGCTATTCTGAAATGCTCGTCGAACTAAACGAACCTTCATCGAATTCACGTCAAAACATTACCACGAACACCACTTAGCGGTACCCTTTCGGCTAAATCAGCAGGACCCAAAGTAACCCCAAGTGATATTAACAATGAGCGTGTTCCCAATGGCCAGTTATGTAATAGATAACTGTTTTCACTTAACAAAACACGCCACCAGCCCAGCAGGCGACGGCTTGACGACGCGAGAGATGACACGAAAGCCAATCAAAATCATTGCTAAGCGCCAGTTATAATGATAACTTTATTCATAACACTAATCTATATCTATACTAATATTATAAAGAGGAAAGATTTGATTGTTTGTTTGTTTGTTTGCATTGAATTGGCCCCGAAACTACTGAACCGATTTGAAAAATTCTTTCACTGTTGGGAAGCTACACTATCCCCGGGTATATTATATTTTCAAAAAAATTATGGATCCTTGCTAAAATTCCAATAATGTAACCCAAGGTGTAAAATAAAATAAAATATTAGGGACATTTTTTCACACACGGTCATCTGACCCCAAACTAAGCAAAGCTTGTGCTATGGTGATATGGTGGTGATATGGCTGCCAGAGACTGATATACATACATATATAGTTTAAAAAAAAATTGATTTACAATTTTAACTTTGCGTGTTTGACAGTTCTAAGACAGGACAACGTCTGTCAGGTCAGCTAGTAATAATATTATAAAGAGGAAAGATTTGATTGTTTGTTTGTTTGTTGGCATTGAATAGGCTCCGAAACTATTGAACCGATTTGAAAATTCATTTCACTGTTGGGAAGCTACAATATCCCCGGGTGATATAGGCTATAATCTATACCCGTGCGAAGCTGGGGCGGACCGCTAGTAAATTATATGTAAAAAAGTGATCATAATTATATTTTACAAATTTTCGAAATACAAGTAGGTTGGGTTTGGCGAGAGACCAGGGAGAGTGGCATCAACAAAGGGAGGCTTATGTTCAGCAGTTTACGTCCTATGGCTGTAATGATGATGATAATCCATCGATCTCTAAATGGGCCGGTTGGACGCGGTCTGCTTGACTGGTAAGCGCAGCGTAAGACGTACAAGATGCACGGATGACCTAAACACCCTCTAAGTTTCACAAAATCAGGTTTAACTTCAAACTAAACTTAAATCCAATTTGAACAAAAACAACACCCAAACTTCAACTATCAATTTACAATTGCAAAAGTAAGATCCATCAAATAAGTCGAGGCGCACACTCACCGACTTAAAGCTATCAATACACGTCTACAGCATTAATTAGAGGGCTCAGGGCTCAGGTGCAGCATGCGAACTTCTAAATAAATAACTGTTACTATCAATCTTAGATGCGGATTTAGACTCGGGTGTGCGGTATCACTTAACTCGAATGGGTTTAATTTAACAAAGATATAAGGTGTAATGAAATGAAATGAAATATTTTTAATAGCAAAGCTACAGGGGCCTTACAGACAATAGCTATTACAGGCACCTAATCCGCTCAGTTGGAAAATCACGCGACCGCAAACCTTATCGCGCCCAGATACGGTTTGCGGTCGCGTGATTTTCCAACTGAGCGGATTAGGTGCCTGTAATAGCTGTTGTCCGTAAGGCCCCAGGTCGGTCAAAATAATCATAATTATTAAAATCGTTTTAAATAAATAAGTTGTTTGTAAATTAATTAATTAATATAGGTCGAATATATAACTTCTTAAATATAAATCGTGCATCAATTTAACGTAAGTTTACTAATTACATTGTAGTATGTTTTCATAGATGGAATAAGTAGTAGGCTTGCGTTTGACTACTATCTCGCCTGATCTTAAAATTACCATTATTGTCTATGTTCTATCTATATATGTAAAAGCGAAATTCATCTACTCACTCACTCATTAAACACGAAATCTCGTAAACTACTTGAACCTACGAAGCTGAAATTTGGCAGATAGATTCCTTATGGGGTGTAGAGGTTCGCTAAAAAGGATTTTGCGAAAGGGCCGAATTAAGGGGGCAAATGGAGGTTGAAAGTTTGTATGAAAGTCCTTTGTTTTTGATCTTAGCGACATGTAATTTGGTATTCAAGTTAATGATATAAAATGAATAAGTACTGTATAAACAAAAACTGAAGAAGACGAATTAAGGAAGAGAAATAGGGGTTTTAGTAAAAAAAAGAAGTTTGGAAATTACGAATCTAAAATTAGACAAGTACAATACAATACAATACAAAAACTCTTTATTAAAACACCACAAAACAAGGATAACATAAAAATTACAACAAAAATATTATCTAGGCTTTTAACAGGCGGCCTTATCGTTTAAAGCGATCTCTTCCAGGCAACCGTGCACGGAAAGGAATTATATTTAATAATGTGTGGCCTTAACTAAAAATAAAAAAATAGAAAGTAAATACCTATGCAAATAACAACAAACAATCAATAGACTACAAATAAATATTACATACTAATACATACATATACATAGACTACATAATATAAATAACATACTACATACCTACCTACATAATTAATAAACTACATCAAAAATATTTAACATACCTACTGTTATCAAAGATATACACATGTTGATACTTACATACATTATATTTGTCACAGAAATTAGAGTCTAGATAGCAGCTATAGTGCGAGATAGTGCGCTTTTACGCGGAGTTTGAAAACGTCGAGGGAGGGGGCACGCTTGATTTCAAGCGGCAAGTCATTCCAGAGTTTGACAGCTTTCACCGTGAATGATGAGGAATAAAAAGTCGTGTTATGTTGAGGAATGTCAAGCGTGCAGTTTAAGAAGCGTGCGTCAAGTAGATTCCTTATGGGGTGTAGAGGTCCACTAAGAATAGATTTTGCGAAAAAGGGGGTTGGACGTTTATATGAAAGTCTACGCGTACGAAGTCGCGGGCAACAGCTAGTATATTACAATTTTGGTGAAAGGGATATTTTTTTATGATGAAATGGGCTAGCGTTTGACCACAACTCTCCTGATGGTAAGCGATGATGGGGTCTAAGATGGGCCACACTTGCCTATGAATGTACATTTTTAATCTCCGTCACCAAAATCAAAAATACCAACATAAAAACTGCTTTGAAACAGTACTAATATGTATACATACCTAGTTTTTATACCAAAAAATTACAGCGGGTAAAATCGCGAGGCGCTGCCAGTGTGTTATAATTTTATTCGTATGTGATACATCTAGAGTTGGTACACAATATACCCGAAACTGTTTCATTAAACTCCGTGCCGTTGCTTAGCGCTGTACATCACAAAGAACCCCCGAGCATGAAACAAGCTACAGCTCCAAATTACATTTCAGCGTCAAAACACCTGCATACATTCCTGCATAACATTCAACTTAATTATCCGCTGTGACAGACGCGATTGTTAGTTATTCTTTCTAGCTCTGTTAAGTAATTCGTGACGACTTGTGAAAATTGAGAATTAAATTAAATGCTTTGAAATCTTGTTGCACAGCTGGCACGAGCAAAGCAAGATTTGAAAGAACATAGAAATATAATATAGATGAGCTCCCAATTTATTCAAAACTCTTTCTAAATTATGAAATGAAAATCTATATAGTATTTTGCATGATATCACAGTTTGCTTTCGCATAATTGTACTGTTATAATAAGTAAATAATAAGCCACAAGTAAAAAAACTAAACACAACAAACAAACTCTAGTCGGAGTGACCGGCTTAATCTTACGTGAGGAATTCCCGTGTAATATAAATAAAAAGTCATATGTAATTTATTGATAAAATATCAATTTACAAGTCAAAAACAAACATTCACTTAAAGTGAGAAAAATTACAATCATAATTAATTTATTGATTAGAACAGACTACTAATTGCCACTGGCACCCGACACACAGTCCCAGACTAGTTCGGGAGCCTATGGAAAATCATGTTATGTAATACAAAATTTATGTCAAAATAAATTACTTTGTTTGTTTGTTTGTCTTCTAAATAAAATAAATAAATAAATATTTCGGGACATTTTGCACACACAGTCATCTGACCCCAAACTAAGCAAAGCTTGTGATATGGCTGCCAGAGACTGATATACATACATATATAGTTTTAAATACATACTTAAATAGATATTAACAACCAGATATAGAACAAACACAACTTACTTGCTTACTAAAACAAAGTACAAACTAACAAACTGAAAAGAGCTTCTCAGATAGGCGAAATAAGTAACAGCTCCTGCTGACGCGACAGATGGCAATACATCAACATAACCAGCCCATACTAGTCCACTGCTGGACATAGGCCTCTCCCAAGGAACGTCACTTAACCCGATATTTGGCTTTTCTCTTCCAGCCACTGCTTTACCTCAGGTATACCGTCACTTCAAAGAGTCTCAGGGCGTCCCACGCTACGTTTGTCCATTCGTGGTCTCCACTTTAGTTTACGAGGTCTACACCTTTGACGATATTCAATAAAACTTGTTTTTTTTTTATACCAATAGTAGAAACTGGCAAATGCACAAGACGTGCAATGCCAACATGCTCTTAAAAACATACTATCGCATTTATATATTATTAGTATGATTCTCAGAATAATTACTAAAGTTATGTTCGACTCAAATTAAAAATTAAATTATACAAAAAATTAGATTAAATAGATTAGATTTTTTTAATTAGCTTATACTATTTTCACCTATCACTATGCAAAAGGAATTGGCACTAATTTAATTTCCAAAATTTAGAAGTTTTTCATAAGCTTTCGTAAATGTTAGTGATGTACATTGTATCGACTACAATATCGATAAATAAGCATCATAAACAGTTATAGTTTTTTTTGTAAGCTGAGGGGCAAACTACCTTGCGGTCCGCCTGATGGTAAGCAGAAACCGCCGCCTATGGACACTTGTAACACTAGCGGTGTTGACGGTGCTTTAGTGTTACATTAGTTAAATACGATTATGACCTAGTCCATTTATTAAGCCTATCGTATATGATTTTAGAATATTATAATGACAATTACCAAAGTAATCGACATAGCTCAAAGGATTAGCAAGCTGAAGTGGCAGTGGGCCGGACACATTTCCCGAAGAACCGATAACCGTTGGGGTAGACGAGTTCTGGAGTGGAGACCACGTTTAGGCAAACGTAGTGTAGTGTGTGTTGCCAGGTGGAGTGATGACCTGCTTAAAACAGCGGGTAAAAACTGGATGCAAGGGACTGCCGACCGAGCTCGGTGGCGTGCATTGAGAGAGGCCTATGTCCAGCAGTGGACAGTTATAGGCTGATGATGATGAATGACAATTTGGTTTTAGGATGTTGTGTTTACTGAGTAGTCTTGCCTGGTAGGATTTGCGCCGCCAGTCTTCCTGATCTTCGATTCCTAAACATGATCATATTGACTATGTACAATTTTACATGCAACTTAATTCGACACACTTATCGAGAACATATAAATTTAATTATTTACCATATAAACCATAAAATACAAATGGAAAAATATGAAAGATCATCTCAAAGCTTTAATTAATGTAAACATAACTTCATAACAAACAAAGCTCCATATGAAATCTAAAACCAATATTAAGTCACTCCCATAAAAGCTGGTTCAAATGAAAGCTTGTTTGCTCCAACATAATTACTAGTACGCAGGCGTTCTCTTTGATCTGAGCATTATTTGAAGTTTATTGTAAAGGTACTAGTTAGTATTCTGTGGAGTATAATGAAAGCTGGATTATGGGATTTATTGAGAGTGAAAATTTGATTAACTGGCACAAATTTTAATTAAATAAAACCTCTCTTTTTAGCGTTCAATCTGAACCTGCCAGATGCATAAAAATTCATACCACTCCCCTTCTAAAAGCTTATTTTATTCACTGAAAACAGTGAATAAAAAGCAGTTTTGATCACTATTTTGGTGTTTGAATTTAGAACACACCAATATATTTGACCTCCATCTCAATGCCATACAATCTCCTTGCGCAAAAAAATGATCGATACAAACTCCTTGAATCTTTCTTTTTCTCGTAGTCATGGTATAAAATACAGTAGGTAACTCTTGAATAAATCGGATTTATATCACGGGCTATGAGCCACTCGCGTTGCTCAGGATTCTAACACTTGAATCACTCACTACGCTCGTGATTCAATCATCATGAATCATTCCCTACGGTCGTGATTCAGTCGTTAGGATCCTTCACTTGCTCATGATTCATCTATGGCCCTCGCTTTAAATCCGTCTTTTATTCACTTATTGTATTATACTATTAGTAAACAGATTTTTTTATATGGTCTAGAATACTGTACAGTTTGAACTGCACTATGGGTGCATGGCATCAGATCTATCGCGGTCGTGAATGAGATTAGCCTGATATGGGGAACAATGGCTCATAGGAAAAGGTTGATGATGACGGTGATAATGATTAAAAGATTGGAAAACAGAACAATAACACAACCCATGCTTTCCTGAAACAAATAACAACTGCATCAACGACAAATGAAGTCGTGCGTGACGTCACTTGCCAGGCCCAACAGTCGGTGTATAGAAATTTCAATATCGCATATTTTTCGCATCGAATACTCGTACTTCGCCCACAGAATACTAGCGCTGGTTTTGCAACTAGCAACATGCTGAGTAGGGGCCAGTTTTCTGTGATTTCGTACCTGTTTTGTTATTTAATATTACTTGTTCTATACGCCTTTGCCACAAAATAAACTTAACTAAATTTCTCACTTTATTCTAGTTTTTCAAAATATCTCAATTTTATTCACTTGAAATTATACCGACCAATTTAACAAGGGTCAAAAACCAATCTGACTAAAAAAAAAGCTTCTAATTTGAACTCCACTGGCGCAGTGACCCAAACTGGGTATTGGCAATATGAAACCGCATCACTAGTCTCAATCTATTGCTGCTTTCCAGTTGAAAACCTTCACAGAAAAAATGATCTCAATTTCTCGCTTACCAATTAGATATTTCTACCATCGCAGTCCAAGAACAACCATAATCCAGTGTAACAACTCTGGAAGTTGTTCGGTTTGCGCGGCGGCTTACCGGCGCGAAGGTAAACACAGGGCCCGAGGATGCCTCCCGAGTCGACGCCTAGTGTGATTGTAGCAAAGTTTCATTAAGTGATGAAGTGTGTAACTTATGAGGTATTGACATGAGGACATTGCTGTAACAGAGCTTACTCTACCCTTTCTAAAGAGAAACTGAATCAGAAACCACCAGTTGAAGCAATGTTTGAACCAGCTACTATATGGATGGGTGACCAGTTTCCTACGGAACTTCAACAACATTTAAATGAAAAACTGTTCGATCTTATGCCAGCATCGCGGTTCTATCATCGTTCTAGCCACCACCGTCTGAAAGTTCATCCACATGTCATAGATCGGTGGAAATCGCACACGGTGCGTTTTACGCGATCTTTTTAGCCTCACAGCTGCAATTTGTGGAATGAGCTCCCGGATCCTGTGGCGTTTCCGAGTAATTATAAAATGGGGTTCTTTAAAAGAGCTGTTAATAGAGTCTTTAAGGGTCGGCAACGTACTTATGTCGGCAATGTGATGCCCCTGGTATTGCAGGAATCCATAGGCGACGGTGATTGCCTACCATCAGGCGGCCCGCTAGCTTGTTTGTCAACTATGTCATAAAAAACGAACGCTCAAGAAGTACTCTGCTATATTTTATCATTTACTTAATTTTATATACTAAATTGTAATTACAAAAGCCAACGCCACTCAAAACAGATCGAATTAAAAACCCACTTAAAATGCCGGGCATTATAAATACAGATGTTTCTTTTGTGATTAGAAAATCCTCCTTTAACAGTCCAAAATTAGGCTCACCATAATTTTGAATTAACAACTCCCACGGAGTCGAAACTCTAATCTTCTCATTTATATTCCATCTTCGAACACCGGGGATCGCAAAAACGAAATTGTAGACAATTGGGTGGCGATTTTAGAGAAAAAACTTTCGGTACGTGCAACCGTAATATTTTGTAGGAAAGCTCATCCGATTGGTTTTATGCAAATCTGTAAATATGCAGCTGTTAAGGACTATCTCTACACGTAAAATAAAGTATTAGAGATTTTGAATTTGGGGAAAAGGGTAGCGTTTACAATTAGGGCTCTTATTCTCTATCTCGCATGAGATTCCTTGCCATAAACGCGTGACGACATAACATGAAAATATGATTGAACAGGTATAGATTGAGGTTTTTTTTTAAACCCGAAATACAAGTTCTCAGTTCTCAATAAAACTCATTTTGAAATAGCTTGGAGCAAGCTGGCGTGTCACGTGCGTGTTTGTCAAGATAATGTAGTATCCAATCGAAAGACGTGTTTGATTTGTTAAATTTTGTAACTATTCTTACTGTGTTTAAAAAAAAATTATAAGTAGGCTTGAGCTTGGCCGCCAACTCGCCTGATGTTAAGCGATGATGCGGCCTACGATGGAGCACGCTTGCCTAGAAGAAACCTATTCACTCTCGACTTGAAGACACCCAGATTGTAACTATCGGGGAACACCAGTAATTTGTAATCATGGTGACAGTGTTATACATGCTCTTGGCATATTATTGCTATGTGGTTTCATATAAAATAGGGCCCAGGTGAGCCGTTTCGTCACTCAATTTGCACACAGTAAAATGGCTTACTATTTTTATTTTTTTTGGTGTCTGTGTTTTGTTCATATACTACTAACTAGTTTTCCTGTCGAGAGAGGCTGAGTTTGCAGTCGTTCTATGCTATTGATACGTCTAACAGGAGATAATTCCGTATTCGTCTACTTATTAGACCACTTCTTACCCCCCCCCTCCTAGTTAAGTTTCATTCTCAAGACGAAATGGCTCAAACTAAAACAAACAAAGTTTTCAAGTGACAAGAAGTAAGTCCCAGTCAGCGATCGGAGCTGGTCAAACGGTTGGCCAAATTACCGAACTTGTCAGAATATCGTCCTTACAATTGTGTCGAGTTTTGCAGTTTTGCAAGTGTAGTGCAGTTCTAGAAATTGTATCAATTGCGTATCTACCTAGTACCTACCTGATGTACATTGTGTTAGTAAATAACATTTCAATGTTGTTGTTGTTCAATAATGTTTAAATTAATTGTGCGTTAATAGAGTAAAGTCAAGTAAACATAATTATATTATATTTCTGAGACGCTTTTTGCATAGCTGTTAATTGTGTCTAACGTAGGTTATATTGACTTAGCAGTGGGCTCCGAACTCCTTTCATGTTCCTATTGCTGGGACAAAGACCTCTCAGAGAGAGAGAGAGAGAGAGAGAGAGAGAATGGGCCATTTCCACCAATCCACCATTCTTGGCCAGTGCATGTTGATGCATTACATATGTCTTTGAACTTTTTGAGGTTCTCGAACATACTGATTTCCTCCACGATGTTTTCCTTTACCGTTGTTGAGCGATGGCAATGAAACTGCACTTTATGTACTAAATAAGTAATTGGTGCAGGGCCAAGAATCGAACCGGTTGCAGTCAGATGGTAAAGTGCACGTGGTACCGCTCAACCAACATTACTTCCATTAAAATAACATAACCCGAACCCTAATTTACCCAAGCACAATAAAACGCAACAATACAATACTATGTATTCCTAAACAGGCGAAATGGAATAAAAAAGCAGTACGACGGCCATTACGGGAGACAAAGCGTATAAGTTTGCTAATAACCACTCCGATGTACCCTTTCATATGCTCCCCTTTGACTTTCGCAATCCTGGGGATAATTAACCGAGAGTACGTTCCCAACGCACCAAATGATACCTACAGCCTCAGATCAGACATACAAGGGAAATATGCTTTAGTACAATAATTATCGTTCGAGTTCAAATATCTCCGTGTTTCTATTTTTTGGGGTTCCGTACCCAAAGGGTACTGACACCAATGAACTAATTAATAGTTCACATGCAAAAAAGGTGGCATGATCTGGAGGGTGAGTTTCACTAAAGGCATTAAGCCTAATTTATGCTAGATGCGTTCGCAAAGCAATATCTCCATAGTCTGATCTGAGCCTACAGGCAACTATTATATATTATATTCTCGAATGGTTATTGGTCACAGGTGACTTTGATAGGTCAGTATTTTTTTATTGATTTTGATTGGCGGTGGGCCGGTCATATCTGTCGCAGAACCGATAACCGCTACCATGAAAACTAGTGGTGAAAACTAGTCTGTTAGTAGTGGTGGTTGTCAAGTGCCATGCTATTTGAAAATTACTGTATTAGAGTTAGGAGTTGGTGAGTTGAATCAGAAATGAGGAGATCCGTAGACGAACGAAAGTTACCGACATAGCCCACCGGATTAGCAAGTTGAAGTGGCAGTGGGTGGGACATATCACGCAGAACAGGTGGCCATGGGGCCGAAAGGTTCTGGAATGGAGACCACGGACCGGTAAGCGCGGCGTTGGACGTCCACCCACAAGATGGACAGACGACCTAAAAGAGACCGCAGGGAAACGCTGGATGCAGGCCGCTTCCAACCGGTCCTTTTGAAGATCGATGGGAGAGGCCTATGCCCAGCTGTAGACGTCCTATGGCTGAAATGATGATGAATGATGACTACTTCCTTAAAGAGAATATACAAGTGCCCTACTTACAGAATAAAGTACATTTCTTACATTTTCCAAATCAGATTCTCGAAAAACTTAGAAAATAAAGTTTTGTCAACGTAAACCTGTTTGTAGCAGGCTTCGAGGCAAACTTGTAACTCTGTTTACTGTAGCTAGGAGGGTTCGGTGTCAAAACTTGGAACTTTTATATCGAATTACCGAAATTTTCATGAGCTGTGTCATACTGTGTATGTTTAAGACATGCAAAATTCTTTTGAAACATTTGAGCGGAGAATTTGTTAAATATTTGTACCAAAAGGCAACCGTTCATGTTAACTTCTCTTTGACATATGTGGTTCAGACAGGAAAAATCTTTTTGGGAATGTTTGCTAGATTTTGACGTCACGTTATTTATTTGCTATTTTCATGTCGTAAAAGATGTTGATAATAATTATTTAATATGTTTTTATTACTTCACTCGTAACTAACGAACAATTGTTACTGCAATTTTGCCCAATGTATGGTATGGTATGTGTATGGTATAAGTAACAATTTAATAGTCTATCCTCTATAGCATACGCCATCTTTTTTTCTTTTTTTTATAGAATAAGTGGCAAACAAGCAACGGGCCACCTGATGGTAAGTGGTCACCGCCGCCTATAGACACCTACAATACCCGGGGCATTGTCAGTGCGTTGCCTACCTTTGAGGACTATTCACCCTTCGTTTGAAGCAGTCCAAATTATATTTCTACGTCTTCTATAAATCCTTTCTATCCTAAGGTTGCCCAGAAGAGATCGCTTTTAGCGATAAGGCCGCCAATTGTTACACTAGTTTTTATTATTATTTTTGTTCTCTGTATCAAATTTAATGGTGTGAACAATGAAGTATCAATCTATAAAAATATCACATCATAAACAATAAAAATCAATCTATCAATGTGTGATGAGACCCCCGGAGAAAATTGACAAAGAGTCATAGGTAACGTGTAACGTATATTAAAATAGAAAAAGTCCGAGAGGTGTCGTGGGATACCCGATTGGAACGAAATCTCTTGGAGGAAAGTCTTTTTCGTCGTTACACCCCTCGTTTTATCGATAATCAACGGTCGGTCTTTACCATGGTTTTCTAAAACATTCAGATCCATAGGCGGTGGATTCCGCTTACCATTATTATTATTTGTGGCTAGTTAGATATCACCATTGTCAGCCTACCATATTCCCACTGCTGGGGTACATGCCTTATCTCAGAGAGAGAGAGAGAGAGAGGATGTGCAATAATCCGCCATGCTGGCCCAGTACAAGTTGGTGGATGTCATATACCTTAGAACTATTAAATTTCTTGTACATACCGGTTTCTTCACGATGTTTACTTTCACCGTCATTGCATCAGAAGTGCACATAATTTATTTGAATACTGAATAAGTCATAGATGCAGGGCCGAACATCGAACTGGGTGCCGTCAGACAGTAAAGAGCATATTATACAGCTCCGTCATTGTTGCTTTTTAGATATATTAAGTCTGTAAAATCTTCGACTAAAATAAATGAATGGACGGGCCCTAAACCATTGAAATTGCTCAGTAAAAACGAGTCAAAACCGTCGGACAGAAACTTCAACACCTAATTTTAAAAATTTACAGTATATTTGTTACAAAAATAGATCCCGGTTTAATTTGTGTTTACACTTCGGGAAAGCATATGAATGCATAATTTTGTGAGATGTTTCGTTATCACGTAACAATAGACACGTGTTGCACTTCCTACGGCTAGAGACAGACTGAAACAAATTGAGAGCCGGCGCTCATTTTGTTATTTTCAAAAATGCGCTTCTACTGGGCCTGTCCATAAATAAATAATTAAAAAAAAAAAAAAAAATTGTCCTGTGCGATAAAATTGTGTTCTAGATAAACCTAACAAGTTAACTTTCATCTTCTATTTAAAGGCCCAGTTTGAGCCCAGCTAACCTCCCAGAGCGTAAGCTTATTAGAGTCGTCTTCAGCAGAGATTGGTCTAATTCTGTTAATGGAGTAGTATTATTTCGCCTCCTTGACGTTTTGTCGACTGAATACAACCAGACTACTGGAAATATTACTCAAATTAAGTTTAGATATGCAAAAGGTAAAGAATTTTAATTTAGTAGATGTAAAGAATGTAGTTCTCAATGTCACTTTAATGTAATGTAGTCATTACATTAAAGTGACATTGAGAACTACATTCAAACTAAATTCAAATTCAAATTATTTATTTCACGGAACATAGGGTGTTACAATTTTAATAATTGTGACAGTGTGTTCATATAATGTGGTTACGTTGGCTCCAACCGGATGTTCCAAGATAGACTTAATTAGAAATAATCAGGTCACAAGGTTATAAAAGGAAAACTATAATTATATATCTGCACTTAATAAGTTTTGGCAGTTTTTTGAGACGACATGATGTATCATCATCATTTCAGCCTATCATGTTCCCACTGCTGGGACTCAGGCCTTCTCTCAGAGAGAGAGAGAGAGAGAGAGAGAGAGAGGATGGGCATAATCCACCATGCTGGCCAAGTGCATGTCGGTTAATGTCGTATGCCTTTGAACTTTAGAGGTTCTTGGACATACCGGTTTCCTCACGATGTTTCCTTTCACTGTTTTTGAACGATGCCATTGAAAATGCACTTAATTTATTTAGGTACTTAATAAGTAATTGGTGCAGGGCCGAGGTTCGAACCGGGTGCCGTCAGATTGTAAAACGCACATGCAACCGTTCGGCCACAATCAGTCATGAAGTATACTCAAATATATTTGAGAATAAACTGACAAAATTGTGAATAGCTATAAATACAATAATATAAGACATTTCTCGAAGTATAAACTGGCATGATTGATGAATATCGATTTTCTGGCATATTATTAATATACCTAGTATTTCTTGAGAACATTAATCTCTTAAGAATTATAATCAAAATCGCCATCGTATTACAAAAAATCTTGAAATACCTTTTCAACGTCTCCAAGGAACACGTAAAACAGCCACCGTTGTCAACGAATAAAAGATTCAACCCAAATTGTAATTCTAAAACTTTTTTCCACAAACGCGACTTCACAAAACGCTTTCTATTTTACTTAAAAATATATTTTCTTCGAGTATCTTTTCAAATTCTCAAGCTTTTAAACCTTATTTCTCGTTGGGACTTTCTGGAATTGTCCATAAACAAACACTCGCTCACACTTGCACACGTAGCGAGCTTAGCAGTAAAACGGGAATTTCTCAATTCGTCCAGCAAACTTCGCCAGCTGTATCAGCAGTACCAACCAGATAGACTCTATTCCACATTTACACAGTTGCTGGATCTGACCGAGCGGATTTTATGACGTTTTCAGATAACTTTATTACTCACACGTTTTTGATGGGAAACTCACTTACTGACTTTTAATTGGACAATGTAACTAACTTATACAGTGTGGTTAGAACGTGGTGATCTAACTCAACCTTTGTCGACCAAATGTCAGAATGAAAATAGTTATTGAATCATAAAACTGTTTGAATTGGCAAAATTGCGGCAATACCGCACAAAAGCCTCGCCAGCGCTCGAGTATAACACAATTATAACTTGGTAATGAACACAAATTTGTCACCGACTCGCACTTGGGCATTTTTTTGTTATACTTTATAGTGTGTACTATTATCATAGCAAATGTGACGTTTGTACGTATTACCGTTTTTACATTAAAGCTAATACAAAAGTACGTCAAAAAAACACGTTTGTTGTATGGGGATTGGGGAGTCTCTTTCGTTTTACTTTTTGACTTTTTTAGTATTTCTTAGATAATCCGCCGTAACATTACAATATTCTGTGAATATTTTAAAAGCTATCTATTACGTCTTCTAGTCTTTTAGTTTCGTTTTATGTATTTTATTTCTAAGTATTTTTAAATTAGTTAAGTTTTTTTTTTTTTTTTTACTGGGCAAGTGCCTTTAATAACTAAACAAAATACAAGCTAAAACTAACACTAAAAATACAATTAGACTGCCCATAGACCGTTGAAGGTCTAAAGACAATCCAAATGCTCAAGCCCACTACCAGTTGGCAGCGTACCCAACATGCTGGCGGCATTACCACGTTGAATGGCAATGCTAATGCGTTGAGCCAGAAACACGCCAGCATTTTGGTCACGCGTCGCATTAACCAGGCGCTCTGAAAGATTTTTGAAAATGAGGTGAGCTTCCGGTCCCCAAGGGCCCAATGTCTCGACCCCAAACGCCTCAAATATGTAACCACTGCCGAGGTTAGCATATTTGCGTCGCTTGTGCTGCTCTGCCGAATTGGCAGCCGCAGCAGCCCTACCTTGTGTCTCAGGAAGATGTGACGGCGCCAAAGTATCGACACAAGTTGCGTCCCATACAAGGGGCCGGCCTATCTCCAGGGCACAAGTGTCATACCGTCAAGTTTATAGTTTATAGTTTGTTAAGTTTATAGCTCTTTATTTTTTTTATTGTAATAACTTGTGTAAATAAGTTCACCTCTCTAAGTAAGTCATAGAAAGAAAACATCTTATTAGTCTAATGTATGTGCTCGTTGTAAAGAATACGGACCCACAATATTACAATAATGCCAAAGGTCATCATACCATACAAAAATAATAGGAATGCTCCTCAAAATATACCCAGGAACGTCAGATTAGCCTGGCTAGACGAATTTATGATTAATTTATGAGACAGAAACCCAGGCGAGTTGGCTACTTTCTCTGAATCACTTGACGTTTCAATTTTATTGCCCTCGAGTGCTGGACTAGAAATGTAAAGATTAGATCAGATTATTCCGTCAGAGTTTACTCTCAATATGAAAAAGGGTTCAAGAATAGTAGTTTTTACAAAAAATACGTTTGTTTTTCCATGATAAACTGTTTATTAAATAAATTTACATTATTTTTGTAACGGTAATAAAATTTATGAGTAACTAGTTGCGCCTGCGGTTTCACCTGCCTTAGAAACCGTACATTTTTCCAGGATAAAAAGTATCATATGCCAATTTTCGGCTCATTGACTATTTCTATGGAAAAAAATTACGTCGTTCCGTAGATAATGTTGGTGAGTGAAAGAGAAGCAAACACTTTCACATTTATTATCTATGCATTATAATTATGAATAGAATGGAAGTACTTATCTACTACTACCGTGCGGGTGGAGGCCGAGCGGTAGCATGTGCGCTTTACAACGTGTCGACACCCGGTTTGATCCTAGGAAAAAAATACGAAAAAAAAACTTTACATACCGAATTTCGGTATGTAAAGTTTTTTTAAAGTATTTTTTTATATTTTTATTTCGTACATAAGGCTATTTTAAGAAACTAATTTCAATATTTTTGTTTTCTATTGAGTAGTTATTTTACAATATTTTTGAAAATTGACATTATGTGACGTCACCATATAGCACAAAATTTCGTTGCGTTGAGAAGCCTAAAAAAGCACCCCATATTGGCAGCCCTGAAAAAAACCAGACAGTCAAACCACAGAAATGAAAAAATATTCTATTCTGTGTGACGAACAGTGTGTCAAATGTATAATATTTTTATTCCTAAAAGGCACAGAAAATAAAATGCTACAAAGTGACGTCCTCTAGACAATGAAAGTCGAATGATTTCTTAGTTTTATGTTAAAATAAATGGCATCTTATCGTTTTAAAAGGTCAGAGTAGAAAAATAAGGGTTAGTAACATAAAATCTCGAAATGGTTTTGGAATTGGCATAGGTTAAATTTGTTTAGCATACCGAATTAGTTTAAAATAATTTATTGCTGGGCAAAGGTCTCCTCCACAGACCTAGACCTAAGTAGACTTCACAAGCTGTCCAAACTGTATGAAAACTAGCGTGTCAAATTTTTCGTATCTGAAAGTGAAAAGAAATTTCTTTATTCTGTCGGCCAACTCTATTTGCTCTTCTTGCTTTGCTTTTCTCTTCTTACAACTCAGTATTGTACAATTATCCATTTTCGTTTCAAACTGACACGTTTTGTCGCGGCACAGATTAAGCAGACTGATTTTAGCGGACTCAATTATGACGATTAATCATAATTGTATTGGAAATATGACATGAAAGGTAGGTCGACTTGTGGCATCTACTTGGATATATGTATGTGATCTCTATTATTGTTACAGCAATATTCATTAGCTAAAAGTTATTAATTATACGCCATTACCTGTTAATTTAATGTTACGGAATAAGAATTTGATATTAGTGAAATATTTCTCAAATATAGCAATTTTTCATGAGGCATATATTCTTCAATAAATCTCTGATTCACTTCACTGTGACCCTTGGACAAAGGGCCACCCTTGGAGGTGCAATCGCTGTAAAGGTCACGGGCCGAGCGGGCCATTGTTGTCAATATTATAGTTAGCTCTCAATCTGACGCTTCTGTTGGAGTAACGAATTTTATTTGCTTGATAAATGACTTGACTCAATATTTTTTTAAATTAATAATATTTACCTTTGATTGCCATCTCGCCTGATGTTATATTAAATCTGAATCTTGGTTATAAGACGAAGTTTCTTGATTCAATCAGTTACAGGCATTTTTGTGTAGAGCTTTTTTTTTAATCAGACGACTTGAAATAAGATAAAGATAAGGATAATTTATTTGCACAAAACACGAGTAAATCATACACATATTTAAAAACACAACTGTGGTCTTAACAGAACTATTTTCTTGATGTATTTTTGTTTTTTCATCATTATCACTCTAAGTGAGTCATTGATGACTCAAAATGCGGGCGGAAAAAATCACTTGGCCACCCTAGAGAGTGGAGAGGGTGGTAGAGAGGTAGAGGTAAAGTAATTAAAAATTTAACTACACTTGAGCTTACTTTTTTTTTCTTTTTTCGACCATATAAGTCCTTACAATGTCAAACTTTTTACTCTGTGAAATGAAGTTAACAACTATGTAAAACCTCTGTGGTGTGAACCTACATTACATTTTTAGGCGGGAAATTAAAAAATATTTTTTTAAATACTTTCTGAGGTAAAACCTGGAAAATATAACTAAATAATAATATTTTTGATACTAAACTTATTTATTACTAGCTGAACTGACAAACGTTGTCCTGTCTTAGAACTGTCAAACACGCAAAGCTAAAATTGTAAATCTTATTTTTTTACACCTTGGGTTACATTATTGGAGGTTTAGTAAGGATCCCTATTTAAAAAAATATAGCCTATGTTACCCGGGGATAGTGTAGCTTCCCAACAGTGAAAGAATTTTTCAAATCGGTTCAGTAGTTTCGTAGCCTATTCAATGCAAACAAACAAATTTTTCCTGTTTATAATATTTATTTTCCATTTAAAACAAAACATTAAAATTCTGGAGAAATCTATGAATTTATAATTTTCAAACTGTTCAAACATGACTCTCAATTACTTTCACTGATAAACAAATTTTTCTCAAGATTTTTGTCTTACCTTACCCTAGTAGATGATTTTACACACGCGAGCGATTTTTTACACCCTCCAACTATTAGTCAAAATATCTTGTGTGTAAAAGATTACCTACTTCCTTTGTGTAACAATCTACTATTGTTTATGTCACGTGATACCTTCGCTGTTTGTTAACCGATGTTTTTTTAATAGGCCGTCTTCCTAGAATGTTTTCTAGAAGAAAATTAAGAACATTTTTCACTCCTGAGGGTGAAAACTTTGAACTTTCCGTGTAGTTGGTTTTATTTTTCTGTAATAACGTATACATTATTTATAATTTATCTTACTTATTAATAAATTAGGTTAAATTGTACAGGTAACTTTACACCTTGAATAGATAAAACGATGTATAGATTTGCAACATTCTGTTATAGAGACCCGCAAGATTCAAAGCGAGTCCGCCTTAGACAGAGGTCGCAGGTTAATTTCTCCGACCATGTCTCAGCCTCATTGCCTTGTGGGTACAAGGCAATGATAATGCACTGCCTCGACATGACAATGAACAGATGTTGCGGTTCACCAGGATTTGGCTGCCTGCCAGTTTGTCACCTTCAAGAAACGCAACCTAACGTGGTCTTTTCAGGCTTCGGTAATAGTCTAAAATTAATGTCCACCGAGAATATAACTCATATTTTCACCAGTACCGCTTTTAACTTTACGGAAATGCAATATTACACTTATTTTTTTATTTTATTTTCTAAATGGCAAGAGCCTTTTTTAACTAAACAAAATACAAGCTAATACTAACATTACAAATACAGTTAGACTGCCCATAGACCGTTGAAGGTCTAAAGACAATCCAAATGCTAATTTAAGTTAAATACCTTTTAAAAAACCACAAAACACAAACATTGATAGTTAAAAAACTATTGAAACATAATTAATAAAAAAAATGTGGGAACACCTCTCTTTACCACCTCTCGTCCTCCACGTTTCTTGTATACGATAAAAAAAGAAACACGCATATTGGTTTAGAGATGCTGGCATAATTGAGATTTATATATATTTTTTAAATTAAATGTATAAGCTGGATTGAGAACCTTCCTTCTTTTTTCGAAGTCGCCAAAAAATGGGACGCCAGAAAACTTTGTGAAATCTGATCCTAGCTGATAAAATGTAAATTTTCTTTTTTCCTCATTTCGCATTTTACTTTTTTATTCAACCTTTGTAACTATCCAATATTCTGCGTAGAAAGGCCCGCCTGGGCCCTATAAAGTGACGATTCAATTACAAACGCAGAGCACGGAATGCCGGAGCCACCCATAGAAGGATATTGGACACTAGTTTCGATTGATTCCTGCCGTTGCGACGCGATCTAACTCTCTGTTGACGGACAAACTTCGTCTTTTATGTTTTTAATTATTTTGATGAATTATGTTATACGTATTTAGTTGGTTTATGATAGTGCCAAGTCCAGGTCACACACTAATCCGTTATCACACAAATATATAACATGTTGTGAACGCATCTGTGTGCCTTAGCGAGTGATGAAATACGGGAGGTATTTGGTTGGCACTTGCTAGCTTTGCGAATGCAATGAAATTTTTATTTTCCGGACTTGCATCCTTACTTATTATACAAATTACATTAATTGATTGATGATTATAAAATTAAAATACGAAAATTACACATAGAAAATTGCGCTTTTTTCCCCATTGGGATAGAAGAGTCTTGAAGTGTTTTTGATTTGGTTTGGACTGATGACAGCTAACGGTTTAAATGCTGATATTTTTTAACCGACTGACTTCAAGAGGAGGTTATCAATTCGACTGTATGTTTTTTTAGATGTCTGTAATTGTTGTTTAGATGTGTATATGTTGTTGCAGGTGAGGGTGACCGCGGGGGTGAGCGGCGACGCGGCGCGGGCGCAGCGGTGTCGCGCGGCATGCGGCGCCGCCCGCTGCTGCCGCTGCTGCTGCTGCTGGCGCTGCTGCGCGACCACGGCCTGCTCGCCGCCTCCGGAGGTCAGTCAACTCACTCCCATCATCATCAGCATCAGCCTATCATTTTCCCACTGTTGGCGTGCCAAAGAAACCAGCATACATAAGTACATACATACACTCGAATAATATAATTCTTCTTGCGCAGTCGGGTACAATACGTTATATACAGATACTTTAAATCAAAACCGGTGCAAATAAAAGAGTACAATAAAATGGGTCTCGGAACAACGTCCGCCCGATGAAGCGGGTCCGAATGATGAATGAGTGAGCGCCATTACTGGTAACATGACTCGAATGTTCCGCCGCCATGTACCAGATACGCAGTTGTTTGGCTCGGGACGTTGTGTATAAACCATTGCAATGCTTGTTAGCTTGTTTAGGTCAAATCTTGCAAGCTGAATAAGAACCAGTTCTTCTTAACTGTGGCTGAAATTTTGCATACACCCTTAAAAAATACGTAGTAAAGTAAGTGTGCCTACTAGAACAATATGTATCTAACTAGCGACCCGCCCCAGCTTTGGACGAGTGTAAGTTTTATTAAATAATATAGATAAAATATAAAATATTAAAAAATATATAAATAAAAATATAATATAAAATAAAATTATAGATAAAATATTAAACAATACTTTATAAAAAATGGGTAATACTAAATAATACTATATAATTTAAGTGCAAACGTTAAGGCCGATCGTGCCTCTGTATCGCTTTTTCCCGCGCTCTCGCTTGCACGCGTTGCTCAGGCGGAACGTGACAATTTTTCGTGCGTGCAGCCGGCGTTCAACGATTTATAAGACTTTATCACGTCAAAAAAACTAACTGATGGTGAAAACCGCATCAAAATCCGTTGCGTGATTTAAGAGGAATTAAAGGTAAGTAACACAGGAGACATGCAGAAAGCGACTTTATTCTATTATATGTCAAGATAAACTCAACAGTTAAGCGGTTTCTTTCTAAGCGGCTTTCAGCGCTTCAGCGCTTTCGTAAGGCATACACGTTGGCAAGGAGAGTTACAGCTTGCTGCAGCGCTGACAAATGGAGTGCTGTAGTGAGCCAGTGTTGTTGATTAGACGGACGCGGATTTAATGGACGGATTCTCAAGTGAATCGCTGGGGTGCGGGTCTGCAGGCCAAGAACGCGCTAAACGGGGTTTCATGAAATATCGTACATCAAATTTGTCATTTGACTAGGAGCAATGGTGGCCGAGCGGTAGCATGTGCGCTTTATAATTTGACACACCTGGTTCAACCTTCGGCCCTGCACCAATGTCTTATTTAGTATCCAAAGAAATTATGTGCAGTTAAGATGCCATCGCTCAAGAACGGCGAAGGAAAATATCGTGAGGAAACCGATATGTTCAAGAACCTCAAAAGTTCAAAGACATGACATTCACCAACATGCACTGAGCCAGCATGGTGGATTAGGGCCATACTCTCTCTGAGAGAAGGCCCGCGTCCCAGCAATAGGAACATGAAGATCTGATAAAGAAACCTGTCGTTTGTAGGTAGTTTAATTATGATTGTGGTAATTAATATAATGATGTAGAGACACATTTTACATACAAAATGCTTACCATCAAGTACACAAACTTCGGTACAAAAGTTCGGTAAACTTCGCAACGTCTTTTCGTCCAAAATACCTCAGTGCCTTAAGACGAAAGTCTTCGACCAGTGCGTGTTGCCAGTGATGACATACGGCAGTGAAACTCGGTTTCTCACTATGGGCCTCATATACAAGCTTAAACGAACGAATATGACGAACGAAGGTTACTGACATAGCCCACCGGATTAGCAATTTGAAGTGGCAGTGGGCAGGGCACATAGCACGCAGAACAGATGGCCGATAGGGCTGATAGGTTCTCAAATGGAGACCACAGACCGGTAAGCGCAGCGTTGGACGTCTGGACGTGTTGGTTTGTGGACGTCCTACGGCTGAAATGATGACGATGATGAAGTACACAAACTTATTTCTTTAACGCTTCATCATAATAAAGAAACTCATAACTGCAAATACATTTTCAAAACGCCCCTATATTCCAGTCAGCTATAGTGAACTACAAACAAAGAAAATACAATCTCGCTCATATTCACACAAATCAACCTACTACCCCTGCCCTTACTATACATAAATAAAGGTACAAATTCACCCTGGTTAGCTCCACCAAACCCTAATAAATCCCTTATGCCACCATATTTTATATTTTCCCAAAAGGTGTTGCCGCAGAAAACATAGTAAATTGATATTTACCTCGCACCAATAAATGTAATTTAACGTGGTACAACAAACGCGAACGAGTAAAATGGCAACACTGATAATGAAGCCTCTAATGTGTTTTTTCAGAGTTCCGTGAAAAATGAATTAAAACGCGTGACATGTAAGTAATAACAGGATCTCAAAATCGTAAATATTTCAATTTAAATAGTACTGTAGTATTGAAGTAATACTGTTCGTATAAATATCTCAAAATGCTTGTAAGATTTTTTGTCTATGTTTACAAAAAGAAAATTTGAAATTGCAAAAAAATTGGTAGCTGTCTCACAAATCAAGTTAAATTGATGATTATTTAATCGAAACTTGCAGCGCCCGCGGTTTCTCCCGTCATCGCAAACGTCCTTTAAATTATTTCGTTTTAAAAGTAAATCGGGTATGAGCTATATTTATACCAAATTCTATTACAATCCATTAAGTTGTTATGGAGTTAAGTGCGGATAAACATACGCACTTTCATACAAACTTTCGTATTTATAATGCAAGCAGACCTTTATTTTTTTCGAGATAATAATATGTTAATTCAAGGCATATGCTACCTTCATACAAAATTTCATTAAACTCCGTTCAGCTGTTACGAAGTTAAGTGCGTATAGTACACGTTTACTTACTTAACTAACTTTTTATGCCCAAATCACATCTAAATAAGTAACTAAAGTTAAAAGTCTTAACATAAACTCAATTACCCAATCACAAAGTCGAAAAGTAACAACGTAATCTGCAAATAAATTCCACGGAACCATTGCGATCGGGCTGAGCCCTAACTTTGCCAGTTCCGGGGTCTTTAACCAATCACCCCAAGACTTCGGGTGTTGAATGGAGTCCCTCCCAAGATGTTTCAGTCTGGTAATTAAAAGATAATGAAAAACTTCATGGGAAAGTATGTAAATTAGTTTGCAAAGATTCGACCCTTGTAGGGTACAAAGACCTATTATTACAGTCTGTCTAGGATGAGAAAAGCCGTGGTTGGGTTCTGAGTTCCAATAATTCTTCATCCGACTATAATTACAAGGGGAGTCTCTCGTATCTTTAACTCTAGCTTTCTCTGTATTTCCTTAAAGCTTTTTTGTCTGTGTTTCTCCTTTTTTTTTGTATCTCCTTTTCTCTCTCTTTTTAACCACATTATCTCTATTTATCTCTCTTTCACACTTTCTCTCTGTTTTTCTTCTACTTTCTCTCTCTCTTCCTCTTTAAACACTATAATTAGATAGCCCGTTGGTCCAGTTGGTAGTGAACCTGCCTTCTGAGCTTGAGAGCGTGGGTTCGATACCCACGTAGCACACACATTTATGTGATGAACGTTTGTGTTTGTTTTATATCTGGTTGTTAATATATATTTAAGTATGTATTTAAAAACTATAAATGTATGTATTTACGTCAGTCTCTGGCAGTCATATCACAAGCTTTGCTTAGTTTGGGTCAGATGACCGTGTGTGGAAAAATGTCTCGATTATTTATTTATTAATTTAATTATCTCATTATATTTTAATTTTATATCTTCTTTTTTGATCTCTCTATGCAGTTTTGAGCTTTCTTTTATGTCCTTACGGCCAGCCCTATAGTTTTGTGAGAGCCCACCACAAGGTCTGCAGCAGAATAATTAACCGGGCGCTAACCATTTAAGATCCAGGAAATTATAAATCCAATCGTTTTCATGGTTCGATTTTTAAATAGTGTCGTTTTACTACTAACGCATTTTGCTAAATAGTCCATGAGATATGTCACTAAATCAGAACGTGCCATCAAAAATATGGTAGCGTTAAGTTGCCAATCACGGTCATCCATACAAAGCCGCTACTTGACTTAGCTGATCTATTAATACTGAATAATATTGATTTATTATTTTTCATAGTTTTCCCTCACGGGTCAGGTCTGGTCTGCCAGATTTAGGTTACAGAGATTAAAGCCACAATATAGAATTTTATTTAGGCAAAAAATTCGGAAAAATTGTAATTTGATTACGAATGAAGCCAAATGAATGAAACCGTAGAGTGCCACTACTTTTTCCCACCAACCTAACTTCGTTCACTATAAGTTGGTTCTTATTTGCATCAAACTCTATCTTTGTATTTAAATAAACTGGAAGGCTATTGTTTCCAAGTTATTGATGTAGAGTCAGCAAATTGATGGCGGGTTAATAAGCCCTGTCGTCGATAGATCTGTTTTCGCAAAATCTACATAATTATCTTAATGTCTAATTGACTCTTAAAATAGATATTTATTATTGTATAATTAGGAGCAATTTAAAATATACCAAAGTTAATCTTTGTTTCAATTTATTTTTACCGGGTAAGTGCCTTTATGTACTAAACAAGATACAATCTAACTAACACTAAACCAAACTTCTTAGCTTATACAAAAAACAGTTAGTAACTTCAATTCCTCTACCAGTTAGTAGCGTACCTGCATGCTAGCTGCAACCACGCGAATGACAATATGTATGCATTGAGCAAGAAAAATGGCAGGTTTAAATGTTACAAACCTTCAAAAGTTTGACGATCGGCAGGGTTCGAACCTGCGCTATCCGGATTTACGGCCCGCGCGCTCTAAATTCATGAGAGACATGGGACATGGGGGCCATGGTTCTGAAACAAAGTCGATTTAGTTAAATTTTTTCGTTTTATGCTCTAATGAAAGCTCGTAACAACCTGGAAATTGCATGTACTGAAAGACAGTTTTATTAAAAAAAAAAAAAATGGATAATGAATAGTTTCGTTTTTTAGTGAAATTAAAAGTGTAAAAAGGTCGCGAGAATTTGCGCGCGCCGCGTTCAGTACCGCACCAGGCGTCATCAAGGTCGGATCTATGTTCGTTTTTGTCGTTGCAGTCCCCCCGCGGGCGTCCTGACTCTTGCTTGGCAAAACACATCGTCGCTATAACTTGGCGGTGCTGAGGGAGCGTTTTGTTGCCTACGCGACTCGGATAGTAGGCCGTTAATGAAATTTTTGTGGGGACATCTGAACGACGGTTTCTCCTGTCACAAAAAAAGAAACACATAAATAGGTGTAAAGATAACCAAAAAAGCATGACCATTGTTACATACATAAAAAAGGGCTGAATTGTGAACATTCCTCTTTTTTAGAAGTCGGTTAAAAAGTTAAACTTAAACAAAAATATAATTAAACGTGAAGACAGCATGCATTAATATTGAGAAAAACACATCATCATCATCATTTCAGCCTATCATAATACTGACCTATTAATGGCTGTATTTTAAAATAACTATTTAATACTTATGTATATATTTTTGTGCTGTTGGTCTCGAATAAAGATAAAATAAATATAAATAAAATTCCCACTGCTGGAACACAGGCCTTTTCTCAGAGAAATTCTAATATGAAATAATACTAAATTTCATTGTATGACATTTATGCAGATGGACAGACAGACGGACAGACGGTGAAAGCATAAGGGTTTTGTTTGGTTCAGAACTCTAATAATAAGTACGTAGGTGGATAAGTAAAGTAAGCGACAATTTAGAGCCTGTCGCAAAAAGTTACCTCAAAACTTTACCTAGTATTTTAAGCTTTAACAATCCTAATGGTTCTTTTCCTTCCACAATTTAAACTTTAAACGTCCGCTGGTAAAAGCAAGGTAACATTTTAAAATGTATCACCTAAGTTTGTGAAAAACTGGCGACAAATAAATTCAAGTGAGCGTGGCCGAAGCAGCAATATTTTCACAATGCGTCGAGATATGCGCCTTATATTGCAGGCAAAGCTTTCTGCTTACATGGAAATGTTTTACTTACTATTTAGACTTTAGCAAAACAAATTTTGGTACTTTGTACAATTAAAATCACGGTTGTTCACTAAAGTTCTATGATTATTTACGGGATATTTACCGTGGTAAGGATGAGCTCCCGATATTTCGACGCAGTTACATGCACTATGTTCACGGGAAGACTCATGTAAAAAATGTTTAGTAATTAAGAGAGAAAAAAACGGGACAAGTGGGTGTCGCACCCTGAGGGTTCCGTACAAATTTAATAAATATGTATGGACCATCTCCTAGGGATCAAGGACAGACTTAACTTTTTAGTTGGGAAACATGTGCTCCCATATACACACAACTATAAAAAGTAAGTTTGTAATATAAAAAAAAAATGTTTTATGTAATGTACCTTCAAATTAAATTTCTCGGAGTTTTTCTTTTATTATGTGCTGTGAGACCTTACTTCTTGCCAAATTTCATTATTCTAGGTCAACGGGAAGTACCCTATCGGTTTTGATTTCCTTGCGAGTGTCAAAAAATGTATTTTTCCAGCCGTTCTTTTTAATTGCGTTAAAGTAATAAATATTAATTAATTACAAATATTGTTTTTTTTTGCCACAAATAAATGATGTCTATATCTCTATGATTTGTTCACAACTCCAAGGGATTGCGATAGTTAGTTTGACCTCCACTTGATACCTCCACGCATTCTTGAGACAAAGGGTCTTGACAGACAGATAGACAGATGGACAACGAAGTGAACCTATAAGGGTTTCTTTTTTCTTTTGAGGTACGGAACCCTAAATACAGTAAGTACATCATATTGAAAAACATACATCACACATCATTACATCATATTGCTTGAATCTAAATACCTACTCAAATTTAACCTACTCCGATGTCGACTCGTCTCAAGCTGGATCTTTTTACAAGCTTTTATTTAACTTGCAATGTATGTATGTATGTATGTATGTATCATCATCATCATCATCAGCCAGAAGACGTCCACTGCTGAACATAGGCCTCCCCCTTTAACCTCCACACTGAACGACAGCCTGCCTTTTGCATCCACTGGATCCATTTTGCATTTTTGTATGTATGTATAAATGTATGTAACTATGTTTGTTCGGGTGGAATCTTGCGACTCAATTTTGAAGGAGATATCTTCAACCTATTGAGTTGAAACTTGCCACACTTATGTAAGTTCGGTGACAATGCTATGTTATGATCATTCGAGCTGGTCTGATGATGGAGACAGAAACTGGCCGTGGGAACTTCTAAACGAAACGACATAAACCCCGCCGAGTTTGGGTTCATTGGATTTGTCTTCCCAAGAACTTTGAGTAAAGGAAACTATTGAGATCTCGAAATGCCAGAATTTCAATCGAGGTCATGGTTTCCAACTCGCCCGTGCGTGGAATCCAGTATTAGGTTGCCTCAAAAATGAAAGTTCGGGTTCAAAATACTATACGCAGTGATACAGTGAGTATGTTTTATCGAGACTTAGGTTCGAGTTCGAGTTCCAATGATAACCGTAGCAAAAAAACTAAGAAAGAGGGTAGATCGTTATGTCTGCATCTAACTTTTAAACTGTTCGACCAACCACCCGCATTCGTCAGTACTCCCGTGGACATGGTGCATGTAACTGCGCCGAAATATCGGGAGCTCATTCCACAACCATACCACGGTAAATATCCCGTAAATAATCATATAACTTTAATAAAGCTTATTTCCTCTGACATTAGAGAAAGCTATCAGTCCGTCTAGCGCTATTTCTTGCAAGTTGGCGACTTGCTATTCGATAAACAATTTCATAAATCAATTTAAACTCCTCCGAGACTAACCTCACAACAAAAATGGAGGTGAATTTAAAAATCCATTGAATATAAATAACGTGGACACGACGTTGACTCCCGATTCACTTGCACCACGCGAGCTACCTCGGAGACACGCCTGGACCGCTGCCAAACGGAAGAGTGTACTTTGCCATGCCAAAATGGATTCCCAGGGATGTCCGCACAGATAAAAAATCAATGTGAAAACTTTTAAATGTATGGGTTTGTATTTAAAGTTTATGCTTTTTTGTTCCGGTGCGACGGTCGGTGGTCCCGTTAGTAAATATAAATTCCAGCGCCAAAGTGACACTTACAACGTGTTTTTGTGTTACCAGTTTTTTTTTGTCTGCTTGTTTAGTTGGTGTATAAAAAAATTTTTTTGTTTATTTAAATATTTGTGTTTTTTGATTAGACAGTAAGTTTTTTTTATTTTACTAAGGATAATCATCATCATCATCATCCAGAAGACGTCCACTGCTGAACATAGGCCTGGCCTTACTAAGGATTAGTGTACTTTAATTCTGCGGTTTTCTAGCTAGATAAGATTAATTTTGTAATTGCTTTTAATGATATAATATGTAAGGACCAAGTTAGGTTTTTTCCTAAATACCTGATGTTAAGCAATGATGCGGTCTAAGATAGAGCAACCTTGCCTTGAAGAAATCTATTCACTCGTGACTTGAAGACACCCAGTTTCTAACCATGGGGTATCAGCATAATTTTTTTCGCAATTCAATAGGTTTAAGCGATTCGCGTAGTGAAAGTGGAATCAAAGAGCTTCGTTCAAGTTTTTGTAATGTCAACCATGAAACAATGTCGCTTTTTCATATTTTTAAAACGACAGGAGGGAATTAGATCATGCAGATGCAATACACACTCTGAAATGTATCCGATAAAAATCAAGGTGTGTGCAAGCTTATAGCCAATCCTGTCATTCTTATTTAGATGAACATGGGAGTGACGGAGACAGAAACAATCTCGATCGCTTTAGATTCGACCCACTGCTTTTCTAGCCTAGACTATAGGGAATTTCTCCTACACAGAAAAGAAGAAAAAAAAAACTGTTTTCTGTGGAAAACCCATTACAATAAAAGCATTCTATAATCCTACATTTGTGCGAGCCAATCTCAAATTACCGTATCAACTGCGCGCCGTCCTCCTTTCCATTAATCAAGTGATAGGATGTAGCGCGCAATGTAGGTCGTCCATTACTTTATTGTCTGCCAGGTGCATGTCGGTGAGGGGTTAAGCTGGTAGTACATTTGTCAATGTAAGGCGATAATGGTATTGGATAAGCGTAACTTAATTTAAAATTTCAGGAGTAAGTCAGTACAATGTTTCAAGTGTATAATAATAAAAGGCAGAAAGTATGAGCTAATAATAATAATAAGCGCTTAAGCCAAGTGAAGTGAATCATTATCATCATCCACAGCCTTCCTTATCTCACTGCTGGGTATAGGCCTCTCTCTTGCTGCCATCTGCCTCGGTCCTGTGCTAATGTAGTCCAGGTTCGACCCGCGATAGTAGTAATATCGTCAACCCATCTTGCAGCTGGACGACCAACGCTCCGCTTACCTTGCCTCGGCCACCACTCCGTTAAAACCTTAAAAATGAAGTGAATAACAAATAGAAATTTATAATTAAAAAAAACGTCGTTTAGCTGGTATGGAGGTACGATACCACAGACATACACACAGAAAAACACGTTAAACTTATAAAACCCCTCTGTTTTCGGGAGATATAATAATTCAAAATTGAGTTACATTTTTCTTGCTGGTGGCTTGTTGGTGGCCATCATTATGGTAATAAAATTGATTATTTGATTTAATATTTTGACGATTAATATTATTATTTATAATCGACATAAATTTGGCTACTGTCTACGTGAAATTTTGCCACTCCGGAACACCACAAAATTACCCCAAGAAACATTAAAAAAAATACAAAATTCTCAAACCCCAATGGCAATTCAGCAACCTAATTAAAAACACAGCACTGCCAATTTCTGCTAAAATTTTCAATTCAACGGTATCATTTTGTAGAGAGTTAATTCCAAGGAGCCGTTATAATGATTTTAATTCGGGACACGTGCCTTTTAGAGCCTTATTAAATGGAGCTGAGAATCCCCCAGCTAATTACGAAGTTGCTATTTCGCTCCGTGTTATCATTACCATGATACGTGGCCTCATTAGTTCGATTTAAGATATGAAAAGGTCGCTGTAATAGGCCTGGTTCAAAGTGAGAGATGTGGGAGCTATCCTATTATTAAAATGTGCCTTATAGGGATGTTTTTGCTGCTGTGGTTTAATCAAATCAATTTATAATACGACGGCCATCATCATCTTCATCATCATAATACAGAAGTGTGGAAATTTGAAAAAATATATAAATTTCATGCTGTGTTTTTAAAAATACTGGTTGGTTATCCGTTGACGGTGTTGCTAGTGCTCAAATATCGAGCTACAGCTGATAGAGTCACTAAATGAGTTCCGATTTCCTATTTTGTAAACTTCACTGTCCATGACTGGCCTGATCAACGCTACTTGACTTAGCTATATTAAAAATAAAGTAAATTTTTTGAATAAATAAAACAAGAACCGACTTCATGACTATAACTATACCTGCATGTTAGTACAAACTTAAACTAAAAAGTAGTAAATAATATTTAAATTACTTCTAAGCAATAGCGTTAAAGGACAAACAACGAAATTATTACATATATACCTACTTACCTACCTATTTATAATTTAATTTACTTATTCTTGAGTCGATGCCAGTCAGGACGGACAGGTTAGTCTGCCTTTGTAGGAAAACAATTTTCTACAGTCTATTTGGATATGTTTTCTGCACTTTACTACCTTGGATTTTACTTTGGTATGTAGCTGTACAGCCAGTAATATCGCGTCAAAACAGCATGGCCAGGTCGTTATTTAAAAAAAAGAAAAAAAACTCACTTTTTTGACCTCAGTATTTTTGTAGGCTTATTAACGAAAGTTGGTATATGGTTTGGGTAAAATATTTTTTATAGTTAGATCATTGACGATCATCGTAACATCAGATACAATTGTGTTTAGTTAAGTATTTAAAGCAACAACAATAAAACAAAATACCGATTCAATTATAAATTATTCTTCGAAATTGAAACGTTTAACACGGAAACGTTTTGCCTTAACACAACAACAACTCTGTGCAATTTAATTTAGATACAAAATTAATTAAAACAAAGTTTAAATTTATAGAATTAAATGTAACATAAATTAACTCCATTACTTTATACTTCAGTAATATTAACACTTTAATAGACTTTTTGTTATTTTGTTATTACGCCAATAAGTTTCAAAATCCAACTCCAACTATCTCTAGGTAAAATTCACGTTGAGCCGCTGCTCTGTTGTTGTGTAAAAGAGGAACACTGGTATGATTTTATTATTATTTACGTAGTTTTCACACATTTTGTTTAAATGACACGGGAATTGCTCACGTAAGATTAAGTTGGCTACTCTGACTATTGTTTCGATTGCATTCGGCGGTCTTTTTCAAGGTGAATGCACACGCGCGACTCCGTCTCGCTTTGCATTTTGTTTGTTTTGTTATCGTTTTGACAATCGGCTTAACCGTACGTAGTCATTCTTGTATCTATACTAATATTATAAAGAGGAAAGATTTGATTGTTTGTTTGTTTGTTTGCATTGAATAGGCTCCGAAACTACTGAACCGATTTGAAAAATTCTTTCACTGTTGTGAAGCTACACTATCCCCGGGTGACATAAGCTATAGTATATACCCGTGCAAAGCTGGGGCGGACGCTAGTATATTTATAAACAAAATATGAGTATGATGTTTTTGTAACTTCCTTTTCAAAGCCACTGGAAACATTACAAAGCATAAAATAAATCCAAGTTTAAAATAAAATAAAAAAGGCATATTCTGTTTATTTTGTTTTTGTTACCTGAATCAAATTAACTAATGGTATTGACTCTCCTTGTACTTGATTTTTGAGTATTATTAGTAAGTTTAGTGTTATAGGTAGTATAAATAAAACGCGATAGTATAAACTCCAGTATTTTATAGTCAAAGTAATGTAAAAGAAATAAAATATGTAACTGAAACTAGTGAAGTTTATGACAACGCCAGGTATGGCATAAAGCTGTTTCAAGTTACGACTTTATTCACTGCTCGGGGAAAATAATGTAGATGTAAGATGTAGAAGACTCAACGGATTGTCAATTGTCATAAAAGTAATATTTCACACTCTTTTTTAGGATTCCGTACCCAAAGGGTAAAAACGGGACTCTATTACTAAGCCTATGATATCGGTCTATTCGTCTGTCCGTCCTTAAACTTAGTCTTAAAGGTTCTGTTGCAAGGGGCTTGTTGTAAAAATATGTTTATTGTTTATTGTATTTACTCCTCTTTATTTTTTACATATTGACCTTTTTATTATTTCTTAGTTAATCCGTCGTAACATTACATATTATGTGAAAATGTCAACTGGCTATCAATTACGGTTCGAAAGATACAGCCGTTTAAAGGTAGGATATACGGACAGACATACAGACATCGTGGGCTTAGTAATAGGGCCCGTTTTTACCCTTTGGGTACGGAACCCTAAAAAGGAAGAACAAGTGAGCTCTGCGGTGGAGTCGACAACTCACTTTTAAATCCCGCTACAACGGTTAACATCAATCTCTGAATTATGGAACTCGATGAATATTTCAAAGGGAATTCTAAATCGAGTTTAATTGAGAACTGCGTTGCTGTGAAATTGTCGTGGAGAGGACTGTCAGTTATTGCGCTGGTGACATGCTGACTGCTCCAGATTATAATAACTCGGAATTGAAATTTTATGTGCTGACTTTTGTTTTATACTGATTTCCACCAATCTCGGGATTTGCATTTATGTGTTACTAATTACTTACGCTTCGCGGTTTTTCGACTTATCTCACAATTTACGGACACCCTGTTTATAATTATATTTGGAAATGAAAGAACTTACTAGGTTACGGTAAATAGAGGGCAGGAGTAGACATAGACATAATTTATTTGTGCCAAAAAAACAATATTAATGGAAAATAAAAGTAAAACTAAATTAGAGTTTACGCTTAGGGCTTGCAGTGGTGCCCTCATTTAAAAAAAAACATAATAGGTACACTAAAAGGTAATTAAGTGAAAATTCGACTCCCACAGGTTCTCTAGAAGGTAATGAAGTATTTTTGAGTTATTATTTTTAGTAGCTTTTTCGTAAATAACTTGTAATTTAGTTTTTATACTTGTATTTTGCCGACAATTTCTATTCATAACTAGATCTTAAATCTAAATCAAGAAACAATCTAGATATTACTTACCTGGACGAATTGGGAACTTGGCTCTGAATTTAGTGACAAAAACCAGCTTTACCGTTTAATTATTGTAATTGGTCCAGCAACCCTCGGTTATTTTGATCCTGGTTAGTGATATCTTTGATTGACGCGGTTTATCAAACATCAGGCTTTAAAATATTTATGGAGTCAACTCTTCTCAAGCTGGCAAGCTGATCGTTTCTCGAGTTGAGATTTTTATTAGAATAGAATATAATTATTTATTGGCCTTATAACTAAATTGTTACATTAGGCAAGTCTTATTACAACATTCCAGCATAAAATTATATGGAACAATAAAATAAGTATTTTAATTTTTTAATCCTCATAATAATTAATATCACGAAAGAAATCTAAAATAATAGCTATAAAATTATTGTATTAATGTCAATTATACTATTCTAATCACATAAGAATGAAGATTCATTTAGACGCATTTTCATAAATTCGTTTAGTGTGTAAAAAGGGTTACATCTCAAAGAAATGTTTTATTTTTTTCTTGAAATAATTGGCATATTATGTTTGGTTATATCTTGCGGCAATTTGTTAAATATGCAGATTTTATTTTATCAAAATCAGAAATGAGGAGATCCGTAGACGAACGAAAGTCACCGACATAGCCCACCGGATTAGAAAGTTGAGCAGTGAGCAGGGCACATATCACGCAGAACAGATGGCCAATGGGGCCGAAAGGTTCTGGAATTAAGACCATTGACTGGTAAGCGCAGCGTAGAACGTCCACCCACAAGATGGACAGACGACCTAAAAGAGACCGCAGGGAGACGCTGGATGCAGGCCGCTTCCAACCGGCCCATGGGAGATCGATGGGGGATGTCTATGTCCAGCAGTGGACGTCCTATGGCTGAAATGATGATGACGAAATGTCAACAAAAGGCTTATAGATATTTGTAACATCGGTTTGATTATGTAACTACCCTAAGAATTCTTTTAAAACTTGGTTTATAGTAGCAATTTGTGGCAAATATTAGTAAAATATGAAAATTGTATTTTTATATTTGTAATTGTTCCACACATTTTTAGACAAACAGAAAAGCAATCGTAACTTAAATGGAATGAGTACTCGAGACGTATACCTGATGGTGCAGGTTCAAATCCTGGTGGTCATCAAATTTTTGCTATGATATTTAAATAGTAAATTTATTAAATTTTTGTCCTCGCTAAGCGTGTTGTCTTAACAGTAATCTAGCACAACGTGAGTGAGAACGCCCAATCCGTTCGAACAGTATCCGGTGTGCAATCTTGTTAATTTGATTTGTTGATTTCTTGTTGACAGTGCAAGGGAATTGTGGTGCAACCCAGTCCTGTTTGATTTGTGGTGACCTTCGTTATGAACCACAAGACCTGTGCTGACCTTATGGACTGTTTGAAATAGATCTATGATTAATTGAATCTTGACGGCCAGGAACTATATTATGATTTTTGGTACACTTGACTTGAATACAACTGCGTGCTCCATCGTAGACCGCATCATCACTCAACATCTCTACTTATTGTACTTAAAGAAAAATACGCCCTCCGTTAGCTCCAGAATCGCGGCTTATCGGCTAAACCGATAGATAATATTTTTTTCCGCCAATTTTTTTTTATGTGTGCAATACATTTTGCGCTGTGATTCCTGACTTAGCACAATGCTTTAAGCTGGTTTTATACCTAAATAGTCAGTTTTTTTGTTGCCAACGGTGATTATGTAAAAGTCGTTTGACCGTACAACGAAATACTGTAGTATCAGGTGGGTGGCAAGAAAACGCAAGTCTATTACACAGTAAAAAAGTGTGTGCTTAAGACAGAAGTAAAAACTTCATCACGGTTGACTTTGTTTCTCTCGCTCCATTAGTCAAGTCAAGCTGATTTTACTGAGCGTGACGGTCATGCAAGTTCAGTGCATTTCCCATCACCAAAAGTGCCCAACGTGCCTAAGAAAGTTTTTATTTTTGTTTTTAATGGTTGCCTGGAAGAGATCGCTTTTAGCGATAAGGTCACCACTTGTGGCACTAGCTCGTAAGTGTTTTCTATCTGTATGTAATTTTTATTTCTGGTGTACACAATAAAGAGTTTCTATCTATCTATTTCAAAAAATAATATTCGAGAAATGCTGCATACAAAGCCTATTTCACTTTTAATTTAACATATATAACAAAACATCTATATAGATCGGTAGTGCCTGTAATAAAATTTCAAGCTGCTTTCCCTGTAACAAAATTTTAATAACCTCGCTACAATACACAATCTATAATCAAAGACGTTGATAAGTCTGAGACAATGTTCGCCGCTGTAATGCAAGCGCACGGCTCAAAGTTTTAACAACGTCGCCAAGTTTGGACAAACTTTTCAATTGGGACAATTCGCGGGTCATGCCACCGCTGCCGCCACCGCGCCGGTAGAAGTAGGTATTATATTATTATAAATAAGCGTACTTGGCGATGTTACTTGAAATGTTGGTAGCATTGCTTGCTTTCTTATCACGTGTGCTTGGCCTTGTGTGATATTTTTTGTCGCTTTTTTCATGCTTATTTATAAAAGTTGCCTGCCACAACTGAAACAGTAATATTTGTAGCAGCATTCGGATGCATAAAAGTTTCTGCCATGATCGAAATACACAAATAAACAAATACACACTTTAAACTACGACTATACACGACTACAACTATGACACCCCTTTTTCGTCGGGAGTTAAAATATACAGCCTTGACTATCTTTTATTTATTAATAATAATTAATAATAATATAAGTTTATTCAGTAAGACAAGAATGTTACAAGAATGTTTACTTAAATAATATTTTAAACTTAGTCTAGATTATAAAAACTACTTGGTGTGCCCTAGACCCTACACTAGGCGAAGCCTGTGTTGCAGGATCTAGTCTCTTCCGTGTTTAGGAATTTGTAACAAAAAAAAGAAAAAGTAAATTTATTTATTTTAACTAAATAAGTATTTAAATATTTTAAGGTTAATTAATATATAACCTTAAAATAATTAAATATTTACATAAAAGCGAAATTCATCTACTCATCTTCTCTCTCTCTATTCATCATGAACTCTCCAAAACTACTTGACCTACGAAGCTGAAATTTGGTAAATATATCCCTTATGGGATATAGAGGTTTGCTATGAAAGAATTTTGCGAAAGGGCCGAATTAAGGGGGATAAATGGGGACTGAAAGTTTATATAAAATTCTACGCGTACAAAATCACCGGCAACAGCTAGTGAACAATTTAAGGTAAATTGGCATTTTTTTATTCAACCCAGTTGAAAGTTGAACAAAACAAAGTGTTTCACTTAAGAGGACGTATGAGGAAATATTTTAGTGCATCGTAAATGCGGACCGTTTGACAAAAATGGTCGCGCTATAGACAAGAATCCTGTGCGGTGACCACCACTTACGTACTTGGGAGAAAGTTTGACTGAAATATGGAAAAACGAAATAGACTTTTAGTCGAGAAATGTAGTTACGAAGTAATTTTGATGGCATGTTGCAATTAAAATTCATTTATTTCTGGTTATGACACCCATACCATAATTATACATAACTAGCTGAATCTTGCGGTGACACCCGCGATTTTCCAGTTTTCCGCATTTTCTGGAAGGAAAACTATGTCCGCCCTTATGATGTACACTATCATCCTGCCGAATTTTGTTTGAAAGACAAGGGAACAAACAGACAGACAGAGAGACTGATTTACTTTCGCAAGGATAAGGACTTGACAAAAATTAATATTAAAAAAAAAAAAAACAACTTAAAATCAAAATAAAACGCTTTTAAAAACACTACGTGTTTCTCACAGCAATGCCGGAGGAAAGCACTAATCGTAAATCGATTTCTTCTAGGCAAGTTTGCTCCATCAGAGGCCGCATAATTTTATAACCGTAAATAAACAATATAGCTCTTAAACAGCTTTACAAGCCCTGAAACATACTTCCAAAACTGTCCCACTACAGTGAACCATAACACTTACAGCCCCAAACAAGTGATTAACAATCAATGGTCAGTGCGAGCTTGGGACTGTCAAATACAACCGTATACGATGCCCGGAGCCGTATACGCTGACCTACAGTGCCGTATACTCGATGAGCAAGAACGGGGAGTGTATTAAGGATTTTTGAAAATTTTACGTAAGATTAAAGGAGACTAAGAAAAATTAAAACTATTTTATTATAATTACGACTATTTTAGTAACCGACAGATTTTTTTTGAGAAAACTATGGACGTTGAATGTATAATGTTTGTGACTTACCCTAGTGTTTGTAAGCGTTGACTTTTTTGGCCCCTGAAGCCCGCCCTTACGATTGCTGATATATGAAAAAATATATATTTGTGCCTATTTATTCTGCAACACGTTGTTACAATTGAGCTACACCACAAGCGCTATGTTGCTACATTCGAGTTATGCACAAGTGCTACGTTGCTACGGTCGTGCTATGCACATGTGCTACGTTGCTACGGTCGAGCTATGCACATGTGCTACGTTGCTACGGTCGAGCTATGCATATGTGCTACGTTGCTACGGTCGAGCTATGCACAAGCACTACGTTGCTATGGTTGAGTTACAACACAGTAGCTTTATTGCTACGGTCAAGCTACACCACAATCACTTCGTCTTTACTTTGTTACGGTGGACTACGTATCAAACGTTACGTTGCTATTTTTTTATGGATGTATGATGTATTGTATTGTAGATTGATAGTATGATAGAAATTCTATATTGTGCATACCAGGCATAAAAGTTGTAGATAAAGAAACTTAAGAGTTAGTGCCACAAGTGGTAGTCTTATCCCTAAAAGCGATCTCTTCCAGGCAACCATTGGATGGATAGAGTTTACGTATAAGTTAGACGGGAAGGGAGAGTAAATAGATATTTCAATTAGCTAATATAACACACTACTGATAAGAAGCAGTTTATAATACCAAATACATTTTCAAAATGTCAATAACTGTATTTTCGAAGGCTTAAAAGCAAATAATACGTACGTAATGCGTTTTCGGTATCCGACGGTATACCCCAAGTGGCACCCTGACTACGCCCACTACATTAACATTGTCACCCTACAGCTCCTAACTGTAACGCGGGTTTGCGTTTACGCTAACTCGTTACGTGAATTCGTGTGTTATCCTTAAACGTAGTTTTAACGGTGCCCGTTACAGTTGCGGATGCGGATGAGAAAGTCGGCGTGCGTTTTATGTATGGAGTATCGAGTTACTGAGTTGAGTCAAAGTTTTAGAACAGTAGTTAGTTTTAGTTAATATCTATTACATTTTCTTGAGCTTTTGGCTCAAGTTTGAGAAGAATTGATTTAATTATATAATCTAATTTAATCTAATCTAATGTATGTATTATAATTTAAATACTTACTTGACAAATTTTATTAATTTTGTAATTAATTTCTTAAAATATTGACGTGTAAACTACACTATTGTATTAGGTTAATCCTGTAAAAAATGTTGTAATGAATGGAATAAATAAATAAATAAAAGTTATTCGAAACCTACATCTGTAAGCACACATACACACACAAACACACATACACATATCAGCAGGCATAAAACGTTCACTGCTGGACAAAGGCCTCCCTCTTAGAGAGAGGTGTTGCCATAATCCCCACGCTTGGCAGGCGGCTTGAAGATCGCAGTACGAGTAAGCAGTATTGCTTATTATTACTTTTTTTTTTTTTTTTTTTTAAATTGCAATACTCATTTAATTTGGATGACAATGCATGTTTAGCTACATGACGTCATTCTAAATATAATATGGCGGACTCCCAAAGATGGTAGACCAATAATTATTTTTTATGCACCCGCATAATATGAATTTCATATGAAGGGGTTTACTGACAAGAATACGAAAATACAGTAACACAGTTTACTGTTGTTAGTAAAGGGATAACAACCAACCGTGATTCTTTTAAAAATAGTCACTCATGAGCAGTTGCATTGAAAACTTCTTTATGCTCGTGATAGCGATCAGCGCAAGTAGCATGAACTAATAACGAGGTTTTTGATGTGAAACATCTATTAGCACACCTTGGCAGTAAAACTGACTGGTATACCGTGACGGACATGACGTCATGTTTCACATCTGCCGGGATGAACCCACAGAAGAGATCCAATAAGCTAGTGGGTAAATCCCAAATAAAAGACAAGAAAATTTTTCAGAACGGCTGTCAAGGCATTTTTGTAAGAAATTTGTTGTAGCCATTTGCACCCATATAAACGAAACGTCAGTCATTCGAAATCAGCTAGCAACTGTGATGTGGAGCTCAACGCGTTGGTATAAGTAAGAATGTTCAATCAAGGTTCACTCGTATTGCCTAGTAACAGATTTTCCTTTTCATTTCCGTTCTATTTACTTCTCTTTTCTGTGGTAAATGCCACCCAAGAAGAACCACCAATCAAGACCACTGGACCACACTGGTCCAAGGAGGGAGCTGAGATGCTGCCGGTCAGATAGCAACAGCTGAACGCTCGCCCCTCCAACACCCTGATACACCAAGACCAACGGACCATATCGGTCCACGGAGGGTGCTGAGATGCCGCCCGGACGTCAGTACCAGTTGGACGCTCGACCTTCCAAGTTCCCTGAGGGCTATGCCCCTCAGCGCCCAGCCTCGGCAAGGAGGTTTACACCTCGTCACTAATCTGCCTACCTCTCCCCACATAGGAAGAGGAAGAAAAACCTATCATTCATTCATTTATCTGCTGGGCGTCCCGTGACGGCCAACTTTTTTTTTCGTAGTAAGGTCTTGCCCCCCCAGTACACAGGTTTAATTTGAACACTCATAACTTGGACCAACGTGCGAGGAAACAAAGAAAGTTATTAATGTTTGTGCCCATTGTCTTCAATTCTGACAACCACCAGTCTAACAAGAACTTCGAGCTGTAAGCAAGGTCCTACTTCAATCTGAAGACGGTGAGGCCTACCTGACTGGTCAGCGTTGTCTGCTAAAATATAACAGTTTTCTATTGTCCACGGAGAGAGGAAAGATTCTTCTCGGTACAGTTTATTTTGTTCGGTTTCAATTGCAACGCTTTGTCTGATAAATTGTGTTGATTGACGATGTTAGAATGAAGAGCTTTCAGTTGAGAGCTCGTCTATTTCTGGATATAATGAATGATGAGCACGCATTTTGTTTTACATCTTATGAAATAATCATTTCAAGATCATCTTTTTTGTAAAGGTCGCGCTACACTGGTCGCAGTTTGTAATTCCGAAAATACACACATTTTCGTCGCAATAACACAATGACATTATACCGGGCCCCGATTTTACTAAAGAAATTGTATTTAAATTGTAATTGTTTCAATTTTATTTTTTAAATAATTGCCTCAATACTGGCAGTTTAAAAAAAAAACTAAAATAATACCACTATCTAATATTATAACTTGGTATAAAAAAAAAACAGTTCTGAGGCAATAATAAAAAAAAAAAAATTGAAGCTGTAACAATTTAAAAACAATTTGTTTAGAAGAATCGAGGCCCTTGTTGCGATTATAATTTTTAAATAATTTCCTCAAAATTGACAGCTTTAAATATTTTTTTATACTAGAAAAATACAACTACCTAATATTATAACAGTATAAAAAAATTCTCAGGACAAGAGAGCTAAACTGACCCGACACTACACTGAGGACATCCCAGACATCAGCTTGTACGAGATTAGAATGGCTCTGAAACAGCTTAAGAACAACAAGGCACCGGGTGATGACGGAATCACGACAGAACTACTGCGAGCGGGTGGAAAACCGGTACTGTTAGTCCTCCAGAAGTTATTTAATTCCGTCATACTCGATGGTACTACGCCTGAAGCATGGCACAGGAGTGTGGTGGTGCTCTTCTTCAAAAAAGGTGATAACACCTTATTGAAGAATTATAGACCCATCTCACTCCTGAGCCATGTGTACAAGTTGTTCTCTAGAGTCATTACGAACCGTCTCGAAAGCAGGTTTGATGACTTTCAGCCTCCCGAACAAGCCGGTTTCCGTAAAGGCTGGAGCACCATAGACCACATACACACCCTCCGCCAGATTATACAGAAGACTGAGGAGTATAATCGGCCATTATGCCTGGCGTTTGTGGACTATGAGAAAGCCTTTGATTCCATCGAGACCTGGGCAGTATTACAGTCCCTCCAGCGTTGTCATATCGACTATAGGTATATCGAAGTGTTGAAGTGTTTGTATAGAAACGCCACCATGTCGATCCGATTACAGGACGAGAGCACGGAACCAATCCAATTGCAGAAAGGCGTGAGACAGGGAGATGTTATCTCTCCGAAACTGTTCACAAACGCATTGGAGGACGTTTTCAAGCTCTTGGACTGGAACGGATTAGGCATCAACATCAATGGCGAATACATCACTCACCTTCGTTTTGCCGATGATATAGTCATCATGGCAGAGTCGCTGGAGGACCTAAATACGATGCTCAGCGACCTCAGTAGCCTTTCCCAACAGGTGGGTCTTAAAATGAACATGGACAAGACAAAAATCATGTCCAATGTCCATGTTGAACCCGTGCCGGTAGTCGTTGGGAACGATACTCTCGAAGTTGTTGACCATTACACCTATCTTGGACAGATTGTTCAGTTAGGTAAGTCCAACTTAGGCAAAGAGGTCGCCCGAAGAATCCAACTCGGATGGGCAGCGTTCGGGAAATTGCGTGACATCTTCTCGTCCAAGATACCACAGTGCCTAAAGACAAGGGTCTTTGACCAGTGTGTGTTGCCAGTGATGACATATGGTACTGAGACGTGGTCCTTAACTGTTGGCCTTTTGGAAAAACTCAGAGTCACACAGCGGGCAATGGAGAGAGCTATGCTCGGAGTTTCTTTGCGCGATAGAATCCGAAACGTGGATATTCGCCAAAGAACCAAAGTCACCGACATAGCTGTTAAAATTTGCAAGTTGAAGTGGCAATGGGCAGGCCACATCGCTCGGAGAACCGATAACCGATGGGGAAGAAAGGTTCTTGAGTGGAGACCACGAACCGGAAGACGCAGCGTAGGTAGGCCTCCCACTAGATGGACCGACGACATAGTAAGAGTCGCTGGCATCCAGTGGATGCAAAAGGCAGGCTGTCGTTCAGTGTGGAGGTTAAAGGGGGAGGCCTATGTTCAGCAGTGGACGTCTTCTGGCTGATGATGATAAAAAAATTATTAACCGGCAATTTTGAGGCAATTATTTAAAAATTAAAATTGAAACAGTTACAATTTAAAGACAATTTGTTTAGTGGAATCGGGGGCCAGATCATTGCAATAACATATTTCAGAAGTTAGCATAACGGACAAAAAAAATGCGAAAGTTGACTTTTGTAAGCAAATTCCTGCTGCTCGAACATTTGCGTGCATGCTCACAGAAAAAAAAAAAAAAAATTACTTCTGTTTTCTGTGGGCAAGCTCCACAGAAAAAATTTTTTTTTTGTTTAAATCTTTTCTGTGCGAACCGATCATTCCTGGTATTGACAACCGGAAATAAAATCCCGCTATATCTTTCATCTTATTTTTTTCCGGTTCTTTTTCCTATTTTACTTTGTGAGGGTTTTGGCATCGCACGTTTTATGCATTTGCCAGTGTCAAGAAATTAAATATTTTCAAGTTTGATTAAATATCGTCAAAAAGGTCATAGTCAGAGTCAAACAAAGTAAAGTCTAAGTTCAAGTCCAAATCATGCTCTAGTAAAGTGGTAGAGATTTTACTAGAAGTTTCTATGGAGTTTATAGTATGATAGCCCGTTGGTCCAGTTGGTAGTGAACCTACCTTCTGAGCTTGGGGGCGTGGGTTCGATTCCCACCTAGGACAAACATTTGTGTGATGAACATTTGTGTTTGTTCTATATCTGGGCGTTAATATCTATTTAAGTATGTATTTAAAACTATACATAACTATATATGTATGTTTATCAGTTTCTGGCAGCCATATCACAAGCTTTGCTTAGTTTGGGGTCAGATGACCGTGTGTGCAAAAATGTCCCGAATATTTATTTATTATTTATTATTTAGTTTTGGAAACAACACTTGGCTTTTTGGCTTTTTTTGCTTGCTGTGCGCGTTGGCTTCGCTGTAAGCACAGCAAGCACTAAACTTAAATAAAATAAAATAAAATAAATAAACACGAAAAGACACTTCCCCAGATTTTAGCTCGTACATGAACACTTAATAAATCAACACTCGAAATAAAACAAGTTCAGAAAAAATACACAAACAGGTTTTTTTTTACGTTGGCGTCAAAACTTTCATCCTTGATGTTTTTTTAAAAATAATAGATAGGCTTGCACTTGGCCGCAATCTCGCCTATGTTCTGATGCTAAGCGACGATGTGGCCTCCGATAGAGCACGCTAGAAGAAACCGATTCACTCTCGAATTGAAGTTGTTGGACTATACAAAAAAAATATGAAACTATATAATAATATTTATATTTATTTATTTCAATTAAATAATAATATACATTGTTTCCAAATTGCCAACAAAATGATAAGTCACTTTGGACTAATCTCAACGTTAAGCAAGTCATAGGTCACCTCTTCAGTTCAGTAGATCTGTAGTACATTACCCCGTTCAAACAAAACTAAGTATTTTCCCGACTAACTAATATACTCATCCAAACCCAGTAAAGCATACCAAATCACAATAAAAGCCCCCCGAAACCGCCAGTCACCGAAGCCGTCTCAGGCCATTGTACAAAGAAATAATATTTTTACACCGTCCTTACCCACTGATCCTGGTTTACTTATTCATGTACCCGTTTAGGGGACATATGAAAGGGCCCCTGAAACGTTTTACAATTGCCCCCAAACGCCCTCTGTGGTGTATTTGAAGTGAATTTGTTATGTTTATCGGAGCACGCTGTAACTCTATGGATACCCCGAATGTAAAGTCGAATTTAGACGAGCAAGAACTTAGATAAGAATTCCTTTAATTCGAGTTAGTAAAAGCCTCTGAGTTAGCTGTGGGGTCTGTAAAGGTTCTAGCTGATTAGTTACTTGCAGGTAGCGAGAATCATAGATGGAGTCAACAACTCTTAGATTGATTGCAAAGGCAGCTCAAGAATTTGGCCAACAGGTACGCGACCAAAGCTTCGTGGTTAGAGCAATCGAGACGTAAACCCAGATGGCACAGGTTCAAACCCTACCACTTGTATTTTTTATTGGACTTAATCCACCATGTTGGTCCAGTTTATGTTGGTAAATATCATATACCTTTGAACTTTTAATGTTCTGGTTTACTCACGATGTTTTCATTCTCTTTTTTGAGCGATGGCATCGAAAGGGCATATTATATTTATTTAAGTACTAAATAACTCATTGGTGCAGGACCAAGGATCAAACCGGTGCCGTCAGATTGTAAAACTATTCATCATCATCATCATCAGCCGGAAGACGTCCACTGTTGAACATAGGCCTCCCCCTTTAACCTCCACACTGAACGACAGCCTGCCTTTTGCATCCACTGGATATCAGCGACTTTCACTATGTCGTCGGTCCATCTAGCGGGAGGCCTACCTACGCTACGTACTGGCGTCGCGGTTTTACCATCGCACTAGCCGCCACCGCCTGAAGGCTCATCCACACATCATAGATCAGTGGAAATCGCACACTGTGCGATTCACACGATCCTTCTTGCCTCATACCTGCAAAATGTGGAATAAGCTACCTTCTACGGTGTTTCCGAGAAGTTACAACATGGGGTTCTTCAAAAGGCGAGTTAATAGAGTTCTAAAGGGTCGGCAACGTATTTGTGATGCCTCTGGTGTTACAAGTATCCATAGGCGACGGTGACTGCTTACCATCAGGCAGCCCGTCTGCTTGTTTGCCACCTATGGCATAAAAAAAAAAAAAAAAAAACGTCTTCCGGTTCGTGGTCTCCACTCAAGAACCTTTCTTCCCCATCGGTCGGCTGTTACGTGTAAATTGCAAAGCTACACGAAGCTTGCAAACTTGCCGTCATGTTTGAGGTAAGAATTTGCTTCAGTGAACTTTTGCAAGTTTCTTGCAAGTGTAAATATTGCTTATTTCCATAGGTACTCAAGTGTTATGGATACTCTGGGAGTGTAGAAGGTAATGCAGCATTAAATGTGTCATATAAAATGGAGCAAGGGTCTTGTTTTCGTAGGACGTGAATTTAAGACGATCCTCTCAAGGGTTGGTAAGGTGTGGTAAGGGCTTAATAATTTACAGAAGTAAGGTATTGATAAAGCCCTTTAAGTAGATTGTAGACACTCAGAAAAACAAGTGTTTTAAATTAAATTTCATCGCTCCTCCAGTGTTTAGATTTTTTGTGAAGACTTGAGTCTGCAGTCTTAAAATAATGGGGCTATGACTTATCTTGGAACTTACGAGATCTGCATTTCTGCAACGTGCCATCCAAAACCAAGCTGAAAATGACAGTCGCGGTCACCTACCCAAAGACTAACCGGGCTAAATGTGGCTCAATTTTGTTGATTTATTACTGATTTGTTGATCGCTAGAAAATTGCGACTTACCGCAACAGTGCATCGTAAGTACAAGTTCCTACAAAAATCACGACCTACTTCACATTCGACATTAAACAGTCATAATAAACTGCACACTGCAAATATAAAGCCGACCACGCAGTACGAGTATTAAGATGCGTCGGCACTAGAAAATATACGATACGCCACGACATGATAAAATAGGATAAGTTTGTAGAAAACTATTTTAATGAAACATTTTGATATCGGACAAATATGAACAAAGGAAAAAAAACGAAAATAAAATCTGGAAAACAAATTAGAGGCCGATAAAAAAAAAATTGCCCGTGTAAAATTACCTACTTTTGGTAGTGACGTAGGGGACGATGGAAACTTAAATGAAATTATGTAAGCCCCTTTCTTAACGGGTTAACTTTATGTGATTTCCTCCGTAAATTTAAATAAGTACTTAAACTTTGTAACACTTCCTTGTACTAGGCATGTTCGACTTACAAAAAAGTTGAAATTTGAACTCAGAACAAAACACAATTACAATAAGTACTTAATTTAAATTATTATAAAAATACAACCATACACTGCATTGTATAAATAGTAGGTAAGTAACTGAAAAGTAACAGCGGTGTGCTGCGTACCTATCTATGCCTATACTCGTAGTAGATACAGAGCTGTTTCATACCGCCATACAATTTTTGCCTTTTTTGTAGACGCTATCTTAATTTCTTGAACCCTATCAGTCTGACTATTAAAACGATTTAAATGATACCTCACATGTCAAAATCCATTATGCCATTTAGGCTTTAGGGCGTGCCATAAAAACCATCATACATACATACATTCGAAAAACATAACCCTCCTTCTTGCACACTCGGGTACAATACAATACAATATATCTTTATTAAAAAAAAGGGGAAAAGCAAGCAAAAGCAAGGCAAGGGAAAAGGGCGGTAAAAAGGTTGAAAGTGTACGAAACCGGGTGTTAAAGATGGTAGTAGCTAGTAATATAAAAAACCTTAGTCTAGTCACAGCCTAAAACCAACGCGAACAACACAAACACGAGTGCAAAGCCATGCACACAGCATAAAAACTCTACCTTTGCAGCGAATCAGCGGACGGCCATGCGCTCCAAATATGAGGATTAAAGCGAAATGAATTTGCAACACGACTCGCGGCAAAGATTATTGGAGCAGAAAGTTTAGTAAGATCTACTGCCTACTAATGCTTCTTTATATTATTTGTGAGTGAGACTGCTTTTGAAAATATACATATTTATTTTACAATTTATCTATACTGCAATTACAATTTATCTATATAGTTGTTTAATGTTTTCTCTTTTAAAAATAAGAACAAGAACTGAACATAGTCTATACATTAACATATTACATCATAGAATAAAAAGGAATTGGCATCTTAGGGGCCCTGGCTGTCAACATCTTTGAAGATAAAAATTACTGAGTAGGAATAAAAAAAACACAATTGGACATTATCTTTAGAAAATCATTGGAAATGGTTTAAAGCGATTCAAAAAAGAAAAGTAATATTTAAGTTTTTTTTTTTCGACCTCCTTTACCTCAATTGAACAAAATAGACATGAAAATCCTGATTCCACCATCGCAAATCCTGCGTCGGATTTCCACTTTTCCACTTTTTCCACTACCGTAAATCCCGACATCCCGGCTCTTAAACTGTTTATTTGTTACTTAGTTCAACGCATTACTATTGTTATACATTATATGTATGTCAAAATATGGAATAGAGTTTTTTTGAAGTATTTGAAGTAAGTATGTGCCGTGTATTGTGGGACTTGAGATCTTTTAAGACACTTTTTCGGATCTTTAGTAAGTAACCCGTTTTGAAAGTTTTGTTTTTAGCGAAGCAAACAATACCAAAACTAACAGTTACACCTTTGCACCAACAATCTACAGGCAATTTGATGAATCGATATTTTTTGGTACCCAGCTTTTTGATTTGCAACGCAAAAGGTGAGTGGTACCAAAAAAGGTTGGGACAAGTTTACGACCCAAAGGCTCAGTAGAGTTGAGAGTTTATGGCTTTAGGTTCGAAGTTATTTTTTATTGGCTCAAAAACCCGTTTAAATTGGATTTAAATTTTTTAGGCAATCATTTTAATCTTAACTAAAATTAAAATAATTAGAAATAGATTCAATATTATTTACTTAATTTCAACCGACTTTCAAAAAGGAAGAGGCTTTCAATTCGGGTTTTTTATATTTGTTACTTCAGAACTCCACCATTTATACACCAATTTAGAAAATTATTTACAAAGATATACTTACAGATTAGTTCCATACAATTGCCATCATAAACGATTCAGTAATTTGGTTTTTAAATCAAAATAACTGGAAAAAATATGTCATCCAAGTAAACGTAATTGTGTATTTACTAGTTTTGATGTTATAATTATTTCCATTAAGACGAAATATGCTTCAAATTTGACGATTCGTCCTCACGAGTATTCAAAAGTAAACATTTAAAATCGATTAATTGACATTATTTCTTTATGTTTAATAAATGTTCTTGAAATATTTTATTCGGATGTGTTCACCGATACACGATTAAATAAATTTGGCTCGATAGAAAAAAATCGTAAACTTTCCTAAAAAACACCCGTTTTTACGTTCCCTTCAATGGATTGAATCAACTTCATTCAGATTCTATAGAAGATATGTTTATCAAAAAAAAAATTGTGTGTTATCCTAACAATCAAATCCTTTAGTGGTCACAGTTTTTTGTAAAAGCGTAAAACTATTTGTAGAAAATAAAGAAGAAATAAATATTGAAAATATTTGAAAGCGCGCACGCCGCATTACCGTCATACAAATGTACGGTTCTCTACCATTCCATTACAATTTTAATAATTTTTGTGTACCAATGAGTGTCTTGTAACTTGAAATAAATGATTTATTATTATTAATATCAAAGCTATCCCGTCGTGATTAAACAGTAAAGCAAATGATTATGTAAAAAAAATCCATGTAAAACTTTTTACAGTACAGAAGTCATAGAAATAAATACCTTATTTTAATAATGTAAGTACTATTTTCGACCGCTAGCTTGTAGCCGACTCATCTGTTAGTGTAATCTTCTTTGACTACATGTTCCGAGATATCAAGCACAAAATCCTGCGAGGACAGTTGGCCGCATTCTCACACAAATAGAAGCGAAATATGACTTTATTTCGTGTTTTTATACTGATCATATAATAGAGGATTTTATGTTTAAAAATACCAAAATGCATTTCTTTTTCTTTTTTATTAAAGATTGACGGGGAAATAATTTGAAATCAAACGTTAAATTGTCCTTAACGAATTAATAGGTACTTCTACAGGGCTACTTTAGTCTTGTTCCCAAACGGGTCCAAGCCATTGTTCTCTGAAAATAATCTTTCATACATCAGTTCCCACCGGGGTCCAAGAAATTTTAATAATAAAATTCATTGATGTTTCATTCCCAAACGGGTCCAAGATTTGTTTCTAGTACGATCAGCAAAATAACGCTATTTTGCTACTTTTTCATGTCTAAATACATAACCTTTCATATAGCCAACATTGGTATCTTAACATCAACAATCAACATAGGTAAATTTTTTCCTTTACACCAAAAAGTTTCTATACAAAAAAAATAAGCAAAAAATTACTTCAATGCAAATAAACATATTTTACTACGAAAATCTTTATTTTCTTACACCAATGGAATATGATAACAAATTACTCGCTTTTAGAAAGTGTTTTTAGGGTTCCGTACCCAAAGGGTAAAAGCGGGACTCTATTACTAAGCCTGCGATGTCTGAACATAACCGAATCAAACGTTAAATTATCATTAACGAATTAATTGGTACTTCTGCAGGGCTAATTTATAAAATGTCACGTGATCTTAAAAACTTGTTTACGACCAAAATACACAAGATCCTCTGAAACCGTTCCGAGAAAGAACAACAACAAATTAAAACCAACAACCAGAAACATAAAAAAATGCAACTCACGCACCTAATTTCGTCGTAAAAACATTCTCCATCGGAAAGTCGTTTATGTTTTAATTAAGCGGCCTTAGGGCCTTGTCGGGGATTATTAGAAAACGGCCTTACTTCGCCCAGAAACAGCTTTAGCTGGTTTTTTAGCCGCTTTTTATTTTTTCACGGAGATAAAACAGGAGTTCCGAGTTCGGACGCTGGAAAGTTTCACGGGAACTTGCGCTTGCTTAAAGCTTTATTTCTGGAGTTTTATCAAGTCAATCGGTTGTAAATAACTTAACTCTTCATAAACTGGAAGTGTTAGCTTTACCTAATTCAGTGCCTTAATGAAAAGGTATTGCGTTTTTACTAATTGTGAAGTCGGTTTTTTAAACAGATAATTGATTTGCGTCGTCGGCTGTCCACGGAAAAACAAAACTCACACCCATCGAGATACGATTCCTATAGTCACAATCTCTCAGTGAGAACAGTCAAAAAACATTTACATTGTTAACATTTACATCAATTATATACTTCACAATACCACATTTACTCCAATTTAGAAGTTATCTCACTTGCATAGTGTTACAGACAACGTTACTTGTCCGCGATGTCATCGTCGCTCTGGCATCGCGCAGCGTTGTAGTCGGATCACTGTAACTAACCTAAAAGTCTGCGCTATTCGTAGCGTGCGCCAAATTTTGGTTCGGTTTTTTTTTGCACGATTGTGACTCTATATTATGTATTGTATCTCGATGCTCACACTGCTTAAAGTTAACTATGTTCACGAAACAACCTAATTTACCACTCTACTAAGACCGCAAACAAGTGACAACTCGTTGAAATTAAGAGCACAACTTCGTCCGACGAATGCTGGTCTTAAACAGCCTTAACGCATCCGACATTTCTGAAGCTCATTTGCTATTCCAAAAGTTTCAGGGCCTCCAGAACCCGCTTCTAACATAGGATTTATTCTAAGACTTGAAATTTTTATTCTACACATAACCCTTGCGGGATTCATGCCCAGTTTAAACGCTGTGTGTGAGCTGAAAATTTCATTTTATTTTGCTGAAAGCTTTTCATGTGTTGAAGTTTCAGTGGAGGCGGGATTTCTCCTTTTAAATGTTTTTACAGTGGGATTTATAAAGGTACGAAGCAAGGTGTGTACGGTATTAGTTTGTTTTAGTCCGAGTTATTTAGCGAAGCACGGAGCTACAGAAGGGGGAGGTGGTGCAGTTTTACAGAAACAAATATATTTAAAAAAACTGGACCTGATTTTAGAAAAGTGTATATTAACACAAATATTATTGTTTGTATTTAACTCCGACGCAAAAGGGTATTTATATATGTGTGTCTGTCTGTGGCATCGTAGGTCCCAAACGGCTCAACCATTTTTTTTTTTTTTTATAGGTTACTTTATCGGAATTTATAATTCAATCATTTCAGCCATTTCAAAACTATCAGCTCTTTTATCAGACGTTTCAAAAACAATTTATACTTAATCAATGCCAAGTTTTGGCAAAATTACTAAGTTTTTAAATGATTGACAGACTTGGCGATTGACCACAACTCGCCTGGTGCTAAGTGACGGTATGGTCGCTGTTTACCTCTCCCGCGCCTCGCACACGCTTAGCCTGGAATGGAAGTTACTCTCAAGTGTGTACAGAATTACAAGAGTCCCCAGAGATCTAAGTGTTTCTAATACTTTCAAGCGTTTGTGGTATATTAAGTGATGCTGTGACACATCTAACTTGTAATAAGCAAAACTTTCAGATCACAGGAGTTGGTTTGCAGTCATAAAGTAGCATGTGCAATTTACATTCTGACAGCACCCGGTTCGATCCTCGGCCTTGACAATGACATGTTTAGTACTAAAGCAGGGTACTCACCTAGCCGTGTAGCATGTAACGTAGCTGATACTGTATCAAGTGAGTACGTAGGCGCGAGCCTGCTGCGAGCCGCTCGCGTGTGGAGCGCAGTAAGCTCGCAGTGACCCGTCGAGTGGCGGTTTCACTGCGAACACAAAGGCAAAGGCTTGTAGCTGGATACACGGTGACCGTGGACGAGCCGTACCCACGTGTAGGTTGATACAGTATCAACTACGTTACATGCTACACGGCTAGGTGAGTACCCTGCTTTAGATAAATTATGTGCAGAAAACGCTATCGCTCGAAAACGGTGAAAGAAAACGTGAGAAAACTAGTATATCCAAGAACCTCAAAAGTCTTGTGACATTCACCAACATGCACTGGGTCAGCATGGTGGATTAGAGCTCATCTTCTCTCTATGAGAGAAAGCCTGTTCCGGCAGTGGGAAGACGATAGGGTGAAATAAATGAATGATTAAGGTACATAATACTTAAATATAGGTACCTAAGTCTTTCATACAATGTAACAAAACACAATACTCTCTTTTACGCCATTGAAAAGAATCTTAACATCCTTTATCTTTAAAGTACCGTTTCCTTTCTATGTATATATCAGTTTACGACACCACAAAGAATATCCTTGCTCTACCTGCGACAATCGAGAGAGCCACTCCGTGCTCTATGGCCATCCGCAAGGCAAAGATAACCCCTTTCATTAAGGGTTCTCTGTCGCGGGTATGAGAGCCTCTCGTGATATACTTTCGCCATACTTCATATTACTGCCATTTTATGGGCGGTTTAAGATGGCGGTCGGTGGACGGTAATTTTATAACACGGCAATGGTACTCTTAAATGTGGCTTACTCTTAGATTTATCGGATTTAATATGGTGGACGTTTGGGATACATTTTTAATCCGTTTTGTTCGTTGAAATTCAGCAATAATTATGTTATATGTGATTTTAATTTCCGCGAATAAAATAGTTGCCTATTGAGAAAAATATACTACGTGTTTTGAAACCATGATATTCCACACTTCTAAAGAAGCCTACACACCAACATTTTCAGAATGGAAATAGGCAATTCTATTTTAGTTCTTTTTATTAAACAATAGGCTTGCCCTTGGCCGCCAACGTGCCTGATGCTAAGTGATGATGCTGTCTACGATGGAGTACGCTTGCCTAGAAGACTCTAGGCAACACTCTTGATTTGAAGACACCCAGGTTGTAACTATCGGGGAACACCCATTCAGGCAGCGAATTTCACAGACAAAATATATTTATTTATTTAATTCATAAAGAAACACCAACAGTACACATATTAAATAATACAAATAACACTTATTTATAATTAATACAGTTTTGATATGTGCACCCTTAACAGGCGTTTACAACGTTCAAATATATACACATTTTTAGTAGCATTATTAAATACGAGTATGTCAATGAAAGAATAAACACATTCATCCCAAACTTTTTTCCCAGCAGAACCGACAGCAAAAACAATTGTAATTAAAACGAATCGAAAATTACACCATATGCAAAGCCTAGCTCTAGTCTTTCCAATAGAGCTACTAGATATCTGAACATTTACCGTTAGTATTAATACTGATTCCGTAAACATTACCTGGCCGCAGAACATTAGCTTCCAATATCAGCCGTGGATTTAATTCGATGGAAATGCAGCAATTCCATTACTGCTTGGATGTACACTGTAACGACGGAATAAAGTGTTGTCCACAAACGTAGCTCAGTTTTTTCTATACGTTTAACTTTAATACTTTTGTAATCGTGCTTTAGAGGTAAAGGTTTAAAAATAACTTTGTTTAGTGGCCAAAGTTGGCGCCAGCATTCTGGTCACCAGTCGCCTTCACCAAACGTTTGGCCAGGTCCATGCTGCAAGCGTTTTGGCCATTTAGCCATCTTTCTTTCCATCATGGGCTTTTAGATATATTTTTAGCGTAGTTTTTATCCTAATATTTATTTTAAATAATTTTAAAATTTAACTTTAGTGCTCTTGTTCCAATAAAAAAATTCTTGTGCAATCTGCAATTAAGATCTTTGGTTAAATGTTTAATATACTTTTAGGTAAATGTTTGTGTATTTCTCTAAAATAAGTTGACGTTTTCTTGCTTTAGTCAAAAACATAACAATAAGTGTTTCTTGCGCAAGAGCATGTCAATCATGAACGTCCAGCGTCTGCAGATTTTTTCCCACTTCATCTTTTCATCTATACCTGGTAGGGCTTCAACCCTTCGGCAGCCTCAAGTTAGCTCTTTTTGCGGCGCGATCCTCCAATCCTCGCCAAATGTCCAAACCAGCATTTTACTAACGATGTTGAGCTTCGCCACCAGTTCTACGATCTCATGTTTTTTTCGGATCTTCCAACTACCGCCTTTCCGCTTAACTGGCCCTAGAATTTTTCTGAGCCCTTCCGCTCTGTCACTATTTGTTTTCTTTTTTAACTTTACTTGTTTTTGTTTGCTTCTTACAAAATATGCAAATCTTTTCGTTTTCAATTAAATGTTTTCTATTACAATTGGCACATAGGTATAATAGTTTAGAAAACATAACTTCTCATAACAATTTCAATTTGGCCCCATAGGTACCACAGTCCCCAACCACGCTTCTATTTCCAATCACGTGCGTGTATCGCCGTAGCTGAGCGGGTGATATTACCACCTTTACTAGGGGATATTACCGAGTGGCAAAATTACCTGGTTGAGGCGATATTGCACTAGCGGCAATATTGGCCCGCGGTCGCTGCGATTAGTCCAATCGGCGATAATTATTGGCTACTTTCAATTTGTAATGTAGAACAATTTGGTGCGCATCGGCAAAGTTTTATGTGGGGATACTTCGCCTTTAGTGGTCGTAGATTTTTAGTTTTATGATGCCGATCGTAGTCTTAACAGGGTAGATTATAATTTTTTGTAGTTTTTAATGATCATAAAGAAAAAATCAGTAATTATCAAAAGTTCTAGCTAAACTTTTGAAACGTTTGATGAGTACCAAAGTATAAAAAAAAATTGGTCATTTGCTTTTACTGCAAAAAATTATATCTATTAGTATTCTCTTCACAGCTATCTTATATCCTGCAACTAGCCTATAACTAGCATCCTAACTAATATCAAATAATAGAGTACTTTTTACAGCCAGGGAGCTGCATTACACAAGTATCTCTTCCTCGATAGATATTGAGCCTTTGACTGGCGGCTCTGGGATTGCCTGTCTGCGCCGTAGAGCTTCTACTTTCGCAACAAACGTAGGACAAAGAATAAATCCGTTTTAGTGAACATTTAAAACATTGACGTCATAATCATCATCATCAGCCTATTGAATGTTCGTCCACTGCTGGACGTAGGCCTCTCCTAAAGAACGCCACAAGGCACGATCTTCTGCTTGTCGCACCCACTTGCCACCAGCCCCCTGTAGCAGCTCGTCACTCCACCTGGCTGCACGGCGTCCTACTCTACGTTTGCCGATTTATTAACCAACGTTATCAATCAACGATAGTTAAAACATTGACGTATAAATACAATAATAATTATAAATTGAAAATTACAAGCTTTAAGGCTGCCTTCATATTGAATTTAGTGTGACGTAATTTTTTTCTTTTTTTTTCACAGCAAACCCTTTCATTTGATACCCATCTCATGGGGATGCATAAAGATAACTAGTCCGCCGGTTAGGGTATTAAGATTCATCCCCTAATTATCCACCCTTAGAAGTGGAATATTTTTTTCAAATAAAAATCGGTACACTTTCAATATTTAACCTATTCAATAAAAATAAAAACATTAAAATCGATACACAATTGGCGAATTTATCGAGTAACTAGCACAAATAAAATAATTGCAATAATATACATTCTTAACATTTATTTTGATGTAAGTATTATTTAATTATATCTGGGCATTTTTAATTAAGTCACTAAATAAATTTTTTGACATAAGTTGCATCTTACTTGTATATTATGTGTTAAATGCGGTTAAAGAGGAAGTCGTACCTAGTCTATCACTTATAGTGCTAACAGACGCTCGAACGCGGCTGACGGACCGCCGCGCCGTCCAACCAACGGGAGGGAAAGAGTGAGAATCTCATATTTCCCTCTCTTTCTTTCCCATTGGGCAGACGGCGGTTGAGGTCAGCCGCGTTCGTGCGTCTGTTAGCACTATTATATTGCTCTCAAATATGTATATTACAGTAATCGACTGTTTAACCTAATTAGTGATATTTTTATAAGTTGCAAGTTCAATAAGGGCTGAATATAGGGCTAAATATATTTAAATTTAAGATTTGTTCTCTATTTATGAAAATATACGAATTTGATTTTAATTTATAAATAGTGTCAAAATAATTATGATCCCCTTTTTTAAAGTTCGTTGATAAGATGCCTACTACAAAAGATGACATTTGGTGGGTATTTTTTAAATTTTTATTGGTTTTGGGAGCTCCGCGTTATATCCGGAGAAAACACAACGGGGGTCAATCCTCGTCAAGTCTGCGTATTGTCGAGACGCTTTGTAGAGACGAACTCTGGAATTGGACCGTCTTGTTTGAGAAATGTTCGTTATTGGAGTCTGTTTAAAAAAAACGTCAAGTGTATTCAACATAATTATATTTTCTGTTTTTTTTTTTCATAATATGGTGAAACATCTTTAACGAAAATTTGATTTCAAGGCTTTAAAGAGATCGGTAAATAATTAAAACTCAAAAACCTTGTATGTACGTCGTGCACGTGTGTACAATATTTAAATATGCAAAGAGATTAGATTACGTTTTTTCCATAAAAAATAGGCCAATGCATAGAGGTTAAATTAGAATTATGTACAAATAAAAGATATTGACAGTTTCAGACGTTGCCTTATGATTGGCCAATAGTGCAAGCCATAGACATCTCACTACGCATCGGCTCAAACTTTCATGTCGATACATGCTTTATTTATTTATTTAATAATAGGCATGCGTATGACCGCCAACTCGCGTGATGTTAAGTGATGATGCGTTCTACAAGTATGCTTGCCTAGAAGAAACTAACTGCAAAATTCTATTGCCGGCTGAAGCAGTAATGTACTATACATAATACAATTGTAATAATTTTGCCCCGTTTCCCCTAACTTTTCCAGTAAAAAAATACTCGTAACTGTTTTATTAACTAAGCACCTTAAATAAAATTTTATTTTGGTAATATAATATTCCAGCCTATCGAACAAGCCGGTTTCCGAAAAGGCTATAGTACCATAGACCACATCCACACGCTACGCCAAGTTATACAGAAGACCGAAGAATATAACTTGCCACTATGTTTAGCGTTTGTGGACTATGAGAAAGCCTTTGATTCGGTCGAGACATGGGCGGTGCTCGAGTCTCTCCAGCGATGCCGTATTGACTATCGGTATGTCGAAGTGTTGAAGTGTTTGTACAATAACGCCACCATGTCGGTCCGAGTACAGGAGCAGAGTTCGAAGGCAATTCCATTGCGAAGAGGCGTGAGACAGGGAGACGTTATCTCTCCGAAACTGTTCACTGCCACAATGGAAGATGCTTTCAAGCTCCTGGAATGGCAAGGACTCGGCATCAACATCAACGGCGAGTACATCACTCACCTTCGGTTTGCCGACGATATTGTGGTCATGGCAGAATCGATGGAAGATCTCAGCATGATGCTCGAAGGCCTCAATCGAGTCTCCCAACAGGTGGGCCTTAAAATGAACATGGACAAGACAAAGGTTATGTCAAATATCCATGTTGTGCCCACCCCAGTATCAGTTGGGAACTCAGTTCTTGAAGCTGTTGACGCGTACGTCTACCTAGGACAAACCGTCGAACTAGGTAGGTCCAACTTCAAGAAAGAGGTCAATCGGCGAATCCAACTCGGCTGGGCAGCGTTCGGTAAACTACGCAACGTCTTCTCGTCCAAAATACCTCAGTGCCTTAAGACGAAAGTCTTCGACCAGTGTGTGTTACCAGTGATGACATACGGCACTGAAACGTGGTCTCTCACTATGGGCCTCATAAGCAAGCTCAAAGTCGCACAACGAGCTATGGAGAGGGCTATGCTCGGGGTTTCTCTACGAGATCGAATCCGAAATGAGGAGATCCGTAGACGAACGAAAGTCACCGACATAGCCCACCGGATTAGTAAGTTGAAATGGCAGTGGGCAGGGCACATATCACGCAGAACAGATGGCCGATGGGGCCGAAAGGTTCTGGAATGGAGACCACGGACTGGCAAGCGCAGCGTAGGACGTCCACCCACAAGATGGACAGACGACCTAAAAGAGACCGCAGGGAAACGCTGGATGCAGGCCGCTTCCAACCGGCCCTTTTGGAGATCGATGGGGGAGGCCTATGTCCAGCAGTGGACGTCCTACGGCTGAAATGATGATGATGATGATGAATATAATATGTTGTTAACTGGATTTATGCGATAAAAGGCAGGTTGTTTGTTTTAAAAAAAGCTATTATAAAGTATATATTAAAATTATTAACGTATTTTGTCGCATGTTTTTTTTAAATTATTTGAATACAATCACGTCATGATAAAAATAATGTAAAATATACACGATAAAATTTGTCTAAAAGGTAATAATCACAATAAACCAAGAAATAATTTCAGTAAACTTCATAATAGAAATTCTAGTAAATAAATAGTAGTTGAACAAATATTTTGACAACCAGTTTGAATCGAATTGAAATTTTTGGTAGCTAGACCACTTGTATGACGGACTGTATCATTTTTATTTTTACACCGTTCCTGTAAGAATAACTTAAAAAGGCTATTAAGTATGTATTTAGCAATAGAATGTAGGTATAAAGTTTTATAGCATATCAATTTCCACTGTAGAGGTACCGTTAATCCACGGTTTCAATGACATTCTAAGAAAGGGTCCGCAAATATTGAGGATGCCTCGAACGCCGGCTAGGAATGGAATCGGTATGTTATGTTCAGTTTATTTCATCGATCTTGAATTAGTTGTTTGTTTAAAGTATCGAAGTGGGTGAGAATCCAGTCTAGTTCTACGAAAGTGCATAAAACGTAACACTGCTAATTTAAATGCGATTGGATTAGATTAAGATTTTGCAGCCTATTTCAAACGTGACATAAATATAGTCTGTGGGATCGTGACCATGGTCGAAACGTCGGGCGAGCGGTATTTTACCTCAATTGATTGATCGAAGAGAAGTCTGATCAGTGGAAATCGCAGACTGTGCGTTTAACGCGTTCTTTTTTGCCTCACGCCTGCAATTTGTGAAATAAACTCCTTCCTGCAGCATTTCCGAGTAACTATAACATGGGGTTCTTCAAAAGGGCTGTTAATAGAGTATTTAAGGGTCGGCAACGTATCTGTGATGCCCCTGGGGTTACAGGTATCCATAGGCGACGATGATCGCGTACCATCAGGCGGCCCGTTAGCCTGCTTGCCACATATTATGGCATTTAAAAAAACTTGGGTTAGTGTCAGGCCTTAACAAATACAAATAAAATCGATAGCTATTTACAATAACGTCAGTTCACAGACCGCAGCTAGTCAATCTTTGTCTGTTCAGGCAGCGATAAATATTCGCTCAGACATTTTAGTGCTGATCGTTCTGCCTTAATGCGAGCCTAGACAATGGCTGTTACGGTTAACCAGTGACAGATAATAGTCTGTTGGGGTTTTCTAGTGACAGATAATCGGCAGTTAGGGCAGAGATGATCGTCGATTTGTTAAACAGCGGTTCGCCGAAAATACTCAGTTTTATGATGAACTGGGCCTTTGGGATCAAGAAGTACACAGATAAATTGTTAATTCATATTCTAATATTTATAATTTGCGTTTGACCGCCTGATGTAAAGCGATGATGCGGTCTACGGTGGAGCACGCTTGCCTGATAGCCCATTGGTCTAGTTGGTAGTGAACCTGCCTTCTGAGCTTGGGGGCGTGGGTTCGATTCTCACCTAGGACAAACATTTATGTGATGAACATTTGTGTTTGTTCTATATCTGGTTGTTCATATCTATTTAAGTATGTATTTAAAACTATATAATTATGTATGTATGTATATCAGTCTCTGGCATCCATATCACAAGCTTTGCTTAGTTTGGGGTCAGATGACCGTGTCCAGAAAATGTCCCGAATATTTATTTATTTAATTTATTTATTTATATTATAAATAGTTGGAAATGAATGACAATAGTTTATCCCGGTTTTTTTAAGTTCTTGAAGGTTCACGTGGGTGAAACCGCGGGACTCAGCCAGTACTTAATAAGTAAAATAACCCGTATTATGTGAAAGGATGCCGCCACTGGCTGCCCGTGTCATGGCACTAATCCGCCTCGTACCGGTGTCCGGTTTAACCGGTTTTCGGTAACACGACACCCGGATTAAAATGCATCCGCGTGGTCGTGTTAGTTTAAATTTTCAAAAACATGACCCGGGTCAGGCAAAACATTTAAGGGTTTGTGGCCAAGTTGTAGTTAGACCTAATATAAATAAAATTATTAATAAAAGATAACTTTTCAAAAACAAGCATTTTTGTATTCTTTTCAACAAAGCCTTTATTGATGTCCTTATTATCGTGATAGTGGATAAGAATATTTTGTCCGCCATCTTGGAGCGTCCGCCATATTGAATTCGTCATCTAGAACCAAAGTGCTTGGGAAGACAAAGCCAACGAACCCAAATTCGACGAGGTTATGTTGTTTCGTTTAGGAGTTCCTATGGCCACCTTCTGTCTCCAATAGCAGACCTGCTCGATGGTACCATAACATTGAATTGTCATCGAACATACATAAGTATGCCAAAATCCAGCTCAATCAGTTGAGAACAACTGGCCTAAAATTCAGCTGAAAAATTTGTCCTACACATCTTCGACCAAAATAAAATGAATGGACAGGCCCAGTGGAAGTGCATTTTTGAAGATAACAAAATGTGCGCCGGCTCTCATTTGGTTTCAGTTGGTCTCTAGCCGCAAAAAGTGCAACACGTGTCTATTGTTACGTGATAACGAAACATCTGACAAAATTATGCATTCATATGCTTTCCCGAAGTGTAAATACACAAATAAAACCGGGATATATTTTTTGTAACAAATATACTATACATTTTTATAATTAGGTGTTGAAGTATAGGTCCGACGGTTTTGACTCGTTTTTACTGAGCAATTTCAATGGTTAGGGCCCGTCCATTCATTTTATTTTAGTCGAAGCTACACGTAACATGAACGTACATATTAACTAACAGGGCAAGTTAAATAAAAGCTTGTAAAAAGTTAAAGAAAACAATATTACCATAATCAATAAGAATTTCGTGGCAAAAACACAATCATAGTGTAAAATATAGTCACTACGCCTCGATTTCGAGCATTCACAACTTTTCATTCCTGCAATTTTCCACAATACAGAGCTGAAAAATGACCAGCATTGTCTCCAACGGTGACCGAAACACTTTCTACGGGCTTTGAATTTCAGCGTGGCCTCTTTATTGCACCGGCGATCTGAATTTCAGTAGTTTCATGCTAGTATTGGAGGCGGTGGGGTGGAAAATCGGATCGGTAAAATGCGGACAGTGGTCTTTGTGTAATAGATGCATTGGATTTAACTATGCAATTTAAAATTTGAGACAACTCTTATGTTACTAGAGTTAAGGGTTTTTGGTAGATGCAACCTACGACCAAAATAAAATGAATGGACGGGCCATAACTATTGAACTTGCACAGTAAAAACGAGTCAAAACCGTTGGACATATACTTCAACACCTAATTATAACCAGGTACACTGTACAGTACATTTGTTACAAAAAATAAATAGCGGTTTTTTGTTGTGTTTTTACACTTCGGAAAAGCACACGAAGGCATAATTTTGTCAGATGTTTAGTTATCATGTATAATAGACTCGTGTGACTCGTGTCGCACTTCCTACGGCTAGAGACCGACTGATACGAAGTGAGCCCAGCGCTCATTTTGTAATCTTCAAAAATGCGCCCCTTCTGGGCCCGTCCATTCATTTTATTTTGGTCGAAGGATACAACCTCTTTAGTATTATCATCTTAAATAAGTTCATGCTGCCTCGCTTGCTCTCTTCCATCTAATATTTAGTGAGATCGTTAGGCAATCTTTGTATTAATTCTGAAAAATAATGAGACAAGATTGGCAGGACAGATTTACAGGGCAGAAACTGGCTTCTGACGAGCCAGTTTCTAACCATCTGTCCTGTAAATGTCCTGAAGCAAAAACAGGGAAATCATCTATAGTAATATTGTGAAGTGGGATTACTATGTTGTGATAGTGTAATATCAGAACGGCGATATATCCAGTAGTTGTCTGAATTTCCGCGCGATTCATATTTAAATATTTCACTGATTCAGTTCTCTCTACCACAATTAAGAGGACCGTGTATTCAGAGCGGTAGAATATTTATCGGAATACAACGTTATCAATGAGTTATTGGGTAATACGGTTAGTATTGATCTAGTTTCACGAATTCAATTTACTTTTGATGTAGTCAGCGTTCAACAGTGTTGTGCAACCAGTACATAGGTACCGTTGAACCTTTTTAACCCCTGACGCAAATGAAGGGGCGTTATAAGTTTCACGTGTGTTTTTTTGTATTTGAGCGTGTCTGTGGCACCGTAGCTCACAAATTACTGAACCGATTTTGATTTTGAATTTTTGTAAGTGAAAACTTCTTTAGGCACTTTCGACACTTTTTGAGACAGGGACAAAGCACTGAAGTCTCTTGAACGTCTCGCTCAGATGCTCGTTCTAGTAAAGTTGGCTCGAGTCAACTAAGAGAGCGAGATAGTATAGTCAACGTTGATGACGTTTTCACTTCTGTTTTTTGGTCTTAAGACGAAATATGCTTCAAATTTGACGATTTGTCATCACGAATATTCAAAAGTAAACCTTTAAAATCGATTAATTGACATTATTTCTTTATGTTTAATAAATGTTCTTGAAATATTTTATTCGGATGTGTTCAACGATACATGATTAAAGAAATTTGGCTTAATAGAAAAAAAACGTAAACTTTCCTAAAAAAACACCCGTTTTTACGTCCCTTCAACGGATTGAATGAACTTCGTTAAGATTCTATAGAAGATATTTAAAAAAAAAATTGTGTGTTATCCTAACAATCATTCAAATACTTTAGTGGTCGCAGTTTTTTGTAAAAGGGTAAGATTATTAGTAGAAAATAAATAAAAAATAAATATTGAAATTATTTGAAAGCACGCACGCCGCATTACCGTCATACAAGTGTACGGTTCTCTACAATTTCGCCTTAAGCACACACTTTTTTTCAAGAAAAAATTGTTCAGCAGTTTGTAAATTATAATGCTTGTTTTTTTTTCAATTTATTCTTGTCAAATGATGGTCTCTGAAACATGCATTTTGTTTCATCACATTTTAACCAAAATACTGTATTGTTTCAGGTATGTACCACAAAAAATATGTATACAGGCAGCTTATGTAAGTATACATATTTTAATTAAAGAAAATGTACACATAGTTACTGGGAACATTATTTATTTATTTTTATTTCCAACTTAGAACTATCATATGGTACCTAATGCGATAGTGTAGCAAATTTACATATTAAAAAACAACATTGTGACATCACTAAATTATCTAATAACATAAAACCTTTAAAGCTATGTTTGTAAATTCACTCAGAGCACAACTAAATAGGTCAATTTCAACGGCAATGATGTTAAGAGGGAGAAGTGCTCGTGTAAAAGGTGCCTCCTGGAGAAGATTTGTTCGCGCGCGCGGCACCGATACCAGTTTTGGCAGTCTTCGCCTCCACACATACCTATCAGGAACGTAGAAGTATATCTGCTTAAGTATATCCGGATTGTGCACCCTGCCTCTCAGCAACTTGAAAATATAAGAAACAAGTGTGAGCTCTCTCCTGACCCTTAGTTCGTTGTATCCAACCATGCCTAAAATAAATAAAGTAGGGTACATTAATGGATAAAATGGATATACTCCATATTTTTTCAAATACAAGTACCTAATGAACTTGTTTTGTATCCTTTCAACCATCAGAATGTACTTCGTCTCGTGAGGGGACCAGATGACTCCATTGCATTCAAGCTGACTTCTGACTAGAGCGTTGTACAAGGCGGCAATTGCATTATGTACATACGAGCCTTCAATGAATAAGAAATAATGTTATGTAAAGGAATTTTATTACAGCTCCTGATTCTGACCAAAATCGCATTCCTCCAAAACTAGAATTCCAAATAGAATTCCAACTCAAATTTCAAGCATTTCAAGCCCTTCTCCAAGTTCAAACAGTTCCATCTTCAAATCAATCAAGACAATGCATTCATGTGCAAATATCCAAACGCAACTCAAATACTCGAAATGGCGTCTAGCTTGTGTTTTGTGTACATTTACTATTTCCCGAGGTTCTAGATAAATGGGCGATCTTAGGAGAGAGCCGAACGAGCGATTTGGCAATAAATTTAGAATCAATCTAAACTACAGCCCGTTCAGTGCTCTGGGCCTTACTCTCGCGCGCTCGAGATTATTTCCGTCACTGTCTCTCTACGTAGAAATATTATGAAAGTGAGAGTGACAGACGTAATCTCAACCGCGCAAGAATAGGGGCCCTGTTCAGGTGACTGGGGAACGCGTCACCAGTTTACGTCCGATTGGAAGAAGCTGGAATACAGTGTCTTTGTACAGATTGCTTCAAAGTTTACAACTTGCTGACTGTTTATCCTCTGTATTGCTTTAGTAGGTCATGAATTAGTATCACATTAATAATATAAATGACAAAAAAACATACACATAATAGTTATAATTATGTTTATCAACGGAATATTTACCGTGGTAAGGTTGTAGATGGAGCTCCCGATATTTCGGCGCAGCTACATGCGCCATGTTCACGGGAAGACTGTCTCACTGTCCTTTGACTGCCAGAAACTCAGTCTTGCTGTGAACATGGTGTATGTAACTGCATCGAAATATCGGAAGCTCATTCCACAACCTTATCACGGTAAATATCCCGTAAATCATATAACTGTAGTGAACAACCGTGATAGTTTAAACACAGACACACACATAGCACAAAAAAATAAGTCAAAAAGTAAAAAGGAATGAGTGGTCCCCATACAACAAATGTATTTTTTATGTATTCTTGTAATTGCTCTAATATAAAAACGGTAATACATACAAGCGTCAAATTTGGAACCATTATAGCACACACTCTAAAGTATAACAAACAAGAGCAAATAATGGCCAAATATGAGTTGGTGACAAATTTCTGTTCAATACCAAGTTATAACTGGTAATTTAGTTATTTGGATGACCTCATTATTTATTGTTTTCACCGAATCGAAATGCCACCATATTTTACTAATTTTGAAGTCGGTTTTTAAATTTTAACTATTGCATTTTGTGGGGGTACGGAGCCTACCCACGAAGTACAGCGACCCCAACTTGCGCTTGACCGGTTTATTTAACACTGTAATCTGTAACAACTGAATGAATTTGAATGAAATTTGGTATGGAGGAGGTAACATACTACACTTCACAATACTTTTTTCAGAAAATAATTCGGTTCCTATTGTTAGCTAGTAAGCTGCGGGGTACTGCTAGTCAAAAATATATGTTGTCTTATTTGTTATATCGATTTGTATGGTAATATTAATTGTAGGTTTAAAAATTAAAGTTTCATGTAAAAAATCATAACTTTAATATTAATTTTCAATTTTCATTTATATATTTAATACTATATTGCACACTTGCAAATTATGTAGATATGTACAAATGGAGGACTTAATGCTAAACATTTTCTACCAGTCATCCACCAGGTTGGAACAAATGGTACGTAGGCGTAAATCAAAAACCTTGTAAAAGACAAAAAGAAATAAACAAAAGGACTAAATTTTTACAAGAAATAGATAACCTTGATACAACAAATATAAATCTAACTTTTAACATCAATACAAAATTATATAAGAACATGATTTTACTACATATTATGGACACAAATTATAATTAATATTATCATTAGTATCTAATTCAAGCATACAATACAATACAATACAAAACTCTTTATTAAAATACCACAAAACAAGGATAACATAAAAATTACAACAAAAATATTATCTAGGCTTTTAACAGGTGGCCTTATCGCTTAAAGCAATCTCTTCCAGGCAACCGTGCACGGAGAGGAATTATATTTAATAATGTGTGGCCTTAACTAAAAATAAAAAATAGAAAGTAATTACCTATGCAAATAACAACAAACAATAGACTACAAATAAATATTACATACTATTATATACATATACATAGACTACATAATATAAACAACATACTATGTAGTACTACCTACATAATTAATAAACTACATAAAAAATATTTAACATAACTGCATAATACCTATTCGAATAATTTCTAAAGTTTTACAGTAACTTCAATCACTCTTAAGTGTTCGGTAGAAAATAGTCTTTGGCGATGAAATATCGCGACAAAGCCGCCCTTGAGACGCCATCACCAATACCGAAGAAAATAAAAGCGAACTTTGTAATTATTTCAGCGGCAGTAGAAAAACAATTTAATTCATTACGTTCCCTCGATCGCGCAAGATACTGTTGTCTATAGAACTTGTTTCTGGCGCGCTTCCAATCCTACGAAAACAATTAAGACTGGTAGCGTGCTTCACACCGCAATATTTTATACATTTTTAAAGTGATTGTATAAAATTTACATTGTTTTTCGAAAGCGATATCGCTTTTAATAACAATAGGCTTCTTTAAATTGCTTGCAAATTAATAAACCTGAGACCATTGCCTGAGACGGTAAGTCAGGCTTATGTAAAATTCTGTTTAAAACAATCAAGAGGAGATTGTCGGGTGCGTCTCGGTAAACTCACGACTTATTTGACATTGAATAAATATTTTTAGAGCGGAGATGAAGCCGGTCATGTAATTGTGTTCGTAGCGAGATACCTAAATAGCTTCTAATCGATAATTAAATTTCGAAACGAAAGTGGAATACTGTTTTATGGTTTAAGTATATTCCGAAAACGCCGTACGCTTTGATTCCACTTTTATTGTGCCCACTACTAGACTTTGAAATGCGTTGAATGGGTATTTCCGTGATAGTTACCCCAGGAAGACATCGTAGGCTTAGGAACAGGGTCCCGTTTTTACCCTCATTTCACCGGAGTCCTACCATGTGCCGATATTAATCATATCCCATAGGTTTATTAGTTCCTAAACTTTTTTCCCTAGAGACATGACGTCACATCCTTTGTAGCTGTTTACCTAAAGACCGCTACAAAGTACATAATCTCAGTAAGCCCAGTTTATTTGCATACCCGCACCGATAAAATAAATAACCAACGGTGGACTCTACCCGCCCGGCGGGGGTAAGACATTACTCTGCACTTTGCTTTTGTCCATGAAGATGACAACCCCTTCCCAACCCCGCCCATACCCTTCCTATACCCCTATTCACCCCCCGTGATGAATCACGCCATGTCATTTAACCCCGAAAATGTATGAACATTGTGCTATTGTTTCCGGTGTCTGTCAAAATGTCTGTAATTTTATTCAGGAATCACTTTTCCGGAGGCGCTGAACTGTGAAGTAAATGTTGAAGTCTCATTTTAGTCTGTCATCGAGTGTTTTATGCGACGCTGTTTGAAGAGCTACTGATGTACAGACAGTATCACATAAAACTGAGTTAAAATGTAAAATGGTTTCTGGCATATTCGTACTTCCACTCCTAGCGATTGTCTGACTAATGAGAATTCTAAATTAGTATCAATTGCTCTGAAAACTATGGTAGCAAGAGATAAGATTTCTAAAACACTGTTTTAAACTATCACGGCTGTTCACTAAAGTTATATGATTATTTACGGGATATTTACCGTGGTAAAGTTGTGGAATGAGCTCCCGTTAACAACACAACAACAACAACGTCAACGTTCATAATATTTCTGAAGTATTTCAGTTGATATCAATAAAATGTGTTTGTTACGCGATTACTCCCTCAATATAGAATTGTTTTCGATGATTTATTTTTTGGTTCGCTGCTCGTTTGCATGATTTCATTTTCTGTCTAGTTATCGCGCATGGCAAGAAGTCGACAGAGCAACTAACGTTTCTAAGTAAGGCCGTTAATGTCTAATATCCAACACTATTGTTCTAAATGTATGCTGTGCTTTAGCCGCTCTGATGGGTCATTAGTGAGGTGGTGGTGAATAGTAAGGTCCTCAACAGAATGATCGTCAGTGATGCTCTTCATTAATTGACGAAAAGAAACTGTGGAGCTAGTTAAAGTTCTATAATACTGGCGTGCCAGGCAAAAAGTGTTCGAAGGACCAACGTCTTAAGGCAAAGCAGATGCGCACAACATAAATCCATTAATACTTTTTCTTTAAAATAAACAAGATAGATCTAATTTATTGCAAACACAAATAAAGATAAATTTATTCTCAAAAAGAGGAAACTTACAAAGAATGGACAACTAATTAGTAATATCTTAAAAGTAGACTATGTATGATTCTATGTAATACACGTCGAAGAAGACACGTCATAATGTGATTGAACAGTTCTGGTGAATTCAAAACTTAGCACGCGAAAAAAGAAAAAAAGAAAATACAAACAGTGTGGCGCTGCCTTTTGCGTTAGTTGAAAACTGTGTTGCAAACGGCAGAAGAGTGGAAACATACCATTATGTTTAACTACTCATATTATTTAAAAAAAAAAGAAACGTATGGTATGTGTTTTTATTTTAAAAATAGCATCGATATTCATTAAAATACTATAACACTTAACCCACAGACTTTTATCAGGATAGATAATGTGAGTTTACCTGCTCTTGCCTATCTTAGTTGGATCAATACTCCAACTGGCACGACGCACAAATAATGCGAAAATTGAACTGAATAATGCAGCACAATTCAATGCTATATCCGTTTTATTAGTCAACACAAAAAATGTTAAAATGCCATAGTAAACAGTAAAAACTCTTCGAAAGTAGTTGGCCGTGCAAATGGAGTTAAAATGCCACTTTGTTGCTCTGTCATAGTAGGTACAAAAATGTGGCGATACAATCTGATATGCTTGCGAGATCTATGCTGATACAGATCTGTGGTTACCAGCAACTTAAAGAAAAAATAGATGTTGCCTTTTTAAATTAAACGTTTTGTAAAGGTTTTCAGAAAAATTAATCTTTTACTTAACTACAACACCAAAACAACAGTAATCCAAATATTTTATTCACGAGCTGTCTACCAGAAAAACTATCTTCTAGCCGCACAAAGAGAAAAGTTAACCACGTAACTTACCGAAAGCAGTTTTTGCCGCGCCCTTAAAACAAGGCTAAGTGAAGCCAAGTTGGCCAGACTACGTAACTTGGGCAGCTGATAAAATACTAAACTGTTTTCTACCCACTACTCCAGACCAACTAGAGTTTCGGTCACAGCAAACTGCTTCGACTCGACACCGGACCGACACCAAAAGTATTGTATTGAGATGAGAGCTGTATTATTATCTCCTAAAACAATGTAAAATCAATTGCTATATCCACTTGCGTCTTCCTCTGATACATACACGAAATGCCACAGGAAAATGCAACAGCACTTGCACTAAACTTCTATATACGACCTACACGGGTTCCATACGAAAATCGCCCTGAGTTTGTTCTATTTCGGCCTTATCTCAAAAGCATTAAAAGCCCGGAAAAGCGAACAAAATATTGCAAAACATTTACTTCGTGAAAGATAGACAAAACGGTTTATAAAGGTTAATAAAATAAACTCACCTCAGTCTGTAATATGAACGGGATTAAAACTGGTTGAGTGGCGTAGTATTGTCGTTCATGATTTTTGTGCATAGTTAGCACCATACGTTATAGCATGAAACTACAGCTTACTCTAGACGCAAGATGAACCGAAAGTTAAAGATGTACGTTAAAACTGGGAGCGTGTTGTCACACGCAAGTATGTTAATCAAATAGCAATATTATATAATTATTTAGCAATTACTTATTTTTTATAGCCATAGTCATCATGATGTCTGTATACCATTTACTAGGTAGAAGCTAGAGCACATACAACTGTTTTGACACCTATGTAACATATATTATTACCTAGTTTCACAGACCAATAAAGTCATTGTATCATTGTTTTTAGTCTGTCTAGTGTCGAATTGGTGTAGTGTGCTATGACCACGCTGATTTTTAAATAAATATTTTCTAGCAGCTCTACCGTTAAGATTTTAAATGCGACTGAATTCTTAATCGGTTGAGTTCAAGTTAGAATTTATGGCTGTAGCACACTTTTAATGGAATAAGATACAAGTGATGATAAAATGGTGTTTGTTGTTCTTTAGACTCAAAACAAATTTAGGCTTGCAAAGGACTTGAGTTGATAATTACAGCGGCTTTCAAGTTCTAAAATACTAGGAGATCTACACGATAACCAAGTTAAAATCGAAATTAAAAACAAATGATTTTTTTTTTCTCAAATAAATGTGTCATTATTTGAAGAATATAATTCTTACGAACAAAATCAAACTTACGGTGGTACGTTTAATGTAGGGCAGGAAATTCAAATAATAAAAAATTGGCCTTGTAGCTAGGCCGGGCAATTATTAATGACACAGCGGTTGCGCAAATCGTTGATTGTTCTTTAACTTATCATGTACCTTAACTTAGCTGGTTCTTTCATTTATCAGTAACGCACCATATTACTTACATTTATCAATAAACCGTTTGAAACAGCAAAAATCAGTTTGTTGACAAATTTTAGTATCAGAGATAAATAGCTTTACATAATTTTATAAAGAATAATAATCAATTTGCGCAAACATCATGATTGTTTACAACAAATACCCGGCCTAGCTACAAGGACAAGAAAACTGTTTGAAATTTGAATTTCCCGATAGGTGAAACGGTGAAAAACGGTAAAATAAAAGGACCTAAAATAAATTGGCAGCCTCTTTTCTTTTGTTCGTACTTATTTCTTCAATATACAAAGAGGTTTAATTAAGTTTTCTAACCAAGAAGGTAAAATAATGGAGTTATGTTAGAATTACAAAAAATTGGTACATACGAAAAGCTCGTGACTTATGATTGGCTCCGAGTTCAATCCATGGCCACCTATATAGAAAATATATTTCTGAAATTTTGCTGCTAGACCATATTTTCATACAATGTTTGAGAAATACGTATCTTGGCGGCACCTAGCAATTTATGGACTCACGTATGCTGGCCTCGGCTACATCTTGACCTATATTTTCACGTTCATCCATTAATACCTCTATCTCTTGTCATTGCAAAATAATAATAGCAACACAAAAGACAAATTGCGGGACTCACAAGCTTATGTCAGTATTACAAATTTCCCCTGAATGAATTCTCCAGCAGAAAATTAGGCTAAGCTAAAAAAAACTCGTTACACCAATTTCTATCAGTATAAAAGCTTGTGAAAATTCAATTACTGATCCAATAAACTTGTCAAATATCAACACGAGGTTACCGAGGGTAGAGGGCGGTTGATCGACGGCCTAGCACATTTTTTTAACATTATATTTTTCGTACAAAAAGTTTAATCAATGTATATTTTTGGTTTTCTTTTTCCAATAACGCATTGTGTCAAGGATTGCCAGAGGTTGCATGCGTTTTTATAATTGGAATGTCAAATGTTGTTTGAGGAGTTATTTGATAAATGAGGTGGAATTAAGCTTGTTTTGATTTACAATCACTTTCCGTGATAAAGCGTTTGAATTCGTTTGAATTAGTTTTAATGATTTTTAGGACTGCGTTTGTTATTATCTTGAAATTAAAAAACATTAATTTTATTTAGGGTTTTTTAGGTTTTTACAGGTCTCAAAGTTAGATTATTCAAATTATTATATTCGAGGTTAAAAGTTCATTTTATCAGTCTAAAAAGACATCACAATGAGGTTTTGCTTCTAACTTTTCTTGAAACTCGGGATTGCATACTTAACCTTTTTTCGAAGCATGATTTGGACCACTCATCTTTATCGCCCTTTCAAGAGGTTACATCAAAAGAGGAAGTTTTCAAAAAAAGAACAATGGCGGCAACAAAATTAATAATTTTTAACCCTTTTCAGACAAATACGTCTACAAACAAAAAGTAAATAGGTACAAGCCGATGAAAAATTCAAACGCCAAAAATCCTTTTTACATCAAAAGGGATTTTAATGTTTGAAAGAATTTCTACTTATCTTGGCTAAGCTGTGTGTATGTGTGTGTCGACACAGTACGGTAGCTTCGGAAAATTGGTTGATCTTTCTTACTCACACACAAGAGAGTGTCATGGAAAAAAAGGGGCAGAAGATAATGTCGGCAGAGCTTATTTATTTCATTATACAAGTAGACACTTATTATTACGATGAGTTGTCACCGGCTTATATGGGCATATGTTTTTTTATAATAGATAGGCTTGCGCTTGGCCGTTATCTCACCTGATGTTAAGCGACGATGCGGTCTACGATGGAGCACGATTGCCTAGAAGAAACCGATTCACTCTCGACTTGAAGACACCCAGATTGTAACTGACGGGGAAAACCCATTCAAGCAGCATTCCACAGACTAGCAGTTTGCACAATAAATGTGGAATCAAAGCGCTTCGTGCGGGTTTGTGGAATAGCAACCATAAAACGATGTCAATTTTTCTGCCCTGGCAGTCCAATAGAAAAATGGGCAGGAGGGAATCGTGCAGATCTAACGTACACTTTTCGAAATGGGAATTCCGGATTCCGAATTAATATGGGGTTCCATTTTTGCGTGATCTTTGCTACTGTATGAGTAAGTACTTATTTCCGCGCCGAGACTTGAACCGGTTTGCTTAATTGAGCAACAAACTCTTTGGAGTTCGACGAAGGTTCCGGACGTCCGGCCCTTCGGGCTCGCGAACATTCCCAATTTCATTATAAAAAAGGCCTACGGGACCCTGAGACCTACCAGAAATCTCGTTATCCTTCCAAGACGTGTTTTATTGGATCAAGGTGTTACTTTTACCGAAATTTCGCATCATGACATTATGGAGATCAGTTCGATCCGAGTTGGTCTCACAATGTGAAAGGTTGCTGGCGCCTGGTTTAAAAAAAATGCTTTTTCTCAAACATAATATTTAATATAAAATAATACATTTAATTGGGTACGGAGATATATCCTTTTTTTCCCTTTGGTTATCTTTTACATTTTATGTGTTCTTCAGAACACACTTTTAAGATAATTGAACTTTAATTAATGACCTTTCCTTAAATAATTGGCAACCTATTTTTGTCGTCCTTAATATTTTTACTTATACAATATTACAATGTGAAAGAGGTATGATTACGTTTTTCCAATAACAAGTATAAAAATAAAAGAAAAACATAGAACCTGATGCAAAATGTAGCTCTAGACATCAATAAAACTTTAACGACACCTCATACATCAAAATCGGTCAAGCTGTTTATGTTTAGGCTGTAGGAGATAATAAATAGAAACGCCCGAAAAACATTACCCTCCTATTTGGGAAGGCGGGGGAAAAGGGACAAGACACAGAGCTTAGAATAACTACACAAAGCAACCAAGTACATTCTCAAAATTTAAGCCATTCAAATGGTGTCATATATGGCTCCAAAAATGAATATAAAAAATTTACTATGACAATTTGCGCATTGAAATCGTACCACAACAAATCAGAAAAGCAGCATAAGAGTTATGGTGTGACATTCCACAGGTAATCCATTAATTTTCTTGCTTAAATCGTTTAAAATACCAATCGAAACGTAAGCTATAAAGCGAATTTGTAGCTTACGTTTTGAGAAGGCGTTGTTTGGAAACCTACCTTCTCTGAGTAGTTATTCTAAGACACAGAGGTTATATCCCCATGAACAGAGGGTTTATATAGTTAACATTGTAATGATATATTATACATTATCAATTTAGTTCATTGTAAGTACTTGGTATATTTCATATTACTTGCAAGCCGAATAACCGAATAACGAATAACTGATGTTCATATCATTACCTAAAAGTTCAAGTACAAGTTGAAGAACAAGGCAGGGAGCTGATATCTTACAAATGAAACTAAAGTTCTCTCGAGGAACTACTATAGCATAAATGTATTTTTTCCAGAGTAGAGCTAACCATATCTTGTGGAAATATAGGGAAAAAACTTTTTGCTATTCATCAGAATCGTTTGTTCTAGAACAAAAATAGCTGGACATTAGAGATTACTACGGGGATATAAAAAAAAATATGGCGTTTCTGCACACACGGTCATCTGACCCCAAACTAAGCAAAGCTTGTGATATGGCTGCCAGAGACTGATAAACATACATATATAAAACACTGTTTTAAACTATCACGGTTGTTCACTAAAGTTATATGATTATTTACGGGATATTTACCGTGGTAAGGTTGTGGAATGAGCTCCCGATATCGGGAGCTCATTCCACAACCTTACCACGGTAAATATCCCGTAAATAATCATATACATATATAGTTTTAAATACATACTTAAATAGATATTAACAACCAGATATAGAACAACACAAATGTTCATCACATAAATGTTTGCCCTAGGTGGGAATCGAACCCACGCCCCCAAGCTCAGAAGGCAGGTTCACTACCAACTGGACCAACGAGCTATTTATCTATGAAAAACTAAAATAGTCAGTCTAAGTCAATGGGAAACGATTTCGAGGCAGGAGCCCGATGCATTGGTCCAACCAGATTTGCACCATCTTACACATCACGATGCCCTGCCTGCCTACATGTCACCGACGATAGAAGAAGGTGGTGCAGAAGAGATTTTTTTATATGGAATAGATCTACGTTCGGCCACCAAGTCGCCTGATTGTAAATGAAGGCCGAGGATGGAACACGTGGATCTAGAAGAAATCTATTCACTTTAGGCTTGAAGATGCCTAGATTGTAGTTCTCAGGAAACAAGGAGGACGGCAGGGAGTTTCATTCTTGGGCAGTACGACGGTGGAGGGACATGATAGGCCCTCAGACATGAGCACGTCGAAAGGAGAGAAGGTAAAAACTAAACTCTGACCAAGGAAAATGTAAACCATAACCACCCTGGCAAGGTAAGAATATCCACAATACTTCGAGCCAGAAATTCAGTTGTCCCGAAGTACAAGACTAGAATTTTAAACAAAGTTATAGTGCACGGAATGGTTTGAAAGGCTTACATAGATTCATAAATTTGTGTAAGAGTACAGTAGAATTGTGAAGTAGGTAAAATGAAAGTAAATTTTGTACGTGTTGTTCATTTTGACAAGCACCGCCATTCTAGTATAGGTAAGCGTAATTTGATGATATTTGCACACCTGGAATGTAGGAAACTTAAAATCGAGGTGACTTAGTATTAGATTAAATTAATTTTTAAATTTGGCCGGTTGGAGGCGGCCTGCATCCAGCGTTTCCCTGCGGTCTATTTTAGGTATTTTAGGTCTCATTACAGTTATTGCAACTATTTTTCATCTAATTTCTGATTTTTTATGAAACCCTGAGCTTACTTTGCTGAGTCACTTCAGCACAAGTGGAGTTATACACTGAAAATAATTGTGCTGTAGAACTGCAGTGGCAAATTGATTACGTAAAAATATACGTTTGGGAATTTACGTATCATATTCCATTTTACCTATAGGATTGTTATATGAAATACAGTTAAGTCTTTACAGTACACTAAGTCACAGTAAACGCAAGCAGCGCGATAGTACCGGAAGTACAGAGTACAGCTGACGCCGCCGGCCGCCTCGACGCGACTTCCGTTTCCGTGGGTGACGCCCTATTGCGCTGTGGCGAACTTTCTACTGGTGCTGGCGTTTTATTACTGCAAAACATAAAAACTAAAATAAGCATTATTTTACTGTATGGTCCGTGAAATTAATCGACAAATGTAGGATGCACTGTCAAGTATAACAATACATCATAATATGACTTTTGACCTTTGTTTTGACACATAGGATGTATTGGTCGATCAATATTGATATGGCACTTCTGTCATACTAAACTAAACCAATCTGACAGGACTAAAATTATCTGCCTCTCTTTTCATGTTAATATGTGAGAGAAGGATGGTAACAATTTTAGAGCTGTCAAATTTAGTTTAGTTTAGAGTACATCAGAATCGATGCCAATGAATGATTATAGACCAATTTTTGCCAAACATTGCATATTTTTGCAATAGGAACGAAAATAGAAACAAAAATAAACTTAGTATTAGTAACGTTAACACCAGTGTAAAAAAAAAACATACAAAAGTGACAAATATTAGAGCTTTTTACGTTTATAAACGTCAGAGTGCTCGGAACAGCCCAGTTGTGTCACGGTTGTTTTTCACACTGATGTTATGCACGGAGAGGTTGCACTTTATACGCACTCCGATGCGTCTTGGGAACACATCCCTGTGGTCTCATTTTTATAGTTATGTAACTGTGATGACTTTTAAGCAAACCAAGTCTGTCTTCCTTTCATATTTAAAACGCTCATGATTTCAAACGTTTCTAGGAATATTGCACATCGTATCATGCCCTCTCTCAAGCCTCATTAAAATAGCTGAAATTGTGTCATTTTCAGCAAAACATGGCGCTTTAAATACAAGCTTTAAAGCGCTAAACGAGCTGTCATGTTGCGGTGCGACCCCGCGTCAACAGCGTAGAGATGTTGTGTATGTGAAATTTTAGTAAAACTGGACTATTATCTGTCGAGTAGTGTTGAGCAAAAAAAAAGTTTTGAGCAGAACAGATAAATACCTGTAATGTTGGGGTTCAGTTTAACAGATAAAAAATAACCAGCCAAGTGCGAGTCAAGCTCGCGCACTGAGGGTTCCGTACATCCACAAAATACAAAAAGTCGTGCAAAAAGACATCACGCCTAGGCGGTTACCCATAAGTACCGACCGCGCCCGACGTTGCTTAACTTAGCGGTGAACAGAAATTTGTCACCGACTTGCACTTAGCCAGCCTTACTACAGCAGAGTTTCTTAAAAGGAACATAAAATTCACCCAAACTGCAATGCATTTAAAGTAGAAATTATCCATACATACCTCTCATCATCATCATCATCATTAGCTTCTTATTGCCCACTGCTGGACATAGGCCTCTCCTAAGCCATGCCACTGAGCTCAGTTTGCAGTTCTCTGCATCCAGTTTTTACCTACCGTTTTACGCAGGTCACCTTACCCGTCCACAGGGTGTCCTACACTATGTTCGCCCAAACGTGGTCTCCACTCTAGAACTCGTCCACCCCATCAGTTATCTGTTCTTTGGGCAATGTGACCGGCCTACTGCCACTTCATCTTACTAATCCTTTGAGCTATGTCGGTTACTTTAGTTCTATGTCGGATCACTTCGATTCGGATTCTGTCCCGAATATAAACTAAGCATAGTTCTCTCCAAAGCTGGCTGAGCGACTTAGAACTTTGTGGTTCACTTTAACCTGAGTTGCCTTGAGGAACTGTGTATGGACGACGGTGAGATGAAGACTTGACCTTCTCTACCTTTCTAGAAATACATTTTCAAAGTAGCATCAAGAAGCTCTTGTTGTTCACTTTAACCTGAGTTGCCTTGAGGAACTGTGTATGGACGACGGTGAGGTGAAGACTTGACCTTCTCTACCTTTCTAGAAATACATATTCGCAGTAGCATCAAGAAGCTACAATACAAAAAATATATTTGTCCTATACAAAAGTTTGTTAAAGCTGAAACCAACAAAATTTTAGGCCGTATATCACACAACAATTTCATTTCCTATTTTGCAAAGTTTCATATCGCAGCGTGCGATAGAACAAACTTAACATTAATCATTCTGTAGATAAATAAAAATTAAAGCGTAGCTCTTTGAGTAGCTGTTCTGTCAGTAGAGTTTAAAAGAAGAAACGCCAAAGAATTACTGGCTGAAAAGGTTTTAGTACCATTGCCAATGGTCGCCGAAAAAAAGTAAATTGGTGATTTCCCGCCTTTTTCGCCAAGATGGCCGCCACTTCTTTTTGGCAAACGGCCCTTCGCTGGAAACATGTTTCAGGCAACAAAATTCACTCCAATTAAATCCCTCTTTACCTCGAGAGGGTAGTATTAATTAAACGCGGGTCTCGGTCCGTCCTCCAGTGCCACCTCTCCTGCTGCCGTCACTTGCTATAATCGCGTCTGAAATATCATTCTCTTTGATTGTCTATGAAGCGCTCACGCTTTGATTCATAATTGCTCAGGATTACGAGTGATTACCACCATTTGTGGATCAAAGAAGTTATGTAATGCGACCATTGTTCTGCTTTTAGATCAAACGGCCGGTAATGATGGTGAATGAGTTAACTCGCTTGTGAAGTATCGACTTCCATTTGGTGGATCGGATTTGTTATAGCACGTGCGTCCCTTTTCCAAATTGAAATGAATAGCGCAGAATACACATAAATACAGAAGATAGGTACAGAAGATTCATTCTGCAAAATCATTTAAATAAGTAACGACTCTTGCAACTACACAATAAAGTACAATTCAGGACGTGCGAGCGCTAAGTACCTACAGATATATTAACCTAGAAGTTGCCTCTCTGTGTATCGCGTAACTCTTGTCGCGTTATCTCTGTGTATCGCGCGGCAGGCCCGACAAGTCGGTTACTTGTAGCTTCATACGCCAGGCCTGTTAATAGTAAGCACATTATTACTGCACGAGCAGACATAAGAAGAAGTCACATCTATAATGCACCATTACACATCATGTTCAGAATAGATGTGTGTTTAGAATGCTCTATATATAAATGCATGTATTTATAGCGATAACACAAATATTTTGTGTGTATGTGTGTGTTTGGATTCCTCCGGAAAAACAACAGGAGAATATGTACCATTTAAATTTTGTATTTGTATTTTATAAATACGTCAGTCAAAAATCGCCTATTAAATAGTCATTTCTCGTAGTCCACGCAAGCAAAGCCACGGGATGCAGCTAGTTTATTTATAATTGATTCTGAACAGCGTAACAAGATGGAAATGATAATATCCCACAAACATAAGAAACAAAAAACTAAAATTATGGTATTCGGAAATACGCTGACAATTGATGAATTACAGTTTACTAAAAGCCCCTATATTTTGGGAAACAGCTAGACCGAGACCGTATTAATGATTTATCTTATTATTCCTGTTTTTGTTCAAAATATTTGCCAACCGACTTCTAAAAAGAAGGTTCCCAATTCCATTTTATGTTTTTTTGTGTATGTTACGCGATATTTTCATTATTTTCTTGTCCCATAATTTTGATAAAGCTACCTGCTTTAAGTTTTATCTCAGCACGTTAAGGTTCACATTTGCGTGATTTTCCGCACTGCGCTGTTCCAGCGCTGTTTTGTAGGCTGTTAGGCCTCTGATATGTTTCGATATTATAATATAATAAAAAATCAAAATGAACGATGGAGAGGGCTATGCTCGGGGTTTCTCTACGAGATCGAATCAGAAATGAGGAGATCTGTAGACAAACGAAAGTAACTGACATAGCCCTCCGGATTAGCAAGTTGAAGTGGCAATGGGCAGGGCACATATCACGCAGAACAGATGGCCGATGGGGCCGAAAAGTCCTGGAATGGAGACCACGGACCGGTAAGCGCAGCGTAGGACGTCCACCCACGAGATGGACAGACGACTTAAAAAGACCGCAGGGAAACGCTGGATGCCGACCGCTTCCAACCGGCCCTTTTGGGGATCGATGAGGGAGGCCTATGTCCAGCAATGGACGTCCTATGGCTGAAATGATGATGATGAATATAATATACTTTTTTTTAAACCGTACAGACTACCATTTGGCGTAGTTGAGATTTTAATAGATGGCATTTTTTGGCGCTTTTGAAGTACTAATCATGTTGAGCCATGGTGACCGAGCGATAGCACGTGTGCTTTACAATTTGACGGCACCCAGTTCGATCCTTGGCCCTGCACCAATGTCTTATTTAGACCAACTTAAATAAGTTATGTGCATTTTGTGCCATCGCCCAACAACTGTGAAAACGATCCAAGATCGTGCCCAAGAACCTCAAAGTTCAAAGATATACCTATTACTTGGCTCATTGAAATTTCGTTGACATAACATGACATTCACCAACATGTACTGGGCCAGCATGGTGTGTTAGGGCCCATCCTGTTTCTCTGGAACAAAGCCTGTGCCAGTGGGAACATGATAGGATGATTCTGATGAAATAATACCAACACCTTAAGGAAAACAATCCATGTAACGTCGCAGTACATTAGTTACACATGGCTTGCAGCGGTCACGCCGACACGCCGTCCCGCGTCCCGCGTCAATCACGCCGGCCGTACTTGACACGTTCGCGTTTTTGTATGCGTCGCTTGTAGACTGCCTGTCTGGCTTGTGCGAATGTGTGTTTTTATTTGGACCTTATTTTCTCTACTACTTAACATTGATTTATAAATACATGTATATTAGATTACAAACAACATATATTTTAAAACCTTTAACAATATTTATTTACCAAAATAAAAAATAAGTACTAAAGTTTATGGTATAAATAAAGTATAAGTGCTTAAATAAAACTTTAAATACTTTGCGGTTACGTACTATATCTAAAATTGTGGCGATGAACTCTAAACTAAGCACAAGGCCTGTTTCTTAGGCTCGAGCGCGAGGTTACAAAAAAATTTAAGTGTTTAAGAAAGAAAATGTTTGCCTCCTATACTCGGATTACTTATTTTGACCTTTGACCAAAATAAAATAAATGGACGGGCCCAGAAGAAGCGCATTTTAAAGATCACAAAATGAGCGCCTGCGCTCACTTCGTTTCAGTCGGTCTCTGGCCGTAGGAAGTGCGACACAAGACTATTGTTACATGATAACGAAACATCTGACTAAATTATGCTTCCTGTGCTTTCCCGAAGTGTAAACACACAAGAAAAAACCGCTATTTATTTTTTGTAACAAATGTACTGTGCCAAGCTATAATTAGGTGTTGAAGTATATATGTCCGACGGTTTGACTCGTTTTACTGAGTAAGTTCAGAGGTTATGGCCCGTCCATTCATTTTATTTTGGTCGAAAATTCTGACAGCAATAAACAACAAGGTTTCAAATCAGATCAAATTCTAAGTCAAGTAAATAAAGTAATATACAACACATTTAAGAGTTTAAGTTAATTAAAACTTTTTTTAAACAGGGTGTAATTTTTAGACTCGCTACAAAGAACACTTTTCCGCATACAGAAATGACCACCCAAATAAATCACATTTTGCAAAAGCTCTATTAAACTGTTCAACAAAATTTTAACATAGTACCTATTGTAAAACTCATAGGAAACTGCTAAAATATTCTGTTGAATCAATTATGTACAACATTCTATTTATTATAACAAATCGTCTACGATACTTCCTAGTTTTTTTTATATATATCTTAATAGGCTTGCGTTTGGCCGCCAACTCGCCTGATGTTACGCGATGATGCGGTCTACGGTGGAGCACGCTTGCCTAGAAGAAACCGATTCACTCGTGACTTGAAGACACCCAGATGGTAACTATCGGGGAAAACCCATTCAGGCAGCGTATTCCACAGACTAGCAGTTCGCACAGTAAAAGTGGAATCAAAGCGCTACACTATAACTGTGACTTCCATCTATGTCAACTCTGAAACTACTACAAAGCACCCAATGAACACAACAAAAGGCGCTCTCGACCGAAAAAATAGCGCATTAAAACAAACAGAAACTAATTCACATTATCACTGAACTTAAGGAGTGGTCGTTTTTCTTCATTACCATCATTAAGGAGCGGACGCAAGAGCAGCTTAATCCTGGCTGTTATTGCTTGTTCAATGCTTAATGAAGTTGGATTTAATATATGTGTGCTTGGAATTAGTTGCCGTACATTTTTACGACTGTAGAGAGGGGCTACATTCTTAGGGAGCGCTGTTCAATGATTCTCGAACCCGAAACTAATTGATAATCGATTATCAAAGCAAGTAAAAGCTCATGTTTCAACATTAAATTATGAACTTTTGGGTTTTGGGCACACTCTTATTATGATAGACTTCTCAACTCCCACTGCACTGCACGCTCCGCACCTTAAAATAATTTAGGTATTCCTTAGCGGCAATTTCAATTTTTATAATTATTTACAAATTTATCTTAACCCTCTTTCCTATTATTCTTACCTCCTCAGTATTTATGATCACCTGGTACTTTGTTTTGTATCGCAGAAACATTTAACATGATAAATAAAATAAAAAACTTTATCTTCTCATATTTATTTGTTACAAAATAAATATAAAAAAGCATTAAAAAAATGTGAACGTATAAACAACGCACTAAAAAGCTCAGTAGTCCGATTATTTTTGTCACCGGACTATGAGATGGAAAAATTTCATCGTTCCGATCATCGGACTAAAATTATTATCGGACTAGTGATACTTGGCCGTAAAAGCTCTTTGAACCCTAATTGGCATGCGAACTACCACTAAATTGCTTTCGTGAAATGCGGCACGCTATGCGTTCTTAAAAATATCTATCTGTCTAAACCAATTTTGAAGAGAAACGATAAATTAGTGTTAAATCGTTCATGAGGAACCTTTCCTGCCTTTCATTTCGGAAAACGCGGGCAAACTAGATTTTTTAATAGACGAGGAAGAACATAGAAATGTCAAAATTATTTTCTGCTTCAAATTAGTAAATTTACATTTGCACGATATTGTGACACTGACTCCAAATGAGATTATCACAAATGCATCCAAATTACACATAAAGTTCCCTATTTGTCACAGGTGTAGCACACATTATTCTAAGCATAAAATTACCCTTTATCATCGTCCAACCGGATTAACATTAATCCTGCAAGTAACACGTCCAATTCAGCACAATGACGTTGGCACCCGCCAAAATAATATATTAAATACGTTGCATATTGTCTAATTCTGTAGTTGGATACACTGTCCCAACAGTAAATTAGACAGAAGGTAAATGGACATAACGGTTATTATGGAAACATGACGCTTTCGTGATGACAATTTGCAACACCCAAGCGTCCAGATTACTCCTAATTAAGGTAGTAAAGATAGCGTTTTTACACAATTTTGACCAAAGAGAACTTAAAATAGTATATTATGCAATTAGTGAATAAAGGACGGATTTAAAGCGAAGGCCATAGATGGATCACGAGCAAGTGAAGGATTCTAACGAATGAATCACGACCGCAGGGACAGATTCATGGTGATTTAATCAACAGCGTAGCGAGTGATTCAAGTGTTAGAATCCTGAGCGACGCGAGTGATTCATGGTTCTCGATATAAATCCGTTTTATTCAAGAGTTTCTTACCATACTTTATACTATGACTACGAGAAAAAGAAAGATTTAAGCGAAAATAGACATTTAATGAAGAAAAAAGGAAGGGTAAAGGAGGTTGTATAGCATTGATGGAGGTCGAATATATTGGTGTGTTCTAATTAATAATCCTTTACAAAATAATAATATAATTTTACATAATAAGAACTAAAACTATCGCTACCTAATTATTATATACAAATTAAAATGAACAATAAATTATCAAAATCATTAAAAATACTAATCTAAAAGCCCTTCGGTGGACGGAAAAGTAGCCAGAATGCTGGCAGCATTGCCACGTTGGTTGGCAATGGAAATTATTTGACCAAAGTAGGCGCCAGCATTCCGTTCACATGTCGCCTCCATCAAGCGTTTGGCCAAGTCTCTATATAAATCATGGGCGGCCGGCCCCCACGGTCCTAAGGTCTCGACCCCAAACGGCACAAACATATACACCCTGTCTAAAAATCGATATTTGTGCCGTTTGAGGTTTTCAGCCTTAGTCGCGGCAGCTCCAGCCTGTAAAGATGTCCCAGGAAGATGAGAGACGGCGCCAATGTATCGACGCATGTAGCGTCCCATATTACAGGCCGCCCCATCTTCCATGGGATGAGGGTCATCCCGTCGGGTCTCTTACCGTCGTCCCGCATCAGTCCATTAGGTTCTAGAACTGACGGGACGCCGGCGCTGACGGAAGCCCGACGGATGATGTCATTCAGGCTGGCATGCCGCAGTATGCGCCCTGCGCTCTTAGCGCAAGACAGCGCGTGGTGGCCGTGCCTGTCCACCATTTCACTACAAGAGCAGCGGTGAGGGACTTGGCAAGGGGCACCTATACGGAGGGATACGGCTACTCGGAAAGTATTATTATCTAAAAGATTGCCAATGTTTTTGGAAGGAAGGGCATGTAGCCAAAGCCCCGATTCCCACCGCGTAACAGCAAGTAGACGAGCGCGCTCTGTGGAAGAACTTGCAGAATCAAACAAGTTCTGACGTTCTATCTCACAGAGCGGCCCGTCCCACTGTCTCTGCGAAGCCGGAGCTTTGGGCAACGGTTGGTTCGGACAAGCTATTTTCCAGCTTTCCAATGCGTCAGTAAGGTAACTGATTTCTGAATTTTGTAGTGTAGGCGATAAAATAGTGTTTACCAGTTTTTGAGTGCTGAAAACTGACGACAGGAAAGCTGGCAAAGATACACTAGAAATTTTGAAATTTTGTGTTCTTAATTCAAACACCAAAATTGTGATTAGATAAAAAAATTATTTACATAGATTAAATCATTATTAATAATTATAATTTTAATAATATCCGCCAGCTTGCCCGAGCCTTGATGAGTCTAAATACCATCTCGAGAACCCCTACCATTTCCTCAACTCGACGGCTTAACAACCTTCGAATAAAAACGCCATTAGCATAAATAACCAGAGCCAGTTAAGTCTTAAATCTAGTCGCCTGATATCGTCCAGTTTCGGATATTAACCGGGCATTATGCGAGGACCGCATTTTATAATAAATTCTCGGCATAACCGCGCTAGGATTATTCTCGTCAGCTCAAAGACGGATAAATTCTTTTTCTCATTCTGTTTTATTGCGTTCTTCAAAGCTCCGTGGTTTCGAGGGGTTTATAATTTAAATTATTCCATTATGAAGACGACGGATGTGCTTAGTTTTGACAGAGTTGTGAGATTTCTGCTGAGGTGGTGTTTAAAGACACTTTTCTATTTTTTACTTACAGCCCGTTGGTCCAGTTGGTAGTGAACCTGCCTTCTGCGCTTGGAGGCTTGGATTCGATTCCCACTTAGGACAAACATTTATGTAATGAACATTTGTGTTTGTTCTCTATCTGGGTGATTAGGTTGTCGTAATAGTGAGGCCGAAGGCCGAGCTCTACGCGTACGAAGTAACGGGTAAGTTAAATATAAAATAATTAAATTTACTATCTAAAACTATACATAAAAGAGCATAAACTGAATTTGTTTTTTAAACCTCCGATATAAGAGCTGATAATCTTCAAACAGCTGAACAGATTTTCTCAATAATAGCTAAGAACACACTTGATCAAGACAACTTAAAAAAAAAAAAAAATGGTTCAGCCGTTTCAGAGCTACGATGCCACAGACAGACACAGATAGGCATACACGTTAAACTTATGACACCCCTATGTTTGCGTCAGAGGTAAATAAATAAATAAAAATAATAAATATTCGGGACATTTTGCACAAACGGTCATCTGACCCCAAACTAAGCAAAGGTGGTAATATGGCTGCCAGAGACTGATATACTTACATAATATGTAGTTTTAAATACATATTTGAATATATATTACCACCCAGATATATTATAAGAAACAAATGTTTATCACATGAAAGTTTTTTTAAATTGATTCCCAATATTTGTTTAAATAGTTAATTTAGTTACAAATTAAGACAAATTAATATAAGCATGTTAAATCATTATGTGTAATTTAGGATACGTGCGAAGCCGCACGTACATTAAAGGATCGAGTACATTAGGACGGGCCGCAGTAGCCTGAGGCGCATCGCTAAATCGCTTTCATACGTTTTATATGAAGTATCGCATACTATGCCGGGGCGCAGCGGGGTGGATTTCCGTATAAAATGGAAAAGCGATGCGCCCCGGCCCGCTGCGGCCCGTCCTAACGTGCTTGATCCTTAATTATACGTATCGTAATGTCTGTTGTAATGATATCCCTAAATGAATGTTCAATTATTTTTGTCATGTTCATTTGGAGATAATTGATCGTTATTTTAATTTGATCCATTAATTTTATGAGATTCCAATTAATTTAAAGTCATTATGGGCTGATACAGATAAAAATTCAGTGTAATGGTTTTAATCCTGTATTACTGTCATTTTATTACTATAATTAAATTGTATGTAAATTTTACGTATATTTTATTGGAATGTTATATGTACTCGTTTATAAAAAAATAAAAATAGGCGTAGGTTTGGCCACCAACTCACCTGATGGAAAGCGATGTTGTGGCCGGAGAAAATCATGCAAATCTAGAAGGTAAGTACTTATTCACTCTGGCCTTGAAGACACCCAGGTTATAGTTTTCAGGAAACAAGGACGGTGGCAAACCATTCCAGTCTCTAGAGGTTCAAGTTCCATAACATTACCGAGTTTACTTCAAAACGACAATTAAGATAAGAATCGCTCAAAATTGCTTTCTTAAAAAATTATAAGCCTATGGCCATGGTGGATCAGATTTAGCAATCGGTAAACAACGGAAAATGCGGAATGCTCTGATGAAATACGTATTCCTTGCGAGCTTGTAGAAAGCTGATTTGCATTTCTAACCATGAAAGGCAAACTGCAATAATCTAAAATCAATAGACATCAATACAAACTCGTGCACTGAGCCAGTGGCGGCGTATAATCCTGATGAAGTGAAAAGCGCCCCCTGGCGGCATGCCAGCGCGGCGCCTCGCTGCAACTCAATTAGTGAAATAATAACAAATACGAGTGTACAGACGACATGCATTCTGTTTACTTTTTACTAGTTTTTATTTAATTTGCAATGATTGTATGTTTGTTTGTTTAGGTCAAATCTTGCAAGCCAAATTAGAACCTGTTACTCCTAACCGATTTTGCTTACATTTTGCAAACAACCTTTAGTTCTGATGACAATACAATATGCAATACCCAATATAGATATATTTTAAAAATGGCCGCTGCCACAAGATGGCGGATGGTGTATGTTTTTTGGCAGGGCTTGAAGAGTAGAAAATGAGTGACACACACTAAATTCAATATGGCTGCCGCGCTAAGATTGTGGATTAAATTTTCTTTGCTAAAGTTAAAAGCTTGTTTAAAAAATATATTTTTTACCATTAACTTATAGTATAAGATATCTTTGAAATGGTCTCTAAAAAGATTATTGTAACTTTTATGTTTTTTAATCGCTTTTTAAATCGTTAGCTAAATTTATCAGGAAACAAGTATAAATTGATTTTTTAAACCAGATAAAAGAGCTGGTAATATAATCAAGAGGAGTCAACAAAAAGAGGAGTAGTATACATTTTACGTGTATATCTGTGTGTCAGTCTGTGGCATCGTAGCTCTCAAAACGCTAAACCGATTTTGATTTAGTTTGTTTTTGTTTGTAAGGTGATTAGATCAAAAAAAGATAAAAAAGATTTAAAAAAAAAAAATGATAAAATTCAAGAAAATCTGTTCTTTTATAGGGGGATAAACGAACACAAACACCTGAAAGACCATAAAATGTTTTTGCTAAACCGTCACATGGTATAAATAATACAGGTTGCCAGTTTCGGCACCACGATCACGGCGGTTTAAATTAATTTAGCTATCGGAAAATGTGGCGGAAATTTAGACAAAGTTGGCGAGGCTAGCTCGGGCTTAGTTAGGACAAAATTAGTGGCCTAGGTATCACGTACGCGCTTAGTAGGATCATTTGAATAGTGCTACTTTTAGACAGTATTTTGCCTCGATTGGCTTTGATTTTCATTTAGGATATTTGTTATTGAGTCAACTGATAGCAAGAGACCTATATATTCTTATAGCAGCGGGATAAAAAGGCTGAGGTTGATAACGAGAAGTCAACTGAGCTCTGAACAATTATCTCAAACATTGCGTGGATATAGCGTAAAAACACCGGCCAAGTGCGGCCAAGTGAGTCGGACTCGCACCCAATGTGTTTTCTTTCACTTACAGCCGCACTCAGAGACGTTACTTAAGTTAAGGAATACTTAAAATTACTGTCAACTTCTCGACGGAAATTGTCACGCATGAAAACGAAACAGAGCAATTTTAAGTATTCCCGTCTTTGAGCGCGGCTGTTAGTACTAGATCTATAGCGCGCCCCTAATAGCACTTGCCTGGTGTTTTACTTAAACGTGTGTACAAGTTTTTTTTCTCGGCCGAAGATACTTGCCATAACATCTTTGTAATTTTTGTCAACATCATAATTAATTGCTTCTGAGGAATTGCTTTGTGATGCCCAAGATAAGACCATTTTGTCTATCTATTTAATGAAGTTTTCTTGTAGTCTTTTCTGTGATGTCAATAGTATTGTTATATTATATTGTATTGTAAACAACATCACAGAATGTTGGCTCGTCAATTCTTGTAATATACAATACTAGCGGCCCGCCCCGGCTTTGCACGGGTATAGATATATAGCCTATATTAATCAGTGATAATGTAGCATTCAAATAGAGAAAGAATTTTTTAAATCGGTCCAGTACTTTTTGAGCCAATTCGTTACAAATATACTTACATACAAATCTTTCTTTTTATAATATTAGTATAGATACACCGATACTGACAAACACCTACTTAAAAGTGAATCCTACCACTTAGTAGAATATAGCTTCCTCGTGGTAGAAAAATTCTATGCTAACTATTTTTAAAATTGGCAACTATAATGCCGCTAACGATCGAAACTAGCGAGTATTCCGATACATAACAATTTGTGATGGATAATAGAGAAGCGGAAGTGAGGAGCTATGCGGGGCTGGGGTATCTGGCAACCGGCAGTTTTTAACTATGTAGCCGGATAGTTATGGGAACTGTCAGTTCGGGTGGTTAAGATTGCCAACAAGTGTTTTCAACTATAATGTAAAAAACTGTTATGTTGAAAATAACTTGACCGTATTACTTGTAAGATTACTTTTAACAGAATTGAATGTCGAGAAGAATTACATTAATTATAGTGAAGAGTATTGAATTTCGTCGCTATTTCTGACTGAAACAAGGAGGTTCTCAATTCGACTGTATGTTTGTTACGCGGTTACTCCCCCAATTATGAATTTATTTTGATGATTCTTCCTTTGTTTGGTTGATATATACTACTTATACTTCAGAAGTGGCCCCATATACATTTTATCGAAATTGTAGGAGCGCTTTTTTAAAAAAATCATCAAAAGCAAAATGCACACAAATAACGTTTGACGTTTTGGTTTGTGATTCGCTTAAGCAAAAGTTTTGATACGGGTTTCCAAATGTCATATTTCTACTTTTTCGTTTAAGTTTGTACATGTAGATAGTCTTGAAGTCAATTTTTATTTTTTTCTTCTAAAAATTAACTTTATATTATGTTTATGTCTGTGCAATAATTAATACAACGCAAGCAACAGTAATTCCAGACACGTGACATTTCGGTCGTTAGTGCTATTATGGTAGTGCTTTTCACGACCATACTCTATGTCTAAATCGACAACCAGATTAGTTCAGGCATATCTTAGCTGGGGTTTCTAGTTCTGGAAAAATATTCTATAGATAATTTTAATTGTTATTTTACCCTAAATATTTAAGTAAGCGCCTCTCACTATGCCATCGGTCCATCTAGTAGGAGGCCTACCTACGCTGCGTCTTCCGGTTCGTGGTCTCCACTCAAGAACCTTTCTTCCCCATCGGTTATCGGTTCTTCGAGCGACGTAAATGCTTAGTAATTATTCACTCTTAATTAACTGGTTGCTTAATTCTATAGCTCGTAGTTTGTATTTTCTGACAGTTTCCTAACCCTTCCCATGCCTATCACGTTTTTATATTCGCGGGCGAACCGGAACCCTAACGACTTCCATTCAAGTGTCTATGTCAGACATCGGTACAATAAAGGCTCTAATTGCCAGTTGTATTGGCGGGATGCCAATCCCTGCATTGTATCTGCATTAAGATCCGATATAATTTTTCAGTTCGGTTCGGTTCTGCGAAGGTTTTAATAATTGCACGACGTGATTTGGCAAGCGCGTGCCCTACAGCTTAAATTCAGATTATTTTTAAGGGTTTTCTGAAATCTATATTATACTAGATATACTTCGCGATTTCACTCGCGTGGATAATCTTTCAAAAACCGTACATATTTCGGCACGTATTTATCCCATAACACTAAAACTGTGTGCTTCAAAAGACACGTTACAACCACGTGTCTTTTGAAGAGACAGTTTTACTGACAGTTGCACTGTTGCTGTGTGAAAGAGGAATAAACATACACACTTTTCTTTTCTTCTCTATCTCTATCTTCTCTTCTATATCTCTTCTTCTTCTCTTCTTCTCTACATAGTATAAATTGAAATCGCTTTCCGCATCTGTCTGTCTGTATGGCCGCTAACTCCTCCTAAACTACGCAACGGATTCTGGTGCGGTTTTCACCATCAGTTAGATACATTTTCACGGAAGGTTTATATATATAACAAACGACCCGTCCCGGCTTCGCACGTAAATTACACCCGTGCGAAGCCGGGCGGGCGGGTCGCTTGTATAGTATAAATAAGAAGTATGATGATTATATTTTTTTATGACTTTGAGTCTCTTAGGATAAGAAAGTAATCATATTTACAAAAAAAAAAATACATTCAACGCAACGCGAGCATAACGCGAAATGCTCGCGTTTATCTAGCCCCGTCGGTCCAGCTGGCAGTGAAACTACCTTCTGAGCTTGGGGGCGTGGGTTCGATTTCCACCTAGGATAAACATTTGTGTTTGTTTTATATCTGGTTGTTAATATCTATTTAAGTATGTATTTAAAACTATATATATATACAACTATATATATACAAGCCTTAGTCTCAGGCAGCACTGCTGGCCACGCTATAATGGCCTCGAGCTAAAAAGCTAAAAGCTTAGTTACGCTCTTGTTCTTCAAGCTTGGTCATCATTGCAGCCCTCGCTGTCGACGCTATAAATGTTTATTCCAGCTTGTCCATTAAGGGCTGCAATGGTGACCGCACTGTGATGGCTTGGACTTGCGCTACGCTGCACTTTCTGCTATCATCTTCGCTGCCAGCAACGCATACATTACAGAGCACGACAGTAATGTACTATTATAATATTTCTCGTCTTGTAACACGCTTGCAAGTTATCCAAATGAGCTTTCAAAGTATTGCTGCAAGGAAGCTATCGTTTAACGACTCCAATAACGAATGTTTACTTCCACCCAATGCTGCATTCGTTTAACTTTTATCACCAGTTACTATAGATACTTCTCTGTATATGTAGTTCAGTTTTCGTTTGTAAAAGATGACTACTGCTTGAGACAGTGACGAATCTTCTAGAGAATTTCTGATTCTATAGTTATAGATATAGTTTCAAATTTACCGCAAACTATCGAGTCAGTCAAAACTATTTATTTTTTAAATAGTTTCAGTAAATAGGTTCTCATTGACCCGTCGACCAGTTAAAGACACATGCCCGCTAATGTTAAAATATCTTTTATACCATTCCCCCTCTAAACAGCTTATTTTATTCAATGAAAACAGTGAATAAAAATTACTTTTAATCACTAATTTGGTGTTCTAATTTAGAACCCACCAATATATTCGACATCCATCTCAATGCTATACAACCTCCATGCGCAAAAAATACTCGATGAAAACTCCTTAAATCTTTTTTTTTCTCGTAGTCATAGTATAAATTATAGTATGCAACTCTTGAATGAAACGGATTTATATCGAGGGCCATGAATCACTCCTTACGGTCGTGATTCAGTCATTAGAATCCTTCAATTGCTCGTGATTCATCTATGGCCCTCGCTTTTAATCCGTCCTTTATTCACTAATTGCATAATATGCTAATGTTCTTAAATATTTTCAAGGGTAGATTCGTCCAAAGGTAAAGACCTAAGATAATTTCTTAAGATGCATAAGTTAAACTACTGTAAGCTCGTTCTTGTGTGAGCGTCCTAGCAAACTTTTGATGGCCGTTATAAACATAATACTACCATTTCACGTGGATCCTCCCGCTAAATGGCCGCCTCTCAGGGACGAGTGTCTTTTTATTTGACAGTTTGTCTTAAAGACGTCTGTTAGTGGCATAATTCCTGGTCGGTTAACGATAATGGTACACCTTTAATATTTTAACGGTGTTTTGGTAAAATAGTACTTTGTTGTCTTTTAAAACAAAGAAATAAGACATTGTTTTAATGTTGTCCGTAAAATAAGGTAATGCCGTAAAATGGTATTGTTGTTATTATGCTAAATACGTTGAGGAGTAACTATTTTTCCTTATTTCATACTTTAAATAGTTGATCAGCTTATTTTGTTTTTTAAATATTCGTATAATGAAAATGGTTTTAATTTATTTAGTTAAAATATAAATGTATATTAAACGAAGCAAACAAACAAAAAACATACCGTCGAATTGATACCTCCTTCTTTTTGAAGTCGGTTAAGAATCAAAATTAAGAAGCTGTCCGTGTGGTAAAGTACCATGAACGCTGGCTGCATTCCCGCGTTGAATTGCCTAAGAAATTCTCTGCGCGAGGAATGAGCCAGCTCTCTTATCACCAGCGGCGTTGACTTATTGTGGTGAAATTTGTTTAAGAAACGTTTTGGTAGTAGGACCAATGGACCAAAACTTTAAAAACCAAACAAAACTAGAAGAATAGGTTCAATACAATTTTAATCGTAACTAATTCCATCTCACAAAGTTTCGGTTTCATAATCCTTGTTGAAAGGAAAAAGGCGGTAATCGCAGTATTATTCCGCGAAGGTGGCAGTCCGTTGATGATAACTTTATCCCGCCCGCTCTGAGTGCAGTTTCCGGGCCGTTTGGGCGGGCGGTGAATCGAGAGTTCGAACGGTCGTTAATGACGAGAAAAACTGGCATTAATGGCCGGTAAGTATACGTTACTCGATGAGGTCGAGTTTATCTGTTAAAGGTGTTTTTAAATAGAGTAAGGTAAAAAGTAATATTGAAAAAAAAAAACTAGCAAAAAATTTAATAACCCCTTTTAATTCTTTTTCAATTAAATGCTTTTCCTAGCTGCAGTATCTATACAATACGATTCAACTTTATTCCTTTGTCCAATTCAAAAAAGTCTATTGTTTAGAAAACAACCGATATTTCCTTCGAATAGGTCCGAACAGGGTTACCACGATTTCAAATTATTGAAAAATACATTGTGTCTATTCTGCACTTAACTTACCGTAGAGATATGAAACGTAATTCATCCCCTTTAATAGTATTACTTTAGTTTTTTTTTATTCCTACATCATAGCGTCACCTTATGTAACATTGTTTGCACTCTTCTTTTCTTCTTTTCTATAGTCTAACATATATTATAACTTTTATAAATGATGTGCAATATTCTTTGTCTTTTTCTACGCGCTTATAGTATACATACTTCCCCTTGATTTGTTTTAATTTTTTCTACTGTTTTATCCAGCTTGTTTGTGTCTTTCTTATGCTTATTTTATTATTGTAATGTTTTTCACTCTTTTTGTAGTCTCGTACGTCTCAGAAAGTCAGTGCTCAATACTAGCGCTGCAGTCGAATCAGCAGCATTAAATAAATGTTTCTTTATTTATTTCTTTGTTCCGTTCTTTCTGTCTTTCCAATTCACGAAAACCTTAAATTTTATAATACCAAATCTGACTCCAATAAAGAATCAGTTTGAAACAATAACTAACCATAGTTAAGGCGGCTACACATCCTAAGTATATTTTGTATAGGAAATGCAAAATATCTATAAATATATAAAAATTAATCCCTATTTACCCTAGTCACGCATAACTTGAGAACGATTTTCCCAATTTCATTCTATTTTTTTAAAGTTACTTTGTAGAAGGTTCTTACGGAAAGAAAAATTAAGAAAATTTCCCAGAACATTGAAAAATTTCAGAAAACTTAACGGCGATTTTGTCATCGTGCTTTTGACAGTTCTAAGACAGGACAACGTCTGTCGAGTCAGCTACTATTTTATAAAAGACAGATGTCAAACGAAAACAACAGAACGGTCTGTAGCGGTTAAAGCAAAAGAAGCTCTTGTACGCGGTAATACGACAGATTAAAGCCTGCACACGTGCTTAGAGCCCCTGTAAATATTTGTGAAGGTTTTTTTATCGATTTAAATCCGCATTTGACTACTTTCTCGCCTGTTGGTAAGCAACGATGTGGTCGAAGATGAAACACGTAGACTTTATACTTTGATCTACGTACTAAATGTTGGCCTCTTTAAATCAATTTCCTGGTTCTTTTCCACTTGGTCCGTTTAGCAGTATCTGAAATAATAGGTAAATATTATTATTTTATCGATTTTCCTTCTACACATAGTACGTTATTTCTATTTTGATGCAATTGGTAACCCTAGTTCGAGCCAGACTCGCCGGACAATATAATGCGTTATGAAAAGCACCCACGATACAACTACGGTGGCAAAAAAGTCAGTAGTAAAGATCCACGCGTCTACCAAGAGTCTAACCTGAGAAAACTTTACAACTACTTAAGAAGATACCCATCGCATAGCAGTGAGAATACCGTTTATCTACTACTAATAACGTGGTAATGCAAAATTATAAAAACCTGAACCAATAGTCACTCCAAAAAGTACACATAATATAAATTACTAAGCTATATGGCTGAACACTTTTATATTGTAAATAACTATGGCAACCTTTTTTTTGTAATTAGGGGGGAAATATATAGATACCCGGCTTGGAGTACAGTCAGGCTGTCTAGGTTGGAAACTACTAAGCCCCCCTCGATTGCCTGCTTCCGTGCTTGATAGGGGATCTCCATAAGAAAGCATCAACAATACTCTCAAAACGCGTTGCCTGAGGGTGGCCCGGGAAAAGCTCGCAGCATTACCAATCCTTCACTCTACAATGGCTCAACACGCCGTTATTTCCCAGCAGGTCTTAGGGACTGGCTGTGGACAAGTTGTCTTTCTACCGTTTTTATGCCGGAGAAGACAAACGTACCCATATTGTAGCTTTGTCGTGTCTTAAATGAATGCGAATAAAAACTGTGGCAAGATAGTTTGTCCTCTGCTTGCTGGGCTCGCTTGAATGAGAGATACCTCAATTGGACCACGAGTCTTAACGTCCTCTTTAAAATGGCGGGTAAGAAGGGTAAGGAAGGTAACCCTTGCAAATAAACTGCTCAAATGCTAAAAAGCTAGTGAAATACTCCAATTGGACCCAATTAGGTAACCAATTAGGACCCGGGTATGTCCTAAACCTGCGACCAGAACCACCGGAGGATGGGCAGCAGCGTCCTATTAGTACACCGTGAACGTACTGCGATCCCCAAGCCGCCTGCCAAGCGTGGGGACTATGGCAACACCCCTCTCTACGAGGGAAGCCTTTGTTTCAGCAGTGGACGTTTACAGGCTGATGATGATGATGTAAATTTACAATCAGAAATTGCAGAAGTTTCTGTACTGTATTTATGACTCTGAGCTATTTCAGGGCGGGTGGATAAGAGGAAATGAAATCCAGAACTTTCGATATTTACACGCGAAACTCGGTTTAAATACGAATGAACTTCGCTTTTTGTCCAAACTTTGTGTATGTGAAAAGGTTTCATTGTTAGAACGAAATAAACTTGTTTTAATGTTGGAAAGGTTCCGAGGTAGGTAATAGGTCAGAAAGAGTGTTAATGAACAGTCGGCGAGGGAAGTAAAAAAATATATTACCAAAGAACAAGGTAATAGGAAACATAAAACAGTTATTGGTTAATGGCTAGTAAGAACGGAGAGCTAGGTAATATAGAAGGGTTGCAAAAACCATGGCCACAGTTCACATACTTAATAACTATAGAAGTTAGAAGGTACTAAAATTTTGGATGGACGGACGTCGGACAGACGGACGGACACAACGAATTTATAAGGGTTCCTTGTCGGGCTACAGAACCCTAAAAACGTTAGTTGTATTGGGATCCTCTTTTAGTTTTTGCTTCTTAGGGTTCCGTACCCAAAGCGTAAAAACGGGACTCTATTACTAAGCCTACGATGTATTTCTGTCTGTTAGTCTGTCTGTCCTACCTATTAAAGGTTGTATCTTTCGAACCATAATAGAAAGCCACTTGAAATTTTTTCAGAATATTTAATGTTACGGCGGATTAAATAAGAAGTCAAAAAGTAAAAATTATAGGGGGTTGTTAGTTGTATGGGTCCCCATACAACTAACAGATTTTTTAACATATTTTTGTATTAGCTCTATTGTAAAAACGGTAATACGTACAAACGTCTAAATTTGTCGTTTGTTCTACACACTCTAAAGTATAAAAACACATAATAAAAAAAGTCCCAAGTGCGTGTCGGTGACAAATTTCTGTTCATTACCAAGTTAAGCAACGTATTCGGCAACTTAGATGACCTTATCATTCGTCTAACCGAATCGAGTAAAGTCGGTTTTTTAAATTTAGTATCTATATCTAGATTATACATGTATAAATGTGTGTATGTTCCCTATGGACTCCAAAACGTTTAGACCGGTTTTGAGGAGAATTTCACTGGCATATAACTGATTGGTGAAAATACGCTTGAATTGAGATCATAATTTTTTGAAACCGGTTAATAAAGTAACAATGAGTCATATAATCAATAAGTAGGAAGTATAAGTAGATGTCTACAACAGACTTCGTATCTGGCACGGCTCCTGTGCAGGTTCTGCAATATGGGGCGAACCAACACGGCAGATTGTCCGCCTCGAGCGCTGCCGGCGCGCTCCATCAACGCAGGCCCGACCGCCGCCCCCAGGCTTCCAGCGCAGCCTCTTGCTTCTGTGTTTCTAAGACCACATACATGTACCCAGGTACACATACTGCTATATTGCTAAGTACCTTTACGTCATGACATGCACATTAGTTAGGTACGCAAGATGTCGTTTTACATTTATTGATTTAGTACGATCAAATTCAAAGCCAAAGTCCCAACCATATAATTATATGAAAAGGATTGCAACATCATCATCATCATCATCATTTCAGCCGTAGGACGTCCACTGCTGGACATAGGCCTCCCCCATCGATCTCCAAAAGGGCCGGTTGGAAGCGGCCTGCATCCAGCGTTTCCCTGCGGTCTCTTTTAGGTCGTCTGTCCATCTTGTGGGTGGACGTCCTACGCTGCGCTTACCAGTCCGTGGTCTCCATTCCAGAACCTTTCGGCCCCATCGGCCATCTGTTCTGCGTGATATGTGCCCTGCCCACTGCCATTTCAACTTACTAATCCGGTGGGCTATGTCGGTGACTTTCGTTCGTCTACGGATCTCCTCATTTCGGATTCGATCTCGTAGAGAAACCCCGAGCATAGCCCTCTCCATAGCTCGTTGTGCGACTTTGAGCTTGCTTATGAGGCCCATAGTGAGAGACCACGTTTCAGTGCCGTATGTCATCACTGGTAACACACACTGGTCGAAGACTTTCGTCTTAAGGCACTGAGGTATTTTGGACGAGAAGACGTTGCGTAGTTTACCGAACGCTGCCCAGCCGAGTTGGATTCGCCGATTGACCTCTTTCTTGAAGTTGGACCTACCTAGTTGGACTGTTTGTCCTAGGTAGACGTACGCGTCAACAGCTTCAAGAACTGAGTGCCCAACTGATACTGGGGTGGGCACAACATGGATATTTGACATGACCTTTGTCTTGTCCATGTTCATTTTAAGGCCCACCTGTTGGGAGACTCGATTGAGGCCTTCGAGCATCATGCTGAGATCTTCCATCGACTCTGCCATGACCACAATATCGTCGGCAAACCGAAGGTGAGTGATGTACTCGCCGTTGATGTTGATGCCGAGTCCTTGCCATTCCAGGAGCTTGAAGGCATCTTCCATTGTGGCAGTGAACAGTTTCGGAGAGATAACGTCTCCCTGTCTCACGCCTCTTCGCAATGGAATTGCCTTCGAACTCTGCTCCTGTACTCGAACCGACATGGTGGCGTTATTGTACAAACACTTCAACACTTCGACATACCGATAGTCAATACGGCATCGCTGGAGAGACTCGAGCACCGCCCATGTCTCGACCGAATCAAAGGCTTTCTCATAGTCCACAAACATGCAACATGCGAAAGCTTAATTTTGATAAATTTGTACATAAATACCCTATATTATAAAGTACAAGTTTCAGATATTTTTTTGTAAAAAATTTCTGATCAAAATTTCAATCATAATCAAGCCATTTGTTGCAGCGTAGCGTTAAGCATTAGCATAAATAATAATAAACTCGTATTTTATACGTCGCCAGATTGTGCAAGGTTGTAAACCATACGTGTCATTAGCAAACGCGTGTTTTACATTAAATCCATGTTTTAAAGTCATTAGGTTCGTACTTGCTTCGTAGCATTTTCAGTCTGAACGGGGCAAGCTTGGTAAATACTTTCTGATTACGAGCTAAAACAATCTCAGATTTATTAATTAGAGCTTGAGTTAATTTTTTGAAGAGAATTAAGTTAATTGTTGAAATGGCTGGCGGTTAAAGAGTCTGCCAAAGTAAGTGGAGTCTGCAGTTTTAATTTAGAAGGCAAGTGCTTGCTCTGACGAATCTTGGAAGGTGAAAATTATTAAAAAACTTACCTATCTTATTCAAGTGAAAAATTATAATTATTGTTTGGAATTGCACACATAATAACAAAATGTGCAAATACCTTTAAGTTTTCATTATTTGATCGATTATGACGGTGATCGGTTTTATAATTAATGCTCAAATTGTTTTGATGAAGTATTAATTTTGTCAGTGAATTTAAGACAACCCTTATTTATTTTTGCGAATCTTTTATAAAATAAATTTAAATATAAAGATAATTTATTTGAGTGAATACATTAGAAAAAGTGAATGCATTCAAAATGCATTAGTCACTTTGTTAAAGTAAGTTTTTCACATAAAGACATATCAATAAATTTTCTTTAAAAAATACCGAATTATAAAATCAAAAAACATATTCTAAGTTAAGATACCGCTACAAAGAACAAAATAATATTTTTACACGGATTTTGAAGTAAAAAAAAGAATTAAAAAATTAAAAACTTCTAACTGAAAATCATTCTTGTTTCCATGTGAATATAAACTAGTCAATATTTTAAACATTTAAAAAAAATAAGTCGTCATCTTGCGCATTTTAATTTTTTTATTCCCCGGCGCTCTCCTCGACCAAATGAGCATCTCGACAGCAACTTAAAGCGTATTTACAGAGGGTGTAACATCACGTACGTGGCACGTGGGAGGTAGGTAATACATTTTGGCTCTCGGCCAGACTGTTCCAGCGACGCCTATCCGATCTTATTCCTATCCGATTCTTAGGACGGTTCGCCAGCTCTATTCCGAAGGTCTTACGATTGGTTTCACTATTATTATGTCAGATCTGGAATTGAGTTTCAATTCATTATAAATCCTCTCCTCGATTATAATCTGTAGGATTCTTGTTCTGGTTACGTACCTTGATTACATTTAAATGAGGTGTAAAATTGTTATCTTTTTAGGGTTTCGTACCCAAAGGGTGAAACGGGACCCTATTACTACGCCTACGCTGTCTGTCTCCGTCCTTCATTTTAACAGCTGTATCTTTCGAACCACAATAAATAGTCAGAAATGTTCACAGAATATGTAACGTTACGGCGAATTAGCTAAAAAAATATAATAAAATCAAAAAGTACAACCGCGGGCGCAGCTAGGAAGAGATAAAAATACATATTTTTTATCAAATTATAAATTCATGAACTAGTTTTATCTGTAAGCTTATAGGGTAGATACTCTCGTAAACAATTTTCCTAGAATTCATTACACGACTTTTGCATTTCAGAATCAGAAGTTTCTTTATCACTGAACAAAACTTAGGGATGCTCAGAAACTTCGGAGTTAAATGCACTCATTACAAAGATGAGAAAGTCATCCAGATAAGCTATAAAATTAAGTTTTTATCACATTACTTTCAAGGTATTCTGAAAGTAAGTCGTTGGGATGTATAAGAGTCGTGCCAAGGGAAATCATGCAAATCGATATCTTGATCCCAAGGAGCATTTATAGAGCGGCACGCTTGGTCGTCTACATACATACCTATTTGCCCATAAGCTTAACAAAGATCAACTGAGTAATTTTCTTGTCCTTGCTTGTAAATAATGCCGCATTGTGTTTGACATTTCTTCATTACTTTGATACAGTAGATGTAACAAAATTAGGATTAGGGTTTGTATAATATTCAGCTGAAAGTGGGAATTGCGTTTATGGACAGAGTATTTGAGCTTCCAAGTTCTTTGAGTATGAAGCTCTTAAATGTTACGATGGTACTATTTGCATACTGTGCCTGTTTATGTGCTTTGTTTGTGTGCCAAATCATTACTCTCGTTGACTTCGCTTAGGACTTTATTTTATACTGTGCTGAAATTACTTGGGTTACTTCTGGTTAAGCAAAGCTGGCAAAATAAGCGCTATCAAATTTATCTAATACAAGTTACTAATTTAATGTGTGTATCATCATCACCATAATCAGCCTTTTAACAGTCCAAATAATATAGCCGGTATTAAACCAATCCAAACTGTTCATACATATTGTTTTTTTTTTCAGCTTTCACCAACTGCAATATCCTCGGAAGGATAATCATTTTCCATTAATGGCTATAAAACCTCTTCACATTTTTTATGAGAGTAATCTATAAAAAAAAAACTGGCGGTAAACCTCCGAGCTCGTAACCGTTCAGCTTTGGAGGCAATTTAACAAAAAGCCTAAATAGATACGTAAGTGGATGATAAAAATTGGATGCGATTCGCTCTCCTAATCGTTGGTGTGCTCGGGGGAAATCACAAAGTAGCAGCCAATGTAAGAGGCAAGGGAGCCTTGCGGGTAACGATGTAAATAGGCTGAGAAATATTTGATCTTATTATATTCATCTCGAAATGTAGTGCCCACTTTCTTATAGTGTTTTAGTTTATTTAAGATAAACAATGTCTTAGTAGATACACTGGAACTGGCCTACCTATGAAATAGCATGGAAATTACTTTAAAATACTAGCCCGTTTCAGATCGTGATCATTTTTTGCTGTACACGTGTTTGTATGGGATGGGAATCGGCCGTTTTCGAAAATCTATCAAAGCGTCTGGTTGGTGCGTCACGTGACCAAAATGCTGGAATTTATCTGGCTCAACATAATACATTATAAGCCCTGCTGCAGTTTCGTAATACTACCAAGGAATACTGGGTACGCTGCCAACTGGTAGTGGGCTCGAGCAGGCGGATTATCTTTAAATCTTCAAAGGTATATTGGTAATTAAAACTGTTTTTGTAGCAGGCTAAGTAGGTAGTTAAGTAGTGATAGACCCGCCACTAATATTGTAATTTTAGTACTTAAATCATGATACATTTTTGAATATTGATTGTAATTACAAAGGTTAAAATAGTTTAGTTCAGTAAACCAAATTACTTAATGAGAGTTAAAATCCCAAATGCAAATGAAACTTCACCGAAGGCCTTTCCTAAACACGGACTCGTCCCAACGTGGCAATAATTACTGACCTTAAATAGCAATTACAGATTGTGTGTAAAACCCAAAACACGCAAATTGCATCCACAGTGTAACAGAAGGTACGAAAAACTACCAATATTATATAGTGCAATAGCGTTACATGCGACTTCTCATACTGATCCAACAACAAGATTTTGTTGAAATTATCAATATTTAACTTCTCACAATGTAACTCGAATAACATTGATATTGGTACGTCGATAGTTGTAATTCATTTTTGCAGTCAGTCATATATTATTCACCATTATAGGCACAATATAATACTGACAAAAGTATAGAAAATTCTATAAGTATTTTAAATAACCATATGAAACCTGCAAAGTAAGTTAAAACTTACTACTTATAATGTTCTGTGTCCTAATTGTATCCTCAGATAAAGTTTAATTTGGACGTTCAACGGCTGAATCGGGCACCTTGTTGCAGACCCATTTGTAGATAGTTTTATTTAAAAGATAATTGCTGTTGGGCATAGACACTACGGTTAGAAGAAGTTAATTTACTTCCTCTAAAACTTAACTATACCTGATAGACTTCGATTAAATACGACCAGTTAGATGATTGAGTTAAAAGAGGTACAATAATGTACTGTATTGAACCAAAAAGTATGAGTTGAACTTTATTATAGACACATCCTTTGCAAAATTCTATAAAATAGTAAAAACATTTCCTGAATTTAATAGTAGGTATAACGTTATTTTGTCTCTATTATGATAAAGTGGGTTCCGAAGTATAATCACGGAGGGTGTTCAAGACCGGGGTATCAGCTTATCCTGTTACCCTCGGGGAATTAGACAATCTGGTGGAATTGGCCAACGCTCCTGTAAATATACCGCGCGCTTAACTTGCCGATTTGACGGTAGGTAAAGTGGAATTGGAGAAGTAAAATAATTAAACAAGAAAGTCGAATGTGGTTAAAATAAATCCGAGGTTGAAATAGTTGATTATATTGGCAAGTGCTTATGAATTAATTCTGATTTTGTCTATCAATGAAATAACACAACATAGAATTGAATTTTATCGCGTCTGTAATTTTATAAACACGAGAGCCACAGAGTTTTTCCATAAACTGAGATACAACTTTTGGTTACTACAACAAAATCTCATGTAGTAAGTAAAGGTAAGGTAAGTATAAGTAAGTAAAGGTAAGATAAGTATAAGTAAGTAAAGGTGGTTATATCCATGACTTGCAATGACATTCTCAAACTTGTTGAGAACGTATTCCATTTCACTACTACAGATACGTTTATAAAAGGTTTTACAAGCTACCGCATTGTCAAAGGTCTTCTTAAACATGTCTATTACATATAGATATTGAATATAAACGTTGTGCCAGCCCTGAATATGGCAGACGTGAGGCGACTTCTAAGAACAACCCTACAATATAATGCAGGAACCAAATTCAAACCTCAATTTGTATTGCACTTTATTGTCCACAATCCAAGGCTGATTTTACTTCTAAGCAATTTAAAGTTAGTCACTTTACAAACTGGAACAGAAAGTTTCATAAGCCAGGTATTCCTCAATTTTGTGGGTAATTTCCAGGGCTTTTTCATTTTAAGTTTGAAATGTATGCTCGAAATAGTCAAATAGGTGTCGCAAAGTAATTTATTGGAGTTTTAAGAAAAACCGTAGTTGACTGGGTGTTTTTGAGAGGCGTTTTACGCCTAATTTCAATTGGAGTTCTAATGATATATTAAGGAAGTCATTTCAATAGGGTACTTTCCAAACTTTATTCACTAAATCAATAAGCTAAAATAAAGGAATGCTAATGTGTGTAGATTTTAAACAAGTATATCCTGACAAAACATAAAATACTTGTAACATTTGCACATAATCGTATCTGCATTAAAAATAAACAAGTCGACAATAGCGTACAATACTTTTTCACCGAAAAAGAAGCAAAAAGATTGTAACAACACGCAATAAACTTGGTTTCATTGCACATATCACATCCCTCAATGATCGATAGAGTAAAACGAACGGCGCGAAGGTCGCGATCGCAAAACTTTACTACCACGTCGTTCAACAACGAAACAACATAAAACAACACAACGTCATAATAACACAACACCGTAATAACACGTAAAAATACAAACAGCGATTGCGATGGGCTTTCAGCACGGCAAATATTTAGACAAGTAATGGCTGTAACCCGCCGAAGGAAAAATAAAATACAAATAAATGGAGTATGTTTTGAAATAAATGAATACGCTTGCGCAAAATAAATATGATGGATGATACGTGATTGTAATAAACACGATTCTTCAAACCGTGGGGTTATGTTTAATAATGCTGTAAATATTAATTCTAATGTGGTTTTATAACAGCGCATGGTTGACATGAAAGATATCACGGTACAGTTTTCATAACCCAAACTCTAAAAGATTTGAGTGCTTATCACAAGGTAATACATCATCGTTTAACATCAGGCGAGTTGGCGGCCAAGCGCAAGCCTATTTATAATATATAAAAAAAATACCTTTGAATTGTTCTTCGAAAATAATTCACATTAAGCATCTCAATATCATCCATATTAAAGAGATCAAAGATTGATTGACGATATGAGTATTTTTTTGCAATGAAATACTTACTCCATTGATATACAAGAAGAGGAAACTATGTAAGATTTGTTCGAGAATTATCTAACAAAATAATCGTCATCGATCCAGTTTCCTAAAATGAATGAACAAATGTGTCTGTACCACATTTTATTAATAATAAATAAATAAATAATAAATATTCAGGAAATTTTTGCACACACGGTCACCTGACTCCAAACTAAGCAAAGCTTGTGATATGGCTGCCAGAGACTGATATACATACATATATATATAGTTTTAAATACATACTTAAATAGATATTTACACCCAGATATAGAACAAACACAAATGTTCATCATATAAATGTTTATCCTAGATGGGAATCGAACCCACGCCCCCAAGCTCAGAAGGTAGGTTCACTACCAACTGGACCAACGGGCTATCAAATAAGGGGCCTGGGAGCTCACCTCATTTTCAAAAATCTTTCAGGGCGCCTGGTTAATGCGACGCGTGACCAAAATCCTGGCGTGATTCTGGCTCAACGCATAAGCATTGCCATTCAGCGTGGTAATACCACCAGTATGTTGGGTACGCTGCCAACTGGTAGTGGGCTTGAGCATTTGAATTGTCTTTAGACTTTCAACGGCCTATGGGCAGTCTAACTGTATTTGTAGGGTAAGAATTAGCTTCTATTTTGTTTAGTTATAAAGGCACTTGCCCCTTGTACGTAGTATAACACATAAATATAACACTAAACTAGATCGACTAGATTAAATAAGATATAGGATTTATTTAAAAAAAGCCTTATACACGCAATATAAACAATTTGTGTCGTCCGTAGTCTCAAGCTCAAAGCTTGTGTAACATCGCAACACAAAGTTATGCTAACGTGCAGCTCGGTGCGGCTTACATTATCGTAACCGATTCTGTACGTTCAGACGACTAGAGATAGCCGAGTATTATAGACATTAGTAGTTAGTATTATAGGCAGTAATTTTTTGGATAAGCTCATTTTAATTCGAACCAATTATATAATTACTACTCAATATTATAAATGATGGTACTGAGACGTGGTCCTTATTGTTGGCCTCTTGGAAAAACTCAGAGGCACACAACGGGCAATGGAGAGAGCTATGCTCGGAGTTTCTTTGCGCGATAGAATCCGGAACGTAGATATTCGCCAAAGAACCAGATTCACCGACATAGCTGTTAAAATTTGCAAGTTGGAGTGGCAATGGGCAGGCCACATCGCTCGAAGAACCGATAACCGATGGGGAAGAAAGGTTCTGGAGTGAAGACCACGAACCGGAAGACGCAGCGTAGGGAGGCCTCCCACTAGGTAGACCGACGACATTGTGAGAGTCGCGGGCATCCAGTGGATGCAAAAGGCAGGCTGTAGTTCAGTGTGGAGGTATAAGGAGGAGGCCTATATTCAGCAGTGGACGTCTTCTGGCTGATGATGATGATTATACATGAGAAAGTGTGTTTGATTTATTGCATCTCATTTTTACGTAGCAATGGATCGATATGATTTTCGTATAGAGATAGTTTAACGGCCACACTTATAAGCGTTACTTAAGTTAAGTAATGCTTAAAATTGCTCTGTCTCGTTTTCACCTGTGACAATTACCATCAACGAAAAGTTGACAGAGCAATTTTAAGCATTGCTTAACCTAAGTAACGTTCATAAGTATGGCCGTGAGTGCCGGAGAGTGTACACATGATACTTATATCCTGGAAAAAATTAAAGTGAATATCCACGTGGGTGAAACCATAAGGCGCGGCTAGTAAAGTTATATTATAAATATAAATATCGGACTGGTAAGCGCAGCGTAGGACATCCACCCACAAGATGGACAGATGACCTAAAAGAGACTGCAGGGAAACGCTGGATGCAGGCCGCTTCCAATCGGCCCTTTTGAATATCGATGGGGGGAGGCTTATGTCCAGAAGTGGACGTCTTATGGCTGAAATGATAATGATGATAAATATCAATGAATTATTGTTTATGTTTTGGTGCTGTTGCATTAATTGAGGCTGACCGTGCTAACAAACGTTTTTATTTGATTAGTTTATTATTCTTGTTCTTAAATTTGCAAATGTACCACTCGAGTCGTTATAAAACTGGCGAAAAATAAGCTTTTTTGAATTTCAATTTTATATTTATTCGATTCGTCGTAGCGGACTCGGGATGCAAATGATTTCTTTTTACATTATCAAATGCTGTTTGTTGTGATGTACCGGCGCTCGTTCAAATTCGTTTCGGATCGTGTTCCTGTTAAACGCTATCTCTGGGACTCTTTTTAACCGACTTCAAAAAGAAGGAGGTTATCACTGAGTATTCGACTGCATGTTTTTTTTTTTTTTTTTTTTTTTTAAATGTCGCTTCGGGCGTAACTATAGTTTCGTAACCAGTTACGATAGAAGCGTTTTTTTTTTCATAAGTAATTTTAATTTGTTACCTGAGCTTGGTTGTTTAAACTTTTTAATAAGATGAAATAAAAAGTTAATTATAGGCACATAATTGTAGTTTGGATTATTATATTGTAGGTTATAATACATTTTTGATGTATATGATATATATAATAAACTGTTGAGACAAGTTAAAATGATTTAGCGTTTATTCTTAAATGTTTGTTATATAAAAGACATCCTTCCCCATTTTCCTTTTTTCCCTTTGAAATGCAAAACATTGAATTTCCATGATCCATGATGGAAACAAAATATTTCCACAGCTATACTGCCTTTAATTTGTTGACCAAAAGCAGAAAAACTAAGCAATATAATTATCTTCGTCATAACTACTATTAAAGTAGAAAAATTATTAATCTTTCTTAGTCTTACTTATAAACGTTACTTAAAAGTTAAGCAATGCTTAAAATTGCTGTCAACTTCTCGTTGACGGAAATTGTCACAGGTGAAAACGAGACAGAGTAATTTTAAGCTTTGCTTAATTTAAGTAACGTTTATAAGTAAGGCTTTCTTTGTTTAAAAGCTTAACTATAAAAAGCATTGCAATTACCGGGTAATGTTGCAGTAAATAGGTTAATTAAGCATTAGCTTCAGCTTACTCTCAACCTGGGGAGTGCTAAAGTACTTTGTGCATTACTAGGGATTGTATACAAAGCTTGTGAAAGATTTTCTATTGTATACTCATAGTTTATTAGAAACTCGGCACGTTGGAATCAGTTCTTCAATAAGGAATGTAAATTGGTTTCTTGCTGTAGAATTTGAATTGTGGTGTTGAGATGCATAAAAAGAATAAACTAAATAGAAAATAATGAGACACATTAGATAAAAAAAAAAAATGGTCCATTTTTGCACACACGGTCATCTGACCCAAACTAAGCAAAGCTTGTAATATGGCTGCCAGAGACTGATAATTATATATATATATAATTATATATTTTTAAATACATACTTAAATAGATATTAACACCCAGATATATGTAGAACAAACAAAAATGTTCATCACAAAAAAAAAGAAAAAATTACAAAAAAAAAAGAACTCTACAAGCGGGTGTAAGGGATAGGAAGGGGAAGATGTTTGTACGACACGATAAATCAATGAAAATCATGATAGATAGATAATAGATAGGTAAAAGAAAAGAGAGCACATTTTTTCCGCTCCTTTATTCCGCGGACCTGCAAGGTGTGGAATATCCTTCCCCCAAAAGTTTTCCCGCCGAGCTTCAACATGAAGCGTTTCAAGAAGGGTGTCTACACCTCTCCGGACTGGCAAAGCATCGACACCATCGCTAGTGCTGCAGGTGTCCATAGGCAGCGGTTTCAGCTTACCATCAGGTGGACTTAATGCTATTCTGCCACGCTTTTTACAAAAAAAAGAAAGAGAACATTATTAGACCAAATAAAAAATAAGGTTAGTTTCATATCGTACACGTTCAAGGTTATGCAAACGGTGGTAGAAGATCTTTAGGTCTGGAAGTTATTCCACCGACAAGATCTACGTTCTTACGATCTACGTTGTTTATGTTATCCTTGTTTTGTGGTATTTTAATAAAGAGTTTTTGTATTGTATTGTATTGTTCTTAAATTATTCAATAATAAACGAACTTTGAGTAATAAATGAAATAATTAATAAGCTACCGAACAGTGTTTGAATTTAAAAAAATAACAAGCTTAGCTAAATGTTACTTACACAGCTACTGATTTTTTAAATCGTCTAGCAAAGTTCTATACGCTCAGACCCAGATTTGATAGTTTTCGAAAACTTTTTTGTTTACGTATTCTTCCATACATTTTAGTAAAGCGCCTCTATCGGAAACGTGAAGGAACTAAAATCGGTAGTAATCGGCGGTATAGATTGCTTCACTCTAATACGAATAAAGTTTTCGAATACCTTTTAGCCCAGCAATGTATGGAACAATACGAAAACAAAAAGTTTTCGAATACTATCAAAACTTGTACTAAGGGTACTGAGATATAAGCTTTTCAAGTTTTTGTTCGGATAAGGAGAGTATGCTCTGTCTCTTTCTCGCAAAATGAGAGTCAGTATGGACTTTGTATGGCCTAGTGACGCCATTAGTGACGTCATTAGTATTGTGCGCTCTCTGTCTAACAAGATATTAAAATTCTTATATCTTCCTTAATTCTAAACACATTTTGATTATGTTTTCGCTGATTGGTTTTATTTATGGTCAGCTTTTTATAAGTATTTAAAAAACAATCAGTTCGTTAGAATATTATTTTACCCTTATAGAATAAAATTAACAACGTAAAATGTTTATTTAGCACTTCCTAATAAAGGACACGATGCAAAGCACGCCTTTATGCCTTCACATTTTCACTTCACACCTCCAAACAGAATGTGCCAAATCCATAATTCTGAGATAAAATTTAATTAAAATCCCGCATTTTGGTGTTGACAATGTCGAAGTTAACAACCTCGGGAACTAGGAAAACGTTGATCGTAAAATGTTATACTAGAGCGGCGGTAAATTGAAATATCGTTGTACTCGAAAATACGTTGCAGGTTATGAACACTTTCGACTACAAAGTTGAAAATTATAGTAGTTTGACAAGTTAACGACTTGCTAGAGGAAGACGTTAAATATTTGATGACGTGCTTAGGAGGAAATCAGAAAGACATGATGTTAGAATGAACTTAAAAATGCATTATTTTTGCACATTGTACTGTCACTGATGCAAAATCGATGAACTAAAACATAAAACTCAATGCAAAAATGTAAATATACCTACAGGGTTTGATAGCCCCGTGTCAGTTGGTAGTCAACCTGCCTTCTGCGCTCGAGGGTGTGGGTTCGATTTCAAACATTCATGTAATAGTCTATTTAAGTATGTACTTAAAAATATATATTTATGTATATCAGTCTCTGGAAGCCGTAGTACAAGCTTTGCTTAGTTTGGGGTCATATGACCTTGTGTGCAAAAATGTTTAGAGTTTTTAAATAGGGGTATCTATATAGGTATATAAAAATGAATCCCTATTTATCTTGCTCACGCCATAACTTGAGAACGACTTTACCTACATACACACATCGTCTTTTATATACAAGATTTTTGACAGCTTCCCTATACTAAAGTACAGTTAGTAAGTATATACTAAAGTTGTCAAATTCAGTGTCTACAACAAATTTGAATGAGACTACAGACTAGATCCATGTAACGTAACTGCAACCTAACCTAACCTAATCTAACCTAATCACGTGATCAATAAAAATGTAGATAAGGAAAAGTAACATCAAATCACATTTAGGCACTGTATTAACAGGAGAACACGTAACGGTAGCGAGCAAAACCTCGAGTGTTATGAAGTAAGATAATAAGCCAGAATTGGGTCTTCATACGTAACCACAAGGTGGGCCCGGACGTGCCTGCAATGCGTAACGTGTCTTCGGTATACTTGTATCCGAGGAAATAAAATAATGTACGGTAATAGGGTTTCAAATGGTATTGGCTGGTGAGATGGATAAGTAAGGGGGCGAGTGGACTTTGTCGACTTTTGTTTTGCTATATTGGACCTAATAGTAAAAATTTTGTTCTTGTTTTCTGATTGTGTCTTTTTCTGTGAGGCTTCAAAGACATTGGTGCGATTCTGTCATACCACTCACTAAACTAAATCAATCTGAAATTACTAAACTAAAATTATCTGACTCTCTTCTCATTTTAATATGTGAACAGGATGGCAACAATTTTAGAGCTGTCAAATTTATTTTAGTTTAGTTTAGAGAACATACATCAGAATCGATGCCAATATACGGCTATGGGACCATTGAGCTGATCTCATTATGATGCCTGCAAATTATCACTAGTTTTTTTTAATTGAATGTTGTAGACTCTTTTACCCCTATTAATAAACTTGGAGTAGCCTTGGAATAGTTACTCCGTCTTTTGTCTTTTTCGATCGAGTTCAAAATGTGAAAGAGAGAAGAAGACAAAACACGGCGTAACTATTCCAAGACTACTCCACGTTTATTAATAAGGGGGTTAGATTTTATCATTTTGATTGATCTGATATCATGAGCTCTTTTCTTAACATAAAAAAATATGATCGAACATAAACCTGTTTAAAAAAATAATGCAAAACAAACAGCACCATTGCAGGGAAGGATATATACTATTGTTAACATCAGAATCACTTGTTAATTTCAAAAATGTTATTTAAAAAAAAAAGCAAGCTGCGCCCGCGGTTTCACCTGAGTGGATTACTCTTTATATCATCAGCTATCTGCCAGCGATCGTCCCACCAAAATCGGTCCAGCCGTTTTGGAGTCCACGGGAAACACATACATACAATACATCGTCTTTTATTTATAAGAAGATGATTAGCAGTACATACAAGAAAGAAAGAAAGAAAATAAATATTATAACTTTTTTTTTTAAAATAATTATACAAACAAAAAATAAAAAGGAAAATGTAAAAAAATATTCTTACAGTTAAAACAATCCTAGATTTAATTTTCATCAATCGAAATTACAACAGGTGAGTATTAAATGAAAAACGAAAAGTGTCCAGAAGAAATGTAATTTAAAAGGAGCATCCTTTTGAAACGGTAATAAGGAAAACGACAGCTTTAAAATTGAAGGTGAAGAGGGAGGGAAAAAACTCGAAATGTCTGCAGGCCTAGTCGGCTGGAGGTTGGATGCTCGGACGAGGGCAATTTGGTGAAGATTAAATCCCTAAAGCAGCCGAGCATGCCCGAATGGATGCATGCTTGAGTGCGACACGGGGCTGTAGACGTCGTGGAAGAAACGGGAGACAGAAAATATTGTGACTTAGAGAAAATAAATAAAATAAAAATAAAATAAAAAAAATTAAAAAAATAATAAGTGTATTGTATAAATATTAGTAACATAACGCCTTACTTATAAACGTTTCTTAAGTTAAACAAAGCTTAAAATTGCTCTGTCTTGTTTTCACCTGTGACAATATCCGTCAACGCGAAGTTTATAGCAATTTTAAGCATTGCTTAACTCTTGTAACGTTTATAAGTAATACTGATAGCTAGCAGCAACATTAGTTAAGTAGCAATAAACCGGCCAAGTGCGAGTCGGGCTCGCGCACTAAGGGTTCCGTACCACCACAAAATTCAATCACGAAATTAGAAACTTGTCGCCGACTCGCACTTGGGCATTTTTTATTTTTTGTTGTTATACTTTAGAGTGTGTACTATAATGATGTTAAGTTTGACGCTTGTATGTATTACCGTTTTTACATTGAAATTACTACAAAAATACGTTAAAAAAAACCTTTGGTTCGAAAGATACAGCCGTTAATAGTTAGGACAAACAGACGGACGGACAGACTGTGTAGGCTCAGTAATAGGGCCCCGTTTTTACCCTTTGGGTACGGAACCCTAAAATGTACAATCCAAATTTCCAAGGTCAATTCCTAAAAATATAAGGTCAATATTGACAATTATAATTTTGCCTAATTGATAAAACAAGACAAATATTGGCTGCAAAAAAGTCAAAATTTTAAATTAAGAACCATTAAAGCAGATTCCGTAGCAGCAACATACATTTCATTTTCCAAATTCAATTTTATAAATCAAGACATATTGGCTACAAAAAGGTCAAAAACACAAAACAACGATAAAAACAATACATTAAAACTTAAAAAAAACCTGGTTTCATAATAACTTTGGAAAATAACTACCGAACTTTAGGAAGATTTTTAGGCTCGAAGCTAATTAATTTATGAGTGACACTGTACCTTGGAGAACAGGCAAATTGATGACGCAGGCAAATTCTTGTTTGTATACAATCTTCCTGTACAGTCACAGAAAAAGGGGACAGGCACACTACTACAATATTCTGTAACAGATCTGAGACATTCCAACTTTATCCTTCGCGCAATATCGTAATATCACGACAGCACATTTAACTAGCAACCTACTTTCTCGAAAAATATCGTACTGGTTTGAGTATGCCATCGCCGCTAGATTTCCTTACCTTTATTCATATCGCGATATTGGGGCGCCAAGAATTGGTATCTATTCCGGGACAATTTGAATATTTCTTTGTACGTGGGGAAGGGATATTATATACTTCTTTTTATTAAAACGGGACCGTTCCCGACGAGGAATATTAAACGGGGTGTTTGGTAATTATTTGCAGATTACTATGAAGTAGCGCCGGGAGACTGAATGTCTTTGAAGTTACCATATGATATTTTTATCAACCTTACTGACAAGATTTTCAAAATTGGTAAAAATGACAGGTGGCTTTCGTTTGGATGTGACAGTTTTGAGATGAACTGAGGAGTCCCACTTCTACGCAAAAAACTAATACAACAAGCTGACAAGCTTACGTTGAGTATTTGGTTAACTGCGTCTTTGGTATTATGCGTATCTGGCCGAATGCGTTTTTTTGGACTATTGCGGGTTTGGCACCTTGCGTCGAAACCGCTAAGATGTAACGCCAGGAAGTATGGCATGGCGCTCTTTTACTGTAATTTTTCCGTCTCCTGTGTACCCATATATGCGCAATAAACGAAATATGATCATGAATAAGTAACGGTGTGGTTGAAAATATTAACATGCGGTTGCCGAAACACCAATGGACGTTTGAACAGAAATTATTATTTTCGAAACTTGCGCTCCCTTTTCTTAGGTTGCAAAAACTAAGTCTTCTAGCATTTAGTCAACTATTCAAATATACCTAGGCCCATCAAATTAAATTCTATTCTCAATTCAAACACTTGAAACGGGACTACAAATCAACAGTACAGTCAAGGGACCAGCCCCGCATCCTGCCTTTATCAAGGTGCTCTAGGAATGCCGTACAAAGGCTTTGAGTGGTCATGTCGCAGACGTCGGAGCCTGTGTGAGGTGCCGCCGGTCTAGGCATGACTTGCTTACAAGGTTATTTTTATTATACTGTGTAGGTTGGAAGCTACAAACTTGTTTGAAGATGGACGTATTTTACGGGCCAAAAGGTCGAATTCACTTAGATTAAGGTGGTACGTTTCACCTATGACGGGAAATTCAAATTTCAATCTTTTTTTTTGTTCTTGTAGCTAGGCTAGGTAATTATTTTAAAATGACACAGTGTTAACGCAAATCATTTGATGTTCTTCCACTATCATGTACAGCAATTTAACAGTAACGCACCATATTACTTACATTTGTCAATAAACCGTTTGAAACAGCAAAAATAGGTTTACTGACAAATGTAAGTAATAATGTGCATTAGAGATAAATAGCTTTACATGATGAATAATAATCAATTTGCGCAAACATCATGATCGTTCACAATAATTACCCGGCCTAGCTACAAGGACAATAAAACTGTTTGAAATTTAAATTTCTCACCATAGGAGAAACGAACCACCTTCAACATCATTATCATCATCGTTTTCAGCCCATAACCATCACCCACTGAGCATAGATTGATTGATTGATTGATTGTTTAACTCTTTATTGATCACAACATAAAATTTGATACAGAAGATAAAAAACTCTTAAAAACTAGTGTAACAACTGGCGGCCTTATCGTTAAAAGCGATCTCTTCCAGGCAACCTTAGGATGGAAAGGATTTATAGAAGACGTAGAAGACGGCATAGCGATATCTTTTTGTATTCGTTTTAGTCCTGAGCCTATAATTATCTAGGCCGGCTATTCTCGTGCATGCGAGATTGTTTCTGTCTCCATCGCACTGATATCAATACGAATGAGAGAGGTGGTGACAAAACATCGCAGTTCCTGGAATAATCCATCAGGTGTGGGACAACTGTTCACAGATAAAAGTTAGTTAAGATTAACGGAGTAATTTTTTAAATATTTAACAATAAGCTTGCGTGTGACCGCCAGCTCACGTTATGTAAAGTGATGATGCGGTCTACGGTGGAGCACGCTTGCCTAGAAGAAAACGATTCACTCGTGATTTGAAGACACCCAGAACTATCTACTAACTATCGGGGAACACCCATTCAGGCAACGTATTCCACAGACTAGCAGTTCGCATAATAAAAGTGGAATCAAAGCGCTTTGTACGAGTTTTCGGAATATCAACCACAAAGCCGGGTCGATTTTTTGTGCCCGCTCTGGCATTCCGATAGTAAAATGGGCAGGAGGGAATTAGATCATGCAGATCCGACGCACACTCTCCGAAATGTATCCGATAAAAAACCGATAGACTAGCAACTTTGCGTCGATGCTCAAGAGTAAGGAGCTTAGTCTGAACCGGGATTCGTTGCTGACTACTACCAATAACTACCAATTATTTAAACATTTACTATATTTAGGTTAAACATTAACCAAATTACTTAATTTTAAAATTTTCAATATATTAATCTAAAACACGACTTAGTTACATTACCGATTGTGTTTATCTGTCCGTAAAAAGCTGCTGTTTGAACCTTGATAAAAACTATCAAATCCAAAAACAAAGAAAAACGCGGGGAATACTCTTGAGAAACAACTAGTCAAACTACTGATTAAACGTCTACTGATTAGTAAATATATGTACTACGCTTAAAAACGCTATCTCCATCTTGAAGGAATATTTCTTTTAATCGGGCCCGCATCTGACCCCAACTCGCCTGTTGGTAAGCAACGATATGGTCGAATATGAAGCACGCAGACTTAGAAGATACCTATTCACTCTGGCCTTGATGACCCAGATTTTTAAGAATACGTTTTAATGTTCCTTTTTTATCTGTAACAAAGAATCCTACAATCTTACAGCTCCATAAAGTGACACGTCTCGTTACCCTAGAATGCTAATTTAAATTCTACGCCAGCAATACTCCACCGTTAACCTTTCATAAAATTCGAATCATGGTTGACGAAAATTATCTCCATAGCCACTTGAATTTATAGGTGTATTTTAATGTCGGTGGAAAACAGTGACAAAGCTTCAACATTGTCTTCATATTTAAGACTAGCGGTCCGCCCCAGCTTCGCACGGGTATATATTATAGCCTATGTCACTTGGGGATAGTGTAGCTTCCCAATAGTGAAAGAACTTTTCAAATCGGTTCAGTAGTTTTGGAGCCTATTCAATGCAAACAAACAAACAATCAAATTTTTCCTCTTTATATTAGTATAGACAACCAATTTTTAATAATAGTACGTCAAATTCTGACGACGAATTATCTGATGTTATGTTAGTGAAAACTGAAAGATAACTCTGGAATTTACGAAATAAATAGAAAATGATTTAATTAAACACGTTGAACTATTTCAATTCATTTCTATCAATCTTGGAATATGTAAAATTGTACAGCTCTTAAAGTGTATTCCTTCAGTTCACACAACCAACCAACGAGATCTCGGAAAGTAGGTAAGGGTTGAAAATATAAGCAAAAATAACAATAACACGATTCTTACTGTAAAAAAATATCACATTCAAGAATAATCAATCGCAAAAGAAAGGTATTTCCTTTGTGATTAGCTAGACGAGTGTTGCTTAAAAGAAGCCTATGCTTATCAGTGAGTGATCATGGGCGGGTAATGACAAGGATGACGATGATGAATAATATCCAAAATATCATAAAATTATCTTAATAATAGGTGGTGATGGTTTGGTGTTTTCAATGTGTAACAAAGATAAATTAGATATACTAAAATTCAGTTTTTTTTAATCTATACCGTCCCACAAAAAAAGACAAAAACATTTTTTTAAATTATTAAATAGTATTTGATTACAACAAACTTTAAGTCTCTAAATTTACCTAAAGATGTCAACCTTAAGTACTGTAATCACAGTCTATATCTCTATTAAGTTAAAAGTTGCCGTTTAGGGCAGTTACAAACGGCCCCGATGTTATCTGAGACTGTAAGCGCGGTCGGCCCAAATTACAATTATGATACAATTTCGCGCTGTAATTGGTGCCCGTTGGAATCTGTAACAGGGTTTTTAAAATTTGCTGTAAAATGGGACAAAATATCTGTGTAGCTTTAGAAGTTGGGTTTGTTTCATATAAATAAATGTTTTATTGAAGGCACTTGCAGACGATGCGTAGTACAAGTAACAAGTAAAAGTAGCAAGTACTAGTAGGCGTTCAAACGATAAGTAACCACTCGCACGCACGTATTCGGACGACTATTTAAACGAGACGAACGATGCGCAGTGGGCGTTGCGTGAGCAGGGCGGGAATACGAAGCTTCACTTGACGCCAAGGACCAGTGCAAAGTGTTACTAAGCACTTTCACTGCCAGGTTCACTAAGCATACCGTTGCAGACGATGCGTAGTAGGCACTTGCTACTTGTACTTGTTACTTGTACTTAAGTTTTATTTGACACGGCCTATCCGTGTCAAATAAAACTCAAATAAAGACAAAAGTAGTGTAAATAATAAACAAATTTAAAAACTCATGAACAGTAAGTAGGTGTTTAAACAATATTAGTATCATAATTATGTTATGGTTCTTGAATGGAGACTACGGACAGCGTAGAACGTCCACCCACAAGATGGACAGACGACCTAAAAGAGACCGCAGGGAAACGCTGGATGCAGGCCGCTTCCAACCAGCCCTTTTGGAGATCGAAGGGGGAGGCCTATAAAAAAAAACATACACAGTATCCTGCAGTGTCCAGCAGTGGACGACTTATGACTGAAATGATGATGATGATGTTATTTATCATGTTTTGCCTAGTTAGTAGGCTTGCAAATCTAGAGAGATGGCATAAAATACCGTAAATATTATTTATATAAAAAAATAGATAAAAAAACAATTTTATCGTAACGTGTTCGAAATGTCAGTAATTAAAAAGTGGTTAATTGTATTAAAATATGTGCGATAGTGTATACTTTCAATGGTCTATGAAATATGTCACAATACAACAGCGTGTAGTCCATGTAGCACTGTAGGCGGTGTGATGTATTTCATGAAATGTCATACATTATTGTGTACTAGGCCACATGTACCGCATCCATAACGGACATGGACTGATTGGACTGCCACTGGATTCAATGTGACCAAGCCTTTAGATTTATAGCTTTTTTTCAGTAAATAAAGTTATAGAAACTGACGTGGTTTTCACGCATTTTATTTATATTACACGGAAATTACTCACGTAAGATTAAGCCGGTCACTCCGACTATAGTTTCAACCGCATTAGGCAGCGAGAACAAGCGAGACGCAGCCGCGCGCGCGCATTCACCTTAAAAAAGACTGCGTAATGCGGTTGAAACTATAGTCGGAGTGACCGGCTTAATCTTACGTGAGTAATTCCCGTGTAATATAAATAAAATAAAGTTATCATTGATATCCAAGACTTTTTTACTAGCAAAAAGTTGTATAAGGAAAGTTGCTACCTTTTCAGTATATATTTTATTCTCAAAAGACACGTTTATAGATATAGTCGGCTGTAATAAGAATGAAATATTGCTAGTTTGATCCCGGTATCGGTGGATACAACTCGCCGGTATCTGTGGCTAATTCAAACCGATACCGGGATCCGTGGATACAAACCCAGTAAGACGCCTGATTTAATAAATCGCGGAAAATAAAATAATATGGACATATAAAGTTGGCCTTGAAAATATTAACAAATGTTTTATCTAAACTAATATTACAAAGAGGAAATATTTGATTGTTTGTTTGTTTGCATTGAATAGGCTTCGAAACTACTGAACCGATTAAAAAAATTCTTTCACTGTTGAGAAGCTACGCTATCCCCGGGTAATATAAGCTATAATATATTTTCAAAAAAAATATAGATCATTACTAAAACACCAATAATGTAACCCAAGGTGTAAAAAAATAAGATTTACAATTTTAACTTTGCGTGTTTGACAGTTTTAAGACAGGACAACGTCTGTCAGGTCAGCTAGTTATTAATAATATGTAACTTTCTTTGTCGCAGGTAAGAATTACTAATAAAGTGTTGAATATTATGGTAATTTGGTAAGTACGGTTTTGGTATTGTTTTTTATTTTCATCTTGTAAGCGAAGTTTAAGACTTCCTCCACATTATTGCATTATTTGACCTAGGGCCTTATAGCTACCTGTTTTAGGTGATGCAAAAAGTTGCGCTAACGCAAACCGTATCTCGGCGCACTAAGGTTCACGTTCGCGTGATTTTCCGCACTGAGCTATTTCAGCGCTGTTTCGAGCCCACGTTAAGAGTAGGCGTAAGGCCCTGATAGCAGCTGCAGACTACATGATATCAAAGTTACAAAAACTTGGACAAAAGCTTGATGTGACAGTGTATGTTTACATGATAGACATTAAATTCTAGGAAATCAAGTTTTGTAAGTTTTCATGCAAAAAATACACATTTTTTACGTGGTTTGAACATAGGAACAAATGTATCAATCGTGCCTTATAAAACTTTTAAGTTTAAAATGTAGAATCCAGGCAAACGATCCAAACTGTTCCGTTAACGCTCTAACAGCACCGCACGTCTCCAATTATATCATCTACCTGAAGCAAGAAGACGAAGACTCCAATAAAATGCAGTCTTTTTGCTTTAGAATTCCTACGCTTTACCGTTGCCAAGCTGTTGGGCAAAGCGTTCGGATTCTAAAACGAAATAACTGCTTTACTACGGAGCTACGCTGCTACGTTGCTACAGCTACGTCGTAACAGGGCTACGAGCGTCTACGAATGTCTAAGAGGAATAATTTATGAAAAGAGGGTAATTATGCTCTTGATATGAATTAGCTTTTGTATGTTTGTAAATTAACGTTAAATTCGTAATGAGAGGGACTTTTCCACTTATAACATAGATTCATTTCAGCCCGAGTTTTGTGAATACTGATTTTAACGCATCGGTAAGTGTGGTGATTAAAGTAGCTTGTTAAATTAATGTTTAATGTGTTTTCTAGCATTACTCAGTTTTAATTTAACCAGGTTTATTAACTCTTTCTAAGGTAATATTATGAGCTTTGATGTACTCAAAAGCTATCACTACAATTTTCAAAATTGAATACTTCACCTACGTAGAATAAGAACATGCTCTCAAAACTTTTCAAATATTATCAATATCTAGGGCTATCCTCTTTCTTTCTCTCAAATACTTCAATATCCCTACTAGAAAAAAGCATTCAAACCATTTTAAACAGCATAGAACATAAATCTCAAAACAACTTTCTGTGCACCTTTGTTCTTCTTTCGCATACACAGAATAAAATAGCGCAGAAGTGAAACGTCTATTCCTGAACACTATCCAAACAAACAGACTCCAATGGAGTGCTTTATACAGAAAGTGTCGCGGGACATTTAAATGCATTAAGTCCCACCTAGTCGATTATTCAGGGGTACGTTCGAAGTTCTAGAGATGCGGTTATCCGGCTTAAGTTGGTATCCGGACAAATTTATTATGACTTTTTAAGTGGATGAAGTTAAAACATGCAAGGCTACTAAATAATACCAGGAAAAATATATTAGATATTTTTACCATGTAAATAAATACTTTTTTATGCTTTGCACGATTTAATTACATCCACCTAAAAGTCACATCTAGTTTATCCGGTCACATAGTAAACAAATTCTCGAAATCAACATAATAAAACTAATAGACAGTTGTTTTCATATCAACGCAACTGTCTAATGAACCACTCAGCGCTTACCACCAATTAAATCCTGATTTATTTAGTCACACTCACAGGTTCTACAGCCATGAAACATGGCTTTAAAAATATGTAAAACCTAAGTGTGGCTTAGTTTTTTAAATCATTATTTATTTTTGGCAGAAAATGTTTATTTTTATTTTTATAATAAACTTGCGTTTGAGATCACGCGAGTTGCCTGATGTTAAGCGATGATGCGGTCTACGATAGAGCACGATCGCCTAGAAGAAACAGATTCGTGATTTGAAATTCTAATATAATATCTATAGAACTCGTGATTTATCCGGTCAAATCTATCCGGCTTAATATTAATCCGCTACATCTCTATCATGAATTTTATGGTCCAGGACGATTGTCGCCCGGATTACTGGGCTCGTTAGACCGACGCCCACAGTTTTATGGCCATCCCGCCGACGATTGACGGTATATTGGTTTTGTAAAGATTTTATATCCTCACCAGATTTCGAATCGGTCGCTTTAGTTTCTAATAGTTTTATTATATTATGCCACAGGTGGAAAACTAGCTAACGGGCCACCTGATGGTAAGGTATCACCGTTGCCGGTAGATATCTGAAACACCAAGGGGAATCGCAGATACGTTGCCGATGGGCAGCGTTCGGGAAACGACCAAAAGGGGTTAGAAGGGGTTGTTTAATCTTCTTGACCAAAATACCACAGTGCCTAAAGACAAGAGACTTTGATCAGTATGTGTTGCCAGTGATGACTTATGGTACTCAGACGTGTTCCTTAACTGTTGGTTTTGGAAAAACTCTGAGTCCCACATTGGGTAATGGAAAGAGCTATGCTCGGAGTTTCTTTGCCCGTTAGGATCCGGAACGTGGATATTCGTCAAAGGACCAGAGTCACCGACATAGCTGTTAAAATTAGCAAGTTGATGTGGCAATAAGCAGGCCATCACTTGAAGAATCTATACCCGATGGGGAAGAAAGATTTTTGAGTGGAGATCAAGAACCGGAAGACGCAGCGTAGGTAGGCCTCCCACTACATGGACCGACAAAATGATGAAAGTCGCGAGCATCTAGTGGATGCTGGTGGCAGGGTGTCGTTCAGTGTGGAGGTCTGAGGCCTATGTTCAGCAGTTGATGTCTCCTGGCTGATGATGACGATGATGAAGAGTTAGTCCAATAGAAACTCGGTTCAATTAATTTCAGATTTAACTAGAGAGCTAAGTTTTAACTTGACAGCATAGCAAGGAAAGCTTACAAGGCTAAGTTGCTTCTATCATAATGTTACCTAAAACTGTTGTACATTCTAACTTGAGCTCTGTACGTAAGCTATTTTATTCCTAAGTAGGTAGCTTGCCAAACTCAATATTAGTTCTAAGAGGTATAAGCTACTACGTTAATGTATACTGCGTTAATGTCTGGTATAAATTACTCTCAGTTGCGCTTAATACGGGGTGTATCTATAGACGATGGAGATATTCAAGGATACCAATTGTATCCATCATTATAAAAAACTTTTACTTTGTGACATTGCTGATATTGCGAAAAAATCATAGTAAGTTTTTGTAGAACAAAAAAACGCCTTTACGTCTATACGCAAAACAAAGTCTGCGTGCTTCATCTTCGACCACATCGTCGCCTACCAACAGGCGAGTTGGTGGTCAAACGCGGACTTATCAGCGTTAAAAAAAAAAAAAAAAAAAGGTGGTAGAATGGCAATTAAAACAGAGATTGATAGTCCTTTAGTATTAGGACATTTCATTTCATTAGGACATTGGTGGAACCAATATGTCATCTTTATATTTTTAGTTTTAGTATATTTTTTTTCAAAAGGCACTGAAACAATTTTGATTAGTTTTATGTGGGGCCACCTCTGTAATATGAAATACCAAAAAAAAAAATCAAAATAAATTCATAAATAAATAAATATTCGGGATATTTTTGCACACACGGACATCTGACCCCAAACTAAGCAAAGCTTGTGTTCGGCTCCCAGAGACTGATATACATACATATATAGTTTTTAAATACATACTTAAATAGATATTAACAACCAGATATAGAACAAACACAAATGTTTATCACATAAATGTTTGTCCTACGTGGGAATCAAACCCACGCCCTCAGGCTCAGAAGGCTCACTACCAACTGGACCAACGGGCTAATTGGCGGAATAATCGCGTAACAAACATACTAAAAACATACGGTTGAATTAAGAACCTCCTCCTTTTTTGAAGTCGGCTAAAACGTTATAAATAATAGAAGGTGATATTAATGAAATCAGATCCACGCCAGCATCACGCATTTCACAGTGTATCGTTAAACACAATGTTCACAATCCGCGTCAACAACGATATCGGAAATGAAATAACGAAAATGAAATGTTTCCCGTTATTCCGTTATGTTTGTTATATTTCGTTATAGCCGTTATATCCGCAGTAAGCCGCACGATCCCTCAATCAGAGGGGATTATGCTCTACAGTTCTGTCCCGTTCGGTGCAACGGTTCGAAGGTAGATATATGCTATTGTTATTTTGTTGCTCTTCATTGCTCTAAGTATATTTAAGTATAGATATTGTATTATATAATTAGTGTGTGTTGCCAGTGATGACATTTCGTACTGAGACGTGGTCCTTAACTGTTGGCCTTTTAGAAAAACTCGAGAGTCACACAGCGGGCAATGGGGAGAACTATGATCGGAATTTCTTTGCGCGATAGAATCAGGAACGTTGATATTCACCTAAGAACCAAAGTCACCAACAGAGCCATTAAAATTTGCAAGTTGAAGTGGCAATAGTCAGGCCACATCTCTCGAAGAACCGATAATCGATGGGGTAGAAAGGTTCTTGATTGGAGACCACGAACTGGAAGACGCAGCGTAGGTAGGCCTCCCACTAGATGTACCGACAACGTTGTGAGAGTCGCGGGCATCTAATAGATGCAGATGACAGAATGTCGTTCAGCACGTGGACGTTTTTGGCTGATGATGATGACGATAGTTGTAATATATTTTTTATTTTTCAGTGTTACTCTCAGGTCAGATAAATAAGAAATATGCCTTAGTACAACTATAGTCCGTGTTCAAATGTCCCCATTTCATTTTTAGGGTTCCGTACCTCAAAAGGAAAAAACGGAACCCTTATAGGATCACTTCGTTGTCCGTCTGTCTGTCCGTCTGTCAAGACCCTTTTTCTCAAGAACGCGTAAAGGTATCAAGTTGAAATTTATATTAAATGCTTGGGTCTACGGTTTCTTTTGGCTGTAAAAAAATAAAAGTTGTAAGTCAACGCAATCCAAAGATATGAACGTTTATGTCGCAAATTTTGTGATTTCACAGGGACATATTTCAAATTTCATATTTTCATATTTCATTTTTTTTTTTTGGACTCGCGCTCTGAGGGTTCTATCCAACGGAACCCTCAGAGCACGAGTCCTACTCGTACTTGTTTTTTATCAACTCCGTTCAAATCCGTCAAAATTATCGTAACTATACAATTGCTCTCAAAATGACTAGCTCCCTTATTGTTAGTCTCACTTTCGACGATTTCCTAGCCAGTCTCTACTTACATTGTCTCCTGCGTTGAATCAATTTCGTTTAAACTTCTAAAAATACTCATCAATTCAAACTAATTTCGGCATCTCTCGCACCATTTCCGCGAACACAAAATTATCGTAAGCTCTACATCATCAAGGAGAGCCTTCAACAAAGCGCCGCAAACGAAGGGTTCAGGATTAAATTCTGCGCACAATGACACCGATCCGGCTTATTCAAGATACGAACTGAAAATTCTATGGCTTTCGTAATTGAAGCTATGGACCTATATCAAATTTGTAGGAAGAATTAAAATTGGTTGTTTTTTGTTGGTTTATAATTGGAATGGCTAAAATCTCAGATCAGAAAAAAGGAGATATGCTTAGAACATTTTATTTTTTGTGTTCAAATGTCTCCGTAGTTCATCCATTGTTTTTCAGTATACCGCTATCCCGCTCAACGCCAAAACTGTAAGTACGGCATTGTTGTATTTACTAAGATACTAACTAATAGTCCACATGCAAAAAAGGACGCAGTCATTTGCGTTGTGAGGTATAAAGGAATCAAGCTTGATTTACGCCAGAGGCGTTCGCCCTCGCCAAGCCACCTTACCATATCTCCCTTTTTAGGGTTCCGTACCCAAAGGGTAAAAACGGGACCCTATCACTAAGCCTACGATGTCCGTCTGTCTGTCCTACCTATTAACGGCTATATCTTTCGAACCGTAATAGATAGACAATTGAAATTTTTCACAGAATATGTAACGTTACGGTGGATTAACTAACAAATAATAAAAAGTCATAAAGTAAAAACGAAAGGGGGGGGGGGGGGCATACAACAAACGTATTTTTTACGTATTTTTGTATTAGCTCTAATGTAAAAACGATAACAATATGTCAAGCATCAAACTTGGCAAGATTGGAGTACACACTCTAAAGTATGATAAAAAATAATAAATAATGGCCTAGTGCAAGTCGGTGACAAATTTCTGTTCATTACCAAGTTATTATACTCGAGCGCCTGTAGCAAACTGCGTAGCAAATTACTCCGATGATTGGAAGGCGTTATAATAACTGGTAATTCGGTTACTTGGACAATTTTATTGTATTTTGTGGTGGTACGGAACCTTCAGTGCGCGAGCCTGACTCGCACTTGGCTGGTTTATTTACTATCATAATTCCATACAGCGTTAATACCACCACGCACGTACCAGTTTATAAAACTATTTAAGCACGATAAGTCCCGATAGGCAAATAAAAAAATATGTGTGGTTTATTTTCATTATACACAGTGCTAGGTACCAGTTTATATAACTACTTAGGGGGCGTCCATAAATTACGTCTTACGCCTTATCTCTATATCTTGCTCCGCTTTCAATCCCAACCAGTCAGTAGATAGGTTCGTATAGTCTCACAACTCATCCAAGCATCAATCTCTGTGTTGGCGCGCCGCCAGCTCCCTGCCTCCCGCTGATGCGATGATGATGCTTCAAGATACGGATCTGAGATATTGCTGTCGCACGCCATTTGTTATCATATTATGGACGGCCTTTTGAAAACGCAAAAAGGTCTAAACTTCGATTGTTTTAAATTGTGCTGTTATTTGTTTGGTTCTTAAAATCAAATCTTTTTATATCAATAATAGGCTTGCGTTTGACCACCGAAAGATACAGCTGTTAATAGGTAGGGCAGACGGATGGACAGACAGACAAATGGACAGACAGACATCGTAAGCTTAGTAATAGGGTCCTTTTTTACCCTTTGGGTACGGAACCCTAAAAAATATGAGATTTTTGCGTATGTATTGTAAAATTGAGAATAAAAAACTCAGTCCAACATACTTCCAAAACTTGATGAATCCCACCTTTATATCCGAGCGAGTACTACGTGTGAAGATTTTCAAACGGATTCGAACCCGCACTGCATTAACTCGGTTTCGCTTGTCAGCTGATTGGTGGTCGCACAAAAGGCGGCTCCTGTTGGCACCGCGCCAGTTCGTCGACATGGATTGAAATTTCTCTAGCCACGTTACTGTTGCGTAATCGGTCTGTCTGTTTGTTCTATACATTGGTTACACTATACAATGGGGTTGATGTACGAAAATATTCCAGTGTTTCTACCACATTGAAAAGAAAACTATGCTTGTCACAATGTCTCAAAAGGTTCGTCGATGTCATTAAAAGTCTAGGATCGACAACTCGGAACGCTATGAACGTTTTTAAGTTTTTTTTTTCTAGCTGATCTGACAGACGTTTTCCTGTCCAAATTTCATTTTATTTTTATTATATTTAACAAAGGGCTTGCGTTTGACCACCAGCTTGCCTGATGCTAAGCGATGAAGTGGTTCAAACAAAAATACCATAGAAAAAAGTTCGTCTAGTTCCGTTCTCTCTCTTGGCACGCTTAAGTGGATGGTCAGTGCCCCAACTTTGACCATCCCGAGCCCGGAGGTCTTAGTAGCCTTTTACTACAGGCAGGGGGTACCGGTGCCGTATTCTATTGCCCCGGCGCCAGGGCTAAAGAGCTGGAGTGGCCATTGCCGCCAACCCGGCGTCGTCGTCTTCGTGCAGGGTCTGCTCTTTCACAAGCGTGCTCTGCGATTTCTTATTGAGAAAGCACGCTTTCGAAATTTTTTGCCGCAGCCCTCCATACAGAACTGTCTGCCAGCATTGCTGACACAATGCTGGGTAGACACAGGACCTGATAAAAGTAAAGCCTAGAGCGCACTGAATCTCAACATCCGCTCGTAAGATCGCATTAAAATAAAGAAAGCGCAGCCGTAAACACTGGTAATATGCGCTCGCCTCGCAAAAACTGGCTGCCAAGTACCAACTGGTATTTCGTGTATTGTTGTGTAAGACATTACGGAGTTGTGTACTGTGTTTTATTTATATTAGGGAAAGTGTGGAGATGGTGGCGAGAACCGTGCACTATCTTATAAACAGCGTACATGATATTCATGGGAAAAGTTCTGTAGTAGAAATAAAATAGGCAATGGTTGCTAAAGTTTCATGGTACATCATCGCTCGAAGAACCGATAACTGATGATGAAGAAAGGATCTTGATTGGAGACGTTAGAGGCAAACATTGGAGGTGGAACGTTAGAGCCGAAGTTAGTGGCTAAGAAACTTCTCAGTCTAGAAAACCGCCGCAAAGTAGCGAGTCTGTCAATTTTCTACAGGATTCATTTCGGAAATGTGCATCAGAGCTACATAACCTTATCCTACCATCCCCTTTCTACTACAGGACAAGTAGGAAAACGGCCCACTACCACCCATACATTGTGGATTTTCCTTGGATACGTGCCAAACATTTCGAATCCACTTTTATAAACAGTACAGCCTTTTGGAACAACCTGTCAGCTTCCTTGTTTCCTGAGAGATATAATCTGGGCCTTTTCAAGGCCAGAGTGAATAAGTATCTTCTAAGTCTGCGTGATTCATCTTCGACCACATCGTCGCTTACTAACAGGCGAGTAGGTGGTCAAACGCGAATTTATCCACGTTCAAAAAAACACGAACTGGAAGACGCTGCATAGGCAGGCCTACTAGGTCCCACTAGGTGGACCGACGACATAGTGAGATTCGCCGGCATCCAGTAGATGCAAACAGACTGGCATTCAGTGTGGAAATCGAAAGGGGAGGCCTATGTTCAGCAGTAGCCATCTTCTGGCTTTTACTGGTTTCTGCAATCTCCATAACATAATTTGTACATATTATAACATTAGATAAAGTCACCCATCCAGTCTATAAGAGTATATCTCTGTACAATAGACATCCCATAAATATTATTGCAGATCAAAACAAAGGCCGGCCGTATATCAGTCTCAGAGGAGTAGTCTCTCGTAATACTGTCAAAGATACTGGTTTTTTATTTATATCCCTCGCTACGTTAGTTCGGTAATAGACTGGCTGGTTTATTATCTCGTGCTGTTCAGTTTGTAGATCGATATTTGGGATCAGAAAAATTACATAGACAAGTGCCATTCTCGTTTATTATGGATAGGTAAAAAACACTCAATTGGTTGGTCCAACAGTCTAGCGGATGTGTTTTGAAAGAAATAAAAAAAATTGAAGTGAAGTGTTCCACATTGTGGATTTACTATTTAAATCCAATCAATCCATATATTTTTTTTTTTTAATAATCTTCTTCTTGTTCTTTAGCCTTTCTTCGTGTATTTCTGGACACAGGCCTCTCCCAATAGGGTGTTTGACTGTATTGAAAATATTATGCCAATTGACATCATCCATAAACATGACATAATGAAAAAGCATATTTCATTGATTTTTTTATAAAAATATGCTTATTTTTTGTAAAAAACGCTTATAAAATAACTGTATTTTCGACATTTGATCACGTGATCGAAAACGGTCTGTAATTGGCTTCATCCCTAGTGACGTCACACAAATCTAAACAAACAGATTTTGTATTGATATTTGCGAATTTAATGTTGTAAAGCTATTTTGAGAGCGATTTATCCAGAAATTATCACCAAAAACAGTCCGGAGGTTAAATGTTAGAAGAATGGAGAAACATTTTGTGCAAGCAGACAGCAGTAACTTAACCAAAATTAATGTATTTATGGTTGCATATTTCTTCAATAATAATCTACGTCATTGTTTCTACGCTGCAGAACTCAAAACGTAAAAACTACAATGTAAGTATTAATTTTTAATTGTTCTCCAAGCAAAACATTCAATCAAGTTGTACAAAAAGTATGTTGTAGTAGGTGGATATCACTATTTTGTTAGGTTATGTCTTTACAATGTTTAAAAAGAAAGTAACAGTACATAAAATAGTAATGCAATAAAAACACAAATTTTAATAGAAATATATAGACTCAAATATGTACCTCAAAATGATCTTCGCACAAAACAAAACACTTGAAACACTTGAATTACCTCCAATACTTTTGGGTTCTCTACGAGCTACTTAGTTCCAACCACTTTTTGCGAGTTTTGGGGTCCATTGGAACAGAAACGAATAGTTTTTCCGGTGTTTTATGGAAGTATTTGTACATTGTGGCACTACACAACATTTATAAACCATTACTTCTATTAGAAAATTAGTGATTATCAAACTTTTGCTGCCTGGCTGCAGCTGTTTTGTTTTGTGTGACGTCAATCGTCGCTCGACCGGAGCTATGACGTAGGTCTGCGTTTTGGCGCGATATTTTTTTATTCAAACTTTAACATCGATTTATATCGCAAATACGACTGATATCCAGAAAATATAAATGCAGTATACATTAAATTATATCAGGCAATAATGTGCAATAGTTTCCCAAAAGTTGTCAAATACCCTATTTCCTCCATGATCTGCGAACTTCTGCTTTTAGCATCCAGTCATGACCTGCGTGTCTTCGGATATCATCATGAAAATGACATTGACAATGACATTAGCTTGAGATAACATCTCTCATACAATTTCATCTTTCCACAGGCGTTAACGCTAACAGAAAGTGAGTCTTGTCTGACCCCCCATGAAGGATAAACCAACCAAAGTTTCACCACCAAACATCAAAAATAGATGCAAATGACCAATGCCACAAAAACATTAAACTGTATTGGTTCAGATACCTTATCGAGTGTATCTACAAGTCCGCATATATCCACATTCACTCATATAAACTTTACTGCCCTGCCGATGGAGACAGCCGAATTTTATGACGGGAGATGATCGATGCTGGAGATTGACAGATCGAGACGAGCTATTCACGAATACGTCAATTCAGAAGACAATGATGGATAAGCTTTAGGACGCCAACTGTCCAACTTTTACGTCTTTAGCATGTATTTTTTTTTTTTTTTTTTTTAAGTTTTTATTATTTCAATATAACTTAGTGACTAAATACATACACCGAATTAACAGAAGATGCTGAGAAGGCAACAAATTTGACCCTTACTACTAAGAATGTTTCATCGGTGTGCACTGAAACCCACACTAGGGTGACCTGTGTTGTGGGCTTCAGGCTCTTCCTTTGACAAGGTACATAAAAATAAAAATAAAAAGCGAGCAGAAAATAACAATTAAATAGTTAAAGTTACTAACTAGGTACTATTTACTAATTGGGTACTACTTGCATACTAAAATAATTGTGGATTAGGGCCCAATTTTGTTTGGTTTGTTCGCAATCTTCTTCATAATTTGCCTATCTTAAGCCAATGCGATACATGCCTCTCCCAATGCATGCTACTTGATCTTCAACATTTCGTCTCAAGCCACTGCCAGGTAAAAAAAAGCCGTGGTAGCCTATTTGGGTGACCACTAGACTTGAAAGCGTGAGTTTGCGGGTCAAATCCGTTCAAATCAGTTTATGTACGAGTTTTCATACCACTGGCTTTTCGCTGAAGGAAAACAAACTATAATTTTTTCCTTGTTTTGTGTTATTTTAATAAAGAGTTATTGTATTGTATAATTTTTTGTTTCAACCTGCAGGAAACCTGCATATGTACGAAGAAAAAAGTCAATGGCGTTTGTGAACCCACCAACCCGCAACTAGGTCAGCGTGATGGATATGGCCAAACCGCCCTTTTCATGGGTAGGTCTACTTCCAGCAGTGAACTATTAAAAGGCTGATTATGCTAATATGCACTGCCAAGACGGTCTACGCTATACGTTTGTCAAATTAGTGGTTTCCACTCTAGAACAAGTTGCTATAATTTTTATCAATTCTGTGATAGGAATGACCAGCTGAGCTCACTACCGTTTCAGCCAATAATTGAGCAGAAAACCAAAGTTACCGACATACTCAGCACTTATTACAATTTTATTATAGAACATAATTATACTATATATATTTTTTTTTTTATAAATAATAGTCTTGCGTTTGACCGCCAACTCGCCCTATGTTAAACGATGATGCGGTCTACGGTGGAGCACGCTTGCCTAGAAGAAATCGATTCACTCGTGATTTGAAGACACCTAGATTGTAACTATCGGGGAACACCCATTCAGGCAGCGCATTCCACAGACTAGCAGTTCGTATAATAGGTAAAAGTGGAATCGAAGCGCTTCGTTCAGGTTTTCGGAATGCCAACCATAAGGCGGTGTGTCACTTCCAGTTTGAATAGTAAGTTATTTCAGTTTTATTTGCGTTTAAGCCTGTGTGACCACCAACTCGCCTGTGGGTATGGGACAATGTGTTTGAAAACGACTATTTAGAAGACGTTTAGTCACTCCGATGTAAGACCTATCTCACTCACAAATTTCCTCAGCTGTTCAGTTTACTACTAATAAAAGAGACAGCTCTATTATAATTCATGACAACAGACAGCCGCATTTAAATATTTACCCAAATTAAAATGCAAGACCTGGCACCCCTAACTCCGGCTAGCGCAAGCGCGAACAAACAGTTCCTCCAGTCCCCGGTTCACCGCTCACTACTTTTCAATGCACTAACAAAAGCCCGAAAACAAGCAAAACCCAAAATGTACAACGGCGCATTATAAGGCCCGGCGCACACTGGCGTAACTCACTAATGAGCCTCGTTAGCTTCGCTCACTAATCCCGGCCTCGGAAAAAGACATTTACGTATTCCCTTAATAAACGCACGGTGACAATGATGACATGCTTCTAAATCACACAACTTTACACTCTATTTTTAGTGCACAAGGTCGACAGTCCATTGTTGGAGCTGTGTTTAAAATTACACGTAATTCATGAGCTACGTTAGTGCAGCGTGTAAAACTAGCAGATGGCAAAAGGTGGTAAACATGTGGATTTATTAGTGTGGACTGTACCTAATTAGAACTTAATTTGAAAATATTTCGCTGGGGTTTTAGAGATATTGTGTTTCTTTTAAATTGCATAAAATGTTGGCGCAAATTTCACAAGTCATAATTTATTTATTATATATTTTATTGTACTTGTTGGACTCAACCACACAGGAGCGCTTGTTAACTCACGCTTTTAATTTCTGGCTAAAACAAACACTCACACATACCATACGTTATTCGAAACCACCTTCCCAGGTGAACACCACACAATATGAATCACTTATGAGGAATTAGCTTAGTACCTATACTTATGAAAAACCACTAGGAGGCTGTTCGCCACGACACTCCGACGGAATACTCAAAGAGAATACAATAGATAGGAATACTGACTTTTACTTCTTGGGCAAAACGGCAGGCATCGGACTCACCTAGCGCCTCCTGGTGAAGCATTGTTGTAGTCTCACTTTCTGCCGTTTTACTATACAAGCTTTGTCCCAAGCTCTTCATCATCATCATCAGCCAGAAAACGTCCACTGCTGAACATAGGCACTCCCCCTTTAACTTCCACGCTGAACGACAGCCTGCCTTTTGCATCCACTGGATGCCCGTGACTCTCACAATTTCGTCGGTCCATCTAGTGGCAGGCCTACCTACGCTGCGTCTTCTGGTTCGTGGTCTCCACTCAAGAACCTTTCTTCCCCATCGGTTATCGGTTTTTCGAGCGATGTGACCTGCTAATTGCCACTTCAACTTGCAAATTTTAACAGCTATGTCGGTGACTCTGTTTCTTTGGCGAATATCTACGTTCCGAATTCTATCGCGCAAAGAAACTCCGAGCATAGCTCTCTCCATTGCCCGCTGTGTGACTCTGAGTTTTTCCAAAAGGCCAACAGTTAAGGACCATGTCTCAGTACCATATGTCATCACTGGCAACACACACTGGTCAAATACCCTTGTCTTGAGGCACTGTGGTATCTTGGACGAGAAGATGTCACGCAAGCTTATACTTATCGTTAAACGTTAAATCTGTCCATAACTGTGTACAGATCTAATCTAATATATCTATTTTATACAATCATTAGTGAGATGATTTCGTGACTAATATTATATAATATTTGGTGTTGTGTCAACTCTGTGCTATTACTAATACATTTTATTTAGCCCAGTCCCAATGCTGGGCAAACGCTTTCCTTCCTTTCTTCCACTTCTTGCTATATCTATTACTAAGTATATATTTTTTTGTATTTTTGCTTTCTACTCCCTAAATAACACACAGGATCCAATAAAGATTCCCAAAATATCCTGAAAAGGTAAAAAGGTTTTTCTGTCGGATCATATCTCTCTCGAATTAATACTTCCCGGCGTCTTTCCGAGGAGAAAAATGATGGTACTGCCTCTATCTCGTAATATACATAGGTAGGTATAACATTATCGCGTACACGTCACGTCACACTTACTCTTTGGGACGTTTCAAGGGCCTTTTTACCGACTTTTTTTATTTATTTTTATTTTTATAGTAGATAGGCTTGCACATGGCCGCCATCTCGCCTGATGGTAAGCGACGATGCGGTCTACGATGGAGCACACTTGCCTAGAAGAAGCTGATTCACTCTCGACTTGAAGAGACCCAGATTGTAACTGACGGGGAAAATTCAGGCAGCGAATTCCACAGACTAGCAGTTCGCACAATAAATGTGGAATCAAAGCGCTTCGTACGGGTTCTCGGAATATCAACCATAAAACGATGTCGATTCTATGTGCCTGACTTCAAATAAAGAGGAGGTTCTCAATTCGACAGTATAGGTATATTATGATACTAGCTGCGCCCCGCGGTTTCCCGCTTAGTGATGAAAAATGGTGATGGTGATGATGATGATGATGAAAGTAGCCTATGTCACTTTCTGGCTCTTGAACTATACCCATGCAAAAAATCAGGTCGATCCGTTGTTCCGTTGCAGCGTGAAAGAGGAACAAACAAACTAACAAACCAACAAACAAACACACTTACGCATTTATAATATTAGTATGATTGTTATTTTCATGTTTGTTACGTGATTACTCCACCAATTAGGAATTGATTTTGATATATTTTTTTTTGTAGTAGGTCATAACTTCAGAACGAAATTGATTCAACGCCTTTTGTACAATATCAACAAAAACAAATAATATATGCACAGGTGACGTTTTGGTTTGTGGTTCCGCAAAAATTTTGATGAGGACTTTCAATCTTTGTATTAACTGTTATTTTTCGACTTTTTAGTTTAAATTTGTACATGTGGGTATAGTCTTGAAATTGTTTTTTTCTTCTTCTTTTAAAAATTAACTATATTATCCTCCTTGAAATATCTAGCAAGTACAGAATACATTTTTATTAATTTTCAACTTTTACTATGGAAGCCTTCACCCGAAGAGGGGTCCTCAACTTTAACCAATAATTAATAACTAAACTACTATTGTATAAACTGAAAACTACCATCAAATATAATTTAATTTAATTTTTCGAATTGTAATACAGTGCAATAATTGTAACTTAAATACTACCATCAAATATAATTTAATTTAATTTTTAATTGTAATACTATGCAATAATTGTAACTTAAATACTACCATCATATATAATTTAATTTAATTTTTAATTGTAATACTATGCAATAATTGTAACTTAAATACTACCATCATATATAATTTAATTTAATTTTTAATTGCAATACTATGCATTAATTGTAACTTAAATACTACCATCAAATATAATTTAATTTAATTTTTAATTGTAATACTATGCAATAATTGTAACTTAAATACTACCATCATATATAATTTAATTTAATTTTTAATTGCAATACTATGCATTAATTGTAACTTAAATACTACCATCAAATATAATTTAATTTAATTTGTTTTTATTGTAATACTATACAATAATTGTAACTTAATCTTTAATACTAGGCACTGATTATTATTTAATTTACAAATTTCAATTTTATAATAACCATTAAGTACATTTAAAAAAAAAAAACAAAAAACAACAACCTATTGCATGCAGGTGTGTTTATTTATAGGTTGAGGAAATAAAAGGCTATTTTATTTTATTTATTTTATTTACTATGGAAGCAACATTCAAATCATGAAAGAAATATACAACTACTGACCGTACGAGTCTTTTAACTCTCTTCAAAATATTTAAATAATTATTTGGAAGTAAATAAATAATAGTTGTAACGTTGCTTGCACCTATATTAGAAATAGCTCGGTGGCTTTCAGTTACATTCTGGGAACAAATACGTATTTTGTCAATTTTACGAGTGTTCAGGATCTGAGGCAGAGCAATACACATGCACTCACGTACCTGGGACTGCTCCGGACCTCCGTTGATGTTTCCACCTGCAATCTTCGAGACTCGGGATATCACGAACACAAAATGTATGTCTTTGGATAAATGGGTTTCTTTCACAGCCGCGAGGCACCAGTTCACACGCGAGATATGTAATTATTTCGATATTATTTGATGCGATGTCAGTTCAGCGCACGCGTTCGGTTCAAGATGGATGGTTCTTTTTACTCCAGCAAGCCTTACGCTCCCATTGGACGAGTGCGCGGTGCATGACAGTTGGTGTCACTGCGTTTCGCTACTGCCCAAGATCTGGTCACTCGAATTTAATTGATAAATACGTTTTAAAAAAAGTAGTACCCAGAAATAGAAGCGTTTCGCTTTTGCGGAAACGGTACAATAGTAAAAGAGGTAGTTCTTCGTTTATTAACTTTTGGATTTTGCATTAAAAAGAGCATAAATAGAGATTAGCAATTTGTCAAATTTAAAAGTAAAGCATCTCTAATATTCTGGAGACACGCCAGTTCGAACGTGATTTCTCAAATTGACTATTCTAAAAGCATTCGATATAAATATCGCGTGATTTTATACGTAACTCATGGTATTTTATGAGTCTGTGAACTCCGGGGTCTGGTTTATGCGGGCGTCGTTTCATATTTTGTTTGACGAGACGTCGCGCCATAAAACTGAGTGTGGTAGTTAAAAGGGTAATTTTGTTAATACGTATGGTTAGCACAAGGTCGTGACCTTTTAAAATCATTTTCGTAGGAATATCATCCGTACAAAAAATACATTATAGAAAAAAAATGTGAAGTGCATGTTGCGTCATAATTGTGGTAGGATTCCGTAGTCTTAGCAGAGGTTTTTTTTTAATATTATCCATTAGATCGGGTTTAAAAAGAAGTTGATGGATAACACCATACTTCCATCACTTCTTTATGGATGTCAAAGCTGGGCCTTAACGAAAAGCCTTATAGCCAAAATAGCCATTTTCCAAAGGGCAACAGAAAGGTCCATGCTAAGAATTAAGCTCAAAGATAAAATCAGAAACGTTAGCACCCGGAAAACCACAAAAATACTAGACGCCGCAAGCATGCTTTGCAGGCTTAAGTGGAAGTGGGCTGGTCACGTTGCGAGAGCTACAGATGGGCGCTGGAGCGAACGAATCCTGCACTGGTACCCCAGAGAAGAAACCAGGTCAAAAGGGCGGCCCAGAAGAAGATGGAGTGACGACATAGTCGAAGCTGCCGGAATCACCTGGACGAGAATGGCGCAAGAGCGACAAGAATGGCGTTGCATGGAGGAGGCCTATACCCAAATTTGGGTGCCCAAACAATACAATTAACTACTACACAGTGAAATTTTATGTAATTTATTTGGGAATAAAGGCTTTATTTATTTATTTATTAGATCGGGTATTATTGTATTGTTATTACCTATTATTAAGCAGCATCTTGTGGTTTACTCAACAAAAAAATATTTTTTTCAGGGATAAGAAACCTACGTGTTAAACCAAGGTATAAGTTACCTCCATACCAAATTTCATTCAAATCTGTTTAGCTGTTATAGAGTTGAGTGCGGATAAATACACACATGTACACACGAACTTTCATATTTATCATATTAGTTTGATGACTTAATGTGTACGAAATGTCAGCACTAAATAATAAATGTTCATGGTCTACAGAAAACAAACAGCCTTGGCGAAACTATAAGGATTCCTTGCGTTGCTATGGAACCCTAAAAATATAGGAAAGAAAAAACTTTTTCGTTGGCCAATTGAATGATTCGACCGAGTTCTATTTTAAATTCGATGAATAAATAAACTTATACCTCCATCTATCTAAAATAGAAAATGTTGCCACAAATTCGACTTTCTCCTTTTATTTGCCATTCAAATAAAATATTCATTCATTCATTACAGCCTAGAAAAAACAGAACACCTATCTCGAGCGGGCAACCTTTCATGCTATAAATTCACACCCAAATGTTCAATTTGGAGGCAAACGTAAAAAGGGAATTTATCAGCAACAATTTGTATGCGATAACCGCTATCCAGCGCTTCGTAAATAACCCTCGGCCATTGAGGAGCCATGGTCCCGTAGGAATCCTAAATAAGTTGTGTAAAACGAACGTGGGGGGTCTTTTACTTATCCAGAGTTTACTGTTCACTTATCGCGCAGGCCGAGTGGTCGGCCCTAGAGTCAAAAGTTTTTAGCTAGCTCATAGCCTGTGAACACGTCCTTGTATTGTATTATTACAGTACCTTTGCCGTTTAACAAACAACCAGGACCTACAGTTTAACCGGCTTGTTGAAATATGGTAGCGCCCATTCACATACAACAATAGTGGTGTGTCCCAAGGATGACTTCGCAGAATACTTTTGTAGCAAAACGCCACAGCAATAAAACTACAGACCGTTAAAAATACTTACTAATCATACAAATAATAACAAGCACTCTCGGTCACCCATCCAACAACTGACCGGAACGATCGTTGCAATTTTTTCTTACAGGTTTAAATTCAGCTAGGAAGTACTAGTAAAATCAGAAACTAACTTCACGACCGTATAAAAAATCAGTTTTTAAATAGCATTTCGTGACTCAGCTTATTTTTGATAACTTGTATTTATCTGACTGTTAACATATAATATTGTTTAATTATTAACCATTAAAATTATCTATATTTTTTTTTAATTATCTTGGTGAAACTAACGATCTTAATCAAGCATACGTACCGGTTTAGCATATGTACCGGTCTTAACGGAATTAATAATTAGTTAATGTATGATTGTTGTTTAATTTTTATGATAAGTAAAAAAGAGCTAGTAGTAAGACCAGATACTAACACGACTGCTTAAAAGAAACAGTTTTTTTAGCGCAAACGTTTTCATCACTTTACACGGGCATAAAAGTATTTTTTATGCCTTAGGTGCCAAACAAGCAGACGGGCTATAATGGAAAACAGTCACCGTCACCTATGGATACTTGTAACTTAAGAGGCATTTCAAATACGTTGCCGACCCTTTAGGACTCGATTAACTCGCCTTTTGAAGAACCCCATGTTGTAGCATCATAATCATCATCATCACCCAGAAGACATCCACTGCTGAACATAGGCCTCCCCCTTTAACCTCGACAATGAACGACAGCGTAATGTTGTAGCATATGTAACTTAAATCAGTTGTAATGTGACTTAATCTTAATTTACTGATAGGTTTTTTATTTTTTATAGAATAAGTGGCAAACAAGCTACGGGCCACCTGATGGTAAGTGGTCACCGCCGCCTATTGAAAAAAAAATCGTACAATACCCGGGGCATTGTCAGTGCGTTACCTACCTTTGAGGACTCTATTCACCCACTATAGGTTAAAATTAGCTAGAAAGTTGTAGTTAGCTAGTAATAAAATCAGATACTAACAACGATACGACTGACAAACAAATAAATGGAATAAAACGTAAGCGTGTAGTCCTTCCCCAGACTTTATTACTCGAATGGCGTTTATCTCGTTCTCTGTAAACAACTTGCTGGGAATATCTTAATTTCTGCGAAACGTCTCACGCGCGGTACTTCTGTAAATTGGTGCATTTAAAGTAGAAATTATTTTGTTGGTACTTGCTTACTGTAGCTTGTTGCTAGGTGACTAGATTCAAGGACATGTCTAGATTTAATAATTTCCCTGCTTATACAGTTCCCAGAGAGTCTTACTAATCCGGCACTATTAAATACTAGAAGGTGCCGGATTATTGGAATATTCGGGTTCTGGTTTATATAGAGAAATTCAAGGTTAATAACATAAAGTATAACATTATAAAGTCTTCGACCAGTGTGTGTTACCAGTGATGACATACGGCACTGAAACGTGGTCTCTCACTATGGGCCTCATAAGCAAGCTCAAAGTCGCATAGCGAGCTATGGAGAGGGCTATACTCGGGGTTTCTCTACGAGATCGAATCAGAAATGAAGAGATCCGTAGAGGAATGAAAGTCACCGACATAGCCCACTGGATTAGCAAGTTGAAGTGGCTGTAGGCAGGGCACATATCACGCAGAAAAGATGGCCGATGGGGCCGAAAGATTCAGATGGAATGGAGACCACGGACCGGTAAGCGCAGCGTAGGACGTCCACCCCCAAGATGGACAGACGACCTAAAAGAGACCGCAGGGAAACGCTGGATGCAGGCCGCTTCCAACCGGCCCTTTTGGAGATCGATGGGGGAGGGCTATGTCCAGCAGTGGAACGCCTATGGCTGAAATGATGATGAGTGAGACTCTCCGTGGTTTCATTCAGGTCGTCTAGTGTGCAGGTTGTAGGACACGCTGCACACTCCATCAAGTGTGTCATTGTCTGAGGATTCACACCACAAAGACATTCAGCATCAAAGCCTTTTATATAACCTCACTTTGCCATATTATCCCGACTCGACTTGGGACCGAATTCGGTTTAGGGTTTCGTTCCTTAAAAAAAAACAAAAGCAGGCCAGCCTGCCACATTTATACAGAAAAACCAAGCGGTACTCCGACAAGTTCAAAATGATAGAGTTCTGGCGCACCGCCAGCGGTCTCTGAGTGCGCTTTCATCGCTGCAGCGCTTGAGGTGCTTGAAGACGGCATTGTAAGCGGCTTTCGATGGCATTTGACCGAGTGTGATCAATCTGGTTCAAGATCAAATAACACATGTTTTGTCCTTGAAAATTGAATATATATTATAGACTCTAAAGGAATATCCTAATAATATTATAAACGCGAAAGTTTGTATGTATGTATGGATGTATGTTTGTTCCTCTTTCACGCTGCAATGGAACAACGGATAGACCTGATTTTTTGCATGGGTTAAGTTCAAGAGACTTTTTATCATCATCATCACCATTTTTCATCACTACGTGGGTGATACCGCGGGGCGCGGCTAGTTTGATTTATAAAGAGAGTAAAAGCGTACTCACTTGAAGTTTTTTATGTGATTCGCGAATATTTTATTGCAGAAATAATTATGTAAGTTCTTGAATTACATGTTTCTATAAAGTACTTAATACATAATAATATGACCCTGTTTGAGTGTGGCAATAGTCGGCACGGACGCAATAAGCAGGCCACATTGCTCGAAGAACCGATAGCCGATGGGGAAGAAAGATTATTGAGTGGAGACCACGAACCGGAAGACGCAGGGTAGGTAGGCTAGGCCTCCCACTAGATGGACCGACGACATTGTGAGAGTCGGAGGCATCCAGTAGATGCAGATGGCAGGCTGTCGTTCAGTGTGGAGGTTAAAGGGGGAGGCCTATGTTCAGCAGTGGACGTCTTCTGGCTGATGATGATGACGTTAATAAATGTCGGCACGGAACTATCTATATAAATTACGACAAAATTATCATTAAAAAATTCTTCTAGCTTGTAATAAAATTTGAATTCTAAGATAGTTTTTAAAAGATTCGTCTTCATGCCTAAGCATGGTGAAAGTACAGTTAGCAAAAAAAAAAAAGTTATAGGTAGAGCATAATTCAATTGCTCGTTAAATAGTAACAGTAAGTAGTTACTTACGTAAGTAAAGTAGTTAGTCACTGTAGCGAGGAACATCGAACGAGAAACGTCTTCCTTCAAACGCATGTTGCGTTTGAAGGAAGACCATGTTGAACAAAAAAATCGGGTATAGCGACGCCAATGCGACGTGAGTCTATCCTAATTGCCAACAGGGTTGTATAGAACTTATCTCGAGCATAGCGAGGATATTCAGGGAAATGTAACGACATTACATAAAAATACACTTATGTGTATTTTCTCGGAATCATAAGTACTCATAATGTGTACTCATATATTTTAATATTTTACTTAATTGTTATTATAACAAGTACAAACTAAGAAAGCCACGATCTATATGGAAAAAGTCTTATAACTTTTAAGGGACAACCGATTTTGATCAAACAACGAACGGCGTCGAAATAAATAAAAAATGCTATTAAATAAAAAATAAATGCATTTAAATCGGTCCAGCCATATAATTTCTTACCACAACATACATCCACTTCGTTTCGTCGACTAAAAAATTGCTAGATCAACACTCTCCGATATCACAAAATGATTCATAACCAAAAAGTGTCCGCAAAAGACTCTCTATTTTAAAAGATCTTAAAAACTATTTTAAAATATTTCTGTAAAAGCTTTAGGTATATCAAAACTTAGGTTGCACTCCTGCAGTGAATTTCATTTGAAAAACTAGTTCCGAAAACCGTTTCTATTGACTGAGTCGGCGGATAAATAAGACGGAAAAGCAGAAGTAAATAAAATGAAGCGAGAGCGGGTTATTCTGAGAGCGGATAGCGGACTCGGGTTGTTTTTATCAGAATTTAGTCACTTGTAATAACATGGGATATGAAAAATGTCCCATGTTACTACTAGAGTAGTTAGAAGCAGTACGGACAAAAAAAAGTTACCCGAGCTACGACTGGTATTAAGGCCGGTAGTTAAACGGGGCACGATGGAAATTTGTTAACAACAGCCCAGTCTTTTTTATATTATATATATATATATTTCGTTTAAGTCCACCTCTGACCACCAACTCGCATGTTAGTAAGCGATAATGTGGTCGAAGATGAAGCACGCAGACTTAGAAAATACCTTTTCACTCTGGCCTTGAAAAGACCCAGATTATATATCCCAGGCAACAATGAAGCAAGCAGGTTGTTCTAATCCTTGGCCGTATGGATTAGAAACGTAGAATCAAAACGTTTTGTACGTATCCAAGGAAAATTCACAAAATCAAAATGTTAAGACGCTTTTGCGACTTTTAGCCCATTTTGGTCATTCTAGTTTAAGTGTGCATAACTCCATGGTTAGCTTAAAATTATTAAAGAAAATAACGTTTATCTAGGAAACACAAAAGACCGAAACACCATTAAGGACATTTTATTTATATTACACGGGAATTACTCACGTAAGATTAAGCCGGTCACTCCATAAGGTACCATTAAGGACATTTCGCTCGATAGAAAAAATATATGAAAATAGCACTGATTTGCGCTTTTATCCCTGTTTTTTGGATTCATTCAATTACCTATTTATTATATTATGTCTGCGATATCTTGATATATAGATTTCATAATTATGAAGGAAACCGGTGAGGTACATTTTACATTACAGCTATACTTTTCGAAATATATGATAAAAACCCCAAAAGTAGAAGTAGCGAAACGCACGACTGTGTATAAGTAAGCGCCATGATTTTTCTCCGCTAAATGCGACTTTAATACAATAAACCAAAGATTATGGTCGTCTGTAGTAATAAGCGTTGCTTAAAAGTGGGAAAACTTTGACTAAATGTCAATTACTCGGTTCCGCTATCGCTTATACTATAGCCACAGACTAAACAGTATCTTGACAGAACTGGTCGCCCAGTCAGTATATTGTTTGAAGTCGCTCGTAGCTTCATTGTGTCGTAATAAGACTGGCGACTATCCTAGAACCTGCTATGTCCTCAGCAGAGTTCAGAGGTAGAAGACCGAGGAAATGGACGGTAATTAGGTCACTGTTATTGAATGGTATGACAATATCTATTGTTGTAGAAATAACAAATGACATCACCTCTATTTATAAAAAGAATGGCCGGTTCCATCACGGGTTTGATACGAGGTTAATTATAGGAGAGTTGCTGACCTGACAGACGTTGTCCTGTCTTAGAAATGTCAAACACGCAAAGTCAAAATTGTAAATCTTATTTTTTTACACCTTGGGTTACATCTTTGGAGTTTTAGTAAGGATCCCTATTTTTTTAAAATTTATTATAGCCTATGTCACCCGGGGATAGTGAAGCTTCCCAACAGTGAAAGAATCTTTAAATCGGTTCAGTAGTTTCGGAGCCTATTCAATGCAAACAAACAAACAATCAAAACTTTCCTCTTTATAATATTAGTATAGATATATAAAAGGTGATGTGTGTATGTGTGTATGTATGTTTCTTATGGACTTGGAAACGGCGTTATTATTATTTAGAGTCCTAATTTAAATATATTTTGTTTCTGTATTTAAATAAAACCACTCATAAGTATTCTCAAGTAAATGTACACAAACAAACCTAACAACCACAAAGTCACAGGACGTACGCTGGCAGCTGAGCGTGAGCGACCCAAACCTAGCTCTGCATCCCTAATCCTACCCTAGAAGCGCCCTACTGAATTTGCCAACAAGCAATTAGCGCAGACCAATTTAGCGACTAATAGCTGAGAATAATAATTCCACACTATTTGCATATAATTAACCCATAGACTATACATTATTATCTAAGTATGTACCTTAACTAAAGATGTTGACGGACCGCCATCCAACCAACGGGAGAGAAAGAGTGAGAATTAGTTATCAATGACCCTGTATAAATAATTAAAATAGAAACAAATAATAACTAAAACACTGTTTTAAACTATCACGGTTGTTCACTAAAGTTATATGATTATTTACGAGATATTTACCGTGGTAAAGTTGTGGAATGAGCTCCCGATATTTCGGCGCAGTTACATGCACCATGTTCACGGGAAGACTGAAGAATGCGGGTGGTTGAAGAACAGTTAAAAAGTTAGGTGCAGACATAACGATCTACCCTCTTTCTTAGTCGGTAAATATCCCGTAAATAATCATATAACTTTAAATAATAACTAATTCAAAATTCGTATATGCAAATTCATTTACTTGATTGACATATTTTTTTTCAGTTATTTTTATTTAAAAACCAATCTACTTAACTTATTTTGATGACATTTGTATGGGACAAATCTGAAAGTGTATCAAATAAAAAATTATTTTCCAAATGACATAGTTCTGAGATAAAGTTAGTTCAATAAAGGTGCTTTATATGTATGTGTATCTACCATGTTCTGACAAATAAATATTTTGAATTTGAATTTGAAGGTGAAATAATTGACTCTTTATGAGTATTTTTTGTCAAATTTTTAACCGAATTCAGAAGTCAGAAGTTTTGAATTCTGTAAAAAAAAAGACAAAAAATACTCAAATAGAAGTGTTTTCAAATCAAAATACTTGAAATATCGACATTATTTCGGGGTTCCGTACAAGAATCTAAAAAGAAATCTTCTGCAAACACTAGAAAACAAAACAATATTTTTCTATACATATCAAAACTATCTTTCCATTGTTTACACGCGTAATTTTCAAGTGAAACTCCGTCCCTCAAATTGCCTTAAGGACTTTATACTAAAGCGATAAGGGTTATTTTGCACAAACATTTTCTCATAGCCTATGTCAATGTGTATTGAGATTTTTGCCTCATAAATATGTAGAGAAAGACTGTTTAGTGTATGATTTGGGAGTAATGGATTGGAAGCTTGGGAAAATAAAGGAGAGAAAGGAAAAATGAACGTTTGTGTGTTTTCAAAATATGGAGCATTTTATTTGGAGCTACGTGGAGCTCTACGGTTATATTTTTGACCTAGGAAAATGATAATATATTTTTTGTATTTATTATACCCCTTTTTGGTGGCGTTTCGGTGAAGAAAAACATCATGAGAAAACCAGCATACGCATGGAGAAAAAATGGCGTATGTAACCCACAACTGTAGGCCTAGCGCCTAGACGTGACAAAGCTAGAATATTTTTTTTTTTTTTTTTTTTTTTATGCCATAGGTGGCAAACAAGCAGACGGGCTGCCTGATGGTAAGCAGTCACCGTCGCCTATGGATACTTGTAACACCAGAGGCATCACAAATACGTTGCCGACCCTTTAGAACTCTATTAACTCGCCTTTTGAAGAACCCCATGTTGTAACTTCTCGGAAACACCGTAGAAGGTAGCTCATTCCACATTTTGCAGGTATGAGGCAAGAAGGATCGTGTGAATCGCACAGTGTGCGATTTCCACTGATCTATGATGTGTGGATGAGCCTTCAGGCGGTGGCGGCTAGTGCGATGGTAAAACCGCGACGCCGGCATCAGATCAAACAGTTCTTCAGAACACTCCCCGTTGTAAATGCGATAAAAGATACAAAGAGACCCAACGTCTCTGCGCATGCTGAGTGGCTCAAGGTGTTCAGTGAACTTGGGATCGTTGACAATTCTGACAGCTCTACGCTGTAATGCATCGAGTGGGTCAAGCTGATACTTGGGTGCTCCATTCCATAGATGGGAGCAGTACTCCATGTGAGGTCGGACTTGCGCTTTGTAAAGCAAGAGTCTTTGTCTCGACGTGAAGTACCGCTTCGCCTTGTTGAGCACACCAAGTTTCTTAGATGCGAGCTTGGCCTTACTTGCGATGTGACCGCGGAACTGTACATTCGTAGAAATGTCGACTCCAAGGATTCCAATGCTTTCTGAAACCTTGAGGGGAGTGTTTTGAAAATGAGGAGCTACAACAAATGGGGCTTTTTTAGCGGTGAACGCGCAAACTTGCGTCTTTGTTGGGTTAAACTGAACCAGGTTCAGTTCACCCCAAACCGAGACCTGCTCAAGAGAGGTCTCGACTTCAGACAAAAGTTTACTCCTACTTTCTTCAACTACGGCATGAGGGTTGTTAGCACGACCGGTATACTGTGCATCGCCCGTGCTATCGTCCGCATAACAATGCATATTGCTCGAAAGCAACATGTCATTGATGTGGAGAAGGAAGAGCGTTGGCGATAACACAGAACCCTGTGGGACGCCAGCGTTGATAGGCATGCTGTCGGAGCAAGAACCGTCGACAACGACCTTAATACTCCGATCAGATAGGAAGCTGGCGACCCAAGTGCATAACCCCTCGGGAAGGCCGTAAGATGGTAGCTTGGATAAGAGTGCCCTATGCCAGACCCGATCAAAAGCTTTGGCTATATCCAAACTAACTGCAAGCGCCTCCCCTCTACTCTCAACGGCTTCAGCCCAGCGGTGAGTGAGGTATACCAGAAGATCACCAGCTGATCGGCCGTGACGAAAACCGTACTGGCGATCACTGATGAGCTGGTGTTCCTCCAGGTATCCGAGGAGCTGGGTGTTTACCACACGCTCCATCACCTTACAGAGTAGGGAGGTAATAGCAATGGGCCTGTAATTAGTCGGATCAGACCGATCTCCTTTTTTAGGAATCGGATGGACTAGGGCAGTCCTCCATGATGACGGCACACATCCAGTTGAATACGAAAGCAGGAAAAGACGCGTTAGGACCGGAGTCAACTCAGGAGCACAGGTTTTAAGGACGATAGCCGGAATGCCATCTGGCCCACTCGACTTACGCACATCAAGGGACATGAGTTCCTTCCGTACTGATCTCTGAGAGAAACGTACTTCAGGCATGGAACTCGCACACCGCGGAATGTTGGGTGATGTGGCGCCCCCGTCGTCGAGAGTCGAGTTTGAGGCAAAGAGAGTACCAAGGATATCGGCTTTCTCCTTTGCGCTATGGGCCAATGTGTCATCCGGCCTACGCAGGGCTGGTAGAGAGGACTGACAGAAGTTGCCTTCAGCAGCCTTGGCTAGTGACCAAAAAGCTCGACTTCCAGTTGGATATGACGCAAGTCGGTCGCAAGTTAGAATATAGATACGTTTGTCTCTTTCCCGCGGGATAAAAACAGTGGATAGACAATTTGTCCACGGCCCGTGCTAGACCTGCAGGGCTTGCGTGGTGGATATAACCCAATTGCCCTTTCAGGGGTAGGTGTACGTTCAGCAATGGACTATTAAAAGGCTGACTACGCTATGCTTATGCTATTATTTTAGTAAAACTAAATCTTTTATGAATCATATTGTTTTTACAAATTAAACATATTTGGAATCATAACGAACTTACCTAAATAAAAACTACACTAATCTAATAGACCGCTGCCCGTAGGTGCCATTCCCAAAATGCTGGCAGTATTGCCGTGTTGGATTGCAATGGTGACGCGTTGCGCAAGGTATATGTACCGGCCAGACGTAAATAATTTCATAAAAATGTTTATCGTTAAAAAACTGCACAATAAATTCCGTGAGGCAATTTTCAGCCAAATCGGTTCAGCCGTTCTTGAGTTACAAATAGTGTAACTAACACGACTTTCTTATATATATATATATATATAGATTCATAAATCAGAACCTTAATTCCACCGCCGAAACTTCCAAAGGTACTAGCGCCGTCATAAATCAATAGATTTGAAACTAGCAAACTAGACCTCACGAATTTTCAACCATTTGACTTAGAAAAAAGAAACAAAAAGATCGATTCTTTGTCACACTAGCGCCACCTACAAACTTCTAAAAACTTTGGAACTCTCAACGTAATTAAAACAGTGAAGTTAGTTCTGAAGGAAAGTTTTTTTACCTAATGACTCGTGGCTGAAGTTAGCGGCGGAGTTTAGGAGTTCCTTGTCGGTGCTCTGAAGCCTATATTTTATACCAAGTTACTATAAACGTACTTACTGACGCTCTGTGAATTACATTAAATCAACAGTCGGAGTATTGATTTAACAAATCTATTCCAGCTTCACGGTTTTGTCATCGTACTAGTAGCCACCGCCCTGAAAGTTCATCCACACATAATAGATCAGTGGAAATCGCACACTGTGCGATTCACACGATCTTTCTTGCCTTACACCTGCAAAATTTGGAATGTACCTTCCGCGGTGTTTCCGAGAAGCTACAGCATGGGGTTCTTCAAAAGGCGAGTTAATAGAGTCTTTAAAGGTCGACAACGTATTTGTAATGCCTCTGGTGTTACAGGTATCCATAGGCGACGGTGACTGCTTACCATCAGGCGGCGGTATGGTATAAAGATTTTTTTTAACAGCTCCTCATCATCATTTCTTTTCAGCCATAGGACGTCCACAGGCCTCCCTCATCGATCTTCAAAAGGGCGGTTGGAAGCGGCCTGTATCCACCGTTTTTCTGCGGTCTCTTTTAGGTTGTCCGTCCATCTTGTGGGTGGACGTCCTACGCTGCGCTTACCGATCCATGGTCTCCGTTTGAGAACCTTTCGGCCCAGCGGCCATCTGCTTTGCGTGCTGTGCCCTGCCCACTGCCACTTAAACTTGCTAATCCAGTGGGTTATGTCAGTAACTTCCGTTTGTCTACGGATTTCCTCATTTCTAATTAAATCTTGCAGCGAAACCCCGAAGCATAGCCCTTTCCATAGCTCGCTGTGCGATTTTGAGCTAGCTTATGAGGCCCATAGTGAGAGACCACCTTTCAGTGCCGTATGTCATCACTGGTAACACAATGGTCGAAAACTGAACAACTACTGCCATCTTTTTTTATCTTAATAATAGGCTTGCGTTTGACCGCCAATTCGCCTGATGTTAAGCGACGGTGCGGAAAAACCATCTGTGAAATAAACAAATTAATACTAGCTCTCTGTACTGAAGTTGTTTTGTAATGTAAGATCTAATCTTAACAAGAAAGAAAATATTGCCATTTTTGTTAAAAAATATCCTTAGCATAATGATTCCCAAACTCAAGGGGTTTCCTGGTTTCATCATCAGAACAGTTTGGTAGTGCCAAATTGTTGAATTATCATATCCTGTTTTTTTTACAGTTTTGATGCAAAGTTTTAAATCAATACTAAAATTCACTACCGGTTCTTATACGATTTGAATCATGGGCGTTATGTTGTCATTTTGCACTACTTTTTTGTACTTTAGTAGTTAAAATTGTATGTAGTGGTACGGAACCCTCAGTGCACGAGCCGGACTCTCACTTGGCCGGTTTAATTTACTTATTTACAAGTGAAGCCAATATAAGCGTTTTAAAATTAAAAAAAGTATGTAAGTATTTTCTTAAGTTTAGTTTTTTTGTTTATTTGCCAAAAAACTACAAACTACTAAGCGAATAAATCGATTTGATGGAAAACTTTAATTTCACTGCCAAGAATACGACATTTTCAATTCAACTTCAATGCAAAACACACAAAAGCGTTCCTATTCTGGACTCACTTGAACCCCAAACTCCTTGACACCGAAACTCGTTCGACATCAAATGCTCGTCCGTGTGATTGCGGTGTAAAGTTTTATCGTACTGCATTCATTGGCTCGTGTCGGCGACGATATTTCGCCAATGTTTTTCGACTGTTACGAGCCGGCATGACAGAAGTAAAACCTCTTGGAAAATTAAACTTTTGTGGTTGGAGGGATTTGCAATAATTGATTTGAAAATTCGAAAGAGGTTTTGGCGCCAACATGAAAAAAACATGTCTCGTTGTATTATTTTCCTAACATCTTTGAGTGTTAATGCGTAATAATAGTAGATTATTATTTATTAAGCGTTCGTGGAGATGCTCAAAAGTGGGCTGGTGATATGACGCGGTGAAACGTGTATTTTCGTGTTATTCTCAAAGCTCCATAGAAGCTTCTTATAAAGACTCCACCACTTTACTAGGGCATGAGTTTTACTTGACCGTGAATTATTTTGCTTGACTGATTGTGACTGACTTGTTTGACTACATATATATCATCAAACTTGATAATGGCAAATGCACAAGGTGCGAAGCCAAAATCCACTCAAGGAAAGAATTAAAAAAAACTCGAAACTCTATTTGAAGGTCTAATTTTCTATGATTTTGCTTGCCGAAATAGTTGAATTTTATTATGGAACCCGGCGTGGTGTTTTAGTATACATTTCAGAGTGTGTGCATCAGATCTGCATGATTTGATTCCCTCCTGCCCATATTTCTATCGGACTGCCAGAGTGGACGAAGAATCGACACCGCTTTATGGTTGATATTCCAAGAACCCGTACGAAGCGCTTTGATTCCACATTTATAGTGCGAACTGCTAGTCTGTGGAATTAGCTGCCTGAGTGGGTGTTCCCCGATAGTTAAAATCTGGGGTGTCTTCAAGTCGAGAGTTAATAGGTTTCTTCTTGGCAAGCGTGCTCCATCGTGGACCGCATCATCGCTTAACATCAGGCGAGTTGGCGGTTTGAATTAAAAAAGTTTTTTACTCTTTAAATAGTAAAAAAACTGAAGTTCACCGTAAACTGGTGCATTAGTTATCTCTCTAACCAAAAAGTGAAGCCAAACAGAAAGCTCTCTGTAACTCGAGCCAAAACAGTTCCAATTCAAAACTGTAGCTCTTTAAGCTGTCACCAAAAATAAGTGGTTCCGGTCATTTCACGCGAGTTTTTAATTCGACCGCGACACCCGGATTACCGCTTACAACCGGCTCCGAGGCGGTTTTATCCGCTTTTTAAACGCCACTCTGTCACTTTGAGCGCGCTTAATTTGTTTGAGTCGCTTGTGTAATTTGTCGTGTACCTGTAATTTACCGTACAGATCAGCAATGGAATTATATTTATGTATAATATAAGAGCGATGGTGGCCGGGCTATTTACTAAATGATTTCTACCATATCTTAGTAATTTATAGATTTCATAATCATGGAGGGAACATTTTACATTGCAGCTATATTTCGAAAAATATGAGTAAAAATTAAAAACATTGAATTAGCGAAACGGACTACAGTACCCTTAGTCCCGAACGTAAACGAACGTGTCGTAAACGAAAAAAGTTTTCGAAAACTATCAAATCTGGGACTAACCCCTCTGTATATAAACGCCATGGTTCTGCTCCACTAAATGCGACTTTAATACAATACGTTAAGCCTTACGGTCATCTGCAGTAACAAGCGTTGCTTATTGTAATTCCTTTCCATGCACGCCTGGAAGAAATCGCTTTAAGCGATAAGGCTGCCTGTTAAAACCCTAAATAATAGTTTAATTGTTATGTACCTAGCTGGTATCCTTGTTTTGTGGTATTTTATTAAACAGTAATCTTATGTAAGTAAATATTAAGAATATATCATCGAGATACAATTCCTATAGAGTCACAATCTATCAGTGAAAACAGTCAAAAAGCGTCTAAGCGTCATTGTACATACATTGTATTAATTATATATACTTCACAATGGCACATTTGATCAAATTTAGACGTTATGTCGCTTGCATAGTGTTCAACGTTAGTGGTCCGCTATGTCATCGAAGCTCTGGCCAGGGGCGGATCCAGGATCGAAGAATTGAGTCGAATGTATAGAATTGCTAGGTGTTAGGTAGCCCCCCCCCTGGATCCGCCAATGGCTCTGGCATCACGCGGCGTTGTAATCGGAACGCGGTTACCTTGTAACTAACCATAAAATCTGCGCAATTCGTAGCGTGCGCCGAGTTTTGGTTCGGACATTTTTTTGGCACGATTGTGACTCTTTATGTATTGTACCTAGATGGGGTATACACGTAACATAGTCATCACAATAGCGCCCTTGTCGTAGCTCTATTAGTCAAACATGCTCAAACAGTGCAGTGGTCCAAACGCAAACCGCATACCATGTTACATGTTGGCCTTAATTGGTCTCGGATGGTCTCGGACAACAATCATTACGCCTTTGTTAGAGGCCTTCGAGAGGCTTCGAAAATCATATGACACTAGCTGCGCCCCGCCGTTTCACCCAATATACCCGGGATAAAAGTAGCTTCAGTTACTTCAGCTATCTGCCAGTGAGAATGAAAACAATGCAACATACATGGATGTATTTTTTTTTTCTAAAATTTATAGACTTCAATTCTTGTTATTGTTTTTTGTAGATAAATTATTCAACACAAAATCACTGTTGATCCGATTGCTACCAAACTTCACAGGATCACTCGCTAAACTAAGATTTCCTGAAAATTTCATCAAAATTGGTACAGCCGTTTTGGAGTCCATAGACATTTCTCCTTGTGTGTTATATATATAATTTTTATTTTTCTATTTTTATGGATAAATTATATAATTTATAGTATATATAATTATAATATATAGGTACATAAGTATTTTAGCAGGCCAAGTTTTTTATGACAATTTTTCACTTTCCATGACCATATTATTTAATTATAAATAAATGTACCCAACATATTCTAAATAAACCGGCCAAGTGCGAGTCGAGCTCGTGCACTGAGGGTTCCGTACCACCACAAAATTCAAAATTAAACTAAATTACCAGTTATAACTTAGTAACTAACAGAAACATATCACCGACTCGCATTTGGCCATTATTTGTTATTTGTTGTTATACTTTAGAGTGTGTGCTATAGTCATGCTAAGTTTGACGCTTGTACGTATTACTGTTTTTACATTAGAGCTAATACAAAAATACGTAAAAAATAATACATTTGTTGTATGGGGACCCCCATTTTGTGTTTACTTTTTGACTTTTTAATTATTTGTTAGTTAATCCGCTGTAATATCACATATTCTGTGAAAATTTCAACTGGCTATCTATTACGGTTCGAAAGATACAGCCATTTAAAGGTAGGACGGACTGACAGACAGACAACGTAGGCTGGGTAATAGGGTCCCGTTTTTACCTTGGCTACGGGACCCACAAAAATTATGTAACAAAAATTTCATGAATTTGAATTGTATTACCTACACTACATTGACGACTATCGAGTTATCTGACCTACTAAACCACAAAACAATAATTCTGCGTATCAAAAAGTAACAAATGAATCGAACCTAAGCAACAACCTATTTCACGTCATAAAGACCTAAGCCATAAAATACTAGTGCTCTAGTCCATAAACCGGCCAAAGTGGCTCCTTAGCCGCCTATCAAATCTAATGAAACCGTAAGTTTGTTGCCCTAATCACATCGCCGGTGCTTAATCACAGTTATTTACAATCGGCATAATTCACGCACAATTAGGCTTCAAGAAGCTAAACAACAGAAGCAACAGTATACTACAGCAGCAGTACGTAAGTTTCATCAAAAGCGATTGGATTTTTGATGGTTAGAAACGCATGTTTTCATAGGACGAATATTATTTAGATGAAACAGTGTTATTACCCGATTCCAGTTTATTAAATTTTTTATGTATGTACGTCGATTACGCCGGCACACTTTAAACCAATTTGCGACTTTCTGTTTTTATCATGTATAAGAAACTCTCGAGGTGGTACCACAAAAATTTCATTACTTTTGACTCAGTAGTTTTTAAATCAGCTCAAATATTATAGATAATTTTGCCTGAGCGCCTACTAATTTCGCTACAATATTACAAACTGTAACTACAATTGAGGAGGTATTCAAGATGTGTAAATGAGTCGTAATTTTGTTTCACAACAAATGTTAAAATAAATTTTCTTTAAAAAAAAACCGACTTCAAAAAAACAACAAAACACAAACATTGTGCCACTACAAAGATCAAAATAAATTGTCCATTAATTCAATATCATTCTTCGAATTTTGTCGTAAACTTGTGTTGTTTTTTCCTTCAAGACTAATTAAAAGTAAAATAGCAGTTGGCAAAGAGTTGCCAAAAAGAGCTAAACTAATCTTATAACAATATTCAATATAAACAATTTGTTACTAACTTCTATACATATTAATTTTACACAGATCATGTATTTTTTACAAGACTTCTTCGAAATGAAGCAAGATGAAGTACTGCCATCGCTCGTGTTATTAAGCGATACAAACACCTTGCGTGACAGTGTCTTGTTACAACGTTGGTTACGCAACCGCACGCGACCGCGCGTGCTGCCAATGTTCTGTTTGATTAGACCTTTATCTTGAGATGTTGTTTATAGTGTCTTAAGTAAATTAAAGGAACATTTTGTTGGATTAATTTAGGTAGTAAGTAGGTAGTATATTCTTTGGAGTTTTTTTTTAATGTTTTATTTAATTGCATGTTTTATCTGAATACAAAAAAGTCTCGAGCCTGTGTTAGGTTTCGAATATTTGTCGAGTTTTTGAACAAAATGTTGTCTATGGAACGATTGACGTTGCTTTAAAAAGTCAACCGCTTTTTTAACTACTGAAAAAATACATAAGGGGACTCCGTTTAATCGGTTGGAAGCGGTGGTGGCGAACGGTCGTATCCAAAGAGTACTTTTTAATATAGGGTCGTATCTTTAAGCTGGCATCGAAGCGGAGTGCAAGCCTTGAGTTGTGTAATTGGGAGTTGAGGAATCAGCGTTTGTAGTTTGAGTACCTACCGGAATATTATATCGTTAAATAAAGAGTTCTGCTTCTGAAATATAATGTTTTATTATACCAGCTTTGAGGTGTAGTTAATAATATTGTCATTACGATTTGCATCGAATACCGCAGAATGCGCGTATATATTTTAACATAAATAGTATTTCCTACGAAAATCAAACTACAATAAAATTATAATTTACTTCCCTCAGCCAATCTTATCAGGCACTTCAAGTTGACCTTCTCTTACCTACATAAATAAAACATCAGCACCCTCCATCAAGGTGACATTACGGGCTGCAGATCCTTTGTAATCAGTATAATTGGACTCATTACGATCTTCAATCGGATTAAACGGAAAAAAACTCATTATGTTCATTACAGAAAACCTTTTAGCGATTAGCCGGTCTGGAATAGTCTGGGTATTGGTACCGACCTATTAAGATCAGAGTTTAACTATATTCTTGGGCCATTTGTAACTTCACTTGCTCGTGTAATATCTGTAAGTAATGCTGATGGACCAGCCCAAGTTGACAAATTAGAATCTAACTTACTTCTTTGGGCCTTTTCTTACTCTAACTGTTATTGTAAGTCAGAGTTTATACACATACAAAGGCGTCCGTTTCTGACTAAAGTAATGACTTATATTTAAACACCGGTCTGATGAAGCTTTTTCAATGGTTCCGACTCAGTGGTGCGCACAAGTGTAAAACACGCCAGTATGTATGTACCCAGTTGCACGCTGAAAAAGCGAAATAGTAAAAAATATGGTGCTCAGATAGGATAAACTATAATTTGGAGTTCTTCTTTTGATCTTGGTGGATGTTTTCAAATCATTAGTGAATCGGGATTCAGTTTCTTCTAGGCAAGCGTGCTACATCGTAGACCGCATCTTCGCTTAACATCAGGCAAGTTGGCGGGCAAACGCTAATTTAAATTCCTGAATTTATATTTTATTATATAAAAATTGAATCCCTATTTATCTTGGTCACGCCATAACTTGAGAACGACTTTACCAATTTCATTCATCTTTTTTTTAAAGTATTCTTTTACTTTGTAAAAGTTTCTTACGGAAAGAAAAATTAAGAAAATTGTGCATAAAATTGGAAAATTTCAGAAACTTAACGACGATTTTAACTTCAACCGTTTGACAGTTCTAAGACAGGATAACGTCTGTCAGGTCAGCCAGTTAAAAATTATAATTAAAATAGCGGCAAACAAGCCTGCGGTTTGTCCGATGGTAAGAAGAAACCACCGCCTATGGACAACTGCAACACTAGCGGTGGTGACAGTGCTTTGCTCGGAGAGGTAGTTGTTGACACCCTTTTTGAAGAAATGCATATTGAAGTTCGGCAGGAAGACCTAAGGGAAGGCTTGCAGGTCTGCAGAAGAAGCAGAAAAATTCGGCAGTGTGGAATTTCCAGCTTTGCTAGATGTGGGAGTGAGCTTTCTGACGGTGTAAAATTCAGTAATTTTATAGAAAATAATTATGATTTCGCACCATTTAGCCAAAATTCATAATTAACAATAATTATGATTCCTTCCCAGACATATATCAATTATTAACCTCCTACAAAAGTCCTCATATAATTTGCAACGCAGCAAAAGTACTGCCAGTGAGGGCTTTCCAACTTTTAATGAAACATCACATTTAGCCCGCTGTAAGTCTACCCTAACAAAATCCAATTTAGAAATTGCTTACGACCGTTTCAATGATCCCCTATTTCAATATACCATCCATAACTATACTTGAGCACGAGAACAATCGGAAGTATGCCTTATTATGATGAAACCGGAATTGAAAATGGTTTGGCAGCAGCAGGGACACCCGGCCCATATTCCGAAATATAATGACATTGATAGGTAATGAATGTTTTTTTTAAATGAGAAAAAATATAATTTTTCTCGTGACTTTGATATCCTAAAATTAAAGTTTTTGAAGTTTAGGTTCAGTTTAGGCAAGTAAACTATAAACCGAAACAGAGGGCAATAATAATAGAAACAAAATTCAAAGAGGTATAATTTTAACGTAAACTTATCATACAAAAAACCTCCTCACCGTAGAAACCTATCTTCACCATTTTACTAGGGCATGACTTGGACTTAATCTTGACTTATTTTGCTTGACTCTGACTGTAAATACGAAATTCAATCAAACTTGAAAATCTTTCAATGCTCGGTGAATGCACAAGACGTGCGACGCCAAAAAACTTTTCTCTTTCTTCCAAATGCTACAGCAACTATACAAAATACGTTTATAAATGTAATGCGACTGTAAAATTACTTTATGCGTAACATACACAAAATTTAATCCCTCAAAAACCTACAAATCGTGAAAATCCTTGCGCATTCACCAGCAAAACAGTTCTGCAAGAAGTTTCTATCTTAAGGGCAGTCATTCTAGGATGATGAGCGAGCATAATCCGCCGCAGAGGTTAGACATCAGAGTTATTAGCTATATCAATAGTCGGGTTTGTATGGAGACGTTCTATCATCTTCTATTTTATATCAATAGGAAAATCCTGTCATTTCTACCTTTCTTAGCACGCACTCGTGATTATAGATGTTTTATCTGATTGGATTATTTGGGTGAATAAAGACGCTAAAGTTGCGTGTTAATTTTCAGACCAATAAATATATTTTTGTTTGTCGCACTCAATATACATGGTATATCTTCATCATCAGCCAGAAGACGTCCACTGCTGAACATAGGCCTCCCCCTTTAACCTCCACACTGAACGACAGCCTGCCTTTTGCAGCCACTGGATGCCCGCGACTTTCACAATGTCGTCGATCCATCTAGTGGGAGGCCTACCTACGCTGCGTCTTCCGGTTCGTGGTTTCCACTCTCTCAAACACCTACCAACCTACCTATCAATGGTATATAAGTGACCGATACAGAAACTCACAACCAATCGACTCTGACAACCGGACCCGGTTGTCCGGTCGGTTGTCAACCGACTGGACAAATTTTGAAACCGTAACATTTCAGATGTCTTGCAATCTAAAGAAAGCTTATCAGGGCCCTTCTTCAGGTAAGTAAGCTTTACTAAATGGCGCAAATTTTTACCCGACTGTCCAAGAAGCTGGGCAATGTTTTTAGAGATTTCTTTATAATTTAATAATCTTTATTTACTACTAGCTGACCCGACAGACGTTGTTCAGTCTCAGAACTGTCAAATGCGCGAAATTAAAATCATCGTTAAGTTTTCTGAAATTTTCCAATTTTCTGTGCGGTTTTTTTATTTTTCTTTCCGTAAGAACTTTCTATAAAGGATTAGAAAAGTAAAAATAAAAAGACGAATGAAATCGGTAAAGTCGTTCTCAAGTTTTGGCTTGACCAATGCAAAAAGGGATTATTTTTATATCTATACTAATATTATAAAGAGGAAAGGTTTGTATGTATGTTTGTAACGAATTGGCGCAAAAAGTACTGGAACGATTTTAAAAATTCTTTCACTGTTGGGAAGCTACACTATCCTCGGGTGACATAGGCTATAATCTATACCCGTGCGAAGCTGGGGCGGACCGCTAGTATACAGATAATACACAATACACATCAAAGTAGCAGCGGCCCCTGCACTAAGCGAGAGCTTGTATCGCAGGAACCAACAACAAGTTAACAATTTGGGTTTCATGGGCTGACAACCATTGTCTATTAATCAGATACTAAATCAAATCAAATCAAAGTAGTCTATACAAAACTAATTTAGTCGGATTATAAGAGAAAATAGTTACATAAGACACAACACTTGGTTTGTGTAAAATTTGATTTGGTTTGTGTGCGTATGTGTGAGTAAGAGAGTGAGGAGTGTGTTTATGTATGTTTCTTTGTATTTTTTTAATGTTTTTATACTACCTCTTATATCCTATACAGCTTGACTGATTTTAAGTGTGTGAATAAACTAACTCAAATATTTTGAGTTTATACCAGTACCCCAGAAGACATAATAGACAGTACTAAGTTTTGTAATTAATGAAAAAGTTAAAGATCAAGGACCTTAATTACCTTTTTAATGTCGACTGGTGAATTCCGAAATTTCAGAGTTTTAGGCTGGCTGTAGACCAAAAACACCTTAAAGCCAATGATTTTATAGTAGGCATAGTTTATTAAAGGTAACCAATAAACCTCATTTACTTTCCAACTTAATTACCTTCCAGCACACAAAGCACCCTAATCACTAGTGGTACCGATTACAAAACAATCACTCAAAGTTTCGGGACCCTGATGGAAATGGGCCCGAGGACCCATGCTTGATTACTGTTTAATCCTTCTCTTAAAATATACTCGAAATTACCGCTAACAGGCATTAGAAGGATTTTGTTTTGTACACTCGTTTTGACAATTAATTAAAATGAGACGAGTCACAGAAAATTATAATTTTTTGTTTAAATTAGAACGGTTGTCAAGGCATTTTTGTAAGGTTGTAGCCAGTTGCACCCATATAAACGAAACGTCATTCGAAATCAGTTGTTCGTCACAGCAACTGTGATGCGGAATTCGAAGCATTGATCTAAATAAGAATGTTCAGTCAATGTTCACTCATATGCCTGGTAACAGATTTTCATTCACATTTCCGTTCTTTTTACTTCTCTTTTCTGTAGTTACTCCATTGCTGCGTGAAAGAAGAACATACACACATACTTTCGCATATAAAATATACGCAAGTATGATAATTTACTTCAACATAATTTCAAAACCACAAAAAACTAATTCACATGCTGTTAAAACTTGAGTAGAAAACAACAAACAAAATTTCAACATTATCATAATCCTACACACTCGTTCATAAAACAAAATCTAAATCCGTTTTTGTAATTACGCGACAGCTTTTACGTACGTGACGCGATTCTGTGGCAAATGAGAGGAGGGAGACCTGCGAACTTACTGGGGGTGGAGGGGGTGGAATAAGGGCGTTATCACACCGGCGGCGTGCGAGTGCGATTCTAGCGGGACGATGCGATCGGTCAACGCGTACCGTTACCAAACACGTGTAATACACCGTGTATAGCACCGTGCGTGTACTTTACGGTATTTTTTTTAATTTCCATTTTTTTTTTTTTCTCGCTAATGTGTTGTAAAACGTTGTATGGCACACGTGCGGATTGGTTATTACAAACTCGTGACTATGGTAAGCCCTCGACTTCGTCTCGGGCTTTCATTCGTCTACTCGTTTGTAATAACCAACTTTCCGCACTTGTATCATAAATAACTATTATGATACAAGTGCGGTAAGTTAGTTATTACTTTGGTTGGTTAATAACCAATCCGCACGTGTGCCACACAACGTTTTACAATACATTTGCGAGAAAAAAACGGTGCTATACAACGGAGCGTGCGGACAAATTCATTACAGCACGCTCCGTTGTATGATGCGTTTCATTACAGCACTCTCCGTTGTATGATCCGTAATGTTTAACTTTCGAACGATGTATACAGGCTTCGTAAGTGCACTTTTTGAGCAAATGTGTTGTAAATAACTATTTGTAAGAAATTCGTTGTAACCAGTTGCACACATATAAACGAAACGTCAGTCATTCGAAATCAGTAAGCAACTGTGATGCGGACAAAGAACTTTGAGACCTAACCCAAAAAGGTAAGGTCCAGGTTCTTTGGATGCAGAGTTCGATGCGTTGATCTAAAGAAGAATGTTCAAGCAAGGTTCTGTCATAATGCCTGGCGACAGATTTTCCTTCTCATGTCCGTTCTATTTACTTCTCTTTTCTGTGGTGGAAAGTAAACTTGCGAATCAGCAGTGGCGGAACGCCCTAATAGGGGGTTTGTGCTTTCAGTGATTTGTTACCTGTGAGCGGTGCTTTCAATCGGACTTTGTGAATGTACCCACGGCCGTGGTCGTATTGACATCTGATCTGGAGGTTGAAATCTGGCTTGATTGACTGATGGATTATTTTTTGCTGCTTTGAGTACTAATTTTACTAATAGTTAATTATTGTGTATTGAATCCTAGTATTGAATAGTCACAAACATATTTTTTAGGGTTCCGTTTAACAAAAAACAAAAGGAAAAAACGGAACCCTTATAGGATCACTTTGTTGTCCGTCTGTCAAGACCCTGTTTCTCAAGAACGTGTAAATATATCAAGTTGAAATTTATAACTAATACTCAAACCTACGGTTTTTTACAGCTGTAAAAAAATCAAACTTGTAAATGTACGCGAACAAAAGATATGAACGATTCTCGTATATTTTGAAATCGCAAGATTCCATAAGGGAATCAAAATCTATAGGGTACTTCCCGTTGATCTAGAATCATGAAATTTGGCATGAGGCAAGATCTCATAGCACATATAAATGAATAAATCCGAAAGGCATAACTTTGAAGTTATATCATTTTAGAATAATTGTTTTGCTATTACAAACTTACATTTTGTAGTTGGAATGTATGGAAGAACCTTATTGCAAAATTTAAGCCATTCAAATGGTATCATATATGACACCAAAATAAAATAAAAATTTACTATGACAATTTTCGCGGTGAAATCGTACCACAACAAATCAGAAAAGCTGCATAAGAGGTATGGTGTGACATTCCACAAATTTTCTTGCTTAAATCGTTTAAAATACCAATCGAAACGTAAGCTACAAAGCGAATTTGTAGCTTACGTTTTGAGAAGGCGTTGTTTGGAAACCTACCTTCTCTGAGTAGTTATTCTAAGGGTTAACCTTAAAATAACTGGTAAGTAAACGAAGGCTTTTATATCCTATTATATAAATACCCTGCAAGTTAAAAAAGTCCCCTTTTCAAAGTCCCCTGTGTCAAGAACACGCGGTCTCTGGTCGGTGACGCGCCAAAAATCAAATTACGATTTACCGTCCGTCCGTCCGGAAACCACGTTAAAATTATTAATTAAATAGCGACGTGACTCTAGCACGTGAACGTAGAGATATGTGGACAGTGACAAAGCTTTTAACTACTATAAATGAGAGTAAAGTTTTTTTTTTATAATATGGATTGGATCTTCGTTTGGCCAGCAACTCACCTGATGGTAAGCGACGGTGTGGCCGAGGACAGACCACGTTGATCTAGAAGAAATTTATATACTCTAGCCTTGAAAATGCCTAGATTGTAGTTCTCAGGAAACAAGGAAGTTGGCAGGGAGTTCCATTCTTGGGCAGTAAATATCATAAATGACGACCCAAATCGTTGAGGTGCTTTGATTTACCGAAACTTAGGTTTAATTTGGTTCATACAATTTTTTTTACGTTGTAGTGTACACATTAAACACAACGAGTGTAATATAGTGTGTTTATAGCTGCAACTTCACATCACTCACTTTTAGTCTCTAATCGCATTGTTTTACTAAATCTATATTGTTGGGTAGAGAGGCAAGCATGCCAGTGTTAGAGTGTTTTCATGTTTGAAGTCCCCCAGACGCGGCGCTGTCATCGCGTATCAATCACTATCAGTATCATTTCTCGAGTAGAACTTTAACAACTTTTGGCATCGTACACGACTCTTTAACGATGGAAAATTAATAAAAATCTCACTAGCGTCCAAACACAGTAACAACACCTGACAACTACAACATGGAAATTTAGTTCCGCTATTTGCCGTGGGACTTCTTTCATGAAAAGGACTCTACACTGACAGCCAAGTATGGCAACACCTACCCAATAATAAGTAACTGATGGCAGCGTAACTAAGTGTATAAACGTCGTAATTAGCACATGCGTGGCGTTGCGCAGCAGCACTCTACAGATCTGATGTCATAGGATAATTTTTCATCAATACTAGTACGTTTAAAATATTTACCTACCTGTCAATTTACTATATTTTTTATATATTTTATTTTGCCACGAAAAAATATAAAGTAGCGGTGTTACTTTATTTTTTTTGAAAAATACTTCAACCTTACCTAAAATAACCTAACCCAGGATGTGTATGACCCAAACTAATGTCTCTACATTACTCGTGAGTACGCGGGGTCAAAAATTTATTCTCATCACAAGTCTTATCACAAAAATGTCACTCGGGGCAGGCCATGTTCGTCAGACACCCTTGTACACAAATCTAAATGAATGGATCTTACCGAAAAGAATAGTAACCAAAACCATTGCAGCATTTCTTCCAGGAAGCGAGTTTCCTGTGATTCCAACAGGCATACTGACGTGGCGAGTACATGCGACCAAAGCTTTTCGCAACGGAATTCACTGCAATTCCGCACAATTTGACACCGCACACATAAAATGACCGCTATGCGTCCCAAAAAGCAATTTACAATGGTTTTACAGAAGTTTCCGACAAATATGTTTAAAACAATATTCTGTCATGGGGACTACCGACAGAATTGAAAACTCAAAACTCAGTTTGGCGCAACACGTCACATTAACATGTCGGTGACGCAAACCCAAAAATCGCTCAACGTGGCTGAAGAAGTTTTCACTTCACTTGTTACACACAAACATAAGCTTACACACACACACACACAAATGAACACACACACACACACACACAAACAAACACACACACACACTCACACTCACACACACACACTACACACTACACACGCACCAGAGATTCGTCATATACAAATAAGATCTTGTCCATCTAACAGTTTTGGCAATAGGAGTTTCCATTCACGGAATAATAATGACTATGAACCTATGCTATCAAATCAAATCAAATCAAAATCATTTTATTAGAGACAACATAGATCCATGTAGAATTACAAATTATATTTATAAATGTAGTTATTTAAAATTTATAACATTAGACTTTAAAGCCGTATATTGTCGTGTCGTATATTGTCTTTATAATCGCATTACCCGACAATGAGAGTGTAGCTCTAAATCGGGCAATGCGATGTCTAATCAGTGCATCGAGAGCCGGCACGCCAGCATCCGCGAACATCGAGGAGGCGCTGCACCACCGGAAGAGCCGGATCATTATACGAAATGGCTATGAACAAGTATAATAAAACATTATACTTCAGAAGCAGAACTCTTTATTTAACAATATAATATTCCGGTAGGTTACTCAAACTACAAACGCTGATTCCTCAACTCCCAATTACACAACTCAAGGCTTGCGCTCCGCTTCGATGCCAGCTTGATGCGACCCAAATGCGACCGTTCGCGACCACCGTTGCCAACCGAATGCCATTATTTCTTTTATTGGTAATTCAAAAAGTCGGTTGACGTTTTAAAGCAACGTCAACCGTTCCATAGACAATATTTCGTTCAAAAACTCGAGAAAATCGATTCAATTCGATTCGAAACCTAACACAATACAGCTATCACTGTACACACTGTGTCTGTCTGTCACTGTCAACACAAACGTCAATTGAGAGATAGGTGTTTTTCTTCTTATCGGGATAGGCTAAGGTCTTGTAACTAGGCCCAGAAACACACTAATCCATATTTGGTCACACTGTCGGTTGCGAACACAAATCAGTCATAAGTTAGAGAATAACCTGAAATACCTGTATGTTCTAAATCTGACTGAACCTTGGCAACTCACTTGTACGATACCTATTTCCACTACACTAGAACACGTGACTCGCATAGGGGTCTCACCACAAAACCCCCTGTGTAGTAACTATTATTGAATCTATGTCCATGTGCTCTAAATTTCATTATACCGTAGTTTTTGCGGCACTCCAACTAAAAATAGTGGTAATTTGTTAAACGCTCGCTGCAGATAGGTCGGGTTAGTGCTGCATCATCATTACAGGTCGTGTTACAGAATAATATAGGTTTTAGGGGAAACTGCAATTAATGTGTAAAAAAATTGTAGATTAGGGTAAATAATTTAGGGTAAATAATATTTACCCTAATCGACAATTTTTTTACACATTAATTGCAGTTTCCCCTAAAACCTATGTAGGGTAGATAGATAGATAGATAGATAAACTCTTTATTGTTCACACCACAAATTGCAAAGGGTATTGCTTCAAGCGAAGAGTGAATAGAGTCCTCAAAGGTAGGCAACGCACTGCCAATGCCCCGGTATTGTAGGTATCCATAAGCGACGGTGACTACTTACCATCAGGTAGCCCGTCGTTTGTTTGTCTACCATATAAAAAAAAGGTAGTTCGGTGTGATAAAAATTCCAGATTCGAAAATATTGTTTTGTAAACAACAGAAGTTATTAGTATGAACCTTCAAATTATTGTTTAAGCCATATAAAATAATTCCATCTAGTCCATAACTGCGTAATATGTTGCCTGCAGTAATGCCCAAAACATTTTGTAGTTTATTTTTTTCTACAAAATCTTAATTTGTTGAAAATTGGGCCAGATAAAGGGAACATAATTTTTGAATAACTAATATTTCAAATTTTTTTTAAATCAAGAATTGTTTTTTTTAGATTTCTTATTTTAGAATTACCCGAAATGTTAGTAAAAAATAGGTACCAGCATTATCTCCAAAGTTTGCCAGCAAAAAAATAATAATTCATTTATTTAGGTAGGAAATCAGCCCAAGTTTATAACTGGATAAATAAAAGTTGCAAAGGGAAGTTGCATAACTTCATAAGTTTTCATTTGGGAAAATTATTAAAAAAAACACCCACAAAATGAACAGACGACCAAAAAGAGACCGCAGGGAAACGTTGGATAAGGGCCGGACAACCGGCCCTTTCGGAGATCGATGGGGGAGGCCTATATACAGCAGCGGACGTTCTATGGCTGAAATGATGACGATGATAAAAACGTAGGAATTCTTACTTTCTTAGTGCCTTTGTCGCCGTGGCACCCAAGGGCTAAAATAGCCTAATTAATGGCTATTATAGCATCAGGAACAGTTAAACATTACTTTTATTTTTAGATCTTTTTTCATTGGTAAGCATGATTAATGAAAATTTGTTTAGCGGTTTAAAGGTTATGAGCTCTTTCCCGAATTGTTCGGTTTTTTTACTATTTCAGCTAGCCGACGTTGAATGTTAAAGTAACGTTGAATGTGAAAACAATTTTGATTTTTAGGGAGGCCTATACCCAGCATTGAGTTATTCAGGGCTGATGATGATGATGATAAAATTTACAAACAACATTTCGGCTGATTCCGAGGTTCAAAATAGCACAGAAAAAAGTCTGTCAGTACTAGACAGCGCACTCTCCCGGAAATCGAGTTACTTCGTCCAATATTGATACAATTGTACCAACAAAACGGAGCCAACATAACTACGGAAGGTAGGTAATCCAATTTTTCGTGATACTTTCTTTAGAAGAATTTGACTGGAAGGTTGTCTTTTTGACTTTGCTTGATTTGAGTCTGGTTGCTGTGACTAATCCAGCGCAGTTTCTATTGTAACATTGCAGTTTTAACTGGTAAGGTTATTGCATTAACAAGTGTATTTTTTTAGACCTGAGGTGGTAAGCTGGAGCAAATCTTTGATAGTTAGTCTCCCAACTAAATGTTAAAACCTCGTAGAAACTATTACAAGTACAGGTACTATTGAATTGATAAACACATTTTTTTATTTTTTTACTGGGCAAGTGCCTTTATTAACTAAACAAAATACAAGCTAAAACTAACACTACAAATACAATTAGACTGCCCATAGACCGTTGAAGGTCTAAAGACAATCCAAATGCTCAAGCTCACTACCAGTTGGCAGCGTACCCAGCATGCTGGCGGCATTACCACGTTGAATAGCAATGCTTATGCGTTGAGCCAGAAACACGCCAGCATTTTGGTCACGCGTCGCATTAACCAGGCGTTCTGAAAGATTTTTGGAAATGAGGTGAGCTCCCGGTCCCCAAGGGCCCAATGTCTCGACTCCAAACGCATCAAATATGTAACCACTGCCGAGGTTAGCATATTTGCGTCGCTTGTGCTGCTCTGCCGAATTGGCAGCCGCGCCAGCGCTACCTTGTGTCTCAGGAAGATGTGATGGCGCCAAAGTATCGACACAAGTTGCGTTTCATACAAAGGGCCGCCCCAACCTCCAGGGCACAAGTGTCATACCGTCAGGCCTCTTTCCATCGTCACCCGCAAGATGGTTCGAGCACAGCTGCGTCATTGGCGGTGGAAAGCGCCCTTTATTTTACAATTATTTTATAAATGACCCGGAACCCGGGTATGTCTTAAAACTGCGACCAGAACCACCGGAGGATGTGCAGCAGAATCCTCGTCTGCGTCGAGCGTCTTCGTCGTATTAGTACACGGTGATTATACTGCGATCCCCAAGCCGCCTGCCATGCGTGGGGATTATGGCAACACCCTTCTCTAAGAGGGACCTTTGTTCAGCAGTGGACTTTACTGGACTTTACTATGATGATGATGAAAGTTAACAATAAGTCGCAAAAATAATCTCACAATAATTCCCGAACAAAGAGCGATTCGAAATCTCCATTATGTCAGCGTTCTCTCGAAAATACATGAAACATGGCGCCGTGACCCCGGAACTCTGTAGATATCCATATCCATTACCGTGATTGTCCCGACGGTATTATAACTTTTCTTTAGTTGACTTTTAAAATAAAATATTCTGAGGAGTTTGGTTCAAAACTTGTATCTGTAAAAAATAATATATTATACAATCCGCCCTAGATGCGCCTGTAGTTTTACTAACGTAGACATGTATATTTCATGGGATAAAAAGTATCCTATGTCCATTCCCAGGCACTTTATTTACTGCTAATGGTTGCCTGGAAGAGATCACTTTTAACGATAAAGCCGCCACTTCTGGCACTAGCTCGTAAGTGATTTCTATCTTAAATTTTTTAATTCTGGTCTACACAGTATAGAGTTTATGAGTTTCTATCTATCTAAGCCAGGGGTGTCCAACATACGGCCCGCGGGCCACAATGCGGTCCGCCAAGGTTCCTAATCCGGCCCGCGAATGAGTCAAAAGTTGGGTAGCTTTTACCTTTTTAGACGTAATTTTGTAAAGAACGGAGTTTCATATCTATATCATCTATTATCAATGTGCCTGTGCATGCAGTTGCAAGTGAAACCTGCTGTGAATTCAGCCAAAAGGTTATAATTATACTCTTTCTACCCTTTTACTTATATTAGTCTTGATTTGCTCAGTTACGAAACATCTCTTGGCCCACCAGAGTTACAAAGTTAATAAATCCGGTCCGCCACAAAATTAAGCTGGACACCCCTGATCTAAGCAAAAAGTCATGTTGATCCGTTGCTTTTACAATATATTACTAGAGTTGCTTTCAATATAGATTTTAAACCTCTATTTCCCCATCTTAATTCGGCCCTTTTGCAAAAAAATATTCTTAGCGGACCCCTAAAGAATTTACCTGCCAAATGTCAGTTTCGTAGGTAAAGTAGCTTGCAATATTTTGTGATGTGTCAGTCAGTTAGGCAGTAAATAACTAGTCGCGTGGGGTGAAAAGGGTGTTTCGTTTTTGAAAATAGAAAACAGTACGATTTTAATGACGTCCAACAATCACGTCATCAAAACTCGCGTGAAGAAACATTATAAGAACGACCATTTTTTGGAGATATATTAGTGTTTTTGAAATAACAGTAGCAATTTTCAAATGTAAATTCTAATTTGCGTTGCAAATATGGAATGCTAGGGTAGGGTACGTGTAGGTACGTTTTGAATAAATACTTTAAAAGTATTAAATTATTTCGTTCGTCATAAACATAATATTTTTTATCATAACATCATTCGCATGTAACACATTATAGCTCTGAATTTCATTTCACAACAAAGGTTGCGTCCTGTGCATTAAAATGTTAATCACTACTATTAAAATACGCTAGCATGGTAAAACAAATTACAAGATTAGTGCTCTATGCCACGCCGCCATTTTGGATGCCACGCGTACCTGACGTCACGACGACGCTGCATCCGCCACCAAATTATGTCTGCATTAAATTTGTAAATAATTGCCGCGTAAACAGAAAACTTCATTTGTTTTCGGGATGAAAATCTTTGTATGACATAGAATACGACATTTTCGAAACATTAAATAAAAATAGGTAGGGGGAGGTAGGTGAAAAATGCACTTAGATTCGTAAATAACTGCGAAATGTTTGATAAAAGTACTATGCCAGTTTCGAAATGGACAATATGTACCTATACAGAGAAATGATGAGAACGGAATGTTTATCATATCACTAAGCTAGATGATCAATTACAGGAAGATATTAAAATAACAACTCTATGGGGTGATTTCTCTAAAAAAACTAAGTAATTTGATCCAATTCTTTAACTGTTTTAGTGAAAAGATAAAATACTGTTTTAAGCTGTCACGGTTGTTCACTAAAGTTATATGATTATTTACGGGATATTTGCCGTGGTAAGGTTGTGGAATGAACAGTTAAAAAAGCACCTAACTTTTAAACTGTTCGACCAACCACCCGCATTCTTCACTCTTCCCGTGAACATGGGTGCATGTAACTGCACCGAAATATCGGGAGCTCATTCCACAAACTTACCACGGTAAATATCTCTTAAATAATCATATAACTTTAAAAGATAAAATAATATTATTTAGATATTAAAATTATTTATTTAGTAAATCTTTTAATGATCTCCCTGCGACATATTTATACGTGACCTCAGCTACGCTTCGGCCCATATTATCACCCCGTCCTTTAGCTCTTATGTATGTCTTCTCCATACTAAGATTGCCTGGAAGAGATCGCTTATAGCTACAAGGGCACCAATTATTTTACTAGTTTAAAGTTGTTTTTGTCTTATGTGTCATTGCTAGTGTAAACAATAAATAGTTATCTATATACCTATCTATCACGTTTATTCGTTCATTTAAATAACCTTGTTGCTAGCCACTGTAGTAGGGTATACTACCAAGACACACGAAAGTGTATCAGGCCACGCAATTAATATTACAAAGAATGAACTTTAATTTCTTTGCATAATTTAATTTTCGTCACAAAGAAGTTCACGAATAATACCATGAAAGTATAACAAATTACGAGACAAACTAACTAATAACGGTCCACGGAGTCTTCATTTATTCAGCAATTTAACTAAGGCGTTTGCTCCATGCTACAATTATGTTCAACGAAAGCAATTCATTTTAATTAGAAACACTTGGGGAAAGAGAGAAAAATATTTTAAACAAAAGTCACTCTGCGATGTTTTCCCAAACAATAGCGTCGTTAAATTGCTAAAAATAATTATGGAAAATTATTAAAATAATTAATCTAACTCTCGTGAATTCAGGTCATTAGAACTAAGAAGTGGTGCCCAGTAAGGGGTTATACGAATTTCTACTATTTCACACCATGTTGGGCGCCACTTTTAATATTCAAATTCGGGTATATATCAAACAATAACATTATAAAAAATATAAGTTTCCAAAGGTACCCACGTAAAAGTGGATACATAATTATCATTCAAATTCAAGCCAGTTAGTATTTTATAATATTCTAAGTGCTCACCCCACGTTGGGCGCCAATATAGCTAGCAATACCGGCGCACTCTAAATCACTTCCGGTGTCCAGTAGTAACTGTGGCGCACTTCCGGCCCGACCTTCTACTCGACCTGGGAATTATATACTCCGTCGATTAATTGAGTTCTGCTAGCACCTGCTGGATATTATAATTGTTACGTTACCTATCCATTCCAGGAGTAGCTTTATTTTTGAGAACTGGGTCCACAGTAGATGTTTAAGCTAAAGCAGTAGTTTGACTTGAACTTGTCCAATGGTCACAGAACTATCGGGTTTTAAGAAAATTTTCATTATTTTGTGGTAGTGTGCTACTACGCTGACGACACATGCACTGAAGTAATCACAAAAAAACTATCACTCTGAGCGTAACTTAAAGTATGGTAGCGGGTGGGGGAATAGGCGTTCGTTTCATTACGTCTCTCGATTTGCGCGTTTGTTTAAAGTCAACCTACTGCTTTAGCTTATATACCTACGTACTGTGAATAGGTGGTGATGATAAAATTTAAAGGTCTTTTAATTGATTAAGCAAAACTTATTTCTAGAAACTCTTTTACTGCATTGATAGATAATGAAATATATATATTGAGGTTCAATTACATGTACACCATGTTTTTTTTTTACTTGCGACTACTTTGATATCAAATAGAAATGACGAGCGTATAGTAAACCTACTTCAATATTTAAAGGTAACACAACTTTTTGTCGTTCACGAAACCTCACATAAAACCGTTACTAGAGCATTAAGAAGCATGGTATAAAAGTAAACGTTAAACAACAATAAGAATTCCACGTCTAAGACGTCGTAAAGCGTATTTTAAAAGGCGTACTCTCATCATTTGTACCACAATATTTTGTCGAGTTGACTCTAGTATGCTCCCTTATTGAGCCATAAAAGCTAATGGCAGCATTTTCTGTATCATATTGTTTTAAGGGCTGGCATTTTATATGGGAACATTATAACGTGCTATGTGTGATGGGAGGGTAGAAATGAAATGATGGGAACCGTTCAAATACGTTTCCTGGCCAGTTTACTCTTACGGTACACGAAAAAAGGTCACTATTACATATTTCTATTGTATTTATAGAAGGGAGAGATGGTGGTGAGATTTTTAGAGTAGACGTGTTAATGGCTCCAGAAAAGTTTGACCTCATTGGACCTTAATTTTCATTAATAATTACAAACGGCTCCTACAAATAGCTACCTTAAAAAGTAACTTTTTAAGAAGCTTAGAATACATTAAATTCTCTAATTAAAACAAGGTGCTGTAACTGCCTCAGCAAAATTACCTGCCTCCCTGCGCCCATCAAATATAATTACGTTTTAATTTATACACTTTCACACATAAATTTTTCAGAGGCTTTTGTTTCGAATCCAGTGCCGGGTAACGAGTTAATTACAATGACAATGGCGGTACCACCCACCCCGCTCTGAATGGGGTGAAATAAAAAAAACCCCGTCATTCCATGGGACAAGCCCATTGTGTAATTTATTGTGGGAAAGTCACTACCGGTAATTATTGTTTTCTTTTTGAGCTGTTTTTGTGGGGCATTTGATTAATTTATGGTAGTTTGAATTGATTTTGTTGGGGTTAAAGAAGTATGCTGAAAATTTAACTCTGGCTGTATTTGTGTTTTTAATCACTGTTGCATATTATTTTGTCTCTAATGATGGCACATTTCAAAAATCTATTTCTAACTATTATTATAAAGTGGTGAATGTGATATTATGTGGCCACCAGTCCCAGAATGGAGGCCGCGGAACGGAAAGCGACCACTGGGCAGACCACCAGCCTGCTAGTCGGACGACATTGTTAAAATAGCAGGAAAGCAGTGGACAAGGCAAAAGCACAGGACCGGAAAAGATGGCGCGCTGAAGAGGAGACCTATACCCAGCAGTGGGTGGAGTGGTGGTTGATGATGATGATGATGATGATGATGATTATGAAGTGTATAAATATATGTAACACAATAAAAGTTAATGTTGACCATTTTCTATGACCTGTGTTTCTATCTTGTCAATACAATATCATCTCTAAATATTGTACAAGTAATGATAGCTCAAATCGTTATCAACTCTGCGCTAATGTTCCCAAAACACATTTTCGCTTGACATAAATAGCTCAGAAGTTATATAATTTGTTTCAGAAGCCGATTACACTCTGGACGACTCATTTTGGAATGAAGAGAGCCCAGTTGGTAAGCTCCTATGATATATTTTATTTTATTTCCCCAAAGGTATAGGTAACGTGATGGATTATAGGATTATCTTAAATTGGAATCTCTCTAGCCCGAAATACGTTATTATGTGATTTTAGGACCATTATTGGTTTCTTTTCCTCGGAATTCAGGTAATTGTGGAGCTAAATTGAGAATAAGAGAGATACCCTGTTAGATGATAACAGTAATTCATTAACCAAAGATATTAAAATATGGGTATCAAAAAATTTAACACAATAAAAATGCCTCGGGTATTGTGGGTGTATAATTGTATATAGGCGGCGGTAACCACTTACCATCAGGTGGACCGTCGCTTGTTTCCATTATTCTATAAAAAATACCGAACTAAAAGTATAAGTAAAAAGACTCCTTTGTAAATATGTGTGTCACAAACGTAGTATTTGTCATTTTTCCTTTTACGACCCAAAAAGATCTGTGTGACTCATTTTAAATCAGTAGGTCAAGCTGAATAATAATTTGATAGCCCGTTGGTCTAGTTGGTAGTGACCCTGCCTTCTAAGCTTAGGGGCGTGGGTTCGATTCCCATCTAGGACAAACATTTGTGTGATGAACATTTGTGTTTGTTCTATATCTGGTTGTTAATATCTATTTAAGTATGTATTTAAAACTATATATGTATGTATATCAGTCTCTGGCAGCCATATCACAAGCTTTGCTTAGTTTGGGGTCAGATGACCGTGTGTGCAAAAATGTCCCGAATATTTATTTATATTTTATTTAATACGTATACCAAAACAACCCTTACAGACAAACTGTCTTTGTATTTCCAAGCCCGTCATAATTATGATCCCTGAAATTAGTCCGGCAACGAATTGTAAAAACGTGCATCTACCGGACGTCCCGGGCGTCGCTCGTTTATCACGGACAAAACCGGGAAGCGAGCCATAACCGGGACGGGGCCATAACTGGGACGATACTGGCAACCGGGCAATAACCGGGACATAAGCATCGTAGCGGCGGCGTAATAATGAATTTTTTAACCGCCTTTTTATTATAACAGGTAAGGAGTTGGGATTAGGGCAGTGTAAATAATAGATAAACAATGTGAATGGTCCGGAGCAGTTTTTTTGCATATCTGACGCAATTCTAATCTGTGGCAATTCACCTTTGTTTGCGGTTCGGGATGCCAAGTAAAAATCCTATTTCAATTCAGATTATTGTTGTTTGCTTTGCATAGAAATTGCGCTCGGTAGCCATCTAAATATTCTGTTATAAATGGGTTTCTGTGCATGAAATACTGCGTCGTAACATTTTGAAAAAATGCGAATGTTACCGAATCTTAATTTTACCTTTTTCATAAATATATCTGCTGCAGGAATGTAACAAACAATCTTTAGACTAACACTATACTTAGTATATAAAACAGTTGTATTAAACTTATAGCCCATAAACCATAGAAGGTCGAAAGACAGAGAATAGGAGGTCCAGAGACGATCTGGGTGTCTTGAAGTGTCTTCATGTCGCGTGTCTACGAATTGCGCCGACTTTTTGGTTAGTTATAAAGCAATCACGATCCAATTACAACGCTTCGTGATGCTAGTGCTACGATGACATAGCGGACAAGTGACCTTGAACACTATGCAAGTGAGATAACGTCTAAATTGGAGTAAATGTGGCATTGCAAATTGAGGTCTATATATGTACAACGTTACTCGGGCAATTATTGACCGTTTTTATTTAGAGATTGTGACTCTATAGGTAATTGTCGCTCGATGGTCCTCCATCGTTAAAAACTATGTGACCGTGTAGCGCAGCCTTTAACCTCAAAGTAACCTAGTATGATACCCGCGGTTTCACCCGCGTAGTGATGAAAAATTATGACGATGAAAAGTACCCTATGTGTTAGTCCAGGACATATTTAAGCTGTCTATAATCTAAATTTTATCCAAATCCGCGCCAGTTCAGCGTGCAGGAGTAACAAACACCCACACACCACACAAACACACACCCGCACACACACACACACGTTTATAATATTATAATTATAGTGTGATGTTAAACTCAGCAAAATAGTAGGTACAAATAACTTCCAGTGTTCTGTGATGTAACAAGTTGAAGCGTCACAGAGCGCCGGCAGAGAGAGCATGCATGCGTGACCCGCACGCCCCTTGGTTTCCACACTCGGCTGGCTGCCGCCTGGATCCTCTATCATTATGTGCTCACACAACTACCTAACTACAACTATAAGTGTGTGCGCTTTCATACATTACTGATAGCCTGTTGGTCCAGTTGGTAGTGAAACTGCCTTCTGCGCTTGGGGGCGTGGGTTCGATTCCCACGTAGGACAAACATTTATGTTATGAAAATTTGTGTTTGTTCTATATCTGGGTGCTAATAATATTTATTTAAGATAGCCCGTTGGTCCAGTTGGTAGTGAACCTACCTTCTGAGCCTGAGGGCGTGGGTTCGATTCCCACGTAGGACAAACATTTGTGTGATGAACATTTGTGTTTGTTCTATATCTGGTTGTTAATATCTATTTAAGTATGTATTTAAAACTATATATGTATGTATATCAGTCTCTGGCAGCCATATCACAAGCTTTGCTTAGTTTGGGGTCAGATGACCGACCATGTGTGCCAAAATGTCCCGAAAATTTATTTTTAATCGACTTCAAAAAAAGGAGGTTATCAATTCGACTGTATGTTTTTTTTTTAATTTCAGTACATTCTCGGGTCTAGCCCGGACATTTGAGAAGCATTGATGGGGCCGAAACCAACACCAAGAGAGAGTTTAATATAAAATAGAATTGAATGAGTATGAATGGGAATATTAATCTATTGTACAGTATAGGATTGAAAAATTCTGGGTTATTGTAGTTTTTTAATGCCATTGGTGGCAAACAAGCATACGGGCTGCCTGATGATAAGCAGTCTCCGTCGCCTATGGATACTTGTAACACCAGAGGCGTCACAAATACGTTGCCGACCCTTCAGGACTCGATTAACTCGCCGTAGTGAATTCTTGATGGTTTTGAGCTAGTCTATGGTATGAAGTATATTGTGGCGGGTGCTGACTTGCTATGTACTACAAGGGTCCCCCATAAAGGCTGCCTTATATTGGCACCGCGCGGGCAACGTAGGCGTAGGTTGTCGAGAGGTATGCTGCACTTTCACTAAACGCTACTCGCGGCATTATGCTCTTTAAAACTTCCACCCTGGAGCTTAGGTGCTTAGCTCTTACGGTTTCCACCCAAGATGGCCGGAGGGGTCGGGGACTCATTTCGCCCCATGGAATCGGAGTCCACGGTGTCGTTGCTCACCAACGGCTCGCCACAAATCTGCTTTCGATTTTCTGTCTTTTACTTTGTCATATGTAGTCTTCAAAATAAATAAACACCAGTAAAAAAAAACAAATCAGTAAACCATAATCAACATCTTCTAATCAAACAAATCGTTTCCCCATTACCTCTACATACGAGAGTCCTTATTCTAGAACGTTCCGTATCGAATCGATTCAGAATCGATTAGTCTCCGAAGCACGTAGAGTGCGCGTGGTCGCGTGTGTGAATGATCAAATTTACATCGCGAATGCATTGACATGTAAATTGTAGTACAAGATGGCGGCGTGCTACGGGCAGTCGACGCGACACGATTGTCATAATCTCGACAAGAACGCGAGTTGGAATGCCAGAATAGGAAGTTAGTTCGGAAGATGAGCCTAGACAGGTCAATAATATTCCTTTTTCAATAAATAAAAAACATGTGGTCGAAATGTGTACTTCCCTTATAAGCCCATAAACATGGGTCGAAAGTTAAGTATTACGCACTAGTGCAATAAAACTCTGTTATAATATTTCGGGAAATTGCGTGACATTTTCTCGTCCAAGATACCACAGTGCCTAAAGACAAGGGTCTTTGACCAGTGTGTGTTGCCAGTGATGACATATGGTACTGAGACGTGGTCCTTAACTGTTGGCCTTTTGGAAAAACTCTGAGTCACACAGCGGGCAATGGAGAGAGCTATGCTCGGAGTTTCTTTGCGCGATAGAATCCGAAACGTGGATATTCGCCAAAAAACCAAAGTCACCGACATAGCTGTTAAAATTAGCAAGTTGAAGTAGCAATGGGCAGGCCACATCGCTCGAAGCATCGATAACCGATGGGGAAGAAAGGTTCTTTCTATTTGCGTCTTCGGGTTCGTGTTCTCCACTCAAGAACCTTCCTTCCCCATCGGTTATCGATGCTTCGAGCGATGTGGCCTGCCTATAGCCACTTCAACTTACAAATTTTAATAGCTATGTCTCCGAGCACAGCTCTCTCCATTGCTAACTGTGCGACTATCCGTTTTTTCAAAAGATCAACAATTAAGGACCTGTCATCTCTGGCAACACACACTGGTTAAAAACCCTTGTCTTTAAGTACTGTAGTATCTTGGACGAGAAGATGTCACGTAATTTCCCGAACGCTGCCCATCCGAGTTGGATTCATCGGGTGACCTCTTTTCCTAAGTTAGACCTGCGTAGGTGAACAATCTGTCCATGATAGGTATACTGGTCAACAACTTCGAGAGTATCGTTCCCAACGACTAACGGCACGGGCTTAACATGGCACCTTAGAACTTTGTTTTCTATCTACCAATATACCTCAGACAGTGTCTGTATACTTTTGAAATGAAGCAAGGTCGAACGTAAGCCTAAACTATTCTAAGAAACCTCGTGATATCTCTAGCTAAATACCTATCCCATCTAGTTTGACTCGCTTTGAGTTTCTCCTGTGAACTGTAACATTTAAGTGATAAAATGTCAATAAGAACTTGCATGCCCCGCGAGATCGAATTCCTAACTCCAGCTCTCAAGCGCTAATATTTCGAAGGGATCAAAGCCAGGGACTGCGAGCGACACCCGATAAACGCTTCCGTAAATAGAAATAGTTTCCGAACAAAGCCCCGAAAAACGTTTCTATTTACCATACATGTGTTGCTTGTTTTGTCTTCTTCGCGAAATACACGAGAAACTAATAGAAAAATAAAGTCGGTTACATTTATTATTCACATTAGAGATAGCGCCCGATTGAGCCAATACAGCAGGTAGGAGGTACGAGCCGTACGTGCCAAATTTTACTTTACAACCTGCTGTATAAAGTGTGATAATGACAAGATCTTTTTTAGGGCTCTGTACCCAAAGAGTATAAACGGGACCCTATTACTAAGCATACATTGTCTGTCCGTCCGTCTGTCTGTCTGTCTGTCCATCCTACTTTTAAACGACTGTATCTTTCGAACCGTAATAGATAGCTAGTTAAAATTTTCACAGAATATGTTACGGCGGATTCACTAACAAATAATAATAAAGTCAAAAAGTAAAAACGAAAAGGGAGTCCACAATACACAATTAAACGTATTTTTTACGTATTTTTGTATTAACTGTTATGTAAAAACGGTAATACGTATAAACGTTATATTTGACACTGTCATATAACACACTCTAAAATATAACAACAAATAATAAAAAAATTACCAAGTGCGAGTCAGTGACAAGTTTACAACATTACATATATTGTAAAAATTTCAACTGGCTATCTATTACGGTTCGAAAGATACAGCCGTTAATAGGTAGGACAGACAGACAGCCGGACGGACGGACGGACAGACAGACAGACAGACATCGTAGGCTTAGTAATAGGGTCCCGTTTTTACTCTTTAGTACGGAACCCTAAAAATGTGCCCGAACTTTGTCTATAGATACATAAATTTAACATTTCATAACATTTACTATTTCGCTCCGAGAACCGATAACCGATGGGGAAGATAGGTTCTTGAGTGGAGACCAAGAACCGGAAGACGCAGCGTAGGTAGGTCTCCCACTAGATGGACCGACGACATAGTGAGAGTCGCTGGCATCCAGTGGATGCAAAAGGCAGGCTGTCGTTCTATGTGGAGGTTAAAGGGGGAGGCCTATGTTCAGCAGTGGACGTCGTCTGGCTGATGATGATGATGATGACATAAATTTAAATAAATTTTGGAAATAACCGATATACGTTCCCTAAATATATTTTTTTGACTAGATACACAAATTACCTACACAGTCACTATATATTCAGTCTACTTTTGATCCGAACATTTAAAGTCTTTGACTAAGTCCATAGTTTTAGATATCTTTGTTTCTTATCAGCAAAGTATCAAACTCACGACGACGGCATGCAAAAAACAGCGTCGTTTCCGTAACGCACGACGTCACGTCCGCCCGTAACGCCGTTATGTAACGCGCGCGTTAACGTTTGCGTCTCACTTATATTCAGAACAGTGGTGACATGATTACAAGTCTCGATCAAACATCGAGATCAAGAACTAATTAGAAAATTAAATAAGACGAGTGGCTGTATTTATTAAAAAATAAACTTAAGTTTTTTCTGACTGATATGGCGCCGTATAGCGTAGAGGAGTTCATTCCAAAACTGGAGTAAATAATTGATGCTTAGTTATAATTGGAATGACATTGTTATTAATATATTTTTGCTTTAATATTATTAATTCTATGATGTATTTTTTCATATTATTAAATGTTGACATGTAATTATTATTATGAATAAAATTATCATTATCATTATCGTTCGTTTGCGAATCGGTTCTGACGCTTTTTCGTAATATTAGCTATCTCGTCCCTATCCCTTATAGGCTACATTCGTCACTACGGAAATAATTAGTTCGATCTGTCCCCCCCCCCCCCCTCACCGGGAAAATGGGGACCCATTTTTTTCCTGTTTGCTCCTCCAAGGGGACAGAGCAGGGGTAACAGACAGGAATAATCTACTTTGTGCATCTTTCATGCTATGTGTCTTGACTCTTTCCCAACTCGTCCGATGCGCGTTTGTACAATAAGCACAAAAGAAACATTTTTAATAGAACAAATTTTCTTTATTAAAATAACTGCTAGCGAAACGATGAACTGAAAAATTTAATCATGATACAATGATGGAGCTTTTTAATGTTTAATGTATTGTTCATTATTGATGCAGAATCATCGAAATTGGTTTTGTATCTGTTGCTTCAATATCTATTTTAAAGATAGGTGGCAGAAATAATACCATATTAACTAGCAGTGGCACATGGTTTTACCGCCATCCGAGCAAAAAAAATTGAAATGAAAACTTGTTTGGGCGCGATGAGCTTTTTAATCTGTGGGTATGGAATTTAACGGTTATGTAACTCGTTCGGGTAAAGTCGGTTCAAATCGACTTTACTTTTTAAGGGAACGATATTGTCAAACGAGAATAGTCAAACATTGAAGTTTTCAATTCTGTCGCACTTTAAAAAAATAAAATTATATGGTTTATTTTTCACCTTCTACTAGCCTGATGTTAAATGATGATTCAACGTACAATGGAGCACGCCTGCCTAGAAGAAACAGCGCTAAATTGGACTTCTCTTTTGAATCACTTACTTGTTTGAGACGAATGTTTCACAAAAAAGAAGAATTATTTTTGCAAGTGTCAAAAACATGAACCGTGAATGGTTCCAAAAGCGACCTTTGTAATTTGCATGTTAGCAAACTCTGTATTAAATTTTTATGTGACTTTATCGAGGTCGGCTGAGTTTGACTTTCGCTGTTTTGTGTAAGTTCAAATGTTTTGTGTAACTTCATATTTTTTTGTATAAGTTAAAACTGTCGGCGGCATTGTTAGCGGTTTCTCGTTTACGCGGGTTTTGTTCTCGGATGATGGATGTACTGGATTTGTTTTATGAGAGATTTTGTTTTTAACGCTTATTTGGTCTCGCACATTTTTTCATTATCATTGTAGCGAAGTTAATGGAACTTTTTTTAATAGATTAACAACTTTTACTTGAATCCGGATGTATTAGGTTTTATTCGATTTTTAAAGGAACAAACGTTTGTCTTGAATAAGGATAAGCATAAAAAGTTTGATACCTTAAAAGACAGATACCAGTGATTAGGTCACTATTTGTAACACTATCTCATAAGTAATTTCTATCTTACTTCTGGCAATAAATAAATATTCTATTCTATTCTATTCTATTCTGTCTGTTTGTAATTATTATTTCTAGTGTACACAATAAGTAAAGTCCTTTTCCTGAAAGAAGTCCCACGGCAAACAGCGGAACTAAATTTCCATGTTGTAGTTGTCAGGTGTTGTTACTGTGTTTGGACGCTAGTGAGATTTTTATTAATTTTCCATCGTTAAAGAGTCGTGTACGATGCCAAAAGTTGTTAAAGTTCTACTCGAGAAATGATACTGATAGTGATTGATACGCGATGACAGCGCCGCGTCTGGGGGACTTTAAACATGAAAAGCACTCTATCTGTCTATCTAAAACAGAAAAAAGTCAGCCGTCACGGGACGCCCGGCAGATGTGAAACATGACGGCATAAGAATGCGTAATTTCATTTGCTATAACGGCATACGAGCCAGTTTTACTGCCAATGCATATATACTATAGATGTTTCACATCAAAAACTAAATCAAAATCGGTTTAGCCGTTTAGGATCTCTCAGTTTTTTTATATTTATTCTTGTATAAATATAATTATAATTTGAGAGATAACAGTCGATGTTTATCAAACAAAAATTTGCCGTTTCTCAATAGGCGGCATTTCTCGTGTAACCTTTATTTCATGAGAATAAAGGCAGCACTTCAGGTTTCAGTCGCTTTCAGGGCGCTGCAACAAAGTGAATGGTCAAGGGTGACGCTCTTTGCCCTCCAACCTTACACCCTTTGTGCTGGGTAGGGGTAGTCTTGCAGGATAATGTATAGGTAGGTTGGTCTGACATTTCACAGTTTTAAACAAAATAATGTAAAGCGAGAAAAGTGTTATACAACTTTTATAAGGTAACTTTTATAACAAAGAGCATTTATAAGGCAACGAAAAATTATTAACGTATTTTTACGATTCCGTACCCAAAAGATAAAAACGGGACTCTATTACTAAGCCTACGATGTCTGTCTGTCTGTCCGTCTGTCCTACCTATTAATGGATGTAACTTTCAAAGCGTAATTTGAAATTTCAAACATTTCACATAATATGTAAAGTTACGGAGGATTAACTAAGAAATAAAAGTCGAAAACTAAAAACGAAAGAGTCTCCATACAACGAACGTATTTTTTCAGCGTATTTTTGTATTAGGTCTAATGTAAAAACAGTATTACGCACAAACGTCAAACTTGCCATGATTATAATACACATTCTAAAATATAACAACAAATAATAAATAATGGCCAAGTGCAAGTTGGTGATAAATTTCTGTTCCTTACCAAGTTATAACTGGTAATTTCGTTATTGAATTTTGTGGTGATACGGAACCCTCAGTGCGAGAGCCTAAAACACATTTTATTACCTAAAACAGTCCCACGGGGCTATTTGAGTTCGTTTTTAAATCTTCGTTAAATTTTTCAATAGATGCTAAATTAAAATAACAATTTACGGCATAATAATTACTAACGTTAAATCCCAGGTTACCACTAAAATAGAGATGGATCGTAGTGCCTCTACGGTGTAGCATCCACAGCAGTGAAGCACCTCGGCGTAGAGGCGTAGCAACCAAATCGCGCAGGGTGTTCAGATTTATTGATTTCGTGAGCGCTCCCCTAAGCTATTGAGATGCTAATACGCCACCGTTCGAACAACAAACAGTCTTACCACCCCAATAATAATGTCTAAATCACCCGGCATCGACATGATGAGTCAATGAAAGCTTGCTGAATAAATTGTTATGTATTTACCGCGTGACATGACAGGGTCTCATTACAATTTATGATGAGTCGGTATGTAAGTAAATTATGTTACGAATAACAAGAAAATATATTATTTTTCCGGTGGATGGGACGCCACTCTAATATACTTTAAGGGCACTGAAGCGAGGCACATAAAAGTTGAATAACGAATCTTAAGGCGGTGCAAGTGGGTATTTTTTGTACTGACCCATTTTATGTAAACCGTGTGTTCTTCGCTCTTTTGGTCATTAGCGGGGTAGAGCGGAAAAACACCCCGTTATTATAAATGCGATAGTTTTTTGAATGCAAAGTGTTAAGTTTGTTTGTTACCATTTAACTTAGGACTCAGGAACATTAAAGGAGTAAATGACATTACGTATTTCAGCAGTTTCTATTGACATTAACTAAGAGGCTCATCAAAAACAAATCCCTTATTCAGACTAAGCTTCTTTGTCTTGAACATCGGTAAATAGTTGCTAGTTTATCGGTTTTTTATCGGATACATTTTGGAGAGTGTGCATCGGCTGTGCATCTAATTCCCTCCTGCTCATTTTTCTATTGGACGGTCAAAGTGAGTACGCAAAAAGCAACACCGCTTTATGGTACATATTTCAAAAACCCGTTTGATTCCACTCTTAATGTGCCAACTGCTAGTCTGTGGAATGCGCTGCCTGAATGGGAGTTCCCAGATAGTTATAATCTGGTTAAAAATAAACAATGTGAGGTACGTTTATTTTATTTTAAATGGAAAACAAATATCTGCTTATGAAACACAGTATATATGAGATAAATGGTTGAAAAAAGACAAAAAACAAGAGTTTTCTGATTTTAACTAATCTCTTTAAATATTCCAAAATTTAACAGCTCAGCTAGTTTTTTATGTATATTTTGTCTTTATAGTACGGAAAAAACTCTGCCTTGGCACCAATTTCTGTACGATTGACCTCATTCCAATAAAGTTTTACTCAAAGCAAAATCCAAACTATAATTCTGTGAACTCTGATAAAGCTAAGTTGGTCAAGTACACCCATAGACCTATATCTAAGTAGACTTATATATATCAAACGTTAGCCTAGTCCGAAGTAAAAAAAACTTCACAAGCGGTTCAAACTGTATGAAAACTAGGAGTGTACAATTTTGGTACCTAAAAGTGAAAACAAATATCATTATTCTGTCGAATAACTTTATTTGTGGTATTCTTACAACTCAGTATTGCACAATTACCAATTTTCGTTTCAAACTGACACGTGTTGTCGCGGCACCGTACGAGCAGACTGGTTTTAGCCGGACTCAATTACGACTGATTGTCATGATTGTGTTGGAAATATAACATGTAAGGTAGTTTTACTTGTGGCGTCTACTTGGATATAGGTCTGTGACTACACCATAATCTTAACTTTAAATAGGACAAGTGAGCTGTGCCCCCAACTTGTAGGTATACTGCGCTGAGTGTTAAACTGGGGCAGTAAGAAGGTAGCCCCTTGGGAAAAAATGTGTGGAGGGACGAACTGGACTCCTACTTGAAGGACTGGACTCAAATTGCTCAAAACAGAGAGAAATAGAAGGAGGGAAGGGAGTCCTTTGCCCCTGTGGGACGATTTAGGCTAATATAATAAAAATAATGTGTGTTTTTTATTTACTTTATTTGATAATAGGCTTGCGTTTGACCACCAACTTGCCTGATGTTAAGCGATGATGCAGTCTACTGTGGAGACCTAGTAGTGCCTAGAAGAAACTGATTCACTCGTGATTTGAAGACACCCAGATCGTAACTGTCGGGGAACAATTCAGGCAGGGCACAGACTAGCAGTTCGCACAATAAAAGTGAAATCAAAGCACTTCGTATGGGTTTTTGGAATATCAACTCTATAGTGGTGTCGATTTTTTGTGAACTCTGAATTTACCTCGACTGTTAGTGATATTTTAAAATACCTTGTTATAAACGCGCCACGTTAAGACACTCTTTTTCGACTTTTAGCAATTTTGGTCATTCTAGTTTAAGTGTGCATACTTCCATGGTTAGCTTAAAATTATAAAATGGTGTTATAACCAAATTGAATGTTTGATCTAGGAAACCCAAGAGACCGAAACACGATTAAGGACAATTCGCTCGATAGAAAAAATATATGAAAGTAGCACTGATTTGCGCTTTTATCCCTGTTTTTTGGATTCATTCAATTACCTATTTATTATATTATGTCTGCGATATCTTGTTACATAGATTTCATAATTATGAAGGAAACAGCAGAGGTACATTTTACATTACAGCTATACTTTTCGAAAAATATGAGAAAAACCCCAAAAATAGAAGTAGTGAAACGCACGACTGTGTGTAAGCGCCATGATTTTGCTCCGCTAAATGCGACTTTAATACAATAAACTAAGGATTATGGTCATCTGTAGTAATAAGCGTTGCTTAAAAGTGGAAAAACCTCGCCTTAAATTAAACCACAAGCACTACCTTACTGCTTTGCTTTAAATTTCCAGTTTAAGTTCTAGGCATATTGTTGAGTTTTCTTGTCAGGGACGGTGGTTTTTTAACTTGTCACCATCGGAGCCGTCGCGGGCAGAAAATGCTCAATAACTCGTGGAAATGGCGCGAGAAAATTGTCTTTGGAAATAAGGGTTAGGTTAACAGGTTCTTATGGTGCGGAAGAAATGTTGTTGTCGATCGATTACAGGTCGTTTGTTAGTGTCGTTAACTTAGCGTTTAGAAACAATCCCTGTCAACACTGTTTTGTTTGTGTTGTTGAGTTCCTGTATTTTTAGGGTTCTGTACCTCATAACTAAAAAACGGAACCCTTATAGGAGCACTTTGTTGTCCGTCTGTCCATCTGTCAAGACCCCTTTTCTCAGGAACGCGTAAAGCATCAAGTTGAAATTTATGTCAAATACTCTGAACTACGGTTTCTTTCAGCTGTGAGAAATTTCAAAAATAGAAACGAACAGACGGACTGACAGGCAGACGGACAACAAAGTGATCCTATAAGGGTTCCGTTTTTCCTTTTGAGGTACGGAACCCTAAAAATGAAACTTGTAAATCAACGCGATCAAAAAGTATGATATGATATGTTTAAAACCAAATGATACGTTCAATATAGAAATCGCTTTTTATGTATTTGTATTATATATTTGGTAAAAAATAAAATAAAAAACCCTATTCCTTTACAGTTATTAACAAACTGAAATAGCAATTTACATCCCCATCCCGTCTTACCTATACGTAAATTATCCATGCAATGGACTGATTTAGTTTCAATATTCCGCAAGTTATCCAAGAATCTAAATTTCATGGCACGTTTAGTGATTCAGCCGCCCTGCACGCTCCCTATCGCTAAATGCAGCGGCATGCATAATGCACACGTCATCTGCTGTAGCTTCAAGCGGTGTACGCGCCACTGACAGCGGAAAGCGGGAAGCGCGAAACATGTAAAGTCCTTTTAATGAAAGAAGTCCCACGGCAAACAGCGGAACTAAATTTCCATGTTGTAGTTGTCAGGTGTTGTTACTGTGTTTGGACGCTAGTGAGATTTTTATTAATTTTCCATCGTTCAAGAGTCGTGTACGATGCCAAAAGTTGTTAAAGTTCTACTCGAGAAATGATACTGATAGTGATTGATACGCGATGACAGCGCCGCGTCTGAGGGACTTCAAACATGAAAAGCACTCTAGCAAGTATTATTATTGTGTTACCAAAAACAACATATCTCATCGCTATGCTAGCTTCAGGGTCCGTAAAGGAAAAGAAATAAATGAGAAAAGAAAATAAGAATGAGTAATGAAATGCATGTGATAAGAATTGCCTAGTTGACTGGTGTTTCATTTATTACAAATAACAGACTTAGTGAAAGATATAATAAAATAAATAAAACATTGAAAAAAAATATTGGCTGATACATTTCTGAGATATAAGCGTTTAAAGGAATGATTGATTGACATTAAAATTGATGAGGATTGAGAGGGGATGCTCTGTCCCTTCCCGGAAAGTAGTGTTAGTATAGCATTTGAGTGGCACGCGCAAGGTTTGACGTCATAACTAGCTAAGTATAGTGCGCTCTCTGTCTAGCATGAAATTAAAATACTTATAACTTTAATTTTGTTTTCGATGATGGGCTGGCTCTATTTATGATTTTTTTTTTTTTTTTTATTGATTTTCTATAAGGTAATAAAAAATAATTAGGACTCATGCTTATTATAGATGGCTTCGCTAATACTTAGATTGGTTGCTTAAAACCAATTCAATGATTTGGAGCCAAACTAAAGCGACCGTAGTTCGGTGGTTAAGAGTAATGGTGTTTATCTAGATCGTTGCATAGTTTCGAATCTTCTGAGTCATTAAATTATAACATTTAAATGCTACCACGTACAACGAACGCAGTAGAAGCGTAAAACGACAGGAAAGCTAGGCATATATTTATAGAGAGCGCTAATATCGTTTTCTATCGGTGCTAACACAATACCTAGGCCAATGCCGTTTTTGTTGTACCTTTGAAATACACTATATATATTAGCTTGTTTGTTTATGGTTCGTCATAGTTACGCATTGTCAGGTAACAAGTAACTGAATGCTAACTGCTGCACTGGCTCATTTAGGCGGAGTTATAGGTATGGGCTGCGGTCAGACAATTGGTGTAATATCCTCTGTTTATTTAATCTCGTAACAAACTCTGCTAATCCTTATAAAGCTAAAAAATGATATTTAGTAATTAAATCGCTATTTCAAGGAACAAACCCTTTGTCCGCTATCATAGCTTAGTATGTTAGCTATAATATCTAAGCTCGGAAGGGAAATAATAACTTGTAATGAACAAAAGTAATTTATATTTATAGCATTTATACATAGTGCGTTATATCTGTGTGTGTTACACACATTACATAAATCGTAGGATTCAGTTCAATTACAATTATATATTTTACTAGCTGTGCCCGCGACTTAAATTATTTAGGCAAATTATTTTACAAATAAAATAATTATTGTACAAATACGATTTTTAAATCTTTCTAGTAATATTAATCAGTTGATATTCAACTTTTGTTAACGCGTCATTGTAAATTAAATCATTGTATGAACCATTCGAATTCTGTTCTTGCAATCTGTGTAAAATATCATCGACCTTTTTTTTCCACAATTCTTGAGGGTTTGAAAGTCCACAAATGTCGCTATTAATATAGCGAAAATCTCTCTCACCTCGGGTGCAGATTTGCATAGTGCAGCCTCTTCCAGAGTTATATCCCACTAATTATCATTCTCTAATAACCCTCTTTCCCTAATAGTAATTTTACATCCTTGAGGGTAACACTTTGAATGTCATATTGATTTATATCTAATCAACAACCTAAAATAAAAGAAATCATCGAAAACAATTCTATATTGAGGGAGTAATCGCGTAACAAACATACAAAAAAAAAAAAAAACATACAGTAGAATTGATAACCTCCTCCTGAAGTCGGTTAAAAATAAGTTTCAAGCTTCTAGCTCTAAAAGATATTTATATATTATTGATACTTCCGTACAACTTTTCATCCCCCCCGTTACAACCTTTTTTGAATTAAAAAGTAGCGTATGTCCTTTCTCAGGTTCTAGACTATCTGTGTACCAAATTTCTTGTTAATCGGTTTAGTAGTTTGGGCGTGAAAGCGCGACAGACAGACAGACAGAGTTACTTTCGCATTTATAATATTATATTAAGTATAAATATTATATTATATATAGTACGGAGTAAGGATTGGTGTATTCCAATCAGATCCCACGAAGAGATAATTGCATGGTATCAGTCGTATTTATTTATTACTAGCAGACCTGACAGACGTTGTCCTGTCTTAGAAATGTCAAACACGCAAAGTCAAAATTGAAAATCTAATTTTTTACACCTTGGGTTACATTATTGGAGTTTTAGTAAGGATCCCCATTTAAAAAAAAATATAATATAGCCTATGTTACCCGGGGATAGTGTAGCTTCCCAACAGTGAAAGAATTTTTCAAATCAGTTCAGTAGTTTCGGAGCCTATTCAATGCAAACAAACAAACAAACAAACAATCAAATCTTTCCTCTTTATAATATTAGTATAGACTACGCCGGTTGAATCCCGCTTTTTATATATAAAATGAGGTAGGTAGATATGAAAAAATAACGCTATGCTGCTCTACCAGCTGGTCTGCCGGTAACTAATTATAAAGTAGGGGAATTTTGTAATTTTAATTTTAAAATATAAATAGTATAAAATGTTTTTTTTTTTTATGTTTTAAGAATCAATAAACAACATACAATAAAATATAAAACTACAGAAGTTAACAGAAAAAAGAAGCTAGTTGATATAACTGCATCGTAACGGGATTCCATTTCTTTTTCAAATTATATTCTTTCCAAAACCGGCGTCACTTTTTATCTATAATAGATTTTAAAAAATGTTAGTAAAAGACATTTCCAATTAACAAAACAGTTTGAACAAACGGAACCATTCACCCGATGTTGAGTTTATGGTCCTGCAGTTTATAGTCCTTCAAGCATCGCGGAGCCAAATAATGCTATATCTGATTATAACCTTCCTCGTAAAAGGTAGTTCTAACGCAATGTAAACACTCCTTTAATTTGTGTTTATTACGGAGGAAGTGGGGAGAAGAATACTAATTCTTTTGTGTTTGCGGTCGGCTCTTCGGATTCAAATTAAAAGTCTGCGCTTGGTTTTGAAAGTGAATAAAGCAGAGCTTTGTGGATCTTGAAAGAATTTGAATTTATTTCTCAATTGGAATTTCTGTTTTCTTTCGTTAAATAACGAATTTTCATTGAATATACCTAATTTATATTTTATAGTACTGGTGCATTGTTGATAATTATTATGTATACTATATATATTTATTATATATATATAACATTATAAAGAGGAAAGATTTGTATGTAAGTATGTTTGTAACGAATTGGCTCAAAAAGTACTGGACCGATTTTAAAAATTCTTTTACTGTTGGGAAGCTACACTATCCTCGGGTGACATAGGCTATAATCTATACCCGTGCGAAGCTGGGGCGGACCGCTAGTCTACAAATATATTATGAAGGTGCCATAGCATATGTATGGCTCGTCACTCAATATCAGATGAAAGTAAATCAAGTAGCTACACTGCACTAAATACTTTTTACAGCAAATCTTTAATGGATTTCGGTAAAGTTCTTATTTGCACTGAAAAACAATTTTAAAACTCTGAATGTGCCTGCAATTTGTATTCACATGCATCGTTCCCTCCATGTATAGTTAATTAAGCAATTCATCAAAACTGATCCAAACAAAACGCATTGTAAGCTTTGAATCGCAACCGTAGCGCAGCCCAGTGTAAGCTGAGCTCTCGTTTCCAATACTTGTAGTAGACTTTAAGTAGCTAAGTAAATGCAAACATGCACGTGTAAAGGTAGCAAGAAGCTCATCAGCAACGAATCCTTAGCTCGGACTAAGCTTCTTAGTCTTGAGCATCGACGTAAAGTTGCTAGTCTATCGGTTTTTTACCGGATACATTTCAGAGAGTGTGCATCGGGTCTGCACGATCTAATTTCCACCTGCCCATTTTTCTATCGGACTGCCAGACAGGGTCCGAAAAATCGTCAGCGCTTTATGGCTGATATTCCGGAAACCCGTACGAAATGCTTTAATTCTACATTTATTGTGCGAACTGCTAGTCTGTGGAATGCACTACCTGAATGGGTGTTCCCCGATGGTTACAATCTGGGTGTCTTCAAATCACGAGTGAATCGGTTTCTTCTAGGCAAGCGTGCTCCAACGTAGACCACATGGTCGCTTAACATCAGGCCCCCGATTCTACTAAACAAATTGTCTTTAAATTGTAATTGTTGCGATTTTAATTGTTAAATAACGGCATCAAAACTGACAGCTTTACATAAATTTTTTCACTTGAAAAATACAACTACCTAACATTATAACTTAGTGTGAAAAAAAAATTAAAACTGTCAACTTTGAGGCAATTATTTAACAATTAAAATCACAAAAATTAAAATTTAATGACAATTTGTTTAGTAGAATCGGGGGCCTGATGTTAAGCGACCATGTGGTCTACGTTGGAGCACGCTTGCCTAGAAGAAACCGATTCACTCGTGATTTGAAGACACCCAGATTGTAACCATCGGGGAACACCCATTCAGGTAGTGCATTCCACAGACTAGCAGTTCGCACAATAAATGTAGAATTAAAGCATTTCGTACGGGTTTCCGGAATATCAGCCATAAAGCGGTGTGAGATGATGGTCAAACGCAAGACAATTAGTTATAAAAAAATGCCGTAGTTAAACTAATTGATCGCAATAGATCAGCATAAAGAGGCTTAGTAGGAGGTCTTTAGATGACCTAGCACTAATATTAAAAACTTACTTATACTTCAAGAGATAAGTCACACTTTCGACGCATATCTACGTAAGCTGGTTATGTTGTCTCTTAAACGCTTTTCAAGTTACGGTATACTGAAACCGCCTGTTTATCTTAATTAAGTTGTAGCTCGTCTTTAAAATACATGCTCTTTAATGGTGGTGGGAGATGAATGTTTAAGTAGAAGCTTATTTCAGTTGTGCAGCTTTTATAGCTTATTGCGTTTATGCTGGCATGGGGAAGACGTTGAGCTGTGAGAAAAATTAAAGAAAAAACGATAAAAGAGAACGATTTTCAAACGGCTAAACTGGTTTTCATGAACCACAGAGAACACTCTGGATATAGTAACTTTCAAACAAAAAAAAAAACAGTCATTTGGTAGCTAGGATTTCACAGACAGACACAAATACATCAGGCGAGTTGGCGGTCCAATACAAGCCTATTTTTTTTTATAACCACCGATACACAGATACACACGTTAAACTTAAAAGACAAGATAGATAAATTAATTTTCCAAAAATACAAATTAAGTACAATTCAACAAAGTTAAACATTAAAAATGAAGGACACAATAAAATTTCCAGAAATTCCTGCGGTCTCACTAGGCTCAAGGCCCGTAATATTATGGAGACCAAAAAAACTAAAAACAATACAAATATAACAACACCCTTCTTTTTGCGTCGGGATTAAAAAAAGTAAATATGTTTTTTTCACGCAAACATATTCCATCTTCGACTTACAATTAGACGAGGGTTCAAGCGCAAAGACAAACGAAAAATTTCTTCATCCATAGGACGTCCACTGTTGGACATAGGCCTCCCCCACTAACCTCCATAAGGGCCGACGGGGTCACGTCGTTTCGTTTAGGAGTCTCTATAGGCTCTCTATCATCAGACCAGCTTGATGGTACCATAACATAGATTTGTCACCGAACTTACATAATTATGTATGCCAAATTTCAGCTCAATCGGTGGATAACTGGTCTAAAATTCAGTTGCAAGATTTGTTACACACATACATACTATTTATTACACACATTCTAACTAACAGGGCAAGTAAAATAAAAGCTTGTAAAAAAGACTTATAACGATGAGTGTAGAAGTGTAGGTAAAATGAGTTGAATAAATAATTAAAAGTAGGTACTTACATTGGGAGCCAGATGCTACTGTACGTACGTCGTACGTGCCTGAGTAAGTACCTCTTTCTCTAAACAAGGTACTCAGCAAATGTTCCAAGTAAACAACCCTTATGATTTATCGTTTGTAGGCGTTGCAAATTAATAACATGTCAGGCGAGCGCGGTGTTAAAAAGCATTTTGTTTTGGACGATTGTTCGCGGGTGAATAGACAGAATGTTATGGTTCTGGCATCGTTACTTGAAGTTATTGAGATACTTTGTGAGCTAAACTTACAATACAAACCCTATAAAATATAACATGGGAAAGCTACAAGCTCATTTTTTAGGGTTCCGTACCTCAAAAGGAAAAAACGGAACCCTTATAGGATCACTTCGTTGTCCGTCTGTCTGTCCGTCTGTCCGTCTGTCAAGACCCTTTTTCTCAAGAACACGTAAAGGTATCAAGTTGAAATTTTTAATAAATACTTGGGTCTACGGTTTCTTTCGGCTGTAAAAAAATGAAAGTTGTAAGTCAACGTAATCAAAAGATATGAACGTTTATGTCGCATATTTTGCGATTTCACAGGGGAATCAAAACCTATAATATATATAATCGGGTACTTCCCGTTGATCTAAAATCATGAAATTTTGCAAAAGCAAGATCTCATAGCACATATATAGGAATAAATCTGAAAGTTACAAATTTGAAGTTATATCATTTAAAAATAATTATTTTGCTATTACAAACTTACATTTTGTAGTTGGAATGTATGGAATAACCTTATAGTCAACTACAAAGTTAAGTTTGTCTTTGAATATTTCAACTTTAGTTTGTTTTTTTTTGGACTCGCGTTCTGAGGGTTCTGTCCAACGGAACCCTCAGAGTACGAGTCCTACTCGTACTAGTCCGGTTTTTGTTTTTGAAACGGCTTTACCTTTGCATTCAATCCCATGAATCAAAGATTTTAATTGACAATAAGGAAAATTATGTCTTACCCAATTTTTTTATCCATTTCATTAATAAAGAATAAAAATATAAAATTGTTGTATTATGGAAACTGGCGTGGTTTTCACACATTATCTTAGTATGACAAAAAACACCAAAGAACACCGAATGCGGTTTAAACTATAGTCGGAGTAACGTATTCCCGTGTTATATAAACATAAAAAGTATTGAATAAAAGTTATGAAAAAAAGTTTTGATTAATTAGGAAATGAAAAGTATTCATCTCCTAATTTATTAATTAAAAACTAATTTATTTTCGCTATATGTTCGCCGATTGTAAACCGAAATAAATTATTCTTTTAAATTCAATAGGCTTTATATTTTAAGGATGAAGAATTTGGAGATGAAAACACGTTATTAACCCATAAAAAATAGAGTCAACTTGAAAATCTCATCTTTAATGTCAGTCCAGTTGAATATGGGAAGAATCTAGAAAACTGTGACTAATTAAGTCTATATGAGTAGATGGTTAAGTTTGCAACAATTTTCAAATAGCCCCATAACGTTTTGCAAGCTCACGTAACGCGTTAGGGTCATTAACTACCACATAAAAATCAACTAGTACCAACGGGTGTTAGCGCGCGCGTTAAACGGCCGCTAATTGCTCACGTAATAGTAAAAGTTTATAGTTTTGAGTCTACAAACAAATTCCGTAAACACAACCCTTTTGCATCAACCCCAAAAGCTCCCAAACTAATCATCGAGTTCGGACCTTTAATGTTCGCCAACTTCGGCTTTACCCCCGAAACAGCTGATTTGAGCGAGCGAGCGAATCAAGTTTTTGGATACATTTGCTTGATCGCTTGATGTTTCGAGGATATCTGCCGAAGAACCACAGTCACCGACAATCCATGCAGCTGCTCAGATTTGCAAATTGAAGTGGCAGGCCACGTCGCTTGAAGAACTGATAAAGGATAGGGAAGAAAGGTTCTTGAGTGGAGACCACGAATCGAAAGACGCTGGGTAAATAGGCTCTCCTAGATGGACTGAAGTCATTGTGAGAGTCGCGGGCATCCAGTGGATGCAGATGGCAGGCTGTCGTACTAAACTAAGTCATTGGCATGTGCGCTTTATAATCTGACAGCATCTGGTTCAACCCTCCATCAATATTGAATTGCCTATGACATATAATAAAAAAGTAATCATCATAATCATCATTTCAGCCGTAGGACATCTACTACTCGACATAGGCCTCCCCCATCAATCTCCAAAGGGCCGGTTGGAAGCGGCCTGCATCCAGAGTTTCCATGCGGTCTCTTTTAGGTCGTCTGTCCATCTCGTAGGTGGATGTCCTACGCTGTGCTTACCGGTCCGTGGTCTCCATTCGAGAACCTTTCTTCCCTATCGTAAAAAAAGTAATCATCATCAAAGACGTCCACTGCTGAACATAGGCCTCCCCCTTTAACTGCCACACTGAACGACAACGTGCCTTTTGCATCCACTGGATGCCAGCGACTCTCACAATGTCGTAGGTCCATCTAGTGGGAGGCCTACCTACGCTGCGTCTTCCGATTCGTGGTCTCCACTCAAGAACCTTTCTTCCCTATTGGTTATCGGTTCTTCGAGCGATGTGGCCTGCCCATTGCCACTTCAACTTGCAAATTATAGGACTTTTTATTTAAAAAAAAAGTAATACGCTACGTTTAATACAATGATACTCTCTTGACGATACTCGTTTGATTTTCAATAATTTTAGTGCTTATAATATATATTATATGATCATCTCAATGTTTCATAATAAAATCTAACCTTTCAATTCATATAAACAAGAACAAACACCACTTAACAATTAGGGCTTTGTCCAATTCAATTTAAGTTTGCCCTCATAGGTAGATGGCTAAATCTTTTGTGATAGGGTACAATAGAGTAGACGGAGCGGCCGGAGAAAACTTATAGACCAGGGGTTAGCTCGTGATTCAATTACTTGAGAGATTACTAACTACTTAGAACCAAAGTTTAAGGTTTTTTTTTTTCCTTAATTAACTAAACAAAATACAAGCTAAAACTAACACTACAAATACAGTTAGACTGCCCATAGACCATTGAAGGTCTAAAGACAATCCAAATGCTCAAGCCCACTACCAGTTGGCAGCGTACCCAGCATGCTGGTGGCATTACCACGTTGAACGGCAATGCTAATGCGTTGAGCCAGAAACACGTCAGCATTTTGGTCACGCGTCGCATTAACCAGGCGCTCTGAAAGATTTTTGAAATTATTAAATTTATTAAATTTTAAAGATGTTTTAGATTTTAATGTTTTTTGACTATTGGAGAAAAAATTTTTTTTTTAACAAACAACATAACCAAATAAATAAATGACTAAATTAGTTGATTGAATCAGGCGTTAAAAAAAAAACAGAAAAACAGTTAAATTAAAATTGACTATCTGAAACTATACAAAAAACTGCATTAAGTTTATAAAACAACATTTTTATATCAGAATTAACTTTTAAATCAAGATTTGCAGATATTGTGGTATTTATAGGGTGTCGTCTATTATTATTTTTTCTTTTCTCTTTTAAATTTATTGCTGAAATAAAAATAAATGTGTTACTCCAGGGTGTACATACGAAAAATTATTGTACAAGTACAGTAAAGTCAATAAGTCGGATTTTATCTTTTTAAGAAATGTTTTTTACACTCACGGTGGTTCACCACAATTATATGATTATTAACAGGATATTTACCATGATTAGGTTGTGGCTGCGCATGTGTAAGCTTCCCGTGAACATGGTGCATGTAATTGCGCCAAACTATCAGGCATTCGAACAAATTATTTGTTCTAGCAAAATAAGCAGGCACTCGAACAAAAGAAATCGTTGAGCTGGTTCAAAAACACTCAGCGAGTCAATGAAATTTTTGTGAAACCACTTTAAAAGCTTCCTTTGAAATACACTAAATAATAAAATAAAAGAACAAGTAAAATAAAAACAGCAACATACCGAATTCAAAACCACTCTACGGAAGTCAGTTTTTAATTTTATTTCTGTCAGTTTGAATATGAGTGTTTTTTTTAAATAATTTTTTAATTTTTTTAATAAATTTATTAATTAGGCTCCCAAATCAAGCCAAGTCAAAACTACAAAGTTTTTTATGCCATAGGTGACAAATAAACAGACGGACAGCTTGATGGTGAGCTGTCACCATCACTTATGGTTACCTGTAACACGAGACATATCACAAATTTTTGTTGTTGTTGTTGCTGCCTTCTTTCCTGAGAGATATAATCTGGTCCTTTTTAAGGCTAGAGTGAATAGGTATCTTCTAAGTCTGCGTGCTTCATCTTCGACCACATCGTCGCTTACCAACAGATGAGTTAAAGGTAAAACGCGGAATAATTTGCAACAAAAAAAATTTACAGTAATAAATACCCGACCAGCGGCTCCCGACCTATCAGTAATTATTCGTATGCCCGACTAATTGAGTTCAAGCTCGGTTTCAATTATGACATCGCTGTAAGTTTTGCCGTTAATTCGTTAGAGGTATTTCGCTAACACCTCTTCAAATAGTTTTACGAATTGAATCGCGCCGCTGGAAGTTTGCGTTGATTTCACCGTAAGTGGGACGCTGACGTAATTTGGGACAAAGTTTTGAGTTAACTTAGTATCCAAACTAGATAAATTTTGTAAGGTATTAGCTTATTTTCGAGTGCGGGTCAACACTAATATTTCAGCTTTTATTTCTGTCAAGTGTTTTTTTCTGTAATTTTGAGTTACTGGTAGATAAAGTGCAAGTGTGCTTTATCAGACCTCATCACCGCTTAACATTAGGCAAGACGGAAAACGCAAGCAAATTTTTTTAAGTGATCAGATCTCTCTTTAATTTAATTTATATAATATAGGCCATTAGTAAGCCATCTAATGGCCTTCCACTGTGGATGAGACGCGCAAACTGCTCACGTGATGGTATAGGTACGTTTCTAGATTTTCAAATTCTTCATGATGCTTCATGACGTAACTTCTGTCCAACGTCATCGTAATGTGTCATCCAAAAATTATGATGGGATTGATTGATCTAGTAGCGTAGAGGGAGAAAGCAACGTGTAAAACGTTTTGTTATCATGTTTTCATTCCGTGCGGCTTTTACAGCCTAAAATACTGCAAATCACCACTATCCAAGGTCAGATTTACACTGATGCACTAGAAACCAGCAGGTAAAAACGTTCAAAATACATTTAATAATGCACAAACACAAAAATACTGAAAACAAAAAAATTGCGAGCAGTTTGTTTGCCTCAATGAGCATTGTGGCAAACAAACGAATCGCATACGCCAGTAAGGGACAGTAAATATAATATTTGTCCTGCTCACTCTCACGAAGTTGTTCATAACGTATATGAACAACTTCGTTCTCACTTTCGTAATTATTATTATTTTACTTCTCATCTAGTACTTATACTGAATCTATGTCTAGTCGTAGAGGGAGAAAGCAATCTAGTAGTCACTCATCCAAAGCTCAATATCCACCTGAGTGGCATGACAAATGTCATCCGATAAGGTTTAGGTGCGTAATTTACCCCACGTCTGGCATATTAAGCATTTTGTATGGAGCAAAAATATCTAGCAGTGTCAATAAACAGCAAGTGTCATGTAACTTTTTATATATTTATTATGCTTGCATTTGACCGCCAACTCCACTAAGTTTTTTGTTTTTTTGTAATAATCGGCTTGCGTTTAACCGCCAACTCGCCTGTTGTTACGTGATGGTGTGGTCTGCGATGGAACATGCTTGCCTAGAAGAAACCGATTCACTCGAAATAAAGTCAAAATCGACCCTAAGATTCGTTGTAGATATATCCATAACATAATGTCTCCGCTTCGCATTTTGATTAGTATTATGATGGATATCAAAGCAATTGCCCAGTGAATAGAGCCTTTCTATTAAGGCGACCTAGATTAGAAGTTATTCAAATCTCAAGAATACCTCGTTGAAAGGAAAGGACTCGACTTCTCAGAACTTGTAGCAATTTGCCCTTTGATCTATATTTAATATTCAGGGTCTTACTGTTCCTAGAAGACTCGAGTTACGAGATGGATATGAAATGGATATCTCTTGAATTATTTACGTGTACTACCGCTGCAGAGACCAGTCTGCTCTGGGGCCTTATTCTGATGGAGATGTAATTCTTCTACCGTCCTGTTTATGCGTAAGGTATAAGAAAATTAGTGCGAAAGTAGTAAAAACATGCAAAACTCGGTTCAGTTTCATTAGCAAAACATTTGTTTCATCATCATCATCATCCACTGCTGAACATAGGCCTCCCCTTTAACCTCCACACTGAACGACAGCCTGCCTTTCGCATCCACTGGATGCCCGCGACTCTCACAATGTCGTCGGTCCATCTAGTGGGAGGCCTACCTACGCTGCGTCCTCCGGTTAATACGTACAATCGTCAAACTTGGAATTATTATAGCACACTCTAAAGGAAAACCTAGTAATAAATACTGGCCAAGTGCGAGTCAGTGACAAATTTCTGTTCACCACCAGTTCTCGTACCATCACTGAAGTTAAGCAACGTCAGGCGCGGTTTGTACTTGTATGGGTGACTGCCAGGGCGTGATGTCTTTTTGCACATTTTTTTTTTACTTTAGTAGTAAAAAATTTGTTGTGGTACCGAACCCTCATTGCTCAAGCCCGATTTGCACTTGGCAGGTTTTTTTTTAAAATTTGTGTAATCCTTTTAACTATGGCCTTCAGATTTAATCAGTATGCTTGGAACACCACGGCAACGTTTTCGCTCATACGACTGTAAATTACGAGAATTTCTTGCTCAAAACTCCACTTTACTTCATCGATAACATCAAAACTAATAACTGACAGGTTTATTGGGTGATAATCACGATAGTTCGACATGTAATTAAAATCTGATAAAGTCATAAATAACCGAAATGGAAACTTGGTAATAAGTTGACATAAGACTAATGATATGTTATTGATAAATTCTGCTTTTTAATTAAGTTCTGATGATGATGATGATGATGACGTAATACCAAGATATTTTATACTAAGAGAAAATACAAAAATACGTTTGTTTTATGGGTAAGGGTGTTGTAACCCGCCTTTAGTTTTAACTTTTTGACTTATTTATTTATTCTTAGTTAATCTGCTGTAACATTACATTAGATATTCTGTGTAAATTATAACTAGCTATCTATTACGGTTCGAAAGATACAGCCGTTAAAAGGTATAGACAGACCCACAGCGTAGGCTTAGTAATAGGGCCCTGTTTACAATGTTTACATCCTTTGGGTACGGAACCCTAAAAAACCTAGAACTGATTAGTTCCCAAAAGTCAGATAGTGTAAATTGCAGCAAATTCTATAGCCACCTAAGCTTGCAAAGAGTTTGCTTCAGTCGTTACTGTTCAACTAATATTTCAGGTAGTGAGGCCTATTCTGTCTTACCACTCACTAAACTAAACCAATCTGACAGGACTAAAATTATCTGCCTCTCTTTTCACTTTAATACGTGAGAGAAGGATGGCAACAATTTTAGAGCTGTCAAATTTATTTTAGTTTAGAGTGCATCAGAATCGATGCCATTATCTTGCTAAAGTCATTATGTGCAAGTTTTCTTTGTTATTAGTTCGAATGTTAATAATGGTGTGATTTCTCCACGTGTTCACGTAGCACCACTGAGGGTTACAGTGGTGTTACAGGGTTTACTTTACATCACTGTTGTAGGGCTTCACAAGACGAGATGGAAATTGGTATTATGTTGTATTATCTGCTGAATTATTAACACATAGAAATATGGTACATCCGATAGCTATGAGATTGAAGATCACAATTTATTGTTTTTACCTATTTTGCAATGAATAAGTGAATAATGAATTATGAAAATAACTATAGTCGGAGTGACCGGCTTAATCTTACGTGAGTAATTCCCGTGTAATATAAATAAAATGTATGAAAATAACGTTTTCAGTAAATAGGTGCAGTTTTATTATAAAAAATTGATAGCGGTTTTTTTGTTGTGTTTTTACATTTTAATTATTTACATTAAAATTTTGTCAGATGTTTCGTTATCATGTAACAATAGTCTTGTGTTGCACTTCCTGCGGCTAAAGGCCGACTGACACGAAGTTAGCGGCGGCGCTCATTTTGTAATCTCCAAAAATGCGCTCCTTCTGGGCTCGTCCCTTCATTTTATTTTGGTCGAAACGTTCTCTAGAAAAATTAAACTAGCCGACTTCGTGTACTCTATTATGTTCTGTCAAAATTCTCCGAATTATCCAAAGCGACCCCGAAGCGAATCTTTTATATTTGAATACAAGCAACAAGCATACAAAGCGCAGCAACGAGTCATCAGAAAGCTTTGGCTCCGACCACAATCAGAGCGTGAGTGAAGGCAGCCGCAATTCGGGACGGCGCAGTCATTGTGCCGGGGGTTTTAGAGCGTGCTGCCGTGACGCTGCTGCTTAAATATACCTATGCGAAGTAGCAGCACTCACCTTCTACCCTAAGGCTGCATTTTCTATGTCAGCGGGCCGGGAGTGACAGCAATTCCGAGGCAGTAGTGAAAAAGATAACGACATTTTCATAAAAACAAGATTCAAGTGCAGTCGATGAAGCATTTCATCGGTAAATGGTACTTTGGCATATCGTACGGATTTCTAAAAAGCTAAAGTAATGATTTTTTTTTAATCAAGATATTCGCCATTGCCTTGAGGTAGAGAACTTACAACGTCATTTACTATCAGGCGAGGTGGTGGCCAACGTAGTATTACCTACAATTAAAAAAAATTGTTTTGCTATTGCCCAAGCGTTTTTATCGCTGCATACCTCCTGGAGTCAAAACGCAGCCTTAAATTTGTTACCCTTCAAGTAAACAGCAATGTTCATTAATGGCATTTCCTTTACTATTCCTCTCTTCCTCTATTATGATGACTTGTAATTATTAGTTACCAATGAAATGATTATGATTATGATTATTATTATCTACTAGCTGCGCCCCGCGGTTTCACCCGCGTAGTGATAAAAATGGTGATGGTGATGATGATGATGATGAAAAGTAGCTTATGTCACTCTCTGGCTCTTAAACTATACCCATGCAAAAAATCAGGTCGATCCGTTATTCCGTTGCAGCGTGAAAGGGGAACAAACAAACCAACAAACAAACACACTTTCGCATTTATAATTATAGTATGATTTATTACTTATAAGTACTAAATAGATAATAATATGTCGGAGTTCGTCAGGTGGTCTAAAAACTGACAAGACTGAACAGTCAGTCAGTGTTTGTTCGCATTTCACGACTAAACGGCCCAAAAAACATTTAAAATCTTAACCAATTTTAGCAGGAAGATCCTATAGAAATTAGCGGTAACACCGCGGAATTCATCTAGTATAACATACATTTACATGACATGTATGTATACAGATACATACAGCTAGGGACCTGTAACCAGCCGCGTCACGCTGCCAGTCACACGAATTAATAACATCTCGTGCTGACGCCAAATTAGTTGGAAACACTCGAATACATTATTGGATAACTTTCCCTATAACGTGCGTTGTTTTGCTTACTCGTAGTTTATCGATTGAAATATGAACGTTTACAAGTTTCATATTTGTTCTGTGTATCTACGAATACGTATAATTTATTTTCAAAGGACGACTAACAGCTTATTTACAAATGTCTAATAGATATACTTAAATAGATACACAGAGATAATTACAGGTGAAACACTGTTTTACACTATCACGGTTGTTCACTAAAGTTATATAATTATTTACCGTGGTATGGTTGTGGAATGAGCTCCCGATATTTCGGCGCAGTTACATGCACCATGTTCACGGGAAGACATAAAATAAATAATAATAATAATTTAATTACAGGTCATCCCGGAGTTTTTTTTTTTTTAAATAATTAATAGGCTTGCGTTTGACCACCATCACGCCTGATGTTAAGCGATGATGCGGTCTACGGTGGAGCACGCTTGCCTAGAAGGAACCGATTCACTCGTGATTTGAAGACACCCAGATTGTAACCATCAGGGAACACCCATTCAGGCAGCGCATTCCACAGACTAGCAGTTCAAGTAATATCAATATCTAAGAATGAATACTGAGCTCCCACTGAACTATAAACTAATTTGTTCATCAAGGGCTGAATGCTGACCACACTGATAAGTAAAAGATATATGACATAAAAGCTGTACAGCAAACAAAACATTTACCTCTGTAATCTGAGACAAAAAGAAACACATGCCTAAGCAAAATGACGAAGTTGCCTTTACAGCTGTAAAACCAACCGTCTTTAATCAACGCGGTAAAAAATCCAGTTCCTAAACTGCAATTGCAACTTAAGGGCAAGGGACATAAACCTACGGCTACGACTTGAGACGTAAAATGACGTAAATCCGGGTTTTACGATGGTCTTTACGCCGACAATGGACGGCTAGATTGAAACTCGTTTAGGTCATAAGTGCCATTGCGGCTACGTGACTTACGTGGTCTTAAACGCTGCGCTGGGAACAATGCATATTTATTGAGAATTGGCTCTTAACAGGCGCAATGAATGGCTATTTTAGTGTAAGCTGGGGTGTGAGGAAAAAAAGAATGTAAACGTTTTAAAAAGCTATTTTGCTTTGTTTACTCATGAAGACGCTCTAGAGAAGTTGCGTTCGTTCTATCCACAGGTTTAATTAATGCGATTGCATTGCAATTGCGATCCAAATGCTGTATTTTTCTGGCTCAACGTTAAGGTTAAGCATTACCATTTAGTGTAATTCCACCAGTTTGCTGGGTACGCTGCTTACATGTGGTGGGCTTGAACATTTGGATTGTCTCTAGACCTCTAACGACCTCTATACTTATCCTACTCTTTTTTGTGTGTGTGTAATATGCTTAACATAGATTTAAATTGACAGTACTAGATAGCTTATTTTTTTAAATTTCGGTTTGCGTTTAACCGCTTCGCAACCATTTTCTTGATGTTAAGTGAAATTTTTTGTTTTTTTAATATATAACAATACAAACAATAAAGTCACTTGGTCGTAAAAAAGGGCTAAAATAAAACATTTGCGCAAGTTATTGCGGATATTTATCTAAAATGTTTCTAGTTTTCATATAAAACTTGTTTTGGCGTTATCACAAGCCCCTAAAGTTTACATTCATGCAAATGCCCCAGTAAAAATGACGATAAACCTACCCCGTTCAATAAAATCTTATAAAGTAAAGGTAAATTCAGAACTTTTCAAAGACGAAGTCTTAAAATTTTAGCCGTTTCTTTGAAATGTCCGTTTTACGGGCATCGATCAGTCGATGCTCTTTAAGGAAGACGATAAAGGAACGTTGAATGCAGCGGGGAACAATGACCGCGGTTTATGTGATATTAGATCACCACCGCTCCGGGAATGGGACATAGCCTATACGACTAGTACGGTACGGTACGATGGTACGGTCAAGTAAAGATAAGATGAAGATAAGATGATTGTGACAATACGTGAAGATGGAACTATTCTAACGACACGATAAGAAGCTAGTTTTTAGCTTATCAATGATCATCGTCTTAAATTTACGTCCATTATTTAGTAAAATTCATTAACAATGTTTTTATTGGCGTTCTAAAGAAGAGGCCTATGTTTAGCAGTAGACGTCTTCTCGCTAATGATGATGATTTTTCATAAAAAATATATTTTACCGCCTAACTTGTAAAGTCCTTTTCATGAAAGAAGTCCCACGGCAAACAGCGGAACTAAATTTCCATGTTGTTGTAGTTGTCAGGTGTTGTTACTGAGTTTGGACGCTAGTGAGATTTTTATTAATTTTCCATCGTTAAAGAGTCGTGTACGATGCCATAAGTTGTTAAAGTTCTACTCGAGAAATGATACTGATAGTGATTGATACGCGATGACAGCGCCGCGTCTGGGGGACTTCAAACATGAAAAGCACTCTACTATACATAATGTACGACAAAAATGCACAAAAATTTAAAATTGGTTGAGCCATACCCAACAAATGATTATTTGTTGTACCATTATAATTATACCAGGTGTAAGGGAAATGCTCCAGAAAACGAATACTGGTGGTAGTGCTGATAAGATACTACAAAAAATAAATTTAATGTTGTCAATGGAATGCAAATAAAACATCAGCTGACGTTAGAGGTCAACAAGCGACCTGCATAGCGCCGAGCGCACGCTTGTACGCTTTACATTGCTGGTTTGCAACATTCTAAACTACAAAAAACAACACTAAAACAACAAGTATAAGGCAAATGGTTATTGGTATTCAATTGTTTTTACTCATTTAATTTTATTTGGAAAACATACAGTGATAATTAACTAGATTACTGATACATTGAATAATTAAACACCATTTAGCAGTTTTCGCATATTGAATCTAAATTGTAGAGTATATTATTAGCATTTGGTTATTTGGAGCGTTTTCCTTACATATTAAGGTTTGCGGCGAGTCAAGGACATTTTGAAAAAAATTGCGTTTTGTAGTTAATAAGTATAACAAGGTTTTATACGTTAAAATCCTGACCAAAGTTTTTCTTCGGCAGGTGAAGTGGAGCGGTTACTGCGAGAGTACAGACAAAACCAGGAGCTGGTCCGCAACATCGGTGCACACTACTACCAGATCATTTACCCGGTGCAGTTGCGCCACCACGAGAAGATGGGCATTTCCACCAGGGAGGTCAACACGCAGAAGGTACGAATATCTTGTAACAAAAATTTTGGAGAACGCCGTAGTTCTCTTATTAAAAGGATATTATGCTAACATTGGCAGTGGTTACATATTTGAGCCGTTTGGGTTCGAGACATTGGGCTCATAGAGACCGGGAGCTTACTTCATTTAAAAGTATTTTTTATTGTATTTAGACCTCAACGGTCTATAGGCATTCTAACTGTTTTTGTATTGTTAGTTAGCTTTGTTAAGTTAACAAAGGCACTTACCAGTAAAAAAAAGTTATTAGAACAATTGCCTAGGTGTGGTATAAAACAGCCTATTGTCTGGTGAAATAAATTATCGCACTCCTAATAATCACCAGTTGTTCAACCTCAACTGCGACCTGGTGCCTCCGATATAAACCTTCTCAACCCCTGGACCATTTGCTCATATTGGAACTTAAAAATACTACTGGCTTACAAAGTTTCATACGGATTAACAGTACGCAAGTTCATCATCATCATTTCAGCCGTAGGACGTCAACTGCTGGACATAGGCCTCATCGATCTCCAAAAGGGCCGGTTGGAAGCGGCCTGCATCCAGCGTTTCCCTGTGGTCTCTTTTAGGTCGTCTGTCCATCTTGTGGGTGAACGTACTACGCTGCGCTTACCGGTCCGTGGTCTCTATTCGAGAACCTTTCGGCTCCATCGGCCATGTGTTCTGCGTGCTATGTGCCCTGCCCACTGCCACTTCAACTTGCTAATCTGGTGGGCTATGTCGGTCGTTCACTTTCGTTCGTCTACGGATCTCCTCATTTCTGATTCGATCTCGTAGAGAAACCCCGATCATAGCCCTCTCCTTAGCTCGTTGTGCGACTAGTACGCAAGTTATCATCAAACTTATATTCAAACGCCCGTAATCCAAGGCTTCTGCTTCACTCGGTCACTTATTTTATATCTCTACCGTGAATATAAATAATATAATAATAGCCTAGATAATATTTTTGTTGTAATGTTTATGTTATCCTTGTTTTGTGGTATTTTAATAAAGAGTTTTGTATTGTATTGTATAAACTGACGAAAATTCAACTGGCATAGAAACAGAGACTTAAATTAAATGTTTAACTAGCTTCATGACCCGGAACGACCTTCAAGCTCAACTCCACATCTCGAAACGCAATTACAAAATCTTTCCAACCAACTTAACGTAATTAAAGTAGAAATCACACCACCTCCGCACAGAGTATAAATTCGATTTATTTACAAGAGTCTCAAAACTTCCAAGGCTCCGACAACAATAACATCATCCGTTGGAATCGCCCCAAAATTTTGGAGAGGGTAAGAGTAAACTGACTTGGACCTATACACAGCTGGACCAGAACGATGATCTCACGCTTTTACCCTTTCAACCACGTAGCTCTGAACTTGTTACGATTTTTATAGAAAAATTAATAGTTAGATCACATTAATACAAATACGAACGTTTGTATGTATGTATATATGTTCACTCCGTCATTCAATTCATCATTCAAGGGTTAAACAAATTAGGATGAAATTTGACATGGAGGTAGCTTATACCCAGGATTAATACATAAGTTAAGTACTTTTTATTTCGGTAAACTTGATTCCTATAGAACTGCAAATTAAACTGTAACCGCAGTTAGTTTTGCGTAAAGCACAGAATCCTAAAAAAAATAAAAATAGTGCTACTTTTATTACTTCTAAGTGACAAATTTATTTATTTATTTGGTAATGAATGGGGTACAAATAGTTACATTGGCTATGCAATATTATTGTTATAGAATTAAATGTAGTTAGAATCAGATAAAAATACATTTAAAAATAATAATAAACTAAAATTGATTCATTAAATAAAACAACATCGACTATAAGTAAAATCCGTCCATGGTTTGCACAGATAAATAGGGGCTGTGAGGTTACAGTTTGAGGTAAACCACTAGTATTTTTTGAAGTTATATAACATTACTAGCTGAATCCCACAGTGCTACCCGCGGTTTTCCAGTTTTCCCGAATTTTTTGGGAGAATAAGTACCCTATGTCCGCCCTTATGATGTACACTATCATCCTGCCAAAATTCGTTAAGATCGGCTTAGCGGTTTAGTCGTGAAAAGCGAACAAACATCCAGACAGAGACACAGAGAGACAGAGTTACTGTCGCTTTTATAATATTAGTAAGGATAGCATTTAGCTACGCAAAATAATATAATTGTACCCGACTGCCGCAAATGTTGATTGACTATATTTTCACGATGCGCGTCCAATGGCTTACTGGTTTAAGTAGGAGAACTTCCTTGAATCGACTTGCTAAGATCGCTGGGCGAGACAGACTTTGTTCCCAATAATTTTAACAGGGATTTAATCTACTTATGCTGAGTTGTAAAACTTGGGAGGCCGTGTGATGGGGCTAAGTGGGTATGGCGTTATCTAATGTTCCAAAGCTGACGAGATTTATTGATGATGTTGTGATGTTCTCACGCTTTCGTGGAATTCTTTATTTTTGTTCGTCTTGTACAAGTACAGTAAAGTCGAGAATTGATACAAAATTTTGAACTATAGCCTATCGGACAAGTGTTTCATTTGTTAAATATGGCAGCCTTTTTTTTTAATCTAATTTTTGTTTTGGGGCTTTAGTCGCTATGCGATTATGCCAGCCCCGGTTTTCAAAGCAACTATCACACACAATCAAAAAGGACCTGAGTCCCTAAGCAGATTTAGTGATAAATATGACGAAAAACTAAGAGTTAACTGAAAAATTGTGTGAATTGGCTTTTAAAGTTCCAAGATGTAAGCGTTTAATATTTATGGTTGGATTAGGAAGAAATACTCAGTTTCTTTTCCGCAAAGTGAGTGTCAATTTGCAAGTGTGGTGCGCTCTCTATCTATCAGACATACAAACATACAACCTTACAAATTAACACGCAACCTCTTACTCAAACACATAAACCTTCTCTTTGCTCTTTTGTTTTGATTGATTGATTAATTGATTAACTTTTTATTGTTTTTTCTTTGTTGTTTGTTGTTTATTGCTCTTTCTTTTTGTTGTTGATTGTTGTTGTTGTTGTTTTGTTTGTTTTAACCTTATATTAATTACCTGACTAACTTTTCACTCCAAATATTGGGTACTAGCGGTTCGCCCCAGCTTCGCACGGGTATAGATTATAGCCTATGTCACCCGGGGATAGTGTGGCTAACAGTGAAAGAATTTTTCAAATCGGTTCAGTAGTTTCGAAGCCTATTCAAATCAAACAAACAAACAATCAAATCTTTCCTCTTTATAATATTAGTATAAATATCTAAAGTAAATTGGTCTAAGTTAACAAAATTGTTGTTAAGTATAACAAAAGTCACGGACCTGGTGTAGGTACGTAGAGTTGCTTAATAAAGTTACGTTAAAATTTATATACATAAAACTCAAATGTAAATTATCTACTCTCATTTACTTATTCCTCAAATTAATATCAACTGCAAAAGCAATATTTTAGCCGCTTCTACAAAAATAATTAATCAATCACAAATCGCTGACAAGCCAAAACCATCGCAAGCTCAGCACACACTACTGAAATATATTAAATTTCTCGTCCAATGAATAAAACTCGTCTTTCCAATATAACTCCACTTATAACGATACCCGCCGGCCACGATAGGGTTTACGTAGCTTTATGTTAGCTTTAAGACCGCAATCCTGTGGATAGCTGGCTTTAAATGTGATTTAGAGGATGCATCCACCGCTTTACGACTAACTTTGTCCCTCTCTAAATTGTAGATGTGTAATGTTGTCTCTGTCTCACGTAAAGGCGGATGTTTGGTAGTTATGGGTGCAATCAAACTGGACTGTTCTTCAATTTGAACGACAAAATAAGGAATCACATTATATTGACACGTTATTTGTCAACCTTAATCTTACCGAAATACCCTCAAATCTATTACCACATATTAAATAAAACCGAAACAAATGTATACGGATTCTAGTATTTAATATAGACGTATATTTGATACTAGCTGCGCCCAGCAATTTTATCCGCGTGTATAACATCATAACTTCAGCTATCTGCCAGAGAAAGTCTTGTCAAAATCGGTACTGAAAGAAGAAGAAATATAGCACATCGATTATCATATTTTTAGATAAAAACCTTCTTGGTATTTTATTTTTTATTTTTTTAAATAGCTGACCTGACAGACGTTGTCCTGTCTTAGAACTGTCAAACGCGCGAAGTTAAAATCGTTGTTGATATTTCTGAAATTATCAAATTTTCTGCGCAATTTTCCTTTCCATAAGAACCTTCTACAAAGTATTTAAAAACAAAAAAAAATTAAAAAAAATTGGTACAGTCGTTCTCACGGCTTGGCGTGACCAAGGTAAATAGGGTTAAATTTTTATATAATATAGATTTATTTTTGTTATACTAATTTGAGATTTTCGTACAGTTTCTTTCACTTTTGCTATTCATTCTCTTCGGAATGAATTGTTCTTATTTTGTTCAAGCATCTCTGTCTTCTATTATTATGGTAACTATAAATAGAAGGTAGTAAACAATTATTCCATCAATTTCCTCAAACTCGGTCGGTAATCTAAATCACTATATCGACGTTTCCTCCCCCATTGGCCGGGGATCATTACGTATGGGATATACGAGTCTTAACATAATAATCCTTGGACTGGATAATGCATTATGTATTTTTCGACGTAGAATCAACACTGATTGGGGCCAGAGCAACGTTGTACGTATTTTTAGAATAATGGACGTCTTGTCAAATAGTAACAATATTTTCATGCTGCGTATTTATTTTTAGATGGTAACATTTTTGCAATGCAAAGCCAAGGGAGGTATTGTAGTTATCATATTATTCTATTATATATGCTGTATACCTACATCTTAAATGCCTTAACAGAGCGAAGTACAGGGATGTTTTTTTTAATTAAATAGATTAATGTGGCATTCTAAAAAAAATAGTAAGCTTTGGTAAATATTTTTTTGTGCAAATGTACCGTTTGCAAAATGTAATCTGTCAAAACTATTGTTTACCTATTACTTACTGTTATGTATCTATTGTTTTTTTTAGAACAAGAAATTGTCTTCTTTTATTTTTATTTTGTTCATTTTACGTATCACTATCATTAAAAAGAAGAAATATCATTGAACATTTGGAGATCAATGGGGGAGGCCCAGGTCCAGCAGTGGACGTCCTACGGCTGAAATGATGATGATGATGATGATGATCACTATCATTATATTTATTAGGCATGATGACTAATATTTTTTATTACCTCATATAAAAGCTGATCATAAAATTAAATAGAGCCCATCAACGAAAACTAAATTAAAATTAGTTCATAAATAAATAAGATATAAGCAGATATAAGCATTTAAATTTCATGCTAGACAGAGAACGCACTATACTGAGCCGTGACGCCATGGCTCAGGAGCGCCATACAAATGCTATACTAACACACGCTTTGTGAGAAAAAGATAGAGCATCCTCGCCCTATCCCCACTTAAAACTTTAAACGCTCATATCTCAGAGATTTATCAGCCAATTAAAATTATTTTTTCAGTATGTGTAATGTATTTAGTTATATTCCTCGCTAAGCCGGTTATTTGTAATAAATTAAACATGAGGACACATCCCTATTTTGCGTAGTTAGAATCTGGGTGTCCCCAAGTCACGATTTAATCAGTTACTTCTAGGCAAGCGTTCTCAAATGTCGACCGCATCATAGATTATATCAAAAGAGCAGTGCAAGTACCGTTCTTTATCGGTCGTCAAATTCGCTAAAATGCCATAGAATCGATCACAGCGAGTACTGAAAAAATGGCATATATAATTGTCGAATTTGACGACCTCAACTGTCAATTTGACGATCGATAAAAGAACGGTACTTGCACCCCAGGTGTACCATTTTCGAAATTTGCTTCGTCAAAATGCTGTTTTTAAATACATTAGCCTAGTTTGTCTTCTTTTCATTATTTTCCTATAACGTTATGTCTATCACTATCCCTACATTTGAGTAGACAATATGCACATTTAGGTTTTGGGTGTCTTCAAGTCGCGACTGAATTACTTTCTTCTAGGCAAGCATGCTCCATTTTAGACCGCATATCATCGCAAAGAAGTGGTGACTAAGCGCAAGCATTATTGTTCAATAAAAATATTATATTTAAATAAACAAGCCCGAAGTTTCACCAAAATCAAAAAAAATTTTGTTCGATTTTTTTCATGGACCCTTACTTTTTAACCGACTTCGAAAAGGAGGAGGTTATCAATTCGAATGTGTGTTTTTTTTTTTTTTGTATGTTTGTTACGCGATTACTCTGCTAATTTAGAATTGTTTTTGATGATTCTTTTTTTGGTTGGTAGGTCATATTATATCTCATAGGTGGTCCCATAAAATTTTTTGCTTGTCAAAATGTAGGTTGCCATATTTTTATGTACAAATGTGACAAATTCTATACGCAATAAATCTATATATATATAAAAGCGAAATTCATCTACTCACTCACTCACTCACTAACTCATTAAACACGAAATCTCGAAAACTACTTGACCTACGAAGCTGAAATTTGGCTGGTAGATTCCTTATGGGGTGTAGAGGTCCGCTAAGAAAGGATTTTACGAAAGGGGGTTGAAAATTTATATGAAAGTCTACGCGTACGAAGTTGCGGGCAACAGCTAGTAAATTATAAATATGAAGAGATATAACAAATGCCAGCTTCTCTAAATTTTTCAGAGTCTAACAAATTTTCCTACTATTTGTACCAATTCACTGATGATATATTATGCAGTTTAATCGGTATCATAAATCAGAATCAGAATAATCTTTATCTTTATTGTAAATAGAAGTAAGTACAAAGCCTCAGCGATTCCTTCCCTATAATACAATTATAAGAAACTGATATACTTTATTTGAGTGGTGTCGTCACTACCTGACCTCAATTTCAGATGGATGTTGACATCAATGGATATTAATATAATATTCAATAGGATAGAATAATATATTGGGAAAACAATAAGGACTTATTTGAGATTATTCGGGATAGTGTGCCAACGGTGGACCGTAAGATTAAAAGGTCAGACGTGGAGGAAATGAGAAAAGAAAAAAGAAAGTTAACTAAAAAGAATTAAGTCCTTCATGTTATTATGGACACTGACGTAGTTTTGGCACATGTTACTCGACTATGAAAAAAGGGGATCTGATTTTGACTTATTTTTTTTTTTTTTACGCTGATAAGTCCGCGTTTGACCACCAACTCGCCTGTTGGTAAGCGACGATGTGGTCGAAGATGAAGCACGCAGACTTAGAAGATACCTATTCACTCTGGCCTTGAGAAGGCCCAGGTTATATCTCTCAGGAAACAAGGAAGCTGGCAGGTTGTTCCAAACTTTGGCCGTACGGATTAGAAACGTAGAATCGAAACGTTTGGTACGTATCCAAGGAAAATCCACAATGTATGGGTGGTAGTGGGCCGTTTTCCTACTGTCCTGTAGTAGAAAGGGGATGGCAGGATCAGGTATTTGAGTATGTATCGTATGTGTGTTCATATACGAGGTGGATTTTTTTAACTGCACCCCGAGGGAAAGTACTCTTTATATTGGAGATAGCAAATTTCACTCAAAGGAAACATTACTTTATTAAAAAAAACAAAACACTGTTTTAATTAAACTATGACGGTTGTTCACTAAAGTTATATGATTATTTCACAACCACAACCTCAACATTCATTTCATTCATCTTTCATTCCACAACCTTACCACGGTAAATATCCCGTAAATAATCATATAACTTAAAAAAAAACAAATCTGCATTCAAAGGTTTTCGAAAACTCGCTTGCCACACTCGGTAATAGAACCGGCTATACCCGTTTTTTTTTAAATTTTTCTATCGGATAGCATGTGAAGACGACACCGTTTTATAGTTGATATTTCGAAAACCCTTACCAAACGCTTTGATTCCACTTTTATTATGAGAATTGCTAAACTGCACTGCCTGAATGGATGTTCCCCGATAATAACAACCTGCGACTCTTCAAGTTGCGAGTGAAGATATAAATAAGAACATAATGGTAAAAAAATCGTTATGTAAGCAAAAATGCGGCATCTTACTAATATTATAAATGCGAAAGTTCGTGTGTAAGTAAAACTACTAAACCGATTTAGATGAATTTTGGTATGAAGATAGCTTATACTCTGGATTAACACATAGGCTACTTTTTATCATCATCATCTTCACCATTTTTCTTCACCATGCGGGTGAAACCGTGGGGCTCAGCTTAATAAATTCGTCTGATTTAAGTTTTTCAACGTATGGACCTTTTTATATAACGTATGAGTCCGGGAGAGATTATCCGTATTTATTACAAAAGAAGCTATGATATACTTTATACACGTCAATGTTTCATGATTGAAAATGATTGAAAGTATTCAAATTAGGTTTGAACCTCGGAATAGTATCATTATATAACTATATGGACCGAAGACATGGTGAGAGTCGCTGGCATCCAGTGGATGCAAAAGGCAGGCTGTCGTTCAGTGTGGACAGTGGACGTTCTGTGTTTTCAGCAGTGGACGTCTTCTGGTAAGAAGGGGGTAAAACTTTTTGGCTTTTTGTTAAAGACGAGGTATTCCCAGTTTTAAGCAACGCTAATTAATACAGATGACCATAAACCTTGGTTTATTGTATTAAAGTCGCATTTAGTGGAGCAAAATCATGGCGCTTACACGCAGACGTGTGTTTTGTTACTTCTATTATATTTTGTTACAAAATTTAGGGACAGATTTCGCTTAATCCCTACGATATTTCTTGGATTCCATGACAGAGTTAAACTCAAAATTAAAGTTTCAAACATACTAGTATACTTTTATCTAAAATTTGATACACTCTAATGAGATGTCTGTGTAATTATTATATCCCCCCCCCCCCTCCCCCCGCCTTTAAAAGGCACGGGAATCGATCGAACAATCTCTGAGAAGTTCAAACAACTTTCAGACTAAGTTAAATTGGTTTCAAGGCGAATATTTTGTGTGCTCAACCGTGTGGGGTTAAGAATGTGGGGGGGGGGGGGGGGGGTGATCTTTATACATATTATATTGAAGGGGTAGTTTAACCTTCTGCCAAATATTTTACACTAAAGTTTATGAAGATTAGACTTTAGAACTGTAGAGGAGTAGATGTGAGTATGATGTGATTTATATTTGTTTCAATTTTATCTGAATTCTATGATCTCATGTAATCCCCAACGCAAAAAAGAAGTGTTGTAAGTTTAAACCTCTTTATGTGTGTGTTTGTGTTTGTTTGTTTGCAGGATCGTGGCTATCAAACACGAGTACGGTTTTTTATTTATTTTTAATCAGGTTTAATTTTACTGGCTTTGAGCTTTGTTTGTAAAAATTGTTTTCAAAGTTATGCCTATTTTTCACACACTTTTGACCTACCTTGCAAATTGTATTTTTTTGGTTTTGTTCCTCCTAGCTGAAATTAAAAAGTATATGAAAGGAAAAAACGCAATAAATTAAAAAAAAAAATATTCGTTTTTAATTAACGTCACGTCATTAGTTAGGATAAAAAATAAAACAACAGAGGTATCTCTACTTTTTAAAATTGGGTGGACTTAAGTTAGTAGTTGAAATTATGAGCTAAGTTGGATGGACTGACAGACGGACAGAACGAACATATAATCGGTTCCTTGTAGTACTACGGAACGTTTCTAGTGAAACATTACTATCTCAGTGCTTTCAAACTGTACTTTTGAGTAATGTATTCTGATTGCCACCGTTACTTACCGCAAATATAAAGATAAAATGTTCCTGTTCCTTCTCATAAGAATATTGTAAAAACGTATATACCCTAAATCAAAGAGCATTCTAAATATTCACCATCCCAAATGGAATCAGCGTCACGATCGCAACAAAGGCGAGAGAAAAAATTATTTTTTCGTATCTCCGCAGTCCCGGTTTGGAAACGAAGTAATTACATGCTTTAGGTAAACAAGGCATGACTGAGGTTCGTTTACTGACGACTAATTCTGTTTTCTTAGTGTCTGGGGCGTTAATGCGACTGTTTTTTTCCTTCCGGCACAAGGTAGAGAAAGGAGCGAGGAGGAATATATCTTGGGGCCAATTCATTTAGACGCGTGATGCGATAAAACCACTAGTCTCTAATTCGGAATTGCTCTTAAAAAGGACAAGACAAAAGTAATGGTAGTCGATCGAGCAGGGCACAACACTACAAGAGTACTGAGTGTAGCACACTGCGAAGTGGTGCGACATCTACCTCGGCACTACCATTTCCAACTCTGGAGGATACGAAGACGAGATGAAGTGACGTTGTGCTATCACGAGGTCGGCAGTAGAACGACTGGAAAAGATTTGGAAGGACAGACGTATAACCAAGAAAACAAAGGTTCGTCTAATGAAGCGTCTTGTCTTTCCAATATTTCTCTACAAAGCCGAAACATGGTCTCTGAAGCTGCAAGATCGCCGAAAAATCAATGCACAGGAGATATCTATCGTTGATTGTGCAGTTGCGAATACTGAAGTTCTTTGGGAATATCTCCAGAAATGGTAACTCGATGCAGAAGTTTGTGGTACAGGGCCCAGTAAAATGCAAGCGTAGCTCTGGTCGCTTACCAGCTCGCTGGACCGAGTCCATCAAAAATTCACGCAGTCTACCATGTTGCAGTATGCTCGCAATGCAACCAGCTGCCAGATATGGAGAAGCATTGCGAGACGAGCGGCAGCCCTGGGAAGAGACGAAGACGACAGCGAGGAGCCTTGTTGTACCATCACCGCAATCACGACCACTGTAAGAGTGCACGACTAAGAAAAAAAATACATTGTTTATGTTCTTGAAGTTTCATGTCATATTATTATTTTAAAGCTTTTCTTAATACGAAGACTGATGCAACCTTATAGCTTTTGATATTGCTGATATATTATAATTTGTCAGTACATGGAGTAACGTGTACTGATCCAATTTTATTATTACGCTGCATTTTGTCGATTATAGCATATTAGCGGTCCACCTCGGCTCCGCACGGGTATAGTTATATAGCCTATTAAACTAACTTATATTAATCAATGATAATGTAGCATTCAAATGGTGAAAGAATTTTTAAGATCGGTCCGGTACTTTTTGAGCCAATTCGTTACAAACATACATACAAATCTTTACTCTTAATAATATTATAAATTATTATAGTATATAGTATAGATACGCATACAAATGTATAGTTATATTTTTACTTACAAATGAATACATAATTAAAATCATTAACAAACTTTTAATACAAAATTACAACAGCATTGGATACTTTCGTCGATATTTTTCAAAAAGATTTCAAATCTTTTGTCAAGCGTTTTCTTTTCTGCGTGGTGATGGTTTATCGACAAGAAGCTTATAATTTACGCCGATTTCTTCACTCCGGGGAGGAATAAATTGCGTCCGCGGACAATTTCCATGGATTTACAATCGCCTCTTTTAGCACAAGGAATGATTTGTTTGCTGATTTTACATAAAAATACGATTCGACACAGTCGTGGTACTTTGAGACAAACTCAAATGAAAATGTAGGTTATTTATTTTACTAAATGATAAAACTGGCCTAGTGCGAGTTGGGTTCCCGCACTGAGGGTTCCGTACCACCACATGACTTGTTAGCTACTAAGGTAAAAAAAATTGTGCAAAAAGACAACATCCCATCAACGCCCAGGCGGATCCTTGCTTATACTTTAGAGTGTGTAATATAAGTGTGTAACATACTTTTTGTTATACTTTAGAGTGTGTAATATAATCATGCCAAGTTTGATGCTTGTACGTATTACCGTTTTTACATAAGACCATCATAAGACCAATTACAAAAATACGTAAAAAATGCGTTTTGTAGGGTTTGTAATATTGACATTGACATAATGTACCTAAATACCAACCAACCAAATAGGTGCGAAACAAAGAGTAAAGGTGCGAAAGCTAAATTTTTGAGCGTGGGAAAGTGATATAACGAGGTGAAACATGTCTTTTCGTGTTGTTTCTAAAACTCCATAGAAGCCTCTTGTAAAGCATCCACCACTTTACTGGGGCATGAGTTTGACTTGACCGTGACTTGCTTTGCTTGACTGTGACTTGTTTGACGCTATTGAATACTATGAAAAATCTTACATTGAATTCATTGGTTTTTCTCATGTTTTTGTAGATATTTCATAAAGCGCTAAATCATTGCCGATAAAATTTATATGGGACCCCCAGGGACGAGAAATTACCTACCAAACAAAAAAAAACATCAAAATTAATTCATAATTGGCGGAGTAATCGCGTAATAAGCATACAAAAAAAAACATATAGTCGAATTGTTAAACCTCCTCCTTTTTGAAGTCGGTTAACTAGTCTTTATGTTATCAACTTCGTTTGTACTAGCAAATTCAGAAATCGCAAAACCTTTTTCCATGTCGTGGCACTGTTTTAATTTTACTTATCATCACTTCAATCAATGATAACTTTAGCCCTTCTTTATCAACTAATGACAACTTGTAAACATGGGCCCACGTTTACATCGTTCCAGTGGCTAGACCCAGTGGCTTACCACTAGTAGTTGAAAGGTTAGCGCCGTTTGCGTGGTCGCACGCGGATTTACTCGCCGAAGGTTCGTTACAGAGTTTAGGGGGTTAGCGAAGTTTCAGTTCAGTTATTTTGTGGTTAGCAAGTTTTGCTAAGTATTAAGTGATTGTGTAAAGGTTACTCTCAACCTTTCGGCGTAGAATGTTGTTTATAACTTGAAATATTTGTGTGGTATTGTGATTGTGTGATAAATATATTTTTTTATTTTCAGGGGCGGGGCTACGACTACCAGCAAGGGACGAGGTCACGTGCACGGGTAAGTGTTCTTTCGACTGTTCGTCTTTGCAGTGTGTCGGATTATATAGCTACATTTTCAACCGACTTAAGGTTATCAATTCAACTGTACCTATGTTTTTTTTTTATGTTTGCTACGCGATTACTCCACCAATTATGAATTGACTTTGATGCATTGATGTAAGTAAATAGGGGACGAACTTCTTGACGTAGACCGCACAAATTAGGCTCACGGGCCTAATCAACTTCAGTCACAATCGAACTGTCATTTTGATAGCACGTGAATTACTTGTCAAAATTGTGTAAAATAAAGCAGCAATAATTACTTCCTGCGTTTTCACAAGGTGCACCAACAGTTCGGAGACAAAAAACAAGTTTCACGACATTACTTTTCACTCGTAAATACTTAAAAACAATTAACTTAATTATCTTTAAATGTCACTTCTATGGTTTAGTGTAGTGTCTATAGTCCAGTCGAGGTAGACATTTAAATAGAAAAAAATCCGGGGAGCGATTTTTTTTTTTTAAACGTCGGGGGCGGTGGTTGGAAGTATAAATCTCGATTTTCTAACTAATCCCGGTAGAGCATTCGCCGCCATCTTGTTTTAAAGTTCAATTTTTTCGTTTTTTTGAAATAACTCGTTAATTTTCAACTTTAGAGCAAAAATGGTCCTATCCAAAGTTGTTGGAAATTTAATTTTCCACAAGTTTGGTCCTTATCATTTTTACGTTAGAATCAATATTTGCAGAGTTATACTACCAAATTTCAGTATTTTACCAATTTTCTACCTGTCTCCAGGGACTACATATACATGTATATATACATACAGACCCTATAGACGGAGAGCTGAGGACCAAAACGGTCAGGTGATTTGAGCGTCAATAAAACTCCGACAGATACATACCTGAAGGACCCTTCCCAGGTACAGCTACATCTATACGTACTTTTTTTTGGATGTATACTAATATTGATCGTGGAGTGAAAAGTGCGAGAACAAAAGTTGAAGAAAATAAAATTCCACCCATTACGATTTTTTCGATAAATTTGGTAGTATAACTCTGCAGATATTGATCCTAGCGTAAAAATGATAATGACCAAACTTGTGGGAAATTAAATTTCCAACAACTTTGGATAGAACCATTTTTGCTCTAAAGTTGACGAGTTATTTCAGAAAAACGAAAAAATTGAACTTTAAAACAAGATGGCGGCGAATGCTCTATCGGGATTAGTTAGAAAATCGAGATTTATACTCCCATCCATCCCCCCCGACGTTTAAAAAAAAAAAATCACTCCCCGGAATTTTTTCTATTTCAGGCTACTTTTATGTCTACCTCGACTGGACTACTAATGGAGCAGTGAAGTTGACGTTTACAGTGTAGACGTCAACGTCGTCGCTGACTCGAGCCGAAACAGAGCCATATTTATTGGGTACAATGTTTGGATGTCACGCGTCTTCCCCCTTTTTAAAACAGTCATTACTTTGAAGGGGTTTTTTTTTGTTTGGTTGGTCATAGGTACCTTAAAGGTAGTCCCATATAAATGTTATCGAAGTTGATTTAGTACTTTTTGAGCAATCAATAAAAAGAAAAATACATACCTACACCTTTAGTTCTTCTGAGATTTACACATATGAAGTTTGTGGTTCCCTTGAGCAAAAGTTTTGATGTGGACTGTCAATCTTTGACACGGTTAAGTCCAGTCACGCCGCAGTAAAGCGAAAGAGACTTTCGAAAGAGGCTTCTATGGAGTTTTGGAAATAACATGAAAAGGTGTTCTATCTCTTTATAAACACTTACCCACACTCGAGCATGTTAACGAAAACTTAATAAATAATAATCATTAAAACTTGGAAATATATTTTTTTTTGAAAATAATACATTGAGACGACACGATTTTATTATGCTGGTGCCAAAAACCTTTTCTTTACATAGCTTTGCCGAACCAAATAATAATAAAAAACAGAAGGAGGGGTAAGTAAGAAAATTTAAAAAAAAGTTTAATAAAACCAATCGGCTTCAAAAATTGTACCTAATATTAAAATAATTTCAGTGTCTCGAAATAAGCTATCCAAAAAGCAAAATGGGTATTTATATACCTATGTACGTATGTACCAATCTATTCAAAATTGCTTTCATTTAAATTCTACCCCATCTGGAACAGTTTAAAATTATTTCACAACACAAACAAAACATTCGAGTTTTCATTTCCACCGTTCCATTTTAATTATTAATTAACAAATCTCCAGTAGACCCGAGATCAACGCGGCGATGATTAAATCCTTTACAGGAGGAAAAAGAAAGAAGCATAATTACGACGGGGCTTTGCTCGATCACGTAGGGCGTAATTAAGGGCGGTCTCAAAGCATCACTTTCGCGTACCTCCCAACGGATCACGATATCGGGTGTCATTAATGGATCAGAAATTATTTTCTAGGTCGTAACAGATCACGAGTTCAGTTGAAATTTAATCTGATATAGTATTTTACCCAACGATTATCAATGTTAATCATTTTGAACCTAAACTAACACAACAAACAGAATATATTATTATGTTAATTTAGGTTCATAATACTTGTTATCTAATTAATTGGTATGAGAATAGGTCATAAAGTATATTTCATACCGCTAGGTGATTAGTTTGTCATAGCCTGCCGAAGGCCGAGCTCTACGCGTACAAAGTAGCAGGTATCAGCTAGTAATAAATAAACACATGTGTGATATGTTTGAAACGTAATAATAAAATAACCAAACTATTGCAAAGTTACGTCTTCAATTGATCACACTTCTGTTTCCAATTTCTCATAGGATCACATGATACCAAAAATGCCAAAACGTGTAGCTTGAGCTAATTTAAATGTTGAGTTATCAGGTTCCGGTTATTATAGTTAAAAAACAGATAGGATCCTAAACTCGTGGTGTTTCATCATCATCATCAGCAAAAAGACGTCCATATAGGCCTCCCCCTTCGATCTCCACACTAAACGACAGCCTGCTATCTGCATCCACTGGATGCCCGCGACTCTCACAATTTCGATGGTCGTGGTGTTTACTGGTGGCTAGTAAAAAATCCCAAAAGAGATCGCAAGGAAACGCTGAATGCAGGCCGCTTCCAACCGACCCTTTTGGAGATCAATGGGGAGGCCTATGTCCAGAAGTGGACGCCCTATGGCTGAAATGATAATGTTGATAATGATTAATAAATCCATTTTCCACCTCCCAGCTCCATTTTCAGAACCTCTTCACTTGTAATAAGGGACACGTTAAACAAACAAAATGATCTTAAACTCGAGGGGTTTACCATCATCTTTATTGCAAATCATTACTTGCAAAGTTTCAAATCAAAACGATAATATTAATTACTAGCTGCGACCCGCGGTTTGATGAAACCCTGCGTAGTGATGAAAAATGATGATGATGATGATGAAAAGTAGCTTTGTCACTCTCCGGCCATTGAACTCTACCCATGCAAAAAATTAGGTACTCCGTTGCTCTGTTGCTGCGTGAAAGAGGAACAAACAAACCAACAAAGCAACCAGCTTTTCGCATTTATAATATTACTAGCGGTCCACCCCAGCTTTGCACGGGCCTATGTCACCCGGGGATAGTGTAGATTCCCAACAGTGAATTTTTTTTTTTTAATCTGTTCATTATTTTCGGAGCCTATTTAATGGAAACAAACAAACAATCAAATCTTTCCTCTTTATAATATTAGTATAGATTATAATATTATTAGTATGAAGTATGACTATGTAGGTAAAATCGCTAGTGCCACGCTTTTACTGGCTTCGCAACAAGTGAAGTTCACAGTTTCTGTATTTGATAATTATGTTATGATAGGAAGAAAAATATTGTTTTAACACTTTTTGAAAAAGCAGATATGATTTTACAAAAAAATAAGTGATATTGTGTAAGCGAGAAAACGGCAAACGAAAAGATCCCTCTTAAATATAACATCAGGCAAGGTGGATGTTGAACACAAGCCTAATTATTAATAAGAAAAAGAAACAACTTTAATTCTTTATTACTTTTTTTTTTTGGTCAATGCACTGATGTGCATTTTACTAAATCAGGTAATCCATGATAATGTACCACCATTGAACAATGGAAAGGTTTCGGTCGTATTTCATCGCAGATTTGAATTATACGAAGCTCTCACCAAGAGAGTTCTAAGTAAAGTGCATTCCTCTGCAGAATATATTAGGTTCACTTCGGATTTACTTTGACTAGAGATTACGCTGATATACTGCTGGGAAGTAAGTATCAGGATATTTATGGGCTTTTCTTGAGATTGGTACTATAACTATTTTAGGTTTGTCTGATAGCAGCTTATACTAATGAAATTGATTTTATCTATAAATTAAATAAGCAGTGTTTGTGGGTTAAACCATTATGGACTTAATTGGGAAAAAACCGGACAAGTACGAGTAGGATACGTGCTCTGAAGGTTCCGTGGACGGAACGCTCAGAGCGCGAGACCAAAAAAATAATATATTAAAATATTGAAAGACAAACTTAAGTTTGTAGTTGTCAATAAGGTTCTTCCATGCATTCCAACTACAAAAAGTGTAAGTTTGTAATAGCAAAATAATTAATTTTAAATTATACAACTTCAAATTTATAACTTTCGGATTTATTCCTATATATGTGTTATTGTTGCCAAATTTCATGATTCTAGGTCAACGGGAAGTACCCTATAGGTTTTGATTCCCCTGTGAAATCGCAAAATATACGACATAAACGTTGATATCTTTTGATTGCGTTGATTTAGAACTTTTATTTTTTTACAGCCGAAAGAAACCGTAGTCCCAAGTATTTGGTATAAATTTCAACTTGATACCTTTACGCGTTCTTGAGAAAAAGGGTCTTGACAGACGGACAGACAGACAGACGGATAACGAAGCGATCCTATAAGGGTTCCGTTTTTGCCTTTTGAGGTACGGAACCCTAAAAAGGAAGAATATAAAAAGTTTTTTTGAAATGTATGACAGAAAAAAAGATACATAGACATTACGAGTAATTAAAGCCACCGAAAAACCGCGTAGGTGCATGTCCTTGGATTTTACCAATACTTCAAAGGAAGAATTTGTTGAATGACTTCAATTAAAATATTATTTTTGTAAAACTGTAATAGTTTAAACAAAATTATATAAATAACTTAAGACTATCTACATAAGTCTTATGCCATAACAAACTTTAATCTATACTATAATATAATATAATAATATTATAAAGAGGAAAGATTTGATTGTTTGTTTGTTTGCATTGAATAGGCTCCGAAACTACTGAACCGATTTAAAAAATTCTTTCACTGTTGGAAGCTACACTATCCCCGGATAACATGGGCTACATTATATTTTCAAAAAAAATAGGGATCCTTACTAAAACTCCATTAATGTAACCCTTAGTGTAAAAAAATAAGATTTACAATTTTGACTTTGCGTGTTTGACAGTTCTAAGACAGGACAACGTCTGTCAGGTCAGCTAGTTATAAATAAAATAAATAAATATTTTTGGGACATTTTTGCCACACGGTCATCTGACCCCAAACCACAGAAGACATAACTAAGCAAAGCTTGTGATATGGCTGCCAGAGACTGATATACATACATATATAGTTTGTAAATACATACTTAAATAGATATTAACAACCAGATATAGAACAAACACAACCCTTGATGTAAGTTAGGTAGGTACCCTAAACTTGCTCTTAGACATTGCGTCTATTACTGTTTTGTATGTCATTATGGGATAATGGAGCAAATTCTACTAGGTACTGTCACCAGATATTCGGTCATCAAAATAACTACTGTACTATTCATATATAATTAGTAATTCCCGAGGTCGAATTTAATATCCTCTGGAAATTACCTATGGGCACTTACCAACGTTGTTCCTGGAGCCGAGGTTAGAATACAACTTCGGAATCCGCTAGCTGTTGTAAGAGCTGATAAAAAGGTGGCTTTTGGGCTCATGGGTGGTCAGATTTGGGATCTGAATTTTTATTTAAACGAGTCCAAGGAAGACAGCTGAACAGCATTGCACACGTCGTTTTAGATGGAAGGAGAGAAGTGCTCCAAGCATTTCCCAGGAGTGGTGCCTCTGGCAACGTGCTATGAGCATCCTAACGGAGATCCCGGTGCCCTCCGCCAGGCACAGAGGCCAGCCACCGAGGGCGTTTTACTGGGTGCAATCCCAAGGGGTTCTTACCAGCGTAGGTAGCATAAGTTTTAACGTAGGGTGAATACAATGGTGTCTTCAAATCAACGCATCGAGAATCTTCTGCGTATTGTTGGTGTCCATAGGGTGGTGTTGACCACTTACCATCAGGTGGCTCTCTGCTCTAGTGGTACCTGTTAGACCACCAAGGAAGATTTTTTCCTTAAGGTGGCAAGTTTCACTTAGAGTGGGAAATTCAAATTTCCGTTTTTAGGGTTCCGTACCTAAACGGAAAAACTGAACTCTTATCGGATCACTTTATTGTCCGTCTGTCCGTTTGTCAAGACCCTTTTTCTCAAGAACGCGTAAAGGTATCAAGATAAATTTATATCACTTACTTGGGTCTACAATTTCTTTTAGCTGTGAAAAAATCGAACTTGTAGGTCAACGCGATCAAAATATAAGACCGTCTTTGTCGCATATTTTCGCATATTTTGCGATTTTACAAGGAAATCAAAACCTATATACTTCCCGTTGACCTATAATCCTGAAATTTGGCATGAAGCAAGGTCTTAACAGCACATATAAAGGAAAAAATCCAAAAATCGTTAATTTGATATTACATCACATAAAAAATGGTTTTTGCTACAACAAACTTACATTTTGTAGTTGGTATGTATACGGAGCACCTGTTCGCCAACTACAAAGTTAAGCTTGTCATTCAATATTTCAATCATTTAAAAAAAATATCGCCAAGACTCGATGGATGGATCTACAAACATACTTACTAAGTTTGTAAGGAACCCTCAGGGTGCGAGTCCTACTCACACTTAGCCGGTTTTTTTTCTTATAGCTAGGCCGGGTAACTATTGTAAATGATCACGGTGTTTGCCACAATCGATTATTGTTCTTTAAATAATCATGTAAATATATTTATCAGTAAGGCACCTTTTTACTTGAATTTGTCGATGAATTATTTCAAATCAAGTCGAATTGGACTCGACCGTGACTTACTTTGCTTGACTGTGATTATGACTTGTAGATATTAATTAAAATTTTACTTACAGATTAAATTTTAGGCAAAGATTTCTTAATTTACTACGATATAATCTTTGATTGTAGGTATTTCATAAATCTTTTTTCTACACCATATACATTGAGATAAAATTCCCATAGAGTCACAATCTCTCAGTGAATACGGTCAAAAAACGTCCGAGCGACATTGTAACTACATTGTATCAATTATATGGTTCACAATGCCACATTTACTTCAATTTAGACGTTATGTTGCTTGCATATTGCATAGTGTTCAACGTTAGTTGTCCAATGGCCGCTATGCCATCGTACCTGTGGCATAGCACGGCGTTGTAGTCGGATCACGGTTACCTTGTAGCTAGGCAAAAAATCTGCGCAATAGACATGATTCCCAATGTTTAATTTATTACAAATAACCGGCTTAGCGATGAATACAACTAAATACATTACACACACTGAAAAAATAATTTGAATTGGCTGATAAATCTCTGAGATATGAGTATTTAAAGTTTTAAGTGAGGATAGAGGGGGATGTTCTATCCCTTTCTCGCAAAGCGTGTGTTAGTATAGCATTTGTATGGCGCTCCTGAGCCGTGACGTCACGGCTCAGTATAGTGTGCTCTCTGTCTAACATGAAATTAAAATGCTTATATCTTATTTATTTTTGAACTAATTTTAATTTTGTTTTTGTTTATGTGCTCTATTTATGATCAGCTTTTTTATGAGGTAATAAAAAAATATGAGTCATCATGCCTATTCGTAGTGTGCGCCGAGTTTTGGTTTGGAGATTATTTTGGTACAATTGTGACTCTGTTTGTATTGTATCTCGATAACAGGTTTAGTATCTTATTGTAATAAATAAAATGTTGAAAATTATTTTACAAAACTATTTTTGTGTAGCTATTTTGATAACGATGATTATAAGAAATAGTCAAGATGATTATAGCTAGGATTAGTGACGCCAATGATTTAAAAATAAACATTATAAGAGTCTCTGAAGCGCTTGCCACGCCAGTTTCTCTAAAACTAAGTTGTCCTGTATTATGTATGCAGGGAATGACCTGTACGCCTTTGAAGTGGTCTTGCTTTAGACAGAGGACAGAGTTAAGATATTTGAATACAATTTGGAGTCTACACGGTACGATAGGTTTAAGTTACTAAGACTTGAGTACGTATCTTACTAGTCGTATTTACTTTATGTACCTAGCTTTAAATAAGGTTTTATGTACTTTCTGCTCCATATGATTTCACTAGGATTTTATTCAATCTATTTATTTCTTTTAGGAAAAAAGATTTTTTTAATTCTTTTTTTAGGGAAACGTTTGATGCAGACCGCTCGCGACCAGCCCTTTTGGAGATCGATGGGGAGGCCTATATCCAGCACTGGACGTCCTATAGCTGAAATGATGATGATGATTTCTTTTAGCTGTTGGATGATTCAGCAGCAAAAATAATTCTAAAAGTATAATTCTGTAAGCACTTTATACACGCGTAATCATTTCATAATAATAACTTTTTTTACTGACAATCTCTAACATTTAACGGCTGAACAGATTTTCTTGAATCATAGCTGAGAATCAATTCTGAGGATAAGGATCAAGTTAACTTTCAAACTGAATGGAAAGCGGTTCAGCCGTTTGGGAGCTACGATGCCACCTACGTGGTAGCTCTACCTTAGTCTGTGCCATAGACAGATACACACATTAAACTAAAAATACATCTTTTTGCGTCGGTGGTTAAAAATAACAACTTCATCGCTTAACATCAGGCGAGTTGGCGGTCAAACGCAAGCCTATTTTTAAAAAATATAATATATACATGACATTCAGTTGTATTGTGGTTAACAATACAACTTAATTTCATAAAGAAATTACAAGCTAACACCAACACTACAAAAACAGTAAGAATGCCGATAGACCGTTGAAGGTTTAAAGACAATCCAAATGCTGGGTACGCTGCCAACTGATAGTGGACTTGACCCACTATATGCGCTATAGGCAGCGTACCCAGTATGCTGGCGGGATTATCACGCTGAATGGCAATGCTTATGCGTTGAGCCAGAAACACGCCAGCATTTTGGTCACGCGTCGCATTAACCAGGCGCTCTGAAAGAGTTTTTCTACCGGTCTACAAGGACCAATGTCTCGACCCAAAATGCCTCAAATATGTAACCACTGCCGAGGTTAGCATATTTGCGCCGCTTGTGCTGCTCTGCCGAATTGGCAGTTGTATTCTTGTATTGCTAACGATAAGTCAAGACAAATAAATGCGTTATTGTATTGTCTATACGTATACAGACGCTTCAATATATAAAATGTACCGTTACTATGATCCCATTAAATGATTGATTGATACTAATATTATAAAGAGGAAAGATTTGATTGTTTGTTTGTTTGCATTCAAATTCAAATTAATTTATTTCAGGCAACAAAACAACCCATACAATTCATTAAATAGATCATCAATACATATACTTAATACATTGAATAGGCTCGGAAACTACTGAACCGATTTTAAAAATTCTTTCACTGTTGGGAAGCTACACTATCCCCGGGTGACATAGGCTATAATCTATACCCGTGCGAAGCTGGGGCGGACCGCTAGTATTTTATATCGGTAACGGCACTCAAATCGGTACGTCGCACCAAGGCTGCAAACGTCGTATAAAGGGTGAACTGGGCAGGACACATGGCCAGACGTAATGATGGGAAATGATGGGAGGTGGTGTACAACAGTAACTACGTGGTGGCTGAGACTAGGTTGGCGGAACCCAGGCTGACCAAGGATGAGGGATGAGGTGGACTGACCACATCAAAAGTACTGTCGGGAATGAGTGGATGCGACAAGCGAGAGACCGGGGAGTGGCATAAACAAAGGGAGGCCTATACCAGCAGTGGGTCACTCAGGGCTGATGATGATGATGAACCATTCACCAGTGCATCAGACATAAAGGCTCGTCCACACATACGTCAGGCGGCAACTAATGCTACCAATTACACGAGCTAACGGAGCGCGTGAGAACGGCGGGCTTCATTACACCCGCGTCCTCTACTCGAGCGTAATGTCCTAGAAAATGGCCGCTGACGGCTTTTGACGTCTGTTTACGCGTCAGTTTTAAAGTTATAATAGGCTCATCATCATCATCATCATCATCACCACCAGCCAATCATGTACCCGCTGCTGAAACTCAGGTCTTCTCTCAAAAGCCTAGCAAAAGTGATCAGAATCGGTGGTTTTCATTCAGCTTTTTACAACGTTATCGAGCTGTCAGAGCAAATAAATGCTCGGGCCGAGTTAAAATACTAAACTTCTTTGTTATACAAACATCACAAATGTTAATAAAATAACATTGAAAATAAACACTTTTAACGTATTTTTCTCGCGTGTATTATACATTATTTTACTGTAAAATACACATAAATTTTAACACTCAAAAAATTAATTTTATTTATACAAAGCGATGTGTGTAATATAATTATATTATCTGTGTGTATGAATCTCTGAAACAGCTGGACCGATTTTGACAGGACTTGGACTGGAATATATCCGAATTTATAAGGAGTAACTAAGGCAATTTTTTATCATCATCATCATCATCATCATCACCATTTTTCATCACCACGAGAGTGAAACAGCGTAGCGCAGCTAGTCATCAATAAAATCAACAGTCATTACCAACCGCACTTTTAATTAAAACCACTACAAAGAGATTTCAATCCATTTTTATGCAACCTCAACATTTGCATTTCGAATAGTAAGATATTTCAATCTGAAAGCAGATCGCAGAGATCCAATTCGCTCGGATAAGGTCGCAGGTTCATTCCGGCACAATGGTTATAGTAACCCGATCCTTTGTCTGCTTTTAAACATTCCCAACGTCTTTCGGCACCTGATTTTGGAAATGACATCTTGGAGGGAAATATAAACAGAGTGAGAATTGTGGCCTGAATGTAAAAAAAAATGTAGCTTTTAACTGACTTCAAAAAGGGTGGGGCTTCTCAATTCGGTTATATCCTTCATTATTTATAAAAGGATTTGGAAAAATATTTTTTATTTTTATTTGAAAGAATTATACTTTCATCATTTCAGCCATAGGACGTCCACTGATGGGCATAGGCCTCTTCCATCAATCTCCAAAAGGGCCGGTTGGAAGCGGCCTGCATGCAGCGATTCCCTGCGGTCTCTTTTAGGTCGTCTCTCCATCTTGTGGGTGGACGTCCTACGCTGCGCTTACCGGTCCATGGTCTCCATTCAACAACCTTTCGGCCTCATCGGCTATCTATTCTGCGTGCTATGTGCCCTGCCCACTGCCACTTCAACTTGCTAATCCGGTGGAATATGTTGATAACTTTCGTTCGTCTACGTATCTCCTCATTTCTGATTCGACCTCGTAGAGACGAATATACTTTGATATTAATAAAATATTTTTTATGTTCGGGATATTTTTTATTAGTAATTTTTAAACTTTCGTGATTTGAGCACATGTTTTAAATGTTTATCGGGACTTATCACGTATTATCTAATTTCGGTAAAAATATTATGTACCTTTCGCACATTCCTTCCTTCCTTGCTTTCCTTTCGCGTATATTTTATTAGTCCTGTAGATCATCAAAATCAACTCAGAAGTTTGGTTTTTAAATCAAAATAACTGAAAAACATGCCCCCAAGTCGGTAAACGAAATTGCGTATTTACTAAAATTGACGTCGGTTTTTAAATTGACAATTATAAACCTAACTAGTTGTCCACCCAACCTCTATACTATCTTTACAGCCCCTAGATTTAACCTTTAATTAATTTAACCTAGATGCCGCGAGTTCGTCAAAGGTTCGCAAATAATCGTCAAACATCGAAACATACATCTCGATACATCGAGGGGACAGGAATAATCCCAAACGTCGCCACGCTGATCTATTTCCGTAGACTCCGAGTCTTTTCTTCACTTCAAACAAATCTCTGTTCTTCAGAACAAGCTCTCAAATACAAACCAGGCAGGATATCTCACTAATAATGTGCTACACGATAAATTTATGTCTTAAAGAGCGCGTATTCAGCTCGTCTCGTAGTCAGAGACTGAGAGACGACTCGAGTCCAATTAGCGTCCTTTGTCGCATCTTTGGCCGATCTGCCGAGTTCCTTATTGACGTTAAAGGTTTCTGCAACCTCGAGGAAATTACCTCGTTCCTACCTTGTTATAATGAACACTTCGCGCTGTGATCGCTGTGAGACTTAAGCTGGATTTACTTTATTTTTCTATGGCAATGACAGTCTTTAGAGGGAGGTTCCTCTAAAGACTGTAATTGTCATTCATTCATGTCAGCTTTGAAATTAAAAATTTGAAAAAGTATTTACTTTTAACCTGTGCATTTAACAGATTTTATCGCGTATATTTCACATTATTTTAATTTCTGGCGTGTCGAACTGTCCCTGGTCACAGTTAGACTAACTAGATGACGGATGTATTTAATAACGTTATGAAATTATTTATAAATACCGCCGTCCGCCAATGATTTCATTTAATTGTTTGATAATCGCGAAAACCTAAGAAAACGATTAAACCATTCATACGACCGACTGCTTACAAAGAGTTTGCAGTTTAGACGCAATTTGTCATTTTTGTATTGACGTCTGGCGTGCTACTGCCAAGACGACGAAGATCAAAGTGAATTATAAAACGTGCTAGTAGGAGCCTAAATCCAACTAAAAACAAATCACAAACACGAAAACTCTGTGAACTGGTGGTTTCTATTTTGATAAAGGTCTACGGTTAAAACGCGTTGCTTCCACCCACCAGAACGTGGGTTAAGCAATTTTTGTTCTCTAAGCAATTCAAGAACAAAAACACACGTGTTACATCCTTACGCAGAACTCTCAAGCGGCCTAAAACACAACCTATATAAATCAACTTACTAATATAATATACACAAACTAACCACAGACATAAGTGTAGCATAGACCACGCTAACAGGCATATTCAGCAACCAAACACACTATTAATGATACGAATGAGCGATGGCGCATCGATTGACCTGCTCGCGTCAACGCGGACGGATGATAGATCGTCTTCTACGTACTGGCAGCAAAGAAAGAACGTAGCTTAGCTTATTCTTATTCTGTGGGATAAGTTTACTGCTGAAAAATTATAAGTTCGGTTTTTATATGTTTCATGGTGTCGATTTGAAAATTCACGGAGCACAATTTTTTTCTAAAATGTACTTCAAAACTATCTCAAAAAGGATACCAAATTACAAGAATGATCGCCGTCGTAAGGCGTAACTTAGGTGACAGATGATTGCAATGACATTTTACATTTGGCTGCCACTTTTTTGTGTAAAGGCTTACAATCAATCAATCAATCAATCAATTTATTTCAGAAAACAATTCCATATATATACAAAATGTCAAAAATTAGAATTATTATTACATACACATAAAAATAAAATAAAATTACCTAAAACATAAAAATTAAAAGTCAAAACTCATTTTCTTTTATCTTAACCTATATTTCGGCTTAGACCCGGAATGCTCAACATGAACTTTGGTCCAGTGCTGCATTATTGGGCAGTCCAGGTCCATCCGCCAGGCGAACAGCTGCAGGTAGCTGTTAGAGCTGCCCCGCACGCGGCGCATCAGGGACGCTACAATTGAACCTATCCGTTCCGTCCCGTTCTGGCTGCATGCCCCGATAAAACTTACGTTGTCTTTTAAGTACTAAGTTTTCTTAAATATTGCAGTTTATTGCACATTCGTCCATCTTTATATTTACATACTTGTTGTTTTAAAGTGTAAAAAATCATTCTCACCTTTATATAAAAAGGTGATGTGTGTAGGTTCGCGTGTGTGTGTGTGTGCGTGCGTGTGTGTGTGCGTGCGTGCGTGTGTGTGTGTGGGTATGGGTGGGTGTGTGTGTGTTCACTACGGACTCCAAAACTGCTGGACCTATTTTGACGGGACTTTCACTGGCAGATAGCAGATGATATAAGGAATAATCCACGCGAGTTAAACCACGAGGCGCAGCTAGTGTTTTATAAAATCTTCATCTCATCAAGCTGAACGATATCTATCGTTGTTTAGTAAGGTACATTTATCTGCTAACGGTACTCATCTCAAGAGATTCTCTGTTACGCAGAATTTCCATTACCATTCGTCTTATTACCATTGTTTATTCATCTGCCCCACTAGATTGACCGCGGGTCTGAAACTGAAATATAAACGAGAATAATTGAACTGGATTACATATTAGACAAGAAGTTAGTAACGAAGAAGTTATTTATGCGTGTGTCTTCAAAATTGAGCCTAATGTTTGTCACAATATTTTAAACACTTATCTTTGCGTAGTTTTTTTTTAATTATTATTTTATAAGTAATATGCTTGCGCTTGACCGCCAACTCGTCTGATGTTAAGCGATTATGCGGTCTACGGTGGAGCACGCTTGCCTAGAAGAAACCGATTCACTCGTGATTTGAAGACACCCAGATTGTATCTATCGGGGAACACCCATTCAGGCAGCGCATTCCACAGACTAGCAGTTCGCACAATAAAAGTGGAATCAAAGCGCTTCGTTCGGGTTTTCGGAATACCAACCATAAAGCGGTGTCGATTTTTTGTGCCCGCTCTGGCAATCCGATAAAAAAACTTAGGAGTAATATATCCAATCATCATACTTTCACAAACTTAGGAGTAATATATCTAATCATCATACTTTCACAAACTTAGGAGTAATATATCCAATCATCATACTTTCACAAACTTAGGAGTAATATATCTAATCATCATACTTTCACAAACTTAGGAGTAATATATCTAATCATCATAATTTCACAAACTTAGGAGTAATATATCTAATCATCGACATCATCAACAATAAGCATCGCCCAGCACTAAATCCCTGTCAATCGGTAGCCAAGGTAGGCGCGCCAATGATTTGTGGACCGCTACTAACAATTTTTCATCTACCCTCTCTACTAAATCACTTTGACAAGGCTGCTACGTACTAACTATTATTTAATCTGTAACTTTGTTTCAATCAACTATTGGAAAACCTTTCTATCATCGGCTATATCTCAATTATTCTAAGGTTTAATCTTGTGTGGATAATTTATACGTATAATATAAAGGTCAATTCTCTCGTTATACATATTTATTTGTTTACCGTTTCAAATAAAATTCCTTTTGAAATATGGCGGGTTTTATTTGATCCTTTATTTCGGTGAAATTGTATTTGCATTGTGAAAGTAAAATATGGTTTTTAATATGTAGTTTAAAATTATGTTGATCCTGTGGATATGGTGGATGGGTTTCTGGGTTGCTGATGTTTTAGTTATAGTAGGTACTTATAATGTGTGTGTGTGTGTGTGTGTGTGTGTGTGTTAGTGTGTGTGTGTGTTAGTGTGTGTGTGTGTGTTGCCAGTGATGACATATGGTACTGAGACGTGGTCCTTAACTGTTGGCCTTTTAGAAAAACTCAGTCACACAGCGGGCAATGTAGAGAGCTATGCTCGGAGTTTCTTTGCGCGATGGAATCCGAATGGACATTCGCCAAAGAAACAAAGTCACCGACATAGCTGTTAAAATTTGCAAGTTTAAGTGGCAATGGGCAGGCCACATCGCTCGAAGAACCGATAACCGATGGGGAAGAAAGGTTCTTGAGTGGCGACCACGAACCGGAAGACGCAGCGTAGATAGGCCTCCTCACTAGATGGACCGACCACAATGTGAGAGTTGCCAGCATCCAGTGGATGCAAAAGGCAGGCAGTTCAGAGTGGAGGTTAAAAGGGGAGGCCTATGTTCAGCAGTGGACGTCTTCTGGCTGATGATGATGATGATGACTTATAATATGAACAAAAGTGCTATATTCAGTGGACTTTATAAACAGGATGATGATTCTGGCGCACTCGACCTTTTTCATGTTTTTTCAAGAAGATATGGAAGAAGAAGAGAGGGGGAAAAGAGTAATCTTCAATGACCATAAGCTGTTTTTTAGCTCTGAATTGGCTCTAACTTAGTTAAAATTCTGAATAAAGACCCTAAATTCTGATCCCTTATTTCCCGGGTTTCGACCTAAGATTGTTGCTGGTAGCTATATCTCTACATGGTATAAATTGAAGTCGCTTTCCGCGTCTGTCTGTCTGTATGGCTGCTAACTCCTCCTAAACCACCCAACGGATTTTGATGTGGTTTTCACCATCAGTTAGATACATTTTCAAGGAAGGTATATAAATATAGCTAGTGACCCGCCCCGGCTTCGCACGTAAATTACACCCGTGCGAAGCCGGGCGGGCGGGTCGCTAGTACTTACTAATACTAATATACTACAGTGAAATAATAAAAGAAAACGTTTTCATTCATATTTTTTTCAAAACATCAGAGCTGTCAGTTTTAAAAAACTTGAGTTAGTCACCTAAGAAAAAAATCGTTTAGTTTACTTAAGTGATAGATAGACAGTTTTTTTTTTTTTAAACTGTAGTGTAATAAACCGTACAAGTGTGAGCAGGACTCGCACCCTGAAGATTCCGTACAAACTTACTAATTATGTATGTAGATAGTTCGTCCATGACGGGAATCGAGTACTGACGAAAAATATTTAAAAATATTGAAAGACTTAAATTTGTAGTTGGCAATAGGTGCCTCTACACATATCAACTACAAATTGTAAATTTGTAATAGCAAACACATTATTTTTATGTTATGTAACTCTAAATTAAAAACTTTCGGATTTTTTTCTATATACCTATATACTGTGGAACCTTGCTGCTTGCTAAATTTCATGTTTATATGTCAATGGAAAGTACCCTGTTGGTATTGATCCCCCTTGCGGAATATAATGGCCGTATCCTTTGACTATGTTGACTTAGATTGTAAATTTTAAATTTTAAATGTTATGTTTTAAATGTTTAAACAACATTGTAAATTTTAAATGTTATCATTATGTCCAGTTCGATTGCTTTTTAACAATATTGTTGTCTTTTAATTTTCGATCAATAAACTATTTGTATTTGTATTTGTATTTGTATTTGTATTAGATGTATAATTTTTTCACATCTCCAAGTTATTGCAGACTTGAGTATTTCACATTAATTTCTACTTAATACCTCTACGCATTCTTGAGAAAAAGGGTCTTGACATACAGGCAGACAAACGGACATCGAAGTAATCCTATAAGGTTATTTTTTTTTATTTTGGGTTACGGAACCCTAAAAATATACAATAGTAGGTAGTAAACAAATGAAAATCAGAGCAAACTCAATAAGCTTTGTAAACAGCAAAGCAAACACGCTAACGGGGAAAACATTACAAATAATGATATCAACCCTTGTTATTATTTTATTTCAGCTTTCGCATCGCGATGTTGAAGTTTGTTTTATAATGTACCTACTCGTATATCTAGTTTAATACGTGTATAGAAAATGAAGCCCGAAATGCAAAGGGGTTTGTTTTGCTAAGTGAAAACTAGGCTCGTTGGGCACCTTTTTATGCGCTCGGATACTCTTTCGGTAAAGTCGGCTTAGATCCGACTAAGGAAGCGAGGGAGAGATGAAAACACACGTTATTTAATTTCTTCACAATGCATCTTGCTACCCGTAGCGCTACCCATGGGTACCCTGAGTACGTAAGATAGACGTAAGAAACTTAATTTGCACTATGGTTACCAGGAGTACCCAAGCAATAATCGCGACGCACTATCAAAACATACCTCATTTTCTTTTTCTCGTGAATATCTTGGGTAGGGTATGGGTTGGTCCCACTCTGGCCTGAAAGAAGCTACATTTTGAGAGGCTGCAATCGAAAAGCTACACCATAACACGAGAAATGCAATAATGACTTGTGTCGATACTTTGGCGCCGTCACATCTTCCTGAGACACAAGGTAGGGCTGGCGCGGCTGCCAATTCGGCAGAGCAGCACAAGCGTCGCAAATATTGCTAACCTCGGCAGTGGTTACATATTTTAGCCATTTGGGGTCGAGACATTGGGCCCTCGGGGACCTAGAGCTCACCTCATTTTCAAACATCTTTCAGAGTGCCTGGTTAATGCTGGCGTATTTCTGGCTCAACGCATAAGCACTGCCACGGGTACGCTGCCAATTGGTTTTCTTCAGTTGGCTTCAATTGGCTTCAGTATTTGTCTTTAGACCTTCAACGGTCTATGGGAAGACAAGCTGTTTTTGTTGTGTTTTTGTTTTGATAATAAAGGCAAATGCCAGTTAAAAAAATGGCCGCTTGTTAAATATTATAAAAAAACATAGTTAGTTAGTTAGTTAAACGTTAAAAGTAATTTTAAGATCATGGAATAGAAAGGCCTACTCCATCAAAGAAAATATTGGTATATGTCCTGAAAAGTAAAACAAAAAAAAGCTTAACTAAACAGTTCAAGTAAAATAGCTTGAAGACAATTGACAAGAAATCACAAAATTATAAGGCATGGCCCGGGTGTTTGTGTTTATCCGGATCCCCCGAGGTTCACTTGTTATTTTTAGAATGTTTTTTGTAGATACAATATTTTTGTGTACAATATCAAGTTTTTTATGATTGAAAATAGTATTACAACTATAGTAGATGTAGGTGGTATTGGTACACAAGGGATGTAGATGATCTTTACGCACAAGATATTGTTCGCGCAAATAATCATTCCAAGATTGAGGATTGTACGTATTATACCATTCTTACATTAGAGCTAGTACAATAATACATTTAAGAAATAAATAAATAGTCGGGACATTTTGCACACACGGTCATCTGACCCCAAACTAAGCAAAGCTTGTGATATGGCTGCCAGAGACTGATATACATACATATATATTTTTAAATACATACTTAAATAGATATTAACATCCAGATATAGAACAAACACAAATGTTCATCACATAAATGTTTGTCCTAGGTGGGAATCGAACCCACGCCCCCAAGCCCAGAAGGCAGGTTCACTACCAACTGGACCAACGGGCTATCTAAATACGTTTGTTGTGTTGGGATCCCCATTTCATTATAACTTTTAGACTGTTTTACAATTTCTTAATTAATCCGCCGTAACATTACATATTTTGTGAAAATTTCAAATGGCTATCTATTACGGTTTGAAAGATACAGCCGTTAAAAGGTAGGACAGACGGACAGACAGACAGAATGACATCGTAGGCTTAGTAATAGCGTCCCGTTTTTACCTTTTGGGTACGGAACCCTAAAAATATTAATTTTTACAAAGTAAAGTTTTTTGTTATCTTTAGTTTTATGTAGCTCTTACATTTCTTTGGACATTATTTTTAACCAATCGCTACGGCCAGTTGCCGTTCACCGATTATGAGCAATATGTTTACCGGGTCCTCTTCAAACACGGCGTGTTGACACAGTGTAAACATGCCTTTATGTCGTGCTTGAAATGTTGCCATGTGCACTCGGCCGTATATTTGGGATACCCACTTGACGTTTTTCCATTTCAAACAGTTCTTGACAAGTTTTTATTCAACTCTTTGTAGTTTATGACGGAGATTTCGTAAGTATTTCTCAAACAGATTTGATGAAAGTTGGTATCACTTGAATGGTAGCATACCAGGTAGTGATGAAAGTTGACATCACTTGACTTGTATTTACCAGTCAGATCAGACATAGTGGGTGAAACCGCGGGGTGCTGCTAGTTAATAATAAATTTAAAAAAGGTATAATGACAAAAAACTGACAAAGAATGTAATTTTAATAAACGAAATTCTGCCTTTGTGCCAACTTTATCTTCTTCATTTAATATTTAAAACTAGTTGCGTCTCGCAGTTTCATCTTAATGCATTTATTGCCCTGTATAATACAATTAAACAAAGGAAAGGAGACAATTCGATCGGTTTATCGGTATAAAAACGTTTGAGCAGGTGCGTCTCCGTGCAAGCCAGCGGAGCGTCTCGGACCGTTCACCTCGCTGCCTCGCTCTACTCGGAAATATTATATCAGTAAAAACTTTCACACTGGAACTATTTAGTCGTATAGTAGTTGTATTGCATCTACTTAAAGGCCGTTGCAGACCATGCGTAGTAGGCACTTGCAACTTGTACTACACGCGTGCGCGCGCACACACACACACACACACACACACACCATACACAAACCTAAGTGCTCTAATATTAATAATGATAATAGTAATTATAGTGCATTACGATAAACAATAGATTCTATTAGTTGATGATGCAATACCCGCCGTCGCCTAATGCTTACCTACCAACTTTTTTCTGTGCAAAGGGGTATGCCGAAAACCAGCCCTGCGTAACCCTTCGGAACCTCGCAGTACAGCGCTGAGCGTACCCCTATTGAGTCGATGCGTAGTACAAGAAGCAAATAGAAGTTGTCGTTTTGTTTAGTGCAAGTGGCAGTGGTAGTGCTTAGTAGTACTTCTACTGCCACTTGCTTATGTTATTACGTATGTTAACATTTGCAGGTATTTTTTGGGTTATTCGAGTCAGTCTAGAGCAAGTACAAAATATGTGAACGCTGTCAGCCACAATGCGATAGCACCCGAAGGACGAACAAGTCATATCGTTGTGCTCATTCGTCGGAAAACTCGCCGAGTTGCGTCACCGAGCCGAGCTCCCGAGAAATGAATACCAGTCATATTTTTAACATCTATTTCTGGAATCGTATTTTTTGTATTGTTGTCGATTCTTGAAGAACTTGTAGTTGTATTGGTTTAAGATGTTTTTATATTATTTTGTTGTTTTTGTGAAACGAATTCGTACAGACTGGTCATCATACTAATATTAGAAACGCGAAAGTATGATTAACGATTGATGATGATTTGACGATGACGATTTGACGATGATTTGTATGATTTGGAACGTGGATATTCGCCAAAGAACCAGATTCACTGACATCTGTTAAAATTTGCAAGCTGAAGTGGCAATGGGCGGCCACAGCGCTCGAGGATCTGATGACCAATGGGGAAAAAAGATTCTTGAGTGGAGACCACGAACCGGAAGACGCAGCGTAGGCAGGCCTCCCACTAGATGGACCGACGATATGAATATTTTTTTTCTAACGCTTATTATTTTTTTGCATTTTTAGGGTTCCGTACCTCAAAAGGAAAAAACGGAACCCTTATAGGTTCACTTCGTTGTCCGTCTGTCTGTCCGTCTGTCTGTCCGTCTGTCAAGACCCTTTTTCTCAAGAACGCGTAAAGGTATCAAGTTGAAATTCATATTAAATACTTGGGTCTGCGGTTTCTTTCGGCTGTAAAAAATAAAAGTTGTAAGTCAAAGTAATCAAAAGATATGAACGTTTATGTCGCATATTTTGCGATTTCACAGGGGAATCAAACCTATAGGGTACTTCCCGTTGACCTAGAATCATGAAATTTGGCAAGAGGCAAGGTCTCATAGCACATATATAGGAATAAATCCGAAAGTCATAAAATTTGTAGTTATATCATTTAAAAATAATTATTTTGCTATTACAAACTTACATTTTGTAGTTGGAAAATATGGAAGAACCTGATTGTCAACTACAAAGTTAAGTTTGTCTTTCAATATTTCAACTTCAGTTAGTATTATTTTTGAACTCGCGCTTTGAGGGTTTCGTCCAACGGAATCCTCAGAGCACGAGCCCTACTCGTACTTGTCTGGTTTTTTATTTATTTATATTTATTTTACTTTGAGTTAGTTAATTACTTAAAAAGACATCAAAATAGTCCATATGATACGATCTAAATAAATATATTCAAATGTTTAATCAAACATTATGGTCATTATCGCTTTATGGTTGATATTCCGAAAACCCGTACGTAGAGCTTTGATTCCACTTTTATTATGCGAACTGCTAGTCTGTGGAATGAGCTGCCTGAATACCGTTCGGTTGGGGAATAGTTACAATCTGGTTGTCTTCAAATCACGAGTGAATCGGTTTCTTCTAGGCATATATATGTGCTATGCCATTTGCCAAATTTCATGATTCTAGGTCAACGGGAAGTACCTAGTAGTACCTAGTACCGGGAAGCGACATAAACGTTTATATCTTTTGATTGCGTTGACCTACAACTTTTATTTTTTTACAGCCGAAAGAAACCGTAGACCCAAGTATTTAGTATAAATTTCAACTTGATACTTTACGCGTTCTTGAGAAAAAGGGTCTTGACAGACGGACAACGAAGGGTTCCGTTTTTTCCTTTTGAGGTATGGAACCCTAAAAAACAATAAGTATGTCCCTAATACACACTTCAAACTAATTTACCAACAAATAACAAAATGATACCGCCATTTCGATATTAATACCATATTCACACAGTTATTCTGGTATAAACCCATACCTGCGACCGCAATAACCACTGGTTAATTAATTTGAAATTAAATGTTCGTTAAATTGCGGTCTCTGGCAGAGCGCCGGGTAAAAGAGACAACCGATGCGATGGTTAAATACATTAAGGCGAGGTTTTCCCACTTTTAAACAACGCTTATTACTACAGATGACCATAAGGCTTAATGTATTAAAGTCGCAATTAGCGGAGCAAAACCAAAGCATGCGTTTCGCTTCTTCTATTTTTTAAGGTTTTTCTCATGTTTTTCGAAAAGTATAGCTGTAATGCAAAAAAAAAACCTTTTTGTTTTCCTCCATAATTAAAAAATCTGTATATTAAGATATCGTAGACATTTAATAAATAGGTATTTGAATGAATCTAAAAAAAAATATGGGACCACCTATGAGATATGACCTACCAACCAAAAAAAGAATCATCAAAAACAATTCTAAATTGGCGGAGTAATCGCGTACTTACATACAAAAAAAAAAAAAAAAAAACACAGTCGAATTGATAACCGCCTCTTTTTTGGAAGTCAGTTAAAAACTGGAAGAAAAGCGCAAATAAGTGTTACTTTCATTTTTTTTTCTATCGAGCGAAATGTCCTTACTCGTATTTCGCCGTGGTCTTCGGGGTTTCCTAGATAAAACATTGACATGACACGATTTTATAATTTTAAAGTAATCATGGAATTAGACACAATTTAAATAAAACGACCATAATTGCTAAAAGTCGGAAAAGAGTGCCTTCATCATCATCATCATCATTTTATCCATAGGACGTCTACTGCTGGACAAAGGCCTCCCCCTATCGATCTCCAAAAGGACCGATTGGAAACGGCCTGCATCCAGCGTTTCCCTGCGGTCTCTTTTAGGTCGTCTGTCCACCTTGTGGGGTGGACGGACGTCTTACGCTGCGCTTACTGGTCCGTGGTCTCCATTCCAAAACCTTTCGACCCCATCGACCATCTATTCTACGTGATATGTGCCCTGCCCACTGCCACTTCAACTTGCTAATCTGGTGGGCTATGTCGGTGACTTTCGTTCATCTACGGATCTCCTCATTTCGGATTCGATCTCATAGAGAAACCCCGAGCATAGCACTCTCCATAGCTCGTGCGACTTTGAGCTTGCTTATGAGGCCTTAGATAGTGAGAGACCACGTTTCAATGCCGTAGGTGTGTCATCACTGGCAACACACAGTGGTCCACCTACAGACCTTAGACCTAAGATATTTTTTACACTGGTCGAAGACTTTCGTCTTAAGGCACTGAGGTATTTTGGACGAGAAAAAAGCTAATTAAATAAATATCCGCACACTTGATACCTACCGGACTCCATCAAACTGGATATAATACAAGTTAATACAAGTTCAAATGGTTTATTTATCAAAATCCTAATAAATGAGCTGATAAACGTCAACGGCTAAACAAATTTTCATTAATATTATATTTAAAAAAAAACGCTACGTCAAGTTAACTTTCAAACAAAAAAAGCCAAATCAAAATCGGTTCAGCCGCTTAGGAGCTATGATGCCATAGACACACACACGCAGACACACAGACACGCAAATACACATATTAAAGTTATCACACCCCTTCTTTTGCGTCGGGGGTTGAAATCAGAAATCCGATATGCTGTTCACTGACAAACTCATCACGAAATCCCGAAAATGTTTTGGGAATGGGCTATGTTCAGCATGGGCTGATGATGATTATGATAAACGTAACATTTATACTGGCTCCAATAATCTGAAGAAAACTTAGGTCACAATAAAATGTAATTCAAATCGTCAAAATTACAGGAACCAATTTCTAAAATAACTAGCGGTCCGCCCCAGCTTCGCACGGGTATAGAACCTATGTCACGGCCTATGTCACCCGGGGATAGTGTAGGTTCCCAGCAGTGAAAGAATTTTTCAAATCAGTCCAGTACTTTTTGAGCCAATTCGTTACAAACAAATCTTTTCTCTTTATAATATTATAATATAGATTTGCGTTTGACCGCCAACTCGCCTGATGTTAAGCGATGATGCGGCTTACGATGGAGCACGCTTGCCTAGAAGAAACCGATTCACTCGCGATTTGAAGACACCCAGATTGTAACTATCGGAGAACACGCATTTAGATATTTTCTTGGTTCTTGGAATGATAAGCAAAATATTGGTAGCTATACACATTTGCAATACGTGATAATGCTTGACGTGAAATCTTCCTCTTTATAATATTATTAGTATAGATAAAAATGCTTTGAACCTACTTCAAAACAAAATGCTTTGACCTACTTCAAAACAATGCAGTTAGATTGCAATGCACAAACCTAAATATTTTTTAACTATTTAGTAACTAAAACTATCACTACCTAATTATTATATACAAATTAAAATGAACAATAAATTATCAAAATCATTAAAAATACTAATCTTATACTATTTAGTTAAGTTTGACGGTAAAGTTATATGGTTTAATACGAGTAGTATAATTAAGTTACTAAATACAACCTTTTTAAAAAGAAAGTTGTTCTTTGCGCATCTCTCAAAACATTTTTCGCCGTAAACTCTCCGTTAACGAACATTTTCAATCCATAATACGCTCAGGCAAGCGTAAAAAATCTGTTCAAGTTTTCATCGCTGTCATCAAAGAGCCAAAAAAGGAGTTTTTAATTAATAAAGTACGTAACATTATCAACTGTGCCCTCGAGACGTAAATTAATAAACCCCGCTTTTCGCCTGCGAAAGTTACACAAAAAATTCAACCCCAAACAATCAAAATTGTTTCCGTAAAGTGTGGCGGAAAAATAAAAAAACCAAGGGGTCCCCTGGAGGAACGTTATGGCGGCGGCCGCGCCAAATCTGGCCCAAGATGCCCATAGACGGTGTTTTGGCTAAAATGCGTAAACATTGCAGGGTTATAGTCGAAGCCGCAATATATGCTGAATCTCTAGTAGGTACCTACGTATAAGAGTTTAAGAGCGTTCAATTTTAACATGGTCTTACTTGTTTGAAAAAAAGCTATGGGGGTCCTAGAGTTTGGTCCTACCTACCTACTACCTACCTACTACCTACCTACTACCTACCTACTACCTACCTACTACCTACCTACTACCTACCTACTACCTACCTACTACCTACCTACTACCTACATACTACCTACCTACTACCTACCTACTACCTACCTACTACCTACCTACTACCTACCTACTACCTACCTACTACCTACCTACTACCTACCTACTACCTACCTACTACCTACCTACTACCTACCTACTACCTACCTACTACCTACCTACTATCGAAACAAGGTAGCTTTTGTGATCATTTAAAGACCCAAAAGTTCATTATTCTTATCATTCTTAGCATAGCTACCTCAAATCAGACAATCTAGGGAGATATGCTAAGGTGGAGGCGTGGTGGCACAATCAGGCTTGATGCCTTTAGTCGTGCTCAACCTGCAGACGACCTTGCCGCCCAACTTTTAAACTATAGATAGTTAATTATAGCTACAAGTTTCTTATTGTGCGTGAAAAACGAGTAAGTACAAACGGTCACGGTTTTAACGTTATAAGCGGTTAAGCGGTTACAGTATAAAAAAAAATACACGGAGACATTTGAACACGATATAATTCGATAGCCCGTTGGTCCAGTTGGTAGTGAGCCTACCTTCTGAGCTTGGGGGCGTGGGTTCGATTCCCACCTAGGACAAACATTTGTGTGATGAACATTTGTGTTTGTTCTATATCTGGGCGTTAATATCTATTTGAGTATGTATTTACAAACTATACATGTATGTTTATCAGTTTCTGGCAGCCATATCACAAGCTTTGCTTAGTTTGGGGTCAGATGACCGTGTGTGCAAAAATGTCCCGAATATTTATTTATTTATTTATTTAATTATAATAGGCATGTGTCCTAATATTTAATGAATACAAATAACTGGCTTAGCAAAGTATAAAATTAAATACATTACATACACTGAAAAGGTGGCTGATATAGTTTCTGGTGGCTCAGTTTTCTTAGGTGGGCTCTATTTATAATCAGCTTTTCATAAGTGTTACCTAATAAATAAAATATAGTTTAAGTCTATTGTATTAAGGCATATCTCTCTTATTTGTCTGTTCTGAGATAGCTACTCTACACATAACGATGTGTGTACTAGACATTTATTATTTTCTCCACGTCAGCGTTGTGTTTTCGCGATGATACATCGTCTCACAGGGTATTGCAATTTAGTTGCAATACTGAATTATTGCGCTGTGCAAGACAGCGACAAATTACAACGTGACGTGGGTGAAAACAACCTTAACTGTCAAGGAAACTAAAATGTCTTTTTTCTCACAGATCTACTACCTATAGATTTTCAATGAGCGTGGCTAGCTCAGTGCCTCTCGCTTCCACAAGGTGTGTTGCCACATTATAATGATTTGCTATAAGTTAGGGTAATTTACCTACTATGATGGGTAGTGAATCTTCAATGAGTACTTTGGAAACAATACTACCTTTTAAATATTTATATTTTATACACTATCTGCTGCAACCCGCGGAGCTACCTGCAATGTTCTGGGAAGAAACGTACGTTGTCTGTCTTCATGACACACCCTATCGTCCTGACAAATTTTGTTAAGGTTGACTTAGCCGTTTCCTCGTAAAAAACAGACATAAAGTTACTTTCGTTTTTATTATAATTATTTGTTAGGATTAGAATATAGTACTAGAAAAAAGGTTGTGAAGTAACCATAGCATGATGGCTGGGCACTTTGTAGTGCTTGGCTTGCCTAACTAACTCATAGCACTCCTTTTATGTTTGCAGATGATCTTAAAATTTTAAAAGTAATCAATACTGTAGAAGATGTCGAAAGGCTGCAGAATGATCTGAACAGTCTTAATAAATGGTGCGAGATAAATGGAATGATTTTAAATGCCAATAAATGTTGTCAAATTACTTTTAGTAGGAAAAAATATAATATTAATGCGAATTATAAAATAGGAACAACCGAGTTAAAAAAAGTCAAAACAATGAAGGACCTAGGTGTAACATTTGATGAAAAATTAACGTTTATCCCCCACATTGACCATATTACTAAGAAATCTTCAAAGATGTTGGGATTTGTTATTCGAAATAGCAAAGAGTTTCATAAACCTGATACCAAGATTTTGTTATATAACTGCCTAGTTCGTAGCGTATTAGAGTATTGTTGTCCGGTCTGGTGGCCGCATTATGCCGTGCATTGTTTAAGGCTAGAAAGAATACAAAAAAGATTTTTGTGGCACTTAGCTTATTCTGCAAAAAAAGCTAAAATTATCCGTTCTTATGATAAAAGGCTAGCTCATTTTAATATACAAATGTTAGCAGATCGCCGAATTAAATTAGATTTAATTTTTCTTTATAAATTACTACACAATTGTATCGACTGTCCAAATCTTTTAACCAAATTTAAATTTAGAGTACCATTTAAATATCCGCGTAAAGCCTATAACTCCGTTTGCTCCTATATACCGCAGAACTGTGTTGGGGGCCAACTCACCAGTCCCAAGAATAAGTAGACTCGTCAATACATATCATAGTAAAGATTTAGATATTTTCGGAGACACATTATCAAAATTCAAAATTAAATTAAACTTATCCATGGCTGAAATGGCCAACCCCACTTATCACGTTTAGTTAATTTATTTTATTATTGTTAGTTTAACTTTTTTCATTATTTTTATTTCATATTAATATGTACCTATTTAATTATTAAGAAACAAGTAATGTAGTAACAAGTAACTTCCTTTAAAAGGTAACACATTTAGCTAAGTTCATTTATAAGATTTCAGTGTATTTATAAGATTTCAGTGTATGTAATAATGTAGTTATCAATGTGAAGCATTAATAAAAAAAAAAAAAAAAAATAAAACTACAACCTTCAAGATGTAGGTAAGTAGGAAGTACCTTACAGTGTGTTATAATAATAACTAGCTGGTGCCCGCGACTTCGTCTGCATGGTGTTAAAAATAAAATAAAAAATATCCTAGGTAAAAGGGATGGAAGGATAATCTGAAAAATAGTAAGCAACAAAACAAATTAATAAATTAAGGTACAAATCACATGGCTTTAAATAATTAATTTTTCCCTTTCTGATATTGGATTTGGCATTGAAATGACTCGAACAAATTCTAGCATGTTTTGATGGCACCCAATTTTCACGACCAGTAGCACTGATCCATTTTATTCGTAAGCCAGGATCGGTTGGAAACCTGCAGAACGAATAATTTATGTTAATTGTGGTGGGTAATTTCATTTATAAACTGGTAACATTTATTGTTATTCTTCTAAGTAATTTTTTTGATAAAACACTGGAAAAGACCACTAATCGACCCAATAACTGACTAATTATGAATAAAAAATTTGCGAATTGATATCCTGAATTTATTTAGGTGATCGTTACAAGCTTTATATGTTTACTTACGTGTGAAATGATATTTCATCGTATTTTCGCTCACTGCGCTTCTTGCAGCCCAAAATACTACAACCAACCATTGTAAAATATCTTTTACAATTATTTCTCAGAGGAAACACGCATTTATCACATTTAATCACCAAAAAAAGGCAATAAATAATATTCAGACCCGTTTTGTTTGTCACTGATTATAACAGATTTTGACACTTGAGGTACCAAAAACAGGTCACGCCGATAAGGACAACAAAATCTATTTATGTCCTTTTCGTACTTGTGCTGAGCCATATCAAGTTGTCTCTTTCACTAAAATATGTTGCCGATCTGGTTGTGTATATCTGTGTTTTTTCTGGTGGATTACGGAACAAATGTTTGTTAAAATGTTCATGACCGTGGATTCAATGTCCTTTAGTCGCAATATTAATAAGTTTACATAGTCATAGTCTTAATAGAGTCAAACAAGTCATAGTCACAGTCAGATTCAAGCTAAGTAAGTCATGGTCAAGTCAAACTCATGCCCCTGTAAAGTGGTGGAGACTTTACAAGAGGCTCCTATGGAGTTTTGGAAACAACACGAAAAGACATGTTTCATCTCGTTATATCACTTCCCACACTCGAGCATGTTTACGAGCACTTAATGAATAATAATTCACCATTTAGTACACATTAACACCCGAAAATACACAAGTTTAGGAAAATAATCCAACGAGCCGACATGTTTTTTTCTACGTTGGCACCAAAAACCCTATTATGGAACAAAACAGGCCCAGTGTTGCCATCTCGTTATCAGGTTTTTGGGCAAAATCGATTTTAAATTTAGGCTAGATTTGCCCAAATATGCAAAATATTTGTAACATAAGTAATTGATTTTATACTATAAATTGTCTACCTGCCGTGTAGATTACATAATTTTTTGCAAAGTTTTGGATTTAATGTATTCTTTGTTTAAACACAATATTGAAAAGCTATTTACAAAAAACACTTGTTTTAAGCAGTTTAAAGTTACTCAGAAAATAAAATAAAGAAAGAGTACAATAGGCATGATTCCTAATGTTTAATTTATTACAAATAACCGGCTTAGCGATGAATATAACTAAATACATTACACAAACTGAAAAAATAATTTGAATTGGCTGATAAATCTCTGAGATATGAGTATTTAAAGTTTTAGGTGGGGATAGAGAGGGGATGTTCTATCCCTTTCTCGCAAAGCGTGTGTTAGTATAGCATTTGTATGGCGCTCCTGAGCCGTGACGTCACGGCTCAGTATAGTGCGCTCTCTGTCTAGCATGAAATTAAATTAAAATAAAATGCTTATATCTTATTTATTTTGAACTAATTTTAATTTTGTATTTATGATCAGCTTTTGTATGATGTAATAAAAAATATTAGTCATCATGCCTAATTGTTCATTCCCGGGTTGTCTATGGTTTTGACGGATGATAATTAGGGCTAGGAGCTAAAACATCATATTTACGGGGCTGTATAAGCAGATAAGAGGCTAAATCTAGCCTCGAAAGGGCTAAGTTGGCAACCCTGAAAACAGCTATAGTACAGAGGTAAATAACGCCTCATCCTCGTGGTCCTTAATTGTTGGCCTTTTGGAAAAACTCAGAGTCATACAGCGGACAATGGAGACTGGAGAGAGCTATGGTCGGAGTTTCTTTGCGCGATAGAATCCAAAACGTGGATATTCGCCAAAGAACCAGAGTCACCGACATAGCTGTTAAAATTTGCAAGTTAAAGTGGTAATGGTAGGGCATATCGCTCGAAGAACCGATAACCGATGGGGAAGAAACGTTCTTGAGTAACCACAAACCGGAAGACGCAGCGTAGGTAGGCCTCCCACTAGATGGACGACAACATTGTGAGAGTCGCTGGCATCCAGTGGATGCAAAAGGCAGGCTGTCGTTCAATGTGGAGGTTAAAGGGGGAGGCCTATGTTCAGCAGTGGACGTCTTCTGGCTGATGATGATGAACGCCTCACACTGATAGTTCCCCACTACGTTGGAGACAAGAAAGCTTTAGAAAACACACAAAGACATCAACTAATAACTGATAGATTCACATACCTGTTTTGTCCCAGGGCCCTGGGGCCTTACCATAAGCGTTACACAAAATAACAATGCTGCGTGAACATAGCGTTCCGAGCGCAAAACATTTTTACTTTTGACCATACCATAGCCGTCAAAACGTTTCCGCTTTATTATGAAAGCACGAGACGACGCTCTACGTTAATACAGAGTTCTCACTCACACACCCGATCATAGTTCGTTAGATTCCGTTCATTATTCCGTAATACAAAAGTTTTAAATTAAACCCGTACCATAGTTGGTTTTAACAACGCGAATAACATTATTTTTGCGTCCATGAGGCTCCATTCTAGCGATAATAAAAAAGTTAGTCAGGACCAACTTTTTTACTATCGCATTGAAATTAAAACTGCTTCATGCCTCCCGAAGGCCTCTGACAAATACTTAAATCATAAACCAAGTTTATAAAGACTAAGCGGTCGATCCAAATGTCAGTTTTAGGCCGCTGGGAGGCCTCCGACAAATACGTGTCATTCACTAAAATATATGTAGTAAGCAAGATAATACAGGCTGAATTGGCAACCCTAGCGTCAGAATCATTAGGCCTCCCGAAGGCCTCCGCCAAAAATCTGTTTTAGTCACCAAAATATGTAGGAGCATTAAACAACTGGCTGTATTGGTAACCTTAGTGTTAGGACTTTAGGCCACTCGAAGGCCTCCGACGAATATGTAGTTATATCGCTAGAATATGTAGTAGATAAGATAGTAAAGGCTGAATTATCAATCATAGTGTGAGAACTATTAGGCCTCCTGAAGGCCTCCAACAAATGTGTGTTCCAGTCACCAAAATATGTAGGAGGCATGAAAATATTGGTTGTATTATCCAACCCTAGTGTCAGAATCTTAGGCCACCGAAAGGACTCCGATGAATAAATAGATATATCACTAGAATAATATTGTAGTAGGCACACAATAGTACAGGCTGAGTTGCCAACCCTAGTGTTAGAGCTTCTAGGCCTCCGACAATCAAACGTGACACTTTATCGAACTTGACCGTGACTTTTTTACTTGACTCTGACTTAATTGACGATATTTAATAGAACTTGATATAATTTCAATACTCAACACAGGCAAACGCACTAGACGTGCAATGCCAAAATTTTCTCACTGGGAAATTATTCTGAAAAATATTCAAAACACAGTGCGATAAAATAATTAAGTACGTATACTCACCTATAGATGCCTATAGCTACTTCTACGCGTTCAGACAAGTCCAAGAAACTAGAAACGGCAACACAAATCTATAGCGCTGTCTTGCTCTACTAAGCCGTTACCGTTCTTTTTACTTACATTCATTTACGATAATATAATCATAATACATTTTTTGATTATGGTACGTAAGATAAAACAAAACGGACAACGCTACATTATCGTTTTACTAAAGTTTCGAATCGCGTTCCGATACACGCAGTCATTATGAAAAATCAAATAAATAAATTTCATTTTTAAATTATTATTTATCGATACGCTATATTAATTAATAAAACAATCACTTTTAAGTGCTAAAGGGTATTATTGATATATTATTATTTAATAAGTGTTCGTGGACGTGCTTGAGTCTGAGAAAGTGATATTAGGCGCTAAAACGTGTATTTTCGTGTTGTTTCTAAAGCTCCTAGAAGCCTCTTGTAAAATCTCCACCACTTTACTAGGGCATGACTTTGACTTGACCGTGACTTACTTTGCTTGTCTCTGACTGATTTGTTTGACTACATATAATGTTTAGCAAACTTGATATCAATATAATTACTTGACACTGCCAAATGCACAAGAGTGCGACGCGAAAATCATCATGGAGGAAAAAAAACTGTCTACATTGTCTTCGTCACAGGTCTTCGTAAATTATTAAACATCTAAGAGTTCTGAATCACACCATTAGTGCCGATGCAAAAAAAGAATCCGTGCCATCTTGATTCTCGTAACACTGAAGATGTAAATAGGAACATGCTCTTTGTTGTTACTGTCATTGACATAAATATTTTTGATTTCCTTTTTTTTTTTTTTCATTTTACGACGTTCAGTGCATTTCAGAATGCACGAGGTGAAACATGTATTTTCGTGTTGTTTCCAAAACATGTTTCACCTCGTTATATCACTTACCCACACTCGAGCATGTTTACGAGCACTTAATAAATAATAATTCACCAATTACTACACATTAACACTCGAAAATACACAAGTATAGGAAAATAATTCAACGAGCCGACATGTTTTTTTTCACGTTAGCGCCAAAACTCCCAAGCAATCTGACGGCAATGCAGTGATGCCAAGCTAGATTTTCATTTTACCCCAACGCCTGATTAATTTTACCCTTAAATCATTACTATTTATATAAAAATACCCTAAGGCTAAAGTTTTAGTTTTAGATAATTAATACAACAAGTTCTTTTATATTTAATGGTTAAATTTTTATCGAACGTGCGTTCTGATTTACACACGCCATTATGGTACAATATTGTTAGCTTTTCAGCCAAGAAATCACCTTTTAAACTGTTTTACACACAATTCGTTTACACTTGTTATCGCTTCGAGGTTCGAGCAAAGAAAAGAGGGTGATTGCTTTTTTTTTTTTTTTTATGATTGACTTTTACTGTTGGCCTTTTGGCCTCTACAGCTTGACCGGACTAGTTAGCGAACGCAGAGTGCGTTCGGCATAACTTGGTGGTTAAGTTTATAGGCGACTAGCACAAGGGCACCTCGATGGTACGAACCTCGGCTTGGGCCGTCGCCGGGAGTGGGAATCAGACTTGCCCAGGCACCCCAGAGGGGGTGTGCCCTGGAGCCCTAACGGTTTGTTGAACTGAATGATTATTTGGAGAGAATCTAACCGATCTTCTAACAGATCCTGTGGGTCTACGATCCTGCCGGCGGGATCGCTGTGTGTGTGTGCCTCTGGTAACCGACGCCTGTACCAAAAACTGAATATTTCCTATTGCTAGGAGCAGTCGGATCGGTAAGGGTGATTGCAATGCAACCGCCACTTATATACTGTGTTCGTTGGCAGTCGACAAAAGACTGTCAACTGTCAACGAACACGTGTGAACTTCGCCAATACAGTTTCATTATAATGGTGTTGTTAGTTCATCTATACATTAAATGATTAAACTAAAGTTGTTTTACATTCGGCCATCCGACTCAATTACACGTCCTCGTGTATACGTGTCATGTATTATATGATAATAGACATTATACGTGTTAATTAAATGTGTACTTTACAATCTTATTTTGAAGTCTTATACTATCGTTTTATGTTACATAATATCAGAATGCAACTGCATACTGAAAAGCACATCATATCAGACTAAAACCGAATCTGGTTTAGTTAAGTCAGTACGCAACTGCGTACACTGTCTCTTACGCAACTGCGTACATCGGCTCTTACGCGACTACGTACACCGGATCTTACGCAACTGCGTACAATGTCTCTTACGCAACTGCGTACATCGGCTCTTACGCGACTACGTACACCGGATCTTACGCAACTGCGTACAATGTCTCTTACGTAACTGCGTACTGGAGGCTCCGCTGCAGGCTCAGCTGGCAGGTTCGTCGGCAGGCTCAGCCGCAGGCTCAGCCGCAGGCTCAGCCGCAGGCTCGACAGCAGGCTCAGCTGCAGACTCCGCGGCAGGCTCCACTGCAGGCTCCGCTGTATGCTCCGCCGCAGACTCGACCGCAGGCTCGACAGCAGGCTCAGCCGCAGGCTCGACAGCAGGCTCAGCCGCAGGCTCGAGGGCAGGCTCAGCCGCAGGCTCGACAGCAGGCTCAGCCGCAGACTCCGCGGCAGGCTCCACTGCAGGCTCCGCTGTATGCTCCGCCGCAGACTCGACCGCAGGCTCGACAGCAGGCTCAGCCGCAGGCTCGACGGCAGGCTCGACAGCAGGCTCAGCCGCAGACTCCGCGGCAGGCTCCACTGCAGGCTCCGCTGTATGCTCCGCCGCAGACTCGACCGCAGGCTCGACAGCAGGCTCAGCCGCAGGCTCGACAGCAGGCTCAGCCGCAGGCTCGACGGCAGGCTCAGCCGCAGGCTCGACAGCAGGCTCAGCCGCAGACTCCGCGGCAGGCTCCACTGCAGGCTCCGCTGTATGCTTCGCCGCAGACTCGACCGCAGGCTCGACAGTAGGCTCAGCCGCAGGCTCGACAGCAGGCTCAACGGCAGGCTCAGCCGCAGGCTCGACAGCAGGCTCAGCCGCAGACTCGACAGCAGGCTCAGCGGCAGGCTCGACAGCAGGCTCAGCCGCAGAATCGGCGGCAGAAATTTGCATATATAACAATAAGTACACTAATCGGATATATAATCTGAAGAACTTTTAACATGAGCACAGTTATTTAGTAATTAGTATTAAATTAATCATTAGTAAAGAAATTATAATCAAGAAAACGCAAGGAATAAAACAGCCACTTTGTACAATAACTATTAATTAGGGCTCTAAAAAAAAACATGACTAGCAAACAGGTTTTGAACCACTTAACAAAAGACAAATTACACTCTGTGGACATGGGAAAATAAGAAGACATCTGTAACTTATTAATCCCACTTCTGATTTGTTAGCTTTTCAGCCAAGAAATCACCTTTTAAACTGTTTTACACACAATTCGTTTACACTTGTTATCGCTTCGAGGTTCGAGCAAAGAAAAGAGGGTGATTGCAATGCAACCGCCACTTATATACTGTGTTCGTTGGCAGTCGACAAAAGACTGTCAACTGTCAACGAACACGTGTGAACTTCGCCAATACAGTTTCATTATAATGGTGTTGTTAGTTCATCTATACATTAAATGATTAAACTAAAGTTGTTTTACAATACTACTAATATATCTGTAGCCATAATTAATCAGTTTTCAAGGTTACAAGAATTGTTGTTTGTAACAAAAAAAAATACCCTCAAGATTATAAAGTCCCTAAACAATTCTAGACCCTATAAATTACTCTGCGACATAATGTTTACTCTAAATCTAGGGTAAAATACCCTAAATTGGCATCACTGCGGCAATGAACCAAGCAATGATATAAAGTGCCGTGATTCAAAATAAAGACATGGTCCAAAGGCCTTTGTCCAAACCCAGAGCGCATTGCATGGTAAAATCTATTGGCATTCTTTATTTAGTTCCGAGTAATATCGTTAGATGGCGCCATAGGAAAAATTAGATCGCGCAAGTGTTTCGTTCGCGGCAATGTAAGGCCATGTCAATGTTTGTAAATAAAATTGCTTTTCTTTCTACGGTATACAGTGTGTTGTTATTTGTGAACCTACCTACGAGTGTAACACCCTTTGTAGCCAGACCAAAACCCAAATAAAAAAAAACAGGCAATGACCACAGATCATTAAAATTCATAAATATGAGTGAACGAAATAGAATGACGTCATCAAAACTTCCTAGCCGTTGTAATAACATAATGATAATGTATTTTAAAGTCTATGGTACGAAATTAGAAAGTATTATCAAAATAACATTACTTATACACCTTATGGTAGGCCCCCTGATTCCGTAACTTTAACACGCACGTAACGCGCCGCGTTAAGTTAACCTATTAAATTTTGGACTCTATTCTCTAGGAATAAAGACCAACTTTTAGAGGTAAACTTAACACGGCACGTTACGCGCGTGTTTGTAGTTACAGAATCAGGGCCCTGGGACAAAACAGGCAGGTATGTTATTATGCCCAGAGATCAAGTTCAGAAAAAAACAATTGAAATGAACTAGTGTTTAACAATTGAACTATAGTCATTGATGTAAGTAAATAGTAGTATTTATCTTTGTTGGACCGAAAAATCTATGTAAAAAGCACAGCGTTTTTTTAACCGACTTCAAAAGGGGAATTCCATTTTTTTTCTCATAAACACACGATAAATGTTTACGACAACTTAGCCACACCAAAACTGGTAAAATAGTCGTCCCGAAATAAAATAAAACAGGATCGTCAGCACCGCTAGTGTTGCAGGTGTACATAGGCGGTGATTTCTGCTTACCATCAGGCGGCGGTCCGCCGAAAATGAGCATCAAACGACCATGCGGTCATGGTCGTTTGAATCTCATTTTATTTTTAAAAAAATATATAGAAATACCTGTTTATTTATAAATTACAAACGACCACGCGGTCATGGTCGTTTGATGCTCATTTAATTTATAAAAAAATATAGAAATACCTGTTTATTTATAAATAAGTAAGTATTCAGGGCATTTTTGGACACACGGTCATCTGACCCCAAAATAAGCAAAGCTTGTGATATGGCTGCCAGACTGATATACATATATAGGTACATATTTTAAATACATACTTAAATATATATTAACACCCAGATATAGAACAAACACAAATGTTCATCACATGTATGTTTGCCCTAGGTGGGAATCGAACTCACACCCCCATGCGCAGAATGCAGGTTCACTACCAACTGGACCAACGGGCTATCTAATTCAAATGTTTTTGTTACTTTGTAATAGCTATCTACAAATTACGCTAACGTATCTGCAACAAGCTTTTGTTAGCTTTTCAGCCAAGAAATCACCTTTTAAACTGTTTTACACACAATTCGTTTACACTTGTTATCGCTTCGAGGTTCGAGCAAAGAAAAGAGAGTGATTGCAATGCAACCGCCACTTATATACTGTGTTCGTTGGCAGTCGACAAAAGACTGTCAACTGTCAACGAACACGTGTGAACTTCGCCAATACAGTTTCATTATAATGGTGTTGTTAGTTCATCTATCCATTAAATGATTAAACTAAAGTTGTTCTACATTCGGCCATCCGACTCAATTACACGTCCTCGTGTATACGTGTCATGTATTATATGATAATAGACGTTATACGTGTTAATTAAATGTGTACTTTACAATCTTATTTTGAAGTCTTATACTATCGTTTTATGTTACATAATATCAGAATGCAACTGCATACTGAAAAGCACATCATATCAGACTAAAACCGAATCTGGTTTAGTTAAGTCAGTACGCAACTGCGTACACTGTCTCTTACGCAACTGCGTACATCGGCTCTTACGCGACTACGTACACCGGATCTTACGCAACTGCGTACAATGTCTCTTACGCAACTGCGTACATCGGCTCTTACGCGACTACGTACACCGGATCTTACGCAACTGCGTACAATGTCTCTTACGCAACTGCGTACATCGGCTCTTACGCGACTACGTACACCGGATCTTACGCAACTGCGTACAATGTCTCTTACGTAACTGCGTACTGGAGGATCCGCTGCAGGCTCAGCTGGCAGGTTCGACGGCAGGCTCAGCCGCAGGCTCAGCCGCAGGCTCGACAGCAGGCTCGACAGCAGGCTCAGCCGCAGACTCCGCGGCAGGCTCCACTGCAGGCTCCGCGGCAGGCTCCACTGCAGGCTCCGCTGTATGCTCCGCCGCAGACTCGACCGCAGGCTCGACAGCAGGCTCAGCCGCAGGCTCGACAGCAGGCCCAGCCGCAGGCTCGACGGCAGGTTCAGCCGCAGGCTCGACAGCAGGCTCAGCCGCAGGCTCAGCCGCAGGCTCGACAGCAGGCTCGACAGCAGGCTCGACAGCAGGCTCGACAGCAGGCTCGACAGCAGGCTTGACAGCAGGCTCAGCCGCAGACTCCGCGGCAGGCTCCACTGCAGGCTCCGCTGTATGCTCCGCTGCAGACTCGACCGCAGGCTCGACAGCAGGCTCAGCCGCAGGCTCGACGGCAGGCTCAGCAGCAGGCTCGACAGCAGGTTCAGCCGCAGACTTCGCGGCAGGCTCCACTGCAGGCTCCACTGTATGCTTCGCCGCAGGCTCGACAGCAGGCTCGACAGCAGGCTCAGCCACAGGCTCGACAGCAGGCTCAGCCGCAGACTCGACAGCAAGCTCAGCGGCAGGCTCGACAGCAGGCTCAGCCGCAGAATCGGCGGCAGAAATTTGCATATATAACAATAAGTACACTAATCGGATATATAATCTGAAGAACTTTTAACATGAGCACAGTTATTTAGTAATTAGTATTAAATTAATCATTAGGAAAGAAATTATAATCAAGAAAACGCAAGGAATAAAACAGCCACTTTGCACAATAACTATTAATTAGGGCTCTAAAAAAAACATGACTAGCAAACAGGTTTTGAACCACTTAACAAAAGACAAATTACACTCTGTGGACATGGGAAAATAAGAAGACATCTGTAACTTATTAATCCCGATTCTGATTTGTTAGCTTTTCAGCCAAGAAATCACCTTTTAAACTGTTTTACACACAATTCGTTTACACTTGTTATCGCTTCGAGGTTCGAGCAAAGAAAAGAGAGTGATTGCAATGCAACCGCCACTTATATACTGTGTTCGTTGGCAGTCGACAAAAGACTGTCAACTGTCAACGAACACGTGTGAACTTCGCCAATACAGTTTCATTATAATGGTGTTGTTAGTTCATCTATCCATTAAATGATTAAACTAAAGTTGTTCTACACTTTTAAGCAGCATACTCTCTAAACAGCAAAAAAATCAACACCATTTGTTACCAAAATAACGTGGCCATTATTACGGCCAGCACTGTACATTAGCCGCGCAATATATTTCCCCAAGTGTTGTGCTGACTGTATTTCGCCAGCCTTTGCTTTCGAGAGTTGCTGACTGTACCTCGCCATTGCTCATTGCTGTTTGTCTTTCTGAAACGTATATGGTGCGGTGTTGATTCACCAATTCATGCTCTGTTGACGGGGATGTTCCAGGATTTTGCCGTTAATATTCTAGGTTGCATAGCTTATTTAAACCTTTAGGTTATTATAGAATAAAGTTTCAAGAAATTCACGTAACGTGTTTTAGTTTCATGTTTAGGTATCATAAATGGTATGGAGGTGCATGATAATTTTTTTTATTAACCTATACTGGACAGTTAGACTCATGGGAAAAGGTCTCCCCCATTTCTTTCCAGACAGTGTGATCACCCACTGTATCTGGAACGTGTCGAGGTCATCGCGTCAGCGTTTTCTAGGCCTGCCCTGGCTCTTTCGTCCGTTTTCAAGCTACTGTGTGATCTTCTGGGCCCATCTGCCAGGGTGCATCCTGGCCACGTGTGCCGTCCAACCCCACTTTAATTTGGCAGCTTTGACACCAACATCAGCATGATTATTAAAGATTTTATTTAACTTGTCTTGATATTACCTATGGGTAAAATCTTGCGACTGAATTTTAAAACAGTTTTCTTCAACCGATTGAGTTGAAATTTTGCATACACGTTTAGTTTGGATGACAATACACGGTTAGCGAAGTGACGTCATTCTAAATCAAATATGGCGGACTCCCAAAGATGGCGGACTAGTTATTTTTATGCACCTCATGGTATGGGTATGAAAAAAAGGGTTTGCTGAGAATAATTAATTTTAAGGTGCAATAAAAATTCATTTACCACAAGATAATGTAAACAATTCTAAAATGTTACAATTGACATTATAAAACGAATTTGATAAAAAATTAAGGATTTTAATTAATGTATACATAATATATTTTAAATGTTAATCGGGACTTATCACGTATTATTTAATTTAGGTAAAAAATATGTACCTTTCGCTCGACGTTTCGACCATGTTACAATGGCCGTGGTCACGAGCTGACTGAAAACTGCGGGTGAGTCCGGCGAGAAAAGCGGGTGTTTTGTTCTCCTACCCTCACTTGATCTTGAAAATCGCAGGGTATTGGTGGGTATACATAATACCCAACAATTTAAATAATAATTTTAAAAAAAATACAAAAAAGTATTAATTAAGCTAAATTACCTGACGAAAAAATTTCAATAGTTTAGATATGATGTTATTAATTTAAATAGTTAACAGATAGACATTACTATAATAATGGTATGATAAACAAATTGACCTACTGCAGTCAATACCCACCTCATACTTGATGATGATGATATAAAGTAGTCTATGTCACTCTCCAGCCCTTGAACTATACCCATGCAAAAAACAAACAAACCAACAAACTTTTCGCATTTATAATATTAGTATGATTGGATTGTCAAAATTCTTAAACCTGTTTCTAGATTTTATTAAGTTTTCATATTGTAGCTTCATAACTGCAACAGATTTTTCATAGCTCTGCGAAGTTCCTTCCAAAATCCAAACTACCAACTAAAAGCCTCAACATTCTTCTTCAAGCGGATGCCTGAAAAAGTTCGGCCCACAAAAAACAACTCCATACATCTTGCGAACAGCGGTGAATAAAACCGCTGAGTATTTTTATTTTCGTAACTCTGCAGACAATAGGAGCGGCCAGACTTGATACATAGGCCAGACCTCTTCTGCTAATTAAAAAAGATAGCATTTTGAGTGTGCGGTCGCACTTAATTCGGTACCTTTTCTGGGAAATTGATTTTTTATTCATGAGATTGTAGTTTTAGATTAGTTGTGTTATGCGGCACAACAATAGGCATGTGTCCTCATGTTTAATTTATTACAAATAACCGGCTTAGCGAGGAATATAACTAAATACATTACATATACTGAAAACAAAGTATACAATGTTTTAGATTTTATCTTAAAAGATTTATTTATAGTCATCAAAAGGGCGAAGAACTCCTTAGAAATGATACAAGCGCTGTTTAAACTACTATAGTAAATAGATAAAGTAGGTACTAACTTTTTTTTGGTTTTCCTTTTCTTTAGCTCCATGTTGTTGGATTAAGATCTATTCTGAGCACATATATATATACATATATATGAGCACATATATATATATACAATTTTATATTTATAATATAAAATAAAAATATAAAATTGTTAAATTTTATATTTATTATATAATTATTATCTACTCTAAATAAATAACATTATAATAACGAAGCATCACAGAAATTAATAATATAGCATATTTTGTCTTTTGTTAATTTTTTCATTATAATTATTGTAAATTACATTGTTTTGAATGTGATTGAGGTATGTACCTACTTGTACGCGCACCTGTGCGGTGCGTGACGTCAGCTGCCGGCCTCATCGGAAGACCAGCGCCGTTTGACAACAAACGGCATTATGCTGAGCTGGGGCCGGTTTGTGGCAAAAGTCCAACTTTTTTACTTTTAAATTTGTGTGTAGCTCTAAGTGTGTATGGATTTTTGTTACAAATAAAATATTGTCTATTATTGTCTATTGAAAAAATAATTTAAATTGGCTAATAAATCTCTGAGATATGAGCGTTTAAAGTTTTTAGGTGGGGATAGGGAGGGGATGCTCTATCCCTTTCTCACAAAGCGTGTGTTAGTATAGCATTTGTATAGCGCTCCTGAGCCGTGACGTCACGGCTCAGTATAGTGCGCTCTGTCTAGCATGAAATTTAAATGCTTATATCTGCTTATATGTATCTTATTTATTTTTAAACTAATTTTAATTTTGTTTTCGTTGATGGGCTCTATTTATGATCAGCTTTTTTATGAGGTAATAAAAAAATATTAGTCATCATGCCTATTGTATAACTACTGCTAATTTTATACACATGGGGCACAAGCTAGAGCTACTACATGGGGTTCTTCAGAAGGCGAGTTAATAGTGTCCTTAAGAGTCGGCAACGTATATGTGATGCCTTTGGTGTTACAAGTATCCATAGGCGACGGTGACTGCTTACCATCAGGCGGTCCGCCTGCTTGTTTGCCACATAATATGGCCTTGAAAAAAACATAAGTACACAGTTTATGGGCTATTTATAGAATTATGCACTTTACGACAACAGTCCAGCCGCTAAAAGAATGTGACTACAGCTGCAATATCATTGTAAAAAACGATTGAAAAGATTGTCTTTTAATATTTTACTGTAGTATATTCGCTACCAGCTACAATTTTTCCTTCAAAAAGCTTTTAAAAATTATGGGAATTCACTGTTTTTGTTGAGCTTTTTACAATGCTATGGCAACTGTCAGACGCATTATTTTAGCAGTTGCGCTTTAGGTTGGTACAATAGATACATAGGCCAGACTTCTGAAAATATGTTAAGTAATGTATCCAAAAAAGGTTGACTGAAAAATTAGTCCAGGCTATGATTAATTAAAAAATTGCGATTAAAATCTTACATTTTGTAGTTGGTATGTATGGAAGAAATTTATTTTCACTACAGTTAAACTTTATACAGTAACTAACACTAATACATGAACGAACCAATAAAACGAGTTATTTTTTGTTTGTCTGTGGCACATCGCATTATGTTGGCGACCCTGGCGGGTTACCGAGCCCAGGGACAATTTAGGTAGATGCAAGAAAAAGGATGAGATAATGATTTACACATTAAACCCAGAGTTACTAATCTCTTTAATTACTCATTTAATCCACTGTTTGACGCCAGTGGGCCTAAGAGGTAGAATGCCCATAGACCGTCGAAGGTCTAAATTCAAGCCCATTATGACAAATGGTCAAGCTATTATCAGTTGGCAGCGTACCCAGCATGCTGGTGGCATTACCACGCTGAATGGCAATGCCTATGTGTTGAGCCAGAAACGGGTAATCATCATCATCATCATCATCATTTCAGCCGTAGGACGTCCACTGCTGGACAACGGAAACAACAATGGAAACAATGGAAACAATGGAAACGGGTAATATTATAAAGTAACTAGGTACTGAGTTAAAGAATACAGAACAAGTTGGTCGAGCAAGTATATCAGCCAGAACCTATTGTTTATTAACATGTTATTCCATATGCATTGAAAAATGTCACAACCAATTCAGACAATAACCAACCAATCCGACCCGAGTCGACTTTCCCAAATGCGTTCTGAAAGGTCACCCCAAAATCCTGATTTTATTCTGCCTTTCCGCCATTTTTCCCCGACCCTTTGGGCCCGCTGTAGGTCTATTTGTATGTGAATGTAGAGCCCAGCTTGTGGCAGGGCTGTTAAAGGGACATTTAAAGTAGGCATTCGTAAATAATGGGGCAGATACGGAGAAATCCTTTCTCAGTTGTATCACTTTGCCGCGCGTTGGCAAATAGGGCCCGTGATATGTTTTTACTTTTTATGGAATCTGTGCTAGTGCTGTAGAGACATTGTGAATTCTCAGAATAAAAGCACTGGTGACATTGGTTCGCTTCTTGTTCGCAATAAAAGTCTGGTCCGGTCGTTTATTTTACACGCTTTTATTTAACTTGCTTTGTTTATTTGTTTAGGTCAGGTCAAATCTTGCAAGCTTAATTAGAATCAGTTCTTTTTAACTGACTTTGCTGAAATTTTGCATACACCTAAAGGTGTACTGATCTGGTGACAATACGATATGCAATACCCAATATAGATTTTTAGATTGGTTTATTTATTGTATTATTTTTATTTTGTAGTGGTGTGCTTGTACCGAGACATCACCAAACGGTTCCAACGGAAGACCAGCGCTGGTTAACAGCCGGCATTATGCTGAGTTGGGGCCGATTTGTGACCTTATAACATGTATTTAAGGTATTTAAAAAAAGAAGTAAGAAACGATAGAGTAAGACCGCACTAAATTCAATATTGCCGTCGCTCCAAGGCGCTTACATTTTCTTTGCTAAGGCTAAAAGCTTGTTTAATTTTATTTTTATTTTTTACTATCAACTTTTCTTTATAGGTTAGCAACACGACGTTTTGAATCACACCCTAAGAAAACAGTTGATAAAATTATTATGCAAAAAGACTATCACACATTTTGTTTTCGTTATGTTTTATTTCTGGCAATAAACATATTCAAACATATTTTATTTACTCACGTAAAATTAAGCTTGTTATTCTGACTATGGTTTCAACCTAACTAAATAAACTCAAACTCGTGACCAAAATGCTGGCCTTTATTTTGCCCAAAGACTAAGCATTGCCATACAACGTGGCAATGCTGCCAGCATTTTGGGAACGCTGCCCAATGGTAGCGGCTTATTAGATTAGTTTAAGTTTAAGATTAATTTTAGTTTTAGATTAGTTTTAATTATAAATTTAAATTAAAGATAGTTTTTATTTTACTTGTGATTTTTATTAAATACAGTTGAAAAGAGGGATCCCATTGTAAAAAAAAAAAACCTAACTAAATTATAGTTTTCAAACGTACAAATTTTATATTATACTTTGATTATGTATTATGTCGATATTAGACAAACAAAAAGTTGAGAATCAGTTCACTATGGACATACGTCCTTGCATTTGCATCTCAAAATGTAGTCGGTATTCTAAATTGTGCGAACTTTTTGTGTTGCTTTTGCGAGAACTGGGTGTGGCGATATCGAAATATCTAGAAAAATCGATCGTTGAACTCGCATTCTAATATTTCAAATCTAATCCCGAGCCGTCAGGCGCACTCGAAAACGACGCAAACTTGCCAACCCGCTTCTCGACATCAAACGCTGTCCTGACGCCACGATCTTAAACTACAAACTATAAAACGCACAGAAACAAAACTGGAATCAAGCTTCTTTCTTATAAAACCTGATAGCGGTGTTTTGGAAGATTATATTTTGCAAAACAAATAATGATGTACTAAACCTCACTTTCATTTTGAAACACCTTTCCAATAATATGTCACATGAGCAGGTGCAGTAAATAATTTTTTTATTCGCAGTTTACATGCCACCACCTTGAATTTATGATGATGTCATCCATCCATCCCTGAACTTAGAGGAATCTATCGACACCATTACAATCGGTTTTAGCGCTTAGGGTGTAAGTGGGAACGCATACATACGGGTAAAAAATTGGCAGTTGTTGCGCTATATTCATGTATTTATGTCGTTCGTACAACTATTTCAACCTAAGGTCAGCATCATAACTTTTAATGACTACACTGACAAGCAGGTAAATTTTAATGGGTCTATATAAACCATATCGTCACGAAGGCAATACTATTGAGGAATTTTGCGCCAACATAAAAACAGGTCGCGTTATTGTATTATTTTCCTAAGCATGTGTATTTTCGTGTGGTAATAAAAGTGGTGGATTATTATTTATTATGTGTCCGTGAACATGCTCGATCGTAGGTAAGTGATTTCAATGAGCGGCAACATGTTTTTTGTTCGTGATGTCTTCAAAACTCCATAGAAGCATCTAGTTATGTCTCCATTACTTTACTAGGACACGAGTTTGACTTGACCGTGACGTCCGTGACTTACTTTGCTTGACTCTGACTGTAACTATGACTTGTTAGACGCTATCCAATAAAATATGTAAATATATATTTAAAACTTGGCACTGGCAAATGCACAAAACGTGTGACGCCAAAATCTTCTCAAGATGAAAAAATCAAAAAGTATAACTTTTACTATTGACATTGACATACTTTGATGATGTCGTTAGCAAAGAGAATGTAAATACTTGTGTATTAGATTTCGCGATTTCTCGGTCCATCCATGTGTTAAATTTTTAAGGCATCTTAATATCTGTAGTTTTCTATTCCGTGCGTACAATCTCGAGGCATCAACAATAACTCAAAAGAAACTTAGTCGACAATTTATTAAAGTTCAGTTCACTTCGACGTCTTGTTACTATTTTGCTTTTGATAACTCTGCCGGAGTTTGCTAACAGCTTCCGCGATAGTTGAGCTGTTCAACAACCGCTGGAATGAATTACTCGCTCCACCTGAAGTTTGATGGTGTTCTTCCGGAGCTGGATAGGTTTATGACTCCGTGTCGTCTGGTACTGCTCTGAAAATGTACAGAATAAAGCTGTATAGCAACGGTAGCTCAGTGGCTGGGTCGAAATACAATAGGACGTCAATCTGTGCTTGAAATTTGTGGTATAAATCCACATTTAAATCTTACATAATAATATTACAATATTTTTAGATTTGTTAGTAACATATTACTGCAATATGCGGCGTTTCCGTTTGTTAGGACTATTTTAAAGTTCACGCAAACGAAGTTGCAGGTATAGCTAGTTTTTTTTTAACTTTATTATAAGATTTTTTCGTATTCCTCTCAGCAAACCCTTTAATTTGATACCCAATATAATGGGGGTGCATAAAAATAAACTGGTCTGTCATTTTTGGGAGTCCGCCATATTGGATTTGGAATGACGTCATTTAGCTAAACGTGCATTTTCATCCAAACTAAACGTGGATGCAACATTTCTGCTTAGTCAGTTGGGGATAACAGTTTTAAAATTGTTGTTGCAAAATTTGACCTGTACTAACAAGACAAGTTAAAAATAAGAGCTTGTAAAATAATATATCATCATCATCATCATTTCAGCCGTAGGACGTCCACTGCTGGACATAGGCCTCCCCCATCGATCTCCAAAAGGGCCGGTTGGAAGCGGCCTGCATCCAGCATTTCCTGCGGTCTCTTTTAGGTCGTCTGTCCATCTTGTGGGTGGACGTCCTACGCTGTGCTTACCGGTCCGTGGTCTCTATTCCAGAACCTTTCGGAATCTTTCGGATCTGTTCTGCGTGATATGTGCCCTGCCCACTGCCATTTCAACTTGCCAATCCGGTGGGCTATGTTTGTGACTTTCGTTTGTCTACGGATCTCCTCATTTCGGATTCGATCTCATAGAGAAACCCCGAGCATAGCTCTCTCCATAGCTCGTTGAGCGACTTTGAGCTTGCTTATGAGGCCCATAGTGAGGGACCACCTTTCAGTGCCGTATGTCATCACTGGTAACACACACTGGTCGAAGACTTTCGTCTATGCACTGAGGTATTTTGGACGAGATATTTAATATTAAATTATAAATTAATTTGAGATAATTGGTAGAAATAATATAATATGTTTAATTTTAATATTATGCAAAATTTATGTTAAGAACAAACAATGCCAATAAAAATAATTTGATGTAGTATCTACCTATAAGTACCATCACTCTTACCACATACTTATCTTACTCTATAGACAAGGTTTGTTATAGAGCGTGCACAAAAACGATCTAAAATAGACTCTGTTTTAATGTTTACAGTTTTACGCGGAATGGGTGCACTAAGCTGAAAGGTGGGGTCCGTTATACTCATCATCATGACCAACTTTTGTTATGGTTTCAACCCAGAAATCGCGAAAAAAATCTGTTGCTTCTATAAATTTTATCAAGTGTGAATGACTGTTTTTTTTCGTATTTTAATATTATGGACCCCTTTCGGTAGACTCTAGACTCTTTCCGCGTAACCCTGTAGAATTGTAAATAAGTTTATTTACAGGGTCGTAAACAAAACTTGCTTACAAGTAAACTGAACCGGAAGCGTAGGTAGGCCTCCCACTAGATGGACTGATGACATCGTGAGAGGGTTGAGAAAAAGGGTTGTAACTTCATAACTTGTGCTGTGGTATTCGGGCAAATCCACAGCAGTTTTTAGGTAATTTTTAAAGGCAATTTGTCCGCAGGCGTCGTATAAACTGTTTTGGCGGTGGCTCGCAGGCGCTGAGGCCATGGCTCGGATGCATCGGATTATTGCAGAGCCATCTCTGAAATTTAATAATCTGTCGCCCGAAGCGAGACTCAGTGGAGCGTGCGCTGACAGCAAAAAATGCGCGTCCCGATATTGACTCAATGACACGGGAGTGGGACTTTAACTTTGTCTTCTCCGTCAAGTTGATAAGGATTATGTTATTGATTAACCCCTAGCGCTTCTAGTGTCTACTTGGTTATCGTATCAACGAAAAAAATCACCTTATTAAAATTATATATTAAATTAGCTGACCTGACAAACGTTTTCCTGTCTTAGAACTGTTAAACACGCAAAGTTAAAATTGTAAATCTTATTTTTTTACACCTTAGGTTACATTATTGGAGTTTTAGTAAGGATCCCTATTTTTTTCTTGCAATTAAAATAGCCTATATTAATCAGTGATAATGTAGCATTCAAATGGTAAAAGAATTTTTAAAATCAGTCCAGTACTTTTTGAGCCAATTCGTTACAAACATACATACATACAAATCTTTTCTCTTTATAATATTACAGATTAATAGTACAGATTTGCGTTTGACCGCCAACTCGCCTGATGTTAAGCGATGATGCGGTTTACGATGGAGCACGCTTGCCTAGAAGAAACCGATTCACTCGCGATTTGAAGACACCCAGATTGTAACTACCGGAGAACACGCATTTAGATATTTTCTTAGTTCTTGGAATGATAAGCAAAATATTGGTAGCTATACACATTTACAAGACGTGATAATGCTTGACGCGGTTTTATATGTTATTTTCCAGGATTTAATCTTCGAAAAAAGGAGCAGGTTCTTTAGTCGACGCTTATTTTTCCGCACTTATCCTTGATAATAATTTGCTTACGTTCTTCTTAACGTATGATGCTCAATATGTTTTTATGCTAATTTCATTTAAAGTTCAGTTCAACAGTATTGGTGTGAAAAGGTAACAACAAAACACGGAGAAAGTTCCTTGTGCATTTATAATATTTTCTCAGACATTGTATTTAACGTGTCTACAATTTAAACACTACGGCGATAAATTGGACTAGGTCCTTAACTTTTCTAAACAAATTGGCGGCTAGTCAAAACTATAACGCTAGTCTTCTCTAATTATTATTATTATTTAATTTCGGAAAATATCCATATACACCATATTACACAAAATTGAAACAGTATTAAAAGTGAAAAATAAAAATGTCGAAATAATAACTACTACCATAAAATCAAAACACAATTACAATTAAAATTATTTTACAATAGGTACACAATCAATCAATTTAATAATATAATTAAAGCTTCTCGCGCATTAGGATATACATCCACTTGTTTTGGTTGGGGCAATCCATCTCAGCCAATCCATCAGCAACTAATATCTTGTTTTTTTTTGTAATTTCGTTCCTAGGAAACGTTTTAATTAAATATGTAATATTTTATATAAAAATAACTGCATACAAGCATGCAGCCCACTTGATGGTAAGCATAAACCGTAAACGCCCACGTACAAAAAAGCATACATTACCGAACCGACAAAGAAAACTAATTCGGCACAGTATAATCATACGCAAACAATGACCCCATGAATATGAAACTACGAGTAAACCTTTTAAAATCAACGTTTGCCCTCCATCATGGGTCACATTTACCCCCATCATGGGTAACATTTACCCCCTATTACCACCCCAAGGCCTGTCAATTCCGATTTAAGGGCGGTTTCGGACGAGGGTGCCTAATTTATACAATTACTGAGGGTTAATCAATGTTGTCGATAGTTGTCATCGGGGATGTGATGAACGTTGATTTTTAAATTACCGGGCTCTCTTTTTAATTTCTCACAGGCCAGATTTGGAAAGAAAGTAGGATGCACTAAGACCAGTTGATGTGACGATCTACGAATATTGGACAGAAATTGAACGCAAAGAGCTATAACTACACTGAATTCAGTGGTGTATGTTCCGAGTGGTCTACGTCCAGCAGTGCTCTAAAATTGGCTAAAGATGATGAAAAATAAGGGTTTGAGTGTCGATTTGATTGAAGATAGCGGTTTGTTAGGATCTGGGTATGTCCTAATACCGCGATCAGAACCACAGGAGGATGGACAACAGCGTCCTATTAGTACACGGTAAACGTACTGCCATCCCCAAGCCACTTGTCAAGCGTGGGGCTTATGGCAACACCCCTCTCTAAGAGGGAGGCTTTTGTTTAGCAGTGGACATTTACTGGCTGATGATGTGTGTGAGTGGCTTGTTATAGAAGAAAATGGAGGCAGATGAATGAGCTATAGTGGCCGAGCGGTGGCATGTGCGCGTAACAATCTGATGGCACCCAGTTCCATCCTTGGCTTTGTACCAATGACTTATTTAGTACTAAAGTAAATTATGTGCAGTTTCGATGCCATCGCTCAAAAACGGTGAAGGTAAACATCGCGAGGAAACCGTTATTTCCAAGAACTTCAAAAAGTTAAAAGACATGACATTCACCAACATGCACTGGGCCAGCATGGTGGATTAGGGCTCATCCTCTTTCTGAGAAGGCCCGTGTCTCAACAGTGGGAACATGAACATCGTCACCGCTTTATGGTTGATATTCCGAAAACCCGTACAAAGCGCTTTGATTCCACATTTATTGTGCGAACTGCTAGTCTGTGGAATGCGCTGCCTGAATGGGTGTTCCCCGATGGTTACAATCTGGGTGTCTTCAAATCACGAGTGAATCGGTTCCTTCTAGGCAAGCGTGCTCCAACGTAGACCGCATCATCGCTTAACATCAGGCGTGATGGTGGTCAAACGCAAGCCTATTAATTATAAAAAAAAAAAAATAAAAAAAAATACGTTTATCTATACTAATTTTATAAAGAGGATTTTTTTTATTGTTTGTTTGTTTGTTTGCATTGAATAGGCTCCGAAACTACTGAACCGATTGGAAAATTATTTTACTGTTGGGAAGCTACACTATCCCCGGGTAACATAGGCTATATTTTAATTTTTTTTAATAGGGATCCTTACTAAACTCTTATAATGTAACCTAAGGTGTAAAAAATAAGATTTACAATTTTGACTTTGCGTGTTTGACAGTTCTAAGACAGGACAACGTCTGTCAGGTCAGCTAGTATTATATAAAACAAAATACAGTCTAAGAACTTCAAAAAGTTCAAAGACATGACATTCACCAACATCCACTGGGCCAGCATGGTGGCTTTAGGGCCCATCCTCTCTTTGAGAAGGCCCATGTCCCAGCAGTGGACACGGGCTATCACATAACAGTCATGATAGGCTGATATTGTATAGAACAAAATTGACATTTTTCTTTCTATTATTATTTTTGTACGATGATGTGATTTGAATTGAAAGAGATGATTTCAATCTTTCAAACATGTTTTTTTTTCCAAACAACAAGTTACATTTGATTACTGCTCACCTATGTGACCTAGTTTGCTTCCGGTTACTTACTGCCAGCTACCTTACGTATATCGTCACTCTGCCGAGTCTCAGGGCGTCCCACGTTACACCCGCTGACTCGTGGTCTTCCACTCTAAAACACGTCCAGCTCAGTGCTATGACGGCTACGTATATGGATGGAGTATCACTGTAGTCGACAAAATTACGTATGTTTTGAATTCCGTCGCATTTTTTCATTTCCTGTGAATATTTCACCAATGTAACATTCCAACGTGAAATAAAATCTTGGTATTTTTCATTTCATTAAATCCAGTGCACAAAAGCGTTACCGTTTGATTTCATTTACCACTCGGAATTGAGTTTAATATAGGACATGACAAAAATATAGGGCACGAAAAAAATATGTCACTTTTTGACTAAAGCTCTAACTGGTACGAATGTTAAGGTTTGTACAGACATTCTGTAATGACTTTAATAAATAAACAAAATAGAAGGTAACTAACATTAAATAAGTTAACAACTTGTATGCCATAGGTGCCCAACAAGCTAACAGGCCGCCTGATGGTAAACGATCATCGTCACCTATGGGTACCAGCAACACAATGTGATGCCCCATCACAAATACTTTGTTGACCTCTTTTAACATCTCTTGCTCTGCTCCCAGCTGCCCAGCATGTACCATTGAAGGTCTAGAGACGATCCAAATGCCCGAGCCTACTGCCAGTTGGCAGCGTACCCAACATGCTAACGGCATTACCAGTTACGAAGAATCAGAATGTTATTATTAAAAGTAAAAGTATTATGTAGACAAATCGTCGCGAATAATTTTCAGATAGCGCATGGTATTTGAATAATCCCAGAGGTATAAGGCCCCAGAACACAACATGTGATACGATTTGTAATATAAAGCGAACATTATGGATTATTCAAGTCGTCCACCAAAAAAAAAATTTTTTTTCTTTTCTGTGGTCATGCTGTTTAGTTTTATGTATTTATTTATTTATTTCCATCTGGTACATTCTTATTTCGATACTTTTTTCGTTCCTGCTGTCATTATTATAATTTCAATATAAACACGGGTCTAGCCCGGACATTTAGTAGGCATTGGTGGGGCCGAAGCCAACACCAAGAGGCCCCGTTGAATATAAAATACAATATTATTGAATGTGTATAAAATGGATTATAAAACTATTGTACAGTATAGGATATAAAACGTCTAGGCTATTGAGGTGAACAACTTGTGGATGGGATAACAGATCTATGGTATGAGGTACGGCACCTGCCAATTATGCCTCATTTCAAAATCCTAGGCAGGTGATGACTTGCCACTCACTAAATAGGCCCCCCATAATGATTATTATTATTGTTATATACTCCGTCTTGTTATGTATTCATTCCTGTTCCTTTTCTATATTTTAGAACTGTAAATTTAGTTTATATATTTTGTGTCCTACTTTATTCTATTTACTGTCCTATTTGTTTTAAGTTGCATATAGATACTAAAAAATATATGTAAATTTGTGTTAAGTGTAAACTCAAGGGTTTGTCTGAAAACCGGCGCTGATAGTCCTTGACTATCAGCATTAATGCTGAGACGGACCCATTCGACACTGATTGTATCCTGTAGATATAAGTTTTTGTAAAGGTGTCGAATAAAATTTATTTTCTGTCTTTTCTTTCTTTCTTTCTTTCATCCCTTACTGAGGAAGAAGTTTAACTTTTTTCTTGTACTGGCCGCGCACCGCGACGTGACCCGCCATCGTAAGATAGAATTCTGATCTTGGGGACCGCGACCGGCAACCGTGACCACGAATAGAGACCGCAACCAGTGACCGCGACCACAACTGGTGACCGCGACCGGCGACCGGCGACCGTGACTGGCGGTAGCGGCCGCGTCACGCGATCCACTGCTCAGTATGAATTTATATGGAGTGCTAAACAATGCATGCCACCCACACGTACAGAAACAATCAATTTTCAGAGTTTAATATTAACTCATGACTGTGTCAATTTACAGAATAAGCTACTTCCGGGTTTGAATGACATTTTAGATACAACACACAAACTTTTGGATTAAAATTATTTCTATGATAACAACAACGAATGTACACATATTTTACATTTACAAATATATGTACGAAGCTTTACAATACATATGGTAACTGAAAGAACATAATCGCACAGTGGTTCAAAAGCTTTTACTCTGTAGGGAAAACCACTTTGATGTTTTATTTGGAACAATTCAATGGTTAGCATCCAATTTCGAAATAGGGGCTGCTGTGTTTAGTAAACCACAGTATAATAACTATATGAAGGAGATGTTGAAAACCTCTCATTTCCTGTTATTTGTTCATGATTAGTAAACGTGATTTACGTGTTTAGTTTACTGCGTTTTTTTTTTTTGTTTTTTTTTGCATGTGATTCAGAACTTTTGTATTAAAGTAGGCTGTCGGACTGGTTATGTTTTATTGTCTTTAAAAAAGCTGGCCTTAAATGGAACTGATGGCTGAACACAAAATTAAACAGTATTTCATAGTAAACTTGAATCATCATCATCAGCCAGAAGATGTCCACTGTTGAACATAGGCCTCCTCCTTTAACCTCCAAAAGGGCCGGTTGGAAGCGGCCTGCATCCAGCGTTTCCCTGCGGTCTCTTTTAGATCGTTTGTCCATCTCGTGGGTGGATGTCCTACGCTGCGCTTACCGGTCCGTGGTCTCCATTCCAGAACCTTATATATAGGTCTGTGGTTAGTATTATTCAGATTGACAGGCTCATTGAAAATATAATTAAATGTTATGAGTATACAGAAGAAATTAAAAAAATCGAAGAATGAAGGTTTGATATACATATTTATAAGCTTTCAAAGTTTTTGGCTGGATTAGTAAGGGATGTCTTTTAAAAAAAATTAAACAATTTAAAAAAATTAGACAATTCGTTAGAAACATACTTACATACAAATCTTTCCTCTTTATAATATTAAGTATAGATATCGTATCTTCCTTAAATTTGAACACATTCAAATTTCGTTTTCGGAAATCGCTTTTATTTACGATATAGTCAGTTTTTTACAAGTCAATAAAAAAACAGTTCTATTGCTAATGTTTATTCATAATAAAAAAAATACATAAAGTACCAAACGGTTTTGAACAAATACCAAAACATGTATACGTTCACCATTCCTTTAAAATAACATTCCTTTGGCAGTCGTTCCACATTTCACCATTACAAAAGCAATCTAACTCAAATATATCAATTGGACTGGCAGAATTCAATCAGAAATCCGCCGAACATAATTACGTTGGCTCGTTTTTTCCAGCGAATGGTTTTCATAGTCACAAAATAATGTGTGCGATTCAATGGGTCGGGGCAAGGACTTTCTTTTACAATATTAAACTGACCTAGTTTTGTATACCTGTATGTTCAAAAGAGAAAAAAATATTTGAAAATACTGCATATAAATATTACTATTTCGTTTTATCAATGTACTAGCTGCGCCCCGCGGATTCATCCTCGTAGTGATGAAAATTGTAATGATGATGATGATGATGATGAAAAGTCTATGTCACTCTCCAGACCTTAAATTATGCCCATGCAAAAAATCAGGTCGATCCGTTGCTCTGTTGCTGCGTGAAAGACGAACAAACAAACCAACAAACTTTTCGCATTTATAATATTAGTATGATGTACGTTAAAGGAGTGCTCTATTTAAGAAATTCACTAAAGTACACATAAAACAAAATAAATGACGTCATAGTATATAATGGGTAAGAAAGAAAAGTTAGTTAAGTAAGTAAAAATAAACCGGCCAAGTGCGAGTCGGGCCAAAAATACGTTAAAATAAATACGTTTGTGTTGGGGACCCCCTTTTGTTTTCGTTTTGACTATTTTATTGTATCTTATTTAATTCGCTGTACCATTACATATTCTGTGAAAATTTCAACTTGCTATAACGGTTCGAAACATACAGCCGTTTAAAGGTAGGACAGACTGACAGACAGACAGACATCGTAGGCTTAGTAATAATTAATTAGTAATTAGTAATAGGGTCCCGCCGTTTTTACCCTTTGGGTACGGAACCATAATTAAGTGAACCCCCATGGAAATTTATCGATGGTTTTGATTTAGACTCTATCATAAAAACGGTAATGCACACAAACGTCAAACTTGGTGTGGTTATGATGCTAACTCTACACTAAAACAACTAATAATAAAACCCGGCCAAGTATGAGTCGGACTTATTAGTATGTGGTGGTACGGAACCATGAATGCACGAGTCCGACTCCTACTTACCCTGTAATCTTTCAGAGCGCCTGGTTAATGCGACGCGTGACCAAAATGCTGGCGTGTTTCTGGCTCAACGCATTAGCATTGCCATTCAACGTGGTAATGCCGCCAGCATGTTGGGTACGCTGCCAACTGGTAGTGGGTTTGAGCATTTGGATTGTCTTTAGATCTTCAACGGTCTATGGGCAGTCTAACTGTATTTGTAGTGTTAGTTTTAGCTTGTATTTTGTTTAGTCAATAAAGGCACTTGTCCAGTTACTTACCCTGTTATTAAAAATCATGTAGCTAACAAATAATATTTTGTATGATAAAAAAGCGGTACATTTTAAGTTCGCCAACATACCTGTGATGTCTCTGGTGTTACGGTATTCCATAGATGACGGTGATCGCTTACCATCAAGTGCCCGTTAGCTTGTTTGTCAAGTATGGCATGAAAAACAACTATTATCCGGCAATTTAATAATTAATTACTTATTATCACAAAAAACACTAGCTTTTGAATAAAACCAAATAGGCATATAAGATATTACCGGCCATATTCCGGGATTCATTGGACGATCATAAATTCCACGGTCACTGTACTGGCCAACGTAAACAATGGCCACAAAACCTCTTAATGGGAATCGTATGATAAGGGTCGAACGAGATATTAAGAGAAATGGAACGTCAAAAATTAGGGAGATAATTGGTATGAAAAAGTTGGACTGTAAACTCGAAAGCTTTGGATTGAAAAGTGAAAAATGCAGACTATGGAATGCCGGAGTGTTGACCTACTTAGACCTGCCCATTTAGGAATTAAGTTTAATACGTAATATTTTTTTTTTTTTTTTTTTTTTTTTTCCACCTTAGAACTATCATTACAGGTTATAACCTAATGCGATAGTGTAGTAAATTAACATATTAAAAAAAAACATTGTGACAACACTTAATTATCTAATAACATAAAACCTTTAAAGCTATCTTTGTAAATTCACTCAGAGCACAACTAAATAGGTCAATTTCAACGGAAATGACGTTAAGAGTGCGAAGTGCTCGTGTAAAAGGTGCCTCCTGGAGAAGATTAGTTCGCGCGCGCGGCACCGATACCAGTTTTGGCAGTCTTCGCCTCCACACATACCTATCAGGAACGCAGAAGTATATCTGCTTAAGTATATCCGGATTGTGCACCCTGCCTCTCAGCAACTTGAAAATATAAGAAACAAGTGTGAGCTCTCTCCTGACCCTTAGTTCGTTGTATCCAACCATGCCTAAAATAAATAAAGTAGGGTACATTAATGGATAAAACGGATATACTCCATATTTTTTCAAATACAAGTACCTAATGAACTTGTTTTGTATCCTTTCGACCATAAGAATGTACTTCGTCTCGTGAGGGGACCAGATGACTCCATTGCATTCAAGCTGACTTCTGACTAGAGCGTTGTACAAGGCGGCAATTGCATTAATATTTGTTAATATTTGTTGTTAATATAGATCATCATCATCATTTCAGCCGTAGGACGTCCACTGCTGGACATAGGCTTCCCCCATCGATCTCCAAGAGGGCCGGTTGGAAGCGGCCTGCATAAAATAGATATTTTTTTTTTTTTTTTACAATATACTATATACAATATATGCTTGAAATACGTTACTGCACTAATTGATTTCACTTCAATTCATGTCATTGTATAACTTTATTCAAGACTAGCTGAATCCCGCGGTGTTACCCGCGATTTTCGGTTTCCACCCTTTTCTTGGGGCAAAAGTACCCTATGTCCGTCCTAATGGTGTACAATGGTGGTGGTTACAATCTGTGTGTCTTCAAATCACGAGTGAATCGGTTCCTTCTAGGCAAGCGTGCTCCAACGTAGACCGCATCATCGCTTAACATCAGGCGTGATGGTGGTCAAACGCAAGCTTATTAATTATTAAAAAAATAAAAAAAACTATCATCCTAACCTAAAAGTTCTTCAATGCCATGTCGTCAGAGTAACAGTAAAGTTGTATTGTTTCAGACTGGAAAACACTTTCACCGGACATCACTTCTCATCAAAGCTTTCAACCACAAGTTCAGACTGGACCTCGAGCTTAACACGTAAGTACTACAATTTTGCCTTAAACTGTTCAATATAACCACGGATGGATTTGTATATTTTAATTAAATTGTAAAATTGAGTTTCATAGGACAGAGCCCTGGCGTCGAGGCAATATAGCCCTGGCGCAGGAGCAATAGAATACGGCACCGGTAATTGTATGTACACAAATCATACTAATATTATAAATTCGAAAGTGTGTTTGTTTGCTGGTTTATTTGTTAGTTTGTTGGTTTGTTTGTTCCTTTTTCACGCAGCACAGAGCAACGGATCGACCTGATTTTTTGTGTGGGTATAGCTGTTTAAGGGCTGGAGTGACATAGGCTACTTTTCATCATCATCATCACAATTTTCATCACTACGCGGGTGAATCCGTGGGGCGCAGCTAGTACAAAATAAATTTATTTGACATAACAATATCTTACAAACTAAATTCCAACCCATTGACTACGAACTAGTTTTTAGTATTAGCAAAAGATTAATTTGCATTTTAACTGAAACGCCATTTGCACCATTACGCAAGAACTTGAAGACAGGTCCGTCACTGTCAGTGATTTACAACCGACAATCGCCGGAAATAATAATAAATCACAAAGATGAAAGGAACACTTATCAAACAACCTCTCCCCGCTCATATTACAAAAAGCTTATAAAAAAAACGCGAACGAAATCCCAACGAATGATTTCGGCAATCGTAATATTGCCGTCTTTGGGCGAATTTACTGCCGCTCTCTGTCTTTTTTCAACCTAGTATTTTTAGCGTGTGTCTGTCTCGTTTTTTATCCCAGTTTCTGGAGTATCATTGCGCTACTCGTGTCCTTTATATTTCATTTATGATCTGCTCAGGAAGTGTTTTGAAGTTTCGCAATTCCATCGATTTGTTTTCACGGCCCTCTTGGAATCTTTCGGGTCAAAACCGATATTCAATCAATCTTTTCTGAATATATTGTTTTTCGAGTGTTTGTTTTAGGTACGTAGTTTTGTTGGCGTGCTATTAAAAGTTACTTTTAACATACCTACTTTGAAATTAATTTGGCTTTAGAATAATGAGCTAGAAACCTTGTTGAAGCCTGAACTAAATTTATATAATGTTCGTATTTATATTTTAATTGTAAACGTGAACGCAATTCTAATCTTTGTCAGATACAGCCATCGAGATACAATCCCTGTAGAGTCACAATCTCTTAGTGAAAACAGTCAAAAAACGACCGAGCGTCATTGTACATACATTGTATCGATTATATACTTCACAATGCCACATTTATTCCAATTGAGACGTTATGTCGCTTGCATAGTGTGCAACGTTAGTTGTCCGCTATGTCATCGTAGCTCTGGCTTCGCGCGGCGTTGTAGTCGTATCGCGGTTACCTTGCAACTAACCGAAAAGACTGCAATTCGTACCGTGCGCCGAGTTTTGGTCATTTTTTGATACGATTGTGACTCTATATGTATTGTATCTCGATAGATACAGCTCACTCTTTATTGATAAACTTTTTTGGCTTGTATTTGCTTATTAACTTTTTTGTAACTACAATAAATAGTTTTGCTTGCAAACTTAGTAGGTACATGGTTTTATACCAATAGCAATAACTTTACCAAAAGTTACTTTGTCGTTGGAGTAAAATTTTCATCGATGTGTGTTATTAAAAAAATTGACACATCAAGTCCCACGTTTACAAAAAGTTTATGTTGTAGGGTTTGAAAGAGGTTGCTAGTTTACTTTGAGAGTTAAAATAAGTATACTGCGCCACGCGGGAGTTTTTGATGGAACTGCCTATGCAAAAAAAAAACCCCCACCAGTAAAGCGATTTTGGTGAAATAAACAATTTTCAGGTGCCGAACCTATATCTGGTACCACATTTATTGTGCGAACTGCTAGTCTGTGGAATTCGCTGCCTCAATGGGTGTTCCCCGTCAGTTACAATATGGGTGTCTTCAAGTCGAGAGTGAATCGGTTTCTTCTAGGCAAGCGTGTTCCATCATAGACCGCATCATCGCTTAACATCAGGCGAGATGGCGGCCAAGCGCAAGCCTATCTACTATAAAAAATACAAAAAGGGTTCCAAACGTATCAGTCGTATGGCCTTGTTCGTGTCGTTTTTAGGGTTCCTTACACAAAGGGTGTCGACAAGACCCTTTTATTAAGCCTACGCTGTCTGTCTGCCCTACCTTTTAACGACTGTATCTGTTGAACCGTAATAGATAACTAGTTGAGTTTTCACAGAATATGAATACGGATTTATTAAAAATAATAATTTAAATTAAAAAGGAAAAAAGCCTCCCCATACAACAAACGTATTTTTAACGTATTTGTTTCTTGCCGTACCATGATAACTATACTCAATAGTATAGTATAATAGTACACACATTATAGTAAAAAAAAAAACTGGCAATGTGCGAGTCGGGCGCGTGCTTAAGATCCCGAACATAATGAAAGAAAACATTTTTTTGGGTGCGAACCCTCCTTGCGCGCTGCTAACGCACACTTGGCCAGTGTAATAGTAATAAAAACTGGGATAGCAAATTTTTACATTCACGATTTTCCTATATCAGCACACTACATAACAATATTGTTATTTCCGTCGTATACGATATTGCATTCCTAAGCATAATATTCCTGTTTTGGCGCAAATACCGGCCCATATCACTTGCTAATAATATAAACATCGTCAAACAATAGCTATTGAAATAAATAATTTACCCTTGACAAAAATGGTCAAACATTACATGTTGAACACAAAAAACGTATTAATTTGATCTAACATCAGGTGTATCTAGGTATATATTTTATTCGGTTTTCTGACATGTTAATATGTACATATTTAAATGTTGTAAAAATACTTTCAATAATCATTTACGTGTTATAACATGGGCCATAGCTTTTTTGTTCCATAATTTAATTCTTCAATAAACTTAAAAATATTTAAATCTATGTATCTATGTTTTAGGACTGAAACGGGCATACCATTAGGGCCGAAACCAGATTTTTTATGCGGGACTAATTGGGCATAAATTCTCTAGACGATATTAATTCAAAGATACAATACAATACAATACAATATTACTTTTTAATATTACTTTACTTTAAAGATGTCATTGTTCTCATCAATGTAAACAAAGTTTACATTGGAACCAATCATCATCATCATCATCATCAGCCGGAAGACGTCCACTGCTGAACATAGGCCTCCCCCTTTAACCTCCACACTGAACGACAGCTCGCCTTTTGCATCCACTGGATACCCGCGACTCTCACAATGTCGTCGGTCCATGTAATGGGAGGCCAATACTGAAATTAAAAAAAAAACAGCTGTTCCATTAATTTTGAGGGTTATTAGCATTTTTCTGTGGAACAACAGTTTTTTTTCTCGTGATATTAGGTTATCTGTTAAAGTGTATAAAGTATACTGTTATAAACAGTTAAAATTTATGTAACGAATCAGCATTAAGCACGAATTCTCAATTCGGCCCGTATCTATACTAATATTATAAAGAAGAAAGATTTGTATGTAAGTATGTTTGTAACGAATTGGCTCAAAAAGTACTGGACCGATTTTAAAAATTCTTTCACTGTTGGGAAGCTACACTATCCCCGGGTGACATAGGCTATAATCTATACCCGTGCGAAGCTGGGGCGGACCGCTAGTTCTTTATATATTATTTTTATGTATTGCAATGAGAGGTTAGTGTCACTAAGGTGAACGGCTACACAGTCATATATAAATTAAAAGCGCGCTTCCACGCAATTAATCCTTGCAAATAGCTACAGATTAATAAGTCATTGGAACTTGGACCTAGTAGAAAGGTAAGGTCCAAGTTCTTTGGTTAAATTCATTGAATTTGGCGCATACGATGCGTGCACTGCGGACGAGTGTACGGCCACCCGTAAAAACCGAGATTGCTACGAAGTGATACGAGATTGCTACGTTGCGCTACGAAATCTCTACGAGCTTTCTCTACGAGCTTTCTTACGAACTTTCTCTAAGAGATAATAGTAGATGCAGAGTAGACGTTTATAAATTGCTACTATAATTTGATCAACTGTTTATGAAAATAAATATTCCATACTCTCTCAGTTGGATGTTTTATAGTACAAGTAAGTAGTGATAGAAACCGTTGCTGGACATGTAATTTATAACTTTTGATTATGCTTTGCATGATCGTCGATGTTCTATCATTCAAGCACTATTTACATAGAACGCTTGCGTACGCTTTATTGAGCTGTATTGTTTTTCAATCGCACCAGTCCCGGGGGCGGTTGGGTTGACGTCACAACATGGCCGCCGGGACCCGCTTGTTTCTCGCTGAATTTCCCTCCACTTTGTTTTGTTTAAAAGGTAAACTGGAGCAGAATGGACCGGTTTAATAGAATCTGAAATAACCTCTCGGATTTAAATCCCAGTTCTTGCTCGATGTTGGTTTTGAGAGCTTATAAAACAACTTTGGCTTGCGCTCATTAACAGATCAAAAGCAAGTTTTGTTGACGTGGCTTTGCCGATTCGGAGTCATCATTTATATGAACTGTGTAAAAGTGGTCGTTGATCGGTGAAGAGTTACTTTTGAGGGAACTAACTTTTGCACGCATAGTTAAAATGGATTATTCGAGTAAGCTCTCTTGAATTTGGTCACGTCACAGATGTTGGTCACGCGTCGCATTAACCAGGCGATCTGAAAGGTTTTTGAAGATGAGGTGAGCTCCCGTTCCCCAAGGGCCCAATGTCTCGACCCCGAACGGCTCAAATATGAAACCCTTGCAGAGGTCGGCACATTTGCGCCGCTTGTGCTGCTCTGCCGAATTGGTCAGCGCACCAGATCTCCCTTGTGTCCCAGGAAGATGTAAACTGTACTAAAATTGCGTACCTATTTTACAATAAACAACTATTCCCAACCAACAAACCAATCATATTGCTATATCGTAACGAATCATTTCCCAAATGCACGACTGTGAGTGATGGTGTCATGGCTTCTTGACCATAAAAGCCGTTTTTTGCGCGTCATTGTTAAAGATCATCGGGGATTACACACGAGGTTATTTTGACAAAATACAATCGTTTTAGGAGCCTTATCCTATCCAGGGTTCTGTACAACAAGAAACCCTCATAAAATGATTTATTATTGTTATCACCAGACTTTCACTGTACACTGCTGGACATAGGCCTCTTCTAATGCTAGGTAGCCAAACCCAATGTGGCCGTGGTAGACTATTTGGGAGACCGTTAGGCTTGAAAGCGTGCGGATTCAAACCCCGGGCCCGTACCAATGAGCTCTTTGGAGTTTATGTACGGATTTTCATACCACTGACTTTTCGGTGAAGGAAAACATCGAGAGGAAACCTACCTGCATACGTACGGTGAAGGAATTCAATAACGTATGTGAACCCACCAACCCGCAACTGGGCCAGAGTGGTGTTGATATGGCCCAATCACCCTTTCGTGGGTAGGCTAGAAGTCCAGCAGTGGACTGTTAAAAGGCTGATTATGACGATCATGATGAATGCACGCTACTGAGCTCGCGGTCAGCTTTTCTTTGCATCCTGTGTCATCACTTCACCTGGCCACAGGCCGTCCACTACGTTTGCCTAAATGTGGTCTGCACTTTAGAACTCATCTGCCTTATCAGTAATTATCGGTTCTTCGGGCAATCTGACCGGCCCACTGCCACTTAGGCTTACTAATCTTTTCAGTTATGTCGGAAACTTTGGTTTATGTCGGATCACATCATCTCTCTCTACATAGTATAAATTGAAGTCGCTGTCCGCGTCTGTCTGTCTGTCTGTCTGTCTGTATGGCCGCTAACTCCTCCTAAACCACGCAACGGATTTTGATGCGGTTTTCACCATCAGTTAGATACATTTTCAAGGAAGGTTTATATACATATAACTAGCGACTTGCCCCGGCTTCGCACGTAAATTACACCCGTGCGAAGCCGGGCGGGCGGGTCGCTAGTGTGATTGTGTTCGTACATTTGCATGTCACATCGTCATTGTTTCAAGTTAGTTAGTTTCTCCAATATATAATTCACTCGGTTAGATTTTTTTATAAAGACGTTGAATTGTTTCACACTAAACGTACACGTTTCAGTTGAATCTTGGAGCTGAGTCAAATCGCTTGCTAATGCATGCTTCGATTGAGCTCAATCAGACACGCTTAATGCCTTTGTCCGGGGACAGGAAGGAGGGTTCCAATTCGAAGGTTCAGCTAAGCTTTACAGGTTGATAGGTTCTAGTGTTTGTATGTTCATTCAAGTAGAATATTTTGAAATAACAGTTAATTTACAGTATCAAATGTTTTGTACGATTTCAAGCTTACAATTTTAATATACGTAAAGATTAAATATGTCAATCATAATAATAATGCATATTTGAATTGGTTTATTGCTATATATTATGTTATAAAGTGCCCATAATACTAGCAACATTCATTCATTCTTCCTAAGGTTGCCTGGAAGAGGTCGCTTTTAGCGATAAGACCGCCAGTTGTTACACTAGTTTTTAAGAGTTTTTGTCCTCTGTATCAAGTTTAATGATGTAAAAAATAAAGAGTCGATCAATCATTCCCATGCTGAATGGCAAAGGTCAATATTTGCACCACGAACGAGCCAGAGAGAACTTCTGAGACCAAACTCTTTGACTTAGCGCCCCATCTGCCCCTAGTTTCCACGGCAATTACTTACAAATTTTTACTTATTAATTTGAAGTGTTGTACCGCACCGCAATGATATAGGGTGGCCGTAGCTTAGTGGATAGAACGTTCGAATCGACTCGAATATACTCGATGGTGTACATTTTAATCCTTTCCGTCGTCAAATTATTGCATTTTATATAACATTTGAACAAGCAAAGCAAGCAGCAGCAGCAGCAGCAGCAGCTTTTGCATTTTTTTTTATTTTGCTTTTTTTTTTTGTTTCAGTTTAGTGTGTTTAAAAAACGATACATTTTGGTTTTCGTGATTTAAAATATTCTTTACACATCACACTGTCAACGTTGTTTCACTTTTGTTTACAAATGTAAATTACACAACACAAGTATTCCAATTAAAAATATTGCATTCCAATCAAACTAAATAAATACAATAACAAAACTTAGTAATCGTCCCGTTTTACTCTTTGGGTATGGAGCCCTAATAATTATAATATACTAGTTACAATAGTTAATGGGTGTCTTCAAAATAATGAGTGAATTGGGTTTTTTCTAGGCAAGCGTGCTCGATCGTAGACCGCATCGTTGCGAGTTGACAGCCAAACGCAATACTTCCAAATAAAGCAAAGCAAATAATACAAAAATACATACAGTCGAATTGATAACCTCCTCATTTTTGAAATCGGTTAAAAAACATCTTCATGCCAATATGAAGTGCGAGCTATGTTTCGACTCATACAATGACGAAGCTAGTTCTTGGAGGTTTCCAGAAGTTCTCTCTTTCATTGGTCCCCGTAAGTTCCCCCGGAATGACACAGCCAAAACCGTGTGCAAAAAGTGAAGCACAATAAATTTCTGGCTGTCAGCACCGTTATATATTCGGATCAAGTGGCCGCGCCCTAATGAGATGAATTCAAATGAATGCCACCCCTTATCTTTAACAAGGCAAAGATTATATTTTGCTTAGAATGCAAGAATTTATTCAGCGAAAACACGCTTTTATTCCCGGGATGATGTGCCCGGGATTTACGTGTGAAGATGTTTTTGTAAAACTTGGTTTATAAAGTCTTACGTGATTCTATTAAAATAACGAGTGTCGAGAAAATGAGATTTTTTCCAAAGATTCTTTGTAACTAGATATTTTATGTAATTATTCGTCCTAGAATTTCTTTACATAATTATTTTCGTAGATTTTGAAACGTGATGTCTACTTTGAAGTCTTTGTATTAGGTTATTTTTAATTATGCCGTTCTTTAGAGCTTTTTAAGTCTTACATGATTAAAATTATAGATTTTTTTGGCTACTTGCCTACTTGACTTATCATCATCATCATCAGCCAGAAGACGTCCACTGCTGAACATAGGCCTCCCCCTTTAACCTCCACACTGAACGACAGCCTGCCTTTTGCATCCACTGGATGCCAGCGACTCTCACTATGTCGTCGGTCCATCTAGTGGGAGGCCTACCTACGCAGCGTCTTCCGGTTCGTGGTCTCCAATCAAGAACCTTTCTTCCCCATCGGTTATCGGTTCTTCGAGCGATGTGGCCTGCCCACTGCCACTTCAACTTGCAAATTTTAACAGCTATGTCGTGACTCTGGTTCTTTGGCGAATATCCACGTTTCGGATCCTACACCGCCTACTTGACTATCTGCGGCTTATTGGTTTGGTGAATGTGTGTTAAAGAAGTAACACTAGCTAGTATAGAGACCAGAAGAAGTAAGTTGTTTGGCCACCTTGTACGGCATGAAAATATATTGAAAACCATCATAGAGGAAAGGTTGAAGGAAACAGGACCAGGTAGAAGCAAGACAGTTATTCTTAGACCAAATAAAAGAGAAGGCAAATGTCATGTCGTACAGGGAAGTGAAAATGCTGGCAGAAGCCCGGCTTGGCTGGAAGTTACTCCACCGACAAGAGCTACGCTCGTTGAATGAATGAATGTGTGTCAAGTTTTTTTCTTGTTATATTTATTTGTTAAATTCTTTGGTATTATAACCATCTTCACCACCATCCATTTCATACTCTATATACGTACATATATCAAATTTTATTATGCCTTTATTCGTAAAGTACGTCCCTAAAACCATTCCGCGAAATCTCAAGAGTAAAGTCACAAAAAATCACCTAAATTAAAGACGCAACGCATTCGCAAAAAGTAAAAGCACGGGAGCGTAATAAATTACATATTCAAGTTTTTCTCATATACTTGCCCCCCGTTACCCCTTACCCTGTAGGTACCCCGTTACCCCGCGTTACCCTTCGTTACCCCGTGGCTTAAAACCGTCGGTTCAGTATACGACGTAATTCATCTGTGCCCGAGCAAGAGTTATTCCTTTCCTGGGTGTTGCCCCAAAAAATATATATAACACCCGAAACTCAAGTGGATTTGCCCCCACTCGGTTACGAGGAAATAATAAATAAAACACGACACGGAATGTTATCACCGGCCGGGGGAAGCGATGTGCTTTCCTGGTATTTTCGGGGGAATTATTTCTTGGGATATTGTCAAACAGGCTGTGCGATTGATGAGCATGTGCTTTTTTTCTGCATAACATCTTTTTTGCAGCAAGTTTGTTCATATTTTTTCGAATTGTAAACATACATAACAAAGTCTAGTTACTGGTGGCATATATATACCTTAAAACACAAAAAAAAATATAAAAAAATTAGTACAAAAAAATATTATCAGTTTTAGAAAAAACGACTTCAAAATTAGTAAAAACGCAATGTCGTTTACTTAGATGACATACTTTTTCTAGTCAAGTTTTGACATAGTTTTAGGTTTTAAATATCTGTGTTTTAAATATTTATCGTGTAAATAAAAAGTAAGTCATTGTAGATCTAACGTTTATTGATTTCCAAACCCAACTACTAAGCCGATTTTGTTGAATATTCTATTAGACTAATCTGACGGTACATTCTAAACGACGTAGAAGCGGAATTGCACTGGGAATTCGTTTTTTAACATCCACACCTAAATATATTTTCTTTCTTTCTTTCTTTCTTTCTTTCACAAAAGTCCATCAGAAGTTTTACTATAAAACTATAGTCATGCATCCCATATTTACAATTCCATGTTTAAATTAAGCTTATTGCGTTTTTTTCATTTGCTATGCTATTCATTTTAATTAAATATTAAACAATAGCGTCCGCAAAGTAAAACCAAAAAGATCATCCTGCCATTATTTCCATCCCTTAATGAAATACTAGGTCGTAAATCATTTTATTTTGAACATCGAGATTACGTTTTCAGTAGAGACGTATGAGGGACAGTCAAATTCTGTTACAATATCAGTGCAGTACCACAAAGTCCCAATCAAAGATTCTTACACACATCTTGATGTGCCTTTAATAACTAAACAAAATACAAGCTAAAACTAACACTACAAATACAGTTAGACTGCCCATAGACCGTTGAAGGTCTAAAGACAATCCAAATGCTCAAGCCCACTACCAGTTGGCAGCGTACCCAACATGCTGGCGGCATTACCACGTTGAATGGCAATGCTAATGCGTTGAGCCAGAAACATGCCAGCATTTTGGTCACGCGTCGCATCTTGATTAATCCTCTTTTTACAAGCTTTTATTTAACTTGCAATGTATATCTTTTTTAAAGTTTTTTTTATTTATTTATATAAAGCTAATTTGACTATAGGCAAAGAGTTTGACTATTACTTATTCCACTTTAAGAGTGACAACGTACTTGAAAAGGTCTGGAACAAATTAAGACATAATGTAAAGAGGCCTAATTTAACAGACTTTAGGGGAGGTGTTCAAACCATAATATTGTTTTATATGTATATATACTAGCTGACCTGACAGACGTTGTCCTGTCTTAGAACAATCAAACACGCAAAGCTAAAATTGTAATTTTTTTTACTCCTTGGGTTACATTAATGGAGTTTTAGTAAGGATCCCTATTTTTTTTTAAATATATTATAGCCTATGTATCCCGGGGATAGTGTAGCTTCCCAACAGTGAAAGAATTTTTCAAATCGGTTCAGTAGTTTCGGTGCCTATTCAATGCAAACAAACAAACAAACAATCAAATCTTTCCTCTTTATAATATTAGTATAGACAACAATTACTTCTATTTTCTGTGAACTGATTTACAAGCTTTTTTATGTAAAAAGGAAGCTTTTGAGGTAGTTCTACAATATTATCATTAAAATTGGCTCAGTAGTTTTTCACCAGGTCTAATAGTATGAGTAATTTTGTAGGAGCATTTACTAATTTCAAAGGCATTTTTTATCTATTGTTCTCGACAGTTTATGCTATTATTAACGTTATATTTACCATGATAAGGTTGTGAATAGAAGTTCCGATATTTCGGCGCAGTTACATGCACCATGTTCACGGCAAGACTAGAGAATGCGGGTGGTTGGTCGAACAGTTAAGAAGTTAGGTGCAGACAAAACGATCTGCCCTCTTTCTTAGTCTTTTATTACGGTTATCACTGGAACTCGAACCCAAAGTCCCGATAAAACACACTCACTATATCACTACGTATGGTATTTTGAACACGTATTTTTATTTGTCCTTATTATTTTTTCAACCTTTTCACGGTAAAGTAATAATAATAACCCTTTAATAATCATATACCTGTATTTTTTTCTAATACATATTCTCATGTACACTAATAATTAAATTGTTTCTTCGCGATGACGTAGCGCTTACATCGAGATACAATTCCTATAGAGTCACAATCTCTAAGTAAAAACAGTCCAAAAACGTCCGAGCGTCATTGTATACATACATTTATTTATTTAATACTTTATTGCACACTTACAAATTAAGTAGATATGTACAATTGGAGGACTTAATGCTAAGCATTTTCTACCAGTCATCCACCAGGTTGGAACAAATGGTAGGTAGGCGTGCATCAAAAACACCTTATAAAAGATAAACAGAAATAAATAGAAATACCAAAGTTTTACAAGATAATATACAAAACAATAAATTACAATAAATATAAATCTAACTTAAATTATTTATAAATACAAATTTATACTATTATATTATTACATAAATCATACATACATTGTATCAATTATATACTTCACAATGCCACATTTACTCCAATTTAGACATTATGTCGCTTGCTTAGTGTTCAACGTCGCTTGTCCACTGTTATCATAGCTTTGGCATCACGCAGGGTTGTAGTCGGATCGTGCTGGCTACCTCGTAAAGCTGTAACTATTCGAAGCGTGCGCCGAGTTTTGGTTCGGACATTTTTTTGGCACTATTGTGACTCTATATGTATTGTATCTCGATGAGCGCATGTCATTATTCAGAATGAGTTATTGGATACGAAATTATTATTTCGTTTCGATGACGTTAAATATAAAATAATTATAACGAAGTGCCTATTTTAGCGCATGTAAAATTAAATTTAAGTGTGAAAAGTTAAACAGAATTTCATGGCTGTTATAGAGAACATGTTTAATTCAACGTGAAAATAAAACTAATTTTAACAGCCTGTTATCCGAGTCGCGAAGGCAACAAAACGTTTCCTCAGCCCCCGCCAAGTTATAGCGACGATGTATTTTGCCACGCAAGAGTCAAGAGGCCCACGGGGGAAGTGCAACGACAAAAACGAACATAGCTCCGACCTCGATGACGCCTGGTGCGGTACTGAGCGCGGTGCGCGCAAATTCTCGCGACCTTTTTACGCTTTTAATTTAACTAAAAAATTAAACTATTTACTATCAAAAATCTATCCAAACCAAAAAAAAATTGAATAGGATTTCCTTTCAGTACATGCAATTTCCAGGTGATGCTCGTGTTACGAGCTTTCATTAGAGCATAAAACGAAAAAAATAACTAGATAGATATCTATAGAGTAAAATAGTTTGTCCCAAATCTTTATTGTACTCAAAACGACGTAGAAGCGAAATTACACTAGAAATTCATATACACATGAAAAAAATAAGCTAAATTGACTTTGTTTCAGAATTTTTTTGATCAAGGTAGTTTTATTCTTTCGTGTTTTGAACCAAATCATGAACTCAAACACAGATGTATCTGTGACATGTATTTTTTTCCAGCCCAAATATTGTAATTTAACTGAATAAAATTGATTTAAAACCATCAAATTTGGTATAAGAGGCCGTTAAATGGAATCATATAGGTTTTAAAATTTGACCTAGACAAACCAACAAAAAACATACAGTCGAATTGATAACCTCCTCCTTTTCGAAGTCGGTTAAAAATAATAAATATCAAAGGCTCCAAGCAGCGCTTTCATTCTAGTATAATTTACTTTCATAAACAGAAAAGAACATTCCTCTGTATAGAAGTGTAATCTGGTGTATTCCTCCAAAATGTCAAGCATTTCATGTAGGAGGCCGACTAAACACCGGCGCCGAGTCTGTAATGCCATTGCTGCCATAGTTAAATTATTGATTGGCGTAAGTAACAAGCTTCCACGTCTATTACATTAACCATTTCATAATAAAAACTATGTGAACAAAATATTTTTTCATCAAAACTCGCGTGAGGATTCATTATAAATTATTATAACACCGGCTTGCACTCACGATTATGTTTCTATCGGTCGAGACGATCGACCGGTTTCGGAGCCATTAGAGCCCCTTCCTCAGGGAATACGCGCGCTTCTGGAGAAGGTCGCCCGCGTACTTGCGATGCCAAGGCCGCGGAGGCGGTGCGCGTACGCGCAGTGCGTGCAGCCGCTCTTGCTGCCCTTGCACCCACCTGCACTGCGACCGTTGCTTCCGGTACTGGTCTATTCTCTTCCGTTTCGCTTGTACATGGTGACACTTGTGTTACGTTGTGTTGTGTTGGGCTCTAATGGCTCCGAAACCGGTCAATCGTCTCGACCGATAGAAACATAATCGTGAGTGCAAGCCGGTATTATAATAATTTAAAATATTTTTGTGTATAAATCTACAACTCTTTCTGATACTGGTGTACAATTTTTACCCACAAACAATATGCTTTATTTTTAATCATCTGAACCAAACGGGCTCTGAAAAAGAACTATTAATAAACCTATCCTATCCTGTTCTAAATGTTTATCGGGACTTATCACGTATTATTTTATTTAGGTAAAAATAGGTACCTTTCGCTCGACGTTCAACCATCGCGAAAGTTAAAAAATTACTATCCTATCCTATTAATAATATGGATTAATCCTTTAATTCTCCGCCCATAAAGGTGGTATATTATTATAAAATTTACACAGGTCCACCCTCGAGATAGAACTTATTATAAATGATGTCGGTTAAAAATAGATATCGCGTAATATACACAAAAAGTACACTCGAATTATAAACTGGTTTTTAAATTTCTTGAAAAGCTTAGAGTTGTTTTTTCTCTAGCATTTATTGTTTCTTTCAATTAGGTACAAAACAAAATTAGGTACCTACCTACACTTTCAAAAAATCAATGTAAAAATTTTAATAAAACCCAGCATTTAAAATGGAAATTGTGTAATTTAAGGCATTTACAGATTCGTTAGCTTAGTATTTTATTGAAATCATCATCATCATCATCAGCCTGTAAACGTCCACTGCTGAACAAAGGCCTCCCTCGTAGAGAGGGGTGTTGCCATAATCCCCACGCTTGGCAGGCGGCTTGGGGATCGCAGTACGTTCACCGTGTACTAATAGGACGCTGCTGCCCATCCTCCGGTGGTTCTGGTCGCAGTTTTAGGACATACCCGGGTCCGGGTTATTGAAATAATGTCCTTTTATTAAACTTAAAGAGGTTATTTGGCATGAAAATACATTATGATAGTATACATCTTCTCATATGAAACAAAATAAAAATTGAAACACCAAAAAGATCTGTCTCAAAGTAGTGATCATGTGATCACATGTCACATCATCGTGCTTTCAAGATTTTAAAAGCCCGAAATTTTCCATGGTGTGTTGTTTTGCTATAGTAGCATTTTGCTATAAATGCTTCGTACGATATGCTACCTTATTATGGATGATTCGGATCGTGATCGCGATCGCGTGCCATCTCACTTACGCACGTGGTGCGAGTAAATAGATACGAACGGGATGGCATGCAATCTCGATCCCTATCAAAGAATCATAATAAGGCCCATGGTCCATGTCATACGCCACCGCGCAATTCTGTCCAAGTAACAACCGCAGTATAAGCGTATTGCCGAACTCTAGTATCTGCATCGAATGTCGTCCATGCCTTACACCACATGACATCGACCGACACAGAATTTAATCCAGGGGTTGGGTCTGATTTCGTGGGTCATTGGTTTAGACGCACCTGTGGCCGCGGGTTTGGCACGGAATAGTCACCTCTAATACCGTGCCACTTTGGGAGATGGCCGTATCTTTGCGGCTTTCACAATTGTTGGATTGCGGCTGAGCAACAATTTTTTACCTGATGACGCAAAGCCAAAATGACCATTTAGGCAACGAAAAGGAAGAGGGAGGCTTTTTTACCGACTACTAAAATGGAGGAAGGTTCTCAATTCAATTCGTATTTTTACGGGTATTTTCCCAACTACAGCCTAAAAACACAGGTGTTAGTAGGTTCAGGGATGGTGACGTCATTCTAAATTCAAGATGGCGGCATATAGTTACGAGTTGGAAAAAATGGCACCTTCATGTGACGTATCATTAAATAGGCCTTTTAAGAGTTTGTGTAGTGAACTTGGGTAGCGGTGCATCAATTTACGCGGTTGTGGCAAACAGCAACAAATTCATATTTTGGTTATAAGTAGTTAAGTATACAAGTGTATTAAATGTAATTTTGGAAATATGATTGGTGAAACTTTTCTCGATAGAATACTTCAGCGAAAACAGGCTTTCTACAACACGTTTTAAGTTTTTCTCCGCGTCCGGCAGTTCGTAACAATTTATTTATTCATATTCTAATGGTCATTTGTATAATGAAACTTAATATAAATTCATTTTATTTAAAACTAAAATAGTTCTTGAGTAATTTGAAGTTTGTAGCATATGTCGCTTCCGTAATTTAGTTCTGAGGCGGGTGCCGATTCGTGCGTATATCTTCCTGCAGGCGTATATTAACAACCAGATATAGAACAAACACAATTGTTCATCACATAAATATTGTCCTAGGTGGGAATCGAACCCACGCTCCCAAGCTCAGAAGGTAGGTTCACTACCAACTGGACCAGCGGGCTATCGAATATACACAGAGCGAAGATACACAGATACACACGTTAATTTCATAACACACCTCTTTTTGCGTCGGGGGTTAAAAGTCAATCTGTTCACAATTCTATTTCTGGCTCCTTCCCTCATTAACATATCCATGGTCTCTGACAAACAGCGTTTCTCAAACGTTTACTCAGTCTCAACACAAATTAACTTGTTACAGTCAGCCCCGCAGCGCCAGTGCGACACGCCAAACACAACTTGCCTAATTATTTTACTTTGAAGGGTATCTGACACTATTTACGTGGGCGCCAAGTTGCGCCAAGTTACGCCAACTTGCGCCAAGTTATATAACAGCCAAATTCGTGACCTGTTAAAAGGAATTATAATCGTAAAATAGTTTTCGATGGGTTAAACTTAACACTTCGAGTTCGTTATTGTCGCGGAGGTAATATAACGGTAATATAATGGTAATATAATTGTAATGAAGATAATGCCGGCCTGAAAATTATGGGTTCGTATGAACAAAGGTTATTTTGTGTTTATGAGTTTACGGCAAATAAAGCTGTATTCTGGGTTTATATCACGGCTCTAATAGTTAGATAATAAAACTTATTACGCGTGCTATTAAGGTAGGTTTTACTTAGGTCTTTGGAGCAAAGAATTGATAAGAGCACTTGTTTATTGAAATGAAATACTTGTAACTGATTTTAAAGAGTGTATTTTACCTTATTTTAAATTCCCAACGTTTCTAACACTTTCCAGTTTCCAGGTCGACTAGATGACGGATGTCTATAGATATGTCAAGAAATTAACAAGTACTGCTAGTATGCTAGTAACTATTTTACAGATTTTATTACACGGGAATTACTCACGTAAGATTAAGCTGGTTACTCTGAATATAGTTTCAACCGCATTAGGCGGTCTTTTTCAAGGTGAATGCACGCGCGCGGCTGCGTCTCGCCTTGCACTACGGGCCGCCGCGCGGCGCGCACAGTGATGACGTATTTCACAGATCATTACCAGATCACCCGCTGTAGCATAAACCTTCTTCCTTTTTCATCAGCCATCACTATTCTGATCTATTCTTGTTCAGATGATACCACTAAGTTTTCGAAGTATTTCATAAGCCAGAGATAAACTAATACATAGATAGTAAAACGTGGGGCACATTAAAAGTTTTTAGAAGCTAAAAACTTTTCAAAGTCGCGAACTATCATGCCAACGGCTGTTTGAATGGGTGTTCCCCGATAGTTACAACCAGGGTGTCTTCAAATCACGAATGAATCACTTTCTTCTAGGCAAGCGTGCTCCAACGTAGACCGCATCATCGCTTAATATCAAGCAAGTTGAAGATCAAACGCTAGCCTATAAAAGAAGAAAAAACTATTAATATCAAACTTACTCCTATAAAATAATAAACTTTTTTTTTTTATGGGAGTCAGTTTGGGATTCGCCTGTACAAAAATGTAATTGAATGTGGCCCTAGTAGTTGTAAAGTTTGCATCAATCCAGCCAATATTGCTCCAGAGGGTTAACCTTCCTATATATATATACCTGCCTCTCGACCTGTGCACAGTGGGCCGACGCGATAATAAATAAGACACAATTTTCGCGTGTCAAAACGCAATGAGGCGCGAAATCAACGGGCCTTGTCGAATCCTCAGCTCAAGTACGAACGGATTATTGTAACAATGTTTGACGAGTGAACGATGCCTGATCAGGCGCACTGATGACGTGGCAGTGAAAATCAATCGTGGACATTTTTTTACTGTCGTTTTTACTGGACCCTTCATCTTCAGCATCCACAACCTTCCTTATCCCACTGCTGGGTATACTCTCTTGCTCTGCCATCTGCCTCAATTCTGCGCTAATCGAGTCCAGGTTCAACCTGCGATATTGATAGTATCGTCAACTCATCTTGCAGCTGGACGACCAACGCTCAGCTTACCTTGCCTTGGAAAACACGATCAAAACCTTACTGCACTTAGCAACGTGTCCTGTACCGCTCTACTTTAGTTTCATTTATCCATATTATTTGATCTGGTTTAAAAACTACTGAACCCTAATTTAATGAAAGTTTTGTGGGACAAACCCGAGGGTTTGTTCTACATGATAAAAAATAAACATGAAAATTTCAAAAGACAAAACAACAGTATTTGATTTGTTATCGTGAAATTCGTAGGCGCTCTAGCAAAAATCCATATTGTTTGAGCTGGTTTAAAAATGACTGAACCTTAACTAATGAAATTCTTGTGAAATTACCTTGAGTGTTTTTCCGGTCGGATTCTGGCTTCGTTTCCACTGCCATAGCCATCAGGCTATTAAAGCGGGGTCGGATTGAATCGCGCTACAATAACTACCAACTTACACTTACTTATTTGTGGAAATAATCACAACAAAGTAAGTAGTTGATATGAATTCGACGGGATCAGCTAATTCCAAAAACAAAAATCGCGTTGATCATCCTTTCCTTTTTACATCGATTCTAAAATCCCCTTGCCTGCGGCTGCCAGCGATGGAAAATTTGAATTATGAATGTATGGATCGATCGGAAAACCTCCATTATTCAATGCCGCGCCGCAGTTCCGATATCTGTAAACCTGTCGTGAAAAAAATGAATTTGAATTCGGATATTCGCTAATTTGACAGCAGAAGTGAAAGATTTTGGTTGGTATTACTGAGACAGGGAGGCATTTTAAAATGTTTTTTATTTTATTTTACCCTTAAACAGGCGTTTGACCATACCCAAAGTTAAGTAATAATGACGAAAATATTGGAAATACGGGTATTGTAAATATCATTTCTATCTCATTCATATTTTAATCATAATATTTTTAAGTCTTTCTTGGAGATTATTTATCAAAAATCACTGAAGTTAAATAAATTTGTGTTTTATTACGTTTCATTTAATAACTTTTCCCTACAATGTGTAATAATTAAATCGACATAATTAAACCTAACACAGAAAGCGAATCACAAATGAATACATTCCAAATGCCCTTTGTGAGAGTTCGTTTGTACACCGGAAACCGCTGAATCGATTTGTATCTAATTATCAAACTGGCTCAACTCGATAGTCAATTTCGACTCAATACAAAAACGAAATTGACTCGATTTGAAAGTTATATTGAGTCAAATATTCTTGACTCAAAAGTGATTACATTACATTTCATGTTTTAGTCTAAGTCGTGTCGATACAGTATGCAAACTGCTTTATTCGTAGTCCACGCATCAAGCTAAGTTTATTATTAGGGAATGATGGAGATAAATATATACTCAATATAATTTTACTTCATTATACAGTATTAACTGTTGCCCGCAATTTCATTCACGTAGACTTTCATATAGGTACTTTTTCAACCTCTTTTGCCCCCTTTAATTCAGCCCTTTCGCGAAATCCTGTAGCAGATCTTTACATCCCATAAGTATGGAATTTGGCCGCTCAGCGTACACTCCTTCATCTGTACACAGCCTGCGACTATCTCGCACTATAGCTGCTATCTATACTCTAATTTCTGTGACAAATATAATGTATGTAAGTATCAACATGTGTATGTATCGTATCTTTGATAACAGTAAGTATGTTAAATATTTTTTATGTAGTTTATTAATTATGTAGGTAGGTATGTAGTATGTTGTTTATATTATGTAGTCTATGTATATGTATGTATTAGTATGTAATATTTATTTGTAGTCTATTGATTGTTTGTTGTTATTTGCATAGGTATTAACTTTCTATTTTTTATTTTTAGTTAAGGCCACACATTATTAAATATAATTCCTTTCCGTGCACGGTTGCCTGGAAGAGATCGCTTTAAGCGATAAGGCCGCCTGTTAAAAGCCTAGATAATATTTTTGTTGTAATTTTTATGTTATCCTTGTTTTGTGGTATTTTAATAAAGAGTTTTGTATTGTATTGGGATCGAACACATTAGGATGGGCCGCAGTGGGCCAGGGCGCATCGCATTTCGCCCCGGCATTCGTTAAACGTGTTAAAAGTGTGTGTAATTTTTTAATGCGAGTCGGCTGTTACTAAATACAGATTTATTTCTATGACTTTTTTGTCTATTTGTTATCTTTTCACTAACAGTAACAGTAAGAATGTTTTTTTGTTTTATTAATTAAATAATAGGCTTGCTTTGATCACCATTTCGCCTGATATTAAGCGATGATGCGGTCTACGATGGAGCATACTTGCCTAGAAGAAACCGATCCACTCGCGAATTTTTATTACATTTTGACGATAACAATAATCACCGAATCGAAAATAAAATTAATAAATCGCAGTGGGGTTAATCACGCGAAAGTGAACCTTAACACGCCGAGATACGGTTTGCGGTCGCGCAACTTTTCACAATCATCTAAACATAATCACTTAAAACAGGCAGCCCTAAGATCCCTGACAGCTGTTACACTGGAACAAACAATCGTATAGGTATAGGATTCCACTTAAATAAATTTATTTTGGTCGAAATATATGGGCAAGTAACGTATCTACCTTCAAATTTCTATACCGTCGCGTCGTTTCTATTGAATTCCATTTGTCTAATTCCACCGGCGATGGTTACCATTGCTATCGTTAATCACAAGTCGCGGAGGGCGTGCTCGAGAAACCAAACAGGCGACTAATTAATGTACCGAACCACATTCGAGATTTGCGAGTAGGCCTCGCAGGATCCGACGGCGCTTGTTATGTTAATTCAGAACTGTACCCGACATATAACTGCGTTGTAGAAAAATTAGAACCTTAGGACCTTCAACAGCCTATGGGCATTCTGACTGTTTTTGTAGGGTTAGTTAGCTTGTATTTTGTTTTAGGATACAGAAAAGTTTTTACAAGCCTAAAATTGTGTGTACCAAATTATACTTCACCCCTCCTCTTTTTATCCCCACTTCACATATCACCATCTTATCATAATGTATGATGACGTCACCTTCCCAGTGAGCATCCCTGAGCTTACAGGAATCTATCGATATTATTTATCCAAATCGGTTCAGTCGTATAAGCTCTAGGTAGGAATAATACAAGCACATATATATACGTGTTAAACAAGGTACACCCCTTTTGCGTCATCAGGTTAAAATGTTCATTCTGTACCTAATCCAGATTTTATATATTTATTTTCTACATTACATGATGGAAAAGGAGTAAGATAATCATGATGTTATGCACTAAATACTTTGTTAATATACACGGTTACCCGGAAAAGTGTAACTAAGCCGAAAAAGGTCCATTATGCTCATCATTATGAACAACTTTTACAATGGGACCAACCCTAAAATCGTTAAAAAAAACTCGACTCTACGGAACAGCAGATATTTTTTTCGCATTTTCAGAGCTTCCAGAGTCAAAGTTGTTCATAAAGATGGATACTATGGACCCATTTCGACTTAGTACATCCTTTTCGCGTAACCCAGTATAGATCCTGTGCATAGTTATGGAACCATAATCGTAAGGTCGAATCAGACGCTTTCAAACGGTTAAAAACTTTTACATTAAGGTTGGAAACTCAGCCTACATAAAGCTAATATACAAGCAATAATTTGTAATCCTTTCCATCCAAATAGATAAGAGTTAGTTTGAACATTGTTTCAGAATTTGCTGTAAAGTGTACTACAACACATTAAATTTCAATTACAATTTGAAATCAATATATTTACGCCACCTCGGCTTGGCCTTGGTTACATATTTCAGACGTTTGTGGTTTGAGAATTCAGGGCCTTGGGGATCGGGAGCTCACATAATTTTCAAAAATGATTTATAATGGCGCCTGGTTTCACCATATTGCTGGTGATTTTCTGGCTCAACAAATAAGAAACAATAATTGCCTTTCAGTGTGGTAATACTGCCAGCGTGCTGGGTACGTTGCCAACAGAGAGTAAGCTTAAGCTTTTGGATTGTCTTTAGACCGTTAACGATATATGAGCAATCCAATTGTTTTTTGATCGAGTATAATAAGCTTAATAGTTGAGGTATATAATTTTAGTTTACTTGTATTTTGTTCAGTCAATAAAATCAAAGTTGAAACAGTTAGTTTGAAATATATGATATTTATATAGAATTGGATTAGTACTTAGATTTCAATAATAATTTTATTGATAATAGATTAATAATGAACTAAAACTTATAATAAAATCTAAACAAACTAAATATTTAAAATAAATAAAAAAATTAACAATTAATCAAATAACCCGTCCCTAACTGTACCTGGTGTGAAGGTGCCCATAACGCTAGCAGCATTGCCACGCTGAATGCTACGGCCAACCTTTGCACAAGGTACGAGCCGGAGCGAGGGTCGTTATTTTTTTCCCTCAACCTGCGATTTCAATTACAATTTAAAATCAATAAGTTTTATGCCTGAAACATCCGAAAGCCAACTAAAACACTCGAATAAATCACGCACCGCAGTAAATTAACATTGAGCGTCGCAATAACCGGTATCACGACATCTATGTACAAGAGCTAAATCAAATATTAGCGAGTTAACCGTAATTCATTTCGATTTCACGGTTATCGGTCCTCGCCTGTCACGGGTCGCGAGCGGGGAGATTATTAACGGTACTGGTATTACTGTGGTATTACTGGTAATGTGTCGTGGTTGGTGTTTAGTTGACAGAGCAGTTTATTTTTAAAATACCTTCTATATTTGTGTAAATTTAATCGCAAAAGTTCACAGTACTCGCTACAATATGAGAAAAGTAAGGCGTAGCGAGTGTACATTTTCATAATAAGATCCGGTTACACAAAATTTAAAAAAGCAGGCTGCATATTACGTTGTCTACTTTTTTGAAGCGAGGAATTCGCTCACCTGATGCAATCAATTTTTTTTCCCATAACAGGTCAGTCAACAGATCACCCATAGTTAAAACTTTGAACGTTTAAAACCTTTGCGTGGCAATGGCAATGCTCTGCACTCTTTACCGCGAGATATTAGTTGTTAGATTCATTTATTCCCAGTAATTTCACCAGAAACTGAAAACATTAATCTGAATCAATATAATGTTTAGGCAAGTAAATTATCATGTTAATCATACTATAAGTTTTTCTTTGGTATAACAATTATATATGTACCACCAAAGGCATCCCAGTTGTCACTTTTCTTTCTATTTTTTTTTGTTTACTAAGAGAATGCTTATTTAAAATCTGAGGTCAAGTTGAAAAAAACCCGTTAAAGAAATTTAATGCAACGTCCAGGCACAATCAAGAAATTCATTCACAAAATCCAAGGACCGAAAACGCGAAATAAAACTGCAGCTCCACCCCAACAAACCATACAATACATTTCCCGCGGATTTGCCGGCGACATCGTCATAACTCGTGCAATTTTGAGTTTAATAATGGCCGCTCCAGAACGCAGCGTGTTATATTATTCATCAAAACTGTCGCGTCGGAACAGAATGCAAACGGAGTTGGCGTACGAATGCGGCGTATACTTGGTCGGGATAGAGATTAAAAGGGAGATAACTTGATTGAGCTTAGTGTTTCAGATAGATCTTTGAATAAAGTCTTATTATAGACGAGATTATCACACATTTATTAAATTATACGGGAATTCATCAACGTCATCAGCCAGAAGACGACCATTGCTGAGCATAGGCCTCCCCTTTAACCTCCTCACTTAACGACAGTCTGCCAGCTGTATCCACTGGATGCCCGCGACTCTCACAATGTCATCGGCCATCTATTGGGAGGCCTACCTATGCTGCATCTTCCGGTTCGTGGTCTTCACTCAAAAACCTTTCTCCCCCTTTACGGGATAAACCGGTTACTTCGACTTATAGTTTTAACCGCATTCGACTTAATCTAAGGGATTCCCGTATAAAGTGAACTAATAACTCTTTATCACTTTTAATCATATTTCAGAGTATTCTAATTCTTTAACAGCTAAGAGCATTCCGTTTAAGAATGCTTAACTTACGTCTTCTCTCAAAATGATTGGCCGGTATAGGCATAAAACTATGCCATAGATTATCACAATTAGGGCAAAGCTTTTGATACTAATCCCGTTTATTCGCGTACGAGTACCCTGTAACACGGCGCGGTTATTCTTGCATGGTCGTACTAACCGTGTAAACATACACAGGTTCGGTTTAACTTGTACCAGCTGCACCCGAATACAGCGTGCTTCGGAGATAATTTCAACTGCAGTTGTCGTGATTAATGCTAAGTTAGTTGCTTTAATGTGAAACTCATTCTTGACATAGGTACCATACGTAAACTAATGCTAGTGGAAAACAAGTTGATTGGGTTGTTCTGTACCTCTTTAAGCACAGTTACCCGAAATTCTGGTACTAACTAAGCCGAAAAGAGGTAATTTGATGTAAATTTTTATAAAATCAGCAAAGTGATACTAAGATTCGCGCACTGAGGGTTTCCTACCACCACATAAAAGTCAAAAACTTAGTATAAAACAAAAACATTATGGCCACTTTTCATTCCACTAAGGGGTTTTGGATTAGTTTAGTTTAATGTATATTAATTTGTAAGTAGGTTTAGGTTTTTTTTTTGTTTTGTTTTGCAAATAAGTACAACTTTTTTTCTTTTTATTTTGGCTGTCTTCTCAAAGATAGATACACGATTTCAATTAAGATAATCAGCTATTTAAATTATTAATGACTAAAGTACAAAAAAGGAGTGCAAAAAGAAATCACACCATGGTCACCCATCCAAGTCGCGACCGCGTCCGACGTTGCTCTTCGGTGATCGTACGAGAACCGGCGGTGAACAGAAATTTGTCGTCGACTCGCACTTAGCCAGTATTTATTATTTTAATTTAAAATGCGTAGTATTATCGTATAATCACGCTAAGTTTGCTGTTTGTATGTATTGCCGTTTTTACACTAGAGCAAATAGAATAATACGTTTAAAAACGTCTACGTTTTTTTTAAAACGTTTCTTGTATTTTTTTTTATATATTGGTAGTTAAGTACAAAAATAATCAGCAAACCATGCTTATAAAATAAAAAACGAGTAGGTAGAGAAGAAACTTCAAACAATTGCTAATCCAAACATTGTACACAGCATTGTTAATAAATTTTGTTTACAATACAACGTCAACTACTTAAATATTTGTACTAAGATTTTTTTTAAATTAAACAAAGTATGAGTAGCAAACTGGCAGGAGATTCACTTGATGGTAAGAGCGGCATTTATGAGCACGCAAACATTGATCAAAGTAGTTTTAGATAAAAAAAATATCATATAAAACTAACAAGATTCAAAACATCCATATTGCTAGTTTGGGGGAAACCGAACTTTTGCTCTATGAAAGAAAGCTTTGGTGTTCGTTTTTTGAATTTTAATTTGGCACTTAATTCCTTCAGCACCACCAATCAAGAGGAGAGAAACACGCTCTATTGTAACGCATGTCACTGGCACAAAGACAAAAAAAACCCCTAACGAACTCAACGGTCATACGAAAAACGTGCATACAAAATTCCAAAATTCAAGCACGGAATGTTCCATGGCAGTTTTTTTTCAATCCTCTTATTTAGTTTTCGCCTGGTTTGTGTGCGGTAAACATTAAATATGTGGGTAGGGTTGCCACATACACCGGTTGTAGATTTTACTTGGCTCTTTTTATTTCGTAGCACTAACAACAGAAAGTAACAATAACAGCACTTAGCATAATATGGTTTTTTCACTGTTTTTTACGAAACCATCTCAAATTCTTCATCAAAACTCGCGTGAGAAAACATTATCATGTTATTCCAAAGGGCTTAAACTCAGGATTAAAAAAAAAATGTCTTAAACAAATATCTCAAAAAAACATCAAATTAAAAACAAACAAATCATCTCAGACTGTATAATTTTTTATGCGATGTATTTTATAGGATTTTCCACGGAGTGTGTGCTGTGGAACTTCACGAACTGTTCCCCCATCACCTTTTCATCACCGTCCGGAGTTTCGTCACCGGACGTCCAAACGAACGGCAAGGCGTCACCCTTACTTGATCGAAATGCCATTTATTCGCACCAAGCGTTTTGACTCCTCTTTCTTAATTAGAACAGCAAAACAATGGAACGCCTGGCCCCTGTCTGTGTTTCCGAAGCATTACAATCTTGGAGTGTTCAAGTCTAGGGTTAATAGGTTATTACTGGGCAAACGTGCTCCATCTTCGACCGCATCATCGCTTTCCATCAGGCTAGATCGCGGTTAAATGTTAGACTAGTGCGAAGTAAAAAAAAATGCGATAGGTGGCAAACAAGCAGACGGGCTGCCTCATGGTAAGCAGTCACCGTCACCTATGGATACTTGTAACACCAGAGGCATTATATATACTCTAAAACTGACTCTAAAACGGCTGGACCAATATTGACTTTCACTGGCAGATATCTGATGAAATAAGGAGGTGGGTGAAACCGCGAGACGCAGCTAGTCTTCTATAAATAATAAAACTACCTGCGTATGTCCCTTATGGTTTCCAAAACGGGTGGACCGATACTGACGAGACACTGGCAGATAGTTGATGTTATAAGGAGTAACTTAAGCTACTTTTCAAGGGAGCTCACCTCATTTTCAAAAAAAATTCAGAGCGCCTGTTTAATGCGACGCGTGACCAAAATGCTGGCGTGTTTCTGGCTCAACGCATAAGCATTGCTATTCAGCGTGGTAATGCCGCCAGCATGCTGGGTACGCTGCCAACTGGTAGTGGGCTTGAGCATTTGGATTGTCTTTAGACCTTCAACGGTCTTTGGGCAGTCTAATAGGCATGATGATGATTTTTTTATCTATACTAATAATATATATAATATAATATAATATTATATAGAGGAAAGATTTGATTGTTTGTTTGTTTGTTTGTTTGTTTGTTTGCATTGAATAGGCTCCGAAACTACTGAACCGATTTGAAAAATTCTTTTACTGTTGGGAATCTACATTATCCCCGAGTAACATAGGCTATATTATTTTTTTTTTTTAAATAGGGATCCTTACTAAAACTCCAACAATGTAACCCAAGATGCAAAAAAATAAGATTTTCAATTTTGACTTTGCGTTTTTGACATTTCTAAGACAGGACAACGTCTGTTAGGTCTGTCTGTTACCTCATAAAAAAGTTGATCATAAATAGAGCACATAAACAAAAACAAAATTAAAATTAGTTCAAATTAGTTAGTAATAAGACATAAGCATTTTAATTTCATGCTAGACAGAGAGCGCACTATACTGAGCCGTGACGTCACGGCTCAGTAGCGCCATACAAATGCTATACTAACACACGCTTTGCGTGAATGGGATAGAACACCCCCCCCCCCCCCCCCTCTCTATCCCCACCTAAAACTTTAAATACTCAAATCTCAGAGATTTATCAGCCAATTCAAATTATTTTTTCAATATTTGTAATATATTTAGTTATATTCATCGCTAAGCCGGTTATTTGTAATAAATTAAACATTACGACATATGCCTATTGTATTTGTAGTGTTAGTTTTAGCTTGTATTTTGTTTAGTTAATAAAGGCACTTGCCCAGTAAAAAAAAGCTACTTTTATCTCGGAAATACGCGGTTGAAACCACGGAGAGCAGCTTTTATTGAATAAAAACTGTTTCTTAGCAAATTATCCCAACAATCGTATGAAGATTTAATTGGAATGCACTCAACTATTCCTTTTCAATTTCCTGTTCGAGCAGATATGTCATCGAATCTATCGAATGACGTTACAAGTTCCACAACCCGATTGATGACGTCACGGCGTCAACCGCTCGTGATGACGCAGAGCACCGCAATCGCACCGCATCCACTGTTTTGTATTGAGGGCCAAGGGATGCGCTGCAGCGATAATATCCAGTCTCATCACTGATAATAAAACTCTAACACAATAATTATTGTACGCAGTTCTGGATCAGCCTTTACTTCCCTTCTTTTTATTAACCCCCGTCGCAAAAAGAAGGGTGTTATAAGTTTAATGTGTGTGTGTGGCTGTTTGTCTGTCTGTGGCATCGTAGCTCCCAATATATTTATTGCCAAAAAACAAAAACAATGGACATATACTAATAGAAACAAAAAAGTGAAAAGAATTTTTTATTTTTATTTTGATTAGTGTTTTGTTTGATATCTGATATTGTATTTCTTGCAGCTTCCTATGGCAACTAATCTGAGTCTAAATTTATATAAATGAGTTCCAGAGGTTGGAATCGTAGCAACTGTAATACAGGTCTACCTAGAACAGCTGCAAACAAGACAACTCCGGAAAGGAAAAAGTATTTAATCAATGGTACTTTTATGTAGTACCACCGAGTTGGGCTAATAATGTTAGATTTATGGCAATAGATAAATTGATTCACAATTACACACACATCAACAGCAAGTAAACGTCCACTGCTAAACAAAGGCCTCCCTCGAGAGGAGTGTTGCCAGTTTTTTTTATTGATTCTTGTAATAACTGACTAAGAACGTGCCGAGACTTAAAATATGCATATGGTAGGGTTCCGTTTTTCGTAGCCAAAGTCATATAATTATTGTGGTCACAATCATCATAGTTCAGAAATTGGTGGTCACAGAAAAAATCAAAAGAACGAAGCTCTGTAGACTTAAACAAATTTTATTTCAGAGGTATATCATACCAACATAGCATTTACTATACTTTTTATGGTTTAGTCGAAAAGAAAACTACTTGAGAAATCTTTTTTGTTAAGACAATTTTACGAAAAGTTCAATAACCTTAAACTAGAACGTCTATTTATCGCTATATATAAAAAAGTTATAACAAAAGCTTGAAATAATTTTAAATTAAGGTTTTTTATATGAACCACCGGAAGACACCGGAAGGACATCTGCATCCTATTAGTACACGGTGAACCTACTGCGATCCTCAAGCCGCTTGCCAAGCGTGATGATTATGGCAACACCCCTCTCTAAGAGGGAAAAAAGATGTTCTATAATTTGACCGACTCTTCAGATAATTATAATAACATGTAGTCATTTTGCGATTTCGTTTCTCTGCGATGAAGTTACTACGATGTAGTCGCTACGCGATGTGGTAGTTTTGCGATCTAGTCAATCTAATACTAACCCAATTGATCGCAGTGCTGTTTATAATCGCTCTCTCTACAGCTTGTGCTTTACAACACCGAGCTCGCACTCGTGTGTGCCACTAATAAGCCGTGCATGAACCGCATCATAAAACGGTTAGCTGATTGGTTTTAAAATACTATTTTATAGCTGGCAATTGCCAATACTATTTTGCACCTATTTCAGATCTACTTATTAAAAATTATAAATTCATTCATTCAGTGAAAGAGAAAGCATTGCCTAAGCTACGGGGCCAGGATTTTTGAAAAAATTACTTATTGGTTCTGCTGATCTCAAGCGTACGCAAACATTTAGCTAGTTATTTCGTATAATGCTTTGGGGAAAGCCATGCTGTTTTATCAGGCACATGGGGGCATCATGTGGGGGGGGGGGGTCGGAAGGAGGACTGTCGGGAGGGGGGGTTGTTTTTTTAATGTTTGTTGGGGGCGGGCCTATGTTTCCCGAGGGGGCAGGTGCTGTTTTACATATGTTCAAATCGTGAAAATCAAGAGCATGGCTTTCAGTAATTTTTAATTACTGAAATTACTGAAAGTCAGGCTCTTCATCCACACATTTGGTCTTATTGCCGAGGCAATAGAGTATGGCATCGGCATCCCCAAATTGTAATAAGCCCAAAGCGAGCTTATTCAAGGAGATTCCAGGGCTTGGGTCAGATTTGAGTCAAGTCTCTGATCATCTATCCAAATGACGACCCTGGAGAGTAGTACAACGCTGCATGGCTCACGCAGGAAAAGATTCTGGACATTAGTGTCCAGGTTATCCCGGAGGAAATGAAACCTATTGATTTTTACCGGATATATTTCGGATAGTATGCATCGAATCTGCATGATCTAATTTCCTTGTTCCTATTTTTTAATCGGTCTTCCCTGGATGGGCACGAAAAAGCAACACCGTTTCTTGGTTAATATTCCAAAAACCAGTACGCAGCACTTTAAATCCACTTTTATTGTGAAAACCGCTAGTCTGTGGAATACGCTGCCAGAATGGGTGTTCCCCGTTAGTTACAATCTGGGTGTCTTCAAGGCGCGAGTGAATCGGTTTTTTCTAGACAAGCGTGCTCCATCGTAGACCGCATCATCGCTTTACAACAGACAAAGTGGCAGTCAAATGTAAGCCTATTAAACAACAGAAAATGTGATCAGTAATTCTGAGAAACTGAATTTACTGAAGTGCTCCAGTCTTTATTCGATCGCCTCAATTAAGCATGGTTGCGTTACAAGAGTCTCCCAGATCCAAGTGGACATGGCTCAGCAACTCTATAAGTAAGAAGCAATATATCCTTCAGTCCACCCACTAGTCCCCTAGTGATGTGACCTCACCTCGGGCTACGTTCACGTCTCAGTGGATCCGAAAGGACATCTCTATGACAACGGGCACTTTGACGTCAACCGATTGTGAACGAGTACGCACTTATAAGTAGCTATAACATGTATGTCCGAAAGTAGAAGATTTGTATCAGTTGGTTGTTGTTATCAGTATTGTATTTTACTGATTGAAAAGAGCTAATATAAGTACTTCAAACGCCTGATAATCTTTCAAACAAAAAAAAAAGTATAAATCGATTCAGCTGTTTGGGAGCTACAATGCCACAGATAGACACACAGATAACAGATAACAGATACACACGTTAAAAACACCCTTCTGTTTGCGTCGGGAGTTTAAAAATCGACACATTAAAAGTAAATAAACTGGCCAAACAAACTGGTCGGGCTCGCGCACTGAGGATTCCGTACCACCGTAAAATACAATAAGGTTTTCCAAGTAACCGAATTACCAGTTATTATAACGCCTTCTAAAATTTGTCGGAGTAATTGCTACGCAGTTTGCTACAGGCGCTCGAGTATAATAACTTGGTAATGAACAGAAATTTGTCATCGACTCGCACTTGGCCATTATTTATTATTTGTTGTTATATTGTAGAGTGTGTACTACAATCGTGCTAAGTTTGTCGCTTGTAAGGATGTGTGTATGGATTTTTGTTACAAATAAAATATTGTATATTGTCTATTGTACGTATAATCGTTTTTACATTACAGCTTATACAAAAATACGTAAAAAAATACGTTTGTTGTATGGGGTTTTTTGGTTTTTTACTATTGGTTTTTCCTTTTTTTATATTTTTTATTTTTACGTATAACTTTATTGATTTTTTAAGTTGTTTTTTATTATAATTTTTACTTGTACGTATTACCGTTTTTACATTAGAGCGTATTACGTTTGTTGTATGGGGATGTCCCCCTTTTAGTTTTTACTTTTTGAATTTTTTAATATTTTTTAGTTAATCCGCCGTAACATTAAATATTCTGTGAAAATGTCAACTGACTATCTATTACGGTTCGAAAGATACAGCCGTTAAAAGCTAGGACAGACAGACAGACAGACAGACAGACATCGTAGGCTTAGTAATAGAGTCCCGTTTTTACCCTTTGGGTACGGAATTCTAAAAAGTGAGCACACAGATAACCTAAACCTCCGCACACACGCAAACAAAAAGCAATTACTTCACTGTAGAAAAAAGATTACTTTTATAAACCTACGTTTTTATATCCCACTTGAAGTTCTCATGACAAATGCCTCTCTCAGTTAAGGGTGGATCTCAAGATGCTCCCATACAAATTACTCCAAATCCGTATCTTGTACGTAAAACTGCCTACTTAAGCACCCTTTAAAAATCCTTCACCCTTTCTAGAAGTAATAAAATGAGCATAAAAAGTTTATTTGAGCGGATCGTTTCTTTCAAAGACCGTTTGAAAAAATGTTGTCACTAATTCAAGAATATGTCTTATAACCTAGATTACCGTGGGTATAATCGGGATATTTACATAAATAGACACAACGCGTATGTCTGTGTGTGGTATTGTAAGTCCGAAACGGCTAAACCAATTTTGATTTCGTTTTTTTTGTTTGAAATGTGACTTCTGTCCTTTCAAACAAACAAAAAACTAAGGGGATATTCTAAGCTATTATATGATACTAGATAATTTATTCAACCGTTTAAAGATTATCAGCTCAACCCCTAATAAACCCCTAAACCTCTATAGGTTAAAAAAAAAAGATTTATACTTGTACATCGAAGTTAGGAAAGTCCTACAAAAAACCTGGCGCAATACTTTTTCAACAAGATGAAATTACATTATAAAAATATGTAACCCGACTGTATTGTATGAATCGTAGATAACTGAAAAGCAATAATTTTCCCTCTAATTTCTTTTTCGCGGGCTCCATTTTGAATTATTGTACCCTATGTCACTCCCACTATTAAAACGATTAAAATGGCACCTGACATGTAGAAATTCATTACGCCATTTAGGCTTAATTTTGAAGATAAAACTGTAGTCTTTGTCGTCCCTGTGTATTAATCTTTATTACATACCTAAAATACATAATTACATGAAAATAATCATCATCATCATCATCATTTTTCAGCCATAGGATGTCCACTGCTGGACATAGGCCTCCCCCATCGATCTCCAAAAGGGCGGTTGGTATCGGCCTGCATCCACCGTTTCCCTGCGGTCGCTTATAGGTCGTCTGTCCATCTTGTAGGTGGACATCCTACGCAGCGCTTACCAGTCCATGGTCTCCCTTCGAGAACTTTTTGGTCCCATTGGCCATCTGTTCTGCGTGCTATGTGCCCTGACCACTGCCACTTCAACTTGCTAATCTGGTTAGGCTGTAGGGAGTGCCAAAGAAACCTCATACATACTTACATCCACTTGAAAAACATAACCTTCCTTCTTGCGCAGTCGGGTAAAAGGAATAATGTTTTGTCGAGCTTCCAATTCAATACACAAAATATATTCTTCCCAGAAACTGCAACATTTGCCGTTTATTTTGAAATAGCAACACAATAACAAAACGAAACCTCGAGTAAGGTTATAAATCCAAGATTATGAGAGAAGAAGCATTAGCGCCTGCCCGCCTGTTTCCATTTACGGAAAACATTTGTCTTCCTGCACCTTCAAATGTTAAGCAAAAGGAAGATCAACTTATAAATAAATACGAAAGTTTGTTAGTGTATTTGTTACTGCTGAACTTTGTATCAACTAATTTAAGGTTTTATTCGTAATCTTAATAAATAAAAAAACTGTTTTTATTTATTTAAAAATTAAGCATAACTGTGCATTGTTCATGTAGCATAATAACGCATAGAAAGAAACCGTGTTTTTTTTTTTTTTAAATTATGTCATTGGTCAGCTGTGAGAGATAAGTTACACATAATAAATATTATAATGCAATAAATTAACAAATTTACGCAACATTTAATAAAAATCCCGTATTGAAATAATAGGTTGTTTTTTAATTTTATTATAGAAACTGACGTGGTTTTCACACATTTTTCTATAGTCGGAGTGACCGGCTTAATCTTACGTGAGTAATTCCCGTGTAATATAAATAAAATGTTGTTTTTTAATGTTTATTTTTTTTAAATAAAATTAAATGCTTTTGCCTTTCAGCTAGAAAAAACTTCACAAGTAACTAATACAAAATGTACCACACTGTTGTCTTACACCCCGTATAGTGGAAAGCGGATAAAAACAAGGGACCAACATAGGGCAGTAGTTTATTGTAAAAATTATATTTATCCCACTTAAGTTCGTAATGAATCTGTATCGATTAAAAATGGTGTTATATTAACTCTCGGATTATACTATTTTTTTAATCAAAATAAGTTTCCTTTTATATAGCGGGTAAACTGGGGAACGTAGCTTGTAGTATATATTTACTGCGTGAAAATATCAGGGATTAAGGAAAAACGAGGACTCAGACTTTTCCTTGAGAGAACATTGTGATCTAAGTAAACGCTCGGAGCAAGTATTTCTCTACAAAAGGAACTGTTTGGATTTATTGTTATTCTTCAACTAACCGTTTGCTTGCGGCGCGGCCAGATACCGGATTATGGATGTCCTTAATAGGAAAGATATCAAAGACTGAAATTCTACCAAAATCATTATGATTTCTTTCTTTTCATTTGAATAATAATAAAATTACGAAACAGTTTTTTTTTTCCATCATAACGCGTGAGGATGCATTATAATTTTTTACAAAACGGCTTACTTGTTTATCGGATGAGACAATCGACTGGTTTCAGAGCCATTAGAGCTCCTTCATCAGGGAATACGCGCGCTCCAGGCACTGAAACCGTTCGATCGTCTCGATCGATAAACATAACGTGAGCGTAAGCTGTTTTGTAATAATTTAGTATTTTTTTGTTAATTCAGTAGCTTTATAAGTGTTTTTTAATTGGATTTTTTCCCAGAAATCACAATTAGATTTTTTTTCTCCTTTAACTGCATTTTTAACTTCCAACGTAACTTTGTAGTCCACGGTAGACTTGCCATCTTGAGACTATACCCTCACTGAATTTTTGTGATAATTCGTGTTTTTGCATTGTTAGTAATTAAAATACATGAAAGCTTTTGAGTTGAGTTGCGTAAGTAGTAAATTGCAGTTATATTTTTTTGTCAAAGCAGTACACATTTACCCCTTTATTAATAAACGTGGAGTAGTCTTGGAGCAGTTACGCCGTGTTTTGTCTTCTTCTCTCTTTCACATTTTGAACTTGATCGATAAAGACAAAAGACGGAGTAACTATTCCAAGGCTACTCCACGTTTATTAATAAGGGGGTTATTGTGCGAACTGCTAGTCTGTGGATTGCGCTGCCTGAATGGCAGCCCCTGATGGTTAAAATCTGGGTGTCTTCAAATCAAGAGTGAACCGGTTTCTTCTAGGCAAGCGTGCTCCAACGTAAACAGTATCATCGCTTAACATCAGGCGAGATGGTGGTCAAACGCAAACCTATTTTAGATAGCCCGTTGGTCCAGTTGGTAGTGAACCTGCCTTCTGAGCTTGAGGGCGTGGGTTCGATTCCCACCTAGGACAAACATTTATGTGATGAACATTTGTGTTTGTTCTATATCTGGTTGTTAATATCTATTTAAGTATATATTTAAAACTATATACTTATGTATGTATATCTGTCTCTGGCAGCCATATCACAAGCTTTGCTTAGTTTGGGGTCAGATGACCGTGTGTGAAAAAATTTCCCGTTTTTTTTTTTTATAATTTATAAAAAATGTATTACATTTTAAATCTAAAGAAAGAATGACACATTCACTTACCAAATATATCTTACTTTTCAAGGCCTTTAATATACGAAAAACTCCACAATCACGTGCAAAAGACGCATCCAATAAGCATAACTGACTCACGTTCCCCACGCATGACCAACTCATCTACACTTAAGATCCCACTGGGATCTGAGACACTGCAGGTGAGATCCCCCGGATCCATGTTAATGTACCCGCAGTCGTGCTTAATATGATAATCAAGCCATTGCCAGCTCAAATACACGGCTTTTAATGAGGCCAGGCTTAGACGCGTTGTAACTTACGTCACACACGGGCGGAGAGTTCAGAGAACTTCTTTATAAGGATCAGAGTAATTTTGGTGGCTTGTTCAAAGACATGAATTTGTGATGTAGTTTTAAAATTCAACTGGAAATAATTTTAGCAGCGTAAATAACTATTTTATTTTACGCAGTAGTAAAACAATTTATCTGGAAATCACTTAGGTTAATAATAAAGCGACGAAATATATTAAATTCACCTGAAAATTACCAGAGTGAAAAGGGCGATGCGATGTACTCAATTCACGTGAAAACCACCTAGGTGAATAAAGCGACGCAATATACTCAATTCACCTGGAGATCACCAAAGTGAATAGGGTGACACAATATACTCAATTGACTTGGTAATCACCTGGGTGAATAAAGCGACGCAATATACTCAATTCACCTAGAAATCACCGGAGTGAATAGGGCGACGTAATGTAATCAATGCATCTAGAAATCACCTGGGTGAATAAAGCGACGCAATATAATTAATTCACCTGGAAATCACCTGGGTAAATAAAGAGGCGCAATATACAAAATTCACCTAAAAATCACCACAGTGAATAAGGTGACGAAATGTAATCAATTCACTTGGAAATCACCCGGATGAATAAAATAAAGATTATCTTCGGAAAATAGAGATGATCTACTCCAGGTGCATTATTTGTATGTCTACAGTCTCCGGATTTATTATGACTTTTTTATTTATTTATAATAGCTTGCCTTTGGCCACCATCACGCCTGATGTTAAGCGATGATGCGGTCTACGTTGGAGCACGCTTGTCTAGAAGAAACTGATTCACTAGTGATTTGAAGACACCCAGATTGTAACCATCGGGGAATACCCATTCAGGTAGAGCATTCCACAGACTAGCAGAGCACTTCGTACGGGTTTTCGGAATATCAACCATAAAGCGGTGACGACTTTTCGTGCCTGCTCTGGCAGTCCGATAGAAAAATGGGCAGGAGGGAATTAGATCGTGCAGATCCGATGCACACTCTCCGAAATGTATCCGATAAAAAACCGATAGACTAGCAACTTTACGTCGATGCTCAAGACTAAGATGTGAAATGCCTTCGTTAGTAGACTGAGATTGGTCATGTTTAAGGTATTCTTATACCTAAAACATAAACGCGTGGATCTAGGTAAGAGAGACATGACATCAAGTTCTTCATTCATGGCCGTATTAACAACTTCATGTTGAAATACATCTTCACTTCACTTCACTTCTTTTTTATTATTTTTTTGCTTTCATCTTCTTCGTCTTCTTGTTCACTTCTTTTATGTTTAGAAAAGCACGTTTAAGTACAGTCTACGGTTGTTCGTTCTTTTCGCTAGTTTGAAGTCCTTTGGGTAGCCTCCACCAAAAATCCTAACACATTTATCATAAGCTGTTTTAACTACTAGCCCGTATGTACCCTTGTAAATGAGAGTGCGGGAGCCCCGTCCTGATGAGATGTATGGCTGCAGGCTTCGAAGGAGGGATTTTTGTGCCCTCCCAAGCGTTCTGTGGCTTTTGAATAATGATAAGATGCCTGCGGCGTCGAGTGACGGGACAAGACAGTATTGGAGCTCTTTTCTTTGGAAAACTAGAGCCAAGACTTGGGTTTTTGATATAGCGGTATAACTACAAGCACCTGTCGTTTATCGTCAAAATACTTTTTCCTATAGCGGCTCTCCTAGGCAAGGTCATGGCACGGGTTTCTAGGAACCAAAGTGTCTTTATTCATCATCGTCATCATCCTTTCAACCATAGGACGTCCACTGCTGTTCATAGGCCTCCCCCATCGATCTCCAAAAGGGCCGGTTGGAAGCGGCTTGCATCCAGCGTTTCCCTGCGGTCTCCTTTAGGTCATCTATTCATCTTGTGGGTGGACGTCCTACGGTGCGCTTACCGGTTCGTGGTCTCCATTCGAGAACCTTTCGGCCCCATTGGCCATCTCTTCTGCGTGATATGTGCCCTGCTCACTGCCACTTCAACTTGCTAATCCGGCGGGCTAAATGTCTTCATTAACTAAACAAAATGCAAGCTAATTAACACTAAATACCTAATTGCCCCGAAACTCATTTAACCGGATGAGGCCGAAAGGTTCTCGCATGGAGACCACGGACCAGTAAGCGCAGCGTAGTAAGTCCAGCCACAAGAAGGACAGACAACCTAAAAGGGACCGCAGGAAAATATTGTATGCAGGCTGCTTCCAACCGGCCCTTTTGGAGATCGATGGGGAGACCTATGTCCAGCAGTGGACGTCCTATGGCTGAAATGATGACGATGACCTAATTGACAGACGAGAGAATTGTAAATTGTTGTGATTCAAATTTTCAACATATGTTTGTAATTAAATGGTCTGACCAGTGATTTTAACAATATGGTGGGCCCATCCTTCGACTAAAGTAAAATTAATGGACGGGCCATAACCATTGAATTTTCTCAGTAAAAACGAGTCAAACCGTCGGACATACCTAATTATTGCCATGTACAGTACATTTTGTCACAAAAAATAGATAGCTTTTTTGTTGTGTATTTACACTTCGGGAAATCACACGAAGGCTTAATTTTGTTAGATGTTTCGTTATCATGTAACAATAGTCTCGTGTTGCACTTCCTACGGCTAGAGACCGACTGAAACAAAGTGAGCACCGGCGCTCATTATGCTATCTTCAAAAATGCGCTTCTTCTGGGCCCGCCCATTCATTTTATTTTGGCCCATCAGTAAAATTAAACAACATTATTGTTTTATCTCATTGTTTTAAAACGTCGAACGAGCACTTATCCCTAACTATCCATCAGTCCAATTTTCATAATCTGTATAGTTTGCAATCTCATCCAAACTCCCAAAAAGTTTGCTCAGCTCCCGAACATAAATTCCACACTTCTCTGTGGTTATTAGCAAACACCAGAGTGCTGGTATTAAGTACACGTGTGGCTAACAATGTAAGTTTTAAAACTGGCCGCCGACGCGAGACGTGATGCTACATGATTCAGTTTTGGAAGTTGGCGTCGTAACCAGTAATTATGAATAAGGCTATAGAATAAACCAGCCAAGTGCAAGTCAGGCTCGCGCACTAAGGGTTCCCTACCATCACAAAATACAATAATTATCAATAAAAAAAATCGATATCAAAATTAGTAAAATGTGGCTTTTCGATTCGGTAAAAGAAATGATAAGGTCGTCCAAGTAACGCAATTACCAGTTATAACTTGGTAATGAACAGAAATTAGTCACCTACCCATACTTGACCATTATTTATTATTTATTGTTATAATTATGCTTATGGTCACGTAAGGAGTTGTACTTTGTATTTCTAAAGACATCCGTCATCAAAAGTGTTTGAAACGTCACGAATAAAAATAATGGTGTCGGCGATGAGTTTCAAATACAAGGTTTCCACATTATATATTTTTCGATATCTTTGTAATCATCATCAGCCAGAAGACGTCCACTGCTGAACATAGGCCTCTCCCTTTAACCTCCACACTGAACGACAGCCTGCCTTTTTCATCCACTGGATGCCAAAAGACCGGAAAGGCCGCCGGTAGACGCAGCGTAGGTAGGCCTCCCACTAGATGGACCGACGACATCTTTGTAATACGTAATCTTGTCTAAATTATAAATTTTACAATTTACGATAATATAAGTAAAGTGTTCGCACCAAGTCCTGTTCGCACCTGCTGATCACGGAGACATCATTGAATATTCACTTCTTGGTCGTCATGATGAAGTCGATCTCATTTTTGGTCGAACCATCTGGGCTCATCCACGTCCACTTTCTGGAAGTCGCTCGGAGAACCGATAACCGATGGGGAAGAAAGGTTCTTGAGTGGAGACCACAAACCGGAAGACGCAGCGTAGGTAGGCCTCCCACTAGATGGACCAACGACATAGCAAGAGTCGCTGGCATCCAGTGGATGCAAAAGGCAGGCTGTCGTTCAGTGTGGAGGTTAAAGGGGGAGGCCTATGTTCAGCAGTGGACGTCTTCTGGCTGATGATGATGATGATGAAGTAAAGTGTTAGATTTTAATGTGTATCTTATGTTAACCAAAGAAATCTATAGAATATGTTTGTTAAATGTTTGTCTCAAAATTACTAACTACTACTATATACCGCTGAATATTCATAATCTGATCCAAATAAATTATTATGGCTCCCAGCTGACACATTTTATTTATAGATTCAGGCGCCATTTCCCCCGCACAGTGGGCGAGGAAATGACGTCATAACTTTAAAAAAATCACCCCTAACGTAACTGTTTGCGTTTGGCATAAAAACGAAAAGATTTGTAAAGTCAGATAGAAAATGGTGGATTGAAAGTTTGTTTTACTTTTTTTAAGCAAATGGCCGTGCACATTACAGTAAAGTGAAGTTATCATTATAACGGGGGCATAAAAATAATATATTTAAACATTTACCCCCTTACTAATAAGCGTGGACTAGTCTTGGAATAGTTACGCCATGGTTTGTCTTTTTCTCTCTCTCATATTTTGAACTCGGTCAAAAATGATTTATTTGGATTTATCTCGTTTTTAGGGTTCCGTAACAAAAGGGTAAAAACGGGACCCTATTGCTAAGCCTACGATGTATGTCTGTCTATCTGTCTCTCCGTCTGTCTGTCCTACTTTTAAACGGCTGTATCTTTCGAACCGTAACAGATAGCCAGTTGAATTTTTCACAGAATATGTAATGTTACGGCGGATTAACTAACAAAAGATTAAATAAAAAAGTCAAAAAGCGCAAACGAAAGGGAACAAACGTACAACAAACGTATTTTTTTACGTATTTTTGTATTAGCTTTAATGTAAAAATGGTAATACGTACAAGTGTCAAATTTGGCCTGTTTATAGTACACACTATAAAGTATAACAACGAATAATAAATAATGGCCAAGTGCGAGTCGGTGATAAGTTTCTGTTCATTACCCAGTTATAACTGGAAATTTTTATTACGTTACGTTATTGAATTTTGTGGTGTTACGGAACCCTCAATGCGCGAGCCTGACTCGCGCTTGGCCGGTTTAATTTTTCTTCTAATTATTTTGTCCATAATTGAATACTTTGCCAAATTTACGTTAGGGTATTCTATACAATACTTGGACTACCTATGTATTGTGTACAATTCCTAGGTAAAGTGTGGAATAATAAACTTTTTTATACATTCCCTAAAGAATCCCGATATTGAATAGAAGACCTGTATACAATACCTGTATGTTATATATTGCCGTTAACATTATTATGTTCAAAAATTTAAGATATAATAATTCGTGAGGCCGATGTACGCTAATTCTTTCTTAGACTCTATTGTGTATACATGACCAGACAGACGCCCATAAACAATCGTTATGCGAGAAAAATATGGTTTCGAAATATTGTTTACCGCAGTTTCTGCGACGCCGTAAACAAAATGTTTATATTGTATCACACTGCGTGATTTTACTGCGGGTTACACGAACAGTCGGCGACAGTAGCGTCTAAACTGCAACAATACAAACTTGAGAAAATCAGATTTAATAAGTATAAATAAATTGTAATGTAAACTAGTTTTATCCTTTAATTCCATTCAGTCGTACATGGACTTTACGGATATGAGTAGAAACGAACATTTTAATGTAATTAGCTACATCCATTCAATCCAACCTTAAAATATTAAAATATTGGCAATTTATATAATATCAGGAGCCTTACGGCTACTTGTTTTAAGTGATCCTGTTTAGGTGATTGCGTAAAGTTGCGGGACCGCAAACCGTATCTTGGCGCGTTAAGGTTCATGTTCGCGTGATTTTCCGTACTGCACTGTTTCGAGCTTACGTTAAGAGAAAGCCTGGCCCCAAGACGTCCCCTTTCAGCAAGCTTCATTTGATGGTGCTCGACTTAAAGTAGAAAAGTAATTTAGGCCTTCGTTTTTAACTATTTACCTTAGATTTAGAAACTGTCGTATCGTCATCTATCGAGTCAAAAGTAATTATTTCTTTTTTTTATCGTCTCTAAATACTTTTCTCGTCATTTTGTCCGATAACCTTCACTAGATGGCGCTAAAAACTAAACTGGGCGTCAGAAGATTTTTTTTAAATTATCTCGCTGAATTTCATTAATTGACATAATAGCAGTGTGATAATTAATTTATCTCATTCCTGCATTAGGCTTCCACAACCGCACATCCCGACACCGTCAAATCCACCAATCAAATAAAAAATAAAAAAAACAAAGGTAACCCATAACATCTTGCAAAGCTGTAAATCCCACATCGTCCGATTTTTCTGCTCGTTTCTTCCGCGCACATGCAAACTGTGGACTGTCTTCTCTCAAATGTCTTCCCGCCTAGCTACAACATGGAAAGTTTCAAAAAAGGTGTCTACAACTAGATCTCCGGCCTGCCAAAGCACCGTCAACACTGCTAGTGTTGCAGGTGTCCATAGGCGGCATGAGGGGGACCGCATGCTTGTATGCTGCTTTTCCTATTAAAAAAATACAACTCAAATAATTTGCATTAAAAATAAACAAAAGACTTGGAGAACTTATGATCGTTTACAAGGTGGCAGTGACTGTACTCACTGAGAATTTGAATTTATAACTTGTGAGGAAAAAATAGGGTTTTTTTTTTCGGCAAAGGTGAGCCTTCCCTTTGATGTCTATGAATCGACGGTTTGCGGTATCGTAAATGTAACGATGTAACGGTAGGGTATTATTTTATTGGGATGTTGAAAATGCCGCGTTCTTTGTTGGAAACGTTGGGTTTTTTGTCGGAAATTCGTAAGCTTTTATTTAATAATTGAAGCAAACTTGCTGGTACTAAATAAGGAACAAAAATATATGTAAAGTTTTTTGACATATTTTGAGAATTAAATCAATGGGACAGGTGCTAAAAATCTGTCACTTCAACAGAATTTATGATTGTTTTTACGATTTATTATAAACTAGCGGTCCGCCCCAGCTTCGCACGGGTATGGTTTTTTTTTTTTTTTTTTTTTTTATTTATTTAAAACACATAGTACGTTACATTTCAAGTTAGTAAGTTGTCTTAAAATCTATGTTAGATTTATCCAGACAACTGGTTCTCGGTAAGATATTTCTAAATCTAATTAATCTATATAATATAAATACCTACATTGCACAAAAAAAATGAATGAAGCGCGCGAACACACCAGACTGCTGTTGTTGTAGGCATAAGCGTATCGCGGAATATAACCGGTTGTGAGTCGTTTACTACAGAATACATATTAGTACAACCCAACAATGAAACAACAGTGAAAGAATTTTTCCAATCGGTTCAGTAGTTTCGGAGCCTATTCAATGCAAACAAACAAACAAACAAATCAAATATTTCCTCTTTATAATATTAGTATAGACTATTAATCATAGTAGGTACAGGCTGCTACTCATAACTTTTTGATAGAAAAACTAACATTATCAAATACAAAGTTTTATTGAATGTTAAGTACATGTCAAATACCGGCCGATAACCGATGGGGCAGAAAGGTTCTGGAGTGGAGACCACGAACCGGAAGGCGCAGCGTAGGTAGGCCTCCCACTAGATGGACCGACGACATTGTGAGAGTCGCTGGCATCCAGTGGATGCAAAAGGCAGGCTGTCGTTCAATGTGGAGGTTAAAGGGGGAGGCCTATGTTCAGCAGTGGACGTCTTCTGGCTGATGATGATGATGATGACATGTCAAAAAAGGAAAATGCATCATTATCAGCATCAGCCAGATCCACTGAGATCTATTGCTGAACATAGGACTCCCCTTAGATTTTCCACACTGAACGACAGCCTGCCATCTATCTGCATTTACATTGTGCATTTTCGTTCCTGGCAAGGTCGCCATGTATTGTGTAGATTAGTTATGTGTGGTGCTACATCGAAGATGGAGGGAGTTTACGTCGAATATTATAAACACGTCCGCACAGTTCAAGTACACATGCTTTATTACCTCAATATTAAAATATTACAATCATAAGTAGTTAATTACGCAATTATGCTGACTTAGACTATGACATACTTAACGCTACATACATACTCACACTACAAACCTAACATAGATGAAAAAACCGGCAAGTACGAGTAGTACTCGTGCTCTGAGGGTTCCGTTGGACGGAATCATCAGAGGGCGAGTCCAAAAAAAAAAAAGTAACTCAAGTTGAAATATTGAAAGACAAACTTAACTTTGTAGTTGACTATAAGGTTCTTCCATACATTCCAACTACAAAATGTAAGTTTGTAATAGCAAAATAATTATTTTTAAATGATATAACTCCAATTTGTAAGTTTCGGATTTAGTCCTATATATGTGCTATGAGACCTTGCTTTTTGCCAAATTTTATAATTCTAGGTCAACGGGAAGTACCCTATAGGTTTTGATTCCCCTGTGAAATCGCAAAATATGCGACATAAACGTTCATATCTTTTGATTGCGTTGACTTTTATTTTTTTACAGCCGAAAGAAACCGTAGATCCAAGTATTTATTATAAATTTCAACTTGATACCGTTACGCGTTCTTGAGAAAAAGGGTCTTGACAGACGGACAGACAGACGGACAGACAGACGGACAGACAGACGGACAGACAGACGGACAGACAGACGGACAGATAGACGGACAACGAAGTGATCCTATAAGGGTTCCGTTTTTTCCTTTTGAGGTACGGAACCCTAAAAGTAGAATTTTCATTCGCTTTTAATATAAAATACATACTAGTTTTCTACGGTTTTACTTTCTTACCGATTTTCGAAATATCAACCATAAAGCGGCGACGATTTTTCGTGACCACCCTGGCAGTCCGATAGAAAAATGGGCAGGAGGGAATTAGATCGTGCAGATCCGATGCACATTCTCTGAAATGTTTCCGATAAAAACCGATAGACTAGCAACTTTACGTCGATGCTCAAGACTAAGAAGCTTAGTCCGAACTAAGGATTCATTGCTGATGAGCTTCTTGGCACGTTTCTTTATAGACTCCAATGCCTCAAGCTGGTACTTACAAATTATTAATATTTTTATTGATTTGTCATTTAATGTATAGGTCGAAAATTTGAAGAAAATGTTCCACCTGTAAGTGTAGAAAATTAGAGAATAAATTCTATGTATTGAATTTTATTCACATTTTGGTTTCAAATTTTTGAAAAAAGTTACTTTATTCTGCTTTTATTTGTAAAACGACATTCACTACACAAATCATTTATTTTTGTTTTATCACAAAGAATCTGCATGTTTAATTAAGGCTACTGTAAAGTGGCAATATGGAACATATTGATCGTTTTAATGTCTAAAATCTCCGATAATTTTGCTTGGCGCTTTTCCCCCACTCAATTTTGGACCTTAAAGCGCTTCAGTAGGGTTGATATTTCTTTAAAATGTATCGTCAAATTATTCGTGCATGCGTCACTAGAGGGCGTTTAAAGCTATTAATGAGCTCGGGGTCGCGCGGCCGTCAAATGCGATTATTGGACGGTATTGTTTTCATATCCTGTGAGAGTAGCGGCTAAGGTCTATTGTATAAAACCTTACATACTTTGTGCTATGCTATGTAGACTATTGTTACATTATGACTGCCAGAATGGGCACGAAAAATCTACACCGTTTTATGGTTGATATTCTGAAAATCAGTACGTTTTAATTCCACTTTTATTGTGCGAACTGCTAGTCTGTGGAATGCGCTGCCTGAATGGGTGTTCCCCGATGGTTACAATCTGGGTGTCTTCAAATCACGAGTGAATCGGTTTAGACCGCATCATCTCCTAATATCAAGCGATACGTTTGACTGCCAACTTGCTACTACTAGCCTCGAAACTCAAAATTTCGATTGCATACCACATGGTTAGTGACGTCAATAATTCGTAAAAAAGCGTTTGAAATCCGACCTTATGCCACCTTAGTAGAATTTGTTACATAATACAATACAATATAATTATTTATTAATAACTCCATAATAAGTCAAACTTCTCCAGTACACTTTCTACAACGATGTATACAGGGTGTAAGGGGAACACTCTCGAAGCCAAAACAAGGTAATTGTACTCATCATTATGAACCACTTTTAGTATGAGACCAACCATGAAATCGCGGAAAAAAAAACAGCTGTTCCATACATTTTGTCGAGTGTCAATGACCGTTTTCTATAGAACAGATATTAGCTTAGATATTAGCTGATATTTTTTTGGCGATTTCAGGGCTGGTCTATTTTTAACGCATACAACATATTGTTAAACAAAGCAAAAATGAAACGGCGAATAGAGCACAAAGCAAAAATTAGAAAAAGGAACAAATAAAGTGCGATCTACGTCCAAGTGAACTGGGTAATAAACGACCGAAAATTGCGGCGCGAAGCGTTCAACTTTCGCTTTCCTCTAACAAATTATAAAAGAAAGTGTTTGCAACCAAATTAAAGCAATCACAAAACTCGAAGAATACGATTCTGGGAAAAAGTAATTCTGAGAAAGTAGGCTCGTGATTTAATAGCGTTTTGTGTTTTCACGTTGTTGTGTAAAACGACGTTTTGTGATATTGAACAAATATTAAAGGACAGTCTGTAATTTGCTATGTACGAAGTCTTGTAGCTCAACTGTTGCGTTTGTGGCACCACTCAACCGTAGCGCTCGTGGCGTACAATACAATACAATACAAAAACTCTTTATTAAAACACCACAAAACAAGGATAACAACAAACAGCAACAACAGCGTAGCTCAACAGTTGAACTTGCAATGTAGTTCAACTGTATATTTTGTGGCGTAGCTCAACTGTATACCTTGCGGTATCGTAGCTCAACTGTTGCGGTTGTAACGCCATCCAACCGTAGCACTTGTGATGTAGCTCAACAGTTGAGCTTGTAATGCAGTTCAACTGTAAATTCTGCGGCATTGCTCAACTGTAAACATTGCGGCATCGTAGCTCAACTGTTGCGGTTGTAGCACCACTCAACCGTAGCGTTTGTAGCGTAACTCAACTAAATTTCCCGTGTCGTGGCACGATTAGCTATTCTACAAAGAGATACGTGTTGTGTATTTACAATGCACCATTGCCTTATTCTATTAAATAACAAAAATAATATATTGTAGACCCTGGTATTTGTTCCAAAATCTAGAAAAAACATCGACAGGTCTTGTAAATATCCAAATCACAGAAAAGAGAAGTAAATAGAACGGAAAATCTGTTGCCAGGCATTATGAGTGAACCTTGATTGAACATTCTTAACCAACGACCAACGCCTCAACGCTTTAGATCAACGCGTCGAACTCCGCATCACAGTTGCTAACTGATTTCGAATGACTGACGTTTCGTTTATATGGGCGCAACTGGCTAACAAATTTCAAAAATGCCTTGACAGCCGTTCTAATTTAAACAATAAAAAAAAAATACTATGATCCAAACCTTGTAGGCTTGTAGCCGAAAAGCTAGGTTAGGATTAGATGAATGTTTGTGAAGTAATACTAATTAAATTTTTTGTTTTGTTTCAGGCAACTGCTAGCACCCAACTTAAAGCAAACGCAATACCTCGCCAACGGAGCAGAGAGCGATATACGAACGGTGAGTTTATCAGTACATTAAATAAACTATGCTTTTATTTTGTCAGTTTCGTGTGTCTCACAGAGACTTGCCAGGTAATGTCTTCTGTGGCAATACACACATTTGATTCACGCTATGGCATAATAATTATTAAAGTGATTTATGCGCCATTCGTACACGGTGTACAATGGACATTCCATCCATACAAAACGCTTCGATTCCACATTTTTTAATCGTGCAGCGAGGGTGTGCAACTTTTTGTCGGTTTCTTTGTTCCCCGGAAAGCGCAATATAGGTGTCTTCAAATCGAGAGTAAACAGGTTTTTTATGCGTATCCATGTTTTAAAATAATAAAAAAATCACCATCATGTCAGCCTATAATGTTGCCACTGCTGGGACTCGGGGCTTCTCTCAGAGAAGGATGGGCTCTAATCCACCATGCTGGTTGAACTATACCCATGCAAAAAATCAGGTCGATCCGTTGTTCCATTACAGCGTGAAAGAGGAACAAACATCCATACATCCATACATACAAACTTTCGCGTTTATAATATTAGTAGGATCTATATCCTATTGAAAATTGAACACATTAATGGATTTTATTACGTGTATTTCCATGATTATACAGTAAAGGGACATTGCAAAGTCAAATTCAATATAGAAATAAGATTCCGGTTTTAAGGCAATTTGGCCCGGAAAATGAGTAGGGAATTTAAAAAACAGTTGAGGTATCTAGGCTATATAAAATACGTATAATCCGTGTCACCGAGTTCTCTGCCATACTGCCAATTAAGCAGCGTTCGCTCGCCAGAGCGCAGTTTTTGCTCTCTTTTCACGTGGACCCATTTTTTTTCTGCTTCTCCCGTAGTACTGACAGCATAAAAAGCCAATTTTATTCGTGTTCAAGTGTATGTGCCATATTTCATACTTAAAAACGTCTATTTTTAGGGTTCCGTAGTACAAGAAGGAAACCTTATAAGATCGTTGTATCCTTCCGGCTATCCTAGTCTGTCACAGCATCATTACGTCTACATTTATGAACCAAAGTATACGTTACTATCTCAATCCCGCGGTGTTACCCGCAATTATCCGTATTTTATTTGAAAAGTACCCCATGTTATCCTTATGATGTACTTTAGCACTTTCAATCTTAGTTTCTTTAATTCGTACACATTGGTAATGATTATTTTAAAAGATTTAATTTATTATCTATACTAATATTATAAAGTGGAAAGATTTGTATGTAGGCAACAATTTTAGTGCTTTTTTTATTCAGATCAATGTATTCATGTTATATTTTAGTACTAGTTTGTATGTATTTTTAAGTAGTTTTTAGTTGTGTTTTTTATTTATTTATTAGAATGTAAAATGTATGTAGGTATGTTTGTAACGAATTGGCTCAAAAAGTACTGGACCGATTTTAAAAATTCTTTCACTGATGGGAAGCTACACTATCCCCGGGTGACATAGGCTATAATCTATACCCGTGCGAAGCTGGGGCGGACCGCTAGTAAATTATAAAAAAAAAAATCACTTACGCAGAAAGAATTTATGGATCTAAATTTTTCATAGCAACAGGATTTCATGGCCTTCATGATATAATTGAAACTATATTTTTAAATATTTGTTTAATTCGACATTTTAATGAACATATCTCTAGTAATCATCATGTACACTATCATCCTGCCAAATTTCGTTAATACCGGACTAGCTGTTAGTCATAAAAAGCGAACAAACAGACAGACAGACAGAGTTACTTTCGCTTTATAATAGTCATCATCAGTCTATTTGATGTTCGTCCACTGCTGGACGTAGGCTTCTCCTAAAGAACGCCACAAGGCGCGATTCTTTTCGCATCCACTTACAACCAGCCGCCTTTCGCAGATCGTCACTTCACCTGGCTGCATCGTTTATAATACTACTTAAGATTTAATACCGTGATATTGAAGACATAGATCTCAATTTTAAAAGAATAAAAATTGTGTTGCCTTGCTCCCTTGAGTTCCCTGGAAGATATTACTTTTAACGATGAGGCCGTAAGTTTCTCTGTCTGCATATAATTTTAATTTCCTTACGTTAAAATGTATCTAACTGATGGTGAAAACCGCATCAAAATCCGTTGCGTGGTTTAGCAGGAATTAGCGGCCATACTGACAGACAGACGCGGGAAGCGACTTTAATTTATACTGTCTACTTTTTATTTTTAGGATGTCTGATCAAGATGCGGGTGTTTAATATATCCAGATTAATGGTTAGTGCCGCAATTGACTCTTGCTAAGAAATGGTGGTCAAAAGCAAGCCTATTATTTATTTTAAAAAAGTTTTTAGAAAATTTGGTTGGATTCGTTGTACCTCTGTTTGTCAAAATTTTAGAACAGTAAGTTTTTTAGTCGCGAAAAGGCAAAACTCTGACAGGAAGATACATTTTAACCAACTTCAGGGCTTCAGGTTCGCATCATCATCATCATTAGCCAGAAGACGTCCACTGCTGAACATAGGCCTCCCTCTGAACGACAGCCAGTTCAAGTTCTCTATTCGGGATATATATGGCAAAAAAAATGGCAAGACAGTTCAAAACCATAATCGGTGGGAGTTTTGGCACCAACGTGGAAAAAAACATGTCGACTCATTGAATTATTTTTCTAAACTTGTGTATTTTCGAGTGTTAATGTGTATTAAATGGTGAATTATTATTCATTAAGTGCTTGAAAACGTGCTCGAGTGTGGTCAGGTGATATAATGAGGTGAAACATGTCTTTTCGTGTTGTTTCCAAAACTCCATAGGAGTCTCTTGTAAAGTCTCCACCACTTTACAGAGGCATGAGTTTGACTTGACCGTGACTTACTTTGCTTGACTCTGACTGTGACTACGACTTGTTTGACGCTATTTATACTATGTAAACATGTTTAATATTACGACTAAAGGACAGAATCCACGGTCATGAAAATTTTAACAAAAAAAAAACATAATCTGTTTGATATCTCAATTTCTGATACCTACAATTCATGTGTGTACAAGAATGGGAACAATTTTCCCCTCCCCCTTATCTTCTTTTCAATTTCAAGATTTATATCCAAACTTTTAACTAGTCGGCAGTGAAACGCAGACAGCTGCAAGTTGAAGATTAAGTGGAGAACAAATTGTTTTCTACAACAAACTCTGGAAACTGCACTTTAGATAATATAGCTCACTTCTTATTAATTGCTTCTAAATGCTTCAATGTGTCTGTGAGACGCAGTACCCAAGTATCGGACAATCTGTGAAAACTCACGCACACTAACCCAAATGTATGGATAGCAAAAAGGTATTTGTATTGATTAAATATTTAAAAAGCAACGGTGAAATCATAACAATAGTGCCAACTTAGTTCTAAAATACAGGACATACAACATAATATACTAGCGGTCTGCTCCGGCTCCGCACGGGTATAGTTATATAGCCTATTAAAATAGCGTATATTAATCTGTGATAATAAAGCATTCAAATGGTGAAAGAATTTTTTAAATCGGTCCAGTACTTTTTGAGCCAATTCGTTACAAACATACATACAAATCTTTCCTCTTTATAATATTAGCATAGATAAGTAGTAATTTCTTAGATTTAAAATATAAAACAAAACTCGCTGCGCTCATAACTCGCTGTCATAAAATTTCCACTCAGCATGCTGACATGGCCAAAATCTTAGAAAAGATTACTTCATTTCAATTAATAATAAAAATTAAGTTTAGCCTTACAAAACACTTTTGTGTGACTCGTTAAAACAAACCAATGGAACCTGAACACGAGTTTCACCAGAAGCCGTTGAAAGATTCCATTATTCGCCTACCGGTTCCATCATTATATCCGTTTGATGGTGCCAAATTATTTTACTGTCATCCGGGTTATATATTATACTTGTAAAGTTTCAAATTGATCTGGTATTTGTTTACATAAACCTTGAACAAAATTCATGCAATTTTTTTAACCCAAAGTAAGATTTGTGGTTATAAGGTCTCATTTACAAAGAAACAAGGCGTTGAGCAGGACTTTGCGTAGGGCATTGAGCAGTGTATAGTGTGGTCAATTTAAACATATGGCCTTATAAGAAAGCGTTCACGTTGTTGCGTTTATTTGGTCACATTTGGTGGTGTATTACGCGACAACACGCAACCCAATGAGGTCTAACGATTACAAAAACAAGACAAGTACGAGTAGAAATATTGTTCTGAGGGTTCCGTTGGACGAAAAGATCAGAACGCGAGTCCAAAAAAAAAATATAACTGAAGCTGAAATATTGAATGACAAACTTAACTTTGTAGTTGACAATAAGGTTCTACCATACATTCCAACTACAAAATGTAAGTTTGTAATATCAAAAGAATTATTTTTAAATGATATAACTTCAAATTTATGACTTTCGGATTTGTTCCTATATATGTGCTATGAGATCTTGCCTCTTGCCAAATTTCATGATTATAAGTCAACGGGAAGTACCCTATAGGTTTTGATTCCCCTGTGAAATCGCAAAATATGCGACATTAACGTTCATATCTTTTGATTGCGTTGATTTACAACTTTAATTCTTTTACAACCGAAAGAAACCGTATACTTAAGTATTTAGTATAAATTTCAACTTGATATCTTTACGCGTTCTTGAGATAAAGGGTCTTGACAGATGGACAGACGGACAACGAAGTGATCCTATTAGGGTTCCGTTTTTTTCCTTTTGAGGTACGGAACCCTAAAAACTGTCAATCGTCTCAACTTATTCGTCATTTAAAGTTAACAATTTAGAAAATCGGACACTATCACTAAATTAACGTACCACGTATTTGTTTTAAAATGTATAAACGTCGCGAAGTTCATGTACCGTTTACAGTAATTTGTATCCACGTTGCTCAGTGTAAGGAGCTCGTTACTGAGATGACGTCGCGGTGTTCCAGAAACGTCTTTTATATCTGCTGCGAGACATCTTACTGGTTAATTGTGTTGCTGACACTGCACTGTGTCAATTTGCGTCTCTCCGACTCAAAATTAAAATGTAAGTGAAGTTGTTTCCACAAAGTAGATTTAGGGATAACTGCAAAAGAAGCTAAAAATTTTTTAAAATTTAAATACCTGATATTATGCTGTTTTTTTCTACACTGAACATACTACTATACTAGATAATGTATTATACAAATAAATAAATACAAATTAATTTATTGGGCATTATAAAAATTTACAAAAAAAAATATTTGAACCCTTTGACTCCGAACTAGTAATAAATACTGTGTTTCGGGAGCCAATGGCTTCTCAGATGTTACTAACTAAATGCCAAAACACAGTAAAATAATAAAAAAGTATTGACAAAAAAATTACAAAAATTATTAATTTATACAAAACAAATAAAATAAAATGTATATATAATACAAGCAAATAAATACAGGCAAATTTTAATATTAAATACATACACTTAATAAGGCGATAGTATAATACATAAGAATCAAACAATAAAACTATTAAAAACAGTAAGCCATATAATATATGTACGCATTGATGTGCCATCTCAATACACAAGAACTCACAGGAGTATGTGATCAGCCTAACATGTTCCCGCTGCTGGGAAACAGGCCCCTCTCAGAGAGAAAGGGTGGGGCCCTAATCCACCATTCTCGGCCAAGTAACATGTAGGTGAACGTCATATGCCTTTAAACTTTTGAAGTTCTTGGACATACCGGTTTCCGTACGATGTTTACCTTCACCATTTTTTGAGCGATGGCATCAAAACTGCACATAATGTATTTAAGTATAAATAAGAAATTTCTACCGTCAGATGTAAAGCACATATGCTACAGCTCGTCTGCCATCTGTCCAATGTAAAATACATGCGATAAAATCCATTAATTTCAATCTTCTAAACATAAAAGCGAAATTCACCTACTCACTCACTCATTCACTCACTCATCGCGAAATCTCCAAAACAACTTGACCTACGAAGCTGAAATTTGGCAGGTAGATTTCTTATGGGGTGTAGAGGTACGCTAAGAAAGGATTTTGCGAAAAGGTCGAATTAAGGAGGACAAAGGGGGGTTAAGAGTTTATATGAAAGTCTACGGTACGAAGTCGCGGGCGACAGCTAGTGTGTAATATTTGCGAAAACCCAAGAAATCATTAATTATAAAGTAAGTCATAACCAATAGATAGCCCGTTGGTCCAGTTGGTAGTGAACCTGCCTTCTGAGCTTGGGGGCGTGGGTTCAATTCCCACGTAGAACAAACATTTGTGTGATGAACATTTGTGTTTGTTCTATATCTGGTTGTTAATATCTATTTAAGTATGTATTTAAAACTATATATGTATGTATATCAGTCTCTGGCAGCCATATCACAAGCTTTGCTTAGTTTGGGGTCAGATGACCGTGTGTGAAAAAATGTCCCGAATATTTATTTATTTATTTTATTTAATGCCAAAGTAAATCTTTTTACAAAATAAAAATCAGCGAAAAATATGTTTACGCCCGAAGGCATAAAAGCACTTTGAGCTACTCGTACCGCTGTGAATTAAATAAAAACAATGTGTGTTGAATACATCAGGAGGGCTATTTTTACACACAAAACAGGTAACAGTGCGCCTGGAGGTGTGTCCATACAGCATAACCTGAGGGTAACATGTCAGGCGTAGGTACGGCCAGGACTACACCGCAGGTGCGAACCTAGAAGCTAATAGGTTAACTGGCTAAAACACATGCAGGCCAAATCGGGCAGGCTATTGAGACAAACGTGATAAAAACGAAGATGACGCGTCGTTTTTTAGGGTTCCGTACCTCAAAAGGAAAAACGGAACCCTTATAGGATCACTTCGTTGACCGTCTGTCTGTCCGTCTGTCCGTCTGTCGAGACCCTTTTTCTCAAGAATGCGAAAGCTATCAAGTTGAAATGTATATCAAATACTCGGGTCTATGGTTTCTTTCAGCTGTGAAAAAATCAAACTTTTAAGTCAACGCGATTAAAAGATATGACCATTTATGTCGCATATTTTTGCATATTTTGCGATTTCACAAGGGGATCAAAACCTATAGGGTACTTCCCGGAGAGCTAGAATCATGAAAATTGGCAAGAGGTAAGGTACAGGTAAGGTAAGGTACGGTACTTACAGCACATATAAAGGAAAAACTCAGAAAGTTGTTAATTTGAAGTTATATCATATCAAAAAAATTGTTTTGCAATTACAAACTTACATTTTGCAGTTGGTATGTATGGAAGAACCTTATTGTCGACTACAAACTTAACTAAATTTGTTTCAAAATTTCAACTTTTTTGTTGTTGCTGTTGTTTTCGTTTGGTCTCGCGCTCTGAGGGTTCCGCTGTACGGAATGCGAGTCCTACTCGTACTTGTCTGGTTTTTTATTATTATTAGGGACCTGGCAGGAGCTCCTTCCACAACCTTTATTTTTTCCCTAATTTTCCAATTTTCCTTGCAACTCTTCAAATTTTTTATACTCTTAAAACTATCAATAGACATTACAATCTTCAAAAATAGTCAAATCAGTGCAACCATTCTCAAGTAATGCATTTTTTTATATAATAGACTTGCGTTTGTCCGCCAACTCGCCTGATGATATAAGCTATGATATGGTCTACGATGGAGCACGCTTGCCTAACAAACAACATTTGATTTTATAATAATATAGATGCTTCATCTATGTAGGTAATAAACTAATACCAAGATTACATTTGCGGTGGAGATCTGGCCTGACTTGACAAGCGACACAAAGGGCCTGTACCTCATCCCAATTAATTCCTAACTTAAATTAGACGAATTTCGTTTCCTAGTTAAGACAAATATTATAACCGTAAGACAAACTTGGAGGATTAGATGTTGAAGAGCTCTCGGATCGGTTTTGGATGGATTAAATTTCATGAGATCAATCTTGCTTTGACGTCTGTAGGTACCTTTAATGTTCGTCTATTCTAGTTTTTACCCGACTGCGCAAGTAAGGTTATGTTTTTTGAGTGTATGTATAATGTATGAATGTATGATGGTTTTTTTGGCACGCCTTACAGCTTAAACTGCTTTATGGATTTCAACATGTGAGGTCTCATGTGAATCGTTTTGATAGTGGGAGTGACATAAGGTACAAGAACGTAAAATGGCGTCTGCAAAAAAATATTAAAGGGAAAAACCAACAAGCCAACGAACAAACCACTTTGCTTTCAAATCGCATTCAAAATAATATTTGTATGTAGTATGATATTAAACGTTGTTTTTTTTTATTATCTTTGAGAAACTAACGGTCTTAATTAACAGAGTTAATAATTAGCTAGAGACAAAGGGGCCATTTAAAATTTCTAATTCCAATTTCTACTTTATATGAAAAAACAGACTTCATTATATGAACGCTAAAATATGCGAATAAAAAAAAGTAGAATATTACTAGAACAAATAAAAAAGCAATAGACTCTAAATTAACTAAGATAAACTAATATGTCATCATCATCATCAGCCAGAAGACGTCCACTGCTGAGCACAGGCCTCACCCTTTAACCTCCACACTGAACGACAGCCTGCCTTTTGCATCCACTGGATGCCCACGACTCTCACAATGTCGTCGGTCCATCTAGTGGGAGGCCTACCTACGCTGCGTCTTTCGGTTCGTGATCTCCACTCCAGAACCTTTCTTCCCCATCGGTTATCGGTTCTTCGAGAGATGTGGCCCATTGCCACTTCAACTTGCAAATTTTATCAGCTATGTCGGTGACTCTGGTACTTTGCCGAATATCCACGTTCCGGATTCTATTGCGCAAAGAAACTCCAAGCATAGCCCTCTCTACTGCCCGCTGTGTGACTCTGAGTTTTTCCAAAAGGCCAACAGTTAAGGACCACGTCTCAGTACCATATGTCATCACTGGCAACACACACTGGTCAAATACCCTTGTCGGCACTGTGGTATCTATTCGCACTTAACAAATTATGAAATAAATTTAATATTTAAGACAGAATGGTACCTAAATTTTCACAAATGTTTCACAAAATTATAACAATACTTCTACAATAAATTCATCTGCCTTGCAAAATTTCGTTTTATTATCAATAAATCGTCTTTAAATAAAATTAACATCATTTATAATCCTTATAAAAGACTTGATTGACACGCGTTCAAGCAAACTTAATCTTAAACTTCAGGGCTTAAGTATTGATATCAGAAACTTAGGCAATTCATCAGCAACACAATTAAACTGCTGGAAAGATTTTAATTGGATTTTCGAAGGTTTTACGTACTTTAGATCTAAAATACAATCGGATTAAGATTTGATGGCTTGAGACGCCTGGTGTTCAACTGCTTTTGTAAAGGGATATCTTGACCTGTGACTTTAAGTAGTGGAGAGGCATTGGGCCCTTGGGCATCAATGGCAGACTCAGCTTTGACAAACTTTTTCACTGTTGGAAAAAAACCTCATTGATCATTTGGGGAAGAAAGGTTCTTGAGTGGAAACTACGAACTGAACGCAGCGTAGGTAGGCCTCCCACTAGATGGACTGACGACATTGTGAGAGTCTGCCTTTTGCATCCACTGGATGCCAGAATCTAGTGGATGCAAAAGGCAGGCTGTCGTTCAGTGTAGAGGTTAAAGGGGGGGCTATGTTCAGCAGTGGATGTCTTCTGGCTGATGATGATGATAATTGATAATCTATAAGCTTTTAAAAGTACCTAACAGATACATGACATACTAACCAGTACGGCACATGATGATAATTCTCAAGTATGATAGATACCTAGATAAAAACTCTTTATTGTGTACACCAGAAATAAAAAGTAGTATGTTATTGGTAGTCTTCCCGTGAACATGTAACTGCGCCGAAATATCTAGAGCTCATTCCACAACCTTACCACGGTAAATATCCCGTAAATCTCTACAGTCGCTTCCCGCGTCTGTCTGTGCCGAACGCACTCTTCGCCGAACGCACTCTGCGTTCGCTAACTAGTCCGGTCAAGCTGTAGAGGCCAAAAGGCCAACAGTACGAGTCAATATATAAAAAAAAGCGTCTGTCTGTATGACCGCTAACTCCTCCTAAACCACGCAACGGATTTTGATGCGGTTTTCACCATCAGTTAGATACTTTTTCACGGAAGGTTTATTTATAAATAAATAAATATTCGAGACATTTTTCACACACGGCACGGCACGTTTTTTTTTTTCTTGTATATATAACAACCGCCCCGGCTTCGCCCGTAAATTACACCCGTGCGAAGCAGGGCGGGCGGTTGCTAGTAAATATATAACTTTAGTGAACGGCCGTGATAATTAAAACAGTGTTTTGAAAATTTCGCTATTGTGTATATCAGTATCAAAGACACCCAAACTAGTTTCATTATTTCAGAGGGCGGGCAAATAAACATTCATCTTGTATGCGCTACGAGTCTAAATAGAGATGGCAAATGACTCTATACGAGAACATACGTGAGCAACAACATAGGCAACCCACGTGTGGAGCTGTGTCTATACGAAGCAGTCATACAAATACCTGACAAATCCTACTAATATTATAAACGCGAAAGTTTGGATGTTTGTTCCTCATTCACGCTGCAACGGAACAACGAATCGACCTGATTTTTTCATATACTTATATAGTTCAAGAGCCAGATAGTGACATAGGCTACTTTTCATCATCATCATCACCATTTTTCATCACAACGCGGGTGAAACCGCGGGCGCAGCTAGTCTTGTATATATACAGACATAATAATAACCTTACATTTATCCGAACATAGTCTCAATAAATTCTGAAATTATGTTCTTCAAAACTTAATATAAAATCTCATTGCACTGCGGCACATTATAACAAATGCTGTGTCGCACTGTAATGTGTATTACACAACTTTTACTACTATGGTACTTATTGTTATTTTATTATTTGTTTATTATTCTAACCCCCGACGCAAAAAGAGGGGTGTTATAAATTTTACGTGCGTATCTGTGTCTGTTTGTCTGTGGTATCGTAGCTGCCAAACGGCTAGACTAATTTTGATTAAAGTTTTTTTGCTTAAAAGTCAGTTGGACTTTATCTAGAGTGTTCTTGGCTAAGTTTCGTGAAAATCTATGCAAGCGAAATGACGTCTAAATTAGAGTAAATGTGGCATTGTGAAGTATATAATTGATACAATGTATGTACAATGACGCTCAGACGTTTTTTGACTGTATTCACTGAGAGATTATGACTCTATAAGAATTGTATCACATTGACCTGAACCTAAAAAAAAGGTAGTGTGCGCATACTGAAAAATAAACACGAAAAAACGCGTCTTCAATCTTAATACAAACCAATCCCGTCAGAATCAAATGCGATACATTGCAACTGGGTGCAATTAGATAGTGCGACTTAGTGCCCGGTTTAATTAAACTTTTCCCGGGTCGGGCCCGGGGGTGGGCAAACAGCTGAGAATCGATTCCCGCCTGTCCAGGGGTAAGGAAAAGAAAACGATGCTTTCTTACCCGACTAAACAGAAATACTAATTCACAATCTAGCCAGGATACTTAGTAATGCTAAAGCTAGGTGAAATGAAGGAACGTAAAGTGAGACAGCAACAAAATGGCAAGGAAAATTGGTCGTCCAACAGTAAAACCTGGAAGAAATCGCTTTTAGCGATAAGGCCGCCACTTGTGACACTAGCTCGTAAGTGTTTTCTATCTGTTTGTAATTGTTATTTCTGGTGTACACAATAAAGAGTTTCTATATATCTAATATGATACTATGACGATGTCAAAATAGTGAAATGAACTTAGACTTAGACTTATGAGATTTACACAGGACTGAAGCAGATGCACCGCATATCGACTGCCATTGCCAGAAATATGGCCACGTATCATAGATACGCACTACGCTGTTCGATTTATACTACCACATACCTGTAAGTTGTGGAATGGGAACCACCTTCGGCTTTTCTTCCGTATAAAAATAAGGCTGATTCAAACGAAGGATGAATAGAGTCCTCAAAGGTAGGCAATGCACTGACAATGCCCCGGGTATTGTAGGTGTCCATTAGACTGAGGTGACCACTTACCACCAGCTGGGCTGTCACTTGTTTGCCACTTATTCTATAAAAAAGGTGGCTTGATGAGAAGCATGTACCCAGCAATTGGGTAAGAAAGGCTATTAAATGATGATAAAAAAATTAAACAGAATGAGTTTTAACTAATTGAGTTGAGAGCAAAATATTTTTCAAGGTTACGCGGATTTATTTGCATCAATGAAACATTATGATGTACGTACGTTTAAAGGAACGTGTCTGTACTGTTAGAGATAACTAAAGTAACTCTAGTCATTATTGAGCTATAATTTGGGCTGATGAGCTCTCATTAGCCCAAATTACATAACCATGTAAACCCCCTCCACGAATAGTATTTTAGATGAAAAAAACTCCATATTTTCAGATATTACAACACTCCAAAAAATGCATTCTCAAACTGCACTATCAATACACTGACATAGGATAGATATTAACACTATCGATAAAAATCTATCGAAGCTCCAGCATTAAAACTTCATCATAATATGGCCGTCAAACAAAAATATCGATAAAAATCTATCGGGGCTTTCCCACGACGAACGATCGATTTCCGTTTTCCGCTCACGGTCGCATTAGCGTCCCGACAGGGTTGCCATCCGTCAAGATTTCGCGGCACCTGTCAGGTGGCAAGGAAAAACTGCAAGCGATATCTATTGAGCGTCTTTCAAGTAGGTTTTAGATTGAAACTTTCGTCGTAAATTTTTAGTGTTCAAAAATTAATTTGTTTTTGTAAATTTCGATTCCAAAATAGGTATGTAAAATAAGGAAAAAAAACAATTATTCAAGAACAACTACTCGGAAAGAGATATTTGAATTCTCGTTTTAATCGTAATCGTATTAATATACTAGAAAATTGTTATGCTCTTGCTATCTTTATACAATATGTCTAACCAGATATTTCACACAAAACACGCAGGTGACATTTTTACAGTCCTCACAAATAATTAAGGTTTAGTTTAAAGGCTATTTCATCAAAATTGGTCAACCCTAATGGAGCAATAGATGCGAAACGGTTCAGAAACTCGTTTAAGCTGCCGTATGCAAACGTCGGCAGATAACGGGCTGTCAGACGATCGTAAAAATGTATCGACATGGCCACCACCCTATAGACCTTCCTAACTTGTGTCAGTACATCACAGTTATTAGGATTCGAACAATACAAGGTAGTTATACTTTGAGCAGAAATCCATATTCTATCTAAAATATATTAACATACAAACATAAGTAGAAAATTACATTAAGAAATAGTAATTAAAATAATTATTATCCAGGAAGAATGAAAGCACTAAATTATTCTACCTTTATTAGAGTTTTGGCGCCAACGCGGAAAAAACATGTCGGCTCGTTGGATTATTTTCCTAAACTTGTGTATTTTCGAGTGTTAATGTGTACTAAATGGTGAATTATTATTCATTAAGTGCTCGTAAACGTGCTCGAGTGTGGACAAGTAATATAACGAGGTGAAACGTGTCTTTTCGTGTTGTTTCCAAAACTCCATAGGAGCCTCTTGTAAAGTCTCCACCACTTTACAGGGGCATGAGTTCAACTTGACCGTGACTTACTTAGCTTGACTCTGACTGTGACTATGACGCTATTAAGACAAAGTAAACTGTTTAATATTACGAGTAAAGGACATTGAATCCACGCTCATGAAGATTTTAACAACACAAAAAACTACCTTTATTATCAGCCTTTTATGTTTCCACTGTTGGGACACATACTTTCTCTCAGAGAGAGAGAGAGGATGGCTCTAATGCCCCTAATAATAGTTGGTGAATGTCATAAATCTTTCAACTTCTTTTGAGATTCTTGGAGAAACCAGTTTTCTCACGATTATTATCTTCGCCGTTTTTGAGCGATGGCATCAAAGTGCACATAACTTATTTAGGTATTAAGTAAGTCATTGATGCAGAAGTGAGGATCAAACTGGCTGCCGCCAGATTATAAACCGCACATGCTACAACTCAGCCACCATCCCCAATTAAACTATAATAATATTGGCTAATTTAATGTGCACATAATTAGTACCGATAAACCCAAACTAGGCAAAGCCTTGTATCCTTGTGGCCCAGTCCCATCAGATTACAAATTGAATTTGCCAGTGTCCACATGATTTATTAGAATTATAATACAATACAATAACTCTTTATTAAAAAACCACAAAACAAGAATAACATAAACATTGAAATAAAAATATTATCTCGGCTTTTAACAGGCGGCCTTAATTATTCGAATGCTAAGTGTTGAATGAGATATTTATTTATATATAAACTTATCACTTCAGTAAAATTTGTCCCGTTTCTTTTAACTTTACGTACTGTTTATACAGTACTGTACAAAGGGCTGTCCTACCTTATAATACGTTACCTATGGTCGAAATATATTGTTCGGAAGATGTCGTCAAATGCACATTTACTTTTTAGAGCCGTAGTTAAGGATGGTTTGAATGGTATCTGAAAAGAGGGGAGATAATATCAGCATTTGGTCTGTGTTCACGTATAAAGGTACCTTAAGCTCTGAGAATCCTAAACCAATTTGTAATGTGAAGACACTATCAAAGAACTAGTTGATAGTTACTAACTTGTTATCTAGAAGTTAGGGCGACCCCTTGTATGGGATGCGACTTGTGTAGATACTTTGGCGCCGTCACTTCTTCCTGAGACACAAGGTAGGGCTGGTGTGGCTGCCAATTTGGCAGAGCAGCGCAAATAAGCTAAGCTCAGCAGTGGTTACATATTTGAGCCGTTTGGGGTCGAGACATTGAGCCCTAGGGGACTGGGAGTTAGATTCATTTAAAAAAAACCGAGCACCTGGTTAATGCGACGCGTGAACAAAATGCTGGCGTTTTTCGACGCTGCATTTCTATTCAGTGTGGTGATGCTGCCAGCATGCTGAGTACGCCAACTGAAAGTGGGCTTGAGCATTTGGATTTTCTTTAGAGCTTCAACGGTATATGGGCAGTCTGTTTTAGTAGTGTTTGTATTAGCTTGTATTTTGTTGGGTTAAAACAGGCACATGGCCTGTTAAAAAAATGAAAAAATTAAATGAAGTACACGGGATATTAAATTATTATGGTTATACTTAAACAAACATGTTTATGTGACTCGTTTTTTTTTTTTTGAAGAGTTCCACCATCCCTTCTTGCCTTCATCGTCAGATCAGTACGATGATACCAATTTATTGTATTGTCATTTGAATTAATACTTACTGACGGACTTTAGATGGACCGACGACATTGTGAGAGTCGCGGGTATCCAGTGGATGCAAAAGGCGGGCTGTCGTTCAATGTGGAGGTTAAAGGGGGAGGCCTATGTTCAGCAGTGGACGTCTTCTGGCTGATGATGATGATGAATACTTACTCGTACGAAGCGCTTTGTTCAACTTTTATTGTGCGAACTGCTAGTCTGTGGAATGCGCTGCCTGAATGGGTGTTCCCTGATAGTTAAAATCTGGGTGTCTTCAAATTCAAGCGTGCTCCATCGTAGACCGCACCATCGCTTAACATCAGGCGAGTTGTAAGTCAAACGCAAGCCTATTCCTAAAAAAACTTGCCTAAATTTCAAATCGATACGAAAATATAAGAAGTACCTTAAAATCGACTTCCAAGATTAACTTAGTTACAAGGAAAACGAATAAAAGTATGTTAAACAAAATCCATTTAAGTAACACTAATATGAGCGATGGTGGCCGAGCGGTAACATGCGTGCTTTACAATCTGACGGCACCCGGTTTGATCCTCGGCCCTGCACTTACCTAATTAATTAGATACGAACTTCGTATCTAATTAATTAGGTAAGTGCAGTTTCGGTGCTATCACTCAAAAACGGTGAAGGAAAACATAGTGAGGAAACCGGTATGTCGAAGAATCTCAAAAGTTCAAAGATATAGGTGACATTCACCAACATGCACTGGGCCAGCATGGTGGATTAAGGCAGGCCCTTCCTCTTTCTCTGAGAGAAGGCTTGCGTCCCAGCAGTGGGAACATGAAAGAATAATGATGAAACATAATCCAAAATCGAACTTGTAAGCTTTTGACCACAATTATATCGCGAATGCTGTGAATGAAATCATTCATCATCATCATCAGCCAGAAGACGTCCACTCCTGAACATAGGCCTCCCCCTCTAACCTCTACACTGAACGACAGGCTGCCTTTTGCATCCACTGGATGCCAGCGACTCTCACAATGTCGTCGGTTCACCTAGTGGGAAGCCTACCTAAGCTGCGTCTTCCGGTTCGTGGTCTCCACTCAAGAACCTTTCTTCCCCATCGGTTATCGGTTCTTCGAGCGATGTGGCCTGCCCATTGCTACTTCAACCTGCAAATTTTAACAGCTATGTCGGTGACTGGTTCTTTGGCGAATATCCACGTTCCGGATTCTATCGCGGAAAGAAACTCCGAGCACTCTCCATTGCCCGCTGTATAACTCTGAGTTTCTCCGGAATGAAATCATTACAGGACCAACATTTATAACGAAGAGAAACCTACTCTCAGTAGAAGCTGAAAACGGTTGGTGACGATGGTGGTATGTAATCCTCAAGGTGCTTGCTGTCACCATTTCCCCGAACCCTACGTTAATTGAAATTTTTTAATTACTGCAGTCCTAGAACGTTAATGTAAAATTATATATTCCAATGCCCTCGGCAGTTGTTGTTTTTTATATAAGTAGCAAATAAAAGGCTTTTAAGTGCCTTAATTTCATGCCAGTATCACTTAAATATTAAACAATCCATTTTCTCTGACATAATTAAGAGACAAAATGAGATCAGACGCGCACCGCTCCCTAAGGCCGGTAGCGCTAAATAAACCGAATAAACGAAAACAAATAGTAAAAAATCGAGAAACAGCTCAAATACACGCCACGGATTGCAAACAAAAATCCACCGGATCGAAAATAGTACGAAATGAATCGAGAAATCGAAAACTTTTGATATGAATCCACAAAAAATATTTTTTCCTAAATTGGAGCCCAACATTGCGCAATATACCTACTCGTATTCCGATTTGCATCGCCGATTGCACAGTAGGTACACGAAATATAGCCATATATTATATTGCAATTCTCTAAATGCTATGGTATCTATTTTTTTTAAACATGTATCGTCATCATCATCATGAGCCATTAAACGTCCACTGCTGAACAAAAAGATAACATAGATATAGGTCAGTGTTCCTAACCTTTACTACCTAAAATCTGCTTGAGTGATTTTGAATGAACCTGGTTTAAAACTTTTGTAGTGAAATTCACGCCCGAATAAAATAGAAATACCCCAGCTCCGACCTGTACCTTCCATAACTTATACCTGCGTGTAAAGTGGATCTAATAAATCACCCACTTTTTGTGGAGAATGAAAAACTGACGTAAGTTTGGATTTGCCGTCAATAGTAAGCGGTAATCTGCTTTAACCGGCTATATGCTTTAACCGCTTTATGGTTGGTATTCCGAAAACCTGGATGAAGCACTTTGATTCCACTTTTATTGTGCGAACTGTTAGTCTGTGGAATGCGCTGCCTGAATGGGTGTTCTCCGATAGTTACAATCTGTGTCTTCAAATCACGAGTGAATCGGTTTCTTCTAGGCAAGCGTGCTCCACCGTAGACCGCATCATCGCTTAACATCAGGCGAGTTGGCGGTTAAGCGCAAGCCTATTATTTATTTAAAAAAATATAAAAAAAACAATGAACTAACTTAATCTTAATAAAACCTGTTTAAACGTCTGAACTTAATATTCAAACCTGACTTTTTGGTGATTTCGATAAGGTCTAAACCTGTTTTAAACTATCACAATTGTTCACTGCTGTTATAATATGATTTATTTATCCTCACGGGTCTGGCCCTGGCCTTTACACGGCATCCAAGGCCAACACTGACAGGCCATTTTTAGGGTTCCGTACCCATGAAACCCGTAAAAGATACAGCCGTTAATAGGTAGGACAGACGGACAGACGGACAGACGGACAGACGGACAGACGGACAGACGGACAGACGGACAGACGGACAGACGGACAGACGGACAGACGGACAGACGGACAGACGGACAGACGGACAGACGGACAGACGGACAGACGGACAGACGGACAGACGGACAGACGGACAGACGGACAGACGGACAGACGGACAGACGGACAGACGGACAGACTGACAGACGGACAGACGGACAGACGGACAGACGGACAGACGGACAGACGGACAGACGGACAGACGGACAGACGGACAGACGGACAGACGGACAGACGGACAGACGGAAAGACGGACAGACGGACAGACGGACAGACGGACAGACGGACAGACGGACGGATGGACAGACAGACAGAAAGACATCAAAGACTTAGTAATAAGGTCCCGTTTTTATCCTTTGGGTACGGGACCCTAAAAATGTAATCTAGTAAGTAACGCTGTAAAGTCTCAGATAAGATAATAGTTAATAAAGTCTCTAAAGTGTGTTCGGAACACAATACAATACATCAGCGTCCTGATTACGGCCCTGCCCTGGGACCAATGGCAGGATGGGCTGGGAGCAAGGAAATTCAAATTGGATTGACGGAAGTTTAGATTAGATTGAATTCGCCTGCCACCTTGTTTAATTTGCCACGGCTGAGCGAGTGTTTGATGCTCCCTGATGCCTCTGATCCTTCATCCTCTTATACCTTATAAGGATTTTTATGAGGAGCGAATTTAGGTGTATCCAGGATCCCGTTTTAATGGATTTTGGATATCGGATATAGGTGTAATTTCTAGGAAGTACCGACAATTGGGTCTTTTGACAGCACAAATTGGACTAAAAATATTGTCGGGGTTTTGATTTAACCGATATCAAGAGGGAGGGGTTTCTCAATTCGGTTGTTTTTTGTGTTTGCAGAACTCCGTCATTTGTAAACCGATTTGTTTTTTTTTTCTAAATAAATAAAAAGGATGTATGTATGCTCTCAGATTGGTCCCATAGAAGTTTTATCGAAATCGGTTCGTTAGTTTGGTTTTTAATCAAAACAAAAGGGGGAAAAACATTAAAGAAAACATCATCCAAAAAAATTTACGTCAGCCATGTAAACAAAATTGCGCATATTCGCATTTCAAAGTTGTTTTTTTTTATTGAAATTTTTAGTTTTCACATGAAACATTCTTCTTTGTATTTACTTATTATAATAGACATGTCGAAGGCATGTTCGGCTTTTTAAATTATTTATAAATCAAAATAACATTTTATAGAACAAGCTTTTAGGTGTCCGCCATATTGAATTTAGTGTGACGTTATTTTATTCTCTTATTCTTCTCAGCAAACTCTTTCATTTGATACCCATATCATGGGGTGCATAAACAATAACTGGTTTGCCATATTTGGGAGTCCACCATATTGGAATTAGAATGATGTCAGTTAGCCAACCATGCATTGTTACCTAAACTAAACAATTATTCAAAATTTCGGCTCAATCGGTTGGAGATAACTGTCTTAAAATTCAATTGCAAAATTTGGCCCTAACTAACAGGGCTAGTTAAATATTGGCATCGATTCTGATGCACTCTAAACTAAACTAAACTAAATTTGACAGCTCTAAAATTGTTGCCATCCTTCTCTCACGTATTAAAATGAAATGAGAGGCAGATAATTTTAGTCCTGTCAGATTGGTTTAGTTTAGTGAGTAGTTTAGTGAGGAGTTTAGTGGTATGACAGAATAGCCCTAATATGTTGTAAAAATACTGCTTATTTTTCTTAATTATATTTCGCATTGAAATCTGATACCTTGTAATAAAGGTCTAAATAACCTTAATAAACTTTTAATAGAAAACATCTCGCAAAATTTATCTAGAATTTAATAGTTTGTAAAAGAAAGCCTAGTGGCACAAAACCTTTAGGCATGATGAACGAGCTCATAAAACAACTATTCATTTCTCAGGTCGCCGGTCCAGTAAAAATGTAATAACAGTGAAGCCTAGCACGTAACAAATAGGCGACCTAATCGTACGCCAGCATCGCTTTATATCACGTGAAAATATATACGTCAGCCAGAAATTACGTAGTTACGTACATAGTGTTCTGGTTCACTAGGTTTAGTTGGTATTACTGTTTTACACGACTGCCAAAAACAGAGTTGTTTTTAGGGTTCCGTAAAAGGGTGAAAACGGGACCCTATTACTAAAAATATTTATAAAAAAACTAACATAAATATGTAAAAGTATAATTTAAATAAAAAGCTAGTTTTTAATTTAATTTAACTGACGATGAAGTTTACTAAGTTTATAACCAAAATAATTATAACCACTTGATCGAGTCTTTATGTTGTCATAATTGCATAGATCATAATTGTCTTTTGCACTAGTAAAACAAGTCGAACGAGGGGATCGAATGGTGGCTTGTGATTGGAGACTCAAAAGTCATTCTTTAATTCGCGCCTAGGATTGGCTCGCGCTAAAAAGAGTACGCTGAAAATTATGTACAGTTTTGATCGGGTAAAGGATGAGCAGTCAATATCTTCATTGGTTTATAACTTTATGGTTATCAAATTATTTACATTATAAGCTATGGAAAAATATAAAAAAATACTATTAGTTATTACTGATTGGTTAAAAGTATCAGTTTTGACTGATCTTGTAACCATATTGATTTCTTCATGACAAGGCATCCTGGTGGTTTTTGGTTCGATACAAAACCACTGAATTAAGCCGGGGTTGGCACGTTTAAATTCGAAATCCCAGCGCGTGATTCAAATCCATATACATAATTAGATTGTGCTGCCGGTCAGGGAAAACATTGTAAGGAAATCATAGCCATGGAGGTAAGGCATTTTGTTATACCTAACTGGCTAGCTACCACCCTTAAGTAGAATGTCTGGTGCCAAGCACCTAACGGTGTGTTCCGACGGGTTCATTTGTGAGCTATTTCCTTATCCAGGCTAGATGTGATTACCATTTTTAGGGTTCCGTACCTCAAAAGGAAAAAACGGAACCCTTATAGGATCACTTCGTTGTCCGTCTGTCTGTCTGTCCGTCTGTCAAGACCCTTTTTCTCAAGAACGCGTAAAGGTAGCAAATTGAAATTTATACTAAATACTTGGGTCTACGGATTCTTTCGGCTGTAAAAAAATAAAAGTTGTAAGTCAACGCAATCAAAAGATATGAACGTTTATGTCGCATATTTTGCGATTTCACAGGGGAACCAAAACCTATAGGGTACTTCCCGTTGACCTAGAATCATGAAATTTGGCAAAAAGCAAGGTCTCATAGCATATATATAGGAATAAATCCGAAAGTTAGAAATATGAAGGTATATCATTTAAAAATGATTATTTTGCTATTACAAACTTACATTTTGTAGTTGGAATGTATGGAAGAACCTTATTGTCAACTACAAACTTAAGTTTGTCTTTCAATATTTTAACTTCAGTTAGTTTTTTTTTTGGTCTCGCGCTCTTAGTGTTCCTTTATGTCGTAAAATTTGCGATTTCACAGGGGAATCAAAACCTATAGGGTACTTCCCGTTAACCTAGAATCATGAAATTTGGCAAGAGGCAAGGTCTCATAGTACATATATAGCAATAAATCCGAAAGTTATAAATTTGAAGGTATTTAAAAATAATTATTTTGCTATTACAAACTTACATTTTGTAGTTGGGATGTATGGAAGAACCTTATTGTCAACTACAAACTTCAAAGTTGTCTTCCCAGAGACTGTGGGATCGGCCGATCTGCGAACTAGCATGGAAATCGCTATTAGATACGTGTCCTAGTATTGCAGATCGCGCTCGTATTCTTTCTGTCTCTGTTTGGGAATCGGGACTTTGGTTGCAAGCCATGCCCTCTTTTAACACAGGTAGCCTTTTAGATCCAACCGCATTTCGTCTAGCTGTCAGCTTACGCTTGGGTGCAAGGTGCTGTGAGGCCCATCGCTGTCAGTGTGGTACTGCTGTTGACCAGCTCGGTCACCATGGTCTCTCTTGCTCGAGAAGCGCTGGTCGTATTGGCCGACACGCTAGCCTGAACGACATCATACGCAGGGCACTTTCCACCGCCAATTTCGCAGCTGTGCTCAAACCGAGCGGTCTTGCGCGTGACGATGGAAAGAGGCCTGACGGTATGACACTTGTGCCCTGGAGGTTGGGGCGGCCCCTTGTATGGGACGCAACTTATGTCGATACTTTGGCGCCGTCACATCTTCCTGAGACACAGGGTAGGGCTGGCGCGGCTGCTAATTCGGCAGAGCAGCACAAGCGTCGCAAATATGCTAACCTCGGCAGTGGTTACATATTTGAGGCGTTTGGGGTCGAGACATTGGGCCCTTGGGGACCGGGAGCTCACCTCATTTTCAAAAATCTTTCAGAGCGCCTGGTTAATGCGACGCGTGACCAAAATGCTGGCGTGTCTCTGGCTCAACGCATTAGCATTGCCATTCAACGTGGTAATGCCGCCAGCATGTTGGGTACGCTGCCAACTGGTAGTGGGCTTGAGCATTTGGATTGTCTTTAGACCTTCAACGGTCTATGGGCAGTCTAACTGTATTTGTAGTTAGTTTTAGCTTGTATTTTGTTTAGTTATTAAAGGCACTTGCCCAGTAAAAAAAAACTACAAACTTAAGTTTGTCTTTCAATATTTTAACTTCAGTTAGTTTTTTTTTTGGTCTCGCGCTCTGAGGGTTAGATAGATAGATAGATAAACTCTTTATTGTTCACACCACAAATCTGAGGGTTCCGTCTAACGGAACCCTCAGAGCACGAGTCCTACTCGTACTTGTCCGGTTTTTTTTAGGTTTCCGTACCTCAAAAGGAAAAAACGGAACCCTTATAGGATCACTTCGTTGTCCGGCTGTCTGTCCGTCTGTCAAGGCCCTTTTTCTCAAGAACGCGTAAAGGTATCAAGTTGAAATTTATACTAAATAATTGGGCCTACGGTTTCTTTTGGCTGTAAAAAAATAAAAGTTGTAAATCAACGCAATCAAAAGATATAAACGTTTATGTCGCATATTTTGCGATTTCACAGGGAAATCAAAACCTATAGGGTACTTCCCGTTGACCTAGAATCATAAAATTTGGCAAAAAGCAAGGTCTCATAGCACATATGTAGGAATAAATCCGAAAGTTACAAATTTGAAGTTATATCATTTAAAAATAATTATTTTGCTATTACAAACTTACATTTTGTAGTTGGAATGTATCGAAGAACCTTATAGTCAACTACAAAGTTAAGTTTGTCTTTCAATATTTCAACTTCAGTTAGTTTTTTTTATGGCCTCGTGCTCTGAGGGTTCCGTCCAACGGAACCCTCAGAGTACGAGTCCTACTCGTACTTGTCCGGTTTTTTACCATACTGTCACTTGTAACATTAGCCCGTCGACCATCAAAACTTTTTTTTATTTGTTTGAAGACTAAAAGCTAACAATATGGAGACATTCTTTATCCCTGGGGGGTGTGGTTTGCAATAGATAGAACAAGCTGAAAAGATTTATCCGTGAACACTAATGGATCATATAGTATGTAGAGATAAGCCAGAAATTTACGTTTTAGTCAGGCACTCCAGGGAATAGTTTCGAAAACACTGTCAATTCCAGTAATTTCTGAAAAACTGTAATGCCTTTTCTCTGTACCTTGGTTCCCTACAGAGACCATCAATCATGCGGTGAAATAGGCCCTATATTACCCTACAACTGTTGAAAGGTGTACTTGCGTGACACAAAGGTTTACCGAAGAGTTGGCTGGGGAAATGTCACCATGTTTCAGTATGAAGGGCAAAGAGTTTTGCCCTTTACTAAAGGTTAACTGTAGCGAATTATTCTTAGGAGGAAGCAGTAGTAGTTCCTACTGTTTACAATTTTGTTTAATTGTAACTCGCTTTTTTATGCCATTGACTCAAGCTCTTACGTCAACTGGCCGGCTTGAACCACAGAAAAGAGAAGTAAATAGAACGGAAATGAGAAGGAAAATCTGTTACCAGGCATATGAGTGCACATGACAACAAATGTAATCGCCCATCTAAAACCTTAATGAACCACAGTATAATGTGTATGGGACCGATTATCTACAACACTATACCAATTGCAATAAGGGATCTAAAACATAGTCAATTTAAAATAAAACTAAAAAAACTTTTAGTCAAGAAATATTATTACAAAGTTAGTGATTTTATAAATGATAAATTTTAGTAATGACTGCAATAATAGGTCATATTGTTTATCAAACTAAATTTGACTGCTTTAAAATTGTTGCCATCCTTCTTTCACATATTAAATTTAAAAGAGAGGCAGATAATTTTAGTCCTGTCAGATTGGTTTAGTTTAGTGGCATGACAGAATCGACGCCAATATCATAGTGTATTATATACAAGCGTATCTCTTTGAGCGAGTTTTAGAATCATATTTCACAAACAGTACTTTAATGGAAAGGAGGAGACCACGAATCGGAAGACACAGCGTAAGTAGGCCTCGCCCTAGATGGACCGACGACATCAGGAGAGTCGCGGGCATCCAGTGGATGCAGATGGCAGGCTCTCGGTCAATGTGATGCTCTAAGGGGGAGGCTTATATTCAGCCGTGGACGTCTTCTGGTTGATGATGATAATAAAACCTAATAATTTTTTTCCAAACTTCACTTTCATTTTAAAAGACCGAAAAATAAATAATATAAATAAAACATCACTTTACATGTCACCATATTGTATTTATGATGACGTCAACTACTTAGTGATCATCTTTAAACTTTAAATAAACCTATCGCCTCATTTATCTAAATCGCTTTAGACTACAGGTGGGATAAACACGCAGACACGTTTAAAACAATCCCCCTCTTTTTGCTTTAAGTCGTCACGTAAAAATAACATTTACTTGCAAAACCATTACTCCCGTTTTTGACTGAAACCCCCAAACTCCTTGTTTCACAACAAAATTAATCGATGTCTCACACAATAACCAAAAAATTCTTGGCGCGTAATTTATGTCTGAACAATTTTGGCGGGAGGCGCTAATTCATCATGGGAGCGCGGTGACAGCGCAAAAGTGCGACTGGATGAGTGCTTTTTGTGCTTTCGCAATTTGTGCTGAGGAATTAGCTTATACGCAGTGGAAGGGATTACGCTCTCTCACTGGTATTCCTGTGTCATGCTTACTAGAACGATGGGGCTTGTGTAACGCTCGCTCGGATATATTTTGTATCTTTATTGGACCGTTTGCATCTTCATTCTCGTACGAGAGATGAATTGTATCATGCACATAAGATTCGTCAACTTGATGTGTGAAGTCTTCGACCAGTGTGTGTTACCAGTGATGACATACGGCATTGAAACATGGTCCCTCACTATGGGCCTTATAAACTAGCTCAAAGTCGCACAATGAGCTATGGAGAGGGCTATGCTCGGGGTTTCTCTACGAGATAGAATCAGAAATGAGGAGATCCGTAGACGAACGAAAGTCACCGACATACTCGTAGCCCACCGGATTAGGAAGTTGAAGTGGCAGTGGGCAAGGCACATATCATGCAGAACAGATAGCTAGCAGATAGATGGTCTAAAAGGTTCTGGAATGGAGACCACGGACTGGTAAGCGCAGCGTAGGACGTCCACCCACAAGATGGACAGACGATCTAAAAGAGACCGCAGGGAAATGCTGGATGCAGGCCGCTTCCAACCGGCCCTTTTAGAGATCGATGGGGAGGCCTATGTCCAGCAATGGACGTCCTATGGCTGAAATTATGATGCTGATGATCAAAGTAAACACGCCAAAATAAATCAAGCTAGCAAGTACTAGTCTTGATTAGATAATGGCATGCTTAGTTTTAAAATGTCCACCCGTTACTCCGAAAGCTTGTTATTCCGATTATGACTAACAAAAACAATTGAAACAATCGATTAACAATTGAATTGTAATAGATATGGGTCATTGTTTTTTTTTAAATCGAGTATACAAGGTATCAATATTTTTTAGTTTTGAACTGTATAAATAGCTGCCTCACTTGCTGTTGCGTTTGTGTGTTTGGCTTAACTAGCTGCGCCCGCTGTTTCACCCGCGTGAACAATGATGATGATGGTGATGAATAGTACCCTTATATATATTACTAGCTGTGCCCCGCGGTTTCACCCGCGTAGTGATGAAAAATAGAGATGATGATGATGAAAAGCCTATGTCACTTTCTGGCTCTTGAACTATACCCATGCAAAAAATCAGGTCGATCCGTTGTTCCGTTGCAGCGTGAAAGAGGAACAAACATCCATACATCTATACATCCATACATACAAACTTTCGCGTTTATAATATTAGTAGGATTTTAATCCATCGTATAAGCTATCTCCATTTTATTTCCGTGAGTGAGTGTGTATGTTTGTTACTTCTTCACGCTGGCTTAAATAAAGGATTTTGATGTAATTTGGTATATAGATACTTTAGCCCTGGAATTAAACTCAGGATTATTTTACATCATTGTTCACACGGGTGAAACACCAGGCGCAGCTAGTTGAGCAAAACAATTCAAAACTACAAAGTATCGATAGCTCGAATACTCGATAAAAAGCAATGACCCATCTCTATTACACCTCAATTGTTTTGCTACTATATTCCACTCCCTGCTCATCACATTTTGTCGATAAACTATTTTGTATCTACTATTTCAAATGCTTTATCAACAAATGTAAATTAATAAGGTACGTTACTGATAAATATATTACCAAACACACAGGTGTATATCTATAGCAATATCGTCTTTTAACGTGTCCCATTCAATATGAATGAAAGAAAACCTTCCCGATTCCTCGCCAGCGCTGTGGCCCAGGTTCTATTCACCGCAGACGAAAAAAGTACACGCCCTAATTGCGAGAGAAGCTTTCAAGCTTGGGCTATAGATGTAGCGTTTGAATATAGATCAATATTGCTTGTACGAGAATTAGAATTGAAAGGCCATTTCGAAGGTATTTAATGGCGTCAATTCTGTTGTACCATTATCTAAACTAAACTAATTTAACAGGACTAAAATTATCGCTATATCTTTTCATGGTTCGCCTGAAAAGGTTAGCAATAATTTTAGAGCTTTCAAATTTAATATAGTTTAGGTAATGGTACTACAGAATCAACGTCAATGTCTCTGTCACTAACTTTGAGTGTGTTTTGCTCACTGATTATGTAAAACATTGTGAAGAAATCATGACATGGTGGGGGTATTTACTGGTGAGACCAAGCAAAGATAATGTTTAGAAGAAAAAAAAAACAATTTTTCTTTAGTTTTTTTTTAATGTGTTCTGAATTAACACATAGGCTACTTTTTATCATCATCATCATCATCTCTATTTTTCCTTACCACATGGGTGATACCGCGGGATATAGCTAGTATCTAACAAAACTTGAATATATTTCAATATACTTGACACTGGCAAATGCACAAGAGGTGCGACGCCAAATTCTGTTAAGATAAAAGAAAAAAACTCTACTTAAAATCACAGAGTCCTTCTTCTTCCATCACGCGAGTTGGTGGCCAAATGTAGATACATTCCAAGTAAAAAAAAAACACTTGGTATTCTAAAATCAACTTGATTGACATAAATCAAACTCTGCTGTTCGAAGAACCTGGATTGCAAACGACAGTAAAAAACAACACTCGCTACTTCGAAGGCTCCTCACGTTCGTCGCTTCTTTCTCCCTCCAGGTTGAGGCCGATACTCCTGAATGACAAATTAGAATATTTCACAAAGCACGAAATTGCTTCGGCGAAATATTTTATTGAAGCCTCCCCTCACGAGTAGATATTACAATGTATACGAAGGTATAGAAGTTGCGACTGTGTGCTAATCCAGATTTTTTTTCCTTGTTATTTATTGAATAGCAGCGGGCTTTCAGCAGGTTTTTATCCTACAGGAACCGTTCTTTTTTCGGCTTATAAAATAACCTACATGTTAATCCACAAGGATAGAAGGTTACGCGGAAAGGGTGTGCCAAACCAAAAGACGCTCGTAACTATAAGGGTCCATTATGCAACAACAAACAGGGTAACCAGTTTTACTAAGGGACCAACCCAGAATTCGAAAAAAATATCAAATACAAATATAAATCATAAATTTATGGTAATCTACAGTATTGATCCCAGAGGCTCCCGAACTAGTCAGAGACTGTGTGACGGGAGCCAATGGCTTCTCCTTTTACTGTATCAACTAATTATAACAAAACCGAAAACCATCATATTAAAATTAAGGAAAAAAATTATTTTCATTAAAAATTTTGATTACTATGCCAATAAGTAGCCAATGGTTTTTTTTTACTATGTAATGCAACGTAGCCTGAGATATTCTATGCGCAGTTTTTGTGTATATGTAAGTGTGATTTTCATAAAAATCGATCATTCACACTCGATAAAATTTATGGAGCAGCTGAAGTTTTCAATTCATACTTGTACACTAAGTAAACATATACCCAAGTGAATGCTAACTGGTCCCGTTGTCCCCAGGAGATCGAGCACTGCTACTACCATGGCACGGTGAAGGACTACCCTGGAGCCTCGGCTGCCTTCCACACGTGCAACGGTGTCTCCGGAGTCATCCACATCGGGAACGAGACCTTCGTCATACACCCCTTCTACGGGGGTGATCTTTCGGTCAGTGTCGCACGCTTAGAAGCCCTCTTAACCTTTAGGCTGCTTTTCCACCAGAAATGTGCTATGCAGCTAAGCTATGAACGAGGTAATGCTACAAAACTTTGTGACCGTTTCCTCTAATGCTAAGAGGTATAGCCGAGAGGGTGAGATGAGCTATGAAAATGCGTGACATGAGCTACATGACGTCTACTCAGCACTGTACATAGCTACACCACTCGCGCATCCGTAGCTTCCATCCCTAGCACGCATCCCTATATATAAAAAACATAGCTTTGTTGAACCCGTTTCCACCAGTGCTAAGCTATAAAAATAAAGGTTCCTTATTGGTAGATGTCAAACACATCCGTAGCTACATAGCGTAGTACATCCCTGATGGGAAAGCAGCCTTATCTCACTCTTTAGTTTATGGCGTATCTACGTTAGCAGTTTTGAGCAGAGCAGAGGAAGGCTGCCAAAAAAAATAAGAAATTGAGGTGACTTTATTGATTCTATTTTGCGTTATTCTATTGGTCAACATAACATCGGTATGCTGCACTGAATTTTTGTGGATACTGGGCTATATGGACCTGAACTCGTCGCAACGAAGTCGAAGAACGCTTTGCAACGAATTCCAAAAACGCGTTGCAACGAAGTCCAAAAACGCGTTGCAATCATAAATTCTAATTTGAGCTACAAAATCTAAACATACAAGGGATGAGAACTGATCTTATCTCATTGAAATCTGTCATATTTAACGTGGTCTTCACTATTCAATAGGCAACCCAAATAAAGTCAAAGTAAAAAGATTGATCCAATAACAATTCACGAAAATACAAACATTTTTCTAGAGGGAGTATTTTTTAAGACAAATTTTTGAAAATATTTCGGCTTTGAAGAAATAAACAGGCGAAAAGCAGAGAGTTGATTATTTGTTAGCAAGCAAAAAAAAAAGGTAAGTGAGATACATAATTAGGTGTGCATAGTTAGTTGATACTTTTATACACATATACATGTGTATATTTAACACTCATTTTAGAATTACCTAACTAATACCCATTAGATATGTTATTTACATAATTAGATTTATGTAAATTAAACTGACAAGTATTGTAATTGTATAATTAATTAATTATCAATTAACAACATCTGGTATCTCATCAACTATACATTAGTGCTCTTCGCAGCAATAATACATACAACATAAGGCATTATGTATTCCATACTAGATACTTGAACTTGTAAAATTATATTTTATTTACAAATATACAAAAAAGATTTATCAATACCACTTTCGATTGCCTTCTATGTGCCTCTCTACAGTATTACAAATCTAATTACTATACGATAAATGTTACTTCACACAAAATAAAAATTTACGTAACTATCATTCGTTCGACCCGAACTGATACTTCAGAAAAAAAAATAAAAAAATTGTGAGAATATTGTCTTAGACCATATCACGATATCACGACTCTTATATCTTCGCAATCCCTTGACCAATGATTTCCATATTTGAACATAACAACTGTATTAAAATGTACTACTTGCCTACAATTTCACGAAAATTGAATCAATAATGCGCAAGTTATCGTCGAGTATAAGTATGAATGTTATTTATTTATACGAAAAATATTTAAAACCTAAAACTATTACTACCAAACATTAAAATAAAAATAAAAAACAACAAATTAAATCCTAATTACTTCTACTTTGCTCAAAGGGTGAGCATCGCCATACAACATGGTAATGGGGCCAGCATTTTGGGAACAGTTCCCACTGGTAGCGGTTTAATAGAATGATAGTTAGGTTTTAATTGATTGATTGATTGATTGATTGATTAACTCTTTATTGTTCACACCATGAAATTTGATACAGAGGACAAAAAACTCCTAAAAACTAGTGTAACAACTGGCGGCCTTATCGCTAAAAGCGATCTCTTCTCTTTAATTTGTTGTTTTTATTTTATTTTTAATGTTTGGTAGTAATAATTTTAGGTTTTATGAACAATTATATAAACATACATTGAAACGCCGTATTGTCATTAAAATCTGAGACTTCTCTTAACTCAGTCAACTAATGGCATATCCGGCAGTACAATGGGCGGCCCTTAGAATAACTACACAAAGAAACCAAGTACATTCGCAAAATTTTAGCAATTCAAATGGTGTCATATATGGCTCCAAAAAATATATAAAAATTTTACTATGACAATTTGCGCGGTGAAATCGTACCACAACAAATCAGAAAAGCAGCATAAGAGTTATGGTGTGACATTCCACGGGTAATCCATGAATTTTCTTGCTTAAATCGTTTAAAATACCAATCGAAACGTAAGCTACAAAGCGAATTTGTAGCTTACGTTTTGAGAAGGCGTTGTTTGGAAACTTATACCTTCTCTGAGTAGTTATTCTAAGGGGCGGCCTTATTGCCTAAAGCGCATTTTTCCAATCAACCTTATTACTGGTACCGATGGTGGCCGAGCAGTAGCATGTGCGTTACAATCTGACGGCACCCGGTTCGATCCTTGGCCCTGCACCAATGACTTTATTTAGTACTTAAATAAATAATGTGCCATTTCGATGCCACCGCTCAGATACGGTGAAGGAAAATATCTCCTCAACCTCAAAAGTTCAAAAGCATTCAGCAATAAGCAGTGGGGACATGATAGACTAATAATGATAATCCTTATTACTAAAATAACGAAAACATCGAATTGCAGTGCAAGTTAGTCAATTTTGTCAAAGTGGATTACTTTGAGAACAACATACGCATTTTTTTTAATTCCTTTTTACGTATTTTGTTGTAATTAACTATCCAAAACATTAAGGTGAATACATTGTTTGTAATTCACCTCAAAATCGTGTAGCTATTATTATTGATGCCACTAATACCATCGTCCTCGACCGCGAAGTCCTCACCAACACTAATTACTGTGTATTTACTAATTAAATAATGCTAAATTAGCTAAAACAAGCAATTTGAGTTCGCGGTAAGTACACGTGTTGAATTTTGGATGCGACATGGTGTAATCCTCAGTACTGGGGTTCAAATTATATTATAATGGGAATGGCATAGTATTGCGCTAGTAAACGTTTACTTTTATAAAAGGGCGACTAACAAGCACAACAACAAGCGGTCCACCTAATCATCATTAATTATCAGCCTTTCATGTTCCAAAGAGACCGCAGGGAAACGCTGGATGCAGGCCGCTTCCATCCGGCCCTTTTGAAGATCGATGCGAGTCATATGTCCAGCAGTGGACGTCCTATGGCTGAAATGATGAAGCTGATCCCACTGCTGGAACACAAGCCTTCTCTTGGAGAGAGAGGATGGGCCCGTATCCATGCTGGAACCATGCCAACCCCAGTGCATGTTGTTGAATGTCATATTATGTCTTTGAACTTTTGCGGTTCTTGGACATATCGGTTTCCTCACGATTACCTTCAGTGAAACCGCCCAGCTACTGCTGTCACAACCCGTGCTAACGACGTGTTAGTACACCGACGAGTCAGTGCTATTCGCACTAGTTCATAAAGCAGGTCTTTGCCTATATAATTAATGTATTATCGTTGTTACAGTTAACGTAAGCAAAAATATATAAATAATTTTAAAGTCTGGATTTATCGAACGCTTACGTATTATTTAGATAGCCCGTTCGTCCAGTTGGTAGTGAACATACCTTGTGAGCTTGGGGGCGTGGGTTCGATTCCCACCTAGGACAAACATTTATGTGATGAACATTTGTGTTTGATTGATTAACTCTTTATTGTTCACACCATGCAATTTGATACAGAGGACAAAAAACTCTTAAAAACTAGTGTAACAATTGGCGGCCTTATTGCTAAAAGCGATCTCTTCCAGGCAACCTTAGGCAGGTTTGTTCTATATCTGATTGTTAATGTATATTTAAGTATGTATTTAAAACTATATAATTATGTACGTATATCAGTCTCTGGCAGCCATATCACAAGCTTTGCTTAGATTGGGGTCAGATGACCGTGTGTGCAAAAATGTCCCGAATATAGTTTTTATTTGGGTGCTTGAAATTACATTTTTTTTTTAAGTTTTTTATAAATAATAGGCTTGCGTTTGACCACCGTCTCGCCCAAGCATAAAGCGATGCGATGCGGTTAAACGATGATGCGGTCTACGTTGGAGCACTCATGCCTAGAAGAAAGAAAGAAAGATTGTAACCACCGGGGAACACCCATTCAGGCAGCGCATTCCACTGACTAGCAGTTCGCACAATAAATGTGGAATCAAAGCGCTTTATACGGGTTTTTGAAATATCAACCATAAAGCGGTGATGATTTTTCGTGCCCGCTCTGGCAGTCCAATAGAAAAATGGGCAGGAGGAAATTAGATCGTGCAGATCCGATGCACACTCTCCGAAATGTATCCGATAAAAAACCGATAGACTAGCAACTTTACGTCGATGCTCAAGACTAAGAAGCTTAGTCCGAACTAAGGATTCGATTAAGGATTCTTATAGTAAAAACAAAAATCCTACCTTCAAAAACTTTCAGCCTATATTTCTCAACGTTACTTAAAAACAGGTTAATATTCATACTTTCAAAGATTTCAAACATCCAAACTTCGGCCATAAAGCTCAATATTAGCGCAAATTCCACACTTACCCGAGCAGCTTCTGTTTGTACCCCATAATTATGTTTTAACGTCTTCCACATTAAACATTTTATGCGGCCACGGCTAATTAAGAGCGAAGTGGGGTTAAATTATGCCTCTCTACCTATATACCCACCCGCGCCGTGTGGGCTTATAAAACAGATTCATCGTTCATGGCGGACGGACTATTTTTATATAATAAATGAGTTATTCTTCATTAAATAATGATTAGATATCTCAAGGCAACCCTATAATACTGCTTATAATACTCTCTATATATTTTTAGGGTTCCGTACTAAAAAGGTAAGAACGGGTCCCTATTACTAAGCTTACGATATCTGTCTGTCCGTATGTCTGTCTGTCCTACATTTAAAAGGTTGTATCTTTCGCACAGATACCCATTTAAAATGTTCACAGTATATGTAACGTTACGACGGATTAACTAATAATAAAAAAGTCAAAAAGCAAAAACAAAAGAGGGTTGGTTTCCCATACAACAAACGTATTTTAAGCGTATTTTTGTATTGCACGCTCTAATATAAAAAACAGTAATACGTACAAGCGTCAAACTTGGCATGATTATAGTACACACTCTAAAGCATAACAAAAAATAATAAATTATGGCCAAGTGCGTGTCGGTGAAAAGTTTCTGTACAATACCAACTTATAACTGGTAATTTTGTTATAGAATTTTGTGGTGGTACGGAATCCTCAGTGCGCGAGCCCGACTCGCCTTTGGCCGCTTTATTTACATATATGTTACATTTCATATTAGTAAGTTTTCTTTAAACCTATGTTAGATTTAATTAATAGTTGTTTAAACTTTATAAAACCATAAATTTTAATTTTTTGTTTGTTCTAGGGCTTATTAGAAAACAAAAAACATATGTATAGTTAAATATTATTTTTTTGCAAGCTAGCTACTCCTAGCGGTAAATTTATATAATTCTGTAAGTAATCTGTGAATAGTGTTGTTGGCTGTATTATTATTAAGTTTATTAATCTATCCACATTATTGTACATTTTATAATATAGCTGTTTACTGTTCCTTAATAAATAAAATAAAAATAAAATAAAATAAAAGGCCAAAACTAGTTCTTCTCTAATATAGTAGTTAGTTAGTTCTTCGAATAACTTATCTATGATATTTACTAAGTACTTGAGTAGGTCCTCGTTCAGCTGAAAACGTTTAGCAGCGGAGCTTGAAATCTTGATCCTGGGCCCTCGTCTAAAGTTCTAAATTCATTAAGGCTTCTTTGTAGACAGCGCAAAAAATGAACGCGAGCAAAAAGGTCAAAATCCGAACCCTTAAAATTCATCACAAAAAATTACGTTCTATCACAAAAAAATTACGAAAAATGAGGACAATACTTCTCGCTGTAAAGGCTTCTCGGCACGTTCAAATTAGGCTTATTACGTACAATTAGGGTGGTTAAATGGTAAAAAATAACTTTTCACTAAAATTTCATCTCGGCCTGTTTATAATTTACGAGATCGGCCTTTAATTAAGTTGTGAAATTGTAATTATAATTTTGTTGTAAAGGTTCCCTTTATGTAGAGCGCGAGGTTATTTGGTTTTAACTTTGTTTTTTTGCAAAATATCATGAGACAACTAGATGTAGTTAAACAATAATACAGTTTCCTTTGCTATGGATATGAATACTATACAGTTTGAAATAGTTTTTTTTTTCTTCTGTTTCACGTTAACTTTTTGGTGAATCTGAAATAGACATCGTTTCTATTGTTTCAATAAGTTGTATTCACAGTAGATATTAAGTATCTCTATCTTATACTGAATCTATGATCTCTATCTAAACTCTAGTCAAAGCATATTTTCACTTTTCATGCTTGTAAAGGTTTTATTCAGGCCCGGTGTAATCAGACTAAAACTGATTTTTATACTCTAGTGCTTAAAAGTAAACAGAACCTCTTTTAAATTGTTCAATTAAATTGTTTGTAAAAAGAGGTTTTGGCGCCGACGTGATAAGTAAATATGTCAATGTCATTGTATAATTTTTCTAAACTGGCGTTATTTCAAGTGTTAATTATGTAATAATGGTGGATTATAATTTATTGAGTATACGTGGACGTGCTCGAGTGTGGCGAAGTGAAACAATGGGGTGCCTCTAGCCTCTAGCAAAGTCTCTATTCTTTTACTGGGGCATACTTTTAACAGTAATATACGGAAGACGAGGCGATATGGCCTTAAATAGCTTTAGCCTGCTAAGTAATGAGCAATGACAAACAAAAAAGCAAACACAGTATCAAACCTTTTTACTGCCTACATTTAATGTTGTGTTCTAAAATATTTTAATTTCCCCGCCGTTTTCTTATTACAAAATACGCTGATTTAAATGAACTACAAAATTTAAAACTAAACAAGGATAAGAAAATAGAAGCAAAATATCTCGCTACCTATTTAAAATGTAGCTCGTAACTTCCCAATTTGTAATTCTAACCTAAAATTTATAAGGGCAAGTACACATTAATCTAAAGACATCGACGGGCCCCCAGCGCAAACAATAGCACTCTTATCTGGCACCCATGACCTGTCCGCGAACAATGAGACTAGGGGTAAAGTGGGGAGAACAGTTACCCCCAGGGGGTAAGGGGGAGATTAATCGACGAGCCTTTATTATGTGAACGCCGCCTTACTATCACCTGCTCGGTAAATGTTAATTTGTATCAGTAATTGTTGTTTAATGTTTATTAAGGTGCGAATGCTCAGGTGTTTATATCGGGTGCTAAGATAAGGTAAGTCAAAATCTTCGCAGGTCGGCGTCGATAACGTAACACACGTTACTTGTACCACATTAACACACCCCACACTCATAATTATTGTAAATCTGAAAGTAATAGGCATAATGTATCCTAATTATTTTTATTGCCTCATAAAAAGCTGATCACAAATAGAGCCCATCACAAAAACAAAATTAAAATGTGTATAAAAATAAAAAAGTTAAGATTGGGGATATAGGGGAACTTTTCAATGGTTACTAGTAAACTCCTCGAGTTTGGGTTCATATTTTGTTTTGGCACCATACCATGAGTTCAAGTATCCACCTCTATATGCATAATGCAAATGCAAATATTGCATATCTCTAGGAGCAGGTTTTTAGACTGGAAGTTGTTATGTCAGTCAGTTAGTAATCAGTTTGGATTTTGAATAATTTCTATCATAATTCCAAACGACGTAAAAATTCAAAATTGCGTGTAAATTAACAAAAAATATTAAGCGTACCCTAATATTTTTTTCCAATCAAAAAAAAAATTGTACATAGTCTACGTAAATCAGTATTTTTGCCAAATTGTTGTATTAAAAATGCTACGAAGAATGTGTTCAACGATCTGCTAAATAATTTAAATTATACCGGGTGTTATAAACGCAAAGTTATCACAACGAGTGCAGTAACGGGCCATGCTCCCCAACATTTTTATTTGTATTTATAACGTTCCCATACAAAACTTAGTAACTATGATAACATAAGTAAAACATAATAACATCTATGCTTATCAAATTACATATTTAAGCAGGCCCTAAACCTTACCACGTAATTACAGTAAAGTTTAACAAGCTTAACTCCCGCTACCTGATACTCAGGCCGTTTTATGGACTGCCATTATTGCCGAGAACGCGCATTGAGTATTTATTCACCGTTTAAAAGTCGTAAATTAACGCTGAGAATTATACCTGTGTAGTTAATTACGAACGAGGGGTATAATTTCAAATGTGATTGTACGTCACGTGATTTCAAAAGACATGGTGAGGAAATAACATTTCAAAGGTGTTTTATTTAGGGGGTTATTAAAGTAAATCTAAGAAAATGTTCCTCCAACTTTGTGGTATTTTAAGAAGGTATTTAGTCGAATAGAAAAATAGTAGGCAGTTTTTACATGAAAAACAAACGTCACGTTTACAAACGTCAAGTCTAAAGAGACGTTTCTGAACGTCTTTTCTACGTATAAAATTTAGATAATAAATTACCTTTAAAAAACCCCGACTTCAAAAAACCATAAAACACATCATTATAAGTTAATATGCCACTACAAAGAACATAATAATATTTCTATACGGATTTAGAAGTCGGGCGGGAACTATAGTTTAAACTCTGGTAAAATAAATTTTATTATCTAATTTAGAATTTCGATGGTCGGCGCAATCGTTGTACACACATAAAAAAATACGGGCAGATTTGAGAACCTTCCTCCTTTTTCAAAGTCGGTTAAAATTAAGTTCATCAAGTCCATTTTATTAGCTATGCTCTCCTGTTTTACCCGATACTTGTCTGCTCTAGAGGAAAAGTTCGGAGATCATCATAGAGACAGACAAACATACTTTTGCATTTTTAATGTTAGTGTAAAGTGTTAAGTCAGTTCTGTGAATAGTATTTTCACCTATGAAAGAGAATCATAGGTCATTGACGCCACGTCTTTAAAGATACTTGAAAAGGTCGGCATAATTCATAACGCCTTAAGACCTGTCTAATTTACAAGGCTCACTGCGAGTATAAAGCGTGACAGTAGAGCCGGTGCCGTGACACGATGCCTTGTCACGTGAAGGGCTCGGATTATCTCGTCGTAGACGAGTGGACGGCGTGACAGCGGGACGGCCTAACAGTCGCATACTCATGTCTGTTGTTCGGGTGAGATATTGGAGTGATGAAGATAAGATGATGTCTGGAATTGTTTAAGTAGTGTGCAAACGTAGTAGTACTTACACAGAACAAGTAAAAGCAATACCGGCATTTATAAGACGTATGAAAGCTATCAAACTAAATCCATAGATTAACGGTCTTACTTGTAAACGTTACTTAAAAGTTAAGCAATGCTAAAAAATTCTGTCAATTTCTCGTTGACAGTAATTGTCACAGGTGAAAACGAGACAGAGCAATTTTAAGTGCTTAACTTAAATAAGATTTATAAGTAAGGCCGACAATGTTTATTTCTAAGTACTGTTTGTATTTTATTTTAGACTATCAATTTACTTTCAACGAATAAATTTGACTGAAAATGCGAGTTTGCTGCTTTAGATAATTCTCTTAAATTATTTATCATTCTCGTTAACATTAAAATGGAAATGACGAAGACATGAAAGATGTCGATTGCTTTCTACAATGAATACTAAATGTTTTTGACTACTAGAATATTATAAAGTTATTTAGGTAAGCACCAATATTATTAAATGTTTTGTTCTCAAACTCAAAAATAAATGGTAAAATAGTAGATTGTTGCATCTAGCGCAAAGTGAGAATGCACAAGTGTTATGTTGGCACTAAGGTACGTAGGTGCGTATTCTACTTTTCTTTCAACTACCAATCTACCTACCGTGATAAAATATACCTACTCAAAATAAAAGCTCAAGTTAATAAAAACAAAGTTTAATATATCTTCTCCTCAAACATTTAAAACTTACAATTATTTTCACCAAGGCGGTTTTATCACGCCGTTTTTTATTTTCAGGCAGTATCTTTTTGATCTAATGCATACATTTTATAGGAGACATTCAACCTCTGTGGTAAATTTATATCTAAATAAAAAACAAAAAACAGTGCATCAATGAAAAACTGTGCAACAATGAGATTTCATATAACAATTCGGCACTGTTTTTGTTTCAAGCAAAAAATACGTCCTTTGTGATCGGTTTAGTAGTGATTAATGATAACATTACTACGTAGTTGAAAGAAAATGTAATTGCATTAAACAAAGCTCATTGTCAAAGTGTCACGTCGAGCACTCAGTTCGGACGTGACAGGCTGAGACCTAAACAAACAGTTATGTATTGCGCTGCGCGTGACTCGGAGGCGCCAATGGTTCTACCAAAATACATGCCATTTGATGAAATGAAACGCCCTTTGCAAGAGCAAAATTGTAGGCTGGAGATGAAATAGGGGGAGTAATGCTTCTATTATGTATTTTCATTGGGTCATAAATTTATTGTGAAGTAGTTAAGTGGTTTAGAGCATGAAAGGTAGCGGAATTGATTCTGATGAATAGTTTTATTTATTTATTTATTTGTGGTAATGGTTTTGTACACTCCCTGAGAGAGGTGTTTGAAGACATAATTTTAAGTGTTTGAGGTATAATCATAAATTCATGGAAAATATTAAACATTTGCAGACATTTCAAACCTTCATATTTAAAACTATTTTCTTTCAAGCAACAAAAATGTACAAACGCAAAACTCAGCCGTTCGTTCGTTAACCATCCCTAGATTGTAAGTCCGCGTTCTAATAGCCGTAACTAATGCGCCAGCTCCTAGCCTATAGTAGGAGAGTTTTGTCCACAGACGGATTAGCCGTAAGAGGATGAGCACGGACGAGTGCGCAAATCCCGGAATAATATTTGCGAAATTACTTTGGTCTATGTTATGATGATATTTTAAAGATATTTTGCTACGATTCCTTTCTTATTTTTAGACTTATAGATTAATAATTAAACTAATATTATACATGTGAAAATGTATTTCTAGTATTCTGTACCCAAAGAGTGTAAACGGGACCCTCTTACTAGGCCTCTCCGGCTATCCGTCAGACGTCCGTCCGTCCGTCTTTAACGGCTGTATCTTTCGAACCGTCGAAAGTTGAAATTTTCACAAAATTTATGTATTGTTACAGCGGATTATATAAAAAACATTTTTTTGACAAAAAGTTTAAAAAAAGGTGCAGTTTGTCAGTTACTTTGTAGATCGTACGACCGTACCCCATAACTTCTAAGCCCAAAATCTAATTTTGCCTGAACCAAGTGGAACAGATGTTACAAGAACTAATCTAGCTAGCTTATGGCGATATTTCCCCACTTTTAAGCAACGCTTAATTGTTCCTACAGATGACCAAAAGGCTTTTTATTTTATTTTTATAATTAATAGGCTTGCGTTTGACCACCATCACGCCTGATGTTAAGCGATGATGCGGTCTACGTTGGAGCACGCTTGCCTAGAAGGAACCTATTCACTCGTGATTTGAAGACACCCAGATTGTAACCATCGGGGAACACCCATTCAGGCAGCACATTCCACAGACTAGCAGTTCGCACAATAAATGTGGAATCAAGGCGCTTCGTACGGGTTTTTGGAATATCAACCATAAAGCGGTGACGATTAGCTTAATATTGTATTAAAGTCGCATTTAGTGGAGCAAAACTTGGCGCTTACACACAGTCGTGCGGTTCGTTACTTCAATTTTTGAGTTTTTTCTCATATTTTCGAAAACTATAGCTGTAATGTAAAAGGTACTTTTACGGTTCCCCCCACACGGTAACACACCACAGCATTGCGGTTTTATATTATGAAACCTTTATTGTATATTAAGAATGTCTCTTTATTAAGATATCGTAGACATATCATTTAGTAAATAGGAATTTGAATAAATCAAAAAGAACAGAGATAAAACCACGAATCAGTGTTAGTGTCATATATTTTTTTCTATCGAGCCTTGATCGAGCGAAATGTTCTTAAGCGTGTTTCGGTCTTTACGGATTTCTAGATAAAATATTCCTTTATGATATGACACCATTTTATTTTTAAGGTTAGCAATCTAACCATGGAAGTACACATATTAAAACCAGAATGGCTAAAATTGCAAGAAGTGGGAAAAGAGGGCCTTGAAAACATCTGAATCGTAGACATATACACGTCCACGTCTGCACTATGCGAATGGAAAGCTATATGGGATAGGTGCAGTTCATGAGCGCAAGCGGTTTTGGTTTTTGCTATTCATATTGTTGATCCATCAGTCTGGAAACCCGGCTAGGCAAATAGAAGAGACTAGCAGCGCCCTGCGGTTTCACTCGCTATCCATCACGAATCATGTTTTTTTTTTCGGGATTAAAAGTAGCCTCTGTTTTGGATCCAGGGTATAAGCGACGTTTATACTAAATTTCATTCAAATCTACTCAGAAGTTGAAATTGAACGCAGACAAACATACGTATAAACAAACAATGGAATTTATGAAATTAGGGTGATTCCGTATGGGAAGTGCGTCGCGATTGCGAGTGAGTCGTTGTCAACAAATTATATGCGTTTCGTACAGAACTTTTCGAATGCAAGTGAACGGTCTAAGAAATGCAGCAGATACATACTAACGAAATTTGTATGTATACTCTGGCACAAGTAATAACATTATGTAATATTATTTATCTTATTTGTGTAATGTTATGTTAGTTTTTATAACTTTCTATATGCAATTAATATGCATTATTTTATGTGTTATTACGACATATTCAAAATTCTTTTTGTTACTTTGTTATGCGAGTAAGCTACTCCAAGCGGTAAATTTAAATAACTCTAATAATAATAAATATTTTAATCTCGGGTCTAGTCAAATATATATTTTATATATGTAAGAGGCATTGTTGGGGCCAAAGCCAACACCAAGAGGCCCCGTTGAATATAAAATACAGCTATTAAATGTGTATAAAAAGGAATATTAAACTTTTGTTTGTACAGTATAGGATTGAAAAAATCTGGGTTACTGTGGTGAGTCCTTGTTATAAGCTGGTCTTTACTCAATCCTCATAATTATATTGCAGACGTACGTAGGTAAATTAAGTTCATAAATAATAATTATGTTTTATTTATATTACACGGGAATTACTCACGTAAGATTAAGCCGGTCACTCCGACTATAGTTTCAACCGAAAACCACGTCAGTTTCTATAATAAAATAATTATGTTTTTTTTAGTTTTTTTTTTTTTTTTTATTTAAAACACAGTACGTTACATTTCAAGTTAGTAAGTTGTCTTAAAATCTATGTTAGATTTATCCAGACAACTGGTTCTCGGTAAGGCATTTTTTAAATCTAATATAATATAATTATGTGATCCTATTTGGGCATGGCAATAATCGGCACGAAACGCTCTATTTCAATTTAGTCAAAATTTGTATTGAAAAAATCTTTTACGTTGTAATAACATTTGAATTCTAAGATGGCGTTTAAATGATGATAATGAGGTACGGCATTGTGCTGTATTTTTATTTGGTTTATTAATCTACTAGCTACACCCCGCGGTTTCACCCGCGTAGTGAGGAAAAATGGTAATGATGATGATGAAAAGCCTATATCACTATCCAGCCCTTGAACTATATCCAAGCAAAAAATCAGGGCAATCCGTTGCTCTGTTGCTGCTCGAAAGAGGAACAAACAAACCAACAAAGTTTTCGCATTTATAATTATTATAGTATGATTTCACTTTATTGTTAGTTTTACAAAATCGTTGTTTGCTGTTCAATGATGAATAAATAAGTAAATCGACGCGCGCTCATGACTTGCAACGACTGTACCTCCAATGGGCACGACAAAGTTGCCCGCGTCCGTACTCGGACCGAGAACTAGCTCAACTCTGCCAGAGGTAGTTATTAATGCTTAGGTTATGCCGAGCTTGCTCAAATGTGAATAACCTATAGTACTACCTACTTCCCCTGACTAAGTTGATTGGTAAAGTTGTAGGTAATGCGGCTGGAACTGAATGCGTAAAGATTACATTCCTAACATCAGCTAATGCATAAACGCACTTGTATTTTTTTAGACTAGGTGACTTTTTCCCAGCGGTAGGAAAGAATAAGATTTAAAAAAATAATTTGGTGCTCGTCCGATTTTGATGAAACTTGGTATGTCTAATCAAATTGAAAATACAAATTACCGATATGATACTTTTTATATAAGTAGGTACTTAAAATTAATAACGACACAGTTCGTTGTGCTAATAAAAATAAATTTAACAAGTTCCATCAAAATTGGAAAGGTTTTTTTTAAATGCCATTGGTGCCAAACAAGCAGATGAGCTGCCTGATGGTAAGCAGTTACCATCGCCTATGGATACTTGTAACCCCAGAGGCGTCACAAATACGTTGCCGACCCTTTAGACTCGATTAACTCGCCTTTTGAAAAACCCCATGTTGTAGCTTCTCGGAAACACCGTGGAAGGTAGCTCATTCCACATTTTGCAGGTTACGTCAGCAGTAGTTCCCGAAATATTACTATTAGTAAATGACAAGTATGGTAATAAGGTTTTTGACCTTTTCGTAAAATAATCTGAGCAAAGAATGTTTCTCAAGTAGTTTCCTCTTTGGGTAAACCATAATAAGTAAATGTTATGTCGGAATGATAATGAAATTTAGATAGATAGGTAGATAGATAGATAATTAACTCTTTATTGTACACACCACAAATTTCATACACACAATAAAACAGCTTAAAAACTAGTGCAACAATCGGCGGCCTTATCGCTAAGAGCGATCTCTTCCAGGCAATCTTAGGATGGAGAGGATTTATACAGGAGATACTTAGCTTAGTACTTAGCTTAGTACTTAGCTTAGTACTTAGCTTAGCTTTAGCTTAGTCCACAGAGCTTCGTTTGAAACGCTGTTGCGTCTGTTGCGCATATTTTCGTAAAGTATATTACTAATTCTATAACATAATTTCTAAGCTATGTAAACTTACTATTATTTGACTGTATTGGAACGAACGGAACGACACGCTCTTGCCGTTGATTGTTAAAAGTATCTTGGAGTTCTTAACTGTTACACAAGTCTTAGATATATTATGTAGCAATTTAATATTGTTTCTTGGGTTCCGATATTTAAAAAATACATTTTACAACACATTTGCTCAAAAAGTGCACTTACGAAGCCTGTATACATCGTTCGAAAGTTAAACATTACGGATCATACAACGGAGCGTGCGGTAATGAATTTGTCCGCACGCTCAGATGTATAGCACCGTGCGTGTGATTTACGGTATTTTTTTAATTTCCATCATAATTACATAAGAATTCCACAAAAGAGTTTCATAATCGAGAATAAATAAGCTGAATGATCAAACCTCCTTGGAAGCGCTTTTGCTCAATACGTTTGTCTCAGTTTAATACTAAAGAGAAAATGAGACGAAAGATGTAGTTCTAATTTTCACCACGTGATAGTGGCGCTATTTGCATGTTCGCGCCATTTTCTTATTATATTATAGAAACTATTGTTGTGACTGATATTAAGTTATAAACAAAAATTGTTTCATTTGTAGCCTTTTTTTCTCGCAAATGTGTTGTAAAACGTTGTATGGCACACGTGCGGATTGGTTATTACAAACTCGTGACTATGGTAAGCCCTCAACTTCGTCTCGGGCTTACATTCGTCTACTCGTTTGTAATAACCAACTTTCCGCACTTGTATCATAAATAACTATTATAGTTGGTATGTATGGGAGCACCTGTTTGCCAACTACAAAGTTAAGTTTGTCAATAAATATTTTAAACTTTTTTCATCGAGACTCAATTTACGAGATGGATGAACTCTACATACATATTTATTAAGTTTGTATGAAATTCTCAATCGTCAATTCAGCCATAGGACATCCACTGCTGGACATAGGCCTCCCTCATCGATCTCGAAAAGGGCCGGTTGGAAGCGGCCTACATCCAGCGTTTCCCTGCGTCTTTTTTGGTCGTCTGTCCATCTTGTGGGTGGACGTCCTACGCTGCGTTTACCGGTCCGTGGTCTCCATTCGAGTACCTTTCAGCCCCCCTGGCCATTCTGTTCTGCGTGCTATGTGCCCTGCCTACTGCCACTTCAAATTGCTAATCCGGCGAAACTATACTGAACCCCTCATATTTTTAGTATGAAACCCTCAGTAAACGAGTATTAACACTTGTCCGGTATATTTTTTTCTTATTTTTTCTTTTATTTTCATCAAAATAGACTTCTTTTGTTCTCGCTTCCTAGATTATCTCAGCGTGACAAATTCGTCCGTCCCGTGACGAGAGCACGTGTTACACAATACGTCACGCCTCGTTATCACGGCCTGCTCAGTGCTCAGGGTTAATATTTTTCTTCTGAGCACGCACCGCTGTAAATGATTGGCGTGCAATTTCAGAGTTTAATAGGGATACAAGTTTTCGTGAAGAGGGCAAAAATAAAGGTGGTTTCAGAGTAGATGATTTAATAAATGATGGGAGTTTTAGACATGGGCAACAGAGTTAACAACTTGCCTTATTCTCAAAGTTTTATTTTTATTTTTTATAATTAAATCATAGGCTTTCGTTTGACCGCCAGCTCGCCTGATGTTAGCGATGATGCAGTCTACGATGGAGCACACTTGCCTAGAAGAAACCGATTCACTCTCGACTTGAAGACACAGATTGTAACTGACGGGGAAAACCCATTCACGCAGCGCTTTCCACAAACTAGCAGCTCGCATAATAAAAGTGGTATCAAAGTGCTTCGTACGGGCTTTCGGAATATTAACCATGAAGCGGTGTCGATTTTTTGTGCTCACTATGGCAGTCCGAGAGAAAAATGGGCAAGAAGGAATTAGATTATGCAGATCCGATGCACACTAATGTATCCGATAAAAAACCGATAGACTTGCAACTGTGCGCTTATACTCAAGACGGATATCACCGTAACAGTAACCAGCTTCATCATCACCATCATTTCAGTCGTAGGACGTCCACTGCTGGACATAGGCCTCCGCCATCGATCTCCAAAAGGGCCGGTTGGAAGCGGCCTGCATCCAGCGTTTGTCTGCGGTTAACCAGCTTAATCTTACGTCATTCCCATGTAATATAAATAAAATGTTTCGTTTAGTTGTTTGTCTTTACGTGGTTTTTTTTAAATTTTGTAAAGTTCATATTAGGAGCAGATGGACTTTTAGATGGATGGCAAAAGTGAGAGGAACAGAAGATAAACTCTGCGTGAGTTAGATCGTGAGAGAGAGTCCGCCTATTAAATATTTTGTACGCAGTAGTGGACATAAAGTTATTAATAGTTACATTAATATATATATAGTAATATATATTAATAGTTATAATACTTAATAATAATTCTATAATTCTGATTAATTTAATTTCATATTTTGAATTGTAATTTTTTATGGAACTTGTGTCTGATAATAAAAATTATTTGATTTAATTTTGATCAACCAAGGACACGCTACAAAGTTACATAATATTGTATCTATTTGCGGCAAATCGGCCATGCTCTCACACCTTCATCGATTAACATCAGGTGAATTGGCGGCCAAACGCAAGCCATTTTTATTTATTTAATAAGTCGCCTCTAAAAACGATTAACAGCTGACTTATGTTGCGAACACACTTGTGTTAGAAACGGCGAATAAATCATAAAAACCTATTAAAAATATAAA